>CM071851.1:15153955-16390310 GCA_036507275.1 Sicyos edulis
CAACTGTTCAATTAACCTAAAGTAGCGTACTGGGTCAACATGCGATTCCTCTTCAGATTCTTCGCAAGGTACATGCGTGGGTAGCTAATCAACGCATATACATATATAAGTAAATATTCATGAGTGTAACATTCAAAGACCTACACCAATAACATGCTCTATTCATACTTAAAAATCATAACTCCTATAATGCAATCATAGTAAATGAACATCAAATAAAAGTTTAAATCATACGATTTTATTACGACTAGAATAATTTCTAAGTACTATAACTACTTCTAATAAAAATAATAAATGGAATTGGCACGGTTGAAGGTGAGTAGTCTCATTGTCGTCAGTTCCTACCTTTCCAACCACGTTTGGGCCAGAAGCTCTTCTTCCCGATCTCCATTTCCGACGATTCCGCCGGCGACGACGCAGTTCTCCCTTTCTGGATTCGAAGCTTGGCGAAACCGTAAACTACTATAGATAGCAATTCCCCCTTTCTTAAATCCAATGTTGTTTCTCTCTGGAATTCGATTCTCAATACATGCCGCTTGGATTACTCCATTTCTTTTTTTTATTTTGAGTACTAGTGAAGTTTAATTTCAAGTAAAATTTTGCATACTACGGGGTTCTAGCCTCAATTTTGTTTTCATTGTTTATTTCATCCAGTGATCTTGGTTCATTAATTCGTCCTTTACCTAGGTTAATCCCATTTCGCTGCTTCGTAGGTTACTTTTTTTAAAATTACAGCAGATATAGTTGTTAGTTGCCAGTCATTGACTTCATCGTGTTTGTTAAAATCTCACAATTGTCCCACATTGGATTGGAATTAGAATCTCACAATTGTACTAAAAAAAAATCTTACCATTGTCCCACATTGGATTGGAATGTCTAACTAGGTTGTTAGCTCCTAAAACGTAACGTGTATCGAAATCTCATTTTGATGTATCGTGTATCGTAACGTATCGCGAATCGTAAGTTTTAATTCAAAACTAATATTTAAATATAAATATAACAGTCTAAAAAAATAAAAATAAATAACATAAAAATATATATAACATACCTAAAAAACATGAAAATAAAAAAAATATTAAATAAAAATATAAGTCATCATTCTTAATAAAGTTAGTGGTTAAGTTAATAAAAAATCCTATTTCAATAGGAAACATGAAAAAAAAATTTGTCTACATTTTAGATTTAATTAAAACAATCTCTACAAATATTTTAATTTAAGTATTTTTTTTAATATTCGTGACTATTTGGACTGGCCTTCGCGCACCTCGACTAATGTCAACAAACCCACCCATATATATACACACGTATCTAGCTATACATACAACTATATAAAAAAATACTTATAATTTATTTTTAAATGAAACTAAAAAATTACATATTTATACATAATTTTTCTTTTTAAAAAAAAATAAAAAGTCTTAATTAAGTTCGAAATATATATATACTTTTTATCTCATTATTTTCTTAAAACATTTGGCATATAATGATATAATGAATTATATAAATGAAAATATAATTATTAAATATATTTCTATAAATAATTTTTAGGAAAAGAATAGCTATATGTAAAGAAAAATTGATTTTTTCTTTAAACATTGTATGAGAAATAAAACATGCCTCTATTCTTTATCCACATTATTATAATAATTGACAATATAGTTTAATAGTTTATTTTTTTATTATCACATATTTTATTTTCTTTTAATGTTTACGTTGAAAATGTATAGAAAAATTGCTCCAACTATTGATATTAATAATTGATTTTGATAATATTTATAGAGATATAAATCACTTTTATTTTAATTACTATTATTTTCTACAAAACTTTACAATAACCAACTTCAACAAAATTAGGATTTTATTTAAATTTAATCATTTGGCTCCTCAACAATAATAAATATGGGTGAAATAAAAAACCAAAAACGACTAAATCGAATCGATCCATTGGTTTAGATCGGTTTTTAAGAAGCATATTAGATCTATTAGTTTGAAATTATAGAAAATCGAGTTTGACTGGTTTGATTCAGTTTTATATTGAGAAACCAATAAACCTGAACCCACTTGCTGAGGATCTTTTATCAACTCCTCCAACTTTGTCATCCACGGTTGATCAAATCGTGAAATAGAACGTGTATCGAAATTCAAATTTGATGTATCGTGTATCATAAGTTCCAGACTTATAAATAATTATTAATTTTTATATTTATATACATATAAATATAAAATAATCAACTGACCTAACTTCAAAATATATAAATATAAAAAATGTTTTTTTTAAATCACATATAAAAATGTTTAATTCTACATTCTATTTAAAATTTTCATAAAATATGAATAGCAATATATTAACCGTTGATATTATTATTTTAGAATAAAAATTGACTTCCGTTTGGTTAATTATTATGAATGAAAAAAGCAAGTCATTAAATTTGTAATTAAATTTTGGTAAACTGAATAGGAATAGACATTTTGAATAAGGTAAACAAAAAGCCCTAACTTCTCAGCACAGCCGCCCCTTTCTCACACATCTCTTTCTCAGTCTCTTCATCACTTTCTCTGCTGCTCTTTTTTTTTTTACAAAATCTCTGTATTCAAAGAACGAATGAAGTTCTTCGAAACCTATTTCATCTGCTATTCATCTTCGACGACTCTTTGATAGTAAAAAAGGTATGATTTTTTTTTGAATCGTTCCGATACGCAGGTGAATCGTTTCTTTTTCTCTGAAAGCGTCCGATTCGGGCGAAATGCGATTCAAAATTACGATGTGAATCGATTTCTTCACGATTCGTTTCGAATCGTACGTTTTGAATCGCAAAACGCTCGTTTTTGATAATTTTTTTTTTGAGAAACAACGTTTTTGATAACCTTCATTTATAAGAGATATGACTTATTTCCCTTATTGTTAATTAATTTTGAGGTGTAACCCCATATTCTTCTATCACAGCTCATAAATCCCAAGTAGGTATTGTTGCAATAAAATAAAATTAAGATCCGATGGCACCATCTTGAGGGGGGCATATTAGGATCTCACAATTGTCCCCCATTTTGGAAAAGTGAGGAGTCCTATAAGTATTTATAAGAGATATGAGTTACTCGCCTCATTGCCAATTAATTTTGAGATGGAATCCCATATTCTCTAACATGGTGTCATGAGTCCATAAGGTCCCAAACGGGTATCGGTTATGGGTTATTGGTCATTGCCAATTGGTTTGAGGCGAACTCCATATTCTCTAATACTGTTTTGGTCTTCAAGATTTCGTGATTTTTTTTTTGTAAACCCAGAAATCAGACATTAAGAAATAACCTGGTAACCATGCTCGTCCCTAGGCTAGACATTGAGAAATATCGAAGGAATTGAGATACGGGAGGCATTTAAGAATTAATGTCATAGGTGAGTTTCGAATTAGACCTTGAAGGGAGTACAACGTCAAGCCCAAGCCTTCGACTACCGTGGAACTGTTTGGGGACAGATATCTTGATTGAATCTATATATCGGTTCCATTACAATTGTGGTAGCTGCGATCTTGACTTCATGGTTTCTTTTTTCTTGAGTTTTGTTTGATTTTCTATCACGAACTGAACAGTTGAGCACGGAGATTTATTCTCAGTTATTTTAATTTAGATTCCTCTCTTGTAGATGGCACACTCATTGGATGCTGGAACCGTGGAAACTATTTCCATTTTAGTCTTTGTTTGCCTTACATTATATGTATTATAATTGATTTTACATTATGCTGGTAGCTAATGAACTATTAGGAGTCTGGAGAAAAATGGGTGATTATCATTGTGAATATGAACTTGGTGATCTCTTTCAGAAATTGCAAGAGATGCATAGTCCGGACGAGGATAGCAGTGTCTCTGTTGAATTGGAGACTTCTATTAGAACAAACGGTGATCTCCAAGAAGAAAATGATACTGCAAATGTAAATTTGGGAAAATCTAATGCTCTAGCAAATGGGCTCTCTTCTTTACTTATCAACATCATAAAGGATTTTGACTCCAAAGCTGACGATACTCTTAAAAGCCAGAGCCAGCTTTCATCTTCCCTTGACCGACTTACTTCAGGTAAATACTCCGAAATGGCTGGTCAATTGTTAATTTATTGCCTTTTTGCTATGCGTTTCTGGGATTGTATGTTGGAGGTTTTTGGTTGGTCTTTGCCTCTTACTTACAACACTTTCGATATTTTATCTACTACTGTTGGGCTTAACACTTGGAGGATAAAGAAAACTCTTTGGCTAGGAATCACACTTATGTTCTTGTGGCATCTTTAGCTAGAAAGAAATGGCATAATTTTTATGGAAGAATTTTTAGGGATGTTTTTTCTTCTTTTGATCTCTTTTTAGATAATGTTTTTTCTTCCGTCTTTTGTTAGTGTAGGAATGATCAACCTTTTGGTCTTTATAGTTTATATATTTTTAATATATAAATGGAGATATTTCATATAACCATCTTTAGGTGTTTCAAGTTTTTTTGATTTTTTTGATTAATCAATGAAATCGTTTCTTATTCCAAAAAAGACTTAAATTAGGTTGGATTACATTTATACGTTGTAAATGAATACTCTCTCACAATTAACCTATATTTTTTTTTGGTCATGGATGCAAAAAATGCAGCATCTGAATTTCATGGCTTTTTCAATGGTGTGAAAAAATGTTTTAACTTTTAACAGAACTGGATCAATTACTTGAAGATGCACCTTTTCCATTCATCATGCAGCATGCCTCGAGGATTTCTAATGTAAGAAAGAGAGTTTTGTCTCTAAATTCCATGTTAAGATCCATACAACGAAGAGTTGATAACATAGATCGGGCAATCTCAATGGGTAACCTACCAGGTGATTGACTTCTTTCTTCAAGGGCCTTGATTTTGTTATCTTTTATAGCTTTTATTTTAATGGAAACTTATTGGATAATAGCATTGGCTGTCAAGGTATGTGATAGGTTTAGGCCTTGAAAGAATTAGGAATATTATAACTTATGAAGGAATATAAGTAATTAGTTAGGGAGTATAGTTATAAATAGAGGAGTATATGGAAGGGGCAGGCAAATGAGGATTTTGCATGTATAATAAAAAAGGCAAAGTATTTCCATCTATACACAAATTCAAAACTAATTCATTTGTAGCAGGAAATACAAATTGAGTTCTATCATCGGTAGAATTCAATCACTGGTTAGTTCTATCACTAATAGAATTCAATCAGTGATAAACATTCTGTCACTGGTTGAGTTCTACCATGGATAGAAATCATGGGCTATAGATGAATTATTTTAGAAATTGTCCTACAAGAAGTAGAATGTAGCGCTGAGGGTAAATTTCCTAGGCAAATATTGGGTAGTTTCTTTGGGCTTAAGAGAGAATTCTCTAGAGAGCGGGAAGTTCTAAGTGCCTTATACCTAGGTTATTTGGTATTTCTTTTAAATTTCACTATCAATAGAAGTTGGGTCTTGTCAATTATCAGCATGTTCCATAATGTTCCTTGTTTTCTCAATCTCCATTTTATTACAGTTGTATCATGTTGTCTTTGTTGATTCAATATATAAATGATAAGGAGTGAGAGATGATAAAGTTCCTCAGTTGCCCTTTGTTCTTTCTGGCATTTCCTATATAATTCATTTTGTAGTTATACTTTTTATAATTAACTCTAATTGGGCTATTTTATAAGCTCTTGAGGGGGTGTTTGGATGAGTAATTGCATGAGTGATTAGAATGAGGAGTTATTTTGAGTGACTACACATTAGAGTTGTAGTTATAGCTTGTTTGGATGTAGACTTTTGTAGAGGAATTGTAAGAACTTGGCTTCTAAAACAGTTTTAGACCCAGTTCTTACTCCACATGCATGAATTTAAAACAGTTATAACAGTAAAATAACTGAAAACAAACAACTTTTTATTCAACTATAAAAAGTTCCTCAAAAACATCATAAAACAGTGTTAATGCCTCTGGCTAGAGATTATTAAAAACAATTCAATAAATGAAATCAATGGTGTTTCAGTTCTTATCCTGCATGCTAAATCAAGACAACAAATAAATAAATAAGCTGAACAGCGAATTCCCATGATCGAACCTCCTCTAGCCATCTTGATGCTATCCCAAGTTACCTTGTGGAAACCTCAGAAATAAGGGTGAGTACGAAGGTACTCAGTAAGAACCCCCAGCTGGGGCACAATACGCATACATTACATCATTTAGCATCCTAGCATACATGCATTATAATCAACCAACAAATCTTAGAATGAGTTATCAATATAACTCCCAATACCTCGAGAGTCTCTAACTCTTGGCTTAGTGATAAGCTCTCTATGTTGATCATGGGCACTTGAGAGAGTACCCAAGTGTCTGGCTCCAAACAGGACAGAAAGGTGTACTGACGACATTAGCTCGAGAAAGCATCCTCTCGACATTTAATTCGTGTGTGCGCACACCGCATGCTGCTGCAAATCGAGGTAAATGTAGGCCTACACAAGCTACGCCGGTCCAGGTCTACATGCCTAACTATAAGGAAAGATGTCCACTGATCCATAGATGGTGGGACTCGAAACCCAATTGTGGTAGCCTGTTCACACCCAACGCCTGAAGCTAAGAATCGTTCCATAGTAGACTTACACCAAGGAAAGGATCCTGCTCTATCAGGCTACAAACTAGGTTTCATTGGGGAAGTGCATTGCATCTCAATCCTCGACTGCTGGGGCAGGATATTACTGTAAGGCCTCCAACTCCAATAATTCATACATATCAGAGGAGGGGTAAAAAGGTAATTGCTCAGGAGAGTTAGTTACAAATTTTGTATTGCGTTAGTGGGAGTGGGAGTGCGGGGGTGAAGGGAGATATATGTGAGAGATTAGGGTTTTAGGGAGGCAGGCAAGATTTTGGTAGGCATTAGGTCTAAGGAGAGAATAACAACTTCTCTTTAAACTTGCTGGAAATTTATCCGTGTTTCATTTCTGTTTTTCCTTGTTCTTCTGCAAATTGACAATATAGAACTGTTGGATCGGTATGACAACCCTAGAGGGGGGTGAATAAGGTTTTACACAAATTTTCCTAAATAAGCTTAAGATATTCTAAATATCAAACTTTTTTACAAGTGATTAAAAAGAAATAATAATGCACCACACAAGATTGATAAGGATTATGTAAAACCAATTTGATTTAAAGCAATGCAAATTAAAGCATGAAAGACAATACTAAAAAATTATTTCAAAAGTAAATAGGAAAGAGTTAGAGAAGATGACACCGTGATTTATAGTGGTTCGGCAAGCTTACTCCACTACCCAAGCGCCTCTTGGGATTTTGAAAAACCTTTTTTTTTGCTTAACTCTTTCCACGGATTAGAGTCCAACCGTAAACCGCTTCTTTTACGAGTTCAAGAGCAAACTCGATCTTTTCCACGGATCAAGATCAAATCGTTACAAAGTATAGAATTTTTTGGAACACACTTTACAACTTTCTCAAAAGAGTGGATATACAAATTTTATCTCACACAACCAAATCCTCACAATACAATATGTCTCTCAAGAATAAAATCTAAAAGAAAAGGTTGAGAGCTTGGAGAGAGCAACAATGGAACTTTTGATTTTTAGAGGATTGAATAATAAAAGTTGTGTTGTAATTTTGGAGAAGAAGATTGAGTTTAAAAGGAGAGGGAAATGGGGTAAAAGACAAAATTTAATTTGAGCCATTAGATATATAAAATATAAAATGAATGGTGGAGATTAAAAGTTAAAAGAAGTAAAAGAAGTAAAAGAAGTAAAAGGATAAAAGGTTAAAAGTTAAAAAGTAAATAGTTAAAAAGTTAAAAGTTAAAAGAATAAATAATATATATAAAATATTATTATTATTATATATATATATATATTTTTTCAAAACAATCAGAACGGTCACTGACCAGTTCTGATTTTGTTTTTTACCGTTGGAATATATATAAATATATATAATTTTTTTTTTATTTTCTTTTATTTTCAAAACAACCAAAAGCCACCATTTGTCACTCATCCAAAACTCCACATGTCAACTTCTAAATAGCCGACGGTGTACACTCAGCTGCCACGTCACCGTCTCGGGATTTTCTCGTTCAAACTTGTTTTGTCAATAACTTCTTCGTTTCATCTCCGATTTGAGTAATTCAAATTGCGTTGGAATCCTTGTTTCGAGCACTACACTGTTGACATTTTAAAACATCAAAATTATTAGTAAATAATATCAGGTTTGTTATCATCAAAATATTAATTAATTAATTAATTAATTTGAGATAGGGCCAAAAAGCCAACAATCTCCCCCTTTTTGATGATGACAAACAACTAAAAAAAAATCACTTGAAAACCATATGAATCAATTGAGTACATGTGTCCAATAATATCATCATAAAGTTCACATTAATTCTCCCCCTAAATTAATGCATCAATAATCAATAATAATAAGATATGTTACAAACATTTCAAATAAATTTTTTTTCAAAGAACTTCTCCCCCTTTGTAATCATAAAAAAGAAATAAGATATAAAAGCTCCCTCTAAATATAAGAATATTTCCTCTACCAACATGATTACATACTTTTCAAAATAGCTCCCCCTAACAATATGCCTTAAAGCAAAATATAAATTTAAGAGGCATCACAACGAATAATACCAAGCTCGAGCCTATTTTTGCAAAAATTCTCTTCATTCAAAGGCTTGGTAAAAATATCTGCTAATTGATTATTAGAGCTCACAAAATCATGTATAATATGACCATTTTGCACATGCTCTCTAATAAAGTGATGTCTAATATCAATATGCTTAGTTCTTGAATGATGTATATGATTTTTGGTCAAATTTATAGCACTAGTATTATCACAAAATATTGGCACATTCTCAAATTTTAAACCAAAATCACATAATGTTTGTTTCATCCAAAGAATTTGAGCACAACAACTAGCCACCGCAATATATTCCGCCTCGGTAGTAGATAAGGCAACCGGATTTTTCTTTTTGCTAAACCAAGATACTAAGGAACTTCCAAGAAATTGACAAGTCCCACTAGTACTTTTACGATCAAGTAAACTTCCGGCAAAATAT
This sequence comes from Sicyos edulis, assembly GCA_036507275.1. Lineage (NCBI taxonomy): Eukaryota > Viridiplantae > Streptophyta > Magnoliopsida > Cucurbitales > Cucurbitaceae > Sicyos > Sicyos edulis. The sequence goes on from CM071851.1 coordinate 15,163,008, forward strand.
GCATCGGAATATCTTACTAAATTAAATTCAACATTTCTAGGATACCACAAGCTTAAATCAATAGTACCAAGTAAATATTTAAATATTCTTTTCACGGCATGCAAATGAGATTCCTTAGGACAAGATTGAAATCTAGCACAAAGACATACACTAAATATGATATCGGGTCTACTTGCGGTTAAATAAAGAAGAGATCCAATCATACCTCGATAAGCTTTTAAGTCCACACATTTACGTTTTTCATCCTTGTCAAGTTTGGTAGATGTGCTCATAGGAGTTTTTGCAATTTTACCTTCGTTGAGCTTGAATCTTTTGAGTAAATCCTTTGTGTATTTCTCTTGACTTATGAAGATGCCATTCTTGAGTTGTTTGATTTGAAGTCCAAGAAAGAAGCTAAGTTCTCGCATCATACTCATTTCAAACTCACTATGCATACACTTAGAAAATTCTTCACACAAAGAAGGATTAGTAGAACAAAAAATAATATCATCTACATAAATTTGCACTAAAAGCATATCATTTTCCTTAGTCTTGGTGAAGAGAGTAGTATCAAGTTTACCCATTTTAAAATCATTTTTAAGAAGAAAGTTGCTAAGTCTATCATACCAAGCTCTTGGAGCTTGTTTTAAACCATAAAGAGCCTTTTTCAACTTATAAACATGATTAGGCAAATCAAAACTTTTAAACTTGGGAGGTTGTTCTACATAAACTTCCTCCATAATATAACCATTTAAAAATGCATTTTTTACATCCATTTGATACAAGATAAAATTCTTATAAGAAGCAAAAACAAGTAACATTCTAATAGCTTCTAATCTAGCAACGGGTGCAAAAGTTTCTTCATAATCTATACCTTCCTCTTGACAATAACCTTGAGCTACAAGTCTAGCTTTATTTCTAATTATATTTCCATTTTCATCTATTTTATTTCTAAAAACACATTTAGTCCCAATAATAGAAATGTTAGAAGGCCTAGGGACTAATTCCCAAACTTTGTTTCTTTCAAATTGATTTAACTCTTCTTGCATAGCTAAAATCCAAAATTCAATCTTTTGGCATCTTTAAAACTTTTTGGTTCAATTTGAGAAACAAAAGAAAGATGATTAAATAAATTAAGAGAGGAAACGAGTTTTCACACCTTGTTCGGGATCACCAAGAATCAAGTCTTTGGGATGAGATGAAACATACCTCCATTCTTTAGGCATAGATGAAGAACATTCTTCATTCTTATCGTTGAAGCTCATTTCTTCTTTACATGGAGCAATTTCTTTACCTTTATCACTAACAATTATATCTCCAAAATTTTCTTCTAAGGCATCACCACATATAGACTCATTAGAAATATTTTTACAAGATTCATCAAACACAACATGCATAGATTCCTCAATAACTAATGTTCTCTTATTGAAAACTCTATAAGCTTTACTAGAAGAAGAATAACCAAGAAAAATACCAACATCCATTTTAGAATCAAATTTTCCAAGTTTTTCTTTGTTGTTCAAAATAAAACATTTGCATCCAAAAGCTTTGAAATACCCAATATTTGGGACTTTTTCATGCCAAAGCTCGTAAGGAGTTTTATCTAAAGAAGGTCTAATTAAAACTCTATTTAAAACATAACAAGCGGTATTAACGGCTTTCGCCCAAAAATACTTATATACTCATGCAACATAGATCTAGCATATTCTTGCAAAGTACGATTTTTCCTTTCAACTACACCATTTTGTTGAGGAGTTCTTGGAGCGGAGAAGTTATGAGAAAAACCATTTTCTTCACAAAAGTTTTCAAAAGCAATGCTATCAAATTCTCCTCCATGATCACTCCTAATTTTAGAAATGAGAAACCCCTTTTCATTTTGAACTCTTTTTGCAAAACTAGCAAAACTTTTCAAAGCATTATCTTTATGTTTTAGCATCAAAACCCAAGTATATCTTGAAAAATCATCAACTATCACAAAAGCATAATAATTCCCTCCAAAACTAGCAATTCTAGAAGTGCCAAATAAATCCATGTGTAATAGTTGAAGAGGTCTAGATGTAGAGATCATATTTTTAGATTTGAAAGATGACTTAGTTTGCTTACCCATTTGACAAGCATCACAAACTCTATCTTTTTCAAATTTAATATTGGGAAGACCTCTAACTAAGGAACTTTTAGAAATATTTGAAATTAAGTGCATGCTAGCATGTCCTAATCTTCTATGCCATAACCGTGAATCACTTTGTAAAGCCGAAAGACATTTATCACTAATAGGACAATCATTCAAATCAATAGTGTACACATTTTCATCTCTATTTCCAACAAATAAAACTTTTCCATCACTAGCATTTTCAATTATGCAATTCTTTCTATCAAACATAACTCTAAATCCTTTATCACATAATTGACTAATACTAAGTAAATCATGCTTCAAACCATCAACTAAAAGTACATTTTCAATCAAAGTAGGAGAAGCATTACCAATACTACCCTTACCGATTATTTTACCTTTCTTGTTGTCACCAAAAGTTACTAAGCCTCCATCCTTTCTTAAAAGATTGACAAACTTGGATTGGTCTCCCGTCATGTGCCTTGAGCAACCACTATCCAAATACCATTTATTTTTCTTGGAGGCTTTCAAACAAACCTACAAACACAAATATTCAAGTTTGATCCTTTGGTACCGTTAGCATTTTTAAACTTTGGAATCCATTTTACTTTTGCATCCACATTTACCACATTTGATTTAGACAAGTAACAAGAATAAGATTTATGTTCATACTTGCCACATGAAAAACAAACAACATTATGCAATGATTTATCTCTTATAATAAAATTATGTACTCTACTTTTCTTTGAGAAATTATTTCTTAGAGCATTATGAAACTTTGCTTTTGGAGAAAATTTTCTTCTTGAAGTAGTATGAGCATATTTTAATTTAAAACACTTAGGTCTTATATGACCTTTAACACCACAATAATGACATATAGGCACAAAGCTAGATTTATCATGTTTGGACACAATTTTAGGAATATTAAGCTTAGATACAAAAGGAGATGCTTTAACAAAAATAGTTTTAAAGTTGAAGGAGTAGAAACTTCATCAATGTAACCTACACCCTTTTATCACCATAAGACTTTCCTACTTCAATTATTTTATCCAATCTTTGGGCACCTATAGTTAACTTTTTAATAGACTCATTAGCCCTATCAAGTTCTTGCAAAACATTTAATTTCTTTTCTTTGAGCAACTTAATCAAATTATCTTTTTCACAACAATCTTGCTCAAGAAATTTAACTTTATCAAGTAAGATATTTTTCTCATCACAATCTAAAGCATGTTCATCACAAGAGACATCTATTTTATCAATTTTCACAATATCATGCTCATGCAATTTTAAGCAAGTAATTTCATCAAGTAAAGTCTTATTTTCACTAGTAAGAGTATTATATTTCTTTCTAAGCACATTATATTTTGAACCAAGCTTTTCTAAGTCATTTTGCATGTTTTCAAAAGTTTCAAATAATTCATCATAAGAAGCGGATTCTAGAGTTACCTCATCATCTTGTTCATCACCTTTGGCACTATGAGCCATGAAGCAAAAATTTGCTACTTCTTCATCACTTCCACTTTCACTTTCATCACTATCATCCCAAGTAGCCTTCATTGCTTTCTTCTTGAATTTCTTGGATGATTTGAGGAGTGGACAATCCGTTCTTATATGACCCGGTTTCTTGCATTCATAACATATTACCTCATCCTTCTTGTTCTTTTCTCCTTTTGGTTCTCTTTGGTTGGAAAAGTTCTTTTTGAATTGTTTCTTCCTCTTGATGAAGTTTTTATACTTACGTGAAAAATATGCAATATCATCTTCCTCAAGAACATCTTCATCTTCGGAGTCAACTTCCAAGGTGATAGACTTTAAAGCAATACTCTTCTTCTTTTTGGACTCATCTTCCATATTCTCTTTTATGGTAATCTCATGTGTCATGAGAGAACCAATAAGTTCCTCCAAAGAGAGTTTGGTGAGATCCTTTGCTTCTTGTATTGCCGTCACCTTTGCTTCCCAATTCTTTGGTAGACACCTAAGAATTTTCCTAACATTTTTGGATGTACTATATTCTTTTCCAAGGCCCTTCAAAGAATTTGTGATGTTAGTAAATCTAGTAAACATTTCGGTAATAGATTCATTTTCATTCATCTTGAACAATTCATAATTATGAACAAGCATGCTAATTTTTGTTTCTTTAACTTGACTTGTTCCTTCATATGTCACTTCAAGAATATCCCAAATTTCTTTGCTTGAAGAACACATAGATACTCTATTGAACTCATCACAACTTAAGGCACAATATAAATAGTTCATAGTTTTAGCATTAAAAGCAAGCCTTTTCAATTCATCTTCATCACATTCATCTTCTAATTTAGGCACATCTTCATCATTAACCTTTTTCGTGAGAATATTGGGACCTTTAATAACATTAAACCACAACTTATAGTTAATGGATTTCAAATATATCATCATTCTAATTTTCCAATAACCATAATTTGACCCATCAAAGTAAGGAGGCTTAGAGGATGATTGTCCTTCATTAATACCACTTCCTACAAGGTTTGCCATAAAGCTCAAACAATAAAGTTTATATTAAAAATCTAGAAGAGCAACTTGGCTCTGATACCAATTGTTGGATCGGTATGACAACCCTAGAGGGGGGGGGGGGTGAATAGGGTTTTACACAAATTTTCCTAAATAAACTTAAGATATTCTAAATATCAAACTTTTTTACAAGTGATTAAAAAGAAACAATAATGCACCACACAAGATTGATAAAGATTATGTAAAACCAATTTGATTTAAAGCAATACAAATTAAAGCATGAAAGACAATACTAAAAAATTATTTCAAAAGTAAATAGGAAAGAGTTAGAGAAGATGACACCGTGATTTATAGTGGTTCGGCAAGCCTACTCCACTACCCAAGCGCCTCTTGGGATTTTGAAAAACCTTTTTTTTTTTGCTTAACTCTTTCCACGGATCAAGATCAAACCGTTACAAAGTATATAATTTTTTGGAACACACTTTACAACTCTCTCAAAAGAGTGGATATACAAATTTTATCTCACACAACCAAATCCTCACAATACAATATGTCTCTCAAGAATAAAATCTAAAAGAAAAGGTTGAGAGCTTGGAGAGAGCAACAATGAAACTTTTGATTTTTAGAGGATTGAATAATAAAAGTTGTGTTGTAATTTTGGAGAAGAAGATTGAGTTTAAAAGGAGAGGGAAATGGGGTAAAAGACAAAATTTAATTTGAGCCATTAGATATATAAAATATAAAATGAATGGTGGAGATTAAAAGTTAAAAGAAGTAAAAGAAGTAAAAGGATAAAAGGTTAAAAGTTAAAAAGTAAATAGTTAAAAAGTTAAAAGTTAAAAGAATAAATAATATATATAAAATATTATTATTATTATATATGTATATATATTTTTTCAAAACAATCGAAGCAGTCACCTTGCCTGATCCGATTTTTTTTTTTTTTTATTACCGTTGGAATATATATAAATATATATAATTTTTTTTTTCTTTTATTTTCAAAACAACCAAAAGCCACCATTTGTCACTCATCCAAAACTCCACATGTCAACTTCTAAATAGCCGACAGTGTACACTCAGCTGCCACGTCACCGTCTCGGGATTTTCTCGTTCAAACTTGTTTTGTCAATACCTTCTTCGTTTCATCTCCGATTTGAGTAATTCAAATTGCGTTGGAATCTTTGTTTCGAGCACTACACTGTTGACATCTTAAAACATCAAAATTATTAGTAAATAATATCAGGTTTGTTATCATCAAAATATTAATTAATTAATTAATTAATTTGAGATAGGGCCAAAAAGCCAACAAGAACTTTCTTGGTGAACAGAGTACCCACCAAGGCCGATTTGCTCTGTTTTCTAGAATATTTGGTACTGGTTGTTTGGTTAATTGCAGGTTTGAGAGCTTGGGAACCTTACAAAGTGGTATCAGAGCACGAAATCGTGGGGAGAACGCGAAGAATGGCTCAGCTACAGATAGAAAAGTGGCTGGAATTGCACGAAAAGAAGCAGAACAAACTCAGTGAAGCAATAGCTCGCATGGAAAAATCGATGGAAAGACTAGCCACGGTGGTGATGGATGTGGCTGCGAGTAGGGGTGGGCCATCGACCAAGGTGACAGCGGTTTCGATCCTGAAACAGAAGGAAATCGCGGGGCAAACTGGCGAATCAGAAAAATCGGAAGCAGTAGAAGGTGAGTGTTCGTTAACAAAGAAGGAAGGTATCAAAATTGATTGCAATAAGTTTAAATGGTTGGAAATGCCTGTTTTCGATGGCCAGAACCCAGATTCGTGGGTGTTCCGAGCAAAGCGATATTTTGATCTTCACTAGCTCTCCGATTCTGAGAAGATCGTGGCCTCGATCATTAGTTTTGAACAGCGAGTGGTAGACTGGTATCGCAACACAGTGAAACAACAAGTTTTTAAAGGGTGGGATGACCTCAAAGTCAGATTGTTCAGTCGGTTTAGACCTACGTAGGAGGGCAGCTTATGCGAGAGATTTTTATCAATAACACAAGAAGGAACCGTCGCCGATTACATTGCTACCTTTGAGACGTACTCTGCTCCATTGGATTTGAGCGATGAGGTGATGGAGAACACATTTCTCAAGGGATTGCAACCGGCGATTAGGGCAGCCGTCATGAGTCGACAACCAAAAGGGCTGGAAGATACTTTGAAACAGACTCAGTTGATTGAAGACGGGGAGTTGGCCGTGTATTTGTCGAATGGGTACTTTGGCCATGGATCAGGGAAGGTGTCACCGATTACTAGTTCGCCTCATAACTCTAAAACCCCATCCAGTTCAGTGGTCAAACTGCCAGCTGCCAACCCGCCCAAATACCCGACTACCCGACCTGCAGTAAATGGCCCATATCGAGCAATCACCCTACTCGATAGAGGGGGAAATTTGCGAAGAGAGGGCCCTTCTCGAAGTTTATCTGATGCGGAATTCCAAGCAAAAAGGGACGAGGGATTATGCTTTAAATGCGACGAAAAGTATACGAAGGCCATTGCTGTAAGATTCGGGAAGTAAGAGAGCTACGGGTATTGCTCGTTAAAGGAAGTGAAGAAATTGAACTCGTTCAAGGGGACATGACAGAAGAGGATGAGGAAATGGAAACCGCGGTGGTTTGGAGATCCAAGCAAAAAGGGACGAGGGATTATGCTTTAAATGCGACGAAAAGTATACGAAGGCCATCGCTGTAAGATTCGGGAAGTAAGAGAGCTACGGGTATTGCTCGTTAAAGGAAGTGAAGAAATTGAACTCATTCAAGGGGACATGACAGAAGAGGATGAGGAAATGGAAACCGCGGTGGTTTGGAGATTTGATAGAATTGGATTTGAAACCGATAGTCGGATTTTCGACGCCCGGTACGATGAAGATAATAGGGGTGATCAAAGGTGTTTATGTGGTGCCACACAACTTTATTTCTCAAAAAATAGTCGATGATTTGAATCTGACAATGCCCGGAATGACGCATTATGGGATCGTTATGGGGAACGGTGTGGCAATGAAGAGGATTTTCTTCCATTGGAGCTATTAGGGGTGGACATAATTTTGGGAATGCAATGGCTGAGAACAATGGGACACATGGGAGTCGATTGGTCCTCGTTGACAATGACTTTTGAGAGTAAAGGAACGCTCGTGACCATCAATGGGACACATGTAACTAAGAGGTGATAGGTTCAATCTATGGTGTCCATCTACCTAAGATTTAATTTTCTACATATGTTTTTTATATCCAAATGTTATAGGGTTAGGTAGTATGTTCTGTGACAATAGTCGAGGTACTCGTAAGCTCTCCCGAAGTATAAGTACCCAGTAATTACCATAATAACTGAAGTAAAGCAAAAGCTACATGCAATGTTTTCTACCTTCTCCTTTTTTTAATGGACTTGTTTTTCCCCTGCCTGTGCTATTATTTCTCACCTGACAACCTTCTCGTGATCCTTCTCTCTGAACAAGGCAGAAGAAGAGAAAGAAGAAAATGGAGTAGTAGAATGAAACAGATGGTAGCTAACTGGTGGTGGGCAGTAGGGTTTGGAAGTGAGGGAAAAAAGTAGTCGAGGAAAGACTGAATTTTTATTTTAAAATTCAGTGCATGAAGAATAATTACAATTTTGGAGTGGGACGAGTGGCTCCAAATAGAAGCTTATGTTTCAATTTATACTGTCACTAGATACTGAGATCCAAGTGGACTAATTTAAAAATGTTACTTTACTACAATCAGGGCCTCATGTTTTTAGTTAGTGTTCATATCAATTTAAGTACATCTTGATTAATCTCACGCTTCTACATTTGTGATGTAGTAGGATTAGAGTAAATTAGGGTATCTTAGTTGCATCTTTGATTTTAGGATTTGAATTAGTTTCCTTTGTTAATTATGTGTTAAAAGATAAAATTCAAATTCGAACTCAATAATGAGTTTAAATAGAGTACAAGAGATAGAGATGTTCACGGGACAGGACGGGGCAGAGAATTTTTATTCTTTCTTTTTTTTATATATTTTTAAAAATTATTATCTTAAATAATTAATTTTTCTTATAAAATATCTATAAATTTCAGTTATATGGTTAACTATCAAAAAACAATGTTCCTTTGAATATATAATTTCACAAAAAAAAAAAATTTATTTTATCTAAATTGTAAAGTAATTAAATAAGATAAAAATATTTTTTAAAAGAAAAGATAGAAATTAATATTTAATCTAATCCTAAAAGGAATAAATAATTAAACAAGATGAAAATACAATTATACTAAAAATAACATAAACCAACATTAGAATTATGATTAGTTTCTTTGGTTAATTAGTATTAACATTAGTTTTTTTCCCTAATTCTCTATAAATAGAGAATTGTTTTCTTAATCATCCTCAGTTGGGCTACAAGTCTTAGAAATCTAGAAGTTACAGGTTCAATTCATGGTGACCACCTAGAAATTAATTTTCTTCCATTTTTTTAGCAAAAAAATAATTTTATTGATATATGAAAAAGTAACATAGAAGATAGATAAGAAAGAGAGGAAGAAGAAAAAAAGGGGAAGGAGATGCTAACTACATAGGCAAACAAAATTAATTGGCAAGTACAAAAAGAATAACTATACAAGCAATACACTCTTACTGATTACCATCGAGTGAAGGGCCCCATCAGATTACTGTCTCACAATTTAGATCCTCACTAAAGGTTTATGAATTAATTGCTTATTTCTGATTGACAGTCCACATTCAGTGGGGGCTAGGCACTTATTTTGTGGCTCATTTGGCTGTGATTGTTTATGCATTATACATTGGTATACAAATTATTTATGCTAGTATAAAAGATAACCCCCATGTTATTCCTTGTCTCATTGACTCTAAAATGTACCTGTTATCTACAGATACTCGTTCCCCTCAAAGTTCCTCACAACCTCAAAATGGTTAAAGATTGTACTGTCATCTTTTGGGAGATTCGAACCACAAACTTTGTGATTGTCAATACATTCAATGTACCAGTTGAATTATGCTCATTTTGATGGTTGAAGATTTGTACGTGTATGCAGTCCTTTGATGGTCGAAGATTGTACATATATGCAGTCCTTTTAACTCCATTTTATGTATCTGATGTTTTGGCAAATCGTGTGCATCGTTTTATTGGCCCTTTAGTCTTACGACTAGGCTTGAAACGACACCGTTTCTGAAAGAATTTTGTATGTACAATACCAGCTGCATAGAATATTTATTTTCCATTTATCTAATTGATTTATTTTATAAATTGTTAGTTGAATATAGCAATTACGTGAACTAATTGCTTCAAATATATCTTAGGAATCATCAAATGATTAGATTGAATATATTTAATTTTATGGTGGTTACGAAAGGAGTTAATTTTTCACTAGTTTGTGTCGACCCCTCATCCATTTATTTTGCAAAAAAAAAAAAAAAAAAAATCAATGAAGAAATTTAAACTCATAACCTTTCCTGTGCTGGCTCATTTTGGCACATAAATTTTGATAAGTTTGATTACTCTTCTCTAAGCTCAATTCTTTTGTTCCACTAAGAAAGAGTTTTTTTTTTTTGCTGCTTTTAGTTGCCTCGTTTAGATTTGCTTCTTGTAAATGAAGTATGTGTAACAGTTTTTCTTATATAAAGAAAGAAGATATATATTCCTTCACTGAAAAATCTCAATTTAAAATGATTAAATTTCTATTAAAAAATCTCAATTAGAAAAATCTTAAACCTCCAAATACGAACAGATAATATTTCATGTCAAGCAATCCAACTATCTATCGTATCTAAATATTCAATCTTATGATTCAATTGTTTGCAATTGTTTAATTCATAAATCAAAATTTCTACACGCGCGCGTATAATGTTTCTATGAGGCAACTTTATTGGAAGAAGTTTGAGGTATTTTAAATGCATTTTTTAAAAAGAAATTATAGTAATGAATTCAATTATAAACTCACTATCTTTGGGGTTCAAGTTTTGAAATGGATGGAGGTACAACTAACATGTATAGATACATATTCATTTTACGAGCAAACAAACAAAATATTAGTTAAACACATATGATTCACTATATTTACCTTTCCTGCAAATTAAATCGCAGAAAAACCATCTTCCCAATCCTTGAGGGCTAGATGGCGGGTTAGGGAAATTTTTAAGATCAACTCAAAATTTTGATTGACCAATCTTATGCTTATGACAAATAGAAACAATTCTAAAAATATATTGTAAATATATAAACTCAATCAATTATTTATTTATTTATTTTTCGTAAATCGGAAAATCGGAGTTTCGCTCTTTTATACCTACGGCACCACTAGCTTGTCCTAAACTGTGGCACCGAGTTACTTCGAAGAGTATCTTAGTTTAAGTGCTTTCTAGCGACCTCGAACTAAAGATCTCTCAAACAAGCATGCCTTGAAATCCTTAGTCTCATCCTTTGGGCTATCTCTTGAGGACTAATTTTTTGCTCGTCCAACTATATATTTTCGTGTTATGTTGAATTCTCGGGTTGTGTTAATATTATATTTCATCTATAAAACAATTCTAATAATATCTCGTAAATATATATAAAAATTAAATAAATGATGGATTATTATACTTGAACTTAGATTACATATTTAATTAATAGAGGTTATTTATTAATATGTTAAGAATTTATTTTATTAATTATTTTCTCTTCTCATTCAAATATATATGTATATGAATATATTATTCTTTAGTTCGGGTTGCTTATTGAACTAGCAAAAAATTGGTCAACCCTAAAACCTTTCCAACCAAACAAAAATTAGAAAATCATAACTCAATCCAAATATAATCGTAACCCAACCCAACTCTTACCATTTGAATTGGATAATCCATATTCCTCTGATTGTCAATTTTTTTTTGTGTACCCTCATACCTTGCCTATATTTAATATTGGAATTATTACTCTATTTGTATGAAAAACTTTTTTTTTTTTTTGAAGAGATTTGCATGAAAAACATTAAGGCTCTGATTTAATGGAATAATAAACAAAAGGGATTTTGGGTGTATAACAAAAAGGGGCAAAACATTTTCATTTATAACACAAAATCAAAACTAATTCATTTATAGCAAAAAAGAATCCAAATTGTATTACTGGTTGAGTTCTATTAGTAATAGAATTCAATTAGTAGTAAACTCATTCTATCATTGGTCGAGTTCTATTATTGATAAACAATTATATTATATCACTAGTTAAATTCTATCACCGATAGAAAATTATGTTTTATCACTCGTTAAGTTCTATTAATGATAAAAAATTATGTGCTATAGACGAATTATTTTAAAAATTGTACTATAAATATAATAAAATCGGTAAATTCTCATAAACTAAATCATTATTTTTATAAAGAATTAGTAAAGTAAATCACAATATTTTGTTATACATATAACTTTACTTTAAATCACAATATTTTGTTATACATATAACTTTACTTTTTCAAAATGCATATATCTTGTTTGAATATAATCCCAACCATTTAAAAAAAATTGATGGTTTGTTTGTTTGTCTTTTTTTTTTCTCGAAAAAATAAATAAATTAAAAGACTATGAGAAGAAATATTTGTTTCAAATTTAAAGAGTAAAATAACACTCTAACTCGGTCAACTTTTCCTACTAAGGTTCGGGTTTTTTTGTTTTTGGATATTATGGTGTGTTTGACCCATGTTTATGTAAACGGTCGGGTTGGTTATAATAATTCAACTGATGTTTTGTCTCATCTTTTATTATAAATTGTGGTTATGTAAGCTTGTATGCCCCATTTTTCTAAACCTTGATATATTAATTTTTGTTACATAACCAACTCCTTAAATACAGATATTATAATTCATGTTATAATAAATTGTCTCTCAAATATCATTTATAATAACTCACCATTTATTGGAACGAAAGCTGTACTTATTCTTAAGGTTTATGGTTCTGATATTCACTATAAATAAAGAGGTGCTTATCAGTTTATAAACTTCATTGACAGCATAGAGTATCGAATCGACCTCGGCCATTGTTGTTCTGTGAAGAAGTTTGGGCTTATTTTCCATCGACAATGAGAGCTAAGGTTCATCTCAATTTTCTACATCTTACGATTATTATATTAGGTTCCTCATTTTTCTTAATGTTTTGTATATGCGTTGATGATTTAGATGTTTTTGGCGCGATCGGATTTGTGCCCTAACTTTTTTCAGGTTTATTAATTGTGTTCGTTTCTTCCCATTCTTTACGAATCAAAAACTACTGGCTTATGTTCCCAGGGTTTATGATTTGGTTGATGGGTTTAGGGTTTTCTGTTGTTATCCTGAAATGTATTTTGGTGTAATCGGAGTTAAAAATGTGCCCTAATTTTTTGGGGGCTAACTGTGTAGTGTATTTTCATAATTGTGTTCGTTTCTTCATGCTCCCGAATCAAAAGTTACTTGTCATTATCTATGTAAACGGGTTAGGATTTCCTGCCTTTTTTAATGAATGAAGAAAAATTGCTTAATAATATTCAAACCCAAGTTATTTATCTGATTAGTGCATGCTCTATGTTAAAATCTATCTTATTAATTAATTTTACTCACATGTTAAATTTAGTTTGAGTTGGGTTGGGTTGAACCGAGCAACCGAGAATTGACCAAACTTCAAGAAAATTATGAAATTAGAACCTAACTCAATCTAAAGAACATTATATGCCAGCTCAACCCTTATAGTTTGAGAGATAGTTTGGCTTCTCGGGTTGTTAGTTTTTTGTGTTCACTCCTAATGTGTATATATATAACCCCAGACTGGGGTTTAATATTACTGAGTACTGACTAAGATTGTTAGTATTGAAGAGAGGTGCGCAACTATTCAGTGTCAAGGTTTAACTGATTTATAAGCTTAATTTTCAAAATCAATAACATATGACCTTTAGTTTTTTAGTGAACATGTGTTATTTTATCATCCATCAATAAGTCAACATCAAAGAACAACAGTACCTTTTTTCGAATTCTTAAAGCTCTCTGGGAATGATTTTAGATTTATATAGTGTAACGTTTGAAATTTCATACATCAATGCAATTTTTTCGAAGCCTTTATTGGAATGACATGCATTCTTATCATACACCACTTCGTGGAAATTGAGGCTTACATGTTTTATGGTTCTGAATCCATCTTTGGTTCTTTGTTCTTTTTTATGGTTAGAATTCTTACTTTCATCTCTCTTATCTTAGAAAGAATTCTCACTTTTCTCGTTCTGATCTGGTTTTGAATGCTAGTGGAAGAAGAAGCGTATGAGGAGGCTGAAGAGAAAGCGCCGAAAGATGCGACAGAGGTCTAAGTAGTTGCTTATTTCTGGAAAGTGATCGAGCTTTCTCTCGAGACTATCTATGATCTCCATATTGCTGTCTAGAAATTAATTGCTTGAAGTCGTGGAGGTTATCGTGTTCTTACGAAGATACTTTTGGACCATTTCCTGTGGATTTTAAACTTCTGTTAAACTTCTATACTCTCTGACTTCGTTTTCCGTTTGAGATGTGAATAACTTATATTGTGCATCTAATGCCTTTTTGAACACGTTCCAGAAAATTAATAGCAAGTTTATTCAGACTGACTATCGAATAATGTTGTGTTGTTAGTATATTGGTTGGTGCCTGCTGAATATTTACTTGCAGCCATGGACGTGGTTCCTAATATCATCCAACATACGGTAATTTAAATTATGCAACTACATTCATGTTAAAGATCTATTAGTGATGAGATTCATATATACTAAATTGATCTATTGCTAGCAGCAGCAACTCGAAAGGATGAATGTAAGGTATCCAATACCTTACTTCTTCAACAATTCTCAATAAAATGCCAAACACAAAGTAAAATGGAAATAATCACAAAAAACAGAGATGAAACTTCAAACACCAGCAGATTTCATTAATAGAAATATCAACAGAATTACAAGGATAGAAAATAAACTAAATGACGTTACCCGGAGAGTTCGAGAGCTCCGGTATCTCTCCCAAGAAGTCCTCAGACCTTCTTCCAAAATAAAACCTACCTCTCACGCTCCCTGCACTACCTTATTTATACCCACACAGTAGCACTCTCTCTAACAAACTAACCTCCTACATAGTGCTTTTCCAAAAATACCCCTTCTAGGCTATTCTTCATCATTTGGGTATCTTACAATGAACACCCCAAATTTGAGTAGTTAAATATTTGTACAAAGTAGTCGTACCTAGCAAGTGCCAACTTCAAGAACATTGACTTTTGAATCATCTTGGAATACTATAATGGTCAAGAGTAACATAGTTAAGAGGTGATGAGTTCAATTTATGGTAGCCACCTATCTAGGTTTTTCTCTCGTTGATAGATTCTTATTGACAGATGGAATCTCCATCAAATTCGGGCACATTACAGCTTGGAGGCTCGAAAGAATTTGCTTTGAGCATTACCCCATTTGCCTCTCCATTGGTAAGATTGTTTGGGGTCCATCCCCCGCTCGTTTTATTAATGCTTGGCTTTATTATAGATCTTTTTCAGATTTATTAAAGACTTGGTGGAGTGAGAACAGATTACAGGGATGGGCTGGACATGGCTTTATCATGAAATTGAAAGGCTTTAAATTGAAAGTTAAGGAATGGAACCACCATACGTTTGGGCATCATAAAGAATTAACTGTTAAACTCCAAAACGAGATCAATACCCTTGACAATAAGGAGGAAGAATCGACCTTAATTGAATTTAATTGTGAAAGAAGATTATCTATCAAGGCTGAGCTGCTTTCTTTATCGGCTAGAGAAGCAATTTTGTGGCAACAAAATTGCAAGGCAAAATGGTTGATTGATGGTGATGCAAATTCTAGTCTTTTCCATAAATACATGGCTTGTAACAGAAGAAGGAATAGCATTACAGAAATATTATCCAGCAGTGGCAACTGCCTTACAAATGGGGAGGACATTGAAACTATCATCATCCAGTTCTTCAAATCTTTATACACGAAGATAGACTACAGAGACTTGATCCCTACAAATATCGAGGATGGACGCCAAGGAAGCCTATAGGGTATGATTTTTTTTAGAGTTTTTAGAGTTAACTTTTTAGAGAGAAGGTTGAACCTATGAACAAATTAACTCACCTACAAGCATTTATCACAACCATCATAAGTTGGAGTGTTTGGACTAGCGGTTAAGAGGCATGTTGTTGTGTTTGGACTAATGGTTAAGAGGGTCTTCACCCTTGGGGAAATAAAAAGTTATGAGTTCAATTTATAGTGGTTACCTATTTAAAAATTGATTTTCTACGGATATTCTTGAGTCTTGACATCCAAAGGTTGTACGCGTCAGACAATTTGTCTCATAAGAATAGTCGAATTACATATATGCAGCTGGTTTACTCAGCCACAAATATAAAAAATGCAGAAGCTTGGATTTATCCATTTCCCCATTTTCATCTTGAGGTTTAACATCATACAAAACAACTTCATTTCATTAAAGGTGGTTGAACGTGAAGCAATAAAGATGGGTTGGAACCAGAACGTTGGCATGAAGATTTTCTTTCAATTACCACAACTATAGTAAGAATGAAATCAGGAAAAAACAGAATACAAATGAAGGAATTAGTTGGAGTTAGTGTATGTACATATAAGAAGAGCCTTGTGAATCAACCATAACATGTAATCAGTTGAAAATTATGCAACCCAAAAAAGCAGCATTATCATCTTGTACAGATTCACTCACAAGCTTCCAGTTCTCAGACAAAGCAATAACCTCGAAGAACATAGAGCAACAGACAAAATGTGAAAGTTTTTTTTTGTCATACCAGCTAATACTGTATTCTTGGAAACTATCACAATGGTAACTCATTTAGGTCATACTGCATAACAAGTCGTTCTACCGTGCTTTGACTTATAACATCTCTGAGTTGCAACTCCCTCAGTACTTTTGTTGCTATATCTATCTCTTTCTCGTGGACGATACCTTCCACGAGAATTGTGTAAGTCGTTTCATTGGGTAGATAGCCTTTATTGATCATTATTTCAAAAACCTCCAATGCCAAATCGGTTCTTCGAGATTTGCAACAACCAAGAGTGAGTGCATTGTAATTTTCAATATCAGGCTTGTAGTTGTTTTCCTCCATTACACTGAATATTTCAATGGCCTCATCCAGCATGCCCTCCAGGCATAACCCCCGAATCAAAGATGAATAGGTAAAAGAGTCGGGTGTAAACCCGTACTTTGTCATTTCGTAGAGAAGTTGGAATGCTGGATATGTGTTTCCTTTACGACACAAGCTCGTAATAACAATTTTATAGAATTCTTGAGTAGAGGAATGCTGCTTGTTGCCCAAACTTTGTAAAATGGAGAATGCCTCTTGAACCATTCCCTCTTCACAAAGTGTAGCAATGGCATTGTATGTTCCTTCATTTGGGCTAGAATGCCTATACATCATTTGGTCCAAACACTTCACAACAAGATCTACTTTCCTATCTTTGCATAGACGAGCAATGATCGGGTTGTAGCTAGAAGCCGTAGGCTTGAATCGTGCTCTAATCATCTCTTCCAAGACATCAAGGGCATGTTCCGTTCTGCCATGGAGGGTAAGCGAACCGATCAATATATTGTAAGTGACAATCGAAGGGGCACGATCGTCACCGTCCATTTCAGCTAGAAGCACATTTGCCTCTTCCCACCTCCCTTCATAACAAAGACTCCTTAGCAAGATATTGTAGCTAACAACATTTGGGCTGAACCCCTTCGAAGGCAATTCTCTAAATAACTGGATGGCATCATCCGTCCTATCTTCTTTACACAACCCAGTTAACAAAACATTATAACTAACCAAATTAGGCTTTCCACCTTTAGCAATTATCTCATCCAAAAGCTTAACAGCTTCATCAGCTCCTCTTTCTTTATATGCAGCTTCAAGCAAAAAAGAGTATGTGTAAGCGTTTGGGACCAGCCCCTTCTGAATTAACCTGTCTAAAAGTTGCAAGCTCTGAGTCAAATTCCCATGCATACAAAGCCCTCTCACAAGTGAATTATAAGTAACAGTGTTTGTAGGGTACCCATATTCCTCCATTTTATCCACTAATTGCATTGCATAACCAACATTCCCTCTTTTACACAAAGAACTCACCAAAAAGGTATAAGAAGAAGCATCTGGAATGATTCCAGACCCAATCATCATCTCCATTACCTTAACAGCTTTTCTCATCTTACTGGCCTTGCAAAGATCATACAACAGCTGAGTTGCTTGAAACACATCAGGCTTTTGGCCCTTCCTAACCAAGAACTCCAAATTCAAAAAAGCATCATTAAGCCTAAGTTCCCTACTCTTTTGATCACCCTTCCCAACCCTCCAATTGGGCAATGTGAAAATGGTGTCCTTAGGAGAAATGGTAATCTGGGTTGATGCTAAAACTTTAGAAAATCCTTTGCTAAGTGAAAGCTTGTGGAGATTTGGGATATGGGAAAAGAACCCACATCCTCTTCTTGTAGTTTCTGGTAATGGATTTGTAATTGGAGACACTGTATTCAGTAGAGTCGCCATTTAAACACAATAGAATCTAAAAAAACTAAAACCCTAATTCTTCACTGTAATCGCTCCCAAATTTCCTCTTTCTTTCTTCGCATTTAAAATCAGAATCAAAACTCAGAAACCAAATGAATCAATAACGAATCCTAAGATTTCGTACTTCTTTAATCATCTAAAACTTGGTATGATACAAATGAAATTGATAAGCAGAGACTGCGAGTACGAATTTCAATCCATTTCTATAAAATTCGAAGGAATCATGAACATACAGTGGAATGAGAAATCAATCACAGAGGCGATTCTTTGCTTCGACTCCAAAACGCCAATGAATCTTGAAGAACTGAAATTGCAGTATTTAATTTGGGTTTTGTAAAGGATTATCTCTTTCTTTTTTTTCTTTTGCTTTGTTTTTGTTATGAAGTGAGTTGGCTCCTCGATGAACCAGTCCCTTCCATATCTCGTTATCCAAGCCTTTGGGCGTCTCTTTATCTCACGCGCACTTTACTGGCGCGTGATAAACACGACCCTCTTTACGTTTATCTACTTAGTTGACAATTTTATTCACATAAATAACAAAAACTACTTGGAATTGGTATCTTATAGTTCTTTTTTTCTTTTCAAAACTTCCTATTTTAAAGTTTTTTTTTGGTAATGATCGAGAATCAAAACTTTGCTCCCTAATATCTAAGACACTATTAATCTATATTCACTAGTGAATTTTGAATCTAGGATCTCAAAAGGAATATATCCTTTAAGATCCAAGTGTTTCACCTACTATCTCATCTCTTAAAATATTTTATAATTATAAGTGAGCAGCCATATTTTCAAATATAAATTCAATTCTCATTGAGAGAAAATTATATTATGACCACATCTTCTTTTATATATATATAAATTCAACTTAAGTTATTTTAAATATTTTAAACTCTTTTTAACCCGTAGATTACTTTATGGTGATTATATTTTGTTCAATTCTTATCTTTGTTCTCCGCTTTATATTTTTTATTTTGTAAAGAGTGTGTGTAAAGAACCGATATAGATGAGAATGATTGAGTTATAATAGTCCACTTAGTGTGTAGTTAGATTTAAGAAAACTCGTATTATCACTCATCATAAGAGTTTCAAGTCTGGATAGTATCAAGTTAAGAATAGTGGCAAAGAGTGTTAAGGTATAATATAATTAGGGAATAATTATATATTCTATTTTAGGGATATTGTTGAAGGAAAGATCTAGAATTAAATATGGTTAGGGAAATTAGCATATCTTGTTATTATGTATTATTTATAGTGGGTTGTTATTATGTATTCTCCCTATATAAGGGATCCCTCTTGTACAATGAACTCATTAAGAAAACTACGGAAATCCTATTTTTCCTATCATCTCTTGTTTCCTAAGTTGGTATCAGAGCAGCCTCATGGCCAACGCCAATCTCTCTGGAAATTCTACCGTGGCTGGAACAAGCCCTAGGTTTAGCAGCCCTCCCCTCAATCAACTCCTAACCCACATAACCTCCATTAAATTAGATCGTTCTAACCTCCTTTTATGGAAAAACCTAGCCCTACCCATTCTCAAATCTTATCAATTACTGGGACATTTAACTGGAGAAACTAAGGACTCGTTTGATAACGTTTCTGTTTCTCGTTTCTTGTTTCTTAGTTCCTGTTTCTTGTTTCTTGTTTCTAACTTTTTTAGAATAAGAAACAAGAATGTGTTTGATAACCGTTTCTGTTTCTTGTTTCTTATAAAAAATAAGAAATAGAACAAAACTTGTTTGATAAAAATTTCTCGTTTCCTATTTTTCGTTTTTTATTTTTTTCTATTTTACAAATTTTTATATTTTTTACAAAGTTTTTTTAAGTATAATTTTTTTAAAAAAGATAATGTAGTATAAAAATATATAATATGAATTAAAAATTCATTAAAATAGTTTTAAAAAATGTGTATGGTTTAATATAAATAAACATTTTATAAAAAAAAGTATATGTTATGTTTACTTAATTATTTATATAGTTTGATGTTCACTCAAATATATAACGATTATATTACTCTGAAAACGGTGCTATTAATTTAAAATATGAAAGCAATATTAACTATATATAGATGGAGAAAAAAAAAGCGTAATAGAGAAAAAAAATAGTAATATAGTAATGTTTTAACCAATAATGTACCATATGCATTAAACAAATAAAAATAATTTAAAAAATATACATGATCTAATATATATAAATTTTATTCAAAACTAATGAAATATATAACATGTAATATTATCTTTTAAAAACAAAAAATTATGAAATTTTAAAAATAATAATAATAATAAAAAAAATCCTTAAGTGAAATTTGAACCTTGATCTTTAGTAAAACAACTTGTTACATCACCACTAGGCAAAAACACCTTTTATTTTACAATGGTGCTCTTTTCTATATCAACCAAAGAAACTACTTTTGGTAGTTTCTCACTTTTTCACATTTTTTTAGAAACGTTTCTCTTTTATTTGAGAAACAAGAAACATGAACAATTATCAAACAAACCTATTTCTAAAAAATAAGAAACAAGAACGTTATCAAATGAGCCCTAAATGTCCTCCCAAAAATACAAATTTTTTGGTTGTTTCTGGTGCAAGTCATCATTCGGCTGACGCTGCAGGTACCGATGTGCAGGCGTTGCAAGCACAAATTCAGGCGTTGACTCTCCAATTGGCGCAGACAGTAGCTGCAGTGTGCATTTAATCGGTGTTGGCGAGGGCAGATCTTTGCGAGGCTCCGTTGGCGTGCGTGTGCAGCGGCGCCTTAGACGCAGCGCAAGTGGCGCAGAGTAGCAAACGACAGCCCCTACCTCAGTGATGACAGGTGGCATGACAAGATTGGAGACGCAGGCGCTAGGTGTCGCAAGCCTAAGTGCTGATGCGATGGTGATAGCTGCCTCTTCTGCAGCATGTAGGCCCCGTCAAATGGGCCAATCTCCTTTTTATTTTCCAACAACTTCTCATTTTTCACCAAATGTTTATGGATGTGATGCACATGATGCATGGGTTGCAACTGATCAATTATTATTGGGGTGGCTATATAACTCGATGACCCTGGAAGTGGCAACCCAAGTGATGGGATGTGAAACGGCCCATGAGTTGTGGATGGCTGTTCAAGATTTGTTTGGTGCTCACTCACGAGTAGAGGAGGATTATCTTCGCCAGGTATTCCAACAATGTCGAAAAGGTTCACAAAAAATGGCTGACTATTTGCGTATTATGAAAACCCATGCAGATAATTTAGAGCTTGTTGGAAGCCCGGTGACCGCTCGGGCACTAATCTCCCAAGTGCTTCTTGGCCTTGACAAAGAATATAATGCAGTGGTGGCAAATGCACAAGGGCGGACTGATCTCACTTGGTACCGTCTGCAGACTGAGCTCCTCATGTTTGAAAAAAGAATTGATCACCAAAATTCCCAGAAGACGACGTCATTCAACCAGACCGTTTCATCCAATCTGGCTAACTTGAAGGGAAGTGCTCTCTAGTGGTCCAAACATCAGAATAGTTCTCACCAGAGTAGTGCCCCACAATAAAATACTCGTGGTCAGCAAGCTCATAGGGGAGGACGTGGACGTGGTCAATGGAACAACTCTAGCAATACTAATAAACATTGTTATGTGTGTGGCAGGGTAGGCCATACTGCTAATATGTGTCGTGACAGGTTTATTCCTAACCAGGGTCGGGCTCCACAACATGGCAGTCAATATCCACCACGTGGTCCCTCACACTATGATAATCAGTTTATGGCTCCTGAGTCCTCGGGTGGAGTATCTCCCATTCAACCTCATGTCTTTCATGCACAACACAATTCCAACCCGTTCACTGCTAATGCTAAAACTGCGACTGATCCAAATTGGTATCTCGATAGTGGTGCTTCTAATCATGTTACGTTCGACTACAAATACATGGTCAATCCTACTAAATATGGAGGTAATGAAGCAGTTACTATTGGTAATGGTGATAAATTAATAATTACGCATGTTGGATCTTCATGCTTTCTTACAACTGGTGGAAATTTAAAACTTAACAAAATGTTGTGTGTTCCTACTATTGCAAAAATTTTGATCAGCGTATCTAGACTTGCAGTAGATAATAATGTTTTTGTGGAATTTTACGGGAATTGTTGCTTTATGAAGGATATTCGTACGGGCAGAATAGCTATGATGGGGGTGCTTATAGATGGCATGTACCAAGTTGCGCCTGCTGGTGGTGCAGCTCAAGAGTTGTGTGAAAGCCCAGCGAAATCGGTGATTTCTTCTAGTAGTCATTTAATTTGCTATGCATCTATTTTTCCTAGTAGTAGGTCCGTTAATGTGGTAGTTTCTCGAGATGTCTGACATCAACGCCTAGGATATCCGTCTTTTCGAATAATGCAAAATCTAGTTAATAGTTTTGGTTTGCCGTCAATTATGAACGATGAATTGAGTTTTTATGAAGCTTGTAAACTGGGCAAAATGCATGCACAACCTTTTCCTTTATCTGATTCTCGTGCTCAAAATCTGTTTGACATTATCCATACTGACTTGTGGGGACCAACCCCGGTTGAGTCCTCTGATGGGTTTCGTTACTATGTGCATTTCTTAGATGATTTTAGTCGCTTTGTGTGGGTATATCCATTGAAATTGAAAAGTGATATTGTTAGTGCATTTCAACATTTCCTTGCTATGGTTAAAACCCAGTTTGGTTATTCCATTAGAATGCTTCAGTCTGATAATGGTGGGGAATATAAACCCGTTCATGATATTTGTGGTCGCTTGGGCATTCGTTCCTGGTTTTCTTGTCCCTATACCTCTGCTCAGAATGGGCGGGCTGAACGGAAACACCGACATATTGTCTAGACTGGACTGACCTTGTTGGCTCATGCTGCCATGCCACTCAAGTATTGGTGGGAAGCATTCCTCACGGCTACCTTCTTAATCAATGGTATGCCTATACCTGTCCTAGATGGGCAGTCGCCTGTTGAACTCTTGACAGGGAGACAGTTGAATTTTAATGAACTAAGGGTGTTTGGATGTGCCTGTTATCCTTACCTACGACCTTATAACTCACAGAAATTCCAGTTGCACACAGAGCGCTACATGTATTTGGGACCCAACCCAGTCCATAAAGGGCATAAGTGTCTCAGCCCGTCCGAAAAAATAATTATCTCTCGGCATGTGACTTTTAATGAAAGCTTATTTCCCTTTGCCACAGGTTTTTCTTCTGTCCACACATCTCCACCTCCTCCGGTACCTGCGCCACCTCTAGACCAATGGCTTAGTTCCATCCCTAGTAGAATGCTACCACGTGCACCATTCTCTGTTGGTAGTGTTGCGGTCCAGTTTCCTGTTGATGTTGTTGCACCTCGATGGTCGGTGCCAGCACCACCTACATTTTCCACACACATTCGCCAACACTCTGTTCCTAGGCATGTTGTTTCTCCTGCCGCTGTGCCTGATTCTTTGGGTGATGCTGCTCTTGTGTTAAGCCCCACGGTTGACCGCTCCTCTGCACCTGCAGCTGCCCATGTACCTGCACCTACTACTAATACACATCGCATGGTTACTCGTTCAAAGAATGGGATCTTCAAACCCAAGGCTTGGGTTGCATCTAGTATATGTACGATGCCAGACTGGTTGGTCACAGAACCCACTCGAGTTGCCGATGCTCTAACAACTTCTGTCAGGAAGAATGCGATGGACCAAGAGTTTCGGGCTTTGGTCCAAAACGACACGTGGTGTTTGGTTCCTCCGTTGTCAGCCTAAAATATAGTTGGCTGCAAGTGGGTGTTTAAAATCAAATGGAATCCCGATGGCTCTGTTCAGCGATATAAGGCTCGTCTCGTTGCAAAAGGCTTTCATTAGAATCCTGGGATCGACTATTTTGACACTTTTAGTCCTGTAGTAAAGGCTTCCACCATTCGGGTCGTGCTCACCCTTGCGCTGTATCGTCACTGGCCCATCAAGCAATTGGATTTCAATAATGTCTTCCTTAATGGTACGCTTGAGGAGGATGTCTATATGTCTTAACCACCATGGTATGTCGATTCCTTATTCCCCCATTATGTTTGCAAACTTAACAAAGCACTTTATGGTCTCAAACAGGCGCCACGGGCATGGAATAATGCTCTTAAGACAGTTCTTCTTTCTTGGGGTTTTGTTAATAGCCGCTCTGACTCATCGTTGTTCATCTACAATCGAGGCTCGGTCACCGTTTTATTGCTTGTATAAGTTGATGATGTTATTATCACTGGGAGTGATACCCAGTTCATTCACCGGCTCGTGACTTCTCTCAACGAGCTCTTTGCTTTGAAATATCTTGGCGATCTTAGCTATTTCTTGGGTATTCAGGTTTCTCACGTGGAGTCTGGTCTTCTGCTTACTCAGACTAAGTACATTGATGATCTTCTCACCAAGCTGAATCTGACAAACCTTAAGCCCGCTCCGTCGCCGTCTGTGGCTGGCAAGTTTTTATCCTTATCTGATGGAGAACCCCTCTCTGATCCTCTTGTCTTTCGAAGTACCATTGGAGCATTACAGTACTTGACTAATACACTGCCGAATATCGCTTATATTGTCAATCACCTGAGTCAGTTCTTGAAATGTCCAACTGACTGTCACTAGCAGGCCGTTAAGAGAGTCTTGCGCTATCTCATTGGAACCAGGTACTTGGGTTTGCTTCTGCAACCAACTAACACTTGGACACTATCTGTCTACTCCGACGCTGATTGGTGTTCCAATGTTTATGATCGTAAATCTGTGGCAGCATATTGTATCTTCTTCGAGAGTTCCCTTGTTTCCTAGTCCTTAAAGAAACAAAGTGTTGTGGCTCGCTCTAGTACTGAGTCCGAATATCGCGCCCTGGCTCATGGTGCGGCTGAGGTTCTTTGGCTCCGTAAGCTACTTGGTGAACTTCGTATTCCCCTATCCTCTATTCCTGTTCTTTGGTGTGACAACATTAGTGCTGGATCGTTGGCCGCCAACCCGGTATTCCATGCCTGAACTAAGCATATCGAGATTGTTGTTCACTTTGTTCGTGATCACATTCTTCGCGGTCGTCTTCAGGTTTGGTACATTCCATCTGTTGATCAACCCGTAGATTTTCTGACGAAGTCTTTGTCCCACACTCAATTTTGTTTTCTTCGGTCCAAACTTGAGGTCGTTGAACTCCCCACTCGTTTGCGGGGGGATGTTAAGGTATAATATAATTAGGGAATAATTATATATTCTATTTCAGGGATATTGTTGAAGGAAAGATCTAGAACTAAATATGGTTTGAGAAATTAGCATATCTTGTTATTATGTATTATTTATAGTGGGTTGTTATTATGTATTCTCCATATATAAGGGATCCCTCTTCTACAATGAACTCATTAAGAAAAATACAGAAATCCTATTTTTCCTATCATCTCTTGTTTCCTAAGTATGAGTTCCAGTACCATCCAGTATGATCAAGTAGCTATGAGATTACGAGTTCGGATCTCCTACCATCAATTGTTATTCAATTAAAATAAATAAATAAATAAAAACTTAAGTATAATATGCTACTAGTGAAGACATATATTGATAATTAGGGAATCAAAAATTCAAATCTCTCTACTATGTGTGTTGAACTTTAACGAGTGTAATCTCAAGGTTTAAGCTTATTATTATTAGTTCACTAATAATTATAGGGGAGAGCTTCAAACCCGATGTTTTGAGTTTACAAAAATTTATAACATTTTTTACAAAATTTTTAATTCTTCACTTGAGAGATTCAAACTCTCGAAGAGAAACCCATGTACTTAGCAGGCACACGCCTTAACCACTCGGCCAAAGTGACACTTATTGATGTTATATCTAATTTACATTTATTTGATGATTTATTTGGATTTCCTTACAAAAAGAGAAAAAACTATTAATTTGTGTCCATATAATTTATAGATAAAGTTAGGGAAAATTACATAAACCATTTTGAACTATGATGTTTGTAACAATAAAGTTCCTGGACTTTCAATTTGATCAATCATCTCCCTTAAAGGTTGATAAGTGTAGCAATTAACTCCCTTAGGTTAAAATGGAGAGATTCTCACATATATGAAAATAATAAGTGTTGCAAAATTAACGCCCACACGTCGTTACCACGCGCACCATTGTGTCCACTGGATTTTGGGATTTTGCAGTTTTGACTAGAGATGTCCATTGGCTCCGCATGGACCCATCCCGAACGGGGCAGTGAATCCACGCTTAGGCGGGAAATGGGGAATGAGTGGGGAAAAAAATTCCCCACGACGGGTCGGGGACAAGAAATGCATTCTTTATCCTCGATTCCCCGATCCCCGCCCCATTTACATTTTTATTTATTTTATTTTTAAAAATTATGTTTTTTTTCTCTTGTTTTACCAATTAAATCTTTAGAAACTTTTTTTTTTGTAGAAATATTTATTAAAATAGATATTGTTCTTTAATAATTAACTATCTAAATGAAAATTAATACATATTTTTCCATGAAAAGTTATCTATTTGAAAATTATTATTGAAAATATTATTATAAAACTAAGATTAGAAAAAGTAGAAGAAAAGAATGGAAAAAATGGAAAACAAATTTCCTCGGGGAACCCGATCCCCGTGGTAAATCCCCACCTCGATCCACGCAAAAAACAAACGATGAATTTTGCGGGGATGAGAATTGGTTTTGGTGGTGGGGACAGGGACCAGAACTCATTCCCCAACCCCGTTCTGCTCCGTGGACATCTCTAGTTTTGAGACTTTTGGTAAATATGACGTTCTGAACTCGTTTTTATAGTATGAGTGTTAGTTTGACTCGTTTTTTGGTCTAAGGCTTGGATTGTGGATTAACTGTCGGGAGGTTTCAGTTGGATTCTGAAAGTGTAGTTACTAGAAGTCAGCCAAAGTAAGGAACTCTTCACCTAATTATTGAGGTCATGGCTAATACATGTATTAGACTGGCTGCATTGACATGTTCTATCGTGGATGTTTGCTTGTACTGATTACATTGAGAACATGCAACGTGAACTATCGATATCATGTCTAGGGCAAACATGTGGAAAAGTCATTTTTGGTTATGCGTGAATCATCGATTGCTTGATTAATAGAGTCGGTCTTGTATGCTATTTATTATGTCCCATTGTGGAATTGCATGATTCTTGATGCATGACTTAGTGCTTTGTTTGGACCGAAATGAGGCACGAAGACCAGATAGAGGGTACTAGTAAACAGATGTGCATGGTTTGTGGCTGGCACTCTCTCGACGTGAGATTTGAGGTCTCTTGTGGTAGGACTTTCATGGATGGTTGACCGACCAAACTCACAACCTTTTTAGATTTTTACTAGAATTCTCTCCACGTATGTAGTTAGATTTGAGGCCCATTGGTGAGCATGTTGGATCCACCCTCATTGTGAGTATGAGACTTGGTAGGATTTGTGGTCCCTAAGCTACCAAACTTCATTACTCGCCAGATTTCTCAACTTAGAGCATGTAACCCCGATTGCCCTAGAAATTTGTAGTATATTTTAGATTTTTAGGTCTTTGGTTTGTGGCCTTAAATATCTCTATGTAGTGTGGGCCGAAGGGACCCTTTGCCCAGGAGCTCGAGTTTTATGAACCCCTTAAGTATGTTGATGATCTTGCATGTTTGTGATGTTTTTTACTTTATGCCTGTCTTTACTCAAGTTAGGAGATCCTTACTGAGTTTGCAAAAATTCACCCTTTCCACTATTGAATTCCACAGAGACTACTGGATTGTATCAAGATGGGGGTTCAAACGAGCTGGAGACGCATGTTTTAGAGTCTTGTCTTTAGTTTATTTCTTATGCATGGATTTTAGGGGTATGTTATTAATTATTCCTCTTTTTACTTATTGTTATATTTTTTTGAACATATGGATACTCTCTACTACTATTTTATGGTTTCTAGAATTGGATTTGAACCTTATTTTTATGTTGGACTTGTTTTGGATAACTGTATAAATTATGCATGTCCTGAATGTCGTCATTTTTATTTGGTAGTATCAACTTAAGCATAATGGCCAAAAGGAGCAAAGCTCTGGTGGCATGTAGTATGACTAAGTAACCATGAGGATATAGTTTTGAATAGGCCATCTTCAATTGTTGTTGAATTAAAAAAATTAAAATAAAAAAAACTTAAGCATAATGTGTTACTAGTGAAGACATATATCCACAACTAAAGGATCAATGAATTTAAATCTATTTATTATGTGTGTAGAACTTAAAAAAGGGTAATTGTAACGTTTGCGCTTATGTTTTTTAGTTCAATGGTAATTGAGGGTGAGAGATTCAACCCAATGACCCCTGGGTCATGGGTATTAATTAGATAGTATTAGATTCTATCTCAAAATCAATTGACAATGAAAGAAGCAACTCACATAGATTATAAATACTAGGATGCATGCCTTCTCACTTTTTCAACATGGGATCCTCAACATACCCTCGAGATGGTGCATCTTTGATGAGTTCAATGAGCCATGATAACTTAATAGATATTATGAGTTGGTTACACCTTAAAACTAATTAGTAAGAAGAAAAGTAACACACCTTTCTTATAAATGTTGTGAAAGTTTCCTCACTTTTTCAATATTGGAATCCCGAACATTATAAGATAGCACGAGTTTCTTGAGCCTCTTTACTTTTTCACATGGAATCTTCAACATGCTTCTTCGAGATGATACCTTTTTTGGTTCATCATTCTTAGATTGTTTCTCAATGTCATTTTATTGAACCGAATACTCATTTGATAATAATAAAAAAAAAGTAACTCACATTTATAAATGCTTAGGCACCTTCTTACTTTTTTAATGTGAGTTCTTTAACAATGGACACACATTTATTTCAGTTAAAATATTACTCTTGTTGATAATTGAACTTATTATTATTGTTAATTGATAACTCTCAAGAATTGAAAGTTAAATAGCCTAGTTAACAGTATTTCGCGTTCGCTCCATTATAAATAGAACCAGCTAATATATTTGTTATAGCACCATGTTTAGGATGAAAATGAAATATCCTTTAGTTTTCTGACTAGGATAATATCTTAAAGGTTTCTACAGCAAAAATGCATGAATGAGTGAATGCGTTAGTATCGTTTTGTAAGGACTCATATTTCTATTTTCCTACTAGGTGCGATATAAATAAGCTAATTGATTAATTCTAAATGTGAAACTAAGTTCTACCCTTCAAATCACATTAATATGCAAGTATATGCAGTCGAGGATGCAGTAAGTAAGTATTTATCTAAGGACCCGTAATTTTAAACTACGTTTCCTACGTCATTCCGACTCAAAACAATTTATAAATCCATGCAAATTCGAATTTTCAAACTTTAAATAACTGCTCCTGTTGAATTTATTTCAGAATAATAATAAGTAAGAAAAACAACCCTTGGCCAAGGTGTTTACAAAAATGTTTCAATAAAAAGTTAGGTAAATTCAAATAAAGACATCCATGCCAGCAGTTAATAAAAATAACAGGAGTTTAAACGTTGCATGCTACACAGGAAGAAAATGACATCTATCATATCAACAACTTAGAGAATGCAGTAGCTCCACCCATGATCTCTTCAGCTCCTCCCAGCTAACCGTCTCAGTGGTGTCATCTGATTACCGTGGAAAGAAAATAACCACAGAAAGGGTGAGTATAAAAGAATACTCAGTAAGAATTCCCCAACAGGGGTACAATGCACAAAGTAGAACTCAACATGCTAGCAATACATATCTACCCTTATCTCAACAAAGTTTACCATCTGACCATGAGTTTCGTTACATGTCTTTCTCAATCAATCCATTTACTCTCAGCTCATACTAGCTTTTTACCTGGTCATGAAGTTCGTTGCATGACTCGCTTGTGTGACCCATAAGTCACGCACCTAACTTTAACAATAAAACAGGTTATGAAGTACGTTACACAACTCTCTTGTGAGGCCCTTGAGACACTCACCTAATGCAGGAATATAACAGGTTACGAGATTCGTTACATAACTCCCTTGTGAGGCCCTTGAGACACTCACCTGTTCTAGATAATATGACTAGTCATGAGGTTCATTACACGACTATCTAGCTCAAACTCAACTTTTCTCTACAGGTGTACTGACGACACCGGTTCAGGTGAGCCATCTACCTGACAACCGGCATGTGTACGCATACACCGCATAGTGTTGGAAACTAGTCAGGTGTAGGCCTACACAGTACTAACCTGGTCCAGGTCGACATGCCTAACGACTAGAAGAAATGTGTCCACTGAGTCATGGTCCTAGAGGCCCTCACCAGCTATCCGAGTCAGCTTGCTCACACCTATCGCCCTAAACTAAGACACTCTCATAGCAGGCGTACACTATGATCAGGGTCCACCTATAGGGCCACAAACTAGGCATCACCGGGGGCGGCATGTTACATCACATTCCAGGCCATCGAGTGCGAGATTAAAATCCTCAACGACACCGACCCAATGAGACAACAATACGTTGTGTCTCTACAACCTCTAGATGATGAAAACTAAAAGTTTTAAATCAAGAATGTTTAATAGTCTAGTCCTATCTGATCACCAAAAGAGCTCAAGAAACTCATCAGACATCCTAACAGGATATTATCTCGCAAGATCATGACTAGCTACAAACCCAACGTATCATCATCACATGCACACTAAACAGAGGACAACAGAACCTGCAACTAAAGGTCAACACTAGGAGAAGCAAGGAACGAGCAACAAAAGTAACAACATACTAGGACCCAATAATCCTAGCATGCTTAAAAGGAATTACAATAATAAAGTAACATACAAGAGAGCACTTCGAGACCCCATAATCCCGAAGTAGAACACACAAAATAATTAGAAATACATATGCATACTACACACATAACTACAACCATTCAGAACCAGCAATCTAACATCAGGCTACATCCATGACTAACAGCGATACATAAAGCAGCATAATAAGTTTCGCCCTGTGCAGGATCCACACAACCCGGGTAGAGAATCCTTACCTGCAAGAGAATACCGAACGACCTTTCCTTGGCTCCACCGAAACAGTAGCAACAACCAATAGCCCAAACAAGCCATAAACAATAAACACCCTCTTCATTAAAAATCACTAACTTAACAATCCAACACCCAAAAATCCAACTGGTTTAAAATCAACTTACCCAAGATTCAAAATCAAAACTATTAACAAGCACTTGATGAATCCAACCTAAACACAAAAACTCATTAATTTTATGAACCTCAAGCACTAAGTTACAACACAAACCAGCAAGAATCGAAGATAGAACTTTCCCAATACTTGGTCAAAACGAGTATGACATGAAGCGAGGTACTGCTGCTACAATGGACTACGACTGCTTGCGAATAGAATGAAAGAAGAATGGCTGGTTGGTCTGTTGTCATGCACTACTAGGAGCATTGGGCAGCGACACACGCGCAGACATGAGCTGCTCAGCGGAAGCTCGAGCTGCAGGGCGGAGGCGTTGGTGCGACAGAAGCTTCATGCGAGTAGGTGAGTCATCGTGTGGACGACGCCGGCTGAGGGAGATCTGGAGTGGGGCGAGGCAAAAAGCGCACAGGCTAGGCTCGCGAAGGAGGTGGGGGCGTTGCTCACGCGAGGACCTGGCGAGTGCGTGCAAGCAAGACACGAGCTGCGTCATGCGTGGTCGGAATGGTGCGCCACTACAGACACACACGTGAAGAGCTGGGTGTGGTGGCGGACGGTGCCGTTGCCGCCTACACCCTATCGTCGCCGAGGTGGGCGTGTGTCGCTACCGAGCTGGGCGTGAAGAGCTTGTATTTAATAAAAGAAATACAAAAAGAGAAACCCTAGATCTAACTTCATCTTCAACTTTCCTCTACCTACAAGCCGTCACCGCCTACTCCCTACCGTCGCCGACCATCGCTCCGTCGCACCCCTCCTCCACCAACCGTGTCATGTCACTCTTCCAAGTGCAGACCGAGTCCAAATGTACCTACGCGCTCCCGTGCTCGGCACCGTCTGATACCACGCCTAACTCTTCACGCGTGTGTCTGTAGTCGCACACAGTTCTGACCACACACGACGCAGATAGTGTCTTGCTCGCACGCACTCGTTAGGTCCTTGCGCGCACAACTCCCCCACCCCCTTCGCGAGCCTAGCCTGCGCGCGTTTTGCCTTGCCCCGAGCCAGATCTTTCTCTGTCGGCGTCATCCACGCGACGACTCACCTGCTCACGTGGAGTTTCTGCTGCACCAATGCCTCCGCCCTACAACTCGAGCTTCTGCGGAGCAGCTCGTGTTCGCGCGTGTGTTGCTCCCCAACGATCTTAGTAGCGCACGACAACAGACCAATCAACCGTTCTTCTTCCGTCTTATTATCAAGTAGTCGTTGCCCATCGTAGCAGCAACACTTCGCTCAATGTCATACTCGTTTTGACCAAGTATTGGGCAAGTTCTCTCTTCGATTCTTGTTGGTTTGTGTTGTAACTTGGAGCTTGAGGTTCATACAATTAATGAGTTTCTGTGTTTAGGTTGGATTCACCAAGTGTTGGTCAACAGTTTTGATTTTGAATCTTAGGTAAGTTGATTTTAAACCAGTTGGATTTTTGGGGGTTGGATATTTTTTCGTTCTCTGTACGGATTGATGTCTATAATCAGTTAATTAATCTATGAGTCGTGCAGGAAAGTAAAAACCTTGGTGTTGGAATTTGGTTTTGTTTTATATCTAAATGCGAAAAATAAATCTAAAGTGTGAAATTAACTAAGTAAGGCTCAGCTTAAGGCATGGGAAGTGTCTAGCAATTCATAGGATAAATTGTGATGAGTATCAGTTGTCATACTTCGCCTAACAAAATTTCGCTTCCGCTTTCGTTCGTATGCGACTCAATGTAAATATTAACCGGAGTAGTGTATGCAGTAGTTACGCTTTTATTCCTAAACTCTGAATTAAAGAACAAAAGACTTAATACTAACCTACTGAACATGCAAACTAGCTTTATGTTGTTTTCTCTCCTAATTTACAACCTATTAGTGTGTGTGGATGATTGGTCGACAATTACTATTAAATTAAGATCCTAATTCAACATGCTTCAATTAACAACTCTCATTATCCTAGTTCATGCTTCTACAATCCACACCCTTAACCTTTGTCTAAGATGTTTAATGAAATATAGTAAAGAATAGATAAAGTATAGCAATGAAATATAAATTATATTACATTGAAAAAGTAATTTTTGTGCGAAACAACAACCAAAACAAAGTAGAAATATAAACTTTAAAAATGATAAAAGAAAGCGATTAGAAAAGCGACAAATGGCTGCTTCTTGAAGAATAGAGCTTCGTGTCAATAGGAATACAAACTTCGCTTCGAAATCCTACTCCTAAGTGTGGGAGAAGAACCCTTAAAACAGGCACACTTTCTCTCTTGGTTCTTCTACTATTTATAGGCTTTGAGATACTTGGGGACTAAGGAATCAACTTGGAAGGCAAGGATTGGATTTGAAAATATCTTTTATTTCATTTTATCTTTGCCAGGTTGTCCCCTGATTCTCACGACAAATTTTCTCTGATTGTTCACTTCCTTGCTGTTTAAGGTATGATTCTCATGATTATCACAATTTTCCTCTAATGATCTGATAATTGGCATTCGCTCTGCATTTGATTCTTTCCTTATTTGGTTATTTAGGCTTTGTGATAGCTCTCAAATAGAGCATATTGTAGGTTGTTTTAGTTGCATTATTCTAGAACTAAAAGGGGAAAATGAGCGCTAACTGAAGAAATATGATGAAATAACATAAAAAATCAACATGTATTCATAAACTAGCATCGGAAGCATAGTTTGGCGCTTTTAGCATAAATCTTGAGTAAACTGTGCCTAATTAATGCTAATGGCAAGATATATTAAGCTATACCGCAGAAAGGACAATCAGTGCAGACGATGAACATCGCGCGGGAAGGCGCGAATTCAAAATGAAGACACGTTTCGAAAAGACACCAACAAGGAAATAATCGATAATTAATCAGTAATTAAGGCGACGACAATCAAATAAATTCCAACGGAAATCAAGAGATCCTGCATTAATGGAGATTTCATAGCTCACCTAAACTTGTCGGCCAAGTAAATCAACTTTATAAATACCAAGGCAAGAAGTTGAGAAGGGTGGGATGGTCGGTTGGCCATGAAGCCTATCGTGGAGAGAAGCAAATGATGGTGTTTGTAGGAGCCGATGACAAGGGGACTGCACATTTCATTTGATGTTTATCTCGATGGTTGCGCTGTACGAGTTTTTGTTAATTAATCATGAATAGAAGTATGCTAGGAGTGTAGGTCATAGAGTTTTACACGCTGTATGTTATTTTACATATATATGCGTCAATTAGCTACCCATGCATGTACCTTGTGGTGAGTTCAGAAGAAGGAACCACATGTTGACCCAGTATGCTACATTAGGTTGTGTGAAAGTCTTTTCAACATTTAAAGTGTTAGGAATAACCTTAGTAAATGCTTGTGTCGCCCTGTTGCTAGTATGGAGTATGCAGCGGAAGCTGGCTCTGCCATAAATCATTAAGTGCGGAAGCATTTATTTGTTAAGGAAGCAAGATTCTCTTTGACTATTCCACACGCTTAGTATCTTCTCAGATTATTAATTATCATTACTTATTGCATCATAGTTATTTTAGTCTTAGCATCATATTTATTTATGCATTCAATTTCAAACAAATCACAACAACTTATACAAATCATGCTTTACTTGCGCGTAAGTGATTCTGAGTTACACTTAGCATAAGTTAACTTTGATTAGTTATTGGACATTATATTAGCATCGGAATAGCACCCGATCAAGTTTTTTCCGTCATTGCCGAGGATTGATTATTTAGAGTTAAAATCATAAAGAGAAGAGTACTTCTTTATTGTTTAAAAGGTTGCATTTTTTAACTTCAGGAAAATCAAGATTTAGATCGATACAACTAATAGGGAAACAGAGTCCCACAACATTACATTACCACATGCATGAGCATGAAAAATGGCATTCAATCATTTTGCGAATCAACAATGGAAGCATGATAAGATTCTACAACAAATATACAAATTTCAGCAACAAGGCTATACTGAGGAGATCAACACAACACAATTCTGTTCAAACTAGAACTATCAATTGCAGTTTGGGGGAGATCATAGTAGCATCTATCAACATCATTTTGATCTGCAAGGAGATCGCAACAGCATGGGACATGCATGGGACACTAGGAGTCATTGACAATGCGATTCCAGTGCTAATATATTATACAATAACTAATTCAAGGTCAACTTATGTTAAGTGTAACTCAGAATCACTTACGCCCAAGTATAAGCGGGCGAAATTTCAACAATTAATAAGTATATAGATTTATTGATCCCACAAGGAATATGAAGCACAATGATATAGATTAAGGGTCAAAAGTACAAATACACGAATGGGTTTTAAGAGAGTTGATGTTGATATATTTCAAAGAATAAAATGTTAATGCTAATACTAAGGCTTTCATGAGAGATTCAGTAAAAAACAGACGTGGTATTCCCTTCAATCTTTGTCGTGCTTATGCTCAATGTTTGAAAAGCCGACAGTCGGGTTTTATCGGTAGTTGGACCTATATGTTCTATTTTCCTTCTCGGCATGCTTAACCTTTGAAAGGCCAATGTTTGTGCTCCACCCGTGGCTTTATTCGACCTTTCAAAGATAAGTGAATGTGTCTTATTGGCGGTAACAGATGTTTCGCTCTCTTTTCTATTTTATGTACCCAACCTTTGAAGCACTGAAACACGAGATGTTGATGGTCTGATGCGTTTAAAGGCGGATACCCTATGACATACATTCTTCTTTCCCTTTGATTCTTCAAGCTCTTCAATTGTTATTTGGTTGGCATCGACCACATTTTCCTTCTCCCTTCGTGTTATGTGAACTGGTTCTGGAGACTTATATCTGAGTCTCTTTCTTGACATTGGCAGAGTATAACCCTTCTTCAACAGTTTCTTTTGGGTCAATGAAATCTCACCTTGATCGTCAAAGATACTTAAGCGCTTGAACTCAGTATGAGTCGTGAAGTCGTACCTTGCATTGGCCAGAAGTTTGTATGCATTGGGGTCGAACCCATCTTTAGTTCGTCTTTCAGGAAAAGTCACTTTCACTTTATCATTTTCATTTCTCTGGCTCCATTACTTTTTCATT
Source organism: Sicyos edulis (assembly GCA_036507275.1). Classification (NCBI taxonomy): domain Eukaryota; kingdom Viridiplantae; phylum Streptophyta; class Magnoliopsida; order Cucurbitales; family Cucurbitaceae; genus Sicyos; species Sicyos edulis. Next base: position 15,199,258 of record CM071851.1, read on the forward strand.
TTTTTCAAAGGAGCAATGAAATTTTCATTCAACATTTCAATATCACCCACTTTCAAATTTTTCAAACATTGAGCAAAAGGTGTGTCGCCCTTTTTTCATCGAGACAAAGGAACAAAGCGTAAGATAGGTGACGTTGAAGCTTTCTCGTCTTTCAAAATCTGAGGAGCTACTGGGTTAGTCTAAGTCTCACTCTCGATATGGCACGATTATCTTCTCCCTTTACACTTTTCTTTTTTACATCAGGTTCTTGCTCTAGTTTAGCTTTATCCTTCTCTTTTACTGAGGGGGCCTCTTCTGCAACTGTCTTTTCTATGTCCTTGTTCTTTGTATAGAACTTTGCATCGGCGAGGTAAGACTCGGCTTCGAAGAATGGATTAGTGTCAGCTTCAACTTTCTTGATACCGTCTTAGTAAAATTTAAAGCACTGATGCAATGATGAAGCGACAACTCGATTTTCATGGATCCATGGGCATCCCAACAGTAATCGATATGTTGTTTTGCAGTCTATAACATGAAATAAAGCATCAGAGCTTAACTCGCCAATGATGACCTCTAATCGAATCATGCTGATCTCTCGTTGTCCACCCTTATTGAAACCTTGAATTAACAACTTGGTGTCCGAGAGATCTTCCATAGAAATGCCTAGTTGCTTTATGGTAACCTTAGGCATTATGTTGACCGCCGAACCATTATCGATGAGAATTCGTCCAACTCTTTGTTCTTGCATGTAGCCCGAGACATACAGGTCTTCATCAGTGAAACTTATCGACATGCATGGCGAACTAGGCGCAATTACAGTATATATTTTATCATTCCCACCACTTGAGTCCAATAATGCCTCAAAAAGAGATTTTTTTTCTTCTTGAGTGAGTGATAAAAATCCTCTATATGAAAGGGGGATAGATATACTTTTAAGCTTAATATGAGCCTTTGAAGAACTTGTCAGGTCATCACTTGTGCAAATCCCATGACATGTAGCAATGTCTATTGCCTTTTCTTTTCCATCACATAAAAATTTCTTTGGAAAGAAATCAGCCAATGTTACTGTATGAAGCACTCGTAGAAAATCTTTGCATTCCTCTATGACGGGCTTGAATTTCCTTGCGATTCTTTTGCCTCGTTTCTTTGGAAACCTATTCCTCTTTGGCTCTTGGAATAAACACGCTTCTTTCTGGACATAGGTAAGCTTTTGCCTCCTCCGACATGTTATAATGGTCCAACCTCCATTTTTATCTTCAGTTGGCACTAACATGGATCTTTCTAGAGTACAAACCTGTTGAAGGGTTTCGTCTTTAAGATTGTAGTCTAAGAATTTCTTTTGAAAATGAACAGCAATGGACTTCAAAGATCCAAATTGAATCAAGCATGGAGACTCAAGCGGTGTTGAACTTTTGGGTGGTTTTGCTTTGGGCTAAGCAACCACACTGGTGTGATTTGCATGTGCTATTTCCTCTAGATCTAGCTCGATTTTCTTTTCTCTGGCCAACCTCAGAATCAACTCTTTTAAAACGAAGCATTTCTCTATGGGATGGCTGATGATTCGATGATATCTGCATTAGTTAGGATCATTTACTTTTCCTAACTCCTCGGGATGCTTACATTCAGGAGGCTGGATGAGTTTTGCTTCCAGCAGTTGCTCTAACATGTCAGCAACATCGGAGTCTGGAAATGTATAGAATTTTTCTTGTCTTTCTTGAAGCGTTAGATGTCGTCATTATTCTATCACTGGTCGTTTCTCTGCTTTCGTTTCCTTTGCTTTTGAGGAAAATTTTAACAGAGTTGCACCGATGGTCATTGACTCCTTTGCCACACTTTTGTAACTTTTTCTGTGGGCTTGAGATCCTTATTTTCCTTGCGTGTTTCTAAGACCAGAGAATCTTTGTTTCCCTTTGCATAAATGCTCAGCTCCATATGATGAGCTCGCGTGGCAAGCTCCTCAAAGGTGCGAGGCTTGATTCCCTTCAGGATGTATAGAAGTCTCCAATGCATGCCCTGGATACAGATGTCGATCGTGAACGTTTCAGTGAAGCGGTCTTTGCAGTCAAGAGTAAGAGATCGTCATCGGTTGATATAGTGGACGACATGCTCACCCTTTCGCTGCTTTGCAATTGTTATTTCGATCATACTGACAGTTCGTCTTGTGTTGTAGAACAGGTTAAGGAACTCTCTTTCTAACTCTTCCCAGCTGTCTATTGTCTCAAGCTCCAAGTCAGTATACCAATCAAACGCGTTCCCTTTTAATGTCCTGACAAATTGCCTAACGAGAAGGTCACCTCGGGTGCCAGTAGTTTCACATGTTTCAATGAAATGAGCAACATGTTGCTTAGGGTTGCCTTTTCCATCAAACTATTGGAACTTAGGTGGCTGGTATCCTGCAGGCATTCTCATGTTGTCTATTCTCTTTGTGTATGGCTTGGAGTACAAAAGAGAAGTTTGGATGGGTCGACCACCTTGAGCTCTAATTCTGTTTGCGATCATGTCGTGCAGTTGTTGGACGGACAAGGAAGCGATCGAAGTTGATTGTTGTTGTGGTTTCTTCTAAGAGAACGTTATTCCTTTTGTCATTAACTCGTTCATATGGGCTTTGACTTGATGCAGCTGTCTCTCGATTCTGCATCTGATTTTTTAGGTAAGCGATCTCTAAGTCTCTTTCCTCAATTGTTTTCATCGTTTGTTCGAGATTTCTTTCAAACTCTGCCATTAGATCATCGCTTTCTTCACCAGCCATCATAACAGACATCACATCAGGATTCAATGTCTCTTTCGGTTGAACGACGGGGGGAATGACTTGGTCGAACAATGGATTTTCTTTGATAGAAATTTCATCAGAAAACCCTTCTAATTGCCTCACAATCCTTTTCGCAATTCTCTTCTGTGTCAATTGTTGTTCATTCATCTCGATGGACTTGGAACGGTTGCGCATGATAAGTCCAGCATAGATTCTTGGACTGACACCTTTGAAATAGTGCTTCTTTCTGTGATTGAGCCTTCTGGAGCAACGGTCTTTGATGTGGCTTTTTCAGTCATGGTTGCTTGATTTATGCGAGAGATTGAGATGAGAGGTAGAGATGTTCCACTGGGCGTGCCAATTTTCTCAGAGAAATTTAGTTTCGTGGAGTTGAACTTGAATTTGAGATGATTTTGCGAAAATAGGTCGATCTTTATGACTTAATCCTCTTATTCGTTCTCTCTGAGTGAATTTTCTTGATATGAAGAACAATTCGAAGAAAAAAATGTGTGTTCTTCATATTCAACTGCTCGTTTATGGAATTATTTGTCTTTCGAAGTAATTTTTGCCTTCGAAACGACGTTTGATTTTCAAAACCGTGGAGAGACCTCAACAAATGTGAATTCTCTCTCAAGTTCCAAAAATTTTCCACCATTTGAAATGAAGAGAACTTCTCTATTTATAGAATTCTCATGAATCATGGGCTTGGGCCCTGATGGGCTTTTGGGCATGGCCCTTGGGCTTGGATTTCATGGTTTGGTTCACTAAATGGGTTTGGTCTGTTTTAATTTTGAACCAAATTTAGAATAAAACAATTTTTTGCCCAAATTAATTTTGAGAAATATTGTCCCAATATTTAATTTAAATTCACCATTAAATTTGAGATAATGACGTGGCAGCTTGTAATTGGCCAAAATTTCTCAGTCAACATTAATAAATAATTATTGTTACATTTTGTCAATCTTCCATCGGAGTATTATTGGGGTTATGGAAATCTTTGTAATTAAAATTTTTTTTTTATCAAATATCCAAAATAAATCCTAAATATAAGGCACAATCTCTTAACTTTGAGGATCTTAAAAAAAAAGTGTGATCAATCTTTCTGTGTTTTGATTTTGCTAGCGGTGCTCCACTAATTTCACTTGTGAAATCTAACAACAAAAACAATTGCTCACTCATTCCCTATCCCCAACATGGGCAGAGACACTCCATCCAAATTTCACACCTCATTTGAATTTCAAATTTAAAGTCGAGACTGCATTGGCAAGCAAAAGGGTGCCACTGGGATAGTGTGATGGCGGAGATTGTGCGAAAGTTTACAATAAAGGGAGACCATACACGTCATAATGGTATAATGGTAAAATACTGGTTTTAGTCAAATTTTGATCTTTCTTTTAATTCGAATGTCTAATTTTAATCCTTCAACTATCAATTAAGTTTTAAAATGGTTGTTTAACTAAACCTAAAGTTAACATAGTAGAAGTAACATAAAATAATAAAATTTTCTATTCCTAAACTTTACATTTCTCTCCCTTCTATCTTCTCGATTGGTTGTGAAGAAAACATGTTTGGACTGAAGTTCACTTATTGCAACAGAGCAATAGGATTATGGTTCCAATAATTACATAAATATTTCTCAAACCTTCAAATTCACTCAACACACACGACCTAGTTAACATGAAGGAGTGGATTAATTTGATGTAGTGTCTAGGTGTGTACTCCAATTTAATTTTTTAATTATTGGTTTGTGTATACATATGTGTACTCCACTTCAACGGCATATTTATAATCATAAACAAAGACAGACGCATGGCGTGTATAGGTATATACTCCACTTCAATTTTTTAATTATTGGTTTGTGTGTACGAGTGTGTACTCCACTTCAAATTTTGTTTATTATTGGGTTATTCAACATTATGTATGATTACACATTCAATTTTTTAAAAATTTAAAACATAACATTTAACCATTGTTTTTTAGAAATATTCATTTAAATTTCGAATCAAATTGGTCAAAATATGTTCATGACTTTTCCACTTTCAAATCTTACTATGACTTTTCCACTTTCAAATCTTACTATTTTTTGTATAGGTTGTTGCAAAAAAAGATTTTTTTCACTGTCAAGTCTAATTATCTTTTACATGTTTGTTATAAAAATTGTATTTAATTAGTTTTATTTAAAACAAAAACCGTATATAAATGAGGGGTATAATTATAAAAAAATATTTTATTTAATTAATAATTTAATTTTAAAAATTAAATTTAGACATCAATTTAAAACCTAAAATAAATTAGACATAATCTAAATATATTTCCTAATTTTAGACCATTACTAATTTTTCCCAAAAAACTATGAGTAATTGGGCTAGATATTCAATTTTGAAACTTCTTTACAAAACTATTCAAATCTCAAACTAATTGCAAATCTATTTATTCCTATTTAAATTATAAAAAATATTTTTAATCAATGGCAATTATACCCTCCACCCTTCATAACTTGAATATTTCTAATTTCTTTTCATTATTATTCAAAATTGATTGCAAATCTTCAATATTTCTATTTTTAATTCTCTCTAAATATGATACAAATGAAACTTGACATACACTCCTTTAAAATTGATTGCAAATTCTAACATTTCCATTTTTAAAACCACTTCCCTTCTTTAATGTTTAAAATTGTTGGTGGTTATATTTGTTAACAAATGAAAGAAACAACTTCCATATTTTGATTTCCTTATTTTTCTCTCCACTCAATTCATATTTTACAAAGACTTTGCCGTCCAACTGGATCTAATCTTCTCCTAGTGTACTATACCTGATTATTCTATCGGCATCGAAAGTCAATTACGAAGTCAACGAACGTCGAGTTTTGATTATCTTCTTAATTCTCACTCAAGTAGTTGATGATGGCACCTCCAATAAAAAACCCTAATTTTAAACTAGAAACTCTAAGTTCATATCGTATTATGAGAATATAAATGCAGTATTATGACATACCGTATTATGTATACAATGATATAATACCCACATCCTTGAATATTAATATTGTATTAATATTATTATTTTTAGAAAAATATTGTATATAATACTCATAGTGTAAACAATAATATATTGTATTATATATTGTAATACTCATAGCATATTATTATAATATTCTTCTAAATACGTTATAATATACTATGAAGTACATGAAGGAGACGATTGTGAGAATACGATTAATGCTTTTTTGCACTTCAAAATTGAAGCTTCCCATGATGGTGTCCAAGGAGGAGGGGTGAGAAGATGAGGGGGAGGAAAGTTGATTCTAGGAGATTGTTTGGATGAATGAAATTTCATTTATTTAATATTTTTTTTTATCTTGTATTTAATGATGATGTTTTTCCTATTATTTAAATGTTTGAATATATTAACTTGGCTTTTCTTAATTTTGGGTAATCTTGGAAAGCTCTAGAAAACTATCATATATTTGACCCAAAAACATGAAATCGTTTTGCCTAGATTTAAGGGGGGAAACGAACAGATCTGAGAAAGACACGAATGCAAATAGTCATATTGCAAAGAAACCCAGCTGTCAAATTCTCAGCATTTCAACAACCCCTAAATACCAATCCAAAAACCGAATGGAAAACAGAGAGAGAAAGAGAGAGAGCGAGAATTGAAGTCAACAATGGCGAAGAGCGAGGACGACGGCGCTGCGCAGGCTAAATTATCTGAAGACGAAGCCCTGAGAGTCGCTTACAAGCACGGCACGCCGCTCGAATCCGGCAGAATTGCGGACTCCGAAACCATCGACCTGTTTTCCAGCGCAAAAAACATTGCTCAATTCAACCTGTCTTCCGCCAGTGCTACTCAATCAGAAGCGGCGAGGGGATCCGTCGCTTGGGTTGAGTTCGATTGGTTTGTTTTGATCTTGGAAGCTTGATTTCTTTCCTGCTGCGTTTGCTAAACAAGTGTTTGTGTTTTTTTTTTCGAAACCTGAATTCAAGTGCTTTATGGAAAACACATGAAAATTTAATACTTCAGAGGTTTATGGGTGGTTTCTTCAATTTTTTCAAATTTTAATTATTAATAGGATAAAAATAATATTTTTGTTAATGAGGTTTGTTTCCATTTGTTTACAATTAATTAGGGATAAGAAAAACACCAAACCGACAAAATCAAATCAATTCAAACGGATCCATTGAATTGGTTTGGTTTCTCTGAACTTAAAATCGAAAAATATCGAGCACATATTATGGTATATTTGTGAGAGTTGATATGTTAATTTTTCGAATATCTTCACGGTCGATTGGATGTGGTGTTTTCCAACAAATCCAAGCATCCCAATTAAAAATACTACAAAAATATTGAACTTATTGAATTTTTAGTAGATTTATTAAAGTTCTATAAACATAGATTTTGGTCGTTCTTGTTTTTAGTAGTTTTTTCTTATGTATTGAATTTTTTGATGTGATTTTTTTTATTTTTTATTTAATTTCTCAATAATTATTCTTGCTCAGATTTGTAGTGACTCGAAATTTCCGGACTAAATTTCCTCAACTGTGTTGCAATTAATATGATCGAATTTTATGTAAAAATAACTAATTTTATTCAAATATAATAAAACAATTTAATAAAATATCCCTTAAAATCTTTACAAAGATCTTTTACCAACAATTAATGGAAAAAAAAAGAGTTTCGACCATGCCCAACTGATCTAAGCCTATTATCATCCGAATGGTTACAACAAAATTTAAATATAAAGGATGAGGAGTTTTGAGAAACCCAGTAGTAAAATGTATGGTGAATTCAATAGTCTTTTTCTTATAATAGCATGGACATTAAGTCCCATACCATATGGATAATAGCATGGACATTAAGTCTCATATATATATAATAATACGGACACTAAGTCCGATAAAAATAATAGTATGACAATACTAACTCAAACTTCTTTGAGTTCATATCCTTAAAATCCTTCACTTAAGTTCTCATTCTTCGTAATTTTTTTATGATTTTTTATCATTTAACTTCAATATTTAAGTACTTAAAAATTCAATGCACATCTTTAATGATTGCTACTTAAATACTTAAATATTAATTCAAATCCTTAAAATCTTTGGTAAACTTAACTAACTCTAACCAATAATTATATACTAATATCTATAATAACCAACACCCAAATCTTGAATTTTGCACTTCAATCTTAGTTCACACTTCTTAATCACGAGATCATATTTCATCTGCTTAATTTTAATCAATTCTTTTCAAATCTCTTTTATCCTTGAATGAGCTTAGCTTTACCAATTAAAAATAATTCTTGTCCCCAAGGGACAGCCCAATGGTTGAGGCAAAGAACTTCAAAGGTAATGACTCTTCCTTTTAAGTGAGTTTTAAAAAAAATTAAATGAATGAAAAGATTGGTAGGTGGTTTTTGAGAAATAAAAGGGCAAAATGGTCTTTCTACTCTAGTATTTAAATGCATTTTTCAATCCCTAGGGCTGCCACTTCACTGTTCATCCTCGAGCTCCGCGTCGTCTTCCCTTTCTCTCTCTCTGATTTTTAGACCAGCAGCCTATTGCCGGAGTTGCAGTCCCGGCGAGCTGCTTGCGTGGGTGCAGTGCTCGGGTTGAGGGTTCGTCGTAGCTTGGTGCTCGCGTGTAGCTCGTCGTGTGTGGGTTTGTCCGCAGCGAAAGCGTGGTGGTTCTCGTGCAGTCGTGTTCGACAGGTGGTGCGTGTTCGTCGTGGGTGTGTGGCTGGTCATTTCCGGCGAGGTGCTGCAGCTTCGCTTGGAGCGTGGGTTCTCACGCGTGAGGAGTGGTGGTCGTCGGCGTTTCCTAGAAGCTTGAAGCTTTACCGCCGTCGTGGGAGTTTCGCTGGGGAGCAGCCGCCACCAGTGGGTTGGGTGAGCTCTCTCTCTCTCTCTCTCTTGTTTGAGAGGTTGAAATTGAGGGTTCAAATGAAGAAGAAGATGAGTGTTTGTAAATGAGTTTTTATTATTTAAGTTGGGTTAAGGCTATACTAATGTGGAATAGGGGTTGTTTGGCTGAGGTTCAAGCTTATTTAAGTGAGGAATAGGGGTTGTTTGGTTCAGGTTCAAAATAATTTAAATGTGGGTTTAGGCTTGTTTGGCTGTAGGGTTGAGTTCATTTAAATTGAGAATAAGAGGTGTTTGGTTGCAAGTCTAGTTATATTTAAATTATGGATAAAGTATGTTTGCTTGTAAGGTTAATGCCATTTAAGTGTTGGTTTAAGCTGTTTGGTTGTTGGGTTATGGCTAATCAAGTTAGGATTAAATAAGTATTTGGTTATGAGTATAATGGAGTGTTTGACTTAAGGGTTGTTTGGATTTAGGTGTAATAGTGTTTGTTTGGGTAGATGGCAAGTATTGACCATTTTGACTTTTTTATTGACCAGAGTTAACTGGAGATATTTCTCGTTCTTCACTGTTTACTAAATTCGACATTCTGGATCCATTTTTAATGGTCTAAGGTGCTAGTTTTGTCCGTTTTACTTATTTCAAGGCTCAGAGTTGTGTTTTGACATTTGGGGGCTTCTAGTATATTCTAGAGTGTTGTTTGAGAGGTTCAGTCGAGGTAAGGGACCCGTTACCCCCTTCTCGAGGCCCGTGGCTATTACATGTGCTAGATTAACTGTATTCACTTACTTGTTTGATGTGGCATACTCTGTGTTATTTGTTGCTTGCATTTGATTACACTGAGAGCATGCAATATGTGATTGATATCATGTCTAGGGCAAGCATGTAGACTGTTATCTGGATATGCATGAACTACCGTATGTTGATTGACATAGTCGGTCTTGCATGATAGTTTTGGTGTCCCACTAGGGACTTGCATGATGTTTGATGCATGGTTTGGTGCTTTGTTTGGACGAAAACGAGACACGGAGACCGGATAGAGGATGCTAGTAAGCGGAAGTGCATGGTTTGTGGCCGACACATTCTCGACGGGGGATTTGTGATCCCTTGCCGTCGGGTTTCCATGGATGGTTGGCCCACCAAGCTCACGACCCCATCAGCATTTTACTAATAGCCTAGGGTGCTCTCTAGGTATGTGGTTGGGTTTGTGGCCTTTTGGTGAACGTGCTGGATCCACCCTCACCATGAGTATGAGACCTGTGGGATTTGTGGTCCCTTAGCTACCAGGCTTCTCTACTCGCAGGATCCCTCGACCTGGAGCAGGTATCCCAGATTGCTTTAGAGATTTATGGTCTCTATTGGCCTTTAGGTCTTTGGTTTGTGAGCTTAGACCACTCCGCGTGGCGTGGATCTTAGACATGGTTCGTGGCCCATTTTCGCCCAGAAGCTCGAGTTGTGTGGACCCCTTGATTATGTGCTCATCTTACATGTTTGTGTTTCTTTTGACCTGATGCATGTCTTTTCCCCGAGTTGGAGAATCCTTACTGAGTTGCGAAACTCACCCTTTCCACTATGGAATCCCACAGATACTACGAGATTGTACTGAGAGGGGGGATCAGATGGGCTAGAGATGACCATGGGACCTGTTGCATTATGTTTTGAGTCTTTTCTTAGTTTATTTCTTCCGAACAGATTTTAGGGGCATGTTACGATTTACTTTTACCAGAACTCGTGTTATGTTTTTGAACTTATGGGTACCCACTATTACTGTTTTATGATTTCCGAATTTTCGATAGACCTTTTATTATGAATGGACTTGATTTCCAGGTATTTGGTTTTAAACTATGCATGCCTTACAATATGTTGTTTTTCATGCATTTAGCTTTGAGGACTTAGGTTTAGACCCCGGATGGGTCGAGTCCTCACATCAACGCATGCTTCTTTGAGAGATCCCTGGTTCGAGGCTTACCGGATGATTCCACTGCAAATATATTGAACAGTAACTAATTCTTATGCGAAACGCAATTGGAATCACTTACACGCAAGTATACGCGGTCGAGAATTGTAGCAAGTAATAATGTAACAGCCCAGTTTTCTACTCCAGTTTTCGAGGTGCTTTCGGGTCAAGATTCGGTTGTTTGGTTGGGTCGTTAGAGCTGTTTTGACCCTTGGGGGTATTTTGGTCTTTTGGCTCCCCGGGCAGGATTTTGTGGATTTTTAGGGCTTCGAGGTCTCTCCTGCCTTTGTCAAGGCTTGATTGTTGTTGGTTGCGAGTCCCGAGATGTTTGGGCCAGTCGTTTGGAAGTTCGGTTGTGGTTTGGGTTTTTGGCAAAGTGATGGTTGGTTGTGTGCTTCCTTTGGGATTCGAGCCCGGGCCCTTGGTGTTGATTTGGGAGTTGAATTTAAGTGAGTTTTATTTTTGGAACAGGTTGCTTCAGTCGGGTCTCGAAGGAGGAAGCCGAGAAATGGGATTTTAAGGTTTTAATTTGGATAAGGATGGAAAAAGAGATTAAATCCCCATTTTCCTTTTATTTTCCCATTTTTCCCTTTTCTTTTTTTTCAAAAAATCCCCTTTCTCTCTCTCTCTCTCTCTCTCTCTCTCTCTCTCTCTCTCTCTCTCTCTCTCTCTCTCTCTCTCTCTCTCTCTCTCTCTCTCTCTCTCTCTCTCTCTCTCTCCCCCAGCCCGAGCCTAGCCCAGCCCGTGAGCCCCAGTCGCCTCAACCCGAGAGCCGCTGCGCCATTTACCGCCCAGCCAGGTCGCAAGCCCGAGCTCGCCAGCCAGGTCGCGTCGCCGACCCGAGTTCGCCCAGCCCGACCGCGTAGTGCCGCTCGTCCCGTCCGCACCCGTGCCGCCCAGATCCGAGCCGCCTCGTGCCATATCGAGCGTCCCCTGTAGCTCGTCGTGCCAGATCGAGCGTCTTGTAGCCGTCGCGTCGCCTCGCGCCCGCGCGCCGTCTCTGTGCCGAGCCGCGCCGCACGCCCTCGCCTCCCTGCAGCTCGCGCCCGCCCGCGTTCGCGTCCGCGCCCGAGCGCCCTGCTCGCCCAGCCGTGCCCAGCGCCCGTGTCAGCGCGCCCCAGCGGCCAGCCCCTGCGCCCATCTGCGCCCCTCAGCGCCCAACAGCTGCGCCCTGTTATTTTATTATATTTAGGCCTATGGATTGTGATTTTTGATGTGTTTCTTAGGTTCGCTTTAGGTTGCTCGGGTTCGATCGCAGCTTAGGTTTCTTGTGTCTTTGTTGCCTTTGGCCGAGTGTAAGGGTTTCTTACCGAGGTTGTGTGGACCCTGCGAATAATTGATAGTATGCCATATCTTGTGATTGTATGAAATTCTAGTGGATAGGTTATATGTTTTCTCTTGCTTCCAGGTTGGTGTTGTACTGGTGGTTCTGTTATATTAGTTACAGGCTAGGGTCTTTTATCTTGGCATATTCAGTTCTGTTATATTCGGACGGTTCCATGTTAGTGCTAGCGGGTGATCCATAATGTACGTAAGTCCCCAATGGGCCAGCGTGACTGTTCCCTTGTGTGTAAGCTCGATGGGCATCATGAGGTCGCTTAAGAGTGTAAGACCCGATGGGCATCTCGGTGATCCTAGTGGAGTAAGACCCGATGGGCATCCTAGGTGTGTAAGACCCGTTGGGCGGCATTGATAGCTAGAGGTGTAAGACCCCGATGGGCATCCGTATGTGTAAGACCCCGATGGGCATCATTGTTTAGCTGGTGTAAGACCCCGATGGGCATCCTAGATGTGTAAGACCCGTTGGGCGGCATTGATAGCTAGAAGTGTAAGACCCGATGGGCATCCGTATGTGTAAGACCCGATGGGCATCATTGTTTAGAGGTGTAAGACCCGATGGGCATCCGTATGTGTAAGACCCGATGGGCATCATTGTTTAGAGGTGTAAGACCCGATGGGCATCCGTATGTGTAAGACCCGATGGGCATCATTGTTTAGAGGTGTAAGACCCGATGGGCATCCTTGTGTGTAAGTCCCCAATGGGCATCATGGTGTCATTGTATCCTAGGTTGTGTAAGACCCGATGGGCATCCAGTGTAGAACCTAGGATAGGTCAGAGTTGAAAGCCCTTGATAGGCTAGCTCTAGTGTTAGCACATAGCCTAAACCTACCGTTTTGCTCTAAGTCATTGTTTGGTTGCATGTCGGTGTGCTAAATGAGATGTTTTCGTATTGTACCCCGGTTGGGGATTCTTCTTGAGTAATTCGTTACTCACCCTTATTTCTCGTGGTTTTTCCACGGGTAACTACTGTGCATGAGACAGATGATGGAGGAGGAGTTGTGATCATGGGAACCCGTTGTTCAACTCGAGTCTTGTTTATGTTTTAAATGTCCTCCGAATGCATGTAGTTGGGCACGGAGCCCTAGGGTGTTTGCTGACTGTATTTTCGGATTCTAGCATTGTTGTAACTATTGCAAAGCTTGTATGTTTTAAATAAATCTACGATCAGAGCAAGTTTTGTAAATGTATTTGTCTTGGAGCAGTGCTTGGAAACAGGGATGTGTTTCAGGGAATTTTATGTTGACTTTTAAATGGATGTTTTATGTTTTAGTTTTTACTTAGAATCCGAACACCATATTGCAAATTTTCTGTAGATTTGAATGCATGCATTGAGGTAACGGCCTATTTTAGAACCCTTTCGGGTCGAGTCGTTCTGGGCTTGGTATCGAGCTCGAGTCATAGATTCGTAGACCGACCTTTTGTGTAGGTCGTTTTTCCATGATCATCAGCACTCCGACAGTCATCAGTACGCCTAAGTTTACTGTTTTAAGAAAAGTGTTAAGAATTTAAAATACTTTTCATCTATTGTATGCCTTGTGTAGTGTTGTGGAGCGGGGACGAGCAGGTTCTGACTCGTTGTTGGTTTGGGTTTAGAGCGCCATCATGCCAACTTCCCGCAGTGTGAGCAGTATGTTGTGGCTTGTTGAGGTATCCAGATAGATTCGGATGCGGCTGGGACATCGTTCCGAGAGGGAGGTAGAGATTAGACTCCGTAGGCCACGTGTGGCCCGGTTGTTGTTTTTCCCTAGTGAGAGGGTGGAGGTGATTTGCCTTGGAGTACCACTCCAAGAGAGGAGTTAGCTATGGCTTGCTTATGTTGATGCTTGTGGAGCAGGTTCCAGTGTGGACTAGCCTGGGTAGCTCAAGTGTTGATCTTGAGCCTTAGCAGATTGTTGATTGCCCAGTGAGTGGCTGCAGAGTTGGTAGCCTTCGAGGAGATTGATGAGGCATCTTTGTGCTCCTGTAAAGTGTTGTTGTTTGCAGCCGATGTAGCCGGACCCCGTGGGTTAAGGGTGCAATGAGCGATGTTCCCTCGAACTGGATCCGTTGGTGGTTTCTCGCTTGTTTGGTAGAGTTGAGCACTCTCCTTTTAGTAAGCCCCTAGAGTAGGGCTAGCTGCTGCATGTTGGGAGAGCCGGCCAAAGCATTGTTGAGCAGCATGAGGAGATGCTAGTGTAGGCCGTGAGCCTTCGGTTTGATGAGATGCCATAGGCATGATTGTTTGAGTTGGGCCGTTGTATGCCTAGCCAGAGTTCTTGTCACTTGAGGTTGTGACCTTGCTGGCCCCATTGGTAGTAAAATGTGGATTTGGTAGTAGTAGCACTTGAGGTGCTTTGGTTGGTGTGCCACTTTGGCACTAAGTCTAGTTTGGCCTGAGTTTGGCATGGGTATAGCAGATGGTTCTATGCCGTCCGGAGTTCAGCGCACTTCTTTAGCCTTTGGATCCGTTTATGGCAGTTGCACCTGTTTTGGTCGTGCAAGAGGGCTAGTTTAGTGGTAGTCGATGAACTACAAGCGAAAGGATGCTCGAGAGGAGCCGGAGCCTCTTCCCAGTGTTACTGAGGGTTGAGTAAGTTAGCAGGTTGTCGGTTGGTAAATGTTAGTGCGCGTGAGTCTCGCGCTAGTGTTAAGGCCAAGAGATCCTTGTGGTGGGTAGTGCGGTCAACTACCTTCGAGTGCCTAAATCTGAGGAGAGTTGAGCATCGTAGATGCGAGTTTGGTCCGAAGAGAGGGACTCGAGTTGGATGCTCATGAGATGAGCTGGATGCCTATGAGGCGAGATGAGTTGATGCCTTGTGAGAGGATTTGGACTCCTTATGGATAAGCACCCTTGGTAGAAGCTTTGTTGTGGTTGATGTTTGAGCAGGAGGATGACGCATTCGGTAGCGTTTCGGGTCCTTTTGGTTCACAAGGAGTTGGAGTTGGGCAGCATGGTTGTGATGTCAAAATGGAGTTGTTTGTTCAGCAGCGGTTGGTTGTTAGCTCGTTGGTCGACGAAGGTGTGTGTCGAGGGTTGCCGAAGAACCCTAGGTTGTGGAGAGCCTCCAGTCTGCTCAGTGAGGCCCTGTAATGAGTTTGATTGGCAAAAGTTTGGAGCCGTGTAGTTTGTAGCCTCGGGTGAGTTCTTTGGCGATCTTGGTAGCCTAGCAAGCTAGTGGTTGTTTGGAGTAGAGTCCGGATTGGTTCCGGTGTGGTGGCAATTTGATGCCGGGTGTTGACCAAGGTATGGATGGAGTGCTAGAAGTTAGTTCGCTCGTGGGGGCGAGTGGTTAGTGCCCCTGTTGGTTGTCTTTTTCCTGTTTCAGGATGTTGAGAGTTGCCCCGTTTGGCATTTGGAGGTTCAGTCTGTGGTGGACCCCTGTTGTTGCCCGTGAGATTTAGATGTTGTTGCTTTAGCGGAGCAAGACAGTGAGTGTATGTGGAGCTCTCTGTCCTTCGGTTGTCTGCTTGTAAGAGTCGTTTCCTCCTAGGAGTTGTCAGATTTCTCCCGTAGTCTTGGAGTTGATGGTAGTGGTGTAGCAAGAGGGAAAAGTTTGTTGGCTGCTTGGAAGCAGTTGTTTTTCTAGTTAGGCCGACTCTAGGATGGTGTTCTAGAGGCTGCAGTAAGGGTAGTTCTGCCTCTTGTGAGTGTTTGGCCAAGGTTTGGTCCTCTTGTTGTTTCAAGAGCTAGTTCGGTTCTAGCTGGAGGGCTTTGTCCTGAGGTCTTGTTCCTAGCCAGGAAGTTTGGGAGTTGACCCTCCCTCGGCGGTTGAGTAAGTTCTGTTAGTTCCGGATTGGTGGTCCGATCGGTTGAGTTTTCCCTTGGGTGTTGCTTCCAAGAGAGTTGGTTGCTGTTGCCTTGGGTTTTAGCAAGTCAGCGAGCGTGTGTGATGTTCGCTGCCCTTCAGAGTTTGCTTGCTAGGAATTCGTTTCCCGTTTAGTAGAAGTCTACTTAGCTCCTGGGTTGTGTAGTTTATCAGAGTAGTGCAGCGGTTAGCCCAGCGAGAGGGTCCCTGCTTTGTGTTGTTAGCAAGCGAAAGCTGTTTGTCCCCGCAAGGGCGGAGGCCAGCCAGTTTAAGAGTTGAGTTGTTGGTTCTTTGGGGATTGAAGATTTCCCTTTCCCCCTAGTCTCTGTGGTGGTTGAGTTGCTCCATGGATGCCAGCCTCGAGTGTTAGCTTCTGAGGTAGTCTTGCTGATTCGTGTGGCTCAGGATCCGTAAGTTTTGAGGTTGTCGATATCCGTTTTCCTTGCAAGGTTTCGAGAGTGGAGCTTCTGGCTGGAAGATGAGTTAGGCCTAAGCTAAAAGGAAGAAATCCTTTGAGTAGCCAGTTGGATTTTAAGAGTTGAGTGGTAGCTTGGAGGCGAGCTTTGCTCGTTATAAGTTTGGGTTGAGTTCTGCTGAGCAAGCCCTTCTAGGGCTTTGTTCCTAGTTGTTGTGCGTTCGCGATTGGCGTTAGTGAGCCTCGTTTGAGTGAGTTGGCACAGAGGTGCCGTGGCATTGGTTGTAAATCAGAGAGCCGCTTTCCTCAAGGTGTTGTGTTGCGAGATAGTTTGCATGATGGTTTAGTCCTTGCAGTCCGAGATTTCCTTGAGAGGAATGTTGGTTGTTCCTTGCCTGACAGTGTTCTCTTTGGCCAATTGTTGAAAGGTTTGCGTTCGGCCGATGAGGAGTCCTAGCTTGTTGGTTTGGCCGAGTGGAGCCTGTGCCTGGCCCTTATCTTTAGAGGTGGCCGTAGTTGAAGTTTCAGCTGGTGTGAGTGTTGTTAGCCATCTGGTGTACCAGGATGGTGCCCCTTGCCTTTGGTTTGGCGATTTCTCCTTAAGATGGTTGCTTAAGTGTTGTGGTCGCGTTCTAGTTGGAGAAGTTTGCCTTTTTGGATCAGTCGCCAGTTGGTGATTCGATTGGATTTCGTTAAGACTGTAGGCAAGATTTGAGGTTAGCTGGTCTCTTGTGGAGTAAGAGTAGGCCGTTTGGTTTTCTAGAACCTGGAAGGTTTAGTTGTTTGGCCAGCTTGTTGTAGGGTTGAGGCTGCTTGTTAGCAGCTGTGAGCTTCTAGAGGAGTTTTGCCAGTGCGTGGTGTAGAGATTCAGAGCTTGTGGCCAGTCCTCGAGTTTGCTGAGAGTAGCACCGTTTGAGAGTGGTACGAATTGAGGATGTGGTTTGCCGTCTTTTCCCTTCGGAGTTCGGTGTATGCCAGTCTGGGTTGTAGTTGTGGCAGTCTGGATGGCATTGTGTCTTTGAGTTTTGAGAACCAAGAGGGTTTGGTTTCGAAGAAGGTTGGTGTTGTTTTAGCCGAGAAGTTCAGTTGGCTTGGTTTCAGTGGAGTTTCCTGGAGCTGTTTCGTCTTAGGACTTTCGAGGACGAAAGTCTTAAAAGGAGGGAGTATTGTAACAGCCCAGTTTTCTACTCCAGTTTTCGAGGTGCTTTCGGGTCAAGATTCGGTTGTTTGGTTGGGTCGTTAGATTTGTTTTGACCCTTGGGGGGTATTTTGGTCTTTTGGCTCCCCGGGCAGGATTTTGTGGATTTTTAGGGCTTCGAGGTCTCTCCCGCCTTTGTCAAGGCTTGATTGTTGTTGGTTGCGAGTCCCAGAGATGTTTGGGCGGTCGTTTGGAAGTTCGGTTGTGGTTTGGTTTTTGGCAAAGTGATGGTTGGTTGTGTGCTTCCTTTGGGATTCGAGCAGGGCCCTTGGTGTTGATTTGGGAGTTGAATTTAAGTGAGTTTTATTTTTGGAACAAGTTGCTTGATCGGGTCTCGAAGGAGGAAGCCGAGAAATGGGATTTTAAGGTTTTAATTTGGATAAGGATGGAAAAAGAGATTAAATCCCCATTTTCCTTTTATTTTCCCATTTTTCCCTTTTCTTTTTTTCAAAAATCCCTTTCTCTCTCTCTCTCTCTCTCTCTCTCTCTCTCTCTCTCTCTCTCTCTCTCTCTCTCTCTCTCTCTCTCTCTCCCGAGCCTAGCCCAGCCCGAGCCCTGTAGCCCAGTCGCCCACAACCCGAGAGCCGCTCGCCAGCACTCGCCACCCAGTCGTCGCACCGAGCTCGCCAGCCAGTCTCGTCGCCGACCCGAAGTTCGCCCGGCCCGGCGCAGTTGCCGCTCGTCCGTCCGCACGCACCGTGCCGCCAGATCCGAGCCGCCTGCGTGCCATATCGAGCGGCGTCCACAGCTCGTCGTCGTGCGGATGGAGCGTCTTTAGTAGCCGTCGCGTCGGGTCGCGCCGCGCGCTGCCTCTGTGCCGAGCCGCGCCAGACGCCGCTCGCCTGAAGCTCGCGCCGCGGCGCTCTCGCCTCCTGCGGCTTCGCGCGCCGCTCGCGTTCGCGTCGCGCGCCGAGCACCTGCTCGCCCAACCGCGCCTGGGCACAGCAGCCTCGGCGCCCAGCGCCCTTGTCAGTGGGCCCGGCTAGCGACCCTGCGCCCATCTGCGCCCAATAATTTGCCTCGCGCGTGTGCGGTGGCTCGTTCGCGTGTCAGCCGCGCCTCGTAAGTTGCTCCCGAGTCGTGCCCTGTTAATTTATTATATTGAGGCCTATGGATTGTGATTTTTGATGTGTTTGTTAGGTTCGCTTTAGGTTGCTCGGGTTCGATCGTAGCTTAGGTTTCTTGTGTGTTGTTGCCTTCCGGCCAAGTAAGGGTTTCTTACCGAGGTTGTGTGGACCCTGCGAATAATTGATAGTATGCCATATCTTGTGATTGTATGAAATTCTAGTGGATAGGTTATATGTTTTCTCTTGCTTCCAGGTTGGTGTTGTACTGGTGGTTCTGTTATATTAGTTACAGGCTAGGGTCTTTTATCTTGGCATATTCTGGTTCCTGTTATATTCCGACAGTTCCATGTTAGTGCTAGGCAGGTGATCCATAATGTACGTAAGTCCCCGATGGGCACTGCACTGTTCCCTTGTGTGTAAGCCCCCGATGGGCATCCTAGGTGTGTAAGACCCCGTTGGGCAGCATTGATAGCTAGAGGTGTAAGACCCCGATGGGCATCCGTATGTGTAAGACCCCGATGGGCATCATTGTTTAGAGGTGTAAGACCCCGATGGGCATCCTTGTGTGTAAGTCCCCGATGGGCATCATGGTGTCATTGTATCCTAGGTTGTGTAAGACCCCGATGGGCATCCAGGTGTAGAACCTAGGATAGGCTGTAGTTGAAAGCCCTTGATAGGCTAGCTCTAGTGTTAGCACATAGCCTAAACCTATCGTTTTGCTCTAAGTCATTGTTTGGTTGCATGTCGGTGTGCTAAATGAGATGTTTTCGTATTGTACCCCGGTTGGGGATTCTTACTGAGTAATTCGTTACTCACCCTTATTTCTGTGGTTTTTCCACAGGTAACCACGGTGCGAGACAGGATGGCTGGAGGAGGAGCTGTGATCATGGGAACCCGTTGTTCAACTCTGAGTCTTGTTTATGTTTTAAATGTCCTCCGAATGCATGTAGTTGGGCACGGAGCCCTAGGGTGTTTGATGACTGTATTTTCGGATTCTAGCATTGTTGTAACTATTGCAAAGCTTGTATGTTTTAAATAAATCTCTGATCAGAGTAAGTTTTGTAAATGTATTTGTCTTGGAACAGGTGCTTGGAAACAGGGACAGGTTTCAGGAATTTTATGTTGACTTTTTTAATGGATGTTTTATGTTTTAGTTTTTACTTAGAATCCGAACACCATATTGCAAATTTTTTGTAGATTTGAATGCATGCATTGAGGTAACGGCCTATTTTAGAACCCCTTTCGGGTCAGGTCGTTACAAATAAGCATATAAATTTTATTGATCCAACAGAGATTGATGTCTAAAGCAAATACCCTTAAGTTAGAGTCGTGTGAAAAGGTAAATAAGTGAATATGTGGAGTGGTTTTGGTTTTGTTTGATAAGATAAAATGAAATGCAGTAATGAGATAAAATGCATGCAATGAGTAATGCTAACTACGTATTCCTAGAAAATGCTAAGAGTGCAGACTAGCTAGTGAATGTCTTACCTTACTAAACACAGGGCGACGTAAACAATAGTGAGGTTATTCCTAACTCCCTAAATGATGAACAGTTGTTCAGTCAATCCTCAAGTAGCGTACTAGGTCAACATGTGATTCATCTTTTAATTCTTCGCAAGGTACATGTGTGGGTACCTAAATCGACGTATATATATAATCAATAAACATTCAGCACTGTAACATTCAAAGACCTACATTAATAACATGCTCTATTCATACTTAATCATCATAAACTCCTATAACGCAATCATAGTAAATAAACACCAATAAACACCAAAAAGAAGTTTAAACCAGACGATTTTTTTACGACTAAAATAATGTTTAAACACTACAACTACTCCTAAGAAAACAATAAATGAAATTGGCACGGTTGGAGGTGAGTATTCCCCTTGTCATCAGTTCTCACAGCACCACCATCAACTTCTCTACAGAAGACTCATGTCCCTCGATCGGCTTATGGCCAACCGACCAGCTCAATGGATTCCGCTCCTTGCTTTGGTATTTATAGGATTGAATTTCGTGATCTGCAAGTAGAGGTGAGTTATACAAATCGTCATCGATGCATATTTCATTATTTCTGTCAGGATTTATTCGATTGTCATTGCCTTAATTGCATAATTGATTCTTCTAATTCTTTCCTTGTAGATGAATCTTTGTCGATCGTAATTCCTTCTTGGGTTCAGCGTAATTGCGTGCTTCGATCAGCGTTCGCATCATTGCCCTTTTCCTCGATGTTGCGTGAAATCCTGATAGAAAGCGTAAATTAGGCACGGTTATTTTGCGAATTGCGCTAAAGCGCAGATTCATGCTTTTGATGCGATGTTATGAATGTATGCTGATTTCCTAGTTAATTCTCTGTATTTCTTCTAAGCACGCAGATATTCTTTACCTAAATATTAAAATAATGCTTCTTAAATAGCCTACAACATGCTCTCTTTGAGAGTTATCACACCCCAAACTTACACAATTGCTTGTCCTCAGGCAATGCTTATCTGCTTAGGATGCTTATTTTCATTAATTCAGCATTCCTATCTCATTCCTGTCTACTTTCATGATTTTCAACACACATCTTATTTCTAAGAAGAAACTTCATTCTCTTCACAGTTTTCAAACTTTCCAAAGGATTCAGTTTAAACCTTAAAATCTTCCCTATCATGACTGACAAATTACCCCTCATCGTAGGTACTCCATAATGCTCAACTCATTGTTTTGCAATCGCATCTAATTCAAAGTTTTCCCAATTTACTCTCGAAAGGTATCTGTTCCAGTCCTTGTGTCTTTTAAGGATTTTTTTTTATTATGCTTTTCGCATTCCTCGCAAGTTGCACCTATATCTACTAAATTTCATAGTTCTTAACGCAAATCATTTGAGCATGGAACAATTTCGCTTAGCAAAGGAATTTCAAGCTTGCGCTAATGTAAACAGCGGAATACTTAAGGTATCCTTAGGCTCATACTCCAGTAACGACCTTCTTATTTTTGCTAGAGTAAGTTGATGTTTTTTTTTTTAATAAAGAAATGGGTTGCCCTCACCCCCAAACTTAAAATCTTCATTGTCCTCAATGAAGGTGAGGCTTAGTTCCCTCAAACTTATCTATTGACATGATTGCTCTACTCTATTGTGAGTTTCTTTGGCTTCCTTACGAACTTTTGGTGCTTTCTATCTTTTATGATGGGGATTATTCTAATGCTAGGTTTGAATCTAAGGGAACTTAAGAATTCTATAATTTGAACTAGTGTTTCTGCTAGATTTAATTATTGTGATAAAAACACTTATTAGACTTTTAAAAGAAAAGAACTACTGGATTAAAGAAATAGCATAAATAAAACAAGGGGATTTTGCATGTATAACAAAAAATGGAAAAATATTTCCATCTATAGCAAAAAATCAAAATTAATTCATTTATAGCAGAAAATTTAAATTAAGTTATATCACTAGTTGAATTCTATTAGTGTAGAATTCATTCAATGATAGACTCGTTCTATCACTAGTTGAGTGATAGAAATTAATGTGCTATAGATGAATTATTTTAAAACTTCTGCTACAAATATAATACAAGAAGTAAAATGTGCTGGTGATGGTAAATTCTCATAAAATATCCTAATAAAGCATAAAAACTGCGTCCTTGCATGATCCTAGTAAGCATCTAATCATGAAATGCATGCAGAAATAAACAAAACATAAGGAAAGCGCAATAAAAGAGAGCGAGACTTCCATCTACTTTGTTGTTTTGCTGCTTTTCTTTTCCTTGCCCTTGACAGGCTTCGAATTTTCTGAGTGTTTTGGTATTTTAGCCCACTCGGAGTACTCATACAATGCCTTAGCAGCTTTCAAAATTAGTAATTTATCAGTTGGATTTGTTTGCACCCCTTTATCTATGCACAGTTGTGTAATAGTACACAGGTAAAATAGCTTCCTACGATTAGTTGAAGCCCATCGCTGAATCTGTCCTTCCATGATCTTCCCTAAGTTCACGCTTACTTTGTTTTCGATGGCAAAAAGTAGCAGTGTTTGCTCTCTACTTACTATCTTTGCATTTGTTGAGGGTATAACTGCGTTTTTTATGAACATAATCCATCCTCGCAACTCGGGCTTGACATCCTTCATCATGAATGTCCATATGTTTCTCTACTTGGCCTCGTCTACACCAATTGCTCTTACACATTCCTGCAGTTGCCCCTTGGTTAGTTTCCTCAGCAGCTGTCGTCCTTCGTCTCTATACTCGTTCGACAGATAGAAGACTTCGTTAAAATTCGTCGAGCTACAGTCAATTAGTTTCCTCTCTACTTGAGAGAATAACTTCCGCTCTTTATTTAGATTCGCATAAAATTGGCGAACCCAATCTTGTCTCGCGTCCAGTCTTGGTATGGCTAGGCTTCCCCATCCTAAGCTTTCTATCTTTTGGAAAGTAGCCTAGGTCATGAATGCATTGGGCCAGCCTTGATCTCTCCAAAATCTCTTCTTTAGCAGTGCAACATGGCTGGCGTTAGCAGAATCTGCCGCATCTTATTCTATTCTCCTTTCACCTTTTTGTCCCTTACAGTGTAAGGCATTGCTTGAGACCATTTGAGGAGGATGTAAAAGACTTAACTTTTGAATGAGATAAGTATGGACTGCAGTGATCGAGTTTCCTCACACCAAGTTTATATAGAGGTTGAGTATTCAATTCAGAATCCTCAAATAAGGGAAGCAATCAATGTTCAAGAAAAGTATCTAAAATTATTCGTTCCAATTCCTTACCAAATGAAAAACTATAAAAATGGAAAATTCAGAAAATAGAAATAATTCCTAAGAATATGAAAAATAAAAATAAAATTCCAAAAAAGCGATTAAATTTTGTGCGCAAAGTCAAAGATATCAGATTTTCTCATTCCAGGAATGCTATTGAGTAGATCTGGGCGAACTTTTTGCGCTAATTATGTCCGGCATGGTTCATCCATATTTTGGCCATATTATAATTTGTAACAGCCCAGGTTTTCCTTTCGGTTCTCCAGGTACGTTCGGTTGATTTCCAGTTAGTTGGTTGGGCTGTTAGAGCTGTTTGAGCTTCTAGGGGCATTTTGGTCATTTAGCCTCCCGGGGGTATTTTGGTAATTTTACAGGCTCGGGTTGAGTTAATAAATTATGTTGGTTCATGTTCCAGGTCTGGGAGTTATTTGGAGAGGTTTGGAGGTTGTTCGGGATTAAAAAGAAATTCATTTTAAAAAGTGTTAAAGTTGGGACTCGAAGGGGAGACCTCATTTGACACTTGTCAAAATGAGGATTTTTGTTGTATTTTAATTAAGAAAAAGGAAATCCTTTCTCCTTCCTCCTCAACCCTAGTCGACCACCCCCTCCCCTCATTTCTTCTTCTTTTCTCTTATCCCCATGGTCGAATGCTCCTAAGGATTCCAAGCTCTCTCAACCCAACTCTCCTTCCAAGCTAATTCTCCTTCATTACCTCTTGCAAGCTTAGATCCGAGAAGCACCTTCCTCCTTGTTGTTGTTGGACCTAGCCAAACTCAAGTTCTTCATCCCCTCTTTTAGATCCGAAATCACCTTCCTTCATTGGTGAGCTACAACAAGCTTCATCCGAGAAGCCCTTCCCTTGGATCCGAGACTCCTTGCCAAGCTTTTCTTCTTGATCTCTTGTTCTTGTTGAGGAAGATCCGAGAGCTTCTCTTATAGCCACCATTGTCAAGAGCCCTAAGGTAAGATTTTGGTTGTATTGGTTGCTTGGTTGTGTAGATCTAGCCGAGATCTATCTTGTTTTGGTTGGGTAATGTTTTAATCAAGCCTTTATCTTTGTTGTGCAAGCCAAGCCAAGCCGAAAAGCATTTGGGTGTTTGTTGGAGGAGCTAGCCGAGACCACCTTTATGCTCTCTTCATTGTCGAAATCTCTAGGTGAGCAAGTGTATTATTTGTGTCGTTCAATCCATCCTTCCTTGTGGTGGTCGAGAGCTTCATGGAAGTTCATTTGTTTGTGTGTTGGAGTCTAACCAAGCTTAACTTGTATTTTTGTATTGTTGTGTGCCCTAGCCGAGAGTGGAAGAAGAAAGAGCTTGAAGTTCTCCTTTGTGTGGTTGAGCTTTCCTTGGCCGAGACCCTCCATGGGAGTTGGAGTTTTGCTCGGGATTCGGTAAAGCCCTAATTTTCTGTTTGTTGGTTGCTTAGAGTGTTTCTGCTTTGGTTGTGACTTTGTGGTTGTTTGATAGGATAGATGTGTGGTGATCTGCAACTCAAGGAGCATCCTTAATGTTGGTTTCTACTATTTGACAGGTAAGGGTTCCTCGCCAGGGTTGTGTGGACCCTGCGCACCACAATGATAACTCCTGGTTGCTTGTTATCTTTATATGTAGAACTGTAAGTGGATAGGTTTCTGCAAGATATCTGGAATATATTATTAGTGGATAGGTTCTTGCAAGTTCCCTGGAGGTTGTTCTGTTGATAATCATGTCTGCTCCTGTTTGTCTGTTATAGCCATGTTTATCTCATGTTTGCTTGTTGATCTGATATTGTATATTGTATGCCCTGATGAATATGTTGTGATCACGCATGTTAGTAAATAGGCTTTTCTGGATTGTTACTAGGGTTTGGCATTTAGTTTATTGTTCCTTGTTGTTGCACTCTCATGTTTACTAATTGTCTACTTGTCTGCTAATATACTCTAGATTAGATTTAGTCGTATGCTATCCTGTTAGCTCTAGGATACTTAGTGTGTTAGAGTTAATAGGGAGTCCCGAGTGACAGTCGAGTTGTGTGCTGGCTCCGATTTGCTCAGGATTAGCCCAGTGTGTTGATGTCCCCTGTTAGCCTAGTGTGATGCTAGCAGGTATGAGCGGGACTTACTTGAGTGACAGTCGAGTTGCGTGCTGGCTCAGTTTGCCCAGGACTAGCCCAATGTGTGTTGTCCCTTTGTTGGCCTAGTGTGTGCTGACCAGTGTTCAGGATTGGCCCAGTGTGTTACTGCCCGTGTTGCTCAGTACTAGCCCAGTGTGTTGTTGTCCCATGTTAGCCCAGTGTGTTCTAATCAGGAATGAGCCAAACGGCCTAATGTGTTGTAGTCCAGGACTGGCCCAATGTGTTGTTGTCCTTAGTTAGCCCAGTGTGTGCTAACCATGTCTAGCTGTGGGTCTAGACCGTTGATAATGTTTATCCTGCTATTGTACTGTTGAGACTGCCATGTTATTGTGCGATGCTTGTATGCTAGGATGCTAGAGGATTTGTTGTGTGTATTGTACCCCAGTTGGGGGATCCTTACTGAGTGCAACCTGTACTCACCTTTTCTATGGTTTTCTCTACTAGGTAACTTGGCACAACATCAAGGTGGCTAGAGGAGAAGTTGGAGGATCATGGGATTGTCCTAGAGTCATTTACATTCTAGTTTGAAATTGTCTTTGGAACTTAAAATGTTTTATTGGGATTGTGTAATTGTTTTCTGAACTCTGGCCAGAGGCTTGTGTTGTTTCACTGTTTTCTTAACTATGCTCCTCAAAATCTTAAGTTTTAATGATTTATTAAGATGTTGAATTTTTCAGTCTATTGTCTGTTTCTTTTCTGAAATTGCATCTTAAGTAAAGACTATTTAGGATCATTTAGTGTCGGGTCTTTACATAATTTCTGGGGCGACCCCATCTTTAGTCGCCTTCTCCTGCCTTTCTTCTTCATGCGCCTTAATGCGTAGACCTTCTATCACATACAGTACTGATAGAATGTAAATTATGCGCAAACTTGGTTGAATTGCCCATGTGTTGCTACTTCGACAAATCAATTCTTGCGATGTGTGCTCTGTTGTTAACGAGAAGAACTCAGTTACCGTTGATGGTAGATTGAGATTTTCAACGTTATACTCTTCTTCCTGCAATTGGGTTGAGTCCACATCTCCCCTTTCGGGTGGATGCGTACTTTCTTCTTCTGTATCTACAGGTTCATCACTCGGTATGCCCTCATATTGGTTGTTTTCACCTCTAGTTGTATTTTCAAGATCGATCGTGGAGCTTTCCTCGCTGCTTTCTTCAGCATATTATGTTTCATCTGCTTCTAAAACTGCTGGAGTGGCGAATCTTGCCCAAGCTTCTTCTTTTTCCCTATATCGTCTCTCTTGCTCTCTTTCTATTTCTGCAAGTTGTAGTTCTCTTGCCTCTTGTGCCTTAGCTATGGTGGCAGCTCGGAAGTTCTCCCATGAGAGATCTTTCTCATAGAGAAAATCCAATTCCTCCTCGTTACGTATATTGGCCTCTAGATATGCTTCTTCCACTCGCCTACTGCTAGTTACATAGGTTTCTCTAGGTCTCGCAGAGAGTACTGGTTTATATTATGGGGTTGCTAAGGTTCTAATATGATACCATTATCCCTCAACCATTGTGTTCTTAGCTGTACTTCTTCCTCTACAGTTATATCCATCAGAGACTGCCTAGAAGTATACATGTGATTCCTAGGTTCATGACTCCTGGATCCCATGCATAGCCTCTATTGTTGCGATCTCCTTGCGAATTAAACTGTCGTTGATAGAAGCTGCTATCGTCTCCCCAATAGTACGACTGAAAAATTTCAGTCGAACGAAGATGTGCTCTATTAAACTCCTCCGCATAGCCTTGTTGCTGTAAGTTTTCTGTAACGGCCCAGTTTTCCATGCTGGTTTCCCAGGTGTTTTCGGTTCAGGATTCGGATGCTCGGTTGGGCCGTTAGAGCTATTTTAACCCTTAAGGGCATTTTGCTCATTTTGCCCTCGAGACCGATTTTGTGGATAATCAGGATTTCAGGGATATTCTGTCATTTGCCGAGGCTTGATTATTTGTTCGTTGCAAGTTTCAAGAGTTTGTGTTGGTGGTTCGGAAGCTTGGAGGTAGTTTGGTTAATTATAAAAATTAAAGAGTTAGTTGTGCCTTCGTTGGGATTTGAACCCTTTACCTATAGGGGAGTTTGGAGACTTATAATTAATGGATTAATTAAGGAGAAAAAGGTTGCTGCAGCTGGGACTCGAAGGGGGAAAGCCTAGGGAAGGAATCGCTTAACCTATTTAAGAAAAAAAGAAGGAAGCGTATTTTGATCCTCCTCTCTTTGCCGCACGAATCCCCTCACCCTTCTCCATCCTTCCATCGTCATCTTGTCGATTCTCCAAGAAGCCGAGCCAAGAACCTTAGGGTAAGTCTTCTTCTTCCTTTTTCTTCTTCTTCCCTAGACGAAAACCTTTGTCTTTGTTGCTTGGCCGAGCCCTAACCGATGGTGATGCTTTATGTGTGCCTTTTTCCCAACCGAGGCCTTCACCTTGGCATAAACTGCCCCAGGCGTTCGCCCCAACAGCAAGCTGAGCCTGTCCCTTCGCCATCCAAGAGTTCTAGCAGCCAGCCTCTTGCTCGCCTATGAACAGCCTTCGCCGAGCAGCACGGCCGCACCGCCCAGCTTTTTCGTCGCAACATCAGCGTCGCCCATCGCAGCATCGCCCTTTCTAGTTGAGGATTGCAGTAACCGCACGCACGAAGCGCCACAGCAGCGATCCGCAGCCAGCCCCATCGCTCATACGTGCAAAGCCTTGTCGCTGCGACCTGCACTGCGCAGCCACCTCGTTGTTCACTACCAAGGCCAACCGCTCCGTGTCACCTTCGTCAGCACTCAGCCGCAGCTCCTGCACGCCTTGTCGAGGACAGCCACAGTAGCCAGCTCGCCTTCCTTACCGCCCGTCAGTCCGCGAGCAGCTGTGCCTTGCCAAGTTTTGTACCCTCAGCCTTCGTCTTCGCCTCCGCTTGTGCTTGTGCCTGTGCGGCGTGCCTCTTCGCTAGACAAAGTTTCGCCCCAACGAATCCCCGAGGCAGCAAAATTGTCTTCTCATGTTGTCGTCTGGTTCTCAGTTTGGGTAACCTATGTTTCCCTTACGTTCTTGGTTAAGTTAGATGCTTGCAGGTGTATTGATCATCTTAATGTCGATGTTAGGTGTGTTGTGCTTTATTGATAGTCTGCAGCTCGAGGAGCACTTAGTTTATGTTAATGTTCTACTGCTTGTTTCCAGGTAAGGATTTCTTATCGTAGTTGTGTGGACCCTGCGATATTATCACGATGTGCCTTGTATGCTTGTTTTCTGTTATGAGCATGTTAGTTATAGGACAGTTTGTGCTTGATTTCTTGCTAACATGTTTGCCTTGTTTGTACATGTTAGTGCCATGCTAGGTTTGTTCTTCCAGTATGTTTATGATTCCTGCTTAAGTTCGTAGTATCATGCTAGGTTATGTGTCTTTATGTTGAGCAAGTATGTTTAGCCAGGAATCATTTACTATGTACTCTTAGATAGAATAGTAGGGTTTGTCATCGTATAGAGGCTGAGAGCGAACATAACGTACTTTGTCCCCACCGGTCGGGATCTCGTGCGAAGCATAACGTACTTTGCTTCCACCCCAGCAGCCGATGCGGATTTGCTCCCGCATCAGCATAAGCCTAGTTTGATGCTTGCAAGAGCGAAACCCTGCCAACGGTGTAAGCCTACCTTGGCGGTTCTTAGCTTCAGGTCAGTGGTACAGGCTGTTATAGATGAGTGTCGTGGGCCTCACACTACTGTACTCAATGACACCGCTTCCGAGTCTTAGGCATGCGTACCTGGCCAGCGTAGTTTGTCCCTAGGCCCCCATATTTACGCTGGTTACAGCAGCATGCGGTGTGCGCGCACACGCGTTAGTCGCCGGTTCAGAGCGCTCCCCCGGGCAAATGTTCATGAGTACACCACTTCTGTTCCAGTTTAGAGCTAGACTTCGGGTACTCTTCTGTTAGTCAAGTATTAACTAGCCGAGGGTAAGAGGCCCTCGAGGACACCTATTTCTGGATTGGTTTTTTAGCTGATCATTTTGCCGAGGGAGAAAGACCCTCGAGGGTGTCCGACATCTATTTGGGATCGGTGTTTTAGCTGATCATTTGGCCGAGGGAGAAAGACCCTCGATGATGTCTTGGGATTGGTTAGGAGAGCCAATCATTAGGCCAGAAGTAAGAGACTTCCAAGGATTCTGAATTTGCCCCGTTAGCTAGCTAAGCAATATTTTGTGTTGGTAACTGTTTGCATATATACTAGGATGCTAGATGACTGATGTATCGTATTGTACCCCAGTTGGGGATTCTTGCTGAGTATGTTTGTACTCACCCTTATTTCTGTGATTTTTCCACCAGGTAACTTGGGACAGCACCAGGATGGCTAGCAGAGGGAGCTGACTGATCATGGGAGCCGCGGCACTCTGTCTTTCTATTTGTCTTTAGAGTCATATTTCCTTGATAGCATGCTAGAGAAACTATTTTGCTTGCAGAGTTGTTTTTAATTATGGAGTTTTAAATACTGGCCAGGACCTGTTTTATGTTGTTTACTGAATTGATGTTTTCTACAGATTTAATAAAGGAATTTTCTTGTTAAGCAGTTTCAATGTTAATTTAAAATGGTTTTGAATTGTAAGCATGCTAGTTAAGAACCGGGTTTTTGACCACTATTTGGGTCGGGTTTTTACATTTTCTAAATAGTGCGAAATATAGTACTGCGTCCATTGTTGATTGGTAAACTGATTAGGCTCTATTAAATAGTCATGGTGATGAATTTCTCTAGGACTCTGTTCCCTATTGATCAAATTGGTTCGGACCTCACGTTTCCCTGAAATCAAAAAGAATTTAATCTTAAACAATTAAGAACTACTCCTTCCTAAGTATATCAACTCTAAATAATCAATCCCCGGCAATGCCACCAAAAACTTGACCAGACAATTACACTGCTAATATATTGAACAGTAACTAATTCTTATGTAAAACGTAATTGGAATCACTTACGCGCAAGTATACGCGATCGGGAATTGTAGCAAGTAATAAGTATATAAATTTTATCGATTCCACAAAGATTGATGTCTAGAGCAAATACCCTTAAGTCAGAGTCGTGCGAAAAGGTAAATAAGTGAATATGTGGAGTGGTTTTTGTTTTGTTTGATAAGATAAAATGAAATGTAGTAATGAGATAAAATGCATGCAGTGAGTAATGCTAACTACGTATTCCTAAAAAATGCTAAGAGTGCGGACTAGCCAGTGAATATCTTACTTCCCTAACAATTATCATTTCTGTGACTCATGATTTATGGGTGAACCAGCTTCCCTTCCGCTGCGAACACCTTACTAAGCACAGGGTGACGTAAGCAATAGTGGGGTTATTCCTAACTCCTTAAATGATGAACAGTTGTTCAGTCAATCCTAAAGTAGCGTATTAGGTCAACATGCGATTCCTCTTCCGATTCTTCGCAAGGTACATGCGTGGGTACCTAATCGAGGCATATATATAATCAATAAACATTCAGCACTATAACATTCAAAGACCTACACTAATAACATGCTCTATTCATACTTAATCATCATAAACTCGTATAATGCAATCATAGTAAATAAACACCAACAGAAGTTTAAACCAGACGATTTTATTATGGCTAAAATAATGTTTAAACTCTACAACTACTCCTAATAAAACAATAAATGGAATTGGCACTGTTGGAGGTGAGTATTCCCCTTTTCATCAGTTCCCACAACACTACCATCAGCTTCTCTGATGTAGACTCATGTCCCTCTGTAACGACCCGACCCGAAAAGGGTTCTAACTAGGCCGTTACCTCAATGCATGCATTACAAATCTACAGAAAATTTGCAAGAGGGTGTTCGGATTCTAAGTAAAAACTAAAACATAAAACATCCATTTAAAAAGTTAACAAATTTCCTGAAAC
Source organism: Sicyos edulis (assembly GCA_036507275.1). Classification (NCBI taxonomy): domain Eukaryota; kingdom Viridiplantae; phylum Streptophyta; class Magnoliopsida; order Cucurbitales; family Cucurbitaceae; genus Sicyos; species Sicyos edulis. The sequence continues at coordinate 15,230,309 of CM071851.1, forward strand.
CTGTCCCTGTTTCCAAGCACCTGTTCCGAGACAAATACATTTACAAAACTTACTCTGATCAGAGATTTATTTAAAACATACAAACTTTACAATAGTTACAACAATGCTAGAATCCGGAAATACATTCAGAAAACACCCTAGGGCTCCGTGCCCAACTACATGCATTCAGAGAACATTTAAATCATAAACATAAAACTCAGAGTTGAACAACGGGTTTCCATGATAAAAGTCCTCCTTCCACCATCTTGTCTCGCACCATGGTTACCTGTGGAAAAACAACAAAAATAAGGGTGAGTAACGAATTACTCAGTAAGAATCCCCAACCGGGGTACAATACGATATAATCAGTCATCTAGTACCAAAGCATGCAAGCAAACAGCTACCAACACAGATCATGGCTCAACGAGCTCATAAAACAAGATCTGGAGTCATCGGAAGTCTCTTTCCTCCGGCCTAACTGAGATTGGATACACTGACCAATCCAGGACATCACCGAGGTATCTGTCACTCGGGGGGAATACACTGATCCCTAGAATGTCCTCAATGGCCTCTTTTCCCTTGCCACTAATCTGGACTTACGGGAGAGTACCCGAAGTCAGGCTCTAACGGAAGGAATGGTGTACTCACGACATTAGCCCGGGGGAGCTCTCCGAACCGGCAACTAACGCTTGTGCGCGCACACCGCATGCTCTCTGCAACCGGCGTAAATGCGGGGGGCCTAAAAGCAAACTACGCGGGCCAGGTGCGCATGCCTATGACTCGGAAGCGGTGTCACTGATCACAGTAGCGCGAGGCCCTCGGCGCTCATCTGTGCAGCCTGATCCACCGACCTGAAGCTAAGAACCGGCCAAGGCAGGCTTACACCGTTGGCAAGGTTCTGCTCTAGCAAGCTACAAACTAGGCATACGCCAATGAGGTAGCTAAGTCTCATTGGCTGCCGGGAGGGGGGAGAAAAAGCAAGGTATGTTATGCTTTGCTCAATATCCGACCACTGGGGACAAAGTACGTTATGTCCGCTCTCAACCCCTGAAGCAATGCTTCGCTTTACTCCCGACCGGTGGGGACAAGATACGTTATGTCCGCTCTCAGCCTCTGGATGATGACAAACCCTACAACTCTATCTAAGAGTACAGAGTAAAAAGCAATGATTCCTGGCTAGAAAACAAAGACCGACATCAATCACACTAACCTAGCATGATACTACGAGCTTAAGCAGGAATCATAAGCATGCTGGCAGAACAAACCTAGCATGACACTAACATGTAAAATCAAGCAAACATGCTAGGAGAAATCAATCAAAGCTGATCTATTACTATCATGCTCATAACAATCAGCAAACAAGCAAGGCATAATCATGAAAATATCGCAAGGCCCACACAACTCCGGTAAGAAATCCTTACCTGGTCGGAAGGCAACAACACACAATAAAAATAACTGCGATCGAACCCGAGCAACCTATATCGAGCCAAACAAACACATCAATAATCATAAAATAGCCCGAAATAATAATAAAATAAACAGGGCTCAGCTCGGGAGCAACTCACGAGGTGCGGCTGACACGCGAACGAGCCAACTGCACGGGCTAGGTAGCCAAAGGGGCTGGCTGGGCGAGCTGGGGCCGCAGGGGGCGCTGGCTCGGCACTGGGGAGCGGGCGCTAGGCGCGAGCTGCACGCGGACGAGCAGGGGCGACACTGGGCTCGGTTGGGCGACGGCGGCAGGCGCGCTTTCGGCTAAGATAGGGGACGGGCACGGCGGCGCGAGCGGCGACACGACGCAAGATCAGGCGCGGCCAAAGATAAAGGCGCACTGGGCGACACGGACCAGGGCTGGTGACGCGACGGCCTGGGCGAGGGCTGGGCGACGCTCGGGTGAGCTGGGGCTGGCGATGGCACGACCTGGGCAGGGCAGGGCTCGGCTGGGCGAGGCAGGGGCGCGCGGGCGCTGGGCAACCTGGGCGAGCTGGGGCTTGGCTAGGCTCGGGCTGGCTGGGTTGGGCGAGCCAAGGGGCTGCTCGGGCTGGCTGAGGGGCTCGGGGAGAGAGAGAGAGAGAGAGAGAGAAAAGAGATTTGGGAAAAAAAATAAAAGAAAAATGGGAATTTAGAAAATAAAAGAAAAATGGGAAAAAGGGAATAAATGGGATTTTTATCCAAAATCCATCCTTATCCATTTAAAAACCTTAAAATCCCATTTCTCGGCTTCCTCCTTCGAGACCCGACCGAAGCAATCTTTTCCAACAAATAAAACTCACTTAAATCCAACTCCCAAAGCAACACTAAGGGCCCGGGCTCGAATCCCAAAGGAAGCACACAACCAAACATCACTTAGCCAAAGCCCAAACCACAACCGAGCATCCAACCGACTAGCCCAAACACCTCGGGACTCGCAGCCAACAACAAACAAGCCTCGACAAAGGCAGGAGCTTCCTCGAAGCCCTGAAAACCACAAATCCTGCCCGGGGAGCCAAAAGACCAAAATACCCCCAAGGGTCCAAACGGCTCTAAAACCCAACCAAACAACCGAATCTTGACCCGAAGGCACCTCGAAAACTGGAATAGGAAACTGAGTTGTTACACCCTCGATCGACTTATGGCCAACCGACCAGCTCAATGGATTCCGCTCCTTGCTTTGGTATTTATATGATTGAATTTCGTGATCCGCAAGTAGAGGTGAGCTATACAAATCGTCATAAATGCATATTCCATGATTTTCGTCAGGATTTATTCTATTGTCATTGCCTTGATTGCATAATTGATTCTTCTCATTCTTTCCTTGTAGATGAATCTTTGTTGATCGTAATTCCTTCCTGGGTTCAGCGTAATTACGTGCTCCGATCAGCGTTCACATCATTGCCCTTTTCCTCGATGCTACATGAAATCCTGCTAAAAAGCGTAAATTAGGCACAATTGTTTTACAAATTGCGCTAAAGAGCATATTCATACTTTTGATGCGATGTTATGAATGCATTCTAATTTCCTAAGTTAATTCTCCGTATTTCTTCTAAGCACTCAGATATTCTTTACCTAAATATTAAAATCATGCATCCTAAATAGCCTGCAATCTAGTCTCTTTGAGAGTTATCAGAGGCCGCTGGAAAACGCTTAAACTAGAATACCCTTCGAAACATCCCGGTGCCACAATCTAGGGATGGGCCAATGGTGCCCCGGGTATAGGGGAGCGAAGCTCCGATTTCCCGATTTTCAAAAAAAAAAACTAAAAATAATTCTTAGTAAATATAAACTATCAATGTCTCGCATTCAATCAACTTAGTCTTAACTCAATCCTTACAACTTCATAATCTTAATCCCAAATTATTAACTAATCCACAATATCACAACTTCCTATAAACATATTCAAGTTAAAGTAAAATAATTAAAGCAGCCACCACATACGAAATTCTAACAATTATATCACACATATGTGGTAAAGATTAACCACAAATTTTGCCACAAACCACATATAAGAGAGTTAGTTTTCCTTATCCGATCGACATTTTGATTGATTAACAAAAGATAATTATGGCACATGGAGTAAGGTGCTCAGCCACTTATTGGATTCATTTTTCTATCAAGATTCTAAATTTATGGATTGTTTGTCGAGAAGTCTCCTCTAACAACATAGATTTGAGGTGAAAGTTTTTACGAAATCGAGGAGAGAGAAAGTGTGTGTGTGTGTGTGTGTGTGTGTGTGTTTTTAATACAAAGTGGGGGAAGAGAGACCAACAAATCCTACATAGAGGGCACAACTACTCTCAAATAATATGAGAGCCTAATACCGATTTCTGGGCTTGAACTCGTGACCATGAAGTTGATATAGATTAACATCAGATAAGATAACCACGGTAGGAGAGAGAAAGTGTGTTGGTTTGCCCAACACACAATATGGATGAGAAAGAATGGTGATTGAGTGGTTGATGTGTAGTATGTAAAACAAAATAAAGAATTTGGATTTTTATTTATAAAGGAGAGAATTTAGGAAAAGGAAAAGATTTATGAAATCATGCTCTTTTTGCTACATTGAACCTTCCAATAATAAATCCTAATAAAATAAACTAAAGGATTTGCAGTCTACCCTAAACATGATGCTTCAGCAAAAAAAAACAAGCAAAATCTTAATTAAATGTAGCAAAGTTCAAGCAAAAGTATAATGCCCTAAGCTATTTAACTCTCAATTCTTTAGAGTTATCACACCCCAAACTTGCAGTATTGCTTGTCTCGAGTAATAGCTCAATTTTTTCATTGAGAACATTCACTTTTTACCAATCTTCCTTTTCAATAGCGGCACATCACTCATCACCATACTAAAGCGATCAATATATCAGTTTGAGAATTCAAATAAATTTCTAAGCTAAGTTACTCTATAACTAGACCATACTGGGCAATGTTTTCAAAATTCAGAAAACTGTATTTCATAATTCGCTACAACCCTACGTTCACACAAACCCTTTTGGCTTAGAACTTATGCTTCGAGGTTCTGATGCCCTTTACTAATAAAAATTCTCTAATCACTCGCTTAAATCTCTTTTGCTGCCTTTATGATTGGTACGTCTCATCTTTTACCGAAGTGAATACTCTCCCTTTATAGCTTGCTGGGAATCCCCCACTTACGTTTCCTACTATTGCTTGCTATATTTTCATCAAATGTTTGATATAATGATAGGTACGCGATATTAGAGTAAACAACAGTGGAGAAATGATCCTAGAAACTTAGGCTACTAGCTCTTTGATTCAATTCGCTCTCGCATTTGGGAAATTTTCAAATTTTTTCATGTTTTTCCACCCTTGGGTTTGGCTTGCAAAAATTCTCCTTTTACTTCAACGAACTAGCAACTATCCAACTAATTTTTCTACGTTGAATCGCTCATGAAGCATGTTTATTTTATTCGCTTTAAGTTTGCTAAAATTTTAAGGCTTGGATTAAATCTATTTGAGTTCGCTACGGCTAACAGATTCCGCAAAATAAAATTTCTAAACTTAATGAACTTACGTTAACTTAAGCCACGACTCCTTACAAAATTTTGCTTTCATTCATTTAAAGACATTGCACCAGCATCGAAGAATTATAAAATAAACTTGGAAAACTTGAATTACTCAGAAAGGTATATTCATTCAAAATCGCAAAGAAATAAACGACGCAATTCGCTAAGACGAAGGATGATAGCATTGAAATTTTAGCTTGTGAAGCTTTTCATTACATGAGCAGAGTTTTCTTTCCCATCAACCAAAACTAACTAAGAAAGCAGAAAAAAAACAAGCATTCACACGAAAACACCAAAACAAAAATAAGCGGAAGAGACTTCCTTTTTCATTTCTTCTTCTTTGCAGGTCGGGCTTGCTCTCCTTTTGCTTTCGCAAAGTGGCTGGAAACTCAGGCAAATTTGGACCATTATCGAGTATGTTGAAAAAGTATTGTATTGCAGACTCACGCTCATACATATACTCAAAAAATGCATCTAGTTTGGCAGTTTGCTCCTGATGAGCCTTGAGAATGTTGTTGATCCCAATAGCATTGCCCATTCCCTTTTTGCTCGGGCAAACAGATTTGATTAGTGGCCTTAAGGGAGCGCTAAACAAAGTTTTTTTTGGAAACCTTACATCGTTGGGCTTGCGCTTGACTCCCTGGTTGCAGCACGGGGCAGAAATGAAGTATGGAAAGATAAATTTTGCTACCCGCTTGCCTTGCCAAAGGTGAATCTCATCAGAGATGATTTTTCTAGTGTTGATTGACAAGCCGACCATGATGGCATAGATCAGTAACGTTCTCAGCTTTTGGATCATTGAGTCGTGCTGTGTAGGCATGAGGTTGAATTTGAAAAATGAGGCCTAAAGGTGCGCTTCCAAATTCAAAAACGTCGTTTGAAACTTAATTGATTTCTACAATTCAAGCTAGGTTATGCCTTCACATCCAATCATGCATAGGAAATTCTCCAACTTCGCTGGAGTAGGTTTTCATCAAGATGTCATATTCTGATTCTTCATCTGGCAGACCAAAGAGCTCGTTCTAATCGGCTGGAGACCAGCTGCTTAGCTTTCCTTAGACTGTCTACCTATAGCCTTTGCGGTTGATTATTCCTGTGAAGAATTCCTGGACCCAGCCTCTTCGCACTTCTTTGGTTGGCACACAGACATCATTCCATCCTTTACTCTCTATCTGATTTATTACCGACATCGGGATATTTTTGCTTTCAAAGTCAAAACCTTGCTCCAACAAAAATGGCTTCCTCTCATTTTCAATCCAATTTCGGTGGATTTTCTCACGCATTTTCTCCAAAGCCTTTACCTCCGCCTCAGCGATCTACAACACTATCTTTCCCTTGTCAAACTTCTTTCACGGCAACGAAAGATCCTCATTGGATTCATCTCTTGTTTTTCTTTTTTTCGCTGGCTTCTGATAGAGCTAAATAATAGCACTATTTAAGCCTCAGAACCCTTGCATTTCACTCAAAAAAGTAAGCAAGCAAACAACATAAAAAGGGAATTAACTCAAACATTCGCATTTATCTATACATGCTAGTAGGAAGCACACACATAATAGAAGCTAAGAATAATGCAGTTAGATGAAAAACACGCGTATAAATGTGGAAATCATGTTATTATTCCCAAACTCAATGACATGTTTAAATTCACAAAAAAAGCACTGCAAATGCAGATGAAGACTGAAGCGGACGAGCAATGGAACATAAAAGAAAAGGCTAGACGACAATCAAATTATGGAATCAATGGAACCAAGAAGGAAATAATCATCGAACAAATATCCTAGACAAAATATCTGCGTAAATATTTTACGTGGTCAACAAGAAACCTCAAACTCTATAAATTGTGGAAACATCGAAGAAGAAAGTGTACTGGGTTTTAGGGGATACTATCGTTGACGGGCACTCTGGACACCAAGTTCTCTTGTGAGATCTCGATGGATTCTATTCATCTGTAGTCCTAAAAGAACTCAGTACCAAGCGGTGTTTGTTAGAAGAAGACTTCATTAGCAACAATGTTGGCGACTCCATAGATAGTTTAGTTTATCATATAGTACATTGTAGTTTGCATTTCATATTTCATACTTTGTTTTATTGCATTTCATAGGAGTAGTTTGTAATTCTTTCTTGAAATTAATTCTATGAATTCTTTGTTACAGATTTGATCTTCTGTAGTGGAAATAGCGGAACCAGTGAAGAAAGAATTCTGGCAAGAGCAAGGCTTTGCTAATGCAATCTGAATAAGGATATTCAAGAAACCATTACGATGATGGGATGAGATGAGTTCTACATACCAAGCACTGATGCCACTCCTAATAGGGTGCAAGAATCTACGCAATGGAATGGGAGACACAAGCTAAAAGAATCCTAACTGGGTGCTGAACCTTTGGAAGGAAACAACCACCCACCACCAGCAAAAGTAAGGCGAGTAAGTAGTACAAGCAGACAGGTGGAAATAGCAGAACTAGGGAAGAAATATGTGATTGTTTGATGTGACTGTTAATATCCTATCTTGGTTGTGCAATGTGATTTGATGCTGAACTCTGTTAGCTCTATGGTACTTCATCTTAGATAGATCATGTTAGGTTGTCATCATCCAGATGCTGAGAATGGACCAACGTATAAGTCCCCACTGGTCTAGCGTGAGGACAGATTTTGTACCCCTAGTCGCTGGGTGTGGAGTAGCTACCACACCGGCATAAGCCTAGTCTTTGGCTTGCTAGAGCGGGGTCTTTTCTTTGGTGTAAGTCTACCTTGGGACGACCTTAGCTTCAGGCTTTGGGTGTGAACAGGCTTCCACAGTATTGTGTAGAGGGCCTCCCGCCTGTTGTGGATTAGTGGACACCTTTCCGAGTCTTAGGCATGCGCACCTGGATCGGCATAGTTTATGCAGGCCTACATTTATCTGGTTTGCAGGAGCATGCGGTGTGCACGTATGTGCATTAGATGCCGGGAAGAAAGCTCCATCGGGCTAGTGTATCAGTACACTTTTCCATTCCGTTTAGAGCCCGACACTTGGGTACTCTCCCAAGTGTCTAGGATTAGGCCAGTGTGTGCTGATCATGTTTAGCCTAGAGTTAGAGACTCTAGAGATTCTGAGGTTACATGGCAAACCCTTTGGAGAATCAGCCCAGTGGGTGCTGACCATGTCCAGCCGTGAGTAGAGATTCTTAATGTTTTGAGCAATCCTGATGTTTGAGCTTGTGTTGAGCCTGCCTATGTTGATTTTGCCATTGCTTGTATGCTAGCATGCTAGATGATGTGAATTGCGTATTGTACCCCAGTTGGGGATTCTTATTGAGTGTTTTTGTACTCACCCTTTCTATGGTTTTTCCACCAGGTAACTTGGGACAGCATCGAGGTGGCTAGAGAAGGAGCTGACTGATCATGGGAGAGTCCGCTGCATAGTCTCTTGTTTTTTTTTTTATTTATTTATAGACTTAAGCATGTTGAAATGTTTTTAAAGAATTATTTTGGAACTCTTTTTTTATACTCTAGCCAGAGGCTTAAACTATTATTTGGTTTTCAATAATGTTGGGTTTAGTTGACTTTCTTGTTATTTAAAATGATGAACTTCCCAGTTGGATGTTTAAGTCTTTGGACTTTTAAGTTATGTTTTAATCTCATGCATGCTAAGTAAGGGCCGTTATGAACATTTAGAGTCGGATTCTTACAATGGCGTTCGCAGCGGAAGCTAGTTCGCCCATAAATCATTAGTTACGGAAGAAACAATTATTAGAGAAGTAAGGCATTCATTGGCTAGTCCGCGCTCTTAGCATCTTCTAGGATTAGTTAGTTAGCATTACTCATTACATGAATTAGTATTTATTTCTGTATTTTAATTATTTTAGCAAAACAACAAAAACCATCCAACTCAACAACATATGCTTTTTATTTTTTGCATGACTCTGACTTAAAGGGTATTAGCTCTAAACATCAATCTTTGTGGAATCGATAAATTATATACTTATTACTTGCTACAATTCCCGACCGCGTATACTTGCGCGTAAGTGATTCCGAGTGCACTTAGCATAAGTGAACTTAGAATTAAGTATTGTTTAATATATTAGCAGCAGAATCGCACTAGCCACCTTCCTTTTCTATTCTCAGCCATTCCTTCTATGCGATAGCTTCTTGCGAAAATAGGACACGTCAGCAGTTTCTGCTTAATCACCTTATTCCCCCGCTTATATGCACATTTTATAGCTAAAATAACATTTTTTGCAAAGATGACGTCTTGTGATGCTGATAGCATGCATAACCAGATAAACTGACTATTTGCGCTTTCTTTCCGCATTATACTGTTCATTTTTTTTGTTTTTCTTTGTTTAGCGCGGGGTTTTAAGGACTAAATAGGGCTATTATTTAGCACTATCACATTTCCACTGGGATTTTAAGTTATCTTCATATCCGAGTTAATCGTAAGAGTCGGGTTGGTGTGATAAAGACAAACTGATCTATTGCTAAGTTGCTGGAATGTAAATGATCAAGCTAAAAGGAAAGCGAAATAGAAATTACGAAAAACTTCAAGTTAAAGGTATCGAAAAGAGGTTTTTGTTTTTGGGTACTATGCAACAACGATAAGGCATAACGGTGAGAAGCGAACTACTGATTTGCTCTAACACAGGGTCTCTCGAGCTCAAGCATCTAAATGACAACAGAGCCAACAATACTAGTAAAAACCTTATCTCTAAATGTTCTTTAAATTGTAAGTTAAAACTTAACAAACGTAGTGTATGACATGCAAGTTCGTTCTATTTCTATTCTCTCAAACGCGAAAAAGAGTTAATAAAAATGGTTAGCTAGATGAAATGTACTTTAAGTTTAACACAACATGCATTGATAGTTCATCATCTCCCTACCTCTTCGCACCAGCGAACTACCCTACTTACCTATTCAATTCTGACGATAAGATTAGCTACCCAACGTAAAAGGCAATGGAAACAATAAGTGAATAAAAAACCATCCTCATTAAATCGCTAGAAACACGTAAAAGTCTATTACAAAAGCAGTAAAAGATCAAGGTTAAGAAAGGTCCTAGTTGAAATCACTGATGCAGTGCTTCTGTACAGTTTCGGCAATCTACAGAGGAAAAAACTAACTCCTAAAGCTACGCTAAGAAAGCTGGGAAAGAAAAGCTATAATAGAACAAAGATCGGGGAAAAATGAGCAGGCGTAACTAAGTCCAAAAACAAAGAAAAGCTAACTATTGTTGGTCGAAAAACTAGAAAAAATTTGGAATGCTCTCTTTATTTTGGCTCTCGCCTTCAGCTCCCTTTGCAACGAAGAATAAGCTGGCTATTTATAGCATCACCGACAACCTCTGCTCCATGATCCTCTACTCAACCTGCTCCACTCTGACATTCTCTGCTCCACCTCCCGCGTCGCCTGTTCTTGCCAGAGTAGTTGGAAAAAGACGACTGGGATTGAACATTCATTTCACAGATCTTTGGCACGCGTCTTTCATTTAAGATGTTTTTCGAGTGCCAATCCTTCAAAGACATGTCTTCGCTTCGACAGGGTTTTCATAGCCACATCATGCTTCGCTTCAAGGAATGTTGCATCAAACTAAAAATATCAAGTCTTTTAAAACACATCTTAGATTCATACAATCATGCGCTTTTTGCTACAATGAACCTTCCAGAAAGATATCCTAATCAGAAAACTAAAGGATTTGACAGTTTTCCCTAAACATGATGCTTTCGAGAAATAACAAGCGAAATCTTAATTAAATGTAGCGAAGTTCAAGCGAAAGTATAATGCCCTAAGCTATTTAACTCTAAATTCTTGAGAGTTATAAATTATCCTTCAACTCACATGAATGAGCCTACTAAGTTAACAATATGAACCCAACCATAAATAGCTCCCAAGGTCTTGACTAAATTGGTAAAAGCTTAACAAGCTTCATTTTTATCCACTTCATCTTTCAACAAATGAATCACACTTTATCATTTAGTAGGAAAAATCACATATCTGTACTCAAACACGCTTTGACTCATAACACCACTAAACATGCACCAACTCACACCATGAACAAATAGTGTGTATCTCATGTGCACTATATTATCTTTGACCAAGAAGTACGACTACACTCTCAAGGAGCGAAACTGTAATGCCCACAAATTTTTTTATTAATAATTATTACTGTATTTATAATTCTTGTTATGGTAATAAATTATTAAATGCAAACAATTTAACTGAATATGGTGGCTATAAATTATTTGAAATTTATTTAAAACATTTCATTCCTTAACGAGTTTGTAATTTACAAGAAGAAATGAAATTTCTACCTTAAATGACGTATTTTATTCTAAAAATACATTAAAAAGTTACAACCAAATAACTTCCTTAAATGACATTATTTTAAATTTAAAAGATAATAATACTATAACTTGAAGTGGAGAAACACGGGACGGGGGCTTTTGAGTTAATAAAAAAAATTATAATTTCTTCAATTTGGGGGCATCAGCATCTAAATACCCAACTTTTTCTGTGAACTGGAATCATCGTTTATTGTTCTTAGTGGAATCGTGTGTTGCTCCCTTGCGCTATTAACAAAAATGTTGTCTCACTTAGGAGTAAAAGTTTCTAGGAAATATCTTGAACCATTGACTTAAGGTAAAGAAAACTTAACTCTTTTTATGTGGTTTGTGGCAAACTCATCATTAATGTTTGTTTAGTATTTTTATTAGTTTACCATTTGTGGTTATTAACTATGTTCTTATAGAATTGAACTTGTTTGATTATTAATTAGTTAAATTTTTGCGACCTTCTAAGTGTTAAAGAGGATTAACGGAATTTAAAAGATGGGAGTTAAGAACTTCTAGTTGCAAGATTAATTAGCTTGGATTGAAGAGATAAATTTAGGGATTTACCGTTGGTCATTATAGTCATTCATATTTATTTCATTGTTGAAATTAATTAAGTCCACCATGGATCTTCAAGGATGAACATTGAATTTGAAATCTTAAATGATGGTGCCTAAGAATGTGGTTTGGTTCGTTTATATTTAAGTGGTGACAATCAAAAGTATGCAAATTTATGAGGAATAGATCAGCCTAATCGTATATGATCACTAGTTGATGATTTTATCTAATTTTATATAGTTGGAAATTAAGATCTTAAAGATGGTGATTAAAGTGAATTTATGTATTTGAGGTTTAAATAAGTTATGCAAGCCTATTCAAGTTTCTATAAAGTTTTGGTTATGGTTATGCATAATAACTAGAAATTGAGATTTTATGTTATGATTGAGTTAGTTTAACTCATTTTCAGGACAATAAAGTTATGGAATATAATTACGAGAATTTAAAAGCAGAGAATTAAGGATATGAAATCATGAGGTTTGTGAGATTATGAAGTAAAATAGTGGGTTGTTGGTCCCTTTCATCATGTTGTGACTATTATGTTTTGCTAATCCATGCTAATAATTATATAGACTTGCTGGTCTATTCTATGATTGTTCGAACTTGTTGCTCCATGCTATTAATTATATAGACTTGCTGGTCTATGATATCTATTCGGACTTGCTGGTCCATGCTATTAATTATATAGACTTGCTGGTTTATGATATCTATTCAGACTTGTTGGTCCATGCGATATTGCTTACTTGGATTTGTTGATCCTTGTAGATGTTAGGGTGGGTTTGCTGATCCCCTTTATCTCATACTGCGGGCTAGCGGGCCCCAATGAGAGGGTTTATATCGCATATCCAAACTACGAGCTAGCGGGCTCCTATGGGAGGGTTTATATCCCATTTAGCTAGGGTTGATGCGATACAATTTTGGAACCTGTTGAAACTCATTTATAATTAATTAATAAAAGATTGAATATTTTTCCAATAATCGCAATCGAGTTATTTTAAACAAATTTTGAGTAAGAAGCGCATGCATGGTAATGACCTCATAATTAATTAGTTGGAAATTTCAGGTCGTTATAGAAACACCGCTAACAACTCACTTTACACTCTCAAATGAGTGAAATATCGCTAGCAACTCACTCTGCACTTTGAAAGGAGTGAAACACCACTAGCAACTCACTCTGCACTTTGAAAGGAGTGAAACACCACTAGCAACTCACCATGCACTCTCGAAGAAGTGAAACAATGCTAGAAACTCACACCACTTTCAAAGGAGTGAAACACCACTAGCAACTCACCCATGCACTCTCAAAAGAGTGAAACACTACTAAGAACTCACCTCGCACTTTCAATTATTTTCATTTCATTGTTTTCAATCAGTTTTACTTGGTTAGCTTTAATCAGTTTCATTTAATTGTTTCAATCGGTTTAATTTGTTTGAAGGAAGCAATTTCACTCGATTGAACTCGAGCTAAAATATCAAACCTAGTAAAATGTACCCTTTTTTTTATATATATTTGAATTAATATTATTTTTTTCTAAAATGTGTAGATCCACAACCAATTTCTTTCCATCTCTTGAAATCAATTTAGATGATAAAAAATGGAACTCGAAGGTTGAGAATGTGAATTTAGAGAGGGGTGAAAATGCGAGCGAAGTACTTTTTTCAACTACTTCAAATTTTGCATTATATTCAGCTTTCACGGTGTTTCTCCAACTCCAATGATCTGCTCCAACTCTCTCCGCTTTCAATATCTTTGGCTTTCGATTGAAGATGAAATCCTCCAAAGGCAGCAGCCACATCCACACCCTTCATCGCCGCCTTCACGACGCTCTCAATCTCGGCACAAGGTCAGTTTTCAACCACTCACTCCGACTAATTTGATGCGTTCTTCCATTTGTAATCTTCTACATCTCTTTCCACATCTTATTGTTGTTGTATTTGAATTCATTTGTCACTTCATTTTTTGTTTAGGAATCGCTTACTGTTTGCGAAACTGTTCGTTTCAATTTTCTTCAAATTCTTGATCCTTCTTTGATTCGGAATGTTAATTTAGCTCCGCTTGAAGTCGGTTGAGATGATATCTTTGAGATTTTCTTATCTTGCATAGTTAAGTTAATTTAGTTTGGCTTCAAAGGTCGTGTTCAATAGAAGACGTTTTTTTTTGTTTGTTTGTTTAACTACACATTTGATCCCTTAAGGGACTCAGACCCCTTTTTGGCGGTTTGTCACATTACTACCCCCTTAAAAGGCTTTCGTCCTCGAAAGCTGCTCAACGCTCGAACAAATGCCGAAACCTTGGAATGTAGTCTTATTCATGTCTCCAAGTCACTTCTTCACTTGACGTGCTTTTACCAAAGCACCTTGTGATGACTGTATTTAATTAGTTTTTGAAGGAAATGTTCCTCGCTTGATGATTATATATATCAATTTCGAATCACAATCCATAGTTTGTGAGATTAGTTTGTTCATGCCATAATTGTAGTATAATTGTTTTCCATGACAGGTTTAATGATCAAAGCACGAGGAAATGGATGTGCACGGATAACGAGGTACAGTGTCATGTTGTTCGTTCCATAGCAGCCTTTCTTGAATCAGTTCCCAGAGAGTTATGCTATCATCACCTTGTGAAGGTATCGCGCTCATTGTTGTTTTTTAGATTTTGGAAATTCAATCGAGTATGTTTGTGCTTTGTGTTTACTGTTGTTTAGTCATAATTTCGTTTCATTTTTTTTGCTCTTGAACAGAAATATTTGGTAACATTGAAGGTTATGAAGGCATGTTGCTCAATATTCATATTGTAAAAAACTTCATAGAATTGGGGGTCCTTTGTCCTACTTTGGTTTTAATATTTTCATCTTATGATAGTTGCTATTGGGAAGAAGAAAACAAAAATAACCTTCCTTTTTTTGTCTTAAGCTTCTGGTCAATTTTGAATTTTAAGTTCTTCTGCATAAAACTTAATAATATATTTAATTATGTTAGTCGAGGTATTCATAAGTTGGTTCAAACACTCACGGATATTAAAAAAATATTTGATTGGGTAAGTTTTATGTGTCTTCTTTTACATTCTGTTCTTAACTTTATCAGGATATGTTTCTCTTGATTTCATTTTATGTAGGTGGCTACCGTTTATGCTGTTGATTTTTACACTACATGTTTTGAGCTTCATTTTTGCTATCTTCTCGTTCTCGTATGGTTATTGCGATCTCTTCACTTTCTTTCAGGATTCTATACCTGATATTGTTTATTCTTTGGTTTGGATTCTTCAAGATAAGAATGGGGCAGCATCATGTATAGCTGCCGATGTTACCATAAAGCTGGTGAGTGCTATACCAAATGCACTATTGAAGCCATTTGTTCTGGATCTTTCCCATGCTCTTTTATGCTTGCTACCTGCTCGTCAAATACAAATATCTGTATCATGTGCTACAGCATTGAATTTGATTCTTTCAAATGTACCGAGTAAAAGTGAGGATGCACTTTGGGAGGTTCTGAAAAGGACAGAAGTTGTTCTTCATTTGATTCGCATCATTCGAGACATTTCTGGAGCTATGAACCCAATTGAATATATTCGACCATTTTTTTCTCTTTTGAGTACAATACTCTCTCGGTGGCCTCTCTCTAGGTTTCCAGTTTGGAGTGACGCTAAATTGATGGAAGCCTTGTACAATATGTATGCCAAGCCAGACTTTTCTGTTAGAGCTGAAGTTTTGAAGTTGTATTCCGCAATAGGTAATGAATGCACGGAAATTTTCCTTCTTTGAGTTTGCAGATTGGTTATTGAGAAAAATTTTCCAATTTCCTTTGCAGCTTTATGTCGTATTGGGGCAAAGAAGCTTTTAGAGTGTGGAGAAGCAATTCTGCAAGAAATGGTGGAATGCATGGGCAGCTCACGCCCTCATCATATTAGGATTGAAGCATTTAGACTTGCACAATGTTTAGTGGTTAGAACTAAGAACTGTTAATGTCTGTTATAGATATCATATTGAATGAATACGCGTTTTCTTCTTAAAATTTATTTTGTAACGTTTCTTACTCAGATAAATGAGGAGACCATTTTGGAAAGGATGAGTTCAGGGTGTG
Organism: Sicyos edulis; assembly: GCA_036507275.1. Taxonomy (NCBI): domain Eukaryota; kingdom Viridiplantae; phylum Streptophyta; class Magnoliopsida; order Cucurbitales; family Cucurbitaceae; genus Sicyos; species Sicyos edulis. Next base: position 15,246,225 of record CM071851.1, read on the forward strand.
AACCAATTGTCAATGCAATATTAAGTGCAATGGCTGAATGTAGTTTACAGCCTGCAGTAGTTACCAATAATCAGGCATGCTTGCTAGAGGAGGCCTGTCGTTTGGCCTTAATCACTCGTTGGGCTGGCCAGCATCACAACTACTTTTGGAAACATGGAATTGACAGAGCTCTACTTCATCTTTTACTTGGAAAGTATCCCAAACAATTATATGGAAGTAGTTTGTCTTTGGAACACCAGATTAACATTGCTCGGGAGGGTCTTAAATCAAATCATTTTCTTGGATTGAGAATATATATCTGGGAAATTCTTGGCTGGCTTGCAACAAACTTCAATGAAGATGTCTACCTGGACAAAAATTCAAATGGACTTCTAATTGACATACTCCTATCATGTGCCTGGTAATCCCATTACTCAGTACGTGTGGACTCTTACTTCATTATTCCTAATTCTTTCATGTTTTTTTACTTTCATCATTGACTCGTTTTTTAAATACATTTTTATTGACAGTTTGACATTTGCTGAATTGTTTACGGACTGGCGTCAAAAAAGTCAAAGAGATGTTGTCAATGCCTCCAAAAATGAAGCAATACTGAGAGCTATTATGATGATGATTTACTCTCCTTCCTATTATATTGCATCAAAGACCACGACTATGTTAACAAAGATGCTAGATTCGAATATTAAGTCATATTTGAAGGACTGTCGGCATACCCTGACAGGCGTTTCATTTGGGACCATTTCTGGAATTCCAAATATTCTCATAGTTATCAATTTGCTAAGTTTGATATGTTGTGTAGGTTTGCCACAGTACACAATGTGGGACAAGAAGGTGGAAGGCATGAAAGTAATAGCGTCCTTTGTTAAGTGGTGCTTGAGCAATGAAGTTTATTTAGATAGGCTGAGCTATTCTCCTCATTTGCATTTTAACTTTCATGAGAGAGCTTGCTGTTGGGGCCCTAACAAAGAATGGGAGGGAAGAGATATCTTGCTTTTATATAGTTTGGTGGGCCTGGCCGAGTTAATTTTACAATTGGATCCCTTGACGAATGAAAGAGACATATCTTCTTTATTAGTTGGATTTACCGAAGATGAGTTAATAAGTAAGCTTCAAGATATCTGCTGTGGTAGTTTCTCTCCAGGACTAAAGTGGTATGCTGCATATATTCTTAGTTTATTGGGATTGTATGGATTTCCTACTACGTTTGGGAACAGGATTGGTAGAGCACTTGATGAGAGCGACTATTCAGACATTCGATTCATTCACACAAATGGAAGGTCTCTAAATGTTCATGGCGTGATTATTGCAGCTCAATGTGCATCTCTGCTGCCTCCTAACTGGTCGACTATCGATGAGAAAGTGCCTAATTCTTCATCCTTCACTGACAAAAACTTGTCTGGAAAGATTCAGAAAGAGGTCCGTTTATCATCACATGTTCATGATGATGCAATGGCAAAGCTACTGGAGTATGTCTACAGGGGATACCTACAAGCAGGGGAGGAACTTACAAAAAAGTTGAGAATTCTTACTAAACGTTGTAGGATACAGACTCTGTTGCATTTACTTTGTAGAAGAAGGCCGGAGTGGGGGGCACCATTCCCCTGTTTCAATCTTATGGCGGCTCTTGGTCCAGCTGGATATCATTTCTCGTAGGTTCTTCTTGATTTTCTTCTAATAGAAGTTTTCTTTTAATAAGTTAACATTTTGTTAAAAAAAAAAACCTTTTTCTGGGTATTCTGTTTCGGATAGAGGACTGTCTTCAATTATCACACAGATAAACACATTTTCATGTTTGGCCAGTTAATTGTTTTGAATCTTTAGCCTTGTGTTCATATTTATTTATGCCAATTAAATTTCTCTATTAAAAGCGTTAACTGGGTAGAGTATTATTGAGTGGATGTGTTATTGAGCGTGTGCTTTCCATGATTTGCATCATTCGGCAGAAGATCTTTTTTATATGATCTGATTTGGGTCAAAGCAATTCAGTTGGTTTTGTTGTTAGGGCAGAGAAAACTTCATGTAGGAACATGGTTTAACTTTCTTCCTCCATGTAACCATTTTTTCTTTAAAAGATTCTATGACCAATTTGTTTTCTTTTCAGAGACATTATCTTGAAGGCAAAAGAAACTAAGCAGACTAGTTGGAAATGCGATGTTTGTGTTTTTTCTGTGCCACATATGCACGTTCATAAAGTAATCTTGTGGTTAAGTTGTGACTATCTAAGAGCCTTGTTACAATCGGGAATGAAAGAAAGGTATATGCTTATTACACTTGACTTAGTATCTTATTACACAACCATAGAGGACTGTTATGTGATTTACAATGTAGTGAACGTAAAATAAAAATTTGTTTGTTACATTGTTCTTTTATTAGTTAGATTCTAAAGTACGGAAATAAGATATTATTTGCATTTATTGGATTTGTAAGAAATCAGCTGTAGTGTAGTGTGGAAAAGATGGACTATTTTGTTACATTGATTAAAAGATTGCGTGAATGTTAAGTTTTCGTAAAGTTGCCTTCAGGACATGCAGTTTGTTGTGGATTAGTATTCTCAAATTATTGTATGTGGCATTACTCCTTTGATGTCTCCGGTGCCAGGCCTAAGGATGGGCGTGGTTACCCTTATTTCAAAAATTATTGTATGGGACCATTCTTTTTTTAAAGTAGTTCGTATATTGTTTAAAACTTTTCACATCTTAAGAATTTGATGCACATTTAGCCATCATGGGCTGACCTAGTAGTCAAAGAAAACTTTGGAGATCTAAGAGGTTATGAGTTTAATCCATGGTAGCCACCTACCTAGAAAATAATTTACCACAGGTTTCTTTGACGTCCAAATCAGTGTTTTAAAAGGCGCGTCTGGGCGCAAGTCAAACCTTTAGCGCCTCGCTTGGGAAAAGCGAGGCGCGTTTAATTAGGCGTGCACCTTTTGGCGCCTTACATGAAGCCCCAGGTGCCAAAAGGCTCGCGCCTTGTGGGCTTTTGTGTTTTCTTAGGGTTTTACCTCAATTTTTTGTGTTTTAGAGTCCCATCGGAGGTCACGTTGCGCCCCCGAACCCCCAAAACCGGGCGCTTCGCCCCTGGACCCTGACTCGCTGACCGGGTAGCGAGACCCCTGTACTAGTCATTCGAAGCGCGACGTAACTGATTCAAGACATTTCGATGCCTTAAATAACTTAATTTTTTAACTCACAAAGACAACATCCGCTTAAAATGAAAGGTTAATAGTTGAATCTTATGTATGTTTTATATAGATTCTTTGTTAAACTTCATTTCTATTCATGAATGAAGGTTAATAGTTAAATGTAATGTATGTTTTATATATGATTCTTGGTTAAAACTTCATGTATATCTATGGAAATGTTTTTATTGTGTATAAACACACACATATATATATTTTTTGTGTTTTTTTTATATAGTGCGTCTTAGGTAAAAAGCTCTCGCCTTTTGGTGCGCCTTGCGCCTCAGGCTCCAGAGGCCATTGCGCCTTGCGCTTTTTAAAAAACTGGTCCAAATGTTGTAGAGTCAGACGGTATGTCCCGTGAGAGCAATCGAGGTGCTTAAGTTGATCCGGACACTCACAGATATTAATAAAAAATAAATTGACACGTTCATTTGTTCTCTGAGGAGTATCGTCTGGAAGTGGTATGGAAAGAACTTGTTGAACTTTCTTTGAATTTTCTTTTGAAAGCAGTTATGATTTTATTTGCCATACTCCACAGTCAAAGGTTTAACCCTTTTTCTTTTTTCTCTTTTCTCGCAGCCACTCAGAAATAATTAAGGTTCCTATTAGTTGGGAGGCAATGGTTAAACTGGTGGAGTGGTTCTACTCAGACAAGCTGCCAGATCCTCCTTCTGGGTGTCTATGGCATAATATGGATGACCTAGAGAAGTTGAATGAGCTCCAATCATATGTAGAGCTTTGTTGGCTTGCTGAGTTCTGGTTTCTGGAAGATCTTCAGGAACTGTGTCTGCATGCAATTGTATTATGTCTAGATAATGCCCGTCAATTGTCTGTCCACGCACTTCGAATGGCTGGAGATTTATCTTTGTTGGAGTTGGCTGAAACTGCTGCAGATTATATCGCTCCGTTATACTCTCAACTTCGTAATTCCGGTGATCTTGAAGCTCTAGATGAAAGGCTTCTGAGTATGGTTCGTGCTGCATCTGTTCGACTCTCTCAAGAGGGTAACTAGTGCTCTGGGAAGCTAGATGCCACTATGGTTCTGTCTCATACGTACCTTTGAGTTGAAAAGGCCTGAGAAATCTCATGCTCAACATTTTAGGTAAGCTGAAATCTCTTTATATTTAATTCTAATTTCCATTCACACAAGATCACTACTCTCGTAAATCGTACGTATAAATGTAGGTTGAGTTCTTCATTTCTCTAATGCAAGAGTTCTAATTTCTTAAGATAGTAAGTTTTTTTTTGCTGTTAAGAACACGATTCATGTTTAGGTTCAAGCTTATGATAGACCACTATTAAGTTATTAACGATTGGAAGTTCCTTTGGTTGTTTCCTTTGTCTCATCCCAAAGTTTCGAGAGACATCAAGAATTTTTATTTTTAAGACTATACTAATGCTATTGATGTTTCACATTAAAACAAATTATTATTATTATTATTAGATAGCATGAGATTTTACTCAAAATTATTGACAATGAACTGAGTAGTTCATCTATCTTATAAATGGTAGGAGAACTCCTTTCCATTTTAATGTGGGTTCCATAACATTCTCCTTCAAGATGTTGACTCTTTGAGTTTACCATTCTTGAATCGGATTCCAATTTCTTTTTATTGGACCAAATACTCATTTGGGTTTAATGAACTTTGCTATCACTTGTTAAAAACGATAACTCTGGGACTAGAGTGATTTCTATATTGGTATGATAATATCTACTTTGGCCCTTTTAAGCCCTAATGACTTTGTGTTGGTTTATTTTAGGGGTTTTTGCCTGTATATTAAAAAAAACAAAATAATTTCATGTATAGCACAATTCTCAAACTTATTCATTTGTGGCACAAAAGTAATTGAAGTCTATCAGTTGAACTGATAGAAGTCTAAAGTCTATTAGTTGACTGATAGAAGTCTATCAGTTGAACTAATAGAAGTCTAAATAGGAATTTTGGGCAAAATGTGCTATGAATGAAATTATTTTAAAAAATGTGCTACAATTGTAATGAAGAGCCAAAAATATGCTATGGAGGACAAATTCCCTTTATTTTATTAATACTCTTGCCTTATTAGTAAATCTCTTATATAAATTTAAGAAATGCCATTGTAACATCTAAAATATCGATTAATGAAATAAAACATATTTATATTCCCGAAGACCAAAACAACACTTTTTTTGTTTCACTCAAAATGCCGCATACCAATGGAGACGATTGTTCTCTCTCATAGATTCATAATCTACCCCTTATATAATCAATGTGGGACTACACTTTGTTTATATTTCCAAGTTTCCAACGATGGCTTTGATATCATGTTGAATCATGTTAAATCACCAGTCAACCTAAAAGTTTAAATCGATAGATTTGAGTAAATTTAATTGCATCAACCAAGCTTTCCTCACTGGTGGGCTTGGAAATTTGAAGAATGCCTAACAAGTGGTATTAATTGGGTGGAAAAATTGAACAGGGGTTCTAAAACATGACCTTATGCTATGATATTGTTGGTTAATATATTGTTTTTTTTATAAGAAACAATTCATTATAAATAGGAAATTAAAAAGTCATATAAGTCCACATAGAATTACAAAAGAGAACTCCAATTGCTAAGAAGAGAATCATAGCTATAATTGATGAAAAGGGGAGATTGTTTAATCCATGAAACCACAGAATTAGTGATGTTGTCCATGATTCTTTCAAAACTGGTAGCTTTATCTTGGAAGATACAACAGTTCCTCTCCTTCCAGATATGCCAACAATAAGCCTTCATATGAAGCTTTTCCAAAGGATCTCTTTTATCTTCTCAAAAGGATTATCAATGGGAACAATCAATAGCATAGTTGATGGATTGTGCGGCATGTTCAAGCACCATTCAAAAGTAGATCAAATAAGATTCCAGAAGGAGCTCGCATAAGTGCACGATAGCAACAGGTGTGCTTGAGATTCAGTATCTTTTTGGCAAAGGGGACACCATTGTGGAGAAATATGAAGGAGAGGCAGCCTTCTTTGTAATTTTTCACGAGTATTGATAGCTCCGTGATAAAGTTCTCAAAGAAAAATTTTAACCTTTTTCGAGAATTTATCCTTCCAAATAGCTTCATAAATCTTAGGAGTTTCATAAATAGGAGTACAGATGCTGTCTTTGATAAGGGATTTGATAGAAAATCCTTCAATCGGATCCGGCTTTCAAATGCATTGATCCTCTCCAATGGCTAGATAATTTGCATTAAGAATATCATTTAATGATGTAAATTCTAGAATCTCAACCTCCTTCAGGTTCCTTCTCAATGCCAAGTTCCAAAAATTTTGATTAGTTGACCAAGCTTCATTAATTGTCATGTCTTTCTTAGAGGAGAGATTAAATAACAAAGGAAACTGGAAACAGAGAGGACCACCATTTGTCTAAGAATCCCTCCAAAAAGATGTAAATGCTCCATCATTTGTCAAGGATCATAGGAGCATAATTAATAATAGATTTCCATGGACTTTTAGCCGATTTAATCGAATTGAGACCTGGCTTCCAATGGGAGAATGATATCTTTTCATTTCACCAAATGAAGCCTTTTATTGTCTGAACTCCCCTTCCATTTGAAATGTCTAATGAGCTTCTCCAGTTTGCCAGCAACCTTGGAGGGCATCTTATAAATAGACATATAATATGTTGGAATATTCGCAAGTGTAGCTTGTATAAGAGTAAGTCTACCACCTTTGGAGATATGACTATGCTTCCATGAAGAAATCTTCTTTTCGACTTTCTTGATCAGTAAATCCCAAAAATGAAAGGTTCTAGGCTTTCTAGATGACAGCAGACCAAGATATGATGTTGGCTAGGAACTGGATTTGCAACCAATCTTGGAAGCCAGACTAGAGATCACTAATTCATCAAGGTTGATACCCAACAACTCAGTTTTGTTGACATTGATTCTTAGCTCTGAGAGAGATTCAAAGTTGTTCACTGTTTGTAGCATAGCTTCAATAGCACCATCATTATGATTAGCAAAGAGAAGAGTATCATCTGCAAATTGAAGATGTGAGGTCCTGATGCTTCCAATATTGAAGCCTTGAATACTCCTATCGGTCTCAGCCTGTATTAACATTCTACTTAGGCAATCGACAATGAGAACGAACAGAAAAGGGGAGAGGGGGTCATCCTGTCTAAGGCCTCTGGAAGCTTTGATTTTTCCCTTAGATTTACCATTAATAATAATGGAAAAATTGGGAGAGGAAATACAACCACGGATCCACCTCCTCCAAACAGGCCCAAAACCTTTAACACGAAGGCTTTCATCGAGGAAGTCCCACCGTATCGAAGACTTTTTCGATGTCCAACTTGAGAACAATACCTTTCTTGTTTTTCCTCTTCCATTCATCAATAATTTCATTGGCAATAAGGATGGCATCCAAGATTTGTCTCTTTTCAACAAATGCAGACTGGAATTCAGTGATGGTATTCGGGAGAATCTTCTTCAATCTTTGAGAAAGAACCCTGGCAAGAATTTTGTACATACAAGAAATGAGGCGGATCAGTCTATAATCACCAACCCTTTTAGCATCAACCTTCTTAGGGATCAAACAAATGTGGGTCTCATTAAGACTGGCATAAACAATTCCATTCTTGAAAACTCATGGAACACTCTCATAATCGGGCTTAAGAATGTTCTATGATTTTTTTTGTAGAATTCTACCGTAAAGCCATCTGGACCCGGAGTTTTATTAGTACCCAAATCCTTAATAGCCTTTCAAACCTCGGATTCCATGAAAGGCAATTCAAGAGTAGATGCTTGTTGGGAGGAAATTGGCGCCCAATTATCAATCGATGGGAGGGTCCTATGATCCAATTGTTTTCTATAAAGATGTGAGTTGAAACTCAAGAATTCTCCTTCAATCTCAGAATCAGTATATGTACAAAATATAAAGAGAGGAATATTTTTCTATATTATTCTTTGATAATAGGTGTTTCTTAAATAGAGAAACTCTTACTTTACAAATAAGGAAACAAATAATACATTAGGATAATATCATCTACAAATCAATAATATTATAAATACAAATACTAATCCAATAACTATGGTAACAAATAATTTGAGAATAATCATCAAATAACCAACACTCCCCCCCAAGCTGGACTAAAAATGTCTTCCATTGCCAGCTTGTCAATCATCTTATTGAAATGTCGCTTAGGAAGACCTTTCGTAAGGGCGTCAGCCACTTGTTCTGAAGTAGGCATATAGGGGATACATATGGTTCCAGCTTCAATCTTCTCCTTTATAAAATGTTTGTCAACTTCAATATGTTTGGTCCTATCGTGAAGGACTGGATTGTGGGCAATGGAAATGGCTGTCTTGTTATCACAATACACACGTATTGGTGTTGATTGAGTGAACTTTAGCTCCTCCAATAGTCTCTTAATCCATATACCCTCACAGATACCATGAGCTAGTGCCCTAAATTCGGCTTCAGCACTACTTCTTGCCACCACATTTTATTTTTGACTACGCTAAGTGACTAAGTTTCCTCCAACAAAGGAGCAATAACCTGAAGTTGACCTTCTATCTGTGGTACTACCTGCCTAGTCAGCATCTGTGTAGATTTCAACATGAAGATGACCTTGTTTTTTAAATAGTATACCTTTTCCTGGAGTGCCTTTCAAGTATCTTAAAATTCTATTTACTACTTCAAAGTGAGCAAGACCAGGAGCATGCATAAATTGACTAACCATACTAACGGCAAAGGCTATGTCAGGACGTGTGTGAGATAGGTAAATAAGTCTTTGATATTTTTCTTTATCCTTTACTTCTTCACATGTTGATGTTTGCAATTTCACATTTTGTTCAATAGGAGTTTCTGCTGGTCTACAACCGAGTAATCCAATTTCTTCTAGTAGATCTATTACATATTTCCTTTGATTTACTAGAATTCCACTTTTCGATCTTGCAAACTCCATTCCTAAAAAATATTTTAGGACTCCCAGATCTTTGATTTGAAACTCATTAGCTAAATTTTTCTTCAAAATGGTTATTTCCAGATTATCATTGCCAGTTATTATTATGTCATCAACGTACACTATCAAAATGACCATCTTGCCGTTTCTAGTATGTCTATAAAATATAGTGTGATCTGCTTGACTTTAAAGAAATCCATAGCTTGTAACTGCCTTCTCAAACCGTTCAAACCATGCTCTGGGTGACTGCTTGAGGCCATATAATGACTTATGTAACCTGCATACGTTTTTACTTCCATAATTTATTTCAAAGCCAGGTGGTAAGTCCATAAATATCTCTTCTTCGAGATCACCGTTAAGGAATGCATTTTTTACATCAAGTTGATACAAAGGTCATTCTTCATTGACAGCAATAGCTAGCAATATCCTAATAGAGTTAATTTTGGCAACTAGGGCAAATGTCTCTTGATAATCGATTCCATAGGTTTGGGTGAATCCCTTAGCAACCAATCTTGCTTTGTACCTTTCAACACTCCCATCTGCATGACATTTTATAGTGAACACCCATTTGCACCCTACTGTCTTCTTGTCTTTTGACAGCTCAACTATGTCCCACGTCTGATTTTGTTTTAGAGCATTCATTTCTTCCATGACTGCTAAATTCCAATTTGGATCATCTAGGCCCTCCTGTATATTCCTTGGGACAAACAGGTTAGTTATCCTAGAGGTAAAAGCCCTATGAGTGTTAGACAGTTTTTTGTAGGATAAGTAATTCTCAATGGGATATATGGTACAATTTCGGGTTCCTTTCCTATCAGCTATGGGAACATCAAGGTCAGAGCCATTGGTTATATTATTTTAAGGAGGAGAAGAAGTGGAAGGAAGAGTTACAGATAAAGTACCTGGATTATCAGGATCAGTTGTCGGAGTGTCAGATTGATCATGCGTCGGATCAGCCATCTTGCCTATGTTCTTTTGACTTAGCTTTCTCCTAGTATAAACTTGAAGTTCAAAGTTGATTATTCTCAGAGTGTTTCTCCCCCTGAGGAGGAACCTTCATATTGGGCATTGTAACAACCTCAGAGTGTATGATATTTGGAAGAGGTGAGGTATCCCAAAAATTTCCTTCAAATGTAGATGTCTCCCCCTGAAGGGAATGAGGTTTAAAAAAGGATTGGTGTTCTACAAATGACACATCCTTTCAAAAAATCTCTTTGTTACAGGATCATAACATCTATAGGCCTTTTTATGGGAGGTATAACCTAAGAATATGCATTTGGTAGCCCGAGGATCTAGTTTGGACTGTGAAGGGTTGGACACATAAACAAAGGCAATACATCCAAAAACCTTGATTGGTAGATCTGAGAAAATTCGAATTGTAGGAAAGGTGGTTCTTAGGTATTCTAGAGGAGTTTGAAAACCTAAAACCTTAGTAGGCATTCGATTTATGAGGTAAGTAGCGGTAAGAATCGCGTCACCCCATTAATACTGAGGGACATTCATAGAGAACATAATGGCCCTAGAAACCTCCAATAAATGTCTATTCTTTCGTTCTGCAATGCCATTTTGTTGAGGAGTATTTCTACTGAGTTGATTGGTGATAGACTCCTTTGGTGTGTAAGAACTCGATTAGATAGGTATTGAAATATCAAAGTGCCATTGTCGGAATGTAAGATACTGATTTTGGTTTTAAATTGGGTTTCAATCATGTTATAGAAACGGATAAATACCTCCTTAACATCAGACTGGTGAGTTAAAAGATACACCCAAGTTACATAGGTGTGATCATCGATAAAGGTAACGAACCACCGTTTCCCACTTTGAGTTTCTACCTTAGATGGACCCCAGACATCGCTATGAATTAAATAAAAAGGTGTAGAAGCCTTATAACTTGATACAATCCGGCCTTGGCATTTTAGGAATATTAGTATTTATTAATTATTAGTTAATTGTTATTTTAAATGTATTGGGCTTGGGCCTATTATTAGTCTTTTATTAATTAGGTCAAATTAGGGTTTAGGGCTATAAATAGGAGTTGTTAGGTCATTGTCAATCATCCATTGAATTATCGTCTTTGTACTCTGGGCTCTTTGAGAGATTCTCTCGAGAGATTTATCGTAGTTTAATAAAAAGTGTGGTAGATTCTATCATAACTTTGAGGTAAATAAGAAGTGCGATGAGTTTTTGCAAAGGCACAATGTTCGCAATGAAAGGTAGAACAATCAATTCCTTTAAAGAGTTCTGGAAACAAATACTTTAAATAGAAAAAAATGGGATGTCCTAATCTATAATGCCAAAGCATCAAGGTTTCCCTAACAGACGGAGAACTAACACTACTTAAACCTTGAACCTTTTTATGACTAGTTGAAGCTTCCTCAAAATAGTAAAGGCCATCAAGCATCCTAGCACGTCCAATCGTCTTCCCTGACTCCTGTTCCTGAAAGACACAATGTGAGTCATAGAAAATAACACGACAGTTAGAATCTCTAGAAATCTTGCTAACTGAAAGCAAATTGCAAGCTAATTTGGGAACATGAAGGACAGATTGTAAGGTAAGGTGTGGAGATAACTTAATAGTTCCTTTTCCATAAATAGAATTGAAACTACCATCTGCTATTCTAATTTGTTCATTACAATATAATGGAGAGTATGACTCGAAGAGTTTTGAGGAACTAGTCATATGGTCAGAAGCTCCGGAATCTATAATCCACGAAGCTGAAGTAAGACATGAGAAGGCATGAGGACAATTACCTATTTGTGCCAAGGAAACACTAGGATTACCATAAGTCGTAGTGGTCTTGAGCAGCTTCAGGATTTGATCAATTTGCTCTTTATTGAATGGAGTTGATTCAAAGACTATTGGCACTAGAAGTTGGTGGGACGAATACTCTTTTCACCTTGTCTATTACTTTTATGATTGGCAGGTTTTCCATGGATCTTCCAACATGTCTCTCGAGTATGTCTCGGTTTGTTGCAGTGATCACACCACACACGAGGCTTATTTGTCTGATCAAATGCCTTGTTTGCAGTGGCTTCAACAACTAACGCAGAGCTTTCTTCTGTATCAACTGGTTTTTTACCCATCATCACATGTTGCCGACTTTCTTCCCTGCGTACTTCAGAAAACACTTCGTTGATATTAGGAAGGTTAGCTTTACCTATTATTCTACCTCGAACTTCATCAAACTCCACATTAAGTCCAGCCAAGAATTTGTAAATTCGACCATTCTCAACAATTTTCTTATAGTGCTTTTGATCTTCAGTGGACTTTCATTCATATTTATCAAACAAATCAAGGTCCTACCAAATTTGCTTCAGTAAGTGAAAGTACTGAGTAACGGAATTACTCCCTTGTTTTATGTCACTTAGTTTGAGATTTAGTTCAAACACTTGTGACTGATTTTCTAAGTCGCAATACATCTCTGTGACACTATCCCATAATTCCTTAGCTGTAGAGTAACACATATAGTTGCTACTAATGTCTTCCACCATGGAATTTACTAGTCAGGTCATCACCATGGAGTTTTCGGCATCCCATGTAGCAAAAGATGAATCATCTTTGGAATGTGCTACCTTGTCTCCAGTAAGGTACCCAATTTTTCCTTGTCCACGAATATACATTCGAACACTTTGTGACCACCGAAGAAAGTTGTCACCATTAAGTCGAGTGGTTGTGATTTGGATAGTAGGGTTATGGGTTGGAATTCTAGCAACTGATATCTTGTCTTCAGACATTATTCTTCAGCAAAAAACAAGATTTTAAGGCTAGATAACTAAAAAGACAGCAGTTTAAATATAGTAAACTACAGCAGAAAAAAAAAAATAGCAGTTGAAAAACCCAAGCAGTTGGCCAAAAAACTTGAAAAAATAACCCAAACTTGAGAAACAAGTAGCAGCAAGGTTTCCTGGAGCTGCGACAGTTGAATGGACAGCAAAGCGCGCGAGAAGTTCTCCCCGAAAAAAAGCAGTCACCGATGAACAGTAAATCAGACACCGATGGACAGCAGGCGCGCGAGTTAAAAAAACACTTACGAATGGGTTTTTTTCAACGGACAGCAACGGAAACAACTGGTTCGCGGCGCGAGTTCTCACATCACCGGATAAGAGCGGATCGATGTTCGTCGGCGGCAGGTGGAGGTAGACAGCAGTGCGGCGCGGCTGAATTGACAACAGTGTTATAGGGTTTTGAAAAAATATTTTTATTTCTCTTTTTCTTTGTTTGGCTCTGATACCATGTACAAAATATAAAGAGAGAAATATTTTTCTATATTATTCTTTGATAATAGGTGTTTCTTAAATAGAGAAACCCTTACTTTACAAATAAGGAAACAAATAATACATTAGGATAATATCCTCTACAAATCAATAATATTATAAATACAAGATACTAATCCAATAAATATGGTAACAAATAATTTGAGAATAATCATCAAATAACCAACAGTATAAATACTAGAACCATTGTTAGAGACAAGCTCCAAGATAGAACTTTTTCTACGTCTAGCCGCAACCACTCTATGGAAAAGTTTAGAATTAACATCTCCCATTTCAAGCCAAATGGACTTACAAGATTGTCTCCACTGTGCTTCCTCTTTAACAACAATGGCAATGAGTTGAGATTTAATAGATGATCTCCGTTGGTCCCCAAGGGGTGGCGCAAGTGGTTGAAAACTTGAGCTTTGAAGGTGTGCTCCTCTCAAGGTCCTAGGTTCGATACTCACTTGTGACATTAATTTGTAAACACCTCTCGTGTCTCTATTCCTTCGATGTCTCCCGGTGCCTGGCCTAGGGATAGGCGTGGTTACCCTTGTTTCAAAAAAAAAAAGTTTAATAGATGATCTCTGTTGATATTGAACCATAGATAGCTCACTAGTCTCCTCGATGTTGTCCAAGATAGCAAGCTCCATTTTAAACTGGTCCTTTTTATCGACAATATTACCAAACTTTGTTTTGTTCCCTGCCTTGACCACACATTTGAAAGATTTCAGCTTTTGAATGATCCCATGGCCAGGCCAACCTCTTAGAGGGGTGCTTAACCACCAATATTCCATCATAGGGAGGAACTCCTTGTGTAGTAGCCACATGTTGTGAAACCGAAAGGGGGTAGGACCCCAACCAGTGACTCCCATCGCCAATTGAATAGGAAAATGATCTGACGTGGGTCTTTCCGAACGAATCGCTAATAGATCTTTAAAGTAATTCTAAAATTCATTAGACATGAGGAATCTATCCAATCTCGAAAGGGTGGGAGGAGTTCTGTAATCAGACCATGTATATAATCCATTAGATAGTGAAAGGTCAATCAGAGAATGCTTTCCAATGAATTCATTGAAGCTTGTCATATGAAGCATAGAAGGTCTATGCACAGACTTTTCATATGACCATCTAATAACGTTGAAGTCACCCCCCAAAATTCATGGGCCCTTTTACAATATTCAGCAAGCTTTTATTCTCTTCAACAACCGGAGAGATAAATTAATGGCCACATTTGGGCTGAGTGGTGAGCGAGGACCCTGCAGTAAAGTATAAAAGGAGAACCAGCCCATTCTTTCAGCATCAATAGGGATGACCAGCTTGCTAATGGTTCCATTGTTGTTCTGCTTAGTGAGCTCTGCTATGTAACCTCTCCTATTCATGGCTTTTTCAGTAATCGTCAATTCTAGACTAGAAAGAACTTGTGGTTTAAAGGAGTTGATAGCAGTGTGTAGAAGCTCTTGAGAATCTAAATGAAGGAAGCCCATTGAACTGAGACTGTGAAGGATTTGTCTCTTGTAGTTTCTATGATCTTTACTCGGCTGCCTCTATATCGGAGATCGATGTTAATGGCATATTCTTTTCTTTCGATGGTGGAAATCCTTGTGTATTTGGAGGACTCCATGGAAGGATGATGGTCTAGACATGGTTGGCGCTGGAGTGGGGGGTAGAGAGAAGCGGGAGAGATTTTTTTGTAGAGAGAGACATTTTTTTATCCTTCTTATAATGTTGGTTAATATATTGTTAAGAAAAAAAAAAGATATTGTTGGTTAATATAACTAAATTTACCCACAACTTAGCATGATTCAACACGGTATTAGATTAGGAGGTCGTGTATTCAAACCCCTATCAAGTCTTTTCATCCTCAATTAATATTGATATCCACTCGAGGGACATTCTCAAATTTCTAACCTCACAAGTGAGGGGAGTGTTGGTTGATATAATTAAATTTAACTCAACCCACAAACCTAAGTTTTTTTGTTGATTGGCGATTTAACATGATTCAACGGATACCATATTAGATGGTATGAGGTTTCATCTCTTTACCAATTGGCAATGAGTGGAATAGCTCATCTATCCATGACAATACTGTTATGTATTTACAATTTGTAGGAAGGGGAAGGGGGCAATTGAATGTTTTAGGGAAAGAGGTGCCTGTAAGTGGGTCCCTATGTAACCCAATACCACGAGGGATTTGGGGCTATGAATAAGAAGTTAACAATAACTTCCTGATTCTTGTTTTTTTTTTTTTTTTGCCATCTTTCCAATCTGAAACATTTCTCACAGTATACAGGAAACCCAGTGTCGGGCACCCATAAAGAATCTGCGTTCCGTGCTTGAGGCTTATTCCCGATAAATAGATAGTTCATGCAAATCGAGGTGTAACCTCATTAAAAGCATGAGCATACTCTGCATTGAAAATCATTATTCCAGAGCCTCTTGTAGATACGTTGTCAAAATAATCTGATTGCAAATGAAGTCAATGCTTGTGATGCATTTCAACTATGACTAGTAGTATCCCTCGCTTCTTCATCTCAGCTACCGGTCGGTTCTTCTTGGTCGAATGCTTACGAGCCGACGTGTATGATGTTGCAACGAACAAAGGTGCTTCGATGACTATTATCTCTCCCTCTATAATATTTTTTCTTGAACATAGGGGAATGGAATGTAAATACATACCATTGCAGAATGCTGATCTTATTTATATTCTAATGTTCATGTCAGATAATGCAAGCATGTGCCTACCTCTTTATACTGAAGTATTTGGTATTGTAGCATTACAAAAAAACAGTAACTTTGTCTGATTCCAACAAATACATTATTCCGAATTAGCATTGTCGTCCATCAATGGCAAACGTGAGCCTGAAAACATCGTTCGGATCAACCAATTTTTGGTATCTGCAGTCATTCAATGAGGTTACTCACTTGTCCTGTTGATGAATCCCTTATTGTTTCTTCTCCATTTGACATTCAAATTTCTTCGGGATATAGACTTTCGAAGATAAGAATTTTACTTTGCTAGTGAAGGAATATTTCCGGCTTTTATGCATTCTCTTGGACGTGGAATTCGCTTGTGCTGCACTACATGAAATGGCTTGAAAGTCTGTTTTAGATTTATACATCCTTTCTGGAAAAATAGTTTCATCAAATTAATTTATGCGTATCAAGATTATTTGGGACTGAGAATAAATTTTAATTAGGAGGACGAAAACAAAAGCCAAAACGAATGTTGAATGAAATTTTGTTTTGCTCGAATCTACTCAACCTTGTGCTTGGTCTTAGATTTTTCTTTTTCTTTTTTTTTTCTTTTTTTTTTTGAGGGGTGGATCCATAATTAACTTCGCCTAATAAATAATTTGTATTGAAAAATGGAACAACAATCAAACAAAAACCATAAAAGAAAAGAACGCACAAAATTTACATGGTTCAATATGTTAACTATGTTCACGAGTAAAAGAGAGAACGGTTTTATTAATTTGGAGATAAGAATACAAAATGTCATCAATTGGATTAGGGTTTTAAGAGAGTATATAGTGCACTCTCATGGAACTCTATTACAAAATAAGCTCAAATACATAAAAGTTCATAAGCATAAACTCAATTATCTATTTCGTCTAGGTTTTGGACAATACTTTCGACTTAGTGATCGTGGGACATCAAACAGGTAAAGGCATATCTCAACCTAATTGTTACAGGAGATTTGTAGTTTTTGATAGACTTTTTTCAAAAATAAATATTTCCTAAAAAATCCCTTTAAAATAAGTTTGGTTATATTTTGTTTATCAAATAATGACCGTTTGTTTCTTCTCTATTTTTTAGAATAGCACTATAAATTTCAAGTCCAATGGGCGGCTTAGTTATTGAGTGACTTCGCATCGGACGTCAAAAAATGGAACACTACTTGGTTGGGTCAATTCAATATAAACATTGATGGACATTCAATCTGTGTGTTACAGTTCTGATGTGTTAGATTTTTCAATTGTGTGTATTAGTTTCATAAACTTTTTAAAAAAAAATTAAGATATCGTTTGATAATTATTTAGTTTTTTTTTTTTAATTTAAGTTTATTTGTGTTTCATCTTCTTTTAAAAAAGTACGCGAATACTAATTAAATCTCAAAAACAAAAATAAGTTTTTAGAAACTACTTTTTTTTCAAATTTTGATTTAATTTCTAAAAATATAAGTAAGATATAAATAAGAAAATATATATAGTAAAGTAGTTGGTTGTAAGCTTAAATTTTAAAAACAAAAAATTAAAAACAAGATGGTTATTCAATGGAGTCTAACATATTAGGACCTTAAATTGGAAGTTGTGCAGCTACAAGACCTTTCTCGAATTTGGGAACTGGTTAGGTGTGAAGTTTAAAGCTTTGAAATTTAATATACTTTTCAAAGTTCAAAAATCACATATAAGCATGTATTTCATCAATGAACAAAGCTTACCATTGAGGATTTCGTTTTTATATGCATCTGTTATGAATAGGTAGGTAGGGCTGGGTTGTTGTTATCAGTGGTTTTACTATGGCTACTAGACATTTGTTTGCCGCCGTTAAATAATTATATAGGTTAATGCAAAAACCTTTGTTTGTGTTGTTTTTTAAGTACCTTGCGAAAGTGAAGATATGGAATTCTCACTTTTGGTCCAAAATATAATGTCTTAATCATTTGAATATTAAATTTGGTGTTATTTTTATTTAGGTGTTAAAAAGATTTGCTTGCATGTATTTTTGGGATCAATTTAAATGCCTCGGAGTCTAAACAAGTTGATTCTGCTCAATAGCAATGCGAAATAATAAATATTCCAACGGACAAAGAAAACCCTTTAAATTTTAGATTGAGCTTATCTCATATAGTAGAAGAGCTTATTTTAAATTATTGCCATATTTTGGTTATGGATTCAAAATTTAAATCAAGTAAATGAATAATTTGAATATGTAGTTAGATAATATGTGTAGTAAGATTATGGGAAAGGTGAAAATTAGAAAGAAAATAATTATTAAATAGAATAATTATAGGTAGAATAAAAAATGTATATGTATATAGTTAAAAAGTACTTAGGAAAAGAATAAAAATTATGAAGAAATATGATTATAAAAAAATGATTTTTGATGGTACAAATAAAAGGGATATTTTTTTATGAGAAATGTCTAGAAGCTGCCTGGGCAGCCTGCTATCCAGCTCACTTTCTTTTCATTTTTTTTCTCTTTTTTTAATATTCTTTTATGAAATATGTTATCTTTTGTTGTACTCTCCTAGATAAATAAATTCACACTCATTTTATTTAAGAATTTAGGGGCAATTCAAACTGCACCCCACGATGTCATTCATGTGACATTTTGGGTGACACACATCTCATCACTTTTTCTTTACTTTATATTTATTATTAAAAAAATTAAAGAAAAAAGAATATGTGTAGCTCTGCATGTGTCACATCATAGTGGAGTGCAGTCTAAATTGCAACCAAATTCTTCTCTCTTTATTTATATTTATTATAAAAAAAATTAAAGAAAAAAGAATCAAATATTATTTTTAACGTTATTAAAGTACATAATCAAAGTGTAGGTATTATTAACTAGAATGAACATGGCCTGTTCTAGATAAATAAATAAGCTCAATTCAGTTGGCTCATTCCACTTTTTACATTTCAAGTTGCAGCCTTGCTAAATAGGTTAGCTAGATAGGTATATGCATACACAGTTAAAAACTTTTCAAGAATGTGTTACAATTTACAAACGAGTTAAAAAATTATTTCACAAATTTGACAAATACAAGCTGAATTGAAGGAACATATGCGATTATAATATCATATAAAGACAGTTCGTTTAAAACACAGATTCATTAGTACTCATCGACTCTTAGGAGACAACTATCTATCTATTTAAGATAACTTACAAAAAAATTCAATATCTATCTAAATAAGAAATTATACAAAATTGAATTTATAACTTCTAAACTTAATAATAATCTCACACGGTCATAAAAGCATGAAGACAGCCAATCGATGTTCATTCCAAACTCAAATCATTTCATGGTAAATGGTCTTTGATTAGGACATGCATCATCGTAAGCATACATAAAGCAAATAATAATTAGTGAACTAAAAAGCACAATATTTCCTTGCGCACCAAAAAAGGTGTTATTGCCTTTTCATCTAAATCAAAGAAAGATACAAGACCAATAGCACAACACAACGTCCAAATTTAGTAAATACAAATTATAAAAAAAAAATGTAAAAACCATCCTTGCCTTAAAAAAAACAAAAGAAAAATAATGAAAATATCCCCAATGATATCAGCCCTCTTTATCTTAGGGCTAAAACAGCAAACGCCCAATTCAATATACAAAACTAACTACTACCACCTCAATACTTGTATATTTGCAACAATCAAGCCTTTGGTCTCTCATGTGTGCACATAACTAAAACATTAAAAAAACACCTTATTACAAGCATAAGTAGATCTGATTTCAGCACAAAAACCACCCCACGTCCTCGACTACTAATAGTGAAGGGCTGCGGGATATCAGTTCGGTGTCGGGCACAACTCTGTACATTCTAACAAGCCCCCATCCCCATCCCCATATATCATCATCTGGATCACCCACCATTTTTCCAATAGCATATTCTATCTAAAACTTTCCTACCGAACCTGAAAATATCAGAAACTAGGCCCCAAATTTTAAAAATGGTGTCGCCTACTGAGTGTCATTATAAATCAGGAATATTAATTTTTCAAAGGAAAATAAAACATGAACAGACGAATAATTCTATGGTAAGAATCACTTTTTGCGCTCCCCTTTTTACCCAATGTGATAAAGAATAAATTTATAAGGGAGCAGTAGAGAGACCTCAAAATGGAGGAAGGGGTTTCTTTGATCCTTCCATATGTGAAAGGTGAGATTATTCTGAAGGCTCGTCTATTCGGAACTATAGATACGGGACCACGTACTTGCTTCTCGTTCTCATCACAAGGAATCAAAATTGTTGCGACCCCCATGCTCGACACCACCGCTGTTAAATCCGCCAACAGTCATAGAGCGTTGAGCAAAATCTATCAACACTTTCCTTTGGGGCTCGTTGGTGTGGGGAAGACTTGCTCGTAATACTTCAACTGGCATTTCTTGACTGATGGCAGCAACTGCATCTGAAACAGCTGATGCATTCTGTGGAGATTGTCTGAGTAATGATTGCATGATAGTATCATACTTGTTCACACAATACTTCGTGAGAAGGCCAAAAAATTCATTGAAAGAGGCCTGCCAAAGATCTCGGTGAGTACTGCTGTAGTTGCTTGCAGCATGAGGGTCAGTTAAGAGCTCCGTAGCTCTCTCGAGAACAGATTTCAAAATCAAGGATGCCCCATCTCCAGTAGGGGTTCCTAGAGGGCGAAGTGGGGGTTTCTCTGAAGAACAAACTACTGCAGCAAGACATGCACTTAGTGCTCCGAGATCCATACTATGGGTTCGCAATGAGACAGTTTTTGCAAGTTCATTAACGGAATCTGCTGTCGCAGGATCAAGAGGACTTCCAAATAAAAATCTTAAGTGACGGAAAATAGCCATACAAACTATTCGCATAAGCTCACCTCCTGGCACGAGCAGCTGAATGTACTTCCCTAGAAGTTTTCGACCCTTGGGAAGAGAAACTAACCTCAAGAAAACGAAATCATCCTTAGGAGCCAGCCCAACCGCATGACCATCTTTACTCAGTGGATCAACTATATGAAACGATGCTGCCATTCCTTCCAACAGGGCCTGGCGACGTCTTCTTAACTGAGCACCACCATCTTGGAACTGATTGAACTGCAGGAAGCGATCAATATCATTTACATCAAGAAGTAGACAATGACCATCCTCAATAGTAACTCTGGCTGCCAGCATAGGCTCCTGTTCAAGGGGCTTCTCAGAAACATTTTGCTCATTGCTTCCACCAACGGATGAACTCGGAGGATCGACTTCAAGAAGAGGGCGAGGTCTACGAATTGAAGAGAATGGAACCCTACCAAGTGCTTCAACCTGAAGAAAAGCATGTGGCTCATTATTGGCACGGGCTAGTGGTGGAAGATCCCTTAGTTGATTAGGACAGAAATGATGCCTCAACTTTGCACCCGAAGATTTTCTTGCAAGACAAGCCTGATGATAGTAATCATCTACATATGGATCATTACCATGTGTTGCTGCAAGCTGCATTCTAACGATATTCTCTAATTCATTAACTGTCATATACTTGGATCTATAGAGAGGCCACCCGAAGTCATTCCTAAAATTATTGCTCTCGTAACCCTGATGGGTAAAACGGGTATTCTGTCTGCCTTTCTGAGACCTAGGCCTTTGATCCCTCATATCTGGTAGACCAAGCATGGCTTCAAACTTGTTCATTAAGTGGGGTGGAGGTGGGTGTGGGCCTGAAGACGGATGGTTATTGAAAAGATGCGACTGAAAACCTGGTACAGAGCCCCCAAATGGAAGCTGAGCAGGATGCTGCAACCTATGCTGCTGTGGTGGTAACTGTGCAAACCCATTCTGATTTGATAATTGGCGAGGCAATAAATTGTTTAGGTGACTGGAATGTTCTCCGGAAAACATGCCGGTCTGATTCATCCATTGGCTTGGCAGTCCACCATTATTAGAGGGGCCAGAACTAAGTTGTGGCATATTTCCTCCAAACCGTGATCCGGGATTAAAACCAGCAATATGGGAGTTTGGAGGAGTGAGATTTGATGGAGATAATGATACTACATGGCGTCCACCAGGAACAAAAGGCATATTTAGATGACTTGAATGCTGGTTTGGAGAAGCGTGAGGAGATATTCCACTTGGAGGATACGAAGACTTCGGCACCAAAATTGGCTCACTAGAGAACTGCTGGTGGTACTGTTGGGGCTGTGGTTGATCAGGGTATGATGATGTTCTATACAGAGACGTAGATTCTGCAAGGGAAGAAGAATGTGGATGTGATGACCATCTTTTGCCTTCCTGAGCACTTACATTATAACCTTGCTGGCCAAACCAATTAGGGAAACTATCCTCGCCTGCCCATTCATTAGCTGATAAACCTAGAAGAGTGAGAGAAAAACAAAAAGAAATCCGTCAACTACAGTGATAACTACCACAATGATAACATTCGTGAAGAATATAAAACACCGGTTGGCTTAAAATCAAATATCATGAATTGATAAGAGAAAAAAAAATGACAAATTCCTAACCTCTTGAATGCATTTTTTTATAGCTGGGAATCAGGGCCACCCCACTACATATGGGGAGCACGAGCGCCCGAACCCAAAAGACAATAGGGAAATTTACAATTAAACTGACTCATAGATTTGGATCATGGGCCCTCCAAAGCCTCTACCGACGAGCTATCCCTTTTGACAATCATATAGCATTTGAGCTATAAATGCTCAAATTAACATTTAACAATTATGATCACAATTACGCTAGTAAGCAGTTCACCTAAATCATGATGAAGAAGAACGGGGGAACATTTAAATTAAAAATTCATGAAAAGGTTTTTACAATTGAAAGATTATATATGTGTATGTGTACAAAATTAGAAGGCAAGTCTTGCCACAATGAAAATTTCTAGCTCGGCTCCTGATGGAAGGAATTTAGAGCATAATTAGATAGAAAAAACTCACCTTCTCTCAATATGCTGCCTCCAATAACTCCCCTTGGCCCACTACCAACGTCGTTCAACTAAAGTGACACAAAGTAATAATCAGCTATAGTTGACAATAGAGAAACAATGTCATGAAAGGAGTTTTTAAAATGCCCTATCAGAGGGGAAAATGCAACCAGCAACTTCAGCTAAAACAAGTCAATATTTAGTTGCTCAACATGGACAATATCATTGACAAAATTGTCTTCTAAGTAATCTTCTTGGTCCTTTAAGGATTATGCATGAAACTTTCGAGAATACAATTTCCAAAAAATCAGATGTCTTATTGATAGAAAATTACTTATGGAGATGAAAAAATATATGAAAGCATTACAATTCCATTTATTGGACACATATACGGATCTTAATTTGAAAACAAACATAGAAATTATTTTTAAAAAATCAAATTAGGAAGCCACTTCTATGTTTTTTTTATATAGGAAAAAGAAAACTTTCATTTATGAAATGAAGAGTTACAAAAAAATTAGGGAAAACTGATGATAAATTACAAAAAACCATGCCAATGATGCAACAAAGTATTAAAAATATAATCTTTAAAAGGCATGGATTTATGGGCCCATGATCAAAAAATGATAGATTCAACCAAGTTCTCGCTATGATATGTATTGTCAGAGAAAATGCAGTCATTTCTCCACTTCTTGTTCTATTCTAAACAAGAATAGAAGAGGCCAGAGACATATATTTCTAACCTTTTCAAATGAAGAAACAAGATCATCAATATCAGATGGAGGTCTAAAATCCTCACTCTGCAAACCGTAGAAAGGGAGTTAGTTAATGAGAAGCTGGTGAATTATAAATGATGACCCAACAATTGAAAGTGTAGTAGAGCAAGAAAAAACTATAATGGCCCAAATGCAACTCGTGCAAGAGAACAAGATATCAACCACTTCATTCAAATAACTTTAAAAGGATAGTTAGCAGTTAGCACTATTAAAATATCTACAATTTGGTGCAAAATCCAACTTATTAAACTGTCCAGCTTAGGGAATAAGTCCAAAAGGATAGCACGATTAAAATATCTACAACATAAATGAGACAAGAATGGAATTTTTAACTAGCATCAGGTCTGGCACCTTTTATCAACAAAAAGTGAGAGAATGCAAAGAGCGTGCAAAAAAATATAGCCCTACAAAAGGGAATCGGGTAGAGAGCTTCATTCTAACAAAATGAAACCTCTAAAGAAGCTCTTAAAAGTTTTCTTCTCATAAAGGACAACCTTGTTGGATTTGTGATGGATGAAGAGAGACGGCGTATTTGGGTTGAATTGCGATCTTTATTAATGTTATGTAGCAATTTGTTGGAGGAGACATTTTAATATTGACTATTCGAACCAGCTTATGCACGCCTCAACTAATCTCATTAGAAAACATCAAACTCTATTACATTTGGTTGTTAAGAAAACCAATAGGGAATTAGTAGGTGGCCACCATGGATTGAATTCATTCCCTCATAGTTCTCCAAGGCCTTTATGACCATTAGGATAGCCTAGATGGGTTCATAAGCAACCAATTTTAGCTAATAAGACAAACAAAAGTTTCGAGCTTAGCCTATCCTCTATGTAGATGGGATGATTGTGATATGCTTTTTATACTTTTTTGGTGTGATTTGGCTCTCCATAAAGCTATTCCCGAACAAAAAACTTGACCTACCTAGTTTGACCTTCCACAGTGAGATAAAGACCAAACAACTAGAAATGGAATGATTGTGATATGCTTTTTATACTTTTTTGGTGTGATTTGGCTCTCCATAAAGCTATTCCCGAACAAAAAACTTGACCTGCCTAGTTTGACGTTCCACAGTGAGATAAAGACCAAACAACTAGAAATAGAAGGATTCACCATATAATGGAAATTGGATCTACAAGAGAACCCTTCTAAGGAAGGGAGATCCAAAGATGAATATGCCTTTCGTAATCCCACAAAAACTAAAACAACCTTACGAAGGACCAGTTTTTAAAAAGCCCCGTCAAGCGTGCGCCTAGGCCCAAGGCGCACCTCTTGCGCCTCGCCTTTCCCAAGCGAGGCGCGCTTTATAAGGCACGCGCCTTTTGGCGCCTTACGTGAAGCCCCGGGCACCAAAAGGCGTGCGCCTTGGGGGCTTTTTTATTTTCTTTATATTTTTTCATGTTGTCACCTTTATCCTTTGTGTGATCCCCGTACTAGGTCATTCAAAGCGCAAGATAACTAATTCAAGACATTTCAATACCTTAAATAACTTAATTCTTCAACTCACAAAGACAACATTCGCTTAAATGAAAGGTTAATAGTTGAATCTTATGTATGTTTTGTATATATTCTTAGTTAAACTTGATTTTTTTTCCATGAAATGAAGGTTAATAGTTAAATGTAATGTATGTTTTGTATATTATTCTTGGTTAAAACTTCATTTATGTCTATGGAAATGTGTATACACACACACACATATATATATATATAAAATTGTGTTTTTTATATAGTGCGCCTGATGTAAAGAAGTCCGCGCCTTATGGTGCGCCTTGCGCCTTGGGCTTTTTAAAACATTGCAAAGGACGATGGAACTCGAAAGAAAGAGAGGCACCAATTTTTTACTTTATATGATAAATCAAGCTTTCATTGAGAAAAGAATGAAAGAGCATACAAAAAGAGTACTGACAGAAAAGAGAGAGCCATAAGAAAAGAGGAGACCTAGCTAAAAAATGGTCTCCAAACGGAGAGAAGTTCAGTAGAGGAGACCCAAAGTTACACAACTAGTAAGGGGAAGGGGATTGAACCTCCAACTTGGAGATACTGTTCATACAGCCATGCGACCCATGCTCCATGACGAATGTGTTGTCTTGGGCAATTATTCAAACTTCTTTCAAGTTGACAAGCTTGTTTTATTTCTTTATTGTAGAAAATTTGCTTGGAAAGAAACAGAGCAAGCTATTTGGGCATCATAGTTCAGGGGCTTGACCTCTTTAGCATATTTCTCATAACTATTTTTATATTTTCCCTCTTCCCTTAATTGCCAACAAAACATCCCCACCCAACTTATCGATGATTCATAAAAAATAAAATAGAGATGATGCAAGAACTTTGAGTACATAAAAGTTGTTAACTCATGAAGTGGAACGAGTATCGAAATCATAATTCAGTAAATTGTGTATCGAAGCATAGTTTCAAATTTATAAATAATAATTAAAAATTTATATATATATAAATAATGAAGCTTAAAGTTAAATATAATATAATTTTAAAAAATATACGAATATTTGAATTGAATTATTAAAAAATATTAATGGTTAGTGCAACTTTCCATAAAAACTCAATAAAAAATTATACATATTAATTGTAAATTTTGAATTGTCAAATTTCTTACACAAGAGGAAGGTGAATTGACGAATGGTATATTTTAAATAATTCTTTTTTACATTTCCCAGACTATGGAAAAGACAATCCATTAATTAATGTACAATTTCCATTAAATTTCTATTATTAATTTATTCTATACAAAAGAAAATGAAACCCTAGAATCTCTTTGCCTCACACATGTCTCGATCCGTTCAAGTTTCTTCTTCTTTCTTAGCCATTCAAGTTTCTTATTCTTTCTTCTTTTCATTTCTTTGCAACCATTTAACGACTTTTCTCTCCATCTCGGGCGATGCTCCAGAATATCAGCATGATTTTTTTTCAAAACGTACTGTTCCAATTCGTTCATGAATCAGGTGGTTTTCACTCTTAAAACGTACAATACTTGTGATTTCCGTTTATAAATGCATTTTAACTCGTTTTGTTCCCGATTCGTTGCGAATCGTCCATTTTAAAACGCAAAACATCTTTTTTTAACAACCATGCATATTAAACAATAAACTCGTAGAACAAGCACCCAAAAAACTGCAGGCATACAAAAATTCATGAGATACAATTTCTATTGGGTGATTTTGAAATAAAATTTCCATGACTTATAGGGAGTGAGATTGAACTAAGAGAAATCAACCACATGCAACTACTGCCAACGTTTTCCAAAATGAAAGCATGTACATCCATCTAAAAAGAAAAACAAAACTGTAAAGAACAGAAGAAACAACAGATACCTCCTTATCAAACAAAAACTCCTCCTCGTCAATCCCAGTAGCAAGTGTATCATCCTCTTCATCTTCTAAACCCCCCAATTCAACCTCCTCCAAATCATTGCCAAAAAATGCATACTGTGATGCATCAAATAGAGCATCTTCTGCAACATTGAAAATCAAATCAAAATGCTTGCATGTTCATGATAAAATGTGAGATATCAGAACATATTTCAGATCTAATAATAAACAAATAAAGTAAATGCAAAAACCTGAACAAATAAAACAACTAACTAAGGCCCCGTTTGATAACCATTTTGTTTTTCGTTTTTTGTTTATGAAATTTAAACCTACAACAACTACCTTACTATATCTTTTTCCTTATTTGGATATCTACATCTTACCTATACTTTAATAAACAAAACCACAATTTGTAAACAAAAAAAGTAGCTTCCAAAAACTTGTTTATGTTTTTGAAATTTGGTTAGTATTCTCCTACTTTCTTAAGGAAAGATGGTTATCAGCCGGGGCCTAAATGTCTGGAATTCTCGATTTATCAAGAGTTTCCTTAATGAATCAAATAAACCATATCTATAGTTCTCTCCCCGTTATTCCGGTGAAGTTTTGAAAATTGAAAAGGAAAACAATTACTAACTGCAAGAACACACATGACCTCGTGCAGAAACACAGGCCATTAGCTCCAATGATTATCTAAAAACGAAATTAACATCATAAAACAACAACAGTCGCTCCTTGCAAGCAATAAAGCTTTCCTTTGAAAAACAATTACATGAAATTCCCAGGCAGAAAATTAAGAATCATCGCCCATTGTAGAACACTGTCACCATCCGCAACCAAATGGTTATAGTATATAACTCAGTAATTAACAAATCCACCCCAGTAAGAGGAGGAAGAACAAAATCCCCATTCCTCACATCCTTCAGATGATTCTAGAACACGGCCGTTAGGCAATTGTTCTACACGGCAACTACAACCAGTTGGCTTAAATTTCTCAATTACCAACTTCATCTAAACAGCTAAGAAGAAGTTCAAGCAAAGTGGATCTGAAGCAATAAAGTTTTTCAAAACAAAGATCCAACAAAGCGGCATAAAGCAATTAAAAAAACTTCACGAGATGGCAATAAGAAAGCAAGAAACCGTACCCGTGGAATTGGCTCCAAACCGCTTGAGATCCTGGGATGAAGACGCAAATTGAAGTCTAGCTCCGTTGCCAAAACCATCCATTATCGAGGATTCAATCAGTGGAAGCGAAGAACAGCAACAGCATCGGAAATCAATGAAAACAACAACTACGGCGAAACAGGATCCGAATCGAAGACCAAAAAAGATGATCAAACCCTAGCAGGTGAAAATCGTAGGGTTTGTGCGCGGAATGGGCTGGGAGGAATATGTACAGTTGGTGGTGGTACAGAGTAACGAAATGGATTTTGAGCTTTGTGTTGTTTGGATGTGTGAGTGAAAGGCTTGAAATTGAGCAAAATTGGGGAACCCTAAAAACAGATAACGATGACTCAAAAAGATGCCTCCAATTCTTCTTTTATTTTCTATTTTTTCCTTTTCTTCCTTTCTTCAATTTCACATATCATAATACCCTTTTTTTCAATCATTTCTTATTCTATTTATATTTTTGCTTTTAACTCTAATTTGTATCAATCTTCAAAAAATTTAGTTTCTTTTTAGCTCCACCATAATCGGAGATGGGGACTAATATCATCCACATCATACACTTATATTTTAGGAAATATGTTATACATATTAAATTATAAATCTCTATTTTAATTATAACATTTTTGATAAATAACCAAATATTTAAGTTCTATGTTTTTCAATCAATTTTATCAATAACTTAATTTTTTCTAAATTTTTTATATCCATAGAATTTTTTTCCTTTTGTCTTATTTATGAAAATCATTTATATTTTAAAGGTGTTTCTAGCTCTACGCTGCTATTCCTAGATTTAGATATAAAATCAAATAGATCTCTAAAAAAAATTATTAATTATACATAAATGTTGTTGACTTTGTCCATAACAAGTAATCACATATATAACAAAGAAAATGGCAAGAGGGTAAGAGAAAATTCTCCTACTTAAAATTTTCCATTTTTATAATACTCGATCTCATATGTAAAATTTATTTTTAAAAAGACACATTTGTAAATCATTTATCTGAGAGTGTTCATCTATGAAAAAAAAACACAAAATCCATTGATTTTGGTAAATATGTATTTCATTTGTTTATTTAAAATCTATAAGTGATGGGATTTAAAATAGTGATGGGATTTAAAATTTTAATCTACGAAGATGTATGTGTTCGAATGAGATTTCCTTGCCATTGATCAAAAAATTTTAATCATGTTAATTGAGTGAGAAACTACATCAGATATTGTTGGTTGCTTAGCTTCAACCATTATTTACTGAGA
Source organism: Sicyos edulis (assembly GCA_036507275.1). Classification (NCBI taxonomy): domain Eukaryota; kingdom Viridiplantae; phylum Streptophyta; class Magnoliopsida; order Cucurbitales; family Cucurbitaceae; genus Sicyos; species Sicyos edulis. The sequence goes on from CM071851.1 coordinate 15,275,737, forward strand.
AACATAAGAAAACAAAATAGTTTAGTAATTTATAAGATTGAACTCAGTGAATATGGAGTTAAATTGGATTATAATCCAGTCAGCATGCCACTGACTTTTTTTTTTGTCATTGAGAAAAACTTGTTTTTTTATGGTTAAGGAGGCAAGCCCTCCTTAGTGGGGTATGTGGCACCAATGGTGCCACAAATTTTTTCTTTAAACAATACTATTTTTTAAATAAAGAAAAATTTATGGCACCAAATAATGCCACATAACCTTCTAAGGAGCTAAGGAGCAAGTTTTCCTCTCGTGTATTTATTCATGATAACAAGACTTATATATAGAAAAATAATTGAAAATCCTAATATCATGAAACAACTAAAGATGACCTAACTTAATAAATACATGAATAAACACACGCATATCTGATATATACACACACACTCTCTAGCATTCTCCCTCGAGTTAGAGCAAATATGTTTATCATACCTAACTTGTTGCGAAGATAATTTATCATTGCTCTATTCAATGTCATGGTGAGGATATCTTCCAACTCTTCTCAAAACTTTACATAATTTGTAGATTTCAAACCTAGTTGTATCATCTCGCGAATAAAATGACAATTTTCTTTGATATGTTTAGTTCTTTCGTGAAACACTAAGTTATAAGTGATATGAATAGTTGCTCGATTATCACACCATAATTTAGGAGGCATAACAATTATCACTCTGATTTTCAGTCGACAATTTATGTATCCATGTTATTTTCACATTCATGTTGATCGTGTCAGACCTTTATATTCGAACTTGACACTTGAACAAGATACCACATTTTATTTTTTGTTATTCCATGACACTAGGTTGCCCCCCACACATACATAATATCCAAAAGTAGACCTTCTATCTTATTTAGATCATGTCCATTCACCTTCTAAAAAATAATTAAGATATGTATGACAATGATCTTCATACGAGATCACTTACTCATATGCAGATTTTAACTCATTTTATTGTCGCCCAATGATCCATTGTAGTTAAAGACATACTGATTTACCAGACTTATTGTATATGTTATATTTGTTCTTGTAACTGTTAGGTTATTCAACTTTCCAATCCAATCTTCTATATTTCTCATGAACTTTGAATGATTCTTATTATTTAGTAAGCTACATATTGGATACCAATCGAGTACTGCATTGTTTACTTTCAACTTTTACATAACATGTAAAGAATGTACTTTTGTTGGGATAAAAAAGTATGTTTTTTTTGCTTTTCATCACTTCAATATCAAGGAAATACTTGAGAGTTATCAGCTCCTTGGCATGAAACTTTATATAAAGAAACGTTTTCAACACAATAGTATACCTGCTATTTTTTATTTTTATTTTTTGAAACACATGAACCTGTTGAAGACTAACTCCACCTTTCAGCCAAGTTTGTTGTGATCTCCCTTCTTTTATGGGGTGGTTATTAGAATCTAATTATATTTTTGTATTATTTTATTCTTCTTTTATGTATATAAAAGGCTGGTAGCCTTTCTCTTTAAATTACTGAGATTTATTTTAATATATTTGAAAACCCTCTCAAAGTAATATGTTAAGCCTTTCTCTCCGCTCTTTGTCTTCTTCTAATCTTTAAGTTGGTACCAGAGCCTATCATTGTAACCCTAATTTTTCTGCTTTTTCCCCAACCTCTGGTGGTGCTTTTCCATTCGAACCACCTTAAAATCAACATTTGAATCAAATCACCTCAGGGCAGCTTGATCGCATAAATTTGTTGCTTTGGCAGAACCTTGCTTGGCCAATTTTGAGGAGCTACAAACTTGAAAGCTACCTCACCGGAGAGAAGGTGTACCCCGACAAAACCATATCCAGCAGTGGATATGGCTCGAGCTCTAACTCTCCCACCCCAAATCAGTCAATTCCCAACTCGGAATATGATAGCTGGATCATTGTTGACCAATTACTACTTGGTTGGTTATACAATTCAATATCACCTAAAATAGAGACACAACTGATGGGGTACAAAACCTCAAAACGGGTTGTGAAATGCTATTACGCAGCTTGTTGGAGTTTAATCTAAAGCTGAGATAAATTATCAAAAGCGACTTTTTCAATAAACTCAAAATGGGTCTTTAAATATGATTGATTACTTGTCTACAATGAAGATAATTTAGCTCTTGCAGAGAGCTTTGTTCCTATTACTGATCTCGTTTCTCAAGTCTTATGAGGCTTGGGCGAGAGTATAACCCTGTCGTCATTGGAATTCACGGGCATGATGTTGATTGGACCACCATGCAATCTGATTTTTGCTATCGTATGGAAAATGACTTGAATATAAACTAGCAATGAAAACTGGTGTGTAACGTCCCGAATTTTCAGTACTTTTAGTTTTGGTAATTTAATCCTTAGGGACCAATTTATAAATATTGTTTATTATTGAGTTAAACTAGAGTTTCAGGTATTTGTGGGGCATTTGTGTGGATGGTAAGTTTTGTCTTTTGGAAATTGAAAATGGAAAAGAATTGGAAATGGAGATGGTGTTTTGAAGTTTATTAAGAGAAAATAAAAGAAATTTAGAAAAGGGGAATTATATTTAAGTTGTTTGCTTTAAGAACCCAATTTTAAAGTTAATTATGGGAAAAGGGTAAAGTTAGATTAAGAGGGAATATATATGTATTTAGAGTTGGCTTTGTGTTGGGGGAAAAGTTCATTTAATATAAATTTTAAAAATTGAAAAGCCCACATGAGTTTTGTAAATAAAAGGGGAATTCTTTTAGGTTAATAAAGAAAAAGAAAAAGAAGGGACTTTTATTAGATTTTGTAACTAAAAAAAAAAACGAACCCTAGATCTATCTTCATCTTCAACTTTCCTCTACCTATAAGCCGTCGCCGACCACCTCCGCGTCGCACCCCTCCTCCACCGACCGAGCGGCCAAGCGCAGACCGAGCCCTGACGCAGCCCTTCGCAACGCCGGTGTGCAGCTCGCACCAGCCATGTCCACGCCGCAACTCCTCTCCCGCGGACGCCCGCGTGCGTGCATCTCTCCAGCCGCAAACCCGCCCCGATGCGCTGCACGAGACGCATCCCGCGACCGCCAGCTACCGTGCGCGACTCCGCCCTGCTGGCGCACGCCAGCTCTTGCCTCCGCCTGTCCGCACGCGCACTAGCGCTCTAGTCATCGCAACCCCAGCGCCCAGCCGCAGCTGTTTCCGCCAAGCACCAGCGCACAGTGCCGCAAGCAGCAGCCCAGCTCGATGCACACGAATTCCAGCAAGCCGGCATGCGTCCCAACTCCGCTGCTAGCACCGTTCAGCCTATCAGGTTGCGAGTAATAGCTCGTCTTCACGATCCACAACAGCTACAGACCTGTGTTCGTGCCTCACCTTGCAGCCGCGTCGTTCGTGTTGCTCTCTCTTGTTCGAGTTTGGGTAAGATCTCTAAAATAAGCATTGTTGTGAGGTTAATAACAAGTGTGAGTTCGACTGTTGATGTTGGATTTCTCGTTGTGTTTTTGTGTTGTAGTTTCGTGGGTAAAGTTTCGCCAAAAGTTTGGACAATGGTGTGGGCAAGTTTTGGGTGAGTTTTGGAAGTCTACTTGTTGGATTTTTGTCTTGGTGCTGGAATGCGTTGTTACTGGATTGATGCTTAGTGGCTGATTTTTATAGGTATACTCTGTTAAGCGTGGTTCTGTTGAAATTCGTGGATCGTTCTATAAACTTCTTTCAGGTACGGACTCTTTGCTCGGGTTGTGTGGACCCTGCACAGGGCGAAACTTATTATGCTTCTTTATGTATTGTTGCTAGATATGGATGTGGCTGATGTTGGAATTGTTGGTTCTAGAATGTTGTTTGTATGTGTGCAGTATGTATACCTGCTTCTTGTTGTTCTCTACGTTGTGCTCCGGGATTATGGGGTCCCGAGGTACTTTTTCTGTACGTATTTTTCATGTTATAACTATATGTGAGCTTTGGGATTATGGGGTCCCGGGGTGCTATTGTGTATGTGCTTTCTATAATTATGATTATTGTGAAGCATGCTAGGATTATGGGGTCTTAGCATGTTGTTGTTCTTATGATCGTTCTGTGGTTTTCTTGATGTGCGTGTGAGTTAGCGATGGTATGTGTTAGCACGTAGCTAGTCTTGATCATGTAATGAATAGAATCCCGTTAGGATTACTTAATGAGAAATAATCGAGCATGTTTGGTGATCTGTTGGGACTGAGCTGATAAACATTAGTAGTAGAGCTTTAGTTGTCATCATCTAGAGGTTGTAGAGACATGACGTATTGTTGTCTCATTGGGTCGGTGTTGTTGAGGATTTAATCCCTCGCCCGATAGCGAGGGATGTGATGTAACATGCCGCCCACGGCGATACCTAGTTTGTGGCCCTATAGGCGGGCCCTGATCATAGTGTACGCCTGCTATGAGAGGGTCTTAACTTGGGGCGATAGGTGTGAGTAGGCTGACTCGGATCGCTGGTGAGGGCCTCCAGGACCGTGACTCGGTGAACATTTTTCTTCGAGTCGTTAGGCATGTCGACATGTACCAGGTCAGTGCTGTGTAGGCCTACACCTGACTGGTTTTCAACACCATGCGGTGTATGCGTACACGTGCCGGTTGTCAGGTAGATGGCTCACCTGAACCGGTGTTGTCAGTACACTAGTAGAGAAAAGTTGAGTTTAAGCTAGATAGTCGTGTAACGAACCTCATGACCAGTCATATTATCTAGAATAGGTGAGTGTCTCAAGGGCCTCACAAGAGAGTTATGTAACGAATTTCATAACCTGGTTTCCTGCATTTAGGTGAGTGTCTCAAGGGCCTCACAAGAGAGTTATGTATTGTACTTCATGACCTGTTTTATTGTTAAAGTTAGGTGGGTGTCTTAAGGGCCTCACAAGCGAGTCATGCAACGAACTTCATGACCAGGTAAAAAGCTAGTATGAGCTGAGAATAGATGGAATGATTGAGAAACTTTGTTGAGATAAGAGTAGATATGTATTGCTTGCGTGTTGAGTTCTACTTTGTGCATTGTACCCCTGTTAGGGAGTTCTTACTGAGTATTCTTTTATACTCACCCTTTCTGTGGTTATTTTCTTTCCACAGGTAACCAGATGACACCACCAAGACGGTTAGCTGGGAGGAGCTGAAGAGATCATGGGTGGAGTTGCTGCATTCTCTGAGTCGTTGATAATAGATGTCATTTTATTCTTGTGTAGCATGCAACGTTTAAACTCCTATTATTTTTATTAACTGCTAGCATGGATGCCTTTATTTGTATTTATCTAACTTTTTACTGAAACATTTTTGTAAACACCTTGGCCAAGGGTTTATTATTATTCTGAAATAAATTCAACATGAGCAGTTATTTAAAGTTTGAAAATTCGAATTTGCATGGATTTATAAATTGTTTTGAGTCGGCATGACGTAGGAAACGTAGTTTAAAATTACGGGTCCTTACATGGTGTTTCCACCTTATCTTTGAACTCAGGTCCTTTCTTGTCTTCGCTAACAACAAACATGGTGCATCATTCCTAAAATCCTTCCCCACCTGTCGCTTAACGAAACTCCAACTCTAGATCACATAGCCAACCAAACCATCAAAGTACTCGTGGAGGGCGCGAGCATTGGAACAATTCATCTACCAACAAACCCGTGTGCCATTATGTGGGAAGCTCGGGCACACTACTCCTTTTTGCTATCACCGATTCAATCCAGGCATCAATAATCCACAATTAGAATAGCCACGGGCAATTCCTTTGCAAGACCCACTGTTTGGTCAGAATCAAAATGCCTTGGTTGTTGCAATAAAAGCAAATCCTGAAAACTATCGTTGATCCCAGTTGCTAGGGGTGTACAAAAAAACCGGTAACCCGAGCAACCCGGACTACCCAACCCAAACCGTAAGGGTTGGGTTGGGTTAAAAAAATTTTGGGTTGGGTTGGGTTATGATTTTATAGTTTTTGTTGGTTTGGGTTGGTTCTTGGGTTTGCCTCGTTTAACCCAACCCAACCCGAACAAATAATATTATATGCATTTTATGTGTGTGCATGCAAGATATAATAATAAGATAATTTTTTAGAATACTTGTAAGTCTTCTAAAAATAAAGAATTGCACTAATTAGATAGGTAATGAGTTGTAGTATAGTATCAACATTTTTTAACCTATTTGTAAGCTTATGAGTTGAATTTTTTAGAGAAAAAAAGGAGAGTAACATAACCCGAGAACCCAACCCAACCCAACCCGAAAATCTAGGGTTGGGTTGGGTTGGGTTGCGTTTATGCATAAGGTCGGATGGGTTGGCGAATTACCCAACCCGAAAAGTTGGGTTGGTCCAAAAAAATCATTCAACCCTACCCAACCCGGACCATGTACACCCCTACCAGTTGCTATGTAGACAACGGGCATCAAGTCATGTTACAACAAACCCTAAGTGTCTAGATTTCACGAGTCGATTATACATGTACTTAATGGGTTGTATTTGGAAATGACAGTGAACTCTCTATCTCTAAGTTTGGTAACTCCTATATTCCTTCTGCTTATGGTTCTCTACGATTAAACAATGTTCTATGTGTTCCTAATATTACCAAGAATCTTATGAGTGTGTTTAAACTTGCCAGTGACAATAATGTTTACCATGAATTTCACTTTGAATTTTGTGTGGTTGAGACAAAACTATGGGAACACCAGTGTTGATGGGCAATCTTAAGGATAGACTGTATCACTTTCAACAAGCTAGGACCTTTTTCAACCAGTCAAGTTCATCGGTTTTTTGGGCGTCCATTGTTCCTGACAAATTTTCTGCTTTCAATTTTTCCTCTCCTATTGCTAAGTCGTATGAAGTGAATGTAATAATGACCAAGTTTAAGTCTCTACTTCATAAAAGACTTGGTCACCCGTTAATAAAAAGCATGAGAAAATTAGGTAGCTTGTGTAATGTTCATTTTCAAGTTAATGAAAATTTTCAATTTTGTGAAGCATGCCAGTTTGGTAAAATGCATGATCTCTCTTTTCCAATATCTGATTTATGAGCAACTTTTCCTTTTGAACTTGTCCATACTAATTTATGGGGACCTGCCCCGATTCTATCTTCTGATGGGTACACATATTATGCATTATTTTTAAATGATCATGGTCGCTTTTCCTGGTTGTTCCCGCTTAAACAGAAGAGTGACACCATTTTTACCTTTCAAGAATTTTGAGCTTTTGGCATTAATATAAGAATCTCTTATCCGTACACGTCTCCTCAAAATGGAAGGGCGGAACGTAAACATTGACACTTAGTCGAAGGTGGACTAACTCCTTTGGCTAAAGTTGCAATGCCTCTAGACTATTGGTGGTATGCTTTTCAAACGATTGTTTTTTCTAATTAATGGTATCTCTTCTGATGTTATTGCAGTAAATTCACCACTATCAGTATTAATGCACAATACCATTGATGTTACCAAGCTTCGCATTTTTTGGTGTGTGTTACCCAAACTTGCACCCTTACCAAAAGCAATAGTTTGGATTTCACTCGCGACGTTTTGTCTACCTTGGCCCATCCCTGCTTCACAAAAGGGTTTTGGTGCCTTACATACGATGGAAAAATAATTGTCACTCGCCATGTTATTTTTAATGAAGAACAACTTTTTTTCTGAATTTGACTAATCTAGTTAGTTTTCTGAAATAATATCTATAAATCCTTATCTATTTAAAAACATGTATTTATTTATTAATACATGATTACAAATTTTATGAAATTACCATGATTTTTTTCCGCACATCTTTTTTGTCAAAAACAATGATGACTTTTCACACTTTAATATATTTGAATAACTAAATACATTTATTTTTATTAAAATTTTTCACTTCTTCTGAAAGAGAGTCCATTTTGAAAGTCTATTACATGTTCACACACATTATTTATGTAGTATTAATGTATTGAACTTTTGAATCATATCATTCCTTTAATACTATATTTCAAAAAATAATGATTAAATAATAAAAATAAATATAAAATTTGATGAATTAATACTCATATATGAGATAAATGCATATAAGTATAAAAGATATCTTAGTCATAAAATACGATATTAATTGAGTATTTATACATAAGTAAAAGAAATACAATAATTATATATATCTCGATCATACCACAAAACATCAATAGTCCATAAACCCTATTTATTTGAACTCGTATTTATTTATTAAGAAAATTGTATTGGATGAGTTGTATATTCATTAATACAACATTATGTATTTACAATATTATAAGAAAATATGTGATAATACTCATCAATACTAATGCCTATATTTGCTATTTTATATTTTTAAAAAGTGATCATATTTGTACTGATTTTATAAATTTAACTAAATAAGATTCTTTATTTATTAATACATACTATAAATTTTATGAAATCAATCTCACTTTTTTCACACATTTGATGTATTAAGTTTTGACACTATATTGATAAAATCATGATTAAATAATACAAATAAATATAAAATTTGATGAATTAATACTGATATGTAAGATAATTATATAAAAATACAAAAAATATATTAATAATGAAATACGGTACTAATTTAATATTTAACAAAGTATAAAATATCCAAACAACTACTCACATAGAAATTAGGTAACAAATTTGGAAAAAAAACAATATATAAAAAACCTTCCAAAAGATCCCACGATTTAAGCAGACCTTTTTAATGAGGTCATTTTAGAAGAAAATATATGGATACCCGAATTTTTGAAATAATAATAGTTCATTTAATATGGGAGGGTCTTCGAGTATTTTAGATATAAAACGAATTTTGTCCCCTCGAAGGGGTGAGACAATTGGGGAAGATTTGGATTTTAAGAGTATATTTTTCTCAAGATCTTAGATTCAAGACTCAGTTAGTATCTGACCTAAAAATTGATATGATTATCCTTATTTAAAAAAGAAAAAGAAAATCTATAAAACGAATTTTCTATTTAAATAACATTGATTAATTTTGCTAAATCTCTTAGGGTGTGTTTGGACTCCCGTTTATGTAAACGAATGAGTTGGTTATAATAACACAACCGATGTTTGCCCTACCGTTTATTAACGACAGTTACCTAAACCTGCACGCCTGTTTATCTAAACCTACGTGCTCGTATATCACCTTACATATATTACTTTTTGTTACATAACCAGCCCCTCAAATGTCGTTTATCATAATCCCTGTTATAATAACTTGTTCCTCAAACACATTTATCATAACCTTCCGTCTATAATTCAATTTGACTTTCATTTAAATAAAGAATAATAATTTCCACTCGTACTTAAAAAAAAAAAAAAAAAAAAATTAAAAACGCCCAGCGGGCTGAGGCTATGTGTATGTTAGTAGAAAAGAACTTGTCTCATTTCACACCTTTCAATTTCATTTATCGATTTTCCGGCGATAATCTGTTTGGCTTTGGTCCGAGCTCTGCAACCAGCGGCCGCAGCCATGGCCAGAACAGCTTGCGCTCACATCGTTCCATCTCTTCTTCTCTCTTCGAACTCCTCTTTCTTCAGAACTCACTCTCTCTTCTCTGGAGCTTCTCATGTCGACCGCCTTATGCTGCTTGGCCGTCGCTTCTCTTCTGCCTCCAAGATCAGCATGAGCCTCAAAGCTGGCATTGTCGGCCTCCCAAATGTTGGAAAATCCACTCTCTTCAATGCCGTCGTAAGCTAATCTCTCCTCTTCTCTCTTTATTTCTCTTACGATTCGTTTTGCCGTTGTTTGGAGTTTGAGCTATTGAGCTAATCGTTGGTTTCCAAGAAATTCATGGATGCTGATGCTGAAGCTTTCGTTGTTGAGTTGTCGTTTTAGCTTGTGGATTATGGAATTGGGCACTAGGAGTTGCCAACTATTGGATTTTACTGCAAAATATGCCTTCATGTACTCTCATAAAACCCTATTACAAAATATGACCAAATACATAAATGTCCAATTACATATTTCATCTAGGTTTTAACTTTTGATAAACCAGATAGTTCAATGCATATCTCAAATACTTTTTGATAAATTTTGATGCAAGCTACGTTATAATTTATTTTATACTGATGATAATTATGCTGTGTCTGAGAAGCAATGTAGCGTGAAAGCTTACTTAACTTTAAGCTACTTTCCACCCATTTGATTTTGTGATATGGATGGCTTCCTCTTTTTGGTTAATACTTCTAGGTTGAAATTTACATCAGCTAACCCGTATTGTCTATGATGCAAACGTTTGTAGGTCGAAAATGGCAAGGCTCAAGCTGCTAACTTTCCTTTCTGCACAATAGAGCCAAACGTAGGAGTAGTTGCCGTTCCAGATCCTCGTCTCAATAAACTTTCTGATCTCAGCAAATCTCAACGAGCAGTCCCAGCATCCATCGAGTTTGTAGATATTGCTGGGTTAGTGAAAGGTGCCAGTCAAGGAGAAGTAAGGTTCCTAGACACCTCTGTGTTCTTTTTCACAATGCATCCGAATCACTAAATAGTCACATTTTGAAGTTTTTCGTTTATTAATCTTTCATTCGTTGTATTTATAGGACTCTTTAAAAAACTATTTCCCCTTTATTTTGACTACTGCAGGGACTGGGAAATAAATTTTTATCCCATATTCGTGAGGTGGACTCCATACTTCAGGTTGTTTTCTATGTCATTGTCATACTCAGATTACCTACCTACTTATTTGTATTTTTAAAATATAACATAGGTTTAACAGACATGATATATTTCTCTGCAATATTTAACTGTGTGCAACTCTGATTTAAGAGAAATAACCGACTTTAATTTGTTTTTTGTTTTTCTAATTTTTATTTTATGACATTTGTATGTGATTTTGTTCCTATTTATCAGCATACACATTATTTTAAATTATGTTTTTGTTATATAATATGCATGCATGTCACGTATGTAAAGCAATGTAGTTGAAGCTCTAAGAATAACCTTGATCTTTATTTCCTTTCTTAGCACTTCATTTTTTGCTCTTGTTTCAGGTTGTACGCTGTTTTGAGGATAACGACATTGTTCATGTGAATGGGAAAGTTGATCCAAAAACTGATATTGATGTGATTAACTTAGAGCTTGTCTTTTCAGATCTGGACCAGGTAATATCATTGAAATATTTTGTATATTCATACGCAAGCTTTGCTCCTTTAAGCATGCAGGGCTACCTACAATCCTGGAAGTTTTGCCTTTTACTCGAGTCCCAACAAGTTAACCCATCATAGATTCATATGGGAAGAGGGTGGTGACTTGATGAGATCCCATGTTTTAGAGTTCTGTAGAGACAAAAAAAGAATTTGTTATAGAAGCTGTTTGGACGTTTTGCTTCTATCCTCTCTCTACATTTTTGATCAATCTCGCTAGAGCTTTTGTTACCTGAATAGAAGTACTAAACTAAAAATTTCTTACCAAATAAATAACTCCAAAAGTTGATACATCTATTTAAATATTTTTCTATTTTATTTATAGAGTGGTTGAGATTAATCACAAATATTATTACCAGTATCTTATTTAAGGAATGACTTCCATTGGAAAGAGGAAAGTAAGGGAAACAGAGGGAAGATAAGCTATCATCTCAACCGACACCAAAGGCGATTATTGTAAAATTTAAAGAATGCTTTATGAGAGTCATGACACCCTTGCGGTTTCAACTTTTGAGCTTAAATACAAGTGAAAAACACTTCAATCATAGTTAGGTTAGCTCTTCCCTAGGTTGGGCACATCAAGAAGACAATGTTTGATGTTTGTTTCCTTGTTGAATTTTATATTTAATACATATGAATGTTCGGTAACATGCTACATGCTGAGTAGCAAGATGGTTTCCTTGGGGAAATTTACAAACTAGTGTAGTTCATTGTCATAGGTTATTTCCTATTATTTTGCCATCTAAGCCGTGCGATTAATTCATTGAATTTTATTGAGTATGATTTTTCCTTCCTTAATCATTTTGATGATCTGATATCAAAATACTCTCAAGTTTTCGAAAATCTAACCGATCGCAATCCCTCCTTTTCCACTGGCGCTGGAGAGAAGGGAGGGATACCCTTTGCCACCAAAGCGAAGCTCTCCACGTCGCCAATCAACCTACCTCTTCAATGGCTCCTCCCAACCATCTTCACCGATATGTCTCTCCAATGCTGGCACTTCATCCTTAGAGATGTCCACGGGGAGGGGCGGGGCCGGGCAATGGCTTCCTCGACCCCGCCACTTAATTTAATCCCCGTCCCCGATTTTTTTTTTTTTTTGAGAAAAACTTGCTTCCTTATGGCTAAGGAGGCAAACCCTCCTTATTGGGGTATGTGGCACCATTTGGTACACAAATTTTTAATTTCAACAATACAATTTTTTAAAAAATTAAAAATTTGTGGCACTAAATGATGTCACATACCGCTCCAATTATGAAGTCTCTTATCTTGGTCTCCCGCTCAAAGGTAATCCAAAATCGATTCAGTTTTGGAATCCTGTTGTTGAGAAAATTAGTAAGAGACTTCATAATTGGAGCTCTTCTTATATTTCAAAGGGTGGGCGGCTTACTCTTCTCAATGCGGTGCTTGCAAATATACCTATCTATTACTTCTCACTCTTTCTTGCACCTAAGAAAGTCACCAACACAATTGAAAGATTGATGAGAAATTATCTGTGGAGAGGAAACGAGGGATCTTATCTTAGCCACTTACTTAAATGGGAGAAGGTGACTCTTCCTCTTCAGCATGGTGGACTGGGAATTGTAGATATCCATCGAAAGAACATAACCCTTTTGGCTAAATGGCATTGGAGATTTTATGATGAGCCTAATGCTTTGTGGAGTCAATGTATTGGCATTAGATATGGGGTCTCTTCTGATCCCAAGAAAGTCGGCGATCGAGGCATTCGAATATCAAAAGGGCCATGGAAAAACATTGATAAATGGAAGCATCTTATTTATAACAATTCCTCAATCAAGATAGGGAATGGAGATCATACCTCCTTCTGGCTCGACAATTGGAGTAGCTCTACTGTTCTAAACACGAAATTCCCAATTGTTTTCAACTTATCAATCAACAGAAATGCTAGCGTTGCTTCTCTATGGAACTCCACAACATGCACTTGGGACTTCAAACTGAGAAGGCACCTAAAGGATGATGAGATTAACAAATGGGCTGACTTTTTGCATGAGATGGAAGGAATTTCACCAGGTAGTGGAAGAGATAATTGGCGTTGGGACCTCGAGCCATCGGGTTCCTTTTCTACAAAATCTTTGCTTGAGCACCTGTCAAGCAGTAATCCTCATGCTAAGATTGACATGTACAAGGAAATATGGAGCGACCCTCAACCCAAAAAACTTAAAGTTTTTTATATGGGAGTTGAGCCATGGGATTCTAAACACGAATGACAATAACCAACGGAAGGCACCTACACTCTCAATCTCACGTAATTGTTGCATTCTGTGCTATGCAGATCAAGAGTCCCACTTCCATCTTTTAATCAGTGCAATAAGGCTAAAAGGGTTTGGGAGTTTTTACTAAATGCATTCAAATGGAACCTGACCTTGCCTGGCAGTATACAAGAAATTGTCCTATACTCTCTTGTTGGTCACCCTTTTAAGGATGAGAAGAAGACTCTTTGGAAATCCTTTATTATTGCTTCATGGTGGATTATTTGGAAAAGGAGAAATGCTATACTCTTTGAAGATGGTGAACCCGATAGGCATGATTTTCTTGAGTCCATCATTGTATTGGCTTTAACATGGGCACATTCTATTGCTCCGTTCAAAGATTATAGCTTTTCTACATTATTGTCTCACCGGAAAAGTTTTTTGTAATCATGCTATAGTTGTTTTTTTGTAATTTTCATTCATCAATGAAAGTATCGTTTCCTATAAAAAAAAATGATGTCACATACCCATTAAGAAGGGTTTGCCTCCTTAGCCATAAAGAGGCAAGTTTTTCTTTTTTTTTTTCTGGGATCGGGTCCCCACGGGGATTTTTCAATTTTTTTTTATATTTTTTTAGACAATACTTTTAAATAATTAGATTTTCTTAGAAAATATTTATAAATTTCAACTATAATTTTAATTATTAAAGAAAAATACTCATATGGATAGATAATTTCATCAATAAATATATTTTTATTTGAAAATGAGAGGGGTAAAGTATAGAAAAAATATTTTTTTAAAAAGAAGTAATCGGGGCGGGGATGGGAATTCCACCCCAGTTCCTTGCCCCGTTAGGCGGATCCTCATGGGAAAATGGACATCTCTATTCATCCTTCTCCATCATCTTTGTGTTCGCTTCTAGCTTCAGTTGACACATCCTTCAGTCATTGATGATGTGTGCTTTAGTTGTTCTTCTGGCCACCTTTCTTTTCCGATGACGTATGTTCTTGCACGTTTTACCATTATTGCAACCTCCCATGAATGGTGTCAAGGAGCACACATTCCGTTTCCCAAACTCGCTTGCTCATTGTTGTTAGAGTTTATGAGTTTTCTAGTTTGCCCTTTATTGTAATTTCATGTTCCTAGTTGGGGTTTAGTTAGGGTTTCCTTCAAGTCTCTCTGTATATATGTATCCATCTCATTGATTGAATATAAGGTTTTCCATTCTTCTCCATTATTGTGATACGATCCGGACCTTGGAGTTTTAGGAATATTAGTATTAGTATTTATTATTGATTAATTAATTGTTATTTCAATTGTATTGGGCTTTTGGGCCTTATTAGAGATTATTATTCAATTAGGTTGTTTTGGGGTTTACTTGGGGAGCAAGTAAAAGGCTAGGGTTTAGAGTTATTATAAATAGGAGAGGTTAGGTCTTTGTTATTCATCCATTGAATTATCATTATTGTGTTGCGGCTCTTTGAGAGATTCTCTCGAGAGGTTTTATCATAGATTAATAAAATAGTGTGGTAGATTCTATCATTTTGGTATCAGAGCCGTTTACTGATCCGGGGATGGTCTCGACTAAGATGGAAACGAGGATGCAGAGTTGGGAAGATAGCTCGGCCGAATTGTCAAAGAAGCAGCTGGAAATGGAAGCAAAGCGGGAATCGTTGGAAGAACGATTAGGGCAAAAGATCGATGCAAAGTTTGAACTTCAAGATTCCAAAATTGAACAAATGAGCCGAAACATCCTGTTGAAGTATGTTAAACCACCAATCAATCCAAAAGCCTAAGCTAATGGATTGGGGTAAATTTAATTATATCAACTAACACATCCAGATGTTGATGGAACGCATCCCGGGGCTGCCGGTTAACGAATCGAACCCAGTGGCCAAAGGAAAAGCGACCGCGAGCGAAACCCTAGGGGACAACAACGTCGTCAGGTCGGCTGCGGCAGAGGGAGACGACAGTTTGGCGGGCGGGTCGACTAGACGCGCGAGTGGAAGGGAAGGTGGGGGCGGTGGGAGCGGAGAGGTCTGGGCTCGGTCGGGGGTGCGGGCGACGACGCAGGAAGGCTAGGGCTGGGCCGCTCGGACTGGGGTCGCAATGCGGGCTCGGGCTCGGGCGGGGCAGGCTGGAGAGCAGGCGGCTCGGGTGTCGGGCTGGGAGTGGGCTCAGTCGCGGGTGTGGGGTACGTCGCAGGGCACGGGGGCAGCGACGCGAGTCGCGGGGGCTGGGGGCTCGGCTCGGGAGGGGCCGATTGGGGTGCAGAAGGGGGCGACACGGGCTGGGGCGTGGGTGCGGGACTGGAAGAGGCTGGGCGAAGGTCGGGCGAAAGAGTGGGCGAAGGGGGCTGGCACGGGGATGGGCGTGGTGCGCGCGCCGGGCTGGGCAGAGGTGGTCGAGGCTCGGGAGGGGGTGTGGGCTGGCAAGCGGGTGAGCGAGGCGCAAGCGCCGGGCTGGGCGCCGACACGGGTGAGCGGAGTGTCGGCCTGGGCGACGAGGGGCGCGGGAAGACCGGGTCGGGGTGGGCTAACTGGATCGGGTGGGTCCGGGCTAGTCGGGTTGGACCAGAGAGATGGGTTCCAAGGGCCTGGGGACGGGGAAAAGTTTCCAGGGCTGGACATCGATCGAAGGGAGGATCCACGATTTGACGAAAGGGGAAACGGTTTCCCAGAAGATAGGAGGGGGCGCAGTGGTATGACAGACCGATAGTGCATGACGGTTGGAATGATCGAGGCCGAAATTGGGTTGACGATTTACCGGGACCGGAGTTCGGCCAAAAGGGAGATCCAAGGGTCGTGGGGAGAGAAAACAGGGTTCTGGAGGAGAGGAGGTTGCGCATGGGATTTGATAGGTCGTTGGCGCATGATGGTTGGAACGATAGGGGGTGGAATGACAATGTCCGAAATAGGGGACGAGATTCCGGGTGGGGAGGAGAAGGAAGACTCGAGCGGGAAGTCGAGAGTAGGAGGAGGAAGGAGGGACAGGGATGTGACAGGAGATTCGGGGAAATGGAGATGCCGGTTTTCAAGGGTCTTCTTGACGAGGATCCGGTGGGATGGTTAAGTCGGGTCGAGCGTTATTTCTGGTAAACAAGTCGATTGAATATGAAGGGGTTGAGGCGGCGCGGGGTTATGTTTAGAAGGAGGCATTGGAGTGGCTTTCAGTGATGAAGAGGATCGTGCTCCTTTTCGTTCCTGGAACGAATTCAAAGATGGGTTGTTGGAGCGTTTCCAATCGGCAGCTCAGGCAAATAAGTATGCCAACTTCATGAGTTTGAAGCAAATAGGTACGGTGAAGGAATATCGCCGGAGTTTTGAGCGATTTGCTAAGGGAATGTGCGATATCAGTGCGAGTGCATTGGAGGGAAAGTGGGAAAGTGGACTAAAGAGGAGATACAGAGCGCGATGCGTAAACTGCGGCCAGTGGGCATCGAAGAGAAAATGTTTATGGCCCAAGTGATTGAGGATGATTTTGCTTTTCAGGCTACCCAAAATGAGGGAAGTACTTCTGCAACGGTCAAAGCTAAAGCAGGAACGATTGTTTCGGGAACTGGAAGCCAGAGACTCTTTCTCACAGGCCTACAACCATTCACCCGGTGCCCTATAAAAAACTCACTGAAGCCGAAATTCGAGCACGAAAGGATAAAGGGTTATGCTTCCGTTGTGATGAACGATTTGTCCCAGGACATCGTTGTCAGAAGAAAGAGCTTCAGAATTTGGATGTGTGGGTCGTTCGGGATGCGCACGATTACCAGGATGATTTTTTGCCAGAAGATGGAGCTGCAGAAGGTGGCATCGGAGATGGAACACCTTGAGGACAAGGTGGCTCTTGGGGGGGAAAGTATTGATATGATCCGGACCTTGGAGTTTTTAGGAATATTAGTATTAGTATTTATTATTCATTAATTAATTGTTATTTCAATTGTATTGGGCTTTTGGGCCTTATTAGAGATTATTATTCAATTAGGTTATTTTGGGGTTTACTTGGGGAGCAAGTAAAAGGCTAGGGTTTAGAGTTATTATAAATAGGAGAGGTTAGGTCTTTGTTATTCATCCATTGAATTATCATTATTGTGTTGTGGCTCTTTGAGAGATTCTCTCGAGAGGTTTTATCATAGATTAATAAAATAGTGTGGTATTAGAGCATTAGGTTTAGAAAAATTTCACCACTGCCGACGCCAGACAGCCGCTGTCGAACCTCCACCGCCGCTACCGCCGGACCTCCGCTGGAAAATTTTTCCGGCGAGTTAGTCATCTCCGCCGCCACCATCAGTTAGCTGACGCCGATCTACGCGTATGGGAAGTTTTGTTCCCTTCCGAGCAACGCGTGAAGCTCACGTGCCGCTACAAGGTTCAATCGCCGCCGCCTCTCGTCGACGCGTGGGGGCGCGTGCAATGGCCTTTTTTCGCCCCGATGGTTGAGTTTTTCTCGCCTTGAGCTTCTCGACAAGTCTATGAATTTTGTTTTCTGTTTCAGACGTTTGTTTGCCTCGGTTTTCGTGATATATGGGTTTTCGAAACTTTTTTGTAGTTGGACTGTTTCTTTTTATTGGTTTAAGGGCTGGTTCGGTTTTATTCTTTGGTTATTTGCATTGTGTGGTTGAATTGTGTTCGAAAACCTAGTTTGATGTTCGTTATTGAAAAGTTGTGGGTCCTTTTCTAGCATCCGATCTTTGTTTTTTGGTATTTTCGGCGTGCGAAATTATGACGTATGCTGGTTTTTTATTAAAGTGGCGAACAAGTTGGTTTCAATTTTTTGTGATTTTTTGGTGAATTTTTTGGTTACAATAGCGGCTTGAGATCAGGTTGGTTGTGTTTTGGTTGTTTGAGACGGTTCTACTTTTGATCGTGTGGTTGTTTAAAGTTTGTGACTCAGGTTGTTGCTAGCGTGATCTATGGCTGGGTCGATTTCCAGATTTGTGTCCTCTACTGCCAGCAATGGCACAGGTTACATGAACTGTTGTTTTCTTTCGTCTTCCACCACATGGGTCATTGACTCTGGAGCTACTAGCCCGTGACAAGTAATCCTCGATTATTTTCAACTAGTTTGTCCACCGCACCTGTGGTGGATATTACGTTAGCAGATGGGTTAAAATGGCCTGTTCTCGGGTCTGGTGTCATTAATTTCACTCCGTCCTTATCCTTGCAGTCTGTCCTCCATTTACCCCAATTGTTCTATAATTTGATTGCTATTAGCTAGCTCACACACGATCTTAATTGTTATGTTTTGTTTTTATCCTAGCTACTGCTTGTTCAAGATCTAGATACGAAAAGGGTTATTGGGAAGGGACATAAATCTGGAGGTCTTTATGTTTTTGACGGTCAAGTCTCAAAACAAGTTGTTTGCTCGGCTGTTGGTTCACTTTTTGATGTCCACTGTCGCATGTATCGTCCATCTCTTGCAGTGTTGAGGAAGATTTATCTTTAGCTTAACAATTTTTCGTCCCTAAATTGTGATTCGTATCAATATGCCAAGTTTAATCGTATCAGTTTAAGTCCTCGAATAGATGAACGAGCGAGTTCTCCTTTTGAGATAGTTCATTCTTACATTTGGGGTCTTTGTCCTGTCATGTCTCAAATAAGATTCCGGTATTTTGTGTCTTTCGTTGATGACTATTCGCGTATGACGTGGTTATATTTTATGAAAAATCGGCATGAGTTGTTGACTCACTTCTGTAACTTTAATGCAGAAATTTGTACTCAATTTAGGGTGCCTCTTAAAATTTTGCGTGATAATGCAGGTGAATACTTTTCAGCACTTATGTCCTATGTGTCTAAACATGGCATTCTCCATCTGTTGTCGTGTGCTGACACTCCATCTCAAAATGGGGTGGCAGAGCGTAAAAATAGACATCTTCTAGAAACAACTAGAGCATTATTTTTCCTGATGAATGTTCCCAAGCATTTTTGGGTTGATGCTATCTCTACAACATATTTTTTGATCAATCGGATGCCATCGTCTGTTCTTCAAGGTTAAAGTCCTAGTCAAATCCTCTTTCTAGGTAAACCAAGGTTTCCTATTGCGCCGAACCCGAAATTTTTTGGGTGGACGTGTTTCGTTCGGGATGTTTGTCCGTCTTTTACAAAGTTAGATCCTAAGTCATTGAGATGCATCTTCTTAGGGTATTCTCGTGTGCAGAAGGGTTATCTGTGCTATTGTCCTAGTTAGAAGAGATATATTGTGTCTCGAGATGTCACGTTCTTTGAGGATATGCCTTTCACTCCATCGGTGCCGACTCTTAGTCAGAGGAAAGAGGATGATATGTTTATTTATACAGTTGTCACTTCTCCGCCTCTATCAAGTCCATTACCGCCTAGTTCGTCTGCGTTGGTCTTTGTCCCTCCGCCTATTATTCAGGTACACTCGAGAAGGTCAATGCCTCCAGATAATTGTCTAGTTCCCAATCATCCTTTATCGTCCAATCTAGATCCTAGTGAAGATCTTCCTATTTCCCTTCGTAAAGGTAAACGATCTTGCGTTTACCTGATTTCGTCTATTGTTTCTTATGCCAACTTGTTGTCGTCAACAACTTATTTCATTTCAAATCTTGAGTCAGCCTTGGTTCCTAAAACAGTTCATGAAGCCTTATCTCATTCTGGTTGGCATGCTGCAATGATGGAAGAGATTCATGTCTTAGATGACAATAATATGTGCAGTTAGTTCCACTTTCTGCTGGGAAGAAGGTTGTCGGATGTAAATGGGTTTTTGTGGTTAAGGTTAACCCTGATGAGTCTGTTGCTCGCTTGAACGCTCGCCTTGTTGCTAAAGGTTATGCTCAAACATACGAGGTCGATTATTTTGATACATTCTCCCCTGTTGCTAAGCTTACCTCTATGAGGTTATTCATCTCTATGGTAGCTTCACACAACTGGCCTATCTTGCACTTACCCGATTTCTTCTCGTGTTTCTTATACCAACTTGTCGTCATCAACAACTTCTTTCATTTCAAATCTTGAGTTAGCCTTGGTTCCTAAAACAGTTCATGAAGCCTTATCTCATTTTGGTTGGCGTGCTGCAATGATGGAAGAGATTCATGTCTTAGATGACAATGTTATGTGCAGTTTGTTCCACTTTCTGCTGGGAAGAAGGTTGTCGGATGTAAATGGGTTTTTGTGGTTAAGGCAGTGTTTTCAAGGCGACCCCAGGCGCTCGCCTATGGCGAGGGGCGAGGCAACCTGGGGTACCTTCCCCTTGCAGAGTACTCAGGCGAGCGACTTCAAAGAAGCGCTCGCCTTGCCGCGCCGAGGCGCCTTGGGCACCTTCGTCTTTCATGAAGGCGTGCGCATGATGTTATTGAAGTTTTTTTTTTTTTCTTAAAGAAGCCATTGAAGTTACGGTGAAGAAACGAAAAAAATACAAAAAGAAGAGGAGATGGGAAAAAGATGAGAGGAAAAGATGATTTGGGGGGGGGAAAGTTTAAGTTGAAAAGATTGTTTTATTTTTACTTTTTGATTTTTTTACTTCTCTTTAAAAGACTGCCTAGTCTTTTCAATTTATCAACTTGTCTTGTCAAATTTAAAACTTCTAAGAGTAAAATTATATTTAATTTACTATTAAGCCACACATCTTTCTTCTTTTGTCTTGTCAAATTATATTTAACTTAATATGTATAATATTAAGCTACACATCTTTCTTCTTTTTTTTTTTTTTTTTTGTGAAGTTTGAAAATAAAAGTCATCCTTAATCCTTTTCCTTTTTTCTTATTTTGAAAATACAAGTCATCATTATAGCTTCTAGCTTCTTTATTATAAAAAGATCATATCTTGGCAATTTTTTTAAGAACGGCTTATCAAAAAAAAATTCTTCTTTTATTTCTAAGCCTGTTACTTAATTATCAATAATATGCATGAGTTGTTTAAATTAACCAATTTATAATACCTTAAATTTTTACAATTTTAATTGTTGTTTACTATTTATTAACTTTTTGATAATCTATAAAGTACATAACTTTGATATTTTTTACATTTGGTATTTAGATTTATAATTTGAATGTTTTTATCATCTAATATTAATAGGAAGGATTTGATATTTTATGTAAATAGAATTTATTTTTTTTTATATCAATTGATCTTTATTATATTATTTTGGTATATAGTTTCACTACGGATGAATTATTTTGATATATATTTATAAGTTGCGCCTTGCTTCGCTCGGGCCTCGCCTATTTGTCGCCTCTCGCCTTGAGGCGATCAAAGAGAGTGTCGCCTTGCGTTGCGCCTTGCGCTTTGAAAACACTGGGTTAAGGTTAACCCTGATGAGTCTGTTGCTCACTTGAACGCTTGCCTTGTTGCTAAAGGTTATGCTCAAGCATATGAGGTCGATTATTTTGATACATTCTCCCCTGTTGCTAAGCTTACCTCCATTAGGTTATTCATCTCTATGGTAGCTTCACACAACTGGCCTTTACATCAGTTTGATATCAAGAATGCTTTTCTGCATGGTGATTTACAAGAGGAAGTGTATGGAGCAACCTCCTAGGTTTGTTGCTCAGGGGGATAGTAGTAAAGTATGTCGTCTTTGGAAATCTTTGTACGGTTTAAAACAGAGTCCGCGCGCCTGGTTTGGGAAGTTCAGTCAAGCAGTTGAGCAGTTTGGAATGACGAAGAGTAAATCGGACCACTATGCCTTTTACCGTCGGTCCACAAATGGTGTTATCTTGTTAGTTTTGTATGTTAGTGGCATTGTGATTACTGTGAGTGATACATCTGGTATATTGTCCCTTAAAGTGTTTCTTCATGATCAGTTTCATATTAAAGATTTAGGTTTACTAAAATATTTCTTGGGGATTGAAGTGTTGGGGAATAAGAAGGGTGTCTTCCTATCATAGAGAAAACATGTCCTTGATTTACTATCAGAAATAGGGAAATTGGGAGCCAAGCCGTGCAGTACTCCTATGGTGCCTAGTGCACAGTTTACTAATGAGGGTGAGTCGTTTGAAGATCCTGAGCGGTATAGAAGGTTAGTTGGAAAACTGAATTATCTTACGGTAACACGACCTGATATAGCTTATTCAGTGAGTATTGTGAGCCAGTTCATGACTTCTATTGTGGATCATTGTGCAGCAGTGCAACAGATTTTGTGTTACTTAAAGGCTGCGCTTAGATGTGGGATCTTGTACAAACATTGCGGTCATATGAGTGTGGAATGTTTTTCAGATGCTGATTGGGCAGGATCAAAAGATGATAGAAGGTCCACGCCTGGATATTGTGTGTTTGTGGGAAGGAATCTGGTTTCATGGAAGAGTAAGAAACAAAATGTGGTCTCACTGTCGAGTGCTGGATCAGAATATCGAGCTATGGCACAGTCAGTGTGCGAAGTTATGTGGATACATCAACTCATGGTTGAATTAGACTTCAAGCTTCCTACTTCGATCATGTTATGGTGCGACAACTAGACTGCTATTTATATCACTTCGAATCCATTTTTTCATGAGCGGACTAAAACATCGAGATTGATTGTCATTTTATTCGTGAGAAAATACAACAAGAGTTGGTGTCTACTGAGTATGTGAGAACATGAGATCAGTTTGGAGACATCTTCACAAAAGCATTAAATGGGGTTCGAGTGGATTATCTCTATAACAAGCTAGGCATGATTAACATATATGCTCTAGCTTGAGGGGCAGTGTTAGAGTTCATGAGTTTTCTAGTTTTCCCTTTATTGTAATTTCACGTTCCTAGTTAGGGTTTCCTTTAAGTCTCTATATATATGTATCCATCTCATTGGTTGAATATAAGGTTTTCCATTCTTCTCCACTATTGTTTACAATTGTCATAATCACACTTCTTTGGCATCAGAAAGACCGTGCGACACTCGCTAAAACTTAGCAAGCAAGTCAACCTTGTCAAAATTTGGACTTGCAGACAATTTTGCTTGTATGGATTAACCTCTCCACACCTTTTATGAGAAATGTTTTAAAAACGTAAGAGATAGATCATGTTTGAAATTCTGCTAGAAAATTGATAGGGTTGGGTCTTAGCAGAAATATGAATAATATAAGGGTATGTTAGCAATTACTTGGGGAGTAAGTTAGGGTGTTTTATTATAAATAGAGAGGGTTAGGTAAGGGTTTAGACATCCAATTATTGAGTGATTATCTTGTAGGGCTCATAGAGAGTATTCTCTTGAGAGGGGAGGTTCCAAGACCTATCAAATCTTGGTTTATCTTGTATTATTTTACCTTTTTATATAATCTAGATTCTGGATCATATAAAAAACATTTAGCTATTGAAAGGGTATATGCCGCAACAATAGGGATTAACAACATCAACAATATTGTATTAACATGTAACTGATACAGAGGCTTGGACAACTAGTGATGCCCCCTAGTACATCATGCCACATTTTTAAAATGACACCATTTCAGATGAAAATGACGAGGCGAAGAGTCATACGCTAGACTATAAGCAAAGTGATAAGGTTGGGCCTAGGACTCGATTGGGCCTAGAGCTCTATTTAGCCATTACTTGGAGAATAAGTTAGTATTTTGTTATAAATAGAGTGGGTTAGGTTAGGGTTTAGACATTCAAATATTGAGTGATTAATTGAGTGATTTATTGTAGGGCTCAAGAGATTCTCTTGAGAGGGGAGGTTCCAAGTTCCTATCAAAACTTGGTTTATCTTGTAATTTGTTATCTTTTGATATAATCTAGATCCTGGATCATATCAATTGGTATCAGAGCCGTTCGATTCTTGGTTGTAGAGATGGATCAGGAAGAGGTTCGTTTATTTCGAGAGGCGTTGCTAAGTTTGATGGCCTCGGTTGGTTCTCTAAGAAAAGAAATCAGAGAAGAGATAGCTTCAATGAAAGAAGATCTCAGAAAAATGAGGGAGAGCTGCATTGACCTAAATAGTTCTCTTAGAGAGCTCAAAGAGGAAATTATTATGGAAAAAACAATGACGGCTAGGGTTTTGACCCCGCCACCACCGCCTCCTCCGTTGCCGCCACCGCCTCTGCCACCGCCGCTGCTGCCGCCGTTGCCCCCACCTCAGCTGCCATCACCAACCCCACCTTCGGAGCTGCTGCTGCCGTCGCCACCATCGCCGCCACCACCTCTAACATCACTGCCGTCATCTCCGTCGTCACCACCTCCGACACTGCCGCCGCCACCACCACCAGTGTTGCCGCTACCGCCATCGCCACCACCTCCGTCACCGCCGCCTCCACCACTGACGCGCTGCTGCCCCAATCGTCGCTGCTGCCGCCAGAAAAAAAAAAAAAAACCAACAATTTTTATTTTTCTATTTTTGTGTATGCCCACCTTGAGGACAATGTGCTTTAAAGGGGTGGGTATTGATAAGGTTGGGCCTAGGACTCGATTGGGCCTAGAGCTCTATTTAGCCATTACTTGGAGAATAAGTTAGTATTTTGTTATAAATATAGTGGGTTAGGTTAGGGTTTAGACATCCAAATATTGAGTGATTAATTGAGTGATTTATTGTAGGGCTCAAGAGATTCTCTTGAGAGGGGAGGTTCCAAGTTCCTATCAAAACTTGGTTTATCTTGTAATTTGTTATCTTTTGATATAATCTAGATCCTGGATCATATCACAAAGAAACTATCCTAGCATGCAACAATGACAACATATCATGAAACCATTATGAAAATAGGTCTAAACAGGCATGTGGTCACATGCAACACACATTGCATTAGCATAGTTGTGACACCCAGACCACTTTGATCATTTTTCATAGTGCCTAGTTTCTCCTCTACATGACTTGTCATCTCACGACCCACCGACCGCTTCTCATCACTAGCAATCCCTTTTCCTCTCTGGCTACACTGATCTGCTACCACTGGTCTACACTACCTCATGTGTATCATCACTGTTCTATCCCCAAACCTGTCTCCAACATCGTCTTTCTTATTTTCTTCAACTTTCTTCACATCTTGTCACTATTGAGATCTTCCACAGACACTGGTACTTTGGGCGTTGCTCTTATTCTTCTCCATTTTGTCTTATAGCCTGTACTAGCACCAAGCTTTTGCCAATGCCTTCTGTAATGTATTCTTCTACAAGCATTGACGTTATTGATCTGCTTTATCTTCTTCGTGTAAGAGAAATAAGATTTACGCGGGGATAACATAGATGCACCTACCGATGACTATGTCTTCCAAAGAGGGGTCATCTATTTCTAGAAACCCTGGTCAACAGGTTTCTCTTCATAAGAAAAACACGGACTAAACATCTTCTTCATCAATTTTTTGGATTTGTAAAAAAAAAAATTATTGCATTTTTGTGTTTTTCGTTGCCCTGTGTATAGGGGAATATGTTTTTCGGCATCCACTCCATTTCTCTCATATCTTTGTTTCTTTGGTTGCTTGTGTTGATAGGTTGATGTCACGCGACGAACCAATGAAATTGTTTTTGTTTTCTGTATTTATATAAATATATATTTTTGTTTTCTGATGATCTGATCAAACTAAAGCGTACATTTTAAAAGAGTTGCAGATTGAGAAGAGATTAGAGAAGCTCAAGAAAGGCAAGGCCAAGGATTCACAGTCTAAAGTCAAGGTGTGTTGACCTCGCAGGAGCCCTGCCTGCTGCTATAAATTGTTATCTCGCCTGTAAATATGTGATAAAATTAATCCATCATATTGCTGCTAAGTACGATTAACTTTGTCCGAAAAATTCTGATCTCTAACTAAAAATGTTTCGGTCAAAGAAGGTTATCATTGGCAATGGAAAAAACAAGCCTTTGTGCAAAGAAAATTATTTATTTCCAAAATCTAAGGTCTTTGATTGAGGCTATTAAAAAATTTAAGTTCAGTTCAGGTACAAGTTAAAACACAGATCATATATGTCAAGAACTGAATCCATTGCATGCTCTGAGGACATTCATCTTGAAAAATGTTTGCTTAGTGATACATTTAGACAGAGAAGTAAAAGAGAAATAGTGGTGCTGCACTGAAAGGGAAAGTAAGAATTGCACTAAAACGTTAGAGATGGTAAATTATCAAACCTCTAGGTCGTTTAAGTCAATAACCTACCTAAGGCCAAAGTCCATTTAGCTTAGGCAGCTACAAGAACTACATTGCGTTAGTGCAATGCTTCATAAAGGAACTAAATACTAGGGGCTAACATTAATATTATAAGCTGGTCCAATGGCTGTTATTTGAAAATTTCAACAGTCTTTGCTTCCCTATTAATTAAGAAAACTTAATGTGGAATAATTTACATTAAGATGTCATACGTACTAAAATAGTCATATGACTGAATTTATATATATTTTTATTTTCTTTATCTTTTGAGTTTGATATACTTCACCTTTATATTGCATCTCGTGTCCATAACAAATAGTGTCTGTATATTTGTGCATTCTTGAATCCTTCCCACATTTATATTCGATCAACACGTTCCTAATAATGCTTCCAGCCATTTGTATTAATTTTTTAAACCTACTGGTGGTTCACGTATCTTTTTTAAAGTTCTTTTTTCTTCCGTTCTCTTTTCAAGGAAGAAGCGGAGAAGTCTGCATTGGAAAAAATTCAGAAGGTCCTTATGGATGGAAAACCAGCACGATCAGTAACTTTGACAGATCTTGAAAAGGATGCTATAAAGCATCTTTGTCTGCTCACAATGAAACCAGTCATATATGTGGCTAATGTTGCAGAATCTGATCTAGCGGAGCCTGCAAGTAATCCTCACGTTAAAGAAGTTATGGGTCTTGCATCAGAGTTGCAATCTGGAATAGTGACAGTTTCTGCTCAGGTTGGGCTGGGACATTCTTTAGAGTGTTCTGAAATCTAAAAATTTCTCTCCTAAGTCTCAATCATTTTCTGAAAAGTGAAATAGATTACAAGCTATTGACAATTATTGATGAATATCTTTGAGGGGCTTCATTTTTTCAGGTTGAGTCTGAGCTCTCAGAACTTCCATCAGAAGAGAGGTCCGAATATTTAAAATCTCTTGGTGTAAGTGAAAGTGGTCTTGGAAATCTTATAAGGGAAACCTATAATCTTTTGGGACTCCGGACATATTTTACTTCGGGTGAAAAGGTAGGATTTTGGACACTAGCTTTCATTTTTCTGTTATACAATCTTTATAACCATTGAGAGATTGTTTGTGGGGCCTTTACAGGAAACAAAAGCCTGGACCATACTTGCAGGTTTGCTTCTTCTCTACTAAATTGAGGAAATTAATTAATATTGACCTGATTCTTCTCAATGACTTAACTCCTATCATGCTTGCTTTATGCATGCCGATTGTCGAAGAAAGATTTCCACGTTGATGTATGCTCATTGGGGTCTTTTGAAATTTTTTTTATACCAACTAAACTGGCATAACAATTTCTAGTTTATTCTCATGGAGTTCACTTTAGATAATCGGGATCTAGTTTCCCCAATGAGTACACCTAGAATGTCACAAGTCGATACACTACATTGTGAAAATTTTGTGAAAATATTATTAAAGTTCAACAAAACACTTATGCTATAGCAAAATAACTGCCATGTCCTCCTCTACCTGTCACCACCCTCTTTCTAGTGGGGTAAAGTCCTCCTCATTTGCAGTTAGCAGCTTGCGCGTCTCGTTAGAGTAAATGATATAACATTTGCGCGCAGATCAGATTTTGGTACTTTTAAAGATAATTTTGATTTTTTTTGTTTTGTTATTTTTTTTAAGAGTTTTCCTACTTAGATACTTGATGGGTGCTTATAGAATTATCCCTAAAACAGATGTATTATCATCCTATTAGGAGAAAACTAATTATTATTGTGCAATGGGATTTTTCACGACTGGTAGCAGGATTGCACGATACTATCCGGTTCAGTTGTGCATGGTTTCCTCAAATATTTTGGCAACAGGTTCGTGCAAGTCTTTCACATACAGTTGCAAAGGGGTTTCTCGAAGATTTTCAGCACCATTACAAGATTTTTGATTTTGCGATCGAAAGGCATTATGTGTGGGTTTCCTTGCAAAGCTTCTGAAAATTGTGCATGTGACATTTGAGCTTTTCGTTTTGTGCGAGCTTTCCTAGAATCATGCATCAAGCGTGGTTATGCTCCACTATTGCCAACAAACTCAAATTTTCACAATTTCTTTGTTGGTATTTCTATCATGGGGTGTCGATTCTTCCCTGTGTTTGGGGATCACAAATTTCTTCTTCTTTATCATCCTCATTTGCAACATCGTATGAGTTTATGGGTACCCTATTGCTCGTACAAGAGGAAAAGTCTCGATTTCTCTCCATCTTCTTCCCTTTTTTTGGCTAAAGATTGTGCAGATCCTTCGACTTTGCTCCACCTATAGCTTTGGTGACTTGCCTCACTCATTTTTTGAGAATGGCGATTGGTCGGGAGTCTTCTCCGCATCGTGGTTTCTCCATCTAAGGAAAGTTTCCAATACATTGCTACTGCTTGACATTGGTGTTGATTGGTGAGTTTGAATGCGATGGGTTTGCATGCAAAAGACCTGTGAGAGTCTGTTCTGACTCAAAAATTCTTTTATCGGATGATTCCACATACTACTCCACATGGCGCCAATAGAGGTTTTGTCATTGTCTTCACCCGTATCCCTCTGGCTAGATAAGATAGAGGTATTCCCGACACACGATTAATGCCTCTTGGATCATGCAGTTCCAACATAAGATAGCTTTCTCTGACATACAAGTCCTCGTCTCTTGGGATCATAAGTTTGATGTTCAACATCCCAAAAATTTATGTCTATGCATTTCCATTATCTTGTGGTATATTAGCCCAAAAATGGTCCTCTCTTCCTCTTGTTACACTTTCATCTTATCAATAAGATTGTTTTCGTTTCCTATAAAAAAGAGAAAACAATTACATTCTATTTTAGTCTATATTTTTTTAACTATTCAATTTTAGTATGTGTACTTCCAATAATGCTTAAAGTTGGTCATATTGTTGGTTTATTGTTATTTTTTCTAAAAAATATTTCTATTGAACTTCTACAATTTTTGGAATTATCTTTTCTTGCATGAAAATTATTATTATTAATATTATTTAATCAATTTCAATAAAAGAAAACAACTTAAAACTAATGGCAGGGGTTAAATTTAAGATTTATAAAAAAAAAAGTTTGGACATTGTTATGGATACTGAGACGAAAAGGTTTTCGCTCTTTTTTATTCATGAAGTGATGTCTATATGTACAAAAGTAAAGCAGTAAACCCTAACTACTAATGGGCCTACTAATATAAATAGAGAATTACATAAAATAACAACACTTCCCCTCAAGCTGGAGCAAATATGGTCTATCATACCCAGCTTGTTGCAAAAGTACTTTATCCTCACTTCATTTAGAGCCTTGGTAAGAACGTCTCCCAATTGTTCTCCAATCTTCACATAGCTTGTAGATATCAAATTTTGTTGAATCTTCTCGCAAATAAAGTGACAGTCTGCTTCAATATACTTAGCCCTCTCATGAAACACTAAATTAGAAGCTATGTGAATACCGCTTGATTATCGCACCATAGCTTAGCAGGTGCAATAGTTTCCACTCCTATTTTTGTCAATAATTGAAGCCAACCAAACTATCTCAAATGTTGCTTTAGCCATAGCCCGATATTCTGACTCCACACTCGAACGAGAAACTACGTTCTGTTTCTTGCTTTTCCATGACACTAAGTTACCTCTTACAAAGACACAATATCTTGAAGTAGATCTTCTATCTTCTTTGGATCCTGCACATTTTGCATCTGAATAACACTCAATTTTTGTGTGATCGTAATTTTTATATAACATTTCTCGTCCAAGTGCCGATTTCAAATAACTCAATATTTGTTCCACTAGAACCCAATGATCTACAGTAGGAGATGACACATACTGGTTTACAACACTTGCTGAGTATGCTATGTCGGGTCTTGTAACTGCCAAGTAGTTTAGCTTCCCAACCATTTTTCTGTATCTCTCAGGATCCTTTGGTACCATTAGAGTCCTACATGGTTTCTCTCCCAGCTTCCCAGTTTTTGATAACAAGTCAAGAACATACTTACGTTGAGACAGAAAAAGACCCTTCTTACCCCTTAACACCTCAATGCCCAAAAAATATTTTAAAGTTTCCAGATTTTTAGTGCGAAATGGACCATGGAGAAAGTCTTTCAACAATGATATGCATACTACGTCATCTCCTGTGATTATGATATCAACATATACTACCAGTAAAGTAATTCCATCCTTTGTCCGCTCATAAAACACAGAATGGTTGAAACCAATATTTGAGACTCAAAAGTCACGCTTTTTCTCCTTTTATTCATTAAGGCATCACCTATATATAGAGTGAATACAACCCTAATTGCTAACGGGCCTATTACTAACTACAATACATATATACACAAGAATACGTTATATTCTAATACTCCCCCTCAAGCTGGAGCAAAGATATCAGTCATGCCCAGCTTGTTACATAGATAACTTATTCGTGCTCCATCTAGAGCCTTGGTGAGAATATCTCCCAACTGTTCTTTAGTCTTCACATATCTTGTAGTGATCAAGCCTCGTTGTATCTTTTCTCAGATGAAATGAAAATCTACCTCGATATGCTTGGTTCTTTCGTGAAACACCGGATTTGAGGCAATATGAATAGCAGCTTGATTATCACACCATAATCGCACAGGCTCAGTGGTTTCCACTCCTATTTCATTTAGTAGTTGGATCAACCACACTATCTCACATGTCGATTGAGCCATGGCTCTATATTCTGACTCTGCACTCGAACGAGATACCACATTCTGTTTCTTACTCTTCCACGACACCAAATTGCCACCCAAAAAAACACAGTATCCTGAGGTGGATTTTCTGTCTTCCTTGGAACTTGCCCAATCAGCGTCTGAAAAACATTCAATGTTCATGTGTCCATGGTTTCCATACAATATTCCCTTCCCTGGCGCAGATTTCAAATAACCAAGGATCTGTTCTACCGCTGCCCAATAATCTACCGTAGGAGAGGACATAACCTGGCTCACCACGCTCGCCGAATATGATATATCTGGTCGTGTAACCATTCTTCTATATCTCTCAGGATCTGCAAAGGCTTTTCCTTCTTTAACAAGCTTCGAATTAGGTACCATTGGTGTGGTACACGGTTTTACACCCAACTTTCCTGTTTCAGATAACAAATCAAGAACGTATTTTCTTTGGGACAGAACAATGCCTTTCTTACTTCTCATAACCTCAATACCCAGAAAATATTTAAGTATTCCGAGATCCTTGGTACGAAATTGACCATGAAGGAACTCCTTCAAGGAGGCTATAATGGAAGCATCATTTCCAGTAATTACAATATCATCAACATAAACTACCAGCAACACAATACCTTGTGTCGATCGTCGATAAAATACAGAGTGATTTGAAGAGCTCTTCTCCATTCCAAACGTTTCCAGCACCTGACTAAATTTACCGAACCACGCTCGAGGACTTTGTTTCAACCCATACAAAGATTTCCGAAGGCGACACACCTTATTGACATTCTCCCCCTGAGCAACAAACCCAGGTGGTTGCTCCATATAAACTTCTTCCTGAAGGTCCCCATGGAGAAACGCATTCTTAATGTCCAACTGATATAACGGCCAAGAATACGAAGCAGTCATAGAAATGAACAATCGCACAGATGACATCTTTGCAACAGGAGAGAAAGTTTCACAATAATCAATGCCATAAGCTTGAGCATAGCCTTTGGTAACCAGGCGGGCTTTAAGCCGTGCAATTCCCATCTGAATTTACTTTGACAGCATACACCCATTTGCAACCAATCGTCTGTTTGTCTGTCGGGCGAGCTACTAGCTCCCAAGTATCATTATCATCTAGTGCAGTCACTTCCTCAACCATCGCTTGACGCCATCTAGAGTGAGACAATGCATTAGCCAGGTTTCTTGGTATAGACACAGAATCAAGAGACGTAAGAAACGTATAAGTGGGCGAGGACAACTGATGATGTGACACAAAGGAAGATATGAGATAGGTACAAGAACGCTTACCTTTACGAAGAGCAATAGGTAGGTCGAGGTCATTACTCGATTGCAAGTCAGGTGACGAGGGATCATCCGGTGCAGGGCATGAAACTGGTGGTTGCCGTTGTGTACGCTTGGAGTATACCTGCACAATGGGAGGATCAGAAGGAACCATTGCTGATGGAGATGGAGCCGGGGGTGATGGCAGAGAAACCACTTCATAGATAAACAGATCATCTTCCTCATGTATAGGACCAGAGGAGGGACTAAACACCAAATCTTCAAAGAATTGAACATCAGAGGAAACAAGATACCTATTTGTGCTCGGACAATAACATTGATAACCTTTTTGAACTCGAGAATATCCTAAGAAGATACATTTCAATAATTTCGGATCTAACTTGGTACGGTGTGGACTGACGTCCCTTACGAAGCACGTACACCAAAAAACTTTAGGTAAGAGAGGGAGCAATTCTTTAGTAGGAAACAAGACTTTATGCGGAATTTCTCCTTCCAGAACTGTTGAAGGCATTCGGTTAATTAAGAAACAAGCTGTGGACACAACATCGACCCAAAAATGTTTCGGGACATTCATTTGAAATGACAAGGCCCTTGCAGTTTCGAGCAGATGTCTGTTCTTCAATTCTGCCACCCCATTCTGAGAAGGTGTATCAGGACAAGAAGATTGATGAAGAACACCTTTTTCTCGAAGATAAGAGCCAAGGATATTAGAAAAATACTCACCACCATTATCAGTACGTAAAACTTTGATAGAGAGATTAAATTGATTTCGAACTTCAACATTAAAGGTACAAAAATGAGAAAATAACTCAGAACTACTTTTCATAAAATAAATCCACGTTAGACGAGAATAATCGTTAATGAAAGTAACAAAATATCGAAAACCTGTTTTAGAGACTATAGGACTTGGACCCCAAACATCAGAATGAACTAGTTCAAACGGAGCATCAACTCGTTTATTGACTCTAGGACTGGAACTCAGACGATGAAACTTCACAAATTGACAAGACTCACAATGCAAAGATGACAACGTACGAAACTCTGGATATAGTTTCTGTAAAACTGACAATGACGGATTACCTAACTGACAATGGATCTCGAACAAAGACCGTGTGCTGGAACAAGCTACCGCGCGTACTGGATGTTGATCAAGAATGTAGAGACCCCCAGATTCATGCCCTCTACCAATAATCCTCTTCGTCATATGATCCTGAAACAAGCAATAACCAGGGAAAAAGGAAACAAAACAATTTAGGTCACGAGATATTTGACTAACCGAATTTAGATTAGACGAAAAATTTAGTACGCATAAGACAAATGATAACGAAAGAGTAGGGGTAACTTTTATTGGACCTAATCCTTCGACCTGAGATGATGATCCATCTGCTAAAGTGACGTTATTGTAGGGGGCAGTTGACAGAGCATTAGAAAACAAACTTTTATTACCTGTCATATGAGCAGTGGCCCCCGAGTCGATGACCCATTTGGAAGACGACGTAAGAAGACAATGATTGTTACCTGACTTGACAAGGGTCGCAGTAGGAGGATGCGAAGAGGTTGACTGCGATGAATCGTTTGATATGCGGAGTTTCGTAAACTTGTCAACAACAGGAGTGTCATTCGAAGCTAGATGAGCTGTCTGAGACTTTTGATTATGATACTGTAACTTCCTACAATCCCTCTTGAGATGCCATGGTTTCTGACAATAATAGCATACTATTCCTCCCTGAGAGTCTGGATGCCTGTGATCACTACCAAAGTCCTGACGTCGATCGTAACTTGGTTTTGGTGCATTGGTACTTACACCTTTCAAAACCCGAGACTCATCTCGACCCACGAAGGCACCGTTCAACTGAGGTACCGACTGATCACGAACATCAGGATTGTCATCTATACGTTGAAGTCTTCGATATACATCATCCAAGGAAGGGAGTTCAGTCCCCGATAAAATCTGAGATTTTGCCATTGCATATTCAGGAGAGAGGCCTTTCAAAAAACTCATAACACCCATCTTTTCTCGCTGAGCCTGTTGAACCTTGATATCTGCATCAAACGGCATGAGTGTATTCAATTCAGCACTATTCTTCTTATGTGTCATGTAGTAGGCCATTAACGATTGTCCTTTCTGTTCAACATGAAAGTATGATGTACACACATCGTACACCTTTGTCACCTGTTCTTTCCCAGAATATAAGAATTCCAAGAATTGCACGAGTTCCTTCACGGTATTACAATGACTCACCAGATCAACCACCTCGTCATCAATCAAATTCTTGATTTTATTGTACAACCGTGCATCGACTCGAGCCCATGCCTTCTTCTCCACATCTCCCTTCGGTGGATCACCCTCAATATGTCCTTCCAACTCATTACTCAACAAATGAAATTGAATTGTTCGACTCCAATCACGATAATTTGCACCATTCAACTTATGTTTCGTGATTTCAATCGGATGAGCGATCACTGTTTGCTTAGATTCAGCCATATGTTGTCAAATAAACACGATGAAACAAGTAATATTCTGAAAAACAAAATTTTAACAAGGCGCAGCAGGAAAGAAACACCTAGAAAAAGCTCTTTATGACAAATCCGAGACGATCCGAAGTTGAGAACCAAAAAAAAATTACATATACCTGCAGAGAATCTCGTCGCGCAAAAAACCCAGTCGGACGCACCTTGAAATCGTCGCCCACGCGCCGCCGGCAGCTTCTGCGGACGCAACCTTCAACCGGCGCGTGCGGCATCCCTGTTCGTCGTCCGGCCACGAAACTTGGAGGGAAGATGGATCGGCTGATGGGCTACCGGAATCCTTTGGCGGTGACGGTCAACTCCGGCGACGGCGACGGCGACGGACGGCGGCGGACGTCATATTTTCGGCATCTTTTCTTCCCTTTTCCTCGACGCAATCTCGATGTTTCTAAAACCCTAACCCCTTTGCTTTGATACCATGAAACCAATATTTGAGACTCAAAAGTCAGGCTTTTTCTCCTTTTATTCATTAAGGCATCGCTTATATATAGAGTGAATACAACCCTAATTGCTAACTGGCCTAGCGGGCCTATTACTAACTACAATACATATATACACAAGAATACGTTATATTCTAATAGGTCGGACGAATTCTTCTTCATCCCAAACTGCTTAAAGGTCTGACTCAATTTTCCAAACCATGCTTTTGGACTCTTCTTCAAATCATACAAAGATTTATGAAGCCGATAGACATTGACAGTCTCCCCCTGAGCAACAAACCCAGGTGGTTGCTCCATATAAACTTCTTCTTGAGTAACAATCTAGGGGTGGGCCAGTAGTGCTCTTGGATTCAGAGAAGCAAAACTCCAAGAGCTTGTACATGAGCTAAGATGGTATTTTAACCAAATAATAATAGTAACAAAAAGTATTTTAAAGTCCCAAAGGGGTGGTATTGAAGGCTTGGACTTTGAGCCTCACCTGTGACATTAATTTGTAGACACCTCCTATGTCTTCATTTATTTGATGTCTCCCAGTGATTGGCCTAGGGATAGGAATAGTCCTATTATGGTGGTGTGAAAGTCTGATTTTCAGGTTAAAAAAAGTATCGTTAAATTTTCACCCTTCTCAAACATTTAAAAGCTAAAGTTAATGAGATAAGGTGCATATTCAGGTATTTTTAACCTGTATGTTTTTTACACTCCTTAGATGTGGGCTTAGTTACAATTCTCATTAATAAAGCTGAATGCATGCATGGTTTTAGGAGTTACACATGAAGTGTTATAATTAATGCATTATCTGACTTTCTCGGTGTTCAATTGTTTGATTCTATTTTATTTTTGATCTAGGAATGACTGCACCCCAAGCTGCTGGGGTCATTCACTCGGACTTTGAGAGAGGGTTCATCCGTGCAGAAACGGTGAGAGTTTAAGTCTTATAGTATATTCTCTAATCTGTATTCTCTTTCTTCTGCCCCTTGTAACCTAATTCTCAGTAAATCCACCGAAGTCGACAAGATTCACAAAGCTCCTTTCATCTACTCTACTGCCACCTTTAGGTTTTCTACTATTTTTTGTTTGATAATAAACCAAGTTTTCAGACTGAAAGTACAAAAAAACATACAAAAGACTACCCACAAACGGGAGGCACCCTAAAAAATTCTCCAAGAGAAATCACACCTAATAATTACAAAAGAGCTTGAAAACAGAGGTCTAAATAGAAATATAGAATTTAATGGAGACCCTCACACCCCTCGTTGATCTAGCTAATAAATTGAGATGGTAAAGAAAAATTTCTCAATCCATCTTACCTGTACATATATATTTTTTCTCATGAAAACAAAGATGTATATTATATTAAGTGTTAAAGTTTTAGCTGAAAACAAATAACTCATAAAATAAAGTATGTCAATCCAAATCCCTTTACCAGACCGCAAGTGGAGAGAATCTTTCAAATGGTGTATTTGGAGGGAAAGAAATAGTTGGATTTTTAGGGATAAATCTATATCTTTTGATCGTTTTATAGAACTAAGTCTTTCAACGGGTTATTCTTGGTATAAAAAAAAATATTTTCTTTCAATTTACATTTTATCTTATTTTATTTCCGTTGGAAGTTGTTTTTGTAATACATCTTTGGGTGTTTGGAGTTTACTCCACTTCATAAATTCATTGAAATTGTTTCTTCTTAAAACAAAAGACTGCAAGGGATGGGCTTCTCTCTTATTATTATAAGTAGTTATCATCCTAAATATTTCATACAAGGTTCAAGGAATTTATTGAATGTGAAGTTCTGGAAACAACTTTTTCTTGTCAAATTCTAAATTTCTAAGAAAATGTAAGTGTAACTATCTAATAAGAAAAAAATGTCGTCTCTTACTGAAAAATTACCAACTTTATTATATAATTGATAAAATAATGGCATTGTTACCCTACCTTATATTGATACAGATAAATGAACTTTATATTTAAGGAAAAAAAAACTAATGTCAATTGGCATTAGGCCTGTGCTACAAGCCTAATAATTTACTAATATCTATCTGAATTGCTCCAAGTGGTCTACATTTTGGGTGAATAGTGCATTTTTGTTTTCTTCTTTTCTTCTTTAAGTTGTATATGCAGAATTTTCGTTTCTAGATTTTAAATTTTGTTTTTTAGGTTGCTTATGATGATTTTGTTGCTGGGGGTTCATTTGCGGCAGCAAGGGAGAAAGGGCATGTAAGTTGGTACTTATTATATTTTCAAAGAGCAGACTGTTAAAATGTCTCCATTTGGAGAAAAACTGTTGAAGGAAATTTATTTAATAAACACTGTAAGAAGGTTTGAATAGTTTTGTCTGAGTAAGATTGATAGGGAAATTCACGCATAGTAAAATCAAAACATTAAGGCCTTGTTTGGTTTGCGCGTTGGGATCCGAATCTGGATTCCCCGGAATCCAGTACCGCAATCAAATTCTTCAGAATTTTGATTACGGTGTTTGGTTTGTTGTATTGATACTCCAAAATAATGAAGGTTATTTGGTTTATTTAGGTTTCTAAATCCCCGGAATCAAATTCCACAATTTTTATATTTACCAAACAATGGTTTCAAATTCCTCGGATTCCAAATCCAAACCCCCAAGATTCCAGTTTTCTGGTACAAATGTAATACAAACTTCTGTTTTGGCAGGTTGGCCCAAGGTAGGCTTGAATTTTATTTTATCTTTACTACTTCCTAACTTCGATCCCCATGTAAACATTTATTTTTTTCATTTCAAATTTTTATTATTCAATTAACTTTTCCATTTTAATTAGGTCAAATATATGTTTATATATTATTAATTTTTTTTATATATATAAATCATTTATTATTTTAATTTCAATATATAATAACTTTTATACTTCTTAATTTAACTTCTATAAATAATAATATTTATATTTCTATATTATTAATTTCAATGTATACTATTTTTTTTATTTATAAAATATCTTAATTAATATATAAATAGTATTTATATTTACTTATGTATTTAATCGTTTTTATTTTATTCTCTTAATTTTATTATAGATATATAATTTTTTTTGACAAGCAGATATATAAAATTTTAAATGTTTTGTATATGTATTTATATCTTATTTGAATTTATTTATTTATGATTTGATTTAAAAATTTTATAATATGTGTATTTGAAAATTTTGGCATTTTGGCATTACTTTAATATTTTACGACCACAACATTATACTTTAATATTTTACAAGCACAACATTTTCTAAACATGCCATGATTTTTGTGGTAGATAAATATTAAGATTCATTTTTTTTATAAAAAATATATATTTGTGCTAGAACATGTAATTACCTTTTAATAATGATTTTAAAAATATTTTAATGCATGTTATATTATTTAAGAAAAAAGAAACTAGAACAAGAAATTGTTATCTAACAAGTTTGCTTCTGTTTGCTTATTTGTTTTAAGAAACAAGAAATAGAAATAGTTATCAAATACATTCTTATTTCTTACTCTCCAAATAGAAAAAACAAGAACTAAGAAACAAAAAATGTTTCCAAACAAGCCATAAATTTCCATATTGAAAAGATCAAAATGAAGTGTTGAAAAGTTTCTGCGTTATTATTCCATCACTAGTGAAAAGAGTTCCTCCACTCACTGAAACTTAGATGTTATTGCAGTTGAGATCCGAGGGTAAAGACTATATTGTTCAGGAGGGGGATGTCATGCTCTTTCGTTTCAATGTTTAGCGGCTGCAGAGTTTGAACAAGGCGTCTGAGAAAAAGAAAATGAAGTAATTTTTCTTTATGCAAGGTCGTATAATTGAAGTTGATTTGTCATTGGATTTTTCTGAGAAATATTTATGGTTTGAGTTTGTCTTTGTTGGTCATTTTGAATATGAAACAATTTCATTGATTAGTGAAATTACAAAAAGAGGTGTGAAACCGAGAGGGGGAGATTAGAAAAGAGCGCTCCAATTAGCAAGATTTTGTCTTTGTTGGTTAATTTCCAAGTATGAAATAACAATTTTGAATGTAGAGTGCATAGTTCAGTGCATGAAAAGATTGAAATAGGCTACAAAAGGTAGAATTACTGTTGGTGGTGGGAAGGGGATCTGTAACTTTTGATATTGACTCAATAATTATATATGAGCACTTCAATTTTCTTTCTTCTATTAATACCTTTTGGCTTTTCCTTACCAGGGAAGTGTTGGCTCGGGAAAATATGAAGGGTTATAGCCTATAGGAAGCTGAATATCATGTTTTTAGGATTGAGGAAACTTCTAGAACCACAGTACATGTGTCTTCTTCTGTATCAGTAATCAGTAAGACAAGAAACCACTTAATTAAAACAACTGAAGGATTACAATACTAGGCCATACTATAAAAGTAAAACATATGAAAGCAACCACAGCCAGAAAAAGAATAACTAGAAAAGTAATTCCAAACTTCTTTCCAAGACTTCTCCTAGGCTCGTAATGTCTATCGTGTTTCTTTCCAACCAAAGACCCGAAATAATAGTTACAAATTGAACTTTCAGAAAACTTTCTCCTCATTCTAGGAGAGGGAAGAATAACACATACCAACTATTGTAATATTGGAAATTGTCTACATGGAAAATTTCCTTCGTCTTTTCCAGCTCTAGTGAGGATTGAGGAAGACTAAGACCGCGTTTGATAACCATTTAGTTTTTGAAATTTAAGCCGCCAATAACTATCTTACTTACCATATGTTTTTTCTTAGTTGGATATCTACATCTTATCTATATTTGTAGAAACCAAACTGTAAATGTTATATTTGAGTGAAAGACTTCATGTCTCTTCTATTCATTGAAGGGATATATTTATACAAATGTACAAGATTAACCTATCTCCTAATGGGACTCCTAATGAGCCTAATGATAAAAAGATTGCAATATTTTCATAATTAATTATTCTAACGCAAATAAAATTTGGAAAAAAAAAAGTAGCTTCCAAAAATTTCTTGTTGTTTTCGAAAGTTGGTTAACATTCACATTTTTTCTTAAGGAAAGATGGTTGCATTGTAGGAAAGGTGGAGCACATTGGTAGAAAATTGAAGTAAGAATAGACTTAAATTTCAAAACCAAAAACAAAAAACCAAATGGTTATCACATGGGAGCTAAGAGTTTCACGTTGATTAAGAGGTCTAAGTCCAGAATGATTAAGTTGGACTGTTGGAATTTGAGCTGTAAAGTATAAACAGAAGCAGCTTGATCGGTATCCTTGGTGATGGTTAGGTGTCAAGTCACTCACATGTTCACTCTGGAATTTAATTTTTAATCAATATTGCACATTTTTTTTGCTTATATATATATGTATTTAATTTTTCAATTTGAGAATTTTTCTGTGCTGAAAGAGATAGGTTACGCAGCTATGCTAGGCAAGTGCATTTTAAAAAGAGACTTGATTTAACGAGAGGTTACGAGTTTGAATCCTCTCACCCCGGGCTGCTGTTGAATAAAAAAAAAAAGACTTGGTTTTTAACTTTTATTAGCCTGTCAAAAGATCAAAATTAGTTCAAATTCAATTGTGTTTGAGTTCGGAAAATTTCATAATCTAGATTTGCTATGCACTTTCTAGTTTATATGAGCTGCAGGCCTGCAGCTAAGTGGTGGTACTATGCATTTGAAATTTGTAGTACATGTTAAAGTAGTTGGGTCATGGGTTTAATTCACGGTGACTACTTAGGAATTAATTTCTTACTGTTTTCTCATGAAAATACGGTTCACGTTCGAACTTGGAAGATATCGTAGTTTTGAATTTCATCCATCCTGATAGACCTTGAACTATGAACTGTTTAGTGGACAGATGAGATATTATACCCGTTTTGAAGTTTCTCATAACTCTTGTTAATGATAGTACTAGCCAGAGTATAACTAAATTACCTAGCAGCAGATTGAACAGCTGGTTCAAGATCTTAATCAAGGCGTGAAAATTTGGCGGGACAGAAGCAGGTATGTTTATATTCTGTTTGGAAATGAATTATTTTCTACATTTTCTTTTATTGTTGAGTCGTTGTCCTGAAGAAATGATAGCTATCCTAACTAGATAACTAGTCCTTGTCAAACAGTGCTTTTTTTGCTTGATTTCAATGGCTTGTTGTCTTGGCAATATTTAGATGATCATCACAAGAGGTACATATAATATTACTTTTGCTTCTAAGCAAGACAGATATTGGCTGTCTGTTCTTTGTAGTGAAGTTTTTGAATTTTCTTGTCAACAGTGTACCAAAGGAATGCACATTGGCATTGCTATTGCATTGGATTCATAAAAAATCATCAGGGTGGGTGGCTTAATCGTGAATAGAGTCTTGAAAAACTAAGATATTGGTTCAATCTATGATTATAATCAAATATAGTAGGATCAAACAATTGTCCTATAAAAATACTTAAAATATACCTAAGCAAACTCGAACAATTTTAAATATGTATATAAAAAAGATATTCTTGATGGATATTTAAGAAACATTAGTTACCTTGGTCATTTAGTTACTAGGTAATACATCATATCACTAGATCGATGTTCTTGATCCAAGTAACTTGTTCAATGTAGTCACATATTTGTGGATCGTGTCTCAAGACTAGTAAATTTTGTAAGCTAGACACAGTTTACTATCTAGTTTTCTTCGAAAACAAAATTAAATAATAATGTTAAAAAAAAATTATTTTTGTCCAAAATGATTTTACTTGAAAAAAATGGCATGTGTTTTGTCACCTCGAGCTTCACCCTAATCATAACTCTATTTGCATTTTATTTCAGCTTGGAAAAATGTTGGTTAATCAAGAAATGTTGCATGTGGAAGGAGAATTTCCTTAATTATTTTTTGCATGAATTATTGCCTTATATACATTATTTAAGCACGAGTAGTTTAGTACTTTGATGGGATGTTTGTTAGGAACATAAAGATGTTAAAATATTATGTTAAATAGTAAATACTGTGTAATGTATACACATCAAAATCTGCATTTTGCCCATGCTTGCTGGGCAGTAGAGACATAATCATACACTGCTAGATTTGATGTTCCCTTTCTTGTAATTAGAGATTTGGTTTAAATTATTTTTGGGGATAATGAGTTTCAGAAACATTTGGCTATTTAAATAAATATACAGCATTTCTTGTAATTAGAGATACGGTTTTAATGGTTTCCAACCAAAAAAAAAAAGAGAAAGAGATACGGTTTTAATTATTTTTGGGATATGAGTTTCAGAAATATAAGACTATAGATGATATAGTCTTTGTCGTATCAAACTTCTATTTAAGAATTGTGTTAATTTTCAAGCAGACCATAAATTTTGAGAAATAAAAAATCATTTTATCGATTAGATACAAAATTGAATTTTACGTCTAAAAAAATCCTAAACTCATAAAAATTTTATAATGTTGAATAGGTTAAGAACCTAGTAGATCCTATATTGAAAATTTATGAATAAATTGGATACGAAATTTAAAGTTTAGAAAATTAAGCTAATAATACAACGCCTATAAACTGTTATATTTTTCTTTCACTTGTTTAAAAAATTCAATCCAAGTTTATTTTGAAAACCAAATAAATAATTTTTTTTAAAAATAAAAAAACTAGTTTTTGTTTTCTAAAAAAACTTGTTTAAGAATCCTAATCTTTTCTAAAGAAAGATAAGACTTATTGTAAAAAAATGATGAAAATAAATAAAATCCTTAAAAATCAAATGATTATTAAAATTAAATATTTTCCAAACATTTTCTAAATTTTAAAACTCTATTAAGCATTTTGCAAAATTTATTTATCAAATTGATACAAACGATAAAGTTAAGAAACTATTATTTAACATTCTGTTGGTTTAAAAAAAAAACTATTATTTAACTTTTTTCTGGCTAAACGTGATCAACTTAGAAAATATTATAATGGAAGGCTTGTTTATTATTTCTGGCAACTGGTTATAATTTCTTTTACCATGATTTCCATCTTCAATTAAGAGAATGGGAAATATGTGGTAATAGTATTAATAGACTTTTTTTTTTAATAAAAAAAAAAACGCATGTTTCCTATTTTCTTAATAGAAGATGGAAATCATGGTAAAAGAAATTATAACCAATAGAGAAAGTGGTGAGAAAAACACGGCAATTGTTTGCATTTGTTTGGCTTTATCTTGGTTTAAAATTGTTTTGGTTTTATTGGGTTTAAATTGTTTGAATCAATGTGAGCTTTGGTTGATTTGTTGACCAATCCAAGCCGAATCAAAAGTTAATAATACAAGCAACTTTGTCTTGGATAGAATCATTGATAAATTTAATTTT
Organism: Sicyos edulis; assembly: GCA_036507275.1. NCBI lineage: Eukaryota > Viridiplantae > Streptophyta > Magnoliopsida > Cucurbitales > Cucurbitaceae > Sicyos > Sicyos edulis. The sequence continues at coordinate 15,319,241 of CM071851.1, forward strand.
AAGAGCTGCTATGTATGAATCAATCATATAATATTTCTTGCAATGCCAAAACTGCTTGTATGAATGTCTTTTTAGTTTGATTTCATTGAATCAAATATTATTGGCAAATTGGATTCAAATCAAGATTAATTTTGCTGGATGAGTTTGTATAATTATGGGGAATATTAATAAAGAAAAAGAACAGAAAAGAAAATTCACTTCTTCCAACTAACGCAATTATTAATACTTGTCGATTTGGGTCTAGTTGAATTGATCAAGCACCAAGCATTATTAACATATTATATTTGGTTTTCAAATTTATTTTATAGAAATTAATTTTGAAGTAAGTGATCATCATAGATTAAATGGACCACTAAGTGAATTTAGATGATTGCTATCAAAATTTATCCCAACATCGAAACCATTGAATCCAACTTTATTTTTCATTCATTCAACTATTTCCAAATTTCTCTATTGAGATTTTCAATTAAATTCACTTCCAACTTTTACAAGTTACAAATCAGCAAAAAAAAAAAAAAAAAAGAAAAAAAAGAAAGAAAGAAAAGATTAGTTAGTATTTGAAGTAGTTTATACTTACATTGACCATTTTTACGGAACAATTGATGGATTATATTATATTTGGTTGTCAAGAAACCTCTTAAAAAATTAATTACATGGTAAGTTAATGAGTTTTTTTTTAATACTATATTTGGTTGTCTTTATCTTTTAGTTCACTAAAACCATCTTGACCATAAAGACAATTCACGATGGTTACAAACCATCTAACCAAACACGAGTAGAGCTCTCGAAACTCGTTGATCTAGATACCCTAAAATGGTCTCTCCAAATTTATGAACCAAATGTGGAGAGAATTGAAAGGAAGATAGGAGATTATAAAAGTTGTGGAGTAAGCAGTTCATGCACCGAATTTCTCTAAGTTAGAAAAAAGAAAAGAAAAAATGTCTGTTGTTACGACAAGCTGGGCCATGTGCCCATTTGTTGATATGTACACTGCATTAAAATTTGCACGTGCATTCCCTTTGTCTTTCCACTCTACACGACAACAACCCTTCTCAGTCAAAATATGGCCATTTCTCTGTGGGGCATTGTCCCTCATGCATTGCCACTTCCAATTTGCTACTCTTTAAGTCTTTCACCAACACTTTTTCTTCAATTCGCTGCAATTTGGTTTCTCTTTTTTGAAGATCTAGGGGTGGCCCTGCCAGTGGTTAGGGACGTTTGGATTGATGCTTTTCAGTTGAAATCCCGAGGTGGGAACCTTTCGAATTTGGCCTTTGGGTTGGTCGAGAGAGGTTAGTGGGGGTCGTAGGCTCGGGTGAGACACGAAGATATAAGTAGAGATAGTGATACTTGAGAGTCACACATTAGAAATGTTAGGAGATCTCCTAGCTAATTGAGTTTGAGATGGGATCTCATATTATTGAAAATTGTATCAAAACTTATTAAATTCAAACGTATATTCGATCAAATAGAAAGAAAAATGTAATAGGATTAAAAAATGGTGAACTCAAAAGTGACATCATCTTAAGGGAACATGAGGATGATTGATTTTACATTGGAAATTAAAGTGAGGCACTTGAATATTTTTAAGATCGATAGACTATTCGGCTTATTATCTATTATTTATGAAATAAAATCTCATGTTATGTTATCTAATAATAATCATTAAAGTTGGCTACATTCGAAGTTCCTAAGCAATCTTTAAAACACATTGCAAAAAGAAGTTTGAATTATACTGAAAAAGCATCCATCCAAAATAACCATGAAATTATTACAAGAAAAGGAAATGCTAGTAAAAATATAAGAATGTTCATCTCTAGTTCATCTTTTTTATTTGTCCGTGATTGTCCGAGACAACTTATGCACATCTTAACTATTTTTACGAGACATATTTTTGATCTTACAACATTCAAATATCAAAAAAATTTATAGAATAGTAATTCCATATTGGTCGTTCATCCCCAGTTTATGGATTGCAGGTTCATTTATTAGTGTTTTCTTTTAGGCAATCCATGCGTATAATGACACTAACAAACTATAAATAAAAAAGAAATATAATAATATAATTTTAATTTAATAGTTAAGGCCCTGTTTGATAATAATTTTATTTTTAGTTTTGGTTTTTGAAATTTAAGCCTACAATAACTATTTTACTGTCATGGGCAAAATTAGGCCCAAGAAATTGGGCTACTCAGAGTGAAGTCAGGCCCACCAAGGGAGGTCTAAGGACTAGACAGGCCCGAAAAAGTAAGGCCCAAAAAATTCGACACCGGTCCTAAACCGAGCAGAGAAGCCTCATTGGCGCTCGAGTAGGCAAGCGTACGAGTCACCCGGGCCACATGAGGCCCGAGGCAAGCGCAAGCACCCAAGCGGGTGGGCCTCATGAACATCCAGGCAACCAGGCCACACGAGCACCAAGGCAAGTGGGCCACATGCCCGCATAGGCTTGCTCGCAGGCACATGTTTGCATAGGCGGGCACGCGGGAACAAGCCCACTTCAGCTCCCACGAGCATAGGCCCACCTCAGCACGCGCGAGTCGGGTCAGTCCATTTCACCTTTTTGGCGTATTTTCCCCGTTTGGGATTCGTTTTGTGCACCTTTTTTGCCCATATTCATCATTTTTCCCTGTGGGCATACAAATTCATATTGATCTCAAAAACCAAATTTAGGCATCAATAGTTGGCGCCGTGTGTGGGAATGAGTTCATGCTTTACCCAGAAACAAGTTGCTAATGCCGTACTTCACCATCAAACGATGAGTTTGAGTCCTAATAACCGAGGTCAAGAAGTCGAGTTTGATGACGAGAGTCATCCAAGGAGAATAGCTACCCGCAACAGTGCTGAGGTAGAATGCAATTTGGGAATAGGAAGAGTCGGGCCTACCACTATTTAGGAGTGCCCGTATGATCTGAAGATAGCCACGTTGGAGAAGAAGGTAAAAGATATTTTAGAGGCAATTGGCCGAATGGCTGAGTTGGTCCCCGGTGGTCATGAAGCATCAGAAGCGGGCTCTACTAACGGACAACCACTCGCTAGAGTGGAGTCAATGGTGGAGTTAGAGAGGGTTTGAAAGACAAAACCCCCGAGGAAGAACTGCACCAAGACGAGTAGACAATCTAATAGAATGGACCATGCAGGTACTGCGAATAAGCTCGACGCTACGCCTTTGCACTAAGATCCAGCCAAAGGGAAAACACCTATGACTGATAGGCCGGCTAGGACCATAAGCGCTGGATTGCAACCTATCGAGAGATTAACTCTTGGAAAGAATGACCGACATAGAGAACCAATGGAGCGCACCTTAGTCACCTCTGAAGTGGGGGAATCTCGATACATAACGAGGCCAGTTTGAAACCAAAATTTGCATTTTAGTGATGCACTGAATAGGTCAAGATCAGAAAGAGAGACTAGACCGAGAAGTAAAGAGTTGCAGAACTGACCTGAGAATCGATTCAAGAGAGCTGATCAACCTCATCGGAGGGCGCTAAGAGAGGAAGCGGAAAGCCAACCCTGGTTGGTTGAGTTAAAAACATCTAGGACCAACTAGAAGACATGAAGAAAGCTCAAGATCACGATGGCCTCGACCAGGATAACCTTGTGGACTAGGTAGACCCACCATTCACTGATGAAATAATGGCAGAAGAGGTACCAACCAAGTTCAAGCTACCACGATGAAGGCATATGATGGCTCAAAGGATCCGGTGGAGCACCTAGATACGTTCCGATCATGGATGGAACTCCATGGAGTCTGGGACGCCATCAAATGCAGGTCGTTCTCCTTCACTTTCACTAGAGTTGCTCGTAGATGGTTTAGGCAGTTGAAGCGCAAGTTCATCGCTTCTTTCCGAGAATTGGCAAGAGCATTCATTACCGAGTTCTTAGGACGTTGGGACCATAAGAAGTAAGCCACGCACCTGCTTACAGTGAAACAAGGTAGCTACGAGATACTTCAGTAGTATGTTGCACGATAAAAAAATGAGGCATTGCACATTGAAGGATACACAGATAGGGTAGCACTAGGGGTGATTTCGGTTAAGTTTTTGTCGGTTTTGTACCAAACCGACAACCAAACCAATATCTTCAGTTTTCAAAAAATGGATCCAGTCCAATGTCCAATAAAGTATAAAACCATTGGTTCGGTTCTTTAATGTCCAAAAATGGATCCGATCCGATCCAATTCCAATTTTTTTTTAACATATCAAAAACAATATTTCTCATATAAAAACAACATTCTCATAAACAACTATTTTTTTAAAGGTTAGAAGTATTTTTAACTTATTCAAAATTATTTAAGGATGTTTTTTACTTGAAATAGGAGTGAATTAAAGAAATATTAATGGAAAGAAAATGACTTTATATGAATTATTGACAATATATATTTTGGTTTGGATAGATTTTTATTAGTTTTTTAAAACGAAAACTGGAACCCATCCAATATTTTCAGTTTTTTTCAAATTACAAATCGATATGTCCAACTTTGAGCTAAAAAACCGATCCGACCCATTGGATTAGATTGGTTCGGTTTGATTTTTCAATTTTTCGGTTTTTTGTTGCACCCCTAGGTAGACTGAGTGCAATCTTCGTCGAGTTAAAAGATGAAAAGTTTTTGTGGTCCCTAGGAAAGAAGGCACCTGCCATTTACATAGAAGTACTGACACGGGCTCAGAAATACATGAGGGCAGGTGTAAGAACCCGACCCAAAATGTGGTCCTAAACCTAGGTTCTCACTCAGCATGCATGCATTATACTTAAAACATTTCAAGTGCTAATTAAAATTTCCAAACATCAACAGAGCGGGGAACATTAAAAACATTTGAGCAAGTATCCATAAAACAAAAAGCGGTTAAGGTAAAACAAGTCCTGGCCAGTGTTTAACAAAACATTCAAAATAGTTTAAAACATCAAATAACCATGTTCCCCTATGGACTCCTCGTCCAACTACATGCTAAATAATAAATGCAATAATAAAAGACAGAGTGTCGGCAACTCCCATGATCAGTCAGCTCCCTCCGCTAGCTGTCCTGGTGCTGTCCCAAGTTACTTGGTGGAAAAACCACAAAAATAAGAGTGAATGCAAACATACTCAGTAAGAATCCCAAACTGGGGTACAATACGATACATCAATCATCCAACATCCTAGTATACATGCAAGTAGTTACCAACATAGATCTTTGCTCAACGAGCTAATGGGGCAAGTCCGAAATCCTCGGAAGTCTCCTACTTCCAGCCTAATGATTGGCTCCCCTAACCAATCCCAAATGACATCCTCGAGGGTCTTTCTCCCTCAGCCAAATGACCAACTCAACAGCTGATCCCAAATAGATGTCAGACACCCTCGAGGGTCTTACTCCCTCGGTCAAATGACCAACTCAAAAGCTGATCCCAAATTAGGTGTCCTCGAAGGTCTATGACCCTCGGCTAATCAATCTATTGACAAACGGGGGAGTACCTGAAGTCTGGCTCTAAACTGGAACGGAAGTGGTGTACTCACGAACATTGGTCCAGGTATGCATGCCTAAAGGCTCGAAAGCGGTGTCACTGATCTACAGTAGTGCGAGGCCCTCGACACTCAGCTGTAGCAGCCTGTACCACCGACCTGAAGCTAAGAACCGGCCAAGGTAGGCTTACACCATTGGTTGGGTTCCGCTCTAGCAGCCTATAAACTAGGATTATGCTGATGCGAGAGCTAATCCGCATCTGCTGCCGGGTGGAAGCAAGGGACGTTATGCTTCGCACTGATTCCCGACTGGTAAGGACAAAGTACGTTATGTCCGCTCTCAGCCTTTGGATGATGACAACCCTGACAGTTCTATCTAAGATTTCAGACTAAACAAGCATGCTCAATAATACAAACACATAACCTAGCATGATACTACGAATTTAAAGCAGGAATCACAGAACATGCTGGAAGGACAAACCTATCATGACACTAACATGTAGAAACGAAGGCAAACATGCTAGTAGAAAGCAGTCCTATCCACTAACATGCTCATAACAATCACAAGCATACATGGTACAATCATGATAGTATCGCAGGGTCCACAGAACCCCGGTAAGAAATCCTTACCTGGAAACAAGTAGAAAATAATCACAACAATAAATGAAGACCCTCGAGCTGCGAAATCAACCCGAACAACCTAGGCAAAATACAAACATACATGCACCATAAATAAACCGGCTAGCTAAAAGCAATTGAAGCCAAAACACAAGGCACAAAAGGTTACCCAAATTTGAGGAAGCAACTCTTAGCAGCTAGGCTAGCTCGGCAAGATGCGCGAGGCATCAAGCGCAGGCAGGCAGGGCGTGTGGGGAACCTTAGGAGTGAGCGGCGAAGGCGTGTGCGACAGGTACAGCCAGGCTAGGTGGGGAGCTGCGTTCTGGCGCGAGGCGTCACGATGGGCTGTTGAGCGGCTGGGCGCAAACGGACGGAGCAGCTGGGGCTGCAGGCGTGCAGTTCTTCATGGCGAGGCGACGCTGGGGCTACGGTTCACTGCTGTGGCATTGTGCGTGCGGACGCGATCGGGCGAGGTGAGCTGGCTGGGCGACACTGCTGCACACGGGTGAACAGCGACTGCCTTCGGTGCGGCTTGACGAGGGCGAGAAGGTGCTGGGTTGCGGTAAACCTCGACTGGGCGAGGCTAAGCTTGAGGCGATCCTCGATTGATCTCAGCTGCGATGGGCGAGCAGGGTGGCGATGGTTCTTAGCACACTCTTGGCTGGAAGTTGACACACACCACAACACACCGTCGGTTAGGGCATGACCAAACACAAGAATATGATTCGGCTAGGGAAGAAGACTCACCTGATGGACCTCGGCTTGGCTGCATGAAGAAGTTCTCGACAAGATGGAGGGTTGAAGTCGGCGTGAAGGAGGAGGAGAGAATGGGGATTCGTGCGGATACGGGAGAATGAGAAAATACGATTCCCTTTTCTTTTTCCTATTTAGGTTTGGCGATTCCACTCCTGGCCTTTCCTCCTTCGAGTCCCAGCTGTAGCATGAATTTCCTTTTAAATTATTTCATTTAAGTCAAGCCTCTAAACTCCGTTCAAGTCACAGGTTCAAATTCCAACAGAAGCACATTTGAATTCATTTAATTACATACTTATCCGAACCACCTCCAAACTCCCTAACAAACAACACAAACCCCTGGAACCTGCAACCAACAATCGACCAAGTCTCAGCAAAAGACAGAAACATCCCTGGAACCTTGTCTAACCACAAAGCCGGTTCCGAGGGCAAAATGACCAAAATGCCCCTAAGAGCTAAAACTGTCTTAACGGCCCATCAGAACAACCGAATAACGAACCGAACGTATATGGGGACCGGGATGGAAATCTGGGTCGTTACAATACTCCCTCATTTTAAGACTTTCATCCCCGAAAGTCCTAAGATTGAAACAACTCCGATAATGCGTTCTCATCTCGTCCTCTAATTCCCAAGTCGCTTCCTTTGCCCTCTGATTTCTCCACTGAACTTTCACTTGGTTGATCTCCTGGTTATGCAAGGTTTTGTCTCCCAGGCCAAAATCTGCACATGCTTCTCCTCGAAGCTCAAATCCTTGTTCAACTGCAATGGCTCATGATCAACCACATGCGTCGGGTCTGCCACATACTGTCTCAACATCGAAAAATGAAACACGTTATGCACTGTTGCCAAAGACGGGGGCAATGCCAAATGGTAAGCCACTACTCCGATCCTCTCAAGGATCTCAAAAGGCCCAACAAACTTGGGGCTCAACTTCCCTCGCTTACCGAACCTCAACACACCGCGCATCAGCGCTACGTTTAGAAAAACATGTCGACCAACCTCAAACTCCAAATCTCTACGCCTAACATCAATGTAACTTTTCTGTCTACTCTGAGCTGTCAAAGTGCGAGCCCTGATCTTCGGCACTGCGTCGTTCGTCATCTGAAGTAACTCGAAACCCAAAACCTGCCTATTACCAACCTCTTCCCAAAACACTAGGGACCTACACCGCTTACCATACAAAGCCTCGAATAGAGCCATCTGAATAGTCGATTGATAACCGTTATTATACGCAAACTCCATCAAATATAGGTACTGATCCCAACTGCCGAGAAAGCCTCGAATAGAGCCACCTGACAAACCTCTGCTTAGCTGCGTGAAGAAGTTCTCGACAAGATGGAGGGATGAAGTCGGTGTGAAGGAGGAGGAGAGAATGGGGATTCGTTCGGCTACAAGAGAATGAGAAAATACGATTCCCTTTTCTTTTTCCTATTTAGGTTTGGCGATTCCACTCCTGGCCTTTCCCCCTTCGAGTCCCAACTGCAGCATGAATTTCCTCTTAAATTATCTCATTTAAGTCAAGCCTCTAAACTCCCTTCAAGTCATAGGTTCGAGTCCCAACAGAAGCACATTTAAATTCATTTAATTTCACATTTAATTTCACATTTATCTGAACCACCTCCAAACTCCCTAACAAACAACACAAACCCCTAGAACTTGCAACGAACAATCGACCAAGTCTTAGCAAAAGACAGAAACATCCCTGGAACCCTGTCTAACCACAAAGCCGATCCCGAGGGCAAAATGAGCAAAATTCCCCTAAGAGTAAAACTACCCTAACGGCCCATCCGAACAACCGAATAACGAACCGAACGTACCTGGGGAACTGGGATGGAAATCTGGGCCGTTACAACAGGCGAGTTACTGAAATCTTGAAAAGCTCTTAAAGACAAGCGCACCCATACCGAACAGGAAAGGCGTGTCAATCGACATGAACAAGAGCGAATATAATCTTGAAAAAGACAGTTGAGTGATACGTCATAAAATCGAGACAAATCGGGCCGCCAGGGACTGCCACCTAGCAAGTTTGAAAAATACACACCCACTGTGGTTTCATTAGAGCAAATACTGATGAAGATTAAAGATAAAGTAACTCTTAGGTGGCCCAACAAAATGAAAGTGGGGTCGCACAAGAGGAACAAGGAGAAATACTGCTTGTTTCACCGAGACCGTGGGTATACCACGTCTGAATGCTACAACCTAAAAGATGCCATAAAAGCCTTAATCTAGAAGGGGCACCTGAAAGAGTATGTGGGCGAAAGACAGAAATCACTCGAGTGTCCTAGAAAAAGGCAAAATACCAAAAATTTTCCACCTCCCTAAGAAATTCGAACCATCATGGGCAGACCTACAAGGGGAAACTCCAACAGAAAATGAAAGGCAAGCATGAGGCAAGCTTGTAAAACGCTTGGATGTGAAGAAGTAAGAATAATGGCCGCAGGTGACGACGATATCAATTTTTGAATGAGGACTCAAAGCAGGTACACCAGCCTCACAATGATGCCTTGGTGGTCTCATTGGTCATATCCAACATCAAGGTTTGAAGAATATCGAACGACGAGGGCAGTTTTGCGGATATATTCCCACTACGAGCATTCAATGCAATGAAGATAGGGCGAGACAAGTTGTCTCTTTGTTTGACATCGCTGATGGGGTTTAGAGGCACCACTGTATATCTAGAAGGCAACATCAAACTCCCGATTACCTTCAGTGAGAGTGATAATATTGTCCTGACATTTATTATTTTTTTGTGGTAGATGATATGTCATTCTACAATGCAATACTCGGACGTCCATCGTTGCATCAACTACGAGCTATCCCGTCTATATACCATCAGATAATGAAGTTTTCGACCCTCACAGGAATGGGCAAGGTCAATGGTGAATTTTTTTTTTCTCGGGAAGGCTATCACACCGATTTGAGAAGTATACCCAGCACATCAGAAGTAAGCATGGTCACCACATCTCTAGAAGACGCTTCAGCATCAGGACATGCCACACCCATTTAGCAAGGTGGGGCACTTGAGGAGGCAGAATCGGTCGAAGCAGAGATAGAACTCGGTAATCTTGTCAAAGATTATGATTTAAGTAGAGGAGAACCAGTGGAGTAGTTAGAAACAATAACCTTGCTGAACGAAGACCGAAAAGTTAAGATCGGAACAAGCCTGGGCATGGCTCAACGAGATAAACTCGTGTCTTCCTCTAACAAAATGCTAATGTGTTTTCCTAGACAGCTGAAAGCATGTCTAGGGTTGACCTAAAAGTGATGGCCCATCGACTGAACATAGATAGGGGTTGTAAACTAGTAAGATAGAAGCGACAAGCATTCAACCACACTAGGAGCAAGATCATTCCTGAATAGGTTAATGAGTTACTGGGCACATGGTTCATCAGAGAGGTGAATTATCTTGAATGGTTATCCAACATAGTGTTGGTAAAAAAGTCGAATGGTAAGTAGAGAACTTGCATCGATTTTACGGTTCTGAATAAGGCATGCCCTAAAGACAATTTCACGTTACCTCGCATAGACCAGCTAGTGGATGTGACATCAAGTCACGAGACTCTTTCATTCATGGATGCTTAGTCAGGGTACAACCATATACAAATGCACCCAGCTGATCAGGAAAAGACCTCATTCATAACGAGTAGAGGGTTGTACTGCTACAATGTAATTCCCTTTGGCTTGAAGAATGTAGGGGCAACATACCAGAGGCTAGCCAACAGGATGTTTGCACACCTTATTGGAAAAACATATGTAGGAGCAAGAGTGCGTGAAACCACAAAAACGACATGTCCCAAGCATTTGATACCCTCAGGCAGTATTGAATGAAGCTCAACCCAAACAAATGTGCATTCGGTGTCAGATTAGGGAAATTCCTAGGTTTCCTGGTGCACTAGTGAGGAATAGAAGCCAACCCAAACAAGATCCGCGTGATAATGGAACTCACACTGCTCCAGACAATGAAGCAGCTTCAAAGTTTGAATGATAAAGTGGCAGCCTTGAATCGATTCCTCAGTAGAGCGACACACAAGTGTCTACCCTTCTTCAAATTGAAGACATACCTTAGAAAGAGTGCTTAGAACAAAGTGAAAATTTGAGTGGACGAAAGAGTGCAGATGTAAAGACCCGACCCGAATGGGGTCCTAAAATAGGCCTTTACCTCAATGCATGCATTAAAACTTATAAAATAATATGCAAGGTTGAATGCCAGATTCTAATTAAAACAAAATACAATAAAACATCCATTCAAAACAAGAGCAAAACGTCCTGGAACCTGTCCCTGTTTCCAAGTACCTGTTCCAAGCTAAATACAATTTAAAACGTACTCTGATCAGAGATTTAATTCACATTCAAATCCAAAAATGGTTTACAACAGTGTCAGAATCCGGGCAACAACCAGAAAATAACCTAAGGGCTCCGTGCCCAACTACATGCATTCAGAGGACATTTAAAACATGAAAACATAAATAAAAGACTCAGAGTTCGAAACAACGGGTTTCCATGATCATCGCTTCCTCCTTCTTGACCATCCTGTCTCGCACCATGGTTACCTGTGGAAAACCACAAAATAAGGGTGAGTAACGAATTACTCAGTAAGAATCCCCAACCGGGGTACAATACGAAAACATCTCATTTAGCACACCGACATGCAACCATACAATGACTTAGAGCAAACGGTTGGTTTAGGCTATGTGTTAACACTAGAGCTAGCCTATCAAGGGCTTACAACTACAACCTATCCTAGGTTCTACACCTGGATGGCCCTCGGGGTCTTACACAACCTAGGATACAATGACACAATGATGCCCATCGGGGACTTACACAAAAGGATGCCCATCGAGGTCTTACACCTCTAACAATGATGCCCATCGGGGTCTTACATCTCAAACAATGATGCCCATCGGGGTCTTACACATACGGATGCCCATCGGGGTCTTACACCTCAAACAATGATGCCCATCGGGGTCTTACACATACGGATGCCCATCGGGGTCTTACACCTCTAGCTATCAATGCTGCCCAACGGGGTCTTACACATCTAGGATGCCCATCGGGGTCTTACTCCAGCTAGGATCACTGAGATGCCCATCGGGGTCTTACACTCTCTAGCAACCTTATGATGCCCACCGGGGCTTACACACAAGGGAATAGTGCAGTGCCCATCGGGGACTTACCTACATTGTGGATCACCTGCCTAGCACTAACATGGAACTATCAGAATATAACAGGAACAAGAATATGCCAAGATAAAAGACCCTAGCCTGTAACTAATATAACAGAAACACCAGTACAACACAAACCTGGAAGCAAGAGAAACCATGTAACCTATCCACTATAAATTTCATACAATCACAAGATATGGCATGCTATCAATTATTCGCAGGGTCCACACAACCTCGGTAAGAAACCCTTACCTGGTCGGAAGGCAACTACACACAAGAATCCTAAGCTGCGATCGATCCCGAGCTAGCTAATGAGAACCTAACAAGCACAATAATTATCACAACCCATAGGCCTAAATTTAATAAAATAAACAGGCTCTAAAGGAGCAACTCACGCGGCAAGGGCGACGCTACGGACGGACAGCCGTGCGACGCGGGGGGTCGCTTTGGGAGCGAGATGGCGCAGGGTTGTTACCGACGGACAGTTGACAGTGGCCTGGCGCAGCGCACGCGGCGCGAAGCGCGAGCGGCACGCGGCACGGCGCGCTGGCGCTATGGGCGCTGGCGCGACGCGGACGCGTTGGGACGGATGGCGCGCGCAGCGCTGGGCGAGCGCGACGCTTGTTGGGACGGCGCGGTGCCTTGCGGCTGGCGCGCGGAAGCACTGGGGACGGCGGCGGGCGTCTTTGGCGGCGCGGCCGTCTGGCGCGCGAGCTCGGCTGGGCGATCTGGGCACGCCAGGCTGGTGCGACGACGTCTGGGGCGCGATGGCAGACTATTGGGCGACACAGTCTTGCTTTCGGCCGGGCGATGGCGCTCTCGCTGGGTGGTGATGGGGTGGCCGGCCGACGCTTCTTTGTTGGGCGATGGGCGGTGGCTGGCCGCACGGCTTGGCTGTGGGATGACGAACGATGGGGGAGCTGCTCGGGGGGAAAAGCTTGGGCGGCCATGGTGATTTGGAGAAGAAAACACAATAACCCTAATTTCCCATTCTTTTAATCAAATGCACCAAAACCCCAAGAACTCAAGGCTAACTAAAATATGCCGCGGAAAGAGCAACAAGATCACTTGGTGGCTCAACTGGAAAGGCCCTGCTCTAGCACACAAGGCCATCCTGGCTCGAATCCTGGCTACTGCAACATTAAATCCCTATTTTACTTTTGCATCTCTCCATGCCCAAAAACATCCACGAAGCATCAAAATCCTACTTAAGTCCATCCCATAATTCTTAACAACTAGAAAAGACATAAACGGCCCTGACGATCCGACCAAATTACCAAAATACCCCTAGGGCATACCTGGAAGACCGGGATGAAAACCTGGGCCGTTACAGCAGATAAGATCTTGACAAGTTGAAGACATACCTTAGTGAAACACCCCTCATATCTAAATAAGTTCCAAGTGAAGAACTGTTCTTGTATATAGCTAGGTCTGAAAGAGTGGCAGACGAAAACTTACATCAGTTACCTATCTACTACACCAACAAAGCGATGATGGACACCGAAACTTGGTACCCTCAAATAGAAAAACTACCGCTTGCATTGGTCACTTTTGCAAGAAGACTGCGACCCTATTTCCAAACACACAAGGTGAATGTATTGACGAACCTCCCCCTGAGGCAAGTGTTGCAGAAGCCAGAAACATCTGTTCGGTTGCCAAAGTGGGCGATCGAGCTAAGTGAACATAACATACACTACCAGGCCAGACCTTCTATCAAGGGGTAGGTAGTAGCTGATTTTATAGTTTAATAGACACCGGGAATGATGGAAGAGATATGTAAAGTGGAACCCAAAATTTGGAACTTGTATATAGATGGCTCATCGAACCGAAAAGGATGCGTAGCAGGCCTGTTGCTAGAGTAGCTAGAGGGGGATCGCTTTGAGCATGTGCTTCGGTTTACATTCCAGACCTCTAACAATGAAGCTGAGTATGAAGCAATAATCGTAGGGCTTCAAGTCACTATAGTAGTGGGGCAAGCCACCTGCATGTCAAAAGCGACTCCCAGCTCATAGTCAACCAGATCTCTGCTGCCTACCAAGCTAAAAAGGCAAGGATGGTGCCATATCTTCAGAAAGTGAAATAGTTAATCAAATCCTTCGTGGAGGTGAACTTTCAACAAGTCTCAAGATCCTAAAACACCAATGCCGACTCTTTAGCCAAACTAGTTGCATCATACGAAACTGAAGTGAGTTGTTTTGTCCCAGTAGAGATTCTATTTAGGCCAAGTGTAAATATGGAGAGAGTACATGGGGTCACCACCACCTCGAGTGCGAGCCAAGAGACATGGATGACTCCCACCATTGAATATTGGATAAAGTAGCAGTACCTGAAGACAAAAAAGAGGCTCGCAAGTTGCGCAACTGAGCTACTAGATACGCAATAGAAAGAGGAATCATGAACAAACGGGGGTACTCCCTACCCCTGCTTCGATGCCTCAATCCTGAAGAGGCAGAATATATCATGAGAGAAGTGCATGAAAGAGTATTGGGAACCACTTCAAGGCTTGGTTCTTGACCCGAAAAATAAACTGGCAAGGTTACTTCTGGCCAATGGTAGTGGAAGATGCAAGATGGTACACGCAAGCATGCGACAAATGTCAACAATTTCACAAAAATCAAACACCACCCACCAGAGAACCTTACTAGCATGGTCGGACCATGGTCCTTCACCCAATAGAGGGCCGACCTCTTTGGACCATTACCACAAGCTAGAGGTCAATTAAAGTTCGTTGTTGTAGAAATAGCTACTTCACCAAGTGGGTGGAAGCAGAGGCGTTGACCACCATCAGAGAGAAAAAGGTCACTGACTTTATTTGGAAATGCATCATCTATAGGTTCGGAATCCCACACTCTGATAACAGACAATGAGAAGTAGTTCGATAATGTAGCATTCTGAAAGTTTTGCCAAGAGTTGAACATAATTCACCACTACTCATCTCCAACGCACCCTCAAGCAAACGTGCAGGTAGAAGCAGTCAATAAGATTATTTAAAAGAACCTGAAAACCAAGCTAGAAGCCCTAAAAGGGGCATGAGTTGACGAGCTCCTAGGAGTCCTGTGGGCATACAGAACCACGCCTAGAACCTTGACGGACGAAACACCATTCTCTCTTACTTACGGGGCTGAAGCTGTGATCTTTGTCGAGATCAGCATCCCGTGACCTCGAACAGAATTCTACAATCCAAGCCAGAACGACCAAGAGCTGCAGTTTAGTCTCGACTTGTTAGAAGAACGAAGAGAAGCAGCTCAGATCCTAGTAGTTGATTACAAAATCGGGTCGCCAGGTACTGCAACTCAAAAATGAAGATCAGACGATTCAAAGAGAGCGGCTTGGTGCTAAGGAAGGTCATGCCAAATACAAAAAACCCCAATGATGGTCCAAAGGGTCAAAATTTGGAAGGGCCGTACTTGATCTAAAAAATCTTGCGCCAAGGCACCGACTACCTCTAAACATTAGATGGTGCAACAGTACTACATCTATGTCATTCTGAACATCTCAAGAAATACTATTAGTAGCAGAGCGTGCCTAGACAACGTGCTTAGACTACAATCATTATTTCAATTCTTTAGGATAGTTGATAGGTTTATTTCTTTTGTTTCATTGTTTCATTCATAAAAATGTTTCCAGATTAATTCAACATATTGATTTTTAATACGGTTCAAGTCATTTGTACTCCTATAATATCTGTTTAAGAAAAATTGTCTTGAATGGGGGCAACTAAGTGGATGAGGTAAAAAAGGCTATCTGAGTTCAACTAAAGCAAATAAGGCCAAAGAGGTTATTCGAGTTCAACTAAGTTGATAAGGACAAAGAGGCTATCCGAGTGCAACTAAGTGGAAAAGACCAAAATGGCTATCCAAGTTCAACTAGGTCGGTAAAGCCAAAGTGGCTATCCAAGTTCAGCTAGAAAGGTAAGGCCAACTAGGCTACTCAAAATCAATAAAAGAAACAAGGTAATAACAGGCAACCCAGGTCACCTAAGTGGCACTCTAGTCACCAAAATTCGTTCGAAACAATAAAGAAATCTAAGCCACAACCAACCAAGAGACTAGACCGATCAACAGTGTCGACCACCAACCACTTTCGTTATGCGCACTCTTCTCAGGTGGCTTCGAGCCTTTTTACTCAGTCTTGGGCCTTTCTAGGCAGGCCTTTCAATCTCTTAGGCCTAATTTTGCTTAGGAGTTGTGATCATATCCCCATCTTCGTCAGAAAACATAGTATCCGAATCCACAATAGAATCGATGTCGTCTAGCCCTGTGAAGTCAAAATTATTAACATAAAGACTCCCGAAATCGACAACACTCAAAGAAAGTATCGGGAAAAAGACTTATGTCTACATCATAAGGATAATAGTGAAAGCATTAAGATGGTCCCCGAATGATAACCAAAAAAAAAAAAAGAGAGACTAACACACTTGAAAGAATGTTGTGCCGAGATAAAGATTCCTCAGTGACGTATTGCAAACTATTTCTCGCTCTGTCATCTAATTTTGAACCCCGACTTAAGAAGTCATATATCTCAGAACGAGGTTCAACATACACGTCCTCTGCAAAGGTAGAACCGCAAGTAAAGACATGTGCATATATATAAAAAAACAGGAAAAAGACTACTATGTGATTCTAGAAACCTAAGGGCTCGTTTGGTAACACTCAAGTTTCCTGTTTCTCGTTTCTTGTTTCTTAATTTTTTTAGAATAAGAAACAAGGATGTGTTTGATAACTATTCTTGTTTTTTGTTTCTTAAAAGAAAAGAAACATAAACAAACATGTTTGGTCAAAAGTGTGCATTTTTTTAGCCTTAATAATTTTTTTTTATAAGAATCTGTTAAACCAAAACAAATTATAAAAACAAATCGAATAAATCTTAATTAATAACAAAAAATTTGTAATGTTTACAAATATTAAAAAATTTTAAAATCAAATTACAAATAAATAAATTTAAATAAGATATAAATACACATACCAAACATCTATATATTTATAATAAAATTAAGAAATAAAATAAAAACGGTTATATATAAATACTATTTGTATATAAATTAAGATATTTTATAAATATAAAATCAAAACATTTGGTGTAAATAACAAATTCTATTATCCATATTTTAATTATAGCCAATTTTTAAAAATATTTCATATATAGCAAAATATGAAATATTTAACTTGATTAAAATCTATTTGTTCCAAGTTTCACCTGAATGAAGCCTAAAAATTTTGTAACTATTAATTTAATGTGATTATTATTATTATATCGATTTGATTCTATTTAAGGTTTTGATATTTGTAGAATTTTTTTCCTTTTTTGCTACCTTTGAAAAATCTTATTTTATTAGTACATATACACACACATATATATATAAACTAATGATATTGAAATATAAATATTCATTTATAGAAATTAAATTAAAAAGTGAGTATATATTAAAATTAAAATAACAAATCAAGTTATTATATATTGAAATTAAAATAATAAATAAATTATATATAAAAAAGTAATCGAAATAATATGAAAATATTAGTATTGTGTTTTTAGAACTTGAAATAATATATAAATACATATTGAACCGAATTAAAATTGAAACGTTAATTTTTAAAAATTAAAACTGAAAGTAAAAAATAAAACTAAGAAGGCAAAAAAAAAAAAAAAAAAAAAATCACAGTATTGAACCTGGGAGATGTTGCATGTTACTTTTATTGTGGCTCACTTGCCATCATGCCAAAGGTTAAAATTATGTAAAGAATGCAACGTTTTAAATATATTACAAAATTGTAATAAAAGGAATAATCATAGAGAAACATAAATGGAACAAGAGAAACTCTATTTAGGAGTTTATCATTTTAAAGCTCAATATTAGAAACGTTTTTTTTTTAAATTATGGGAACAAGAAACGACAACAGTTACCAAACAAGTATGTTTCTAAAAAAAAGAGAAACATAAACAAAAAACTGGAAACATGATCGTTACCAAACGGGCCATAAGTTACCATTTTCCAAATATTTAGTGGGAACAGTGTAGCAGATGTTAGGACAAGGGAACCAACCAGGTGCCCCCCCACATAAAACCAAGTGTCCCTCCATGCCTTATGGCTCATAAGACCCATTAGCAAAGGTTGAAGACGAGGGGTCAAGTAACAAGTGTTGGTTCGAAATAGCAACACACAATTAATGAAAATAATTATCGGAAGAATGATGACGTGGCTTGGCTTAGGTTTCGCCAACACGAAACCTTGAATGTAATTCAGCGGACTGTGTGAAGATATTTTGCCAAGATTGTGCAAGTATACACAAGTCTTTTTGTAGCAAGTTATAACTTAAGTACAAGTCATTCTCCACAAGGACTTCAAAGTGTTTAAACTTGTTTTCGTGCCAGAGTAGAAGGTAACCAGTGTGATAGTAAAGCAGTTGGTCTGAAGTAATAAGCGAAAATAACATGATATACTATCAATTTGATTAAGTATTGGAAGGGTAAGGTTTTCAGGGCTTCGCTTAAGTGAAGCAACTAGCGAGATACTTTGCTAACAGTGGGGCCTTAAGTTCTCTCGAACTTCAACAATGGCTCTCTCGAGCACTTAGTTCGCTCTCTCGAGTCAAACAACGAAAGAAAACCAAAGCTAGATACCATCGATTCTTATCTCTAAGTATTCGCTTTTCAAGCAATGCATGCCAGCTCGCTCCGTCCTGGTCTTTCGACTTCGTACAGAGTTTATACAAATGACTCAAAGCAAAATTTACTTTCAATGATGTTCGCATGCAATACTTTCCCTCACTAACTACTTTGCTTACGCGATTTCCTTACTTCCCTTTAACCTTCCGACAACAGTTTTAGTTACTCGTTATCGCGAAGAACATGCTTAAGACAAAAGAAAATACAAAAAAAACATGCTTCAAACGTAAACAAGATTCGTCAACACCAAAAGATAAAAGTAAACAAAAACGTTGAAATTACTAAAGAGTTGGTTACAAAGTTTTGCAACAAGAAAGCTTGAAATACAGAAACAATGAACACTACACTAAGCCCGACAAAACTGCTCCGACGGCTGAAAACTGCTGAGGAACAAATTTGGTCGGAAATATGATAGGAGTTCTAAAACTTAGAGAGAAAATTCCTGGAAGAAGGTTCGACTCTGAATTTGATGGAGCTCGCTCCTTTTATAGCACTCCCAACCGGATTTGCTTTTCCTTCCTACTCCACGATTCGATCCTGCCAAAAACTGCTCTAGACTCTTATTTGTCGGGTGTATTAAGCTGATAAAATGAACGACCGAGATGAGCTTTAGAGCACCGATTGCTGCCACACATCCTTTTTTAGAGATATATATATATATATATATATATATATATCGGGTGTATTAAGCCGATAAAATGAACGACCGAGATTAGCTTTAGAGCACCGATTGCTGCCACGCATCCTTTTTAGATATATATATATATATATATATATATATATATATATTTGTTGATCAAGGTTGGATGCTTCGCTGAGCTTCGCTTGGGCGAACAAAGGTTTGCTTCTTTCATAATCTGCCAGGCTTCCATTTCGCTGGTGTGTAGCAAGCACGAGCTCCTTCTTCATTAATTGCTCCCTCTTACTGGGCTATCCTACATAAGAATACAAGTATCAATTCTTTTAAAGATAAGAACATTTTTACTCGTATTCGTTCTATTTCGCTACTTTTATGTTCGCTTTCGCGTTTGTCAGACTTTTATCCAGATGTTCGCTTATTCGCGGTTTGAGTCTGCAAAGAGAGAAATTTCTTACAAAAATTACTTTGATTTCTTTTATAAATATCTTAATTAAGCTAAACACTCAATTCTTGAGAGTTATTAACAAGATCGGGCAGCATTACCCTTCCCGTATTTTGTATAAAGGAGAGAAAATATGGACACTAAAGGACCCTTCCATCTAAAATATATCCCACATAACACAATAACTGAGAAATATATTCCAAATGTTCTGGAAAATCTGACTGGGAGTTTGCCCTAATATGGCAAAGAGTTCTTGGATAATGTGGATGATGGGTAGACGAAACCCCCTCTCTAACATCACTACGTAGACAACTACCTAACCCGACAGAGGATCCGTGGGAACTTCCCCTTCTACCGGAAGCTAGATCAACACGAAAGGAGGAATCTCATACTTTCTCCTTATCTACTCTAGGTCGTGCTCGGTCAGCAATGAAACATCATCCCGAACAAACCGTGGGTCGCTGGCTGATCCCCGTTGATGGGACCTTTGGGTCGAATAATCTGTGAAGATTCGGCTCGAGTCTAAGCCTCGTTGTCATAATCAGAATCCATGAGTCAACTACTATGATGAGTTAAAAGACGACCACATACAAGAAGATAAAGCAAAAGAAAAGTATATGTTTAGATTTGCACAAAACGCTCGAAGACAAAAGAGTTTGGAAAATATGGGCAAACTTAGAAAGGAGTGAAAACTTAAAGAAAGCTTGCAAATTGATGAAAAAGTTTGAAAAACCACACCTTGGAAAAAGAAAGAAAATTAGAAGATTTGGATGAAGAATGGAAGAAATAAAGGGTATTTATAGAAGTTGAAGAAAGTTTGAAGTCACCAGGTCGCCTGTGACACACCTAGGTCGCTTGGGTCACCTAAAAATCCAGCAACACCGATAGATATACTTGACTTAAGCAAGCCCAAGAATACTTTTAGACTCAACATAACATTAAGAAGTTGAAGTCTAAAAGTGGGGGCACCTGTTATGGGAAAAATTAGGACCGAGAAATTGAGCTACTTAGAGTCAAGTTGGGCCCACCAAAAGAGGTTAAAGACTAGACCGGCTTGACAGAGTAAGGCCCGAAGAAGTTGACACCGGTCCGAAACCAAGCATAAAAGCCTCATCGGCGCTCGAGTAGGCAAACATACGAGTCTCCTGGGCCACAGAGTCCCGAGGTGAGCGCAAGCACCCAAGCGGGTGAGCCGCATGAACACCCAGGCAAGCAGGCCACGTGGGCACCAAGGCAAATGGGTCATAAGCCTACCTAAGCGTGTGCGGGCACAAGCCCGCTAATAGCTCTTAAAATAGAGCGTTATTTAGCCGATATCGTAATATATTCTAAAGGTATTTTTAAATTAATCGAATGAATTTTAGAGTTAGAATAGCATTAAGATGGGGAATTTATATAAATACGATACATGTATGATTTATGAGCTTAAATATAAAAGGCTAAGAAAACTAGCGCATTTTAGAGGAAAATATGGATGTTGAATGCTTTTTGTGCTTAAATATGCACTTCGCTAATTTATTGATATAACTATAGGATTTGAGAACATTATTAGCATCCCATCCAAGGGAATGTGGAATGCTAAAAGCGTTGCGAATTCGAACAACAAAGCGGACAACTATAGAACTACGAGATCTTCCGAGTATATTCGCAAAAGGGAAAACTGAGAAGATAAAAATAATGCAATGTAGATCTGGAATCACTAATGCGGAAACAAAAATTAGAATTGATGCCAAAGCCTCAATAACCGAATAAGGAAAGAATCCGATGCCGAGCTAATGCCAACTATCAGATTGCGGGATAGACAAATTGCAATAATCATGGGATTCATTCCTTAATCAGCATAAACGTGATTGCCAAAATCAATAAGAGAAAATCTGTCGCACGAATCAAGAGATAAGCTGCCAAAGATAAAATGCAATAAAAGGCAATAAAGATATTTCCAACACTTGCCTTCTAAGTCGATTCCTTAGTCCCCAAGCATTTCAAAGTACATAAAAATGAGTAGAACCAAGAGAGAAAGTGTGTCTGTTTTCGGAGTTCTTCTCCCACACTTGGGATGAGGATTTCGAAGCGAAGTTTGTGTTCTTATTGACACGGAGTTCTATTCTTCAAATAGGCGCCATTTATCACTTTTCTTATAGCTTTCATTTATCGTTTTCTTTTAGTTTATCTTTTCTACGTAGTTTTCATTGTTGTTTTGCACAAACATTAACTTTTTCAATGCAATATTATTTATATTTCATTGGCATGCTTTATCTGTTCTTTACTATGTCTGGCTAAGCGTCTTAGGCGAAGGTTAAGAGTGTGGGTGGTAGTATGCATGTACTAGGTAAAGAGAGTTGTTAATTGAAGCATGTTTAATTAGGATCTTAATTTTAATAGTAACTGTTGGCCGATCATCCACACGGACTAATAGGTTGTAAATCAGAAGAGGAAACAACCTAAGGCCAGTTTACATGTTCAATAGGTTAGTATTTTGATGACTGTTGTACTTTAAATCAGAGTTTAGGAATAAATACGTAACTATTGCATGCAGAGCACCGTGTTTTCACCACATTGAGTGGCAACGGAAGTTGGCTTAATGCAAACGAATGCGGAAGCAGACATTTGTTAGGCGAAGTATGACAATTACTGCTTACCACAATTTATCCTAGGAATTGCTAGACACTTCCTATAACCTTAACCTGAGCCTTAGTTAATTTTTCCTTTTTATTTACTTTCTCATCTAGATATAAAACAAAACCAAAATCCCAACACCATTGTTTTTACTTTCTTGCACGACTCTTAAGTTAATTAATTTATTATAGACATCAATTCCTGCGGTGAATGGTAAAATATAAATACTTATCAGTTGCTGCATTTTCGACCTCGTATACTTGTGTGAATGCGATTCCAAAGCGTGTAGCTTCAACAATAAAGTCTTATACTTATAATTTATCATTAACTTATTTATATCGCACCAAAATATCGCACCATCTGCATAGGTGCGCGCAGGAACTAGCCTGCTTCAGCGCTGAAGGGCACATGCCCACCTCAGCTTGGGCAGGCCACCTGCCCGCCTCAACAACCTGACCCGACCGGGCCTGACGCTGACCCGATAGGGTTGGCTCATTTCACCTTTTTTGTGTATGTTCCCTATTTGGGCTCTGTTTTGCGCGCCATTTTCACATATATTCATCATTTTTTCTTATCTACGGCTAGACCCCATTTGGGGCTCGGTCCAAGAAGAAATATTTACCTAAAATAGAAATATTCACCTAAAAAGGAGAATATTTCTCAAAAATAGAATTTATTTTTACCAAATGTGGTCACCTACTCGCTTCCTATATATATTCAAGTCAATTAATTATGTGGCAAGCCATTTCTAAAACCTTAACCTGGTCACCTACTCACCTACTCACCTCTTTCAACCTAGATTGACTTAGGCATTGGAGGCGGTGTGACTCACACCACACCGGTGTCCAGTTCTTATTTGTTTTGCAGGTAATTCGTCCCCAATCGAATACAAATTCACTGTTGATCTCGAAGAGTAAATTTGGGCATCAACACTTATCGTATGTTTTTTCTTACTTGGATATCTACATCTTACCTATATTTTAAGAAACCAAACCAAAATTTGGGAATAAAAAAAAGTAGCTTTCAAAAGCTTGTTTTTGTTTTAGAAATTCGGTTAGCATTCATCTACTTTTTCAAGGAAAGATAGATACATTGTAGAAATGATGGAGCAAAAACTTAAGTAAAAATAAGTTTAAATTTCAAAAACCAAAAAACAAAAATCCAAATAATTATCAGACACAGCCTAATTTATTTTAGCATTTTTGCAAAATTTCACCACTTAGATATGTTTACTTTTTGGCTTGTTGCTACATTTGTGATGATAATTTGCCCTTTTTTTGGTAACCATACGAAGGAGCTTTCAAGAACATTGAACCACAAAAATCGAAAAGCTCAAATTGATATATTCTATCGTTTTCATTTGTTAATTTAAAAAATGTCAAGCAAATAAAAAAAGAAAATCAATTATAAAGAAAAAGAGAAAACATGGAGTCCCCATCACTGGGAAAATAAATTCATCAAACTCAATGTACATAATTAAGTAAAAATATATTGAACTTTCTACGGAATTTGCGCTCAATAGCAAATTATACCTCTTGTATTAGTTTTGCAGCACAATTTCTAAAATAATTGAATGTATAGCACATTAATTAGATATCTATCAATAATTAGTGATAGAACTCAATTAGTGATAGACATCTATTACTAATAAGTGATTGACATCTATCACTAATGAGTGATAGAACTCAATTTGATTTTTTGCTACAAATGAATTAGTTTTGATTTGTGCTACTATAGGTGCAAATATTTGCCATTTTTTGCTGTACATGCAAAATCCACAACTTTCTAAGTTAGTTTTTATTTAAAATTTGGTCTCGAAATTTTAAAATGTTAAATTTTATATTCCTCACTTTTAGTCATTTTTTGTGAGCTTAATTTGAAATATTATGATGTATATTTTTAAGAATTTTTATTTTAATAGTAATGAAATATTAGTGAAAATTATTTAATAAACTTACAATTAAGTTTCAAAAAATCAATATAACTAATAAAATTTTACACAAATTGTCAAAGTATTAGCGAAACCTCCAAAGTAAATACGTAAGAACTTTATTTATATTTTTTTTGAGATAAATACGTAAGAAATTCAAGTTTAGATTAAATGAGAACTGAACTCAAAATTTATAAGGTAAAAATATAATATTTTAAATTTCAAGACCAAATTTAAATTTTCTTAAGTAACTGGTTAAATTCAAAAAATAATTACAAATATGATTACTTTTAAAATAAATTAGCAATCCTAATTATTGGTATTAATGGTAACACATATCCATGACTACAGCTGCAAATAATTTGCTTACATTTGGGGGACTACTCCTCTACCTCTTGGTATATATATATATATATAAAACCATGATAACAAAATTTCATTTACTTTCTAACTAACAAATCGATAACTCCAATGAAGTGAAAATGATTGAAATAATTATGTGAAACTTATTAAAACTAGAAATGAGGGAGTGGGAGGGTGAAAGATTCCTTGTGAGGGACAAATATATTCCCCTTCCCGTATACTGATTTCTACGCAGCTTATATATATTTTTTTTAAAATTATTATTCAATCTTTAGATAGATTTTTTTGTTGGTAGAAATGTTTATTTAGATTATTTTTTTCAAAAATAACCAACTATGTAATTAAAAATTAATATATATTTTCTATGAAAAATATCTATTTGGAATATTATTTGTAAAAAAAGATTAGAAAAAAAAAAAAACTGCCAACAACAATCGTTGTTATTAGTGTATATCTAATGACACTAAATGTGTCAGTAACACAATAGTTTCATTATTCATATTACAGATTACAGATTACAGATTCGAGTCTAGAATTTGATCAGTGATAAAATTTTCAATTTAAATTTGCTGGTACATAAGAATTAGTTGATTTTGTGTGCGATAGAACGACAACGATCCAATTAAATTTTGTAATGAACGATATTTACATTGTGCATTCTGTTTGGAAGAATTGATAGCCACTATTATTGAAGCCACTTGCTAAGAAGATGTACGCTCAAAAATTAAAGAAGTTTATATAAAATAGAAATGAATAAAATTAAAGAAGTTTTTAAAATGCAATGATTAATTTGTGTTTTTCTTTTTGGTGGCACACAAGAGCCAAGGGACAAGCTCTGTTTGCTCTCATATCTAATCTACCCCAATGGGGAGTGGACATCTCCCCTAACTTATTTTTTAAAAATTAGAAAAAATGAGATATTTGATTTACTGAGTCGGATTTTAATTGGGAGTGTTTGTGCCCATTTATATATACACCTCATTATTTTTATGAAACAAATCGCTTAATCTTGTAATATTTCATTGTGAATAAATTTGATAACCACTATCGATAGTTCTTTTGACTATTAAATTAATTTACTAGTTTGTTACCATAATTTTGCTTATTTTAAATTTGGGTTATTTAACTCTTAAAAAGAGAATTATTTAGGTTCAGTTTCATAACCATTTGTTTTTTGTTTATGAAATTTAAGTTTATTTTTACTCAAATTTTCTACCATGTGCTCCATTTTTTTTTTTATAGAATGTGTCCATATTTTCTTAAGAAAGTAGGTGAATACTAACCCAAATTTAAAAACAAAAATAAACTTTTGGAAGCTACTTTTGTTTGTTTTCAAATTTTGATTTTGTTTATTAAAATATAGGTAAGATATAGATATCCAAATAAGAAAAAATATATAGTAAGATAGTTGTTGTAGGCTTAAATTTCATAAACAAAAAACGAAAAACAAAATAGTTATCAAATGGAGCCTTAATTATATAATAATGGGAAATTGTAGAGCATAGACCCTTTTAGAAAAATAATTGTAAATCTAGACACATCTTAAAGTATTTGTGAATCTATTTTTTAATTTAAATTTAATTAATAATATTTTTTATAATACCTATTTTACCCTTTTTTTCCTGATGTTTTGCAAGCCTTGCATTTTTTTTCCAAATCGAGGAGTTCAATTGAGCAACTGGCGAATTCCTGCTCTTTTCTTTCTTTTTTTTTTAATCTCAATTCTTCACCTTTTTAAACTTGATTTCATTATTTTTTTCAACAATTTCTTTTTAAAAAATTAATTACATTGATTCATTCTTTAAAAATTTCATAATTTTCATTAATTTTTTTCCCTTTCAAATCCTTCTTTTTATTTCATTCTTTTTTATCTGTCATTAAGTGGATTTTGACTTCTTATGTTTCTTGCTTCAAATTTCAAATTGTTTTAAGATTCTATTAACGTTATATTAAGGATTTTTGGAGAGCAAATTTATGATTTTGTCTTCAATAATCTAATAATTATATGACTACTTGTTTTTTCATCTTTTTCTAAAAATACAGCCACTCTAAAAAAATAGTAACAAGAGTCATTGATGTTAATGAATGTTGTTACTTTTTTCTTAAGAGTCAATGGTATTCTAGAATTTGTTTAGATCTATAATTAAGTTGTGATAAGCAATATAATTTTTTTGTTAAAAAAATTAAAATACTTACCAAACCATAAAAAGTTTATTCATAAATCCTTTTTTATATTAAAACCTTTTGGATTAATAAATAAATACAAATTTTTATATTAAATTTTAACCTTTTGTATTAATAAATAAATACAGTCATAAATACGGTTGAATAGTGTATGATTAATATTCATTAATATAATATTTAGTGCATTATTAATACTCATTAATATAATATTATAGTATTGTGTATTATTAATACATTATTATGGATTAATAATATAGTATTGTAGATTATTAATACCGTATTGATATTAATATTTATGACCATGATGGCTATTTTTTAAAAAATTGACCATATTTATAATTATTTTCTAAATTTGACTAATTTTGTAAGTTTACCAAAATAATATCCATAAATCCTTATTTATTTAAAACCTGTATTTATTTATTAATACATAATTAAAGATTTTATGAAATTATCATAATTTTTTTCACACTTTTTTTTTTTAATTTTAGTCCAAAACAATTATGACTTTTGCACTTCAATATATTTGAATAATTAAATAAATACATTTTTATTAATCTTTTCAATTTTTCAAATAGCGAGTTCATTTATAAAAGTTTATGACATGTTCAGACATATTAATTATTTATGCGGTATTAATGTATTAAATACTCATATATAAGATAAATACATATAAATACAAAAGATATTTTAGTTGTGAAATACAATATTAATTCAGTATTTATACGAAATAAAAAAAAATACAATATTGGTAGATAACATGATAATAACAAAAACATAAGTAATCCTAAATTCTTATTTATTTGAACCTTGTATTTATTTAATACAGTCTTATGTATTGTTAATACACTATTATAAGAAAATATGTGATAATATTTATTAATAACAATGACTTTAGTTGTTATTTTAAAAAAAAGTGACCATATTTGTAGTTGTTTTCTAAATTTGACTAAACTGGTAACATTCCATATTTATTAATACAAACTAAATTTTATAAAATCAATCTCATCTTTTTTAACCTATTTTATGAAGTATTAATGTATTAAGCTTTGACATTGTATTAAAAAAATCATTGTTAAATAATTAATAAATACTATAAATAAATATACAATTTGATAAATTAATAGTCATATATGAGATAAATACATAAAAATATATCAGTTAATATGGTACTCATTCAATATTTAACCAAGTAAAAAAAAAAGATATTTATACATAACAGTCAATAGCACAAAAATAACAATAATCCATAAAGCTTTTTTATTTGAAATACGTATTTATTTATTAATACATAATTAAAGATTTCAGGTATTTTGAAAAAAATTAAAACAACCCAAGAAAATCCTCTACAAACTAAAAAATAAAAAGAAAAAATGATTTCTATAAAATCGTAGGAGCTATTTAAGGAAACAATTTTGCATCATGAAATTTTAGGCGGAAATCCACGATTTTGTTTCCGTAAATAAGAGACTTTCATGATTTGGTGGGAAATGGTCCACGATTTTGTTTCTATAAATAAGGGGCAGTACCGTCCTTTTTTATTAATACAAATTATTTTTCTCTATTTAATAATTACTTTTGCTAATTTTTGGTAAGATGGACGATTTGCAATAAGTTTGGTCTTACTTTTAAACTTTGCCCTTATATAATTTCTGCCAAAGTGAATTTTGTCAGGGAATTGACAGGCATCATCGACCAAGCAATTGTTTATTTGAATCCCTTCAAACTTAAAAATTGTACAAGCTCACAAAACTTAAGACTTCTTGACTTCTTACAGCCTATGTATCACGCATTAGTTTTTAAATCTCATAGATTATCTAATCTAATCTAACTACCTTAAAATGTGGCTTAGCGGAAAAATCATTTTTAAGCGATTTTGTTCATAAGCCACATTACATTTTTACAAACCCATCATTCAATTATTAAAAAGCTACCTTAAATTGTGGCTTAAAGAAAAGATTATTTTTAGACGATTTTGCCCCTAAGGCACACTACATATTTACAAACCTATGATTCAATTATTTTTTTTAAAAAAATATCTTATGCAAGAACCGTAGAAAAATTAATAACAATTAGGAACATGGGTAAAAATTAACAATAATGCCTAATAATAAATGTATAACATCTTACAAAATGGGAATATAAAAGGTTTTTGCTTTTCTATTTAATTTATTTAATTAATTGTCATTTATAATGAATTAAATAGAAAAAGTTTTGATTAATTGTCATTTATATTGAATAACTTTTGGAAATGAAAGTATTTGGTAACTTTTAAATTTTTACTATAAAATGAGTTGTTTTTATCATTTATTCCATCACTTTGATTTATCATTTTTTTTTCAAAATTTTCTAGTTTTTAGAAGCTCTTTAATATTAAAGATATTGGTGTTATATTCCAAGTTGCACAAGAAATACACGTTTCGTTGTCTGAATACGGTTTGCAACCTTGCAACTCCTCTTTTATATGAAGTTGAATATCTTTGTTTGATAAATTATTAAGTGGGTTAGTTTTATCGAATGTCTATAAATAATTATAGACTCAATTTTTTTGTTGACACTATTTTATTGTACTTTTGTAATTAGTAATTTATTGTTATTTTATTTCAAAAGTTTGTTAAAATACAGTTGTAAATTTGTTTTTTCAATAATAGAATAGTTTATATTCCATTTTGAAAGGATGGAAGGACAAAAGTCTTACAACTTATTCATAGTTTATATTCCATTTTGAAAGATTTAAAGGACTAAAGCTTTACAACTTATTCATCTCTTATTGTACGAAAGCTATTATATTTTCTTTAATTTTTGTTTAATTTTTTTAAGAAAACAAAAATGAATGAAAACTCACCACCACTATTCCATTCACTTTTATGAACTCACTGCTTCTCCATTTAAATACATGATAAATCTCACCTTTAATATGAATTTTCTCAATTTTTAACGACAATAGACTTTTCATTTACACAATTTTTCATTATAAATATAGACATTTCATAGGTTAACAATCGAATTCCATTTTATATTTTTGTTATTTATTATTCTTATTTCCAAATTTTACTCAAACATTTTTTAGTTCATATATTTTGGTTCTTCTTGGCAATGATTGAATTATAAAAATCATGGTAATATGAAGTGGATAGTGGAGAAATATACAAATTTTGAAAATTGGTAACATTTTAGTAAAAGTTTAATTTTTCTCTTATATTTGGGTGTATCTTATTATTCATTATTCATGCATTGTTTTTTCTTACGTTGCTTGATCCAACTTTTATCTTGATTTTTTTGTACAAAGTTATTTATTTCTAATTTAAGAAAAAGTACTAGAAGATCATTTCTTTATGTTATGCCTTTTTTTTTATTACCAAATAACATTTACTCTATATTTTTTCATCTTTATTCTCTTTTTGGATTACATTTTTTTTACTTCTAATTCTAATTTTTATATAAACA
Organism: Sicyos edulis; assembly: GCA_036507275.1. Taxonomy (NCBI): domain Eukaryota; kingdom Viridiplantae; phylum Streptophyta; class Magnoliopsida; order Cucurbitales; family Cucurbitaceae; genus Sicyos; species Sicyos edulis. The sequence continues at coordinate 15,349,499 of CM071851.1, forward strand.
TATATTTAGACATTTATATATTTTGGTTATTGATAACTCCCCAAGCATTTGGGAGTTATTGGTAAAGAAGAATCTCGGAGAATCATTTCAAGGGCTGATAATTCGCGGTCCAACTTAAGCAACAACAAGAAGGGCAAAACTGCGGAGTGGGTCGCTAACAGCGAACGCGAAAGAACTTAGGCGAAGAAGACAATTCGGTGAATACCAAATAAATAGCCAGACCACGATCACATGTTCTAGCGGAAAATACAGATAACTGACTGATCGTGGGAGGATAGCGGAGACTTCGGATGCCGTAATAAAGCCTTTATAAGTCCATGGAGATTGGGGAGGAAGACAGTTGATCTTGGAGAGAATAAACGGTGGTAGCACAGATAATAGGCCAAAAGGTGAGCGAGAGCTCTGAGAAGTGAAGAATCCAGGCAAGTCTTCGTGTCAGACCAAGCTATTCTCAGTGGTTAACTCATTTCAGTCTTATTTGTATTTTCATTTGCTATTTGAAGGTATGAATGTTGTTTTTTTTAATGTTTTTGCTAGTTTGGAACTTTTCCCGTTTATGAATCTATATCTTTTACTTTGCAAGCATATCTGCATTCGTCCTCTTTAAATTACAAGTTATAATTCACAAGTTATTTAAAAGCGGAGGAAATACAAGTTTGGTTTTCGAGAGGAACCTTGGTTAACATATTTGAGAGAATAGGTTGACAATTTGTATAACTGCCTTTAGTTTTGTCAAGTGAGAACTTACAATTCGCGCTCATTTAGAGATAAAGAGCATTGAGGTGCGACGTAAATAATTAACACTTCGAGAGAATGTTTAACTTCGCCTGCTATTTAATTCCGCGAACGTTAACTTTAGAATTCTGATTATTAATTCCTTAGAACTTTAGATATTTAATCTACACTTCCCTTTACAATTGTTACCTTGACTCGTATGCATGGTATTAACTTATAACTACAATTCCCTGAGGAGACGACTATAATTATATTACAACAAGACTGTGTGCACTTGCATATTATTACGAAGTCAGCACATTTCGCTGGATCTAAGTAGAAGTTCATTGTAGCCAACGTATCTGCGAGTTATATTTTTGATTGTGTTCACGATTTCGCAAACAGTTATTTTTACAAATGAATGGATTGTAAGATTCTTGATAATTTGATGTGTCACCATGATGAATACTTGAATTAGAAAATTATTGTATTGTTTAAGAAATAGTACTTGAAGTTGTACAAAAATTGCTTTACCTTACTAATTTTGTTACATAACTTAATCTAACTTTTATTTTGATTTTTTTTAGAAGGTTTCTTTGATAGTTTAAGAAAAAGTATTTGAATGTTGTTTCTTTCTCTTATGTCTTTTTTTGTATTACTAAATAACATTTATCATTTATTTTTCTTTTCATTCTCGATTTAGATTATATTTCTGTTTTTACTATTTCCAATTTTTGTATAAACATATGTTTGGACATTCATATATTTTGGTCATTTTTCAAATGAATTAATTGTAAAGTTCTTAGTAATTTGATGTGAAATAATAAATCACCATATACGAATCATGAATTTATTTGAAACATGAATTTATTTTATAGTGTAAATAATTAGTACTTAAAGTTGTACCAAAATTAATTTTTCTTACCATTTTTGTCGCATAATGTTGGGTTGAAACTGACAAACCACAAATGAGAAATAGTGATTAAAGAGAATGTTGACATGGGTAGTGTAAAGTTTCGCCAAAGAGAAATTGTAGCTTAACTCCAGCCAAGTGTGTGTGTCATTTCCCAAGGTGTGCAAGTATATGCAGTTTTGTTGTAGCAAGTTTCAAGGTAAGTAAAGGTCATCTACGCAAGGATTTCTCTTATGCTTTTGATTCTTCCACTGTGAGAGTCAGTTGTATGATATTTGCGGTGATAATCTAACTATATAGAATTGGCAATGTAAAAGTAATAACAGTAGAAATGAGTATCTAAAGGGGTTGAGGTTTTCAGGGGTTTCACTCAACAACTGGGTTTGTGGAAGGGAACATTCGATGGGATTCTCTTGACTCTCTCGAGTACTGGAAGCTGGCTCTCTCAAGCTCCTAGTTGGGTCTCTCCACTCCAACGACCATACATATCAACTTCGACATTAAGCGAACCTTATCTTTAAGTGTTTCTAGAGTGAGGGGCATCCCCCTAACAAACCTAATGTCATGCATGCCAGCTCGCTCTAACCTTCTCTCTCTCTCTCTCAAGGTGAGGTGGAGTTTACACGCAGTTCGTTAATAAGTGCATAGAAAATTATAGACACATGCATGAATAGTTGTAAAGGGACCGACCCGAATGGGGCACTAAATGGGCCCTTACCCCAATGCATGCATTCAAAGTAAATGACATTTAAACAGACATGATTTCGGATTCCAATTAAAACAAAACATTCAAAATAACCCCTTTAAAAACTAGACAATTTCCCTGGAACCTGTCCCTCTTTCCAAGCACCTGTTCCAAGATAAATACATTCTCAAAGTATACTCCGATCAGAGATTTCTTAAAATCATTCAAAACATGTCTAGATACAATAATGCTGGAATCCGCAAAATATTCAGAAAACATCCTAGGGCTCCGTGCCCGGCTATATGCATTCAGGGGAAAATAAAACATAAAGAGTCATAACACAAAATCAGAGTTTGATGATTGAGCCCCATGATCACAGCTCCTCCTTCAGCCATCCTGTCTCGCAACTTGGTTACCTGTGGAAAACCACAGTAAGGGTGAGTAACGAATTACTCAGTAAGAATCCCCAATCGGGGTACAATACGATATACATGGTCATCTCGATGAGCGTATGCAAGCTATGAATATAAACACAGAATAGAGCACATAGCTTAGCCCACACTTGGGCCTCGGATGCCGGCTTAGGGTCTTAGTCCGAATAATATCACCACACACGACCCAATATATAAGTCGCCCTATACGAGAAACAAGTCCCGGCCTCACCGTCTCATCGTCCGACGAAAGGTACATCGCTCAAGATCCCGAGGAGCTCTGCACGGTCGGTGTTGTAATGAGCGTAAACATGCACGCGCGTGCATATCGAGACCATGGGGGTGCCGGCCCAGAGGCAAGCCGCCCATGTCCGATCACCACGCCTAACTAAATCTTTGGATCGGTGTCACCGACATAGGGGTGTAAGACACGGACACGTAAACTATGTCACCTGAACCACCGCACCGAGGCTAAGGAAACGGGTCGTGGTAGGCTTACACCAGAAGCCGCCCTTACCTTAACAGTGGCAATCGGGGCTACGGCCGAACACGCCGAGGACGTGCCGACTCTACGGGACGAGGCAATGCCAAGTCATCATCCCGACGGTTGGGGCATTTAACGATCACCGCCACCCTCACCCAAGATTGCGGGGCCTACCGGTAGGGTTAGCTAATCCTCACGGGGTCCAGGGGACGGAATGATGGCTCGGCGTCCCCGCCATGGATGCAAGGTACTTTATGCATCGAGCCCGGATGATGCTATCTACCGCAACTCTAACTTCCGCCCTAGCAATCGGCAAACAAATCCATAAAATCCAATACGTGCTCAATAAGAATACAACGAGCCTAGCATGATACTACGAAGCAAGAGCAGATACGAGCATGCTAGAAAGGAACAACCTAGCATGGATTAACATGAGAATTAAATCGGAAAATCATGCTAATCGGGAATTCAGAATAGAATACCTAAGCTACAATTGTCAATAAACACAAACAAGCAAATCAATCGGCAATCACATATAATATCGCAGGTCCACACAACTCCGATAAGAAATCCTTACCTTGGTGGGGACGAATACACGGAAACCTAGGCTGCGAACGAACCCGAACTAGCTACCGGGAACCTAACAAGCACAACACAATTACACACAATATCTAAATAAAATAAAATAAAATAAAATACTTCGGCTCGGCTCGGCTTGGCTTGGCGGCTCGACTCGGCAGCAGGACACGCGACACGGCGCTGGGGCGCGGCTTGGCGACACGGCTGCGGCAGCAGCGCACGGACACCGCTGGCGCCGCACATGCGAAGCGATGCAGCAGAGCGCGCGAGGGCGGCGCTGCATGGTGTCGCGGCGAGGCTCGGCGGCGCATCGCAGCAGCGACAGAGCACGCTAAACAGGGGCGAAGGAGACAACCCAAAATCGAACGATCCACTGGGATTCGACGAGCGATTCTTTGATGGAGAACTCCCCTACACTAGTTGCACACAAACCACCCGAAAATCACTTCACCACGGTAGTGAAACGGCCCGGAAGGTGGGGCTCGGATCGAAGAAGAGAAGAAGAAAGGAAGGAAAACTTACCTTCAATTTAAAAGGATCGACCTTTGAGCTGGGGAAGACAACCACGATCGAATCGGAGCTGGAGCAAGAAGAAATCGCCGGAAATCGCCGGTCGGTCGAAGGAGAGAGCGCGAAGAGAAGAAGGAAAAATGGGGAAGAAGGCTCGGCGAGCTGGCTTTTATACCAACCGCCTGCGAAAACAAGCATATAGGGAAGCTGGCGCGTTTAGAAGCACAAAGACGCCCAGTGGCTCGACTGGCAGCGCCCCCTGCCTAGCATGCGACACGTCCCTGGTTCGAATCTCACTCGATGCGCTATTTAATTCCTCATTTATTTTTACTCTTTCCCAAGCCCAAATGCCTTCACCAAAATTCCCGATCCCATTCAAATCGACTCATAATTATTCCGGCAATTAACAATTTCAAAACCGGCCCGGTCGGCCCGACCCAAAATTACCAAAATGCCCCTGGGCCTCCCGGGAAGACCGGGATGAAATTTCCGGGCCGTTACAATAGTTCTTTGGCTAACCCTTTTCGTTGTAGCGAAACCTCTTACTTCCCCCTAGCCATTCCAAAAATGAATTATTCGCATAATTAAATACATGGATATAATGACTAAAGAGATGTTAAACATGCTTAATCAATGGTTTAGAATATGCAGAATTGTATAATCAGAAAAAGGAACAACATAATAAGAGAGTAAAAGACCCTTGAAATTCAAATATATTGAACCCCAATGCAAATCCGGCTAATGCAATATTGTCTACAACGCTAAGGTATCCTATCTAGATAATTATTACTACCCGACGCAACGGCTACAACAAAGAAAGCTAGAAAAACTTGGTAAGAAACTGGGATTACAACTAGGTTCACATCGGGATTACAAGCTCTCCAAAGAGAGAAAAAGAAAATCGAAAATAGTGAAGTAAAAAAAAGCTCTCGATCCTTGAGGTGAGGCTCGCCTTAAATAGGCCTCTCGACATCCTCTGCTGGAAACCTGCTCCATGATCGCCTTCTACAAAAGCTGCTGAGTTTTGACGCTTCCCTTCTCTACGATCTTAATTGTCGAGTGCATCAGAGCTGACACGCCTCAACGACTGAGATCAACTCTTGGCTCACACGATCTTTTCACGTGTTCCTAGATATTTTCTTCGATCTGCCTTCCTTGCTGAGAATGGTCTTTGCTAATCAGGTCTAGGATCCTTGTGTGACTCGCTTTGCTAGGTGCATTTCTTTGGCTCTGGATTTTCGCTTACCTTTCGCCTCGCTTCATTTCTCTGCAACAAAATAACTAGTATCAAATTCCCCTTTAGCATAGAACTTAACGCAATGTCATCCAGATGTTATCCGTCTTAAAATTTTCATGTTGTTTTGCTTAAACATGGTGACTGGATATGTGAAGCGAAATATTCATTCAATCCTTCCTTTTAAAACAATTTTTTATCATGAATTGTTCAAACTAAGCTACTTTTAACTCTTAATTCTTGAGAGCTATCACACCTTCAAACTTGCACTATTGCTCGTCTTGAGTGATAGCTTAATTTTTTGGAAAAATTTTAAGACGGTTAAAAGATGATTCATTTCTTGCTATTATGAAAAAAAGAATTACATTGCCTTCTGCAATCTCTAATGCATTTATAATTAAAACTCTTTTATAACTAAACTATGCTTGGAGAATTTTGAATTTTCGAAAGCTCCACTTTGCAATTTGCTTTTGCCCTTTACTTGCAAAAACTCTTTTCGGTTTATAAATTCAATTCTTTGGTTCTTTAGCCTTTCCTAATCAATTGGATTCAACCTTTTGCTTTAAGATTTTTGCTCCCCTTACGATTGACAAATCCTTCTATTTTGCCGAAGTGAATACTATCATTTTCCAGTCTTCTGGGAATTCCTCACTTACGGTATCCTACTATCGCTTGCTCGATTTTCATCGAATGTTTGGTATAAAAATACGTACGCGATATTCGAGCAATTGGCAACGGAGAAATGGTCCTAGGACTTAGGCTACTAGCCCTTTGATTCCTTTCGCTCTCGAATTTCATTTAGGGGAAATTTTGAATTTTTTTTTTCTATCCAACCCAGGGTTTGGTTCGCAAATCTCACCTTTTACTACAGCGAAATGGCAACTGTCCAATTGATTTCTCTACTCTGAATCGCTCTTGAAGCATGTTTTTAATTTCTACTCTTTTCGTGAGCATATTTCAATTTTTATTTGCTTCGGCAAACTCCACCCACAAACTTGGACTTTTCATTGTCCCAATGAAAAATGCTTTGCATCCCCAAACTTAAAGTTTGCCAAAAGTTTAAGGCTTGGGTTGGATCTAATTGTGTTTGTTCAAGCTAAGGATTCAATGAAATTATATTTCTAAACGTAATAAATTTTCGAAAACTAAGGCCTCAATTCTTCACAATGTTTCGATTTGTCTAATTAAAAATTACGCACCAGCATCGAGGAGTTATATAATTGTTTTACAAATAAATGAACTTACATTACGCAAAAGGAATGCAATCGAAGTTCCTAGAAAGACAATTGCTACAACGACAAAATTTGAATAATATTTCTCAGAAGATACAACATTTAGAAAAATGTGAGTACATTCATATATTAATATGTGAAGTAAATAATGCAGGAGTACAAATGATAAAAGCGAAAAAGGAAAGAGACTTCCATTTAGGCTTCAAGCGAGTTCTTGTTGAAGCTTTCCTTTGGCGGTGGTATGTTCGGGAATTCTGGTAGTTGATAGCTGGTGCCATCTGCTACATCAGCGAGGAATTGTTGGAGGACTTGCTCGCGCTGCAGAAAATATTGGTGGAAGGCTCTCTATTCATTAAGCATTACCTCCAACATTTTTCTGTTATCCTCTTTCATTTCTTTCAGAAGTCGAAGTTGTTCTTCGCCTCCGCTACTTGACACCGCTAACTTCTTTCTGCGAGTTGTTCTGGGGGTTTCCTTCTGTGTTAAATTTAGTGGCTTCTTCCTTGGAACCAGAACTTCATTGGGACGACATTGGATGCCTTAGGCTCGGTATAACGCACAGATGAAGTGTGGGAACAAGAGATAACTGGCTCGCCGACTTGTCCAAGTGCAAATTTCTTTTGAAATTATTCGCTCCACGTTGATCTTCAAATCCGACATGATGGCACAGATTAGAAAGGCTTGTGGCACCGTAAGTGTGGATTCGTTGGCTATAGGAATGAGGCAGGTCTTGATGAATGAAGCCCATATTTACACTTCTTCATTTAGATTGGCCATGTAAAGCCTTCGTTTTATTGGGCCTTCCTCCCACTTAGCTGGAACGGCCCAGTTTTCTGTTTCGGTTTCCCAGGTACTTTTGGTTTAGTATTCAGACGTTCGGTTGGGCCGTTAGGGCTTTTTAACCCTGAAGGGCATTTTGGTCATTTTGCTCTTAGCACCTGGTGGATATTTAGGGTTCCAGGGCTGTTTCTGTCTTTCGTTGAGACCTGACTTTTTGTTTGTTGCAGGTTCCCGGGAGTTAGGATGTTTGTTAGGGTTTTGGAGGTATCCCAGTTAAATGTAAAAATTAAGGAAAATTTAAAAGAAAAGTGCTCGAGCCAGGACTCGAACCAAGGTGGCTAGGAGTTGAAGTTTGTCGTCGATTAATTAAGAATTAGTTAATGTTGCTGCTGGGATTTGAACCTGTGACCTGCTTGCTTTTGGGAAGCTTGAGTTGGAAAGGAAAAGTTAGGATTTTAAAGGTGTTATTGCTAGGACTCGAACCTTGGTTGTTTTGGAGTTTAGAGCTTAGTTTAAACAAGTTTTAAAAGAGAAAAAAAAGTGTTGCTTGTGGGATTTTAACCCTTGACCTATAAGAGAGTTTGGAGGCTTGGATTAAAAATGATTAATTAAGAAGAAATTTGCGTTGGAGTTGGGACTCGAAGGGGGAAAGCCCAGGATTTCAATCGACTAAAAGAATCGTATTCTTTTTCCTTCTTCTAAAAGTTGAGGCACGTATTCCCCTTCCTCCTTGCTGATTCCATCTTTCCTTCCCTTCCATCATCTTGTCGATTTCATCCTCCATTCTTCTCCTCTTGTCGAGCACTTTATCCTTCTCGATTCCTCTATTTTGTTTGGTTGCTTGTCTTGTCGAGAGCATCTTCTTCCCCTCCATCTTCTTGCCGTTTCTCGAATGTCAAGATCAAGATCAAGAACCGAGGTAATCATCTCCTTTTCCTTTCTTTTTCCTACCTGAGACTTGCTTTCCTTGTTGTTGGAACAGGCGGGCTTGGCCTTGAGGACTTGTTCCTGTTCGGAAAGTTTTGGGAGTTGACCCCTCATTCGGTGCTTGAGTAAGTACTATTAGTTCGGAGTTGATGGTTCAGTCATTTGTGAAACCCTCTATTGATGTTTCTGAGAGAGTTAGTTGTTGCCTTGGGTTTGGGCAAGGCAGAGGGCGTGTGTGAATTTCTTTGTTCTTCGAAAGTCCACTTGCTAGGGGATCATTTCCGTTTAGGAGGAGTCAGCTTAGCTCCTGTGTTATGGAGTTGATCAGAGTGGCGCAGCAGTCAGCCCATCTAGAAGATCCCTGGGTTGTGCTGTTAGTAAGTGGCAAGTTGTTCGACCCCGCGAGGACGGTGGTCTGCCTGTTCCAGAGTTTGAGTTGTGGCTCGAAAGTTGTTGGATCTTTGGAGTTTTAGGAACCCCTAGTTTCTATGGTGGTTGAGTTGCAGCGTGGTTGCTAGCCTCGAGTATTAACTTTGAGGTAGCCTTGCAAGTTCGTGTCGCTTGCAATCCGCCAGCATTGTGGTTGACGTTATTCGTATTTCCCTGCAATGTTGCGGGTGTGGAGTTTCTGGTTGGAAGATGAGTTAGGCTTAAGCTAAAAGGAGGAAGTCTTTTGAGTAGCCAGTTGGACTTGAGAGTTGCATGTCCTTGGAGGCGAGCTTCGGCGGTTGTAAGCTTGAGCTGAGTTCTGCGGAGGAAGCCTTCTCGAGCTTTGTTCCTAGTTGTAGTGCATGCTTAACTGTCATTCAAGCTGAGCTAGAGTTGAGTGGTTGGCACAGTTGTTCTGCGACCTTGGTTGTTCTAGATATTCTAGTCAGATTCCCCTATTTTGTTGTGTTCTTATGAAGCCGTGTGGTGTTGTCTTCCTTACTACTCGGGTTGCCATGAAGTGAATTTTGGTGAATCCTTGACTGAAGATGTTCTCTTAGGCCAGTTGCTGGTAGGATTGCATTGGAAAGTTTGCGGTCGGCCATTGAGGGGTCCTAGTTGTTGGTTTGGCCAAGTGGAACCTGTGCCGTGACCTTGTTATTTGGAGTGGCTGTGGCTGAAGTTTTAGCTGGTGTGGGTGGTTTTAGCCGTCTGGTGAACTAGGAGTATGCCCTTGGCCTTGGTACGAAAACTTTCCTTAAGATGGTGGCTTAGTTGTTGTGAAGGCGTACCAGTTGGAAAAGTTTTCCTTTAAGATCAGCCGCCAGATGGTGGTTCAGTTGGATTTCGTTGAGGCTTGTAGGCAAACATTGGAGTTCGCTGGTCTCTTGTGAAGTGAGAGTAGGCCGACCAGGTTTTGGAACCTGGGAGGTTCAGTTGCTTGGCCGACATGGAGTAGGGTTGAGGCTGTTTATTAACAGCTGCGAGCGTTCAGGGAAGTTACGTCAGTGTCCAGCGTAGTGTTTTGGAGTTTGTGATCAGTCGACGTGTTTGTCGAAAGTAGCCCCATGGTGGGGCATTCTAAGTTTGGCAAGCGGAGATAGGTAAGGCCCAGGGTTGTAAGAAAGTTTGAGAGTTGAAGCGAGTCGGAGCACGTGGCTTACCGATTTGCATTGTCACGTCTCTATCTTCGGAGCTCAGTGTATATCTAGTTTTGGTCGTGATGGTTGTGGCAGACTCGTTGGCATTTTGGCTTTGAGCCTTTGGGAACCTAAGAGGGTTTGAGTTTCGAAGAAGAACTGGTGATGTCTTAACCGAGAGTTCGGTTGGTTAAGGATCAGTGGAGTTTTCCTAGAGTTATTTTAGTCTTAGGACTTTCGAGGACTAAAGTCTTTAAAGGAGGGAGTATTGTAACGGCCCAGTTTTCTGTTCCGGTTTCCCTGGTACTTTTGGTTCAGTATTCGGATGTTTGGTTGGACAATTAGGGCTTTTTAACCCTGAAGGGCATTTTGGTCATTTTGCTCTTAGGGCTGACCTGGTGGATATTTAGGGTTCCAGGGCTGTTTCTGTCTTTCGTTGAGACCTGACTTTTTGTTGGTTGCAGGTTCCCGGGAGTTAGGATGTTTGTTAGGGTTTTGGAGGTATCCCAGTTAAATGTAAAAATTAAGGAAAATTTAAAAGAAAAGTGCTCGAGACAGGACTCGAACCAAGGTGGCTAGGAGTTGAAGTTTGTTGTTGATTAATTAAGAATTAGTTAATGTTGCTACTGGGATTTGAACCTGTGACCTGCTTGCTTTTGGGAAGCTTGAGTTGGAAAGGAAAAATTAGGATTTTAAAGGTGTTGTTGCTAGGACTCGAACCTTGGTTGTTTTGGAGTTTAGAGCTTAGTTTAAACAAGTTTTAAAAGAGAAAAAAAAGTGTTGCTTGTGGGATTCAACCCTTGACCTACAAGAGAGTTTGGAGGCTTGGATTAAAAATGATTAATTAAGAAGAAATTTGCGTTGGAGTTGGGACTCGAAGGGGGAAAGCCCAGGATTTCAATCGACTAAAAGAATCGTATTCTTTTTCCTTCTCCTAAAAGTTGCCGCACGTATTCCCCTTCCTCCTTGCCGATTCCATCTTTCCTTCCCTTCCATCATCTTGCCGATTTCATCCTCCATTCTTCTCCTCTTGCCGAGCACTTTATCCTTCTCGATTCCTCTCTTTGGTTTGATTGCTTGTCTTGCCGAGAGCATCTTCTTCCCCTCTTCCCCTCCATCTTCTTGTCGAGAGTTCCCGCATCAAACCCTAGCAGCCGTGAGCAGTAGCCAAGCCGAGCACACTTCCGAGGTGAGTTCTTTCCCCTAGCCAAGAGCATGTTGGTGTGGTTTGGGAGTGTGATGTTTGTTTTCCCGACAAGCTAACCTATGTTCCTTCCTGTTGAGGTGACGCCGAGCTTGTTCCAGGAGGTGTTGTGAAGAACCCGGAAGCAAAGCCCTAGCCGAAAGTTCCCTTGGACTTTCCCATGGGGTTGCCCGAGAGCTTGTATAGCTCACCGGGTAACTTCCCGGTTCTTGTTTCTTTGAGTTTAGTTTAGAGATAGCTAGTTTAGGTTATTGATGTAACTGTGTATGTTTTGCTAGGTTGTGTGTTCTGCAGCTCTAGGACCGTTATACTTATTTACTGCTTGTTTCCAGGTATGGATTTCTTACCGTGGTTGTGTGAACCTTGCGATGTATCATGATTGTGCCTTGTATGCCTGTTTACTTTTATGAGCAGGTTAGTGGATAGGACAACTTGTGTTTGATTTCCTGCTAGCATGTTTGCCTGTTTGTACATGTTAGTGCCATGCTAGGTTAGTTCTTCCAGCATGCTTATGATTCCTGCTTTAAGTTCGTAGTATCATGCTAGGTTAAGTGTGATTGATGTGGAATATGTATGTTTAGCCAAGAATCAATTATTCTGTGCTCGTAGTTAGAACAGTTGGGTTTGTCATCATCTAGAGGCTGAGAGTGGACATAACGTACGTTGTCCCCACGGGTCGGGAGTTAGAGCGGAGCATAACATACATTGCTTCCCCCCGACAGCCGATGTGGATTAGCTACAGCATCGGCATAAGCCTAGTTTGTAGCCTGCTAGAGCAGAACCTTGCCAACGGTGCAAGCCTACCTTGGCCGGTTCTTAGCTTCAGGTCGGTGGTACAGGCTGTTACAGATGAGTGTCGAGGGCCTCGCACTACTGTGTTCAGTGACACCGCTTCCGAGTCTTTAGGCATGCATACCTGGCCAGCATAGTTTGTCCCTAGGCCCCCACATTTACGCAGGTTGCAGCAGCATGCAGTGTGCGCGCACACGCTTTATTCGCCGGTACGGAGAGCTCCCCTGGGCTAATGTTCATGAGTACACCAGTTTCCTTCAAGTTTAGAGCCAGACTTCGGGTACTCTCTCGTTAGTCTAGTTTATCTAGTCGAGGGTAAGAGGCCCTTGAGGACACCCATTGGGATGGTTTTTGAGCTGATCATGTGGTCGAGGGAGAGAGACCCTCGAGGGTGTCAGACATCTATTGAGATTGGTTTTTAAGCTAATCATTTGGCTGAGGGAGAAAGACCCTCGGAGATGTCACGGGATTGGTTATGAGAACCAATCATTAGGCCGGAAGTAGGAGACTTCCGAGGACTCCAGATTTTGTCTTGTCAGCTCGTTGAGCTAAGATCTGTGTTAGTAACTGTTTGCATGTATACTAAGGTGCTAGATGGCTGATGTATCGTATTGTACCCAGGTTGGGGATTCTTACTGAGTATGTTTATACTCACCCTTATTTATGTGGTTTTTCCACCAAGTAACTTGGGACAGCACCGGGACGGCTAGCGGAGGGAGCTGCATGATCATGGGAGCTGCCGGCATTCTGTCGTTTTTATTCACATTGTTTATTCAGCATGTAGATGGACAGGAGTCCTAGGGGTACTTTGTTAAAAGTTGTTTAAACTGTTTTAGTGTTTTTATAAATACTAGCCAGGCTTGCTTTTACTTTATTGGTTTTGCTTAATGAAAACTGTTGGTGATGTTTAAAATGTTCCTCGTTCTTTGATGTTTGAAAAGTTTTAAATATGAGCATTAAACCATTTGTAAACGTATTTCTCTTATATGTTGAGTGAGAACCTAGGTTTAGGACCTTATTTCGGGTCGGGTTCTTACATTAGGGCCTTCAACTCCGATCACCTCAAGGAAGTCCGCTAAGTCACATTCGAAACACTTCTTGAGGATTTTATCATATTCAGATTCGTCGTTGTCTAGTTTGAAGTAGTCGTTCTAGTCCTCTGGCGCCCAGCGAACAATTCGCTCCTTCACTATTGTCTGATAAGTAAAGCGATCGAGTATATTGGCGTAAAACTCAATCACCAAATCTTCTCTTATTTCTTCTTGGGGGTAGTAAAGGTCGAGCCAGCCTCTGCTTTCGATTTGTCGAAGTATGAGAGTGGGAAAATCTTCCATGTAGATTTGTCGCTTCTTTCGCATCTCCGCACGATTTTGTTGTACTAGCTCGCATATTTCTGCTGTTGTTTTGGCTTATTTTTCTTCGTCCAAAACAACTTTCCCTTTTCTTGGCTTCTTTTTCAGTGGCGAAACTTCTGTGACTTACACCACTTTCCTCTTTGTAGGCACTGACTTTTTTGAATCTTAGGCTTATGGGTGGGTGTCTTGCAAACCACTGCATTGGTTCTGACTAGTCTTCCAGTGCTTCTTGTTCTTGCGTGGCAACTGCGGTGGTTCACCTCTCTTCCAGCATCCTGTCTAACTCTTCATCAGAGTTGTTCTCAGCCTCTCTCTCATAATGAGTGAATTCTGGCTCCTAGATGTCTATTTTGCCGATTGGATCCACAACGAATTGACCATTGGTCCATTATGTGTCATCTCCAACTGGCATTGAATCCTTCGCTTCGTCTTACTTCTCCTGCTCGACGAACTCCTCCCCAAGACTCTCATCTTCCACCTCCTCATATTTTATTTTTTCGCTGAAACTCACTACAACGTCTTCTCCTCTTTCCTCGATTCTTCTATCTGGTAACTGCTCAGCCTCCTCCTCTTCGATATTTTTAGAGAGCTACTCGGTGGTGTCAACAACGATTTTCCTAGATGGCACTCATGGGTCCTCTGCCCCTTTTCACTGTTCCTGCTTGCTGGCCCTTTCCTCAGCGAAATAATCCTTTTATTGTCTTCTGGAGGGATCAGCTCCATGTGCTGACATTAACTCTGCTGCGGTGCTTTTTTTGGCCACTAAAACTTGTGGGGTTTTTGTAAGGGACCGACCCGAATGGGGCACTAAATGGGCCCTTACCCCAATGCATGCATTCAAAGTAAAGGACATTAAACAGACATGATTTCGGATTCCAATTAAAAACAAAACATTCAAAATAACCCCTTTAAAAACTAGACAATTTCTCGAACTCGTCCCCCTGTTTCCAAGCTACTGCTCCAAGATAAATACATTTCCAAAGTTTACTCTGATCAGAGATTTCTTAAAATCATTCAAAACATGTCTAAATACAATAATGCTGGAATCCACAAAATATTCAGAAAACATCCTAGGGCTCGATGCCCGGCTACATGCATTCAGGGGAAAATAAAACATAAAGAGTCATAACACAAAATCAGAGTTTGATGACTGAGCCCCATGATCACAGCCTCCTCCTTCACCATCCTGTCCTCGCAACTTGGTTACCTGTGGAAAAACCACGAAGACAAGGGTGAGCAACGAATTGCTCGAGAAGAATCCCCAACCGGGGTACAATACGATATACATGGTCATCTCGATGAGCGTATGCAAGCTATGAATATAAACACAGAATAGAGCACATAGCTTAGCCCACACTTGGGCCTCGGATGCCAATTTGGGGTCTTAGTCCGGAATAATATCACCACACGGTCCAATACATAAGTCGCCTATACGAGAAACAAGTCCCGGCCTCGGCTGCTTCATCGTCGACGAAAGGTACACCGCTCACAATCCCGAGGAGCTCTCCGGTCGTGGCCGTAATGAGCGTAAGCATGCACCGCGCGCTGCTCTGCAGAACTATGGGGGTGCCAGTCTAGAGGCAAGCCGCCCATGTCCGATCACCACGCCTAACTAAATCTTTGGATCGATCTCACCGACACGGGTGTGAGACACTGACACGTAAACTATGTCACCTGAACCACCGCGACTGGGGCCAAGGAACGGTCGTGGTAGGCTTACACCAGAAGCCGTCCCCGCCTTAACAGTGGCAATCGGGCTACGGCCGAACACACGCGAGGACGCGGCGATTGCCGGGACGAGGCAATGCCAAGTCATCATCCCGATCGTTGGGGCATTAACAATCGCCACCCTCACCCAAGATTGCGGGGCCTACCGCTTGGGTTAGCTAATCCCTTACGGGGTCCAGGGGCGGAATGACTTGCTCGACGCCCCCGCCATGGATGCAAGGTACTTTATGCATCAGGCCCGGATGATGCTATCTACCTGCAATTCTAACCTGCCCTAGCAATCGCAAACAAATCCATAAAATCCAATACGTGCTCAATATGAATACAACGAGCCTAGCATGATACTACGAAGCAAGGAAAGAGCATACGAGCATGCTAGAAAGGAACAACCTAGCATGGATTAACATGAGAATTAAATCGGAAAATCATGCTAATCGGGAATTCGAGAATAGAATACCTAGCTACACATGTCAATAAACACAAACAAGCAATCAATCAGCAATCGCATAATATATCGCAGGGTCCACACAACTCCTGTAAGAAATCCTTACCTTGGTCGGGGACGATTTGACACGAAATCCTAAACGGCGAACGAACCCAAACTAGCTACCGAGAACCTATCAATCACAACAAAAATCACACAATAGGCCTAAATATAATAAAATAAACGAGGCTCACTGGGAGCAACTCAGGCGCGAGGCGCGATTTAACGCATTTAACGGGCAAAGAACTGGTTGGGCTGGCGCTACTGAGGCGCAGAAATGGGCGTGCTGGGGCGCTGGCGCTCAGACGGGCGCGCGGACGTTCGCTGGGGCGCGAGCTGCGCGCGGACGAACAGGGCGTTGGCGATGTGGCTCGGCTGGGCGCTGGCGAGGACGCGTGCGCGGACGCGAGCGGCACTGGGCGATGCGGCACGACTCGGCGAGCAGGGGCTCGGGCGACGCAATGTGGCTGGGCGCTGAGGCGAGCTTCTGCGCGCGTGCGACCGGGCGAACAGGGCTCTGTTTTTGCGCGCGAACAGGGGCGAAGGAGAAAATCCGAATTCGAGCGATTGGCGAAGATTCGACGGCCGATAGTTGTTGGACGAACTCTCCTACGCAAGCTGCACAAAACCCATCCAGAAATTCACTTC
Source organism: Sicyos edulis (assembly GCA_036507275.1). NCBI lineage: Eukaryota > Viridiplantae > Streptophyta > Magnoliopsida > Cucurbitales > Cucurbitaceae > Sicyos > Sicyos edulis. Next base: position 15,365,767 of record CM071851.1, read on the forward strand.
AACACGGCCGGGAAACAAAGCCCGTAAGTAGGGGGCTCGGATCGAAGAAGAGAAGAAGAAAAAGAAGAAAAGCTTACCTTCTGACCGGAAAAGGATCGACCTTCGAGCTGGGGAAGACGACCACGTTCGAATCGGAGCTGGAGAAGGAAGAAATCGCCGGAAATCGCTGTCGGTTGATGAAGGAGATCGCGAAGAGAAGAAGGAGAGAAATGAAGGAGAAGGCTCCGGAGAGCTCTGTTTTAAACCGAGCGCACGAAGACACGGATATGTATTAGATCGCGCGTTTAGATTAACAAACACGCCCAGTTGCTCGGCTGGCAGCGCCCCCTGCCTAGCACGCGACACGTCCTTGGCTCGAATCTCACTTGACGCGCTATTTAATTCCCTATTTATTTTTACCTTTTCCCAAGCCCAAATGTCTTCACCAAAATTCCTGATCCCATTCAAATCGACTCATAATTTTTCCGGCAATTTATAATTTCAAAACCGGCCCTGTCGGCCCGACCCAAAATTACCAAAATGCCCCTGGGCCTCCCGGGAAGACCGGGATGAAATTTCCGGGCCGTTACAATATTCCCCCCTTATAAGACTTTCGTCCTCGAAAGTCACTTAAGATTGGAACAGCTCGGGATACTGCAATCTCATCTCATCCTCCCGCTCCCAAGTGGCTTCCTCTGAACTCTGACTCATCCACTGAACTTTTACCAAACGGATCTCGCGGCTACGCAATGTCTTTGACTCAAAAACAAGAGTCCCCACTGGCTTCTCCTCGAAGCTCAAAATCCTCATTCAGCTGCAACGGCTCAAAGTCAACAATGTGCGATGGATCCGGCACGAACTGTCTCAACATCGAAACATGAAAAACACTGTGCACTGCTGACAACGACGGAGGAAGGGCTAATCGATAAGCAACCTTGCCGATCCTCTCCAGAATCTCAAACGGACCAACAAAACGGGGACTCAGCTTTCCACGCTTGCCAAACCTCAAAACACCTCGCATCGGTGCGACCTTCAGGAAAACATGTTGACCAACCTCAAACTCCAAATCCCGACGCCGAACATCGGCATAACTCTTCTCTTCATGCGCTCTGAGGTACAACATACGAGCTCTAATCTTCTCGCGACGGCACCATTGGTCAACTACGACAACTTGGGACCCAAAACACGCCTATCACCAACCTCTTCCCGAACACGGGAGATCGGCAACGCTTACCATACAAAGCCTCGAATGGAGCCATCCAATCGCCGATCGATAATCGTTGTTATATGCAAACTCCATCGATACTGACATCGGTCCCAACCGCGCCGGAAATCCAACACACAAGCCCTCAACATATCTTCGAGAATCTGGTTCACCCTCTCGATCCGTCCATCGGCCGAGGGTGAAAAGTCATCTTTGAAATCGCACTCGGTGCCTAAACCCATCGAGCGCTCTCCGAAACGAGAAGTGAACCTCGAATCACGGTCAGACACGATTCTCACAGGCACACCGTGATATCGAATGATCTGCTCCAAAAACAACTGCGCCCACTGTTCCACGGTATAAGTGTCTTTACTGGGAATGAAGTGTGCGCTCTTAGTCAATCGTTCGACTATCACCCAAATCGAGAGAACTTCCTCTGAGTCCTCGGCAACCCGTAAATAAAGTCCATGGAGATCTCTTCCCATTTCCATCGAGGCACACTCGGGGTCAGAATAAACCGGCCTGGTCTCTACACAGGTGCCTTCACTTTGGCGACAAGTGAGACATCGATCGACAAACTCCGCAACATCTCTTTTCATACCCATCCACCGAATGTCTACTTAAGATCTCGATACATCTTGGTACCCGGGGTGCCAAGCAAACAGAGAACTGTGGGCCTCTGAGAGCAACTCTGTTCGCAATCCTGCAACATCCGGAACACACAATCGGCCTTTGTACGTCAGCCCACTGTCTGGTGAATACACAAAGTCAAAATCTCCATCAGCACTAACTCTGTCACCCAATTTCTTAAGTGCGGGGTCACTCAGCTGATTATCAATAATCCATTGTCTAATCGATGGTCGGATCATCAATTGAACCACTCTGGCAGTAACCTCACCCAACAACACTGCAATCTCAGCCGTTCGAACTCTCTCCCGTAATTTGGGCTGGGAACTCAACAACAGCGCGGAGTGCGACGTCTTCCTACTCAGAGCATCGGCTACAACATTGGCTTTACCGGATGGTACAAAATCTCATGAGCCATAATCCTTCACCAACTCTAACCATCTCCTCCGCCTCATATTGAATTCCTTACGAGTAGCAGATACTTGAGGCTCGGTGATCGGAAAACATCTGAATCCGCTCACCATACAGGTAATGCCTCCAAATCTTCAGTGCAAACACCACTGCTGCCAACTCCATAACATGAGTCGGATAGTTCTACTCATATGGCTTCAGCTGACGGGAAGCATAAGCAATGACCTTCCCGTGCTGCACCAACACACAACCCAACCCAAACTTGGAAGCATAATTGTAAACCATGAAACCACCTGTCCCCTCCAAGACTGCCAACACTGGTGCTGGAGTCAAACTGCGCTTGATCCTGGAAAAGTTCTCATCACACCTACCGTCCCAAACAAACTCGACACCCTTCCTCGTCATTTGAGTGAGGGGCGAGGCTATGGCGGAAAAGTCCTTAACAAACCGACGGTAGTAACCTGCCAAACCCAGAAAGAGAACAGCTCCTACGAGCAAACCACCGAAGAACAGAGAGCTCCACTTACACTCACTGTCTTGCTCCACTAAAGCCAGAAGATCAAAATCTCACGGGGTAGCAACAGGGGTTCACCACGGACTGAACCTTCAAATACCAACGGCGCAACTCTCAACTTCCTGAAAACAGAAAGACAACCAACAGGGCACGAACCATTCGCCCCACGAGCAAAACTAACTTCTAGCAATTCCAATCCACACCTTGGTCAACACCAAGCATCAACTTGTCACCATACCGGAACCAATCCGAACTCTACTCCAAACAAATATTAACTTGCTAGGCTACCAAGACTGCCAGCAATTCCCCCGAGGCTACGAACTACACGGCTTCAGCTTGCCAACTGCAACTCACTACTTGGCCTGACTGAGCTCTAGAGAGGCTCTCCACAACCTAGGGTTCTCCGACAACCCTCGACACTCCTCGCCAACTAATCGCCTACATGCCCAATCAGCGCTGCTGCAACAACAACAGCTCCTTTTACCAGCAACACAACCATGCTGGCCAACTCCAACTCCTTGGGAACCAACAGGACCCGAAACGCTACCGAATGCGTCATCCTCCTACATAGACGTCAACCACAACATAACTTCTACCCAAGGAAGGATCCGAACAACTCTCTCAGTCATGACGATCACAAGAAGATCCGCCAACCAAGCTTAGGTCCAACTTAACAAATCTTACCTAAGCAACAACCTGATACCACGAGCATGGTATCCTTACCACCCCACTAAAGCCTTACAACATCCACCTGGAGTCCAATTGTTTTTCCAAGAACTGAGCAACAGATCCCCAAAGCAAACCCTACATGGATCTGACTCTCTCGCCACAGAACGAACCACACAAAACACACTTGTGTGCACAACTCCCAACCTTCATTTAGCGATCCAAGTCTAACAAATGCTTTTCCCAAAAGCCACACTAGCTCCTGGCAGAGATACAACCAATCAACGGAACACCCAACGTTCCATCTCCACACGATGCTCGAAGCTGTGGCAACCTTGCTCTACCAAAGCATAACCATGCCAAACCGAACTTACTTTATGCCATGCCTCTACCAAGGGTGCTTACCCATAAGGCATCCAACTTCTCTCATACGGCATCTTACTCACTTCATAGGCATCCAACTCATGGTCCCTCAACTGGACCCAAACTTGCTTCTACGATGCTCAACTCTCCGGAGATTTAGGCACTCGAAGGTAGTTGACCGCACTACGAAACCACAAGGATCTCTTGGCCTTAACACTAGAGTGAGATGCACGCGCATTAACACTTACCAACCGTCAACCTGCTTGACTTACTCAACCTCCAGTAACACTGGGAAAAGGCTCCGGCTCCTCTCGAACATCCCTTCGCTTGAAATCTTTCGATTACCACTGAACTAGCCCTTTTGCACGACCTACACAGGTGCAACTACCATAAATAGATCCGAGGCTAAAAGAGTACGCTAAACTCCGAACGGCATAGGACCATCTGCTATGCCCATGCCAAACTCAGGCCTGAACCAGATTTAGTGCCAAAGCGGCACACCAACCAATGCACCTCAAGTGCCACTACTACCAAATCCACTTCTTACTACCAACGGGGCCAACAAAGTCACAACCTCAAGTGACACGAACTCTGACTCGGCATACAAGGGCTCAACTCCAACAACCATGCTTAAGGCATCTCATCAAGCTGAAGGCTCACCGCCTACTCTTGCATCTCCACATGATGCTCAACAAACTCTGGCCGGCTCTCACAACATGCAGCAGCTAGCCCTACTCTAGGGCTTACCAAAAGAAGAGTGTTCAATTCTATCAAACAACTGAGGAAACCACCAACTGATCCAGTCCGTAGGGAACACTACTTGCTGCACCCTTAACTACAGGGTTCCGGCTTACTTGGCTGCAAACAACCACACTTCACAGAAGCACAAAGATGCCTCATCACCTCCTCGAAGGCTACCAACTTTGCAACCACTCTCTGGGCAACCAAATAGTCTAACAAGGCTCAAGATCAGCACTTGAGCTACCCAGGCTAGTCCACACGGGGACCTGTTCCACAAACATCCACTTAAGCACAACCACAGCTAATTCCTCTCTTGGAGTGGCATTCCAAGGCAAAGCACCTCCACCCTCTCACTAGGGGAAAACCATCAACTGGGCCACAGTTGGCCTATGGGAGTCCAATCTCTACCTCCCTCTGGAACGATGTCCCAGGGCATCCGAATCTACCTGGATACCACAACAAGCCACAACATACATCACACACTGCGGGAAGTTGGCATGATGGCGCTCTAAATCCAAACCAATAACGAGTCAGAACCTGCTTGTCTCCGCTCCACAACACTACACAAGGCATACACTCGATGACAGGTATTGTAAATTCTTAACCCTTTTTCTTACGACAAAAAGAAAACTTAGGCAGACCTGATGACTGTCGGAGTGCTAGTGATCATGGGAAAACGACCTACAACAAAAGGTCAAACTACAGAATTTATGACTCTAAGCTCTGATACCAACTGTAAGGGACCGACCCGAATGGGGCACTAAATGGGCCCTTACCCCAATGCATGCATTCAAAGTAAAGGACATTAAACAGACATGATTTCGGATTCCAATTAAAAACAAAACATTCAAAATAACCCCTTTAAAAACTAGACAATTTCCCTAGAACCTGTCCCTGTTTCCAAGCGCTTGTTCCAAGATAAATACATTTCCAAAGTTTACTCTGATCAGAGATTTCTTAAAATCATTCAAAACATGTCTAAATACAATAATGCTGGAATCCACAAAATATTCAGAAAACATCCTAGGGCTCGATGCCCGGCTACATGCATTCAGGGGAAAATAAAACATAAAGAGTCATAACACAAAATCAGAGTTTGATGACTGAACCCCATGATCACAGCTCCTCCTTCAGCCATCCTGTCTCGCAACTTGGTTACCTGTGGGAAAAACCACAGTAATAAGGGTGAGCAACGAATTGCTCAGTAAGAATCCCCAACCGGGGTACAATACGATATACATGGTCATCTCGATGAGCGTATGCAAGCTATGAATATAAACACAGAATAGAGCACATAGCTTAGCCCACACTTGGGCCTCGGATGCCAATTTGGGGTCTTAGTCCGGAATAATATCACCACACAGTCCAATACATAAGTCGCCCTATACGAGAAACAAGTCCGGCCTCACTGTCTCATCGTCGACGAAAGGTACATCGGCTCACAATCCCGAGGAGCTCTCGATCGGCGCCAGTAATGAGCGTAAGCATGCACCGCGTGCTACTGCAGAACTATGGGGGTGCAGTCTAGAGGCAAGCCGCCATGTCCGATCACCACGCCTAACTAAATCTTTGGATCGGTGTCACCGACATAGGGGTGTGAGACACGGACACGTAAACTATGTCGGCTGAACCACCGCACTGGGCCAAGGAACGGTCGTGGTAGGCTTACACCAGAAGCCGCCCCCGCTTAACAGTGGAAATCGGGGGCTACGCCGAACACGCCGAGGGGCGTGCCGATCGTCGGGACGAGGCAATGCCAAGTCATCATCCCGACTGTTGGGGCATTAACAACTGCCACCCTCACCCAAGATTGCAGGGCCTATCGCTTGGGTTAGCTAATCCCTTACGGGGTCCAGGGATGGAATGACTTGCTCGACGTCCCTGCCATGGATGCAAGGTACTTTATGCATCAGGCCCGGATGATGCTATCTACCTGCAATTCTAACATGCCCTAGCAATCAGCAAACAAATCCATAAAATCCAATACGTGCTCAATAAGAATACAACGAGCCTAGCATGATACTACGAAGCAAGGAACAGATACGAGCATGCTAGAAAGGAACAACCTAGCATGGATTAACATGAGAATTAAATCAGGAAAATCATGCTAATCGGGAATTCAGAATAGAATACCTAGCTACACATGTCAATAAACACAAACAAGCAATCAATCAGCAATCGCATAATATATCGCAGGTCACACACAACTCGGTAAGAAATCCTTACCTTGGTGGGGACGATTTGACACTTAAATCCTAAACGGCGAACGAACCCGAACTAGCTACCGAGAACCTATCAATCACAACAAAAATCACACAATAGGCCTAAATATAATAAAATAAATGAGGCTCGGCTCGGAGCAACTCACGAGGCGCGATTTAACGCACGAACGGGCCGACACGACGAACGGCAAAGAACGGTGGTCATTGGCGCACTGGGCGCAGAAATGGGCGTGCTGGGGCGCTGGCTGCGCGCGGACGGGTGTTGAGGCGCGAGCTGCGCGCGGACGAACAGGGCGTTGGCGATGCGGCTCGGCTGGGCGCTGGCGAGGACGCGCGCGTCGCGCGACGCGAAGCGGCATGGCGAAGCGTCGCGGCACGACTCGGCGAAAGGGGGCTCGCGGCGCGCGATGCGGCTGGGCTCTAAGGCGAGCTTCTGCGCGCGTGCGACCGGGCGAACAGGGGCTATGTTTTTGCGCGCGAACAGGGGCGAAGTAGAAAATCCGAATTCGAGCGATTGGCAAAGATTTGACGGCCGATAGTTGTTGGACGAACTCTCCTACGCAAGCTGCACAAAACCCATCCAGAAATTCACTTTAACACGGCCGGGAAATGAAGCCCAGAAGCAGGGGGCTCGGATCGAAGAAGAGAAGAAGAAAAAGAAGAAAAGCTTACCTTCTGCCCAGAAAAGGATCGACCTTCGAGCTGGGGAAGACAACCACGTTCGAATCGGAGTTGGAGAAGGAAGAAATCGCCAGAAATCGCTGTCGGTTGATGAAGGAGATCGCAAAGAGAAGAAGGAGAGAAATGAAGGAGAAGGCTCGGGAGAGCTCTGTTTTAAACCGAGCGCACGAAGACACGGATATGTATTAGATCGCGCGTTTAGATTAACAAACGCGCCCAGTGGCTCGGCTGGCAGCGCCCCCTGCCTAGCACACGACACGTCCTTGGCTCGAATCTCACTCGACGCGCTATTTAATTCCCTATTTTTTTTTACCTTTTCCCAAGCCCAAATGTCTTCACCAAAATTCCCGATCCCATTCAAATCGACTCATAATTTTTCTGGCAATTTACAATTTCAAAACCGGCCCGACCCAAAATTACCAAAATGCCCCTGGGCCTCCCGGGAAGACCGGGATGAAATTTCCAGGCCGTTACAGTTTTGCTGGCCTTCAGTATTGTGGCCTCGCGCTCGACTTTTCACGTCGCTTTTGTAGCGGCCTCCTTTTTCTTCCTTCTTCTCTTCTTTCCCTTTGCTATTTATCTTCCCTTATTCTTTCCCACCAACTCTTTTTCCATTTCCTCCATCCATTTTAGCAACTCTATATTGGCTATCATTCCTCTTACCTCGGGTTCAGTCTCCTTTTCCCCTTTCGCCTCTTCCACTTTTACCACGACTGGCTTTTCGACTTTTGCCTCAGTGGGAGTCTGAGGCGCCGACATCACTTATCTTATGAACTTCAACCAAGGGGCCTTTCGCTCCTTGCTTCACTTGGTTCTCCCTTCTTCGCCTCCGCAAGCTTTAGTTGGCCCTTGTCTACGAGAGAACCAAACTTACCCACAGAGGGTTTGTTGGAAAGAGCTGGCGGGTTTGCAGGAGCTTTTCCACTTTCTGGATCTTTGCTGATGGGCCTCGCTATATTTGCCCCCGTAGTCTTTTTTAGGCAAAATCTTGGCTTGGTTACCGGCACCACTGCTGGTATAGCAACCATTTTCGACTTAGCAATAGCAGCGAGCCTTTTCTTGAGGAATTCCTTGGTTGTAGCTACTTTACTCTTCTCCTCAACGGCTGGGGTGTTAGAGGCCATTAAAAAGGTTTGTACAAAAGTTGGCAGTGAAAGCTTTAGAGTTTTAGAGGGTTTGGACGCGTAAAAAGGTTGGCTTGGATGCAAATGAGGTATTTATAGGATTGGGAATTAGGGTAACAATCGTCCTTGGGGTTTGGAATGCTTCCTAATGCGCGTCACACCCACAGTCGTTAGATCGAAGAGTCTTATGCCACTTGTTTGTTTCTGAGCGAGATGATTGCAAGTGTCGAAAATGTGGATTTAGAAATGAGGGCTGGCCTACGTCACTAATGACCTCAAGGATTCTTCTTTCGCTTCTTCTAACTACCCTAACATGAACCCACAAAAAATGATCATAACTTATCTAAAACAACCAAGTGTCTACCTTGTTAAACTACCTATCCTATCTTATTCTTAGCGAAGTAACTTAGCACGACTACTTAGTCATAAAAAAACAACTTTTATTCACAAGGTTCTACCTACTTACCTAGCCTAGAGCACTTCTAGAAAATCCTCGCCGAGAATATTCGCTCCAACCAAACCCTTATGCACTCAAGTGATGGTGTTTGAGAAGTTCGCGTACGCGGATTCTTCTTTGTAATAGTGTTTCAACCTGTGTCCATTCACTAGAAATTCCAAATTGTCAGATGCATTTTTAAGTAGAATTACCCCGTGGGGATGTACCTGAATGATTTGGAATGGGCCAGACTATCGTGACTTGAGCTTTCCTAGGAAGAGCTTGAATCGAGAGTTGTACAGCAACACTCTTTGCCCTTGATTCTCTTTCGGCTTGATTTTCTCTTCATGCCATTTCTTAGTCTTTTCCTTATATAGTTTCGCATTTTCGTAAGAGAATAAGCAAAACTCTTCCAATTCCAATAGTTGAAATTTCCATGCAGAGGACATTCCTTGTGATTCCAAATTTAATACTTTAATCGCCCAATACGCTTTGTGTTCCAACTCTAGAGGAAAGTGACAAGCCTTCCCGAAAATAAGGCAAAATGGTGACATGCCTAGAGGTGTTTTATAGGCAGTTTTGTAAGCCCAGAGTGCGTCGTCTAATTTGTTCGCCCAATCTTTCTTATTGGGTCATACCATCTTTTCTAAGATTGTTTTAATTTTCACTGTTGGAGATTTCCACCTACACATTTGACTGCAGGTGGTATGTAGTGGCGACCTTGTGATGGATCTTGTACTTTTGTAGCACTGCTTCTAGAGCTCGGTTGACAAAATGTGTTCCTTCGTCTCTTATCAAGGCTTGAGGGGTCCCAAATCGCATGAAAACATTTTTCTACAAGAACTTAATCACCATCTTAGCATCATTTTTCGTGCAAGCGATAGCCTCGACCCATTTGGATACATAAACCACTGCAACCAAAATGTATTGATTTCCGTTAAGTTTGGAAATGGCCCCCTGAAATCTATTCCCCAAACGTCGAATAACTCCACTTCCAATATGTATTTAAGAGGCATTTCGTCCCTTCCTCCAATGTTCCTAGTTCGCTGACATTGATCGCATGATTTTGCGAAGAGATATGAGTCCTTGAAAATTGACGGCCAGTAATACCTTGATTGGAACACTTTTGCTACAGTTTTCGCGCCCTCAAAATGACCGACATAGGCTGTTGTGTGACATTCTCTAGAATTGACTTAGCTTCTTCCTTTGTTACACAATGACAGATGACATTGTCAGAACATTGTCGATATAGAAATGGTTCATCCCAAAAGTAGTCTTTCGCTTCGTGTAAGAACTTTTTCTTCTACTGATATGTCAAATTGGTTGGCATCACTCAGCTAGTTGCATAATTAGCCAGATCTGCGAACCAGGGTTCCGCTGTTTGACATGCCGCGAACAACTTTTCATCAGGGAAAGATTCACAAATTTCTGGTTGCTCAAGCAATTTGTCTGTCTGCTCAATTCTAGATAGGTGGTCAGCCACCACATTTTCACAACCTTTTTTGTCCAATATCTCTAAGTTAAACTCCTGAAAATAGAAAAATCTACCGCAGTTGTCTCGGTTTCGCGTATACCTTTTTAAACAAATATCGGATCGCGACATGATATGTATAAATAATCGTTTTGGATCTGATCAAATAGAAGCGAAAATTGTCGAGAGCATAGATGACTACCAAGAATTCCTTTTCTGTTATGGTGTAATTTTGCTTTGCTTCGTTCATCATCTTACTGACATAGTAAACCGGATGAATCACTTTTTTGCCACGCTGTCCCAACATCGCCCCCATAGAGTAGTCACTTGCATCACACATGATATAGAAAGGCAAATCCTATTTTGGTGCTTTGATGATACGTGCAGTAACATGGGCGGTCTTTAACATGTTGAAGGCATTTGTGTAGGGGCGAGTCAAAAGTGAAGGGTTTATTGAGCACTAACAGCTCGCAAAGGGGTTTCGTAATTTTTAAGAAGTCTTTGATGAATTGTCTGTAGAACCCCGCATGCCCGAGAAAACTTCGCACTCCTTTTATGTTCGCTGGTCGTTCAAGCTTCGCAATCACCTCTACTTTCACTTGGATGCATTCAATTCCCTTTCGCAAAATTCGATGTCCCAGCCTGATGCCTTCTGTTACCATGAAGTGGCATTTCTCCCAGTTCAATACGAGGTTGGTTTCTTCGCATCTTGCTCGAGCTTTTCCTAAATTTTTTAGGCAACTTTCAAAAGACGAACCGAAGACTGTAAAATCATCCATAAACACTTCCATATATTTCTCGATCATGTCTGAAAAGATTGCTAACATGCACCACTGAAATGTTGCAGGTGCATTACACAATCTGAAAGGCATTCGCCGAAAAGCAAAAATTTCGTATGGGCATGCGAATGTTGTCTTTTCTTGATCCTTTGGTGCAATTATGATCTAGTTATATCCCGAATACCCATCCAAAAAACAATAGTATTTTTGCCCTACGACGCGATCAAGCATCTGATCGATGTATGGTACTATAAATGGTCTTTCTTTGTTACCGCATTTAGCTTGCAATAATCCATGGAAACTCTCCATCCCATTACAGTGTGTGTAGGTATGAGTTCTGACCTCGCAATTCCACTGTTAATATATTGAACAATAACTAATTCTTATGCGAAACGTAATAGGATTCATTTACGCGCAAGTATACGCGGTCGAGAATTGCAGCATGTAATAAGTATATAATTTTATCGATCCCACAGAGATTGATGTCTATAGTAAATACCACTTAAGTCAGAGTCGTGCGAAAAGTAAAATAGAATGTATACAATAAGTGGTTTTATTTTCCTTAATAAGATAAGATAAGATGCAGTAAAAAAATGCATGCAATGAGTAATACTAACTATGTATTCCTAGAAAATGCTAAGAGTGCGGACTTCCATAACAATTATCACTTCCGTGACTCATGATTTATGAGTGAACCAGCTTTCGTTGTGAACATCATACTAAGCACATGGCGACGTAAGCAGTAGTGAGGTTATTCCTAACTCCTTAAATGATGAACAACTGTTCATTCAATCCTAAAGTAGCGTACTAGATCAACATGCGATTCCTCTTCCGATTCTTTGCAAGGTACATGCGTGGGTAGCTATTGACGAATATATATAATCAATAACCATGCAACAGTGTAACATTCAAAGACCTACACTAATAACATGCACTATTCATACTTATTCATCATAAACTCTTATAACACAATCATAGTACATGAACATCAAATAGAAGTTTAAACTAGACGATTTTATTAAGACTAAAATAATGTTTAAATTCTACAACTACTCCTAATGAAAACAATAAATGGAATTGGCATGGTTGAAGGTGAGTAGTCCACTTGTCATCAGTTCCCACAGCACCACTAGCAGCTTCTTCGCAGTAGACTTACGTCCCTCGATTGGCTTATGGCCAACTGACCAGCTCAATGGATTTCGCTCCTTGCTTTGGTATTTATAGGATTGATTTTCGTGGTCCACAAGTATAGGTGAGCTGTAAAAATCATCATTAATGCATATTCCATGATTTCCGTTGGGATTTATTCGATTGCCAATGCCTTGATTGCATAATTGATTCTTCTGATTCCTTACTTGTAGATGAATTATTGTCAATCGTAATTCCTTCTTGGTTCAGCATATCTTTGTGATCCGCTTAGTGCTCTCGTCATTCCCTTTTCCTTGATGATGCACAAAATCCTGCTACAAAGCGTCAATTAGGCACAGTTGAATTTTGATTTGTGCTAAAATGCAAATTCATGATTTTGATGCAATATTATGAATGCATGTAGATTCTAAGTTATTTCTCCGTATTCCCTCTAAGAACACAGATATTCTTTGCCTACTTATTGAAATAATGCATCCTAAACAGCCTAAAATATGATCTCTATCATTTATGATGCTTTCTATCTTTTATGCTTTCTTTGGATTCCCCTCGGATTTTTGGTGCTTTCTATCATTTATGATGAGGATTATTCTAGCATTAGGTTTGAATCTAAGGGAACTTAAGAATTCAACAATTTGAACTAATGGTTATGCTAGATTTAATTATTGTGATAAAAACACTTATTAGACTTCCAAAAGAAAAGAACTACTGGATTAAAGAAATAGCATGAAAATAAAGTCAATAGCGTCCTAAATGCATGATCCTAATAAGCATCTAATCATGAAGTGCATGCGGAAGTAAAACAGAACATCAGAAAAGCGCAATAAAAAGGGAGCGAGACTTCAATCTACTTTGCTGCGTTGCTGCTTTTCTTCCCTTTTCCCTTGACAAACTCCAAATTTTTTGCGTGTTTTGGTATTTCAGCCCACTTGAAGTTCTTATGTAATGCTTTAGCAGCCTTCAGAATTAGCGCATTTCTTGCAAGTGTAAAGCTCCAATTGCCTTTTGAGTTTTTGCATAGCTTAATGAATTGATTCACCACACTATCTATATTTACGAGCATCTACTCACTTCCTTCCTTTCCCCTTTCGTCCATGCTTTCCATCTTTCTTGGTTGGATTTTTAACAATTTATCAGTTTGCTTTATTTGCACCCCTTGATCTCTGCACAGTTGTGTAATAGTGTGCGGGTCAAATAGCTTTCTACGACTAGCTGAGGCCCATCGCTAAATCTGCCCTTCCATTATCCTTCCTAAGTTAACACTTACTCCGCTTTTGATCGCAATAAGTAGCAGTGCTTGCTCTCTTCTGACTATTCGTGCATTGTTTGAGGGTATAATTGTGTTTTTGATGAAAATAATCCATCATCGCAACTTAGGCTTGACATCCTTCATCATGAATGCCCATTGGTTTCTCCACTTGGCCCCTTCTACATCAATTGCTCTTACGCATTCTTGCAGTTGCAACTTGGTTGGTTTCTTCAGTAGCCGCTATCCTTCATCTCTATATTCATTTGGCAGATATAAGACTTCATTAAACGTGGTCGAGTTGTAGTCAATTAGTTATCCTTCTACTCGAGAGAAGAACTTCCCCTCTTTATTTAAATTCGCGTAGAATTGACGAACTCAATCTTATCTTGAGTTTAATCTTGGTGTGGCCAGACTTCCCCAGCCTAAGCCTGGGTCATGAATGCATTTGGCCATCCTTGATCTCTCCAAAACCTTTTCTTTAGTAATGCAGCATAACTGGCATTAGCAGGTTCTGCTGTACCTTGTTTCGTTCTCCTTTCACCCTTTTATCCCCTATAGTGCAGACCGTTGCTTAAGGCCATTTGAGAAGGATGTAAAAGCTTTGACTTTTGGATAAGACAAGAATGGAGTACGGTGATCGAGTTTCCTCAGAACGAGTTTATATAGAGGTTGAGTATTCAATTCAGAATTCTCAAATAAGGAAAACAATCAATGTTCAAGAAAGTATCTCAAATTATTCGTTCCAATTGCTTACTTAATGAAACACTATAAAAAATGGAAAATCAGAAAATAGAAATGATTCCTAAAATTACGAAATAAAATAAAATTTCCTAAAAAGAAAATAAATGTTGTGCGCCAAGTCAGAGATACTGTATTTTTGCATTCCAGAAATGTTGTTGAGTAGATCTAGGCAGAATTTTTGCCCTAATTTCGTCCGGCATAGTTAATCCATATTTTGGCCATATTATGATTTTGGGGACGACGCCATCTTTAGCCTCCTTCTCCTGCCTTTCTTCTCCATGTGCCTTAATGCATGGAACTTCTATCACATACATGACTGATAGGATGTAAATTATGCGTATACTTGGTTGAATTGCTCACGTGTCGCTGCTTCGACGAATCAATTCCTGCGATGTGTTCTCTCTTGTTAACGAGAAGTCAGTTACCATTCATTGTAAATTGAGGTTTTCAACATTAGATTCTTCTTCCTGCAGATGGATAGAGTCCACATCTTCCCTTTCGGGTTGATGCATACTTGCTTCTATAGGTTCATCACCCGGTATGCCCTCTTGTTGGCTATTTTCACCTTCAGTCGTCTTTTCAACATCGGTCATGGAGCTTTCTTCGTTGTTCTCTTCATCATCTTCTGTTTCATCTGCTTCTGAGGCTGCTGGGGTGGCGAACTTTGCCCAAGCTTCTTCTTGTTCCCTGTATCGTCGCTCCTGCTCTCTTTCTATTTCTGTAAGCTGTAGTTCTCTGGCCTCTTGTGCTTTGGCTATGGTGGCTGCTTGAAAATCCTCCCATGAGAGATCTTTCTCATAGAGCAAATCAAATGCCTCCTCGTTAAGTATATCAGCCTCTAGATATGATTCTTCTACTCGTCTACTGGTTATTGCATAGGTTCCTCTCGATTCCCGTAGAGAGTACTAGTTTATATTTCATGGTTGCTGAGGTTCTGGTATTATACCATTGTCCTTTAACCATCGGGTTCTTCTTAGCAGTTGTTCTTCCTCTGCAGTCATATCCATCAGAGACTGCCCAGAAGTATACATGTGATTCCTAGTTTCATGACTCCTGAAATCCCACGTATAACCCCTGTTGCTGTGATCTCCTTGCGAATTAAACTGTTGCTGATAGAAACTGCTATTATCTTCCTAATATTGCGACATTAAAATTTCATTTGTATGAAGACGTGCTCCGTTAAACTCCTCTGCATAGCCTTGTTGTTGCAAGTTATGTAAATAGTGCAGAATATAGTACTGCGTCCATTGCTGATTAGTAAACTGATTAGGCTCCATTAATTAGTAGTGGAGATGAATTTCTCTGGGACTCTATTCCATGTTGATCAAACTAATTTATACTTCACGTTCCCTGAAATAAAAAAGAATTTAATCTGTAAACAATTAAGAACTACTCCTTCCTAAGTATAACAACTCTAAATAATCAATCCCCAACAATGGTGCTAAAAACTTAACCTCGCGATTCCACTGCTAATATATTGAACAGTAACTAATTCTTATGCGAAACACAATTGGAATCACTTACGAGCAATTATATACGATCGGGAATTGCAGCAAGTAATAAGTATATAATTTTATCGATCCCACAGAGATTGATGTCTAGAGTAAATAACACTTAAGTCAGAGTCGTGCAAAAAGTAGAATAGAATGTATATAATAAGTGGTTTTGTTTTGTTTAATAAGATAAGATAAAATGCAGTAATAAAATGCATGCAATGAGTAATGCTAACTATGTATTCCTAGAAATTGCTAACAGTGCAGACTAGCTAGGGAATGCCTTACTTCCCTAACAACTATCACTTCCGTGACTCATTATTTATGAGTGAACCAGCTTCCGCTACAAACACCATACTAAGCACAGGGCGACTTAAGCAGTAGTGGGGTTATTCCTAGCTCCCTAAATGATGAACAACTGTTCATTCAATCCTAAAGTAGCGTACTGGGTCAACATGCGATTCCTCTTCCGATTTTTCGCAAGGTACATGCGTGGGTAGCTAATCGACGCATATATATATATATATATAAATACAAATATTCAATAGTGTAACATTCAATGACCTACACTAATAACATGGTTTATTTGTACTTAATCATCATAAACTCCTATAACGCATCAGTAAATAAACACCAAATAGAAGTTTAAACTAGACGATTTTATTGCAACTAAAATAATGTTTGAATACTACAACTACTCATAATAAAAACATTAGATAGAATTGGCACGGTTGAAGGTGAGTAGTCCCTTTTGTCATCAGTTCCCACAGCACCACCATCAGCTTCTTCGCAGTAGACTTACGTCCCTCGATTGGCTTTTGACCAACCGACCAACTCAATGGATTCTGCTCCTTTCTTTGGTATTTATAGGATTGAATTTCGTGGTTCTCAAGTAGAGGTGAGATATACAAATCATCATTAATGAATATTCCATGATTTCTGTCGGAATTTATTCGATTGCTATTGCCTTGATTGCATAATTGATTCTTCTAATTCTTTCCTTGTAGATGAATTGTTATCAATCGTGATTCCTTCTTAGTTCAGCATATCATCGTGATCCACTCAGTGTTTGAGTCATTTTCTTTTCCTTGATGCTGAGCGAAATTTTACTACAAAGCGAAAATTAGGCACAGTTGAATTGCGATTTGTGCTAAAATGCAAATTCATGTTTGGATGCAATATTATGAATGCATGCAGATTTTCTAAGTATTTCTTCGTATTCCCTCTAAGAATGCAGATATTCTTTGCCTACTTATTGAAGTAATGCATCCTAAACAACCTAAAATATGCTCTCTTTGAGAGTTATCAAGTTCGTTTAGCTCATTTGTAACCACATTTGTGCACCTTTTTTGGGTACACATTGAATTGGACTAACCCACTTGCTATCCGAGATAGGTTAGATGACTCCAACATCGAGCCACTTGATGATTTTCTTTTTCACCACCTTTTTCATGGCAAGGTTTAATCTCCGTTGTCGTTCGATGGAGCGAAATTCTACATCCTCCAGACTAATCTTATGAATGCAGAGCGAGGGGCTTATTCCCTTAAAGTCTGCGAGGGTCCATCCTGTTGCTCTTTTATGATGGGGTAGGGTGTTTGCTTCACCTAAAAATGCATATTTCAAGTGCTTAGGCAGTGGTTTTAATTCTAGCTCTTCTGCTTGCTCAACCGATGGTCTGATTGGAGGGGCTCGTTCTTCTAGGTTGAGTGAATTGGCTAACATGTTCAACCCTTCACTATCCTTTGTTTCAACATCACTTGTTTCAACTTCTCTTGATTCCCAAAACTCAGCATTGACATCTACGTATTGTTCCATTGACCTACTAGTGTTCTCCTTGTTCGCAGAAATGGGTGATTGCAAAACATGTTCTATTGTTCCATCCTTCATAGAAATCTTTGTAAAATGTGGTGATTGCATAACATTCCTCGTTCATCGATGGGTATTTCATGGATTCATAGATGCTGAACTTTATCTGATCCCCATTCATTTGCAAGGTGATAGTTTATTCGTAAACATCTACTAGTGTTCTCCTTGTTCGCAGAAATGGGTGTCTCAAAATGATGGGGACTTCTTTATCTGCTTCATAATCTAAGATTATGAAGTCGGCAGGGTAAATAAACTTATCCATTCGCACAAGAACGCCTTCTATCTTATCTTTAGGTCTTGCCATTGAGCGATCCGCTAACTGAATTGTCACTGATGTAGGCTTGGCTTCACCAATCCCAAAATTTTTGTATGCGGATAGCGGCATCAAATTGATGTTAGCTCCTAGATCACATAATGCCTTTCCTATGTAGTGTCCCCCGATTGAAATTGGTATGGTGAAGGCTCCGAGATCCTTTTCCTTGACTGGAAGTTTATAGGATATCATCGTGTTGCATTCTTAGTCGAGTGAAATAATCTTGGCATCCTCCACTTTGTCTTTTTCTGACAGGGTTTCTTTTAGCAATTTTGCATAATTGGGCATTTGCCTCAATGCCTCCAATAGTGGGAGATTAATCTGTATTCCTTAAAGAATATCCATAAATTTCTCAAAGCCGAGGCCGTCTCTTTTTTTCTTCAGCCTTTGTAGAAATGAGGGCAGTGGTTTAAATTCAATAGCTTCGCTATGTACCTTATTTGTTTCTTCGTTTGCCTTGTTTGCTACCTCTTGCTATTGGTTCTCGTGCGTTTCAGGCTAATTAATTATGCTGATTACTTGGCCATTGTCACATGCTTCTTCTGGGATTGGCATACCGTGTTGCTGATTGTCGTAACATTCTGCAATTCCATTCGGCTTTCCTTCGTTCAATCCATCGTCGAGGTCTTGCTTTTTCAACTCAGTCATCAATCTTTCTAGCGTATTTTCCTCCTTTGGCTCGGATTGTATTTTATCAACAAGGATTGAGATTGCCTTGATTTGCTCCTTACCCTCTCTTCGTGGTGGTTCAGTATCTGAGGGTAGTCTTCCTTCGGGCTTTCGCCTGATTTCGTGGCCAGTTGTCCTCTTTGAGTTTCCAAATTGCGCATTGTTGTTTGTTAGTTTTGTATGGCTGCTTGTTGCGTTTGGGCAGTTGCTTCGCTTTTTTTTATATATTCCTTTAACAGATTCTCAAGTGAACTGGTAGAATTTTGTTGGAAGTTTTGCTGGGGCTGGAAGTTTTGTTGGTTTTGCGACTGTTGGAACGAAAACCACCCTTGATTTTGCTGAGTTGCAGGAGCATTGAACCCTAGCAGGTTCCCAATATTTCACTGATTTTGGAATCCTTGAGTATTGGAGCTACCCACGTTCCTATTATTACTCCAAGAGAAGTTTGGGTGGTTTCTCCACCCAAGGTTATAAATATTCTAGAAAGGATTGTTTTTCCTATTCGCTTGAGCGAAATAGACTGAGGCTGGATTATGTGGACAATTCTTGTAGAAATAAAGATAACCACACAACGAATAGAATTTGGTTATGTTTACTTGTGCAGAGTTTATAGCTTGAATTGTCGTGTTTGCAATGTTTGTGTTCTGCATTTGTAGTAACATTTTGTGCAACTCGAACACTTGTTGTCTCTGTACCGGATCATATCCTCCTTCCATGCTAGTGATGGGCTTCACATCCTTTCTCACATCATCTTTCCATTGACTTGTATTCAAAGAGATTCGCTCTACTATCTTCAATGCTTGGTTATAGGTTTTGGACAATAGAGCTCCTGATGCGGAAGCATCTAACACCATTTGTGCTTAATCGCTTAACCCTGCATAGAAGTATTCTAGCTAGATACAACATGGGCTACCGTTATGTGAACACTTCCTCTAGATTGCTTTAAAGCGATCCCAGGCTTCAGTAATTGATTCGCCAAGGTCCTGTTTGAACTTCATGATCTCGTCACGAATTTCCATTAGCTTCTTAGGTGGGAAGTACTTGAACAAAAATCACTTCACAAGCTCCTCCCACGTTATATCTTCCAGACCTTCGACAGTGCTCAACCATTCCCTCTCTTTCCCTTGTAGTGAATACGAAAATAAAGCTAGTCGCAAATTATCCTGGGTGACATCTGGGATGATAAAAGAATCGCAGATACCCATGAATTATCTCAAGTGATTGTAAGGGTCTTCGTTAGATAGCCCATGATACTGTGCTTTTTGTTGAAGTAATGTGCTCATCGAGGGTTTTAACTCAAATGCTCATGCGCCTATCGCTTGTCTGATCATGCCCTTCTGTAATTCTATTACATCTGGCACAACATAGGCTCGAATTACTTCGTCCCTATTATTTGCCATCATAATAGGGTTAGCGGGCTGATATTCAGCTTGTCCATTGTTAGGGAACTGGTCGATCGTTGTAACGACCCAAATTTTTATTCCAGTTCCCCGGGTATGTTTGATTGTTTATTCGGTTGTTCGGTTGGGCCGTTAGGGTAGTTTGAGCCTTTAAGGGCATTTTGGTAATTTACTTTCAAGGTCTTTTTTGTAATTAACCAAGGTTCAGGGTTGTTTCTGTTATTTGCTGAGTTTGGTTATTCCGTCGGTTTCAAGTTTCCAGGTGATGACTAAAAAATAGAGTCAGATTTTAGCTAACTTCGGATCATTATTCATATTATTTAATTTATATTAAGCGCCAGCGAAGTCAAATTAAGCGTAAAAAGGTGTAATTAACTAATGTTTGCACATTAGCAGAGTTAAATGCTAAATATCGGTTATCATGCTACAAAAAGATCAAGAAGCGCGTTTAGCATAGGTTTCGCAGAAACTTACGCCCATTTCTGTTTCGCAAGATTAACGCTAGGAGAGCATTGCTACAAGGGGAATCAAGACGCGCGAGCACGAGTACTTAAGCTTGAAATATCAAGGCATGTAGCACTACAAGTAAATAAGGAAGGAAGAATCCGCTAGTGAGAAGTTGAATAACCAGAAAATTAAGTGACAGATTGCTAAAATTACGGGATTCCTGCCTTAGACGAATCAAACACATATGGCAAAGAAATAAAAAGGAGAAGATAGCGCGCAAATTGATTCTTACCATTTTGGGATATATGGAGACTTGGCGACCTAGCTTTATAGAAAGGATATGATGTTTTAGAAAAATGGAGATGGATGTTTTCCCTGTTCTTCTTCTCGGAGAAATTCAGAGATTCGATCTAAGCTAAAATTTACTGTTATCTATTTTGTTTTGTTAATTTGTACTGTTAGATTCATTTTATTTCAGTAATACAATTCTATGATTTTTTCAATAACTAGCATTGTGTTTCCTGTTTTTATTATGAACTAACTCCTTTAAGGTGAAATTGGGAGAAAGTGAATTTTAGTCTAGAACATGTAAGATAGGTACTTTACTAAAATAGTAAGTGTCGACCGACCATCCACACGAGCTAATATATCGTAAATCGGAAGAGGAAATGATCTAAGTGTATCATGCATGTTTAATAAGTAGTGTTACAGCTGTGATACTTTAAATCAGAGTTTAGGAATAAACGCGTAACTATTACATACTTAGCGTGGTTCATAGTTACATTTAGTCACAGAGGAATCTGGGCTAGGTGCCGAACGAAAGCGAAAACGGTATTTTGTAAGCATAGTATGATAGATTCCCTTACCGCGTATTTCTTATTATTGCCTTGTTACTGAATCCATAAGTATCCTCGTTTATCCTTAACTTAGCAAAACTGTTCTGGTTTATTTACTTCATTTTCATACAAAACCAAAATCCTATTGACACAACTTATTCATGCAATTTACATTTCAATTCTAGACACCACCTCAAATAATTTTTAGTCCCTGTAGAGAATGATAATTTACTTATTACTTGCTGCAGACCACGTATATTGCGTGTAATGGGATCAATTCACACTAATAATAACCAACGTTCGTATCCACAAATCTACAGAAACACCAGGGCTAGAGTTGTATTTTGAGAAGCTTGAAGGTCGTTCGGTTAAAAGAGAAAAAAAAGGAAAAAAATGTGGATTTAAGTTTCCCCTCGCCAGGACTCGAAGGGTGGTTGATTAGGGATTTGAAGTGTTAATTTAAAGAAAGGAAAATAGGGGTCTAAATTGCCTTCGCCAGGACTCGATTCAAAGTTTTAGTAAGCGGATCCGAAATGTTATATTTTGATCTCACAAAATCAGTAAAGATAACTCCATATGAGATCAGTTGTCTAATAGTATTGTGTCGAAGACGAATGTGTTGTTATACATCATGTTTCGTGCTTTTCTAATCGTTGCTTGATTATCATAATATATACATATTGTGGGCACAGGTTTAGGCCATTATGGAATATCCTCTAAAATTTTTGAAGTCATTCAGTTTCCTCTCTAGCTTTATCCAAAGCTACAAACACAGATTCCATGGTCGATCTGATTATGATTGTTTGTCTCGAGGATTCCAGGACACAGCTCCACCTCCCAAGGTGAACACATATCCACTTGTGCCTTTGGAATCTTGGATGTAAGAAATCCAACTAGCATATGAGAATCCTTCTAAAACAATATGATCTCTAGAATAGTGCAGTCCATAATCCCGAGTATATCGCAGATATCTTAGTACCCTTATGATCGTTTTCCAATGATCCTTTCCAAGATTACTAGTAAATCTACTTAAGCTACTCATAGTGAAAGCAATATTAGGAAGTGTGCAACTCATAAGGTACATTAGACTGCCTATGAATCTTGCATATTCAACTTGTTCAACACCTTCACCTTTGATTTTAGTCAGTTGTTGACTAGAATCAATTCGAGTTCCGGCCTCACCGGAATCATCTTTGTTGAATTTCTCAAGAATCTTATCGACATAATGTGGTTGTGTTAATATAAGACCATCAGATAAACGTTTGATTTGGATACCCAAAATCACATCTGCTTGTCCTATATCTTTCATGTCAAATCTTGAGTTTAACATATCTTTGGTACATTTTACCATTTCGTCGGTACTACCAACTATGAGTATGTCATCAACATATAAACACATGATTACATAACCATTGTTTGTAGTCTTGAAATATACACATTTGTCACATTCATTGATATTAAAACCATTTGTCAACATGTCATTGTCAAACTTTTCATGCCACTGTTTAAGTGCTTGCTTAAGTCCATACAAGGACCTCACCAGTTTACAGACTTTCTTTTCTTGTCCTGGAGCTACAAAACCATCAGGTTGTTCCATGTAGATTTCTTCATCCAGTAATTTATAATCTGTTAAACGTCTGGAATTTAGTCTCAATTAAATCCAGAAACAGATATCAAACACTATTCTCTTAAACGTCAGGAATTTTAGCAAAGCTAAAAACTAGAACAAATTATCAATTTTTTTTTGAAACTATAATCAATTGATTAAAAATTTCATGCACAAAATATCAATTTATTTGCTAAATTGAAATTTAAACGATTTGTAAATAAACTCTAACACAATTCTGTAAAATTAATTTTAAATTAAAATTTATCTGTTTACGTACAAATTTTATTTTAGAAATTAACAGAAAATATGATTTGAAATTTAAATCAATAAACCTTTAATCAAAACGAATGCTAAAAACAAAATCAACTTCAAGATTGTTGTTAATAATAACAATCGAATATAATAACTTTAATGATAAAAGATTAAATCGAGATAAAACTAAATCAAACAGAACGTAATTAATAAAATAAAATAAATAACCGATAAGAAAGCTGAGGTCTGTAGTCAGTTTCCTTGAAGTTGATTCACTGTCTCCTCCCAACATGCTTAGAGAATGAATTGATGACAACCTCCCAAGATACAACAACTTCGTCTTTAATCCGTAGCACAAGGATTGAAGACAGGCAAACTCAAAAACCGTGAAGAACTGTATCATCATAGAAGATTTGGAAGCAAATGTTATGTTTTTTTTTTTTTTTTTTCTATTTTAGAATGAAGAAGACGCAGTGTTTTTATAGCTGAAATACCCTTAGAACATTTCGAAATAATAATGAGAGGAAAGTGTAACGTTTACTTTTTTAAAAGAGAAACTGTAACGTTTACAGTTTCAAAAGAAAATTTAAGTTTACATTTTTCCAACATATACAACACGAAAGTTATTATTTATATATATATATATATATATATATATATATATATATATATATATATTATCATTAAGGACAAACTATTTCTCCCTAAATAAAATAAACGAGACCTTATAATTTATTGGATTCTCTCTGTCTTGAGAGGAACACTCTCTCCATAGTGGGAGGAGCTCCGACGAACTCTGCTTTCAACCTGCAAGTGTTTCTTATAGCTTCGGTCCCTATTCGAAAGAACTTTAATGGATATGAACAATATTATGGAGCGGTGGAGGATATGCGATTGAATGAAGATGAAGATGTTGTATGCGATATGAGGGACTTTGCCCGTTTTCAGAACAACAACGATAATCTGTCTTCTTGCTTGGTCGGGAAGGTTTTGTCTCTAAAACTAATCAATCTCCAATCTTTCAAATCTCTGATAAAAAATATTTGGAAGGTGCATAAGGATATGGTAGTGGATTGTATTGGAGATAATATCTTTTATTTCAAATTCAAATCGGTTATGGAGAAGAATAGAATTATAGCGGAGGGCCCGTGGTTTTTTGATGGAGCGATTCTGCTTCTAGAATCGCCAAACGCCATAGTGCAACCAAAGGATATGTCGTTTTCTAAAGCTGATTTTTGGGTACAGGTTCATAGTGTACCAAAATTTTGTGTGCAAATTGAAGCGATACAAACTCTAGGGGCGAAAATTGGGGAGGTTATTGACATCGATAGTACACCGCTTGGAGGAGAGTGGGAAAAATTTGTTCGGATCAGGGCAAGAGTGGATATTACCAAACCTCTGCGTAGAGGGCTAAAGTATTTGGCAGAAGATGGAGGTGAGATTTCTTTTCTCCCGTGTAGGTATGAGAAATTACCAGAATTTTGCTTTGATTGTGGTCTTATAGGGCATACTAAAAAAGAGTGCGATAGTGAAGAAGGAAAAAATGGTGAGGGCTCTTCTTATGGACCATGGTTGCGAACTGTGGAGTTTATCAAACCTGTGGAACGACGATCCCCAGGAGGTAGAGGAGGCAGGGGAGGTGGTAGAGATTCTTCATATCGGAATTCGGATGAACCATGGTGTAGATCGGGCCCGAGCGAACAAGATTTTGAATCAGATATAGGGATCCCGAAGGAGCCGCAATGGCGTCAACCTATGGCATCTTCTGACTCATCCAGAAAACAGAGCAAGTGGAACATGCCAGAAAACATTCGCCGCCGCTCACCGGAGACGATATCAGGAAAGGAGGTGGCGAATCCGAGGGAAGCGAAAAAAGGAAGCCCCGTTGTTCACGCAAAAACAACTTTAATTGGGGAGAAAATTAAAGATGAGATTTTGCCTTAATTGGAAAAAATAATGAAATTGATTGTGGTATTGGAAAAGGAAAAATTCCTGTGATTGTCGAAACGACTCCTTCCTTATATGTAAATGAAAGTCAATTTCAATCCTCTGTGCCTAAGTCAGTGGGCCCAAATGGGAAGATGTTGGATGGGCTTGTGATGGGTGAAATGAAGGATAAAAAGAAAGAGGGCCCGTTGGTTTTGAAACCTTTGACAATTAATGAGCCCAAACAACCAGATAAATACCAAGGGGTCATTTTAAAGTCAAAAAAGGGGGAAAAAATCATCGCCCCAATTTCAGAAACATCGACTATTTTGAAAAGCCAGAGCCCTCCTTCTGTAAACGACGAAGTCCTTGACATGGAATTTGAACTAACTAATAAGGGAAAGAAGTGGACTCGGCATATTAGAAAGGAGGCTTCGACCACAACACTCTCTCTTTCGAAGCCGATTACTGGTAAAAGGGAGGTTAGTACTATTTTTCCTTCAATTTATGAAAATGAAGAAGGGAAAAGATTGAAACTGGATGAGACGGAAATTGATGGAAATTCCTAATCGGCGAACCCTGAAGATTAGGGTCGCCGAACACAATGAAAATATTATGCTGGAATGTACGGGGATTGGGAAATCCCGGTACATTCCGACACATTCGAAGGGCCTTGAGCCTTTCTAAGCCCAGCGTTGTTTTCTTTTCTGAAACAAAAATTAATGAAAAGCGAGCTACTTCTTTTCGTCAACGTCTTGGTTTTGATTGTGGTATTTGCTCAGAGAGCGTCGGAAATAAAGGGGGTTTATGTTTGTTCTGGAAAAATGATATTAAAATTAGTCTCTGCTCTTTTAATCGTTTTTATATTGATGTTATTATAAATAACGATTGGGGGAGTTGGAGATTCACAGGTTTCTACGGAGACCCCATAACTTCGCAGCGGCACTTTTCTTGGGAGCTGCTCCGTCGGCTTGCTCGTTTAAATAAGTTACCTTGGTTGGTGGCAGGAGACTTGAACGAATTATTGAGTGGCACAGAAAAGAGGGGGGGCCTGGCTCGTCCTCAGTCTCAAATGGATAATTTTAGGGAAGCAATTACTAGTTGTGACCTTCATGACATGGGTTTTTTTGGGCATCCTTTCACTTGGAGGCGGCAGGTCAATAGTATTGTAGTCCTTCAAGAACGGCTTGATCGAGCCCTATGTAATGATGATTGGTGGAGTCTGTTTCCTATGTCCAAAGTTAGGCATCTTGACTTTATGAAATCGGATCATTGCCCAATTGAAATCAATGTCAATCAGAAAATGAGGGAGAGAGTTAAATCTAGAAATTTCTTCTTCGAGGAGGTTTGGAAAAATCATCCAGATTGTTTGCAGGTGATATCATCAAGCTGGAATAAAATTGTGGGCCAGGGCACTTCGGGGTTTCCAAATGTGAGAAAACATCTCTCCAATTGTGCTAATGCTTTGGCCATATGGGGAAGAAAAAAAAAGGGGGATTACGATAAAAAAATTGCAGCTACTCAGTCAGAATTACAACAGGCTATTCATCACTTTAAAAATACCCACGATATTCAATTGAAATTGGAGAACTTACTCTTTGAGGAGGAGATTTATTGGAAACAGCGCGCTAGAGTGGAGTGGTTGAAAAATGGGGATCGCAACACTAAATGGTTCCATCGATGTGCATCTCAAAGGAAAAGGAAGAATTACATTGAACTATTTTGCAAAAACCGGATGGAAGTTGGAGTGAGTCTGAAGAAGACATTGAACAAGAGCTAGTTTCCCAGTTTAACGACCTTTTCAAGACAAATGATAAAGGGAATAGCACAGTAACCGATGCCTTTATATCTCAGGTGCAATCTATCCTCACTCCTAATTTATTTACTTGTCTAAATGCCGTATTTACCAAGGAAGATGTGAATATTGCTTTATCTAGTTTAGGGTCTAATAAAGCTCCCGACATTGATGGGTTTACCGCGTTGTTTTATAAAAAATATTGGTCTGTTGTTGGTCCTGAAATTACCTCATTTTTCCTTGAGGTGCTTAATAATGGTTGGTCCCTTGTTGATATTAATACTACTGTTATAACTCTCATTCCGAAAGGCAAAAATCCTAAGTTAGTTTCTGATTTTCGCCCTATCAGTCTTTGCAATGTAATTTATAAAATCATTTCTAAAGCTATTGCAAACAGACTTAAGAAAGTTCTAAATGATATTATTTCTCCAACTCAGAGTGCGTTTATTCCTAATAGAAATATTTCTGATAATGCTATTTTGGGTTTCGAGTGTCTTCACTACATTAAAGGGCGTAAAAACGGGACTAAAGGTTGGTTAGCAACTAAACTCGATATGAGTAAAGCTTATGACAGAGTTGAATGGTTTTTTCTTGACAAGTTTATGAAGGTTCTAGGCTTTGGAAACTCTTTTGTTGACCTGGTCATGAGATGTGTCTCTTCTGTTCGGTATACTTTCAATATTAATGGGTCTAGGAGAGGGGCAGTGATCCCCTCTAGGGGGCTCCGTCAAGGGGACCCTTTATCTCCTTACCTTTTTCTTTTATGTACTGAAGCCTTAACGATCCTTTTGAGAAATGCGGAAAGTGGTAAAGCTATTAATGGGATTCGTATAGCTAGAAATGCCCCTTCCATCAACCACCTCTTGTTTGCCGATGATTGTCTCATCTTTTTTAAGGCAACTAGAGAGGAAGCGAGAGTTGTTGCCAATATTTTGGATGATTATAAGTCCCTCACGGGTCAAGAAGTCAACCTCAATAAGTCGGCCATTTGCTTTAGTCCAAATACAACTTTGAACACCCAAGAATTGATCATTGGGGAGTTGGGTGTTAAAAAGGTCGATACTCATGGAAAGTATCTCGGGATCCCTATATCCCTTTCAGGGCCTAAAAGAATTTCCTTCAAGTATATTAAAGATAAAATTTGGGCTTATCTCATGAAGTGGAAACACAATTTTTTCTCGGTGGGAGGGAAAGAGATTCTGATTAAAGCGGTTTTGCAAGCCATCCCAATTTATTCGATGTCGTGCTTCAAGCTTCCAAAAAGCCTGATTAAAGATTGTCACCAAATTTTGGCTAGGTTTTGGTGGGGGGACTCTGAGACTACCAATAAAATTCATTGGGTGAAATGGGATAACATGTGTCGGTCTAAATTTTGGGGAGGGTTGGGGTTTAGGGACCTCGAGTTGTTCAACCAAGCCCTTCTTGCAAAACAAGCTTGGCGCCTCATTTCTAACACTGATTCTCTTTTGTTCAAAACCCTTAAAAGGAAATATTTTTCTAAAACTACCTTCATGGAAGCTACTCAGTCAAGCAATGCTTCCTACATCTGGAAAAGCATCCTTTGGGGTCGGTCTCTTCTAGAGAAAGGCTTGCGCTGGCGGGTTGGGAATGGTTTATCTATTTCCATTAAAAATGATCGTTGGATCCCTAGACCGTGGAGCTTAAAAATTATTGATGGGTCGAGAATCAATGAAGGGGGAAAAGTTGCCATTTTGCTTAATGATGAAGGGTATTGGAATGAGACTTTAATCCTTGATTCCTTTAATGTTGACGACTCAAATCTCATTTTGAGCCTTCCTCGTACCTTCAGAAATAGAGAGGATGTCCTCATGTGGCATTATGAAAAAAATGGGTTTTACTCTGTGAAATCAGGATATCGTCTTGCTAGTAATCTTAAAGTTCGGCCCTCTTCGTCAAATCTTGAGAATAACACTTCTTGGTGGAAAAGGGTGTGGAATGCCTCTATCCCAAATAAAATGAAAATCTTTACTTGGAAGTTGTACAATGATTTCCTCCCCACTAATTCTGCTTTGTTTAAACGCAAGATTGGGCTCTCTAGTGGGTGTGGGAGGTGCAATGAGAGTTACGAGTCCACCTACCACGCTATTTGGGATTGTCCTCATGCAAAATCTATTTGGAAATTCTCTCCCTTTTTCAGTTTGAATTGGCCTGTGGAGTGCAATAACTTTAAAGATTTGTTGCTCTGTTTTTTTATACTTTGAATGTTGAAATGTTTGATCTTTTTCTAATCTTCTGTTGGGGTATGTGGTCAAACCGAAATAAGGTGGTTATGATTAACCAGGAGGATACAAACTTTAAATTAATCGATTGGGGTTATTGCCAAACTTACTATCGTGAATTTCTAGTTGCTACAAAATTAAATCTCGTGAAAATGCCAAAAAATGAGATTGCTAGAGATACAACTTGGAAGCCGCCAACTGGGTTAAACTATAAAGTAAATTCTGATGCTGCGTTTAATTTTGCAGGTAAAAAATTTAGGATGGGAGCGGTCGTTCGGAATGATCGCGGAGAAGTTATGGCTGCAGTGGCGAAGCCTATACAACAGGTGCTCCAAGTTGAAGTTGGAGAAGCTTTAGCCATTCGTGATGGGATACAATGGGCTATGGAGCTAGGATTTCGAAGACTAGAGGTGGAAACTGATGCCGAAATTGTGGTTAAAAAACTTGCAAATAATGTAATCGACCGCTCAGACTTAGGTGCGGTGTTGATGGATATTCAAGAACTTGCAACCAACCTTGAATGTTGCATTTTCTCTTGGTGTGATCGTCGAGCAAACTCTGTGGCACATGGCCTTGCGAGAAGAGCATTGGAGTACGAAGATTTTCGATGCTGGATTGAAGAGCTTCCAGCAGCTGCTTATGCTTGTTACGAAAGAGACAAACTCTCGGTGGCTATTCAACAGCCACTAATTTCAACTTTATCTAATTAGCTTTATTCTTGTTGTTTACCTTCAAAAAAAAAAAAAAAAATTTCTCCCTAAATAAAAAAAAGGAAAGATTATAAGCTTTCTTTATATGATTTGAAACAGTTGGGAAATAAAGTGTAGCGATATTGATATATATATCACCAAAAAACAGAGACTTAGCACCAACCCAACCCCTCTTTTCTCTCTTTATTTCTCTCTCTCATCCTTTATCCTTAATCTTACTTACCACTCAATTTCAGAGTCTTCTTCAAGTCTACTATAAAATCTCGCTCAAATATTATCCAAAAACAATTATCAAAAAATGAAGAAAATAAACTCCCTATTGAGAAAGTGCAAGAGCCTTTCAAGGCAATTGGGAAGATCTTCATCTTATAGAAGCTTGAGGTCCAAATCCACAAGAGAAGATCTTTGGGTTTGTGAAAGCAAAATGGAAGAAGAAGATTTTGATGATGATCATCAACAGCTTGAAAAGGTGAGTGGCAATAATGTAATTTTATATGTTGGAAGCACAAGGAAGAGATATGCAATAAGTTCAAAGTTCTTGAGCCATCCTTTGTTAAGTGCTTTGATTGACAAATCAAAGGCTAAGGCAAATGAAGATTGTGATCATAGTAATAATAATAATAATAATAATAATAATAATGTCATTTCAGTGAGATGTGAAGTTGTTCTGTTTGATCATCTCTTGTGGATGTTGGAAAACTCTGATCCAAATATCAATTTTGATTCAAATTTTGAGGAATTGGCTGAGCTTTATGTGTTTTGATCCATTTGATGTTTCAAGTTGGAAGTGGAAGAGAGTTTTTGTAAGAAAATTTTCATATATACACATCCATTTGAAGCTTAGCCTACCGTTAATTGGCAAAGAATTCTCGATTTAAAGGTTGCAGATTTGAATTCCACAACCTTTAAAATTGCTGTTGTACTTATTTGAGATTAATAGCTAGGTATCTAAGCATATAGTGTTTGTTTAATAATTGTCTTTTTTTTAGTTAAAGCAGATTTAGATCATGTATTTACTTGTAATTTCTTTGTCTTGTTATAGTTTCAAAATTTCTATGTTTTTGTTTTTCGTGTAATTTAGAGAATTTAAAAGGTACTAATAAAAAGTGAATAAGAATGGTATTTGTTTGTAGTTTTAAATTTTTTTGTTCAACTAGAATTCAGACGTACTAATAAAATGTGAATAAGATTTTTTTTTTTTGAGATCCGAATAAGAATTATATTTATTTGTAGATTCTTTTTTTTTTTTGGTTAATGTAATTCAACTAGAATTCTAAAGGTACAAAAAATGTGAATAAAAATTGTATTTATTTGTAGTTTCAAAACTTTTTTTTTTTTGGTGTAATTCAGCTAGTATTTAATAAAGGTACCAATAAAATGTAGTAAGAATTGTATTTATTTGTAGTTTAAAATATTTTATGTTTTTCTTTTCGTGTAATTGAGCTACAATTCAAAGGTACTAATAAAATGTGAATTGTATTTATTTGTAACTTCAAGATCTCTCCATTTTAATTTTAGTGTAATTCAGCTAGAATTCAAAGGAACAAGTGGTGGGTGAACTTGCTTCGCTTTTAAAATTTTAAAATATAAATTGAGTATAAGAAGGTTTTTTTAGCATTATTAGTGGGTTTTTTTGTACTTGTTTCAACCATTTTCCCCTCTTGCGTTGTTTGCATCATTATTGGACAAATGAGGCTTTATAAATTATTAAAACTTGACATCCACCCTATTGTTATTGAACTAAAAAAAAAGAAATAGTTCTTATTTCCAAATGAATAAAAATATTGGATAATGTGAATTTGAAAAAGTTTCATGTGAGAGACTTATTGCCAGCTTATTTCAGTTGCTTGAAATGATTATAAAATCTAGCCAACAACAAAATAAAGCTAATGTCTTTTTACCCATTTTAATTAGGAAAAGATCATAGATTCGAATATTTTTTCTTCAACTATTAACTTTTTTTAAGAAATTTCATTTTTTATTATCGAAAATTTGGAGGTTTGATCCTTTAAATTCGAGATAGCACGTCCGTCCTTAGACTACCACAAAAATATAAATTGAAGGAGCAGAGACACAAATTGAGTGACAACAAATTAATGTCACAGACGACTCTCAAAAAATGTTTTTTTGATCCTAAATCTTAGACATTTAAAAAAATACAATAGCTAGATATCGAATCTTCTAATACATTTTTTTTTAAAAAAATCTTAAAATACATAGATAAAAATGATATTTTAATCCATAAATTATACGAACATAAGTTAGTTTAAAAAAAAATCCTTTTGAGAGGAAATCTAGATAAAATTATCAAATAAGTTTAAATTGGATAAGATATCAAACAATATTGGTTTGGTTTGACATAGTGGTCAAAGCGTATGACTGCTAAGTATATGAGATTTTCCCCAATCTCTCTGATGAAGAAAATTTCTTTTAGGGGGTGTTTGGTTGCAGGTGAGATTAAATGTTGATAGAAGAAAACCTAGTTTTGGCTGAGATGAGATGACAAAAAAACCTTGTTTGGGGTGAAGGGAGATGAGAGGACAGAAAAACCTTGTTTGGGGTGGAGGGAGAGGAGATGAGATGTTAAGATATGTTTTTTTTTTTAAATCTGTTCTTATATATTTTTTTAACAATAAAATTGTTTTTTTTTTTTCGTTTTTTTTTAATAATTATTCTCAAATATTTAGCTATTAATATAATAAGTATGTAAATATAACCACTATCATAAATAAAATGTAAGTAATATAAATTTAATATTAAACACCCTTAATCATATTAATGTTTTTATTAAAAAATATAGTTTCAATGATATTATGTACGACATAATAACTATGAGGTTAAAAATTTCTAATCTTTCATACTTAAATATTGTTTAATTAAAAACGATTATGAGAAAAAAAAAATTTACACCGCCAAAATAAAGTTTGACTAATCTAAAATATTTGTACATCGTTAATAACTTTTTTTTAAAGATTTGATAGACTTAAATAATAAAAAAAATTTAAAAATACCAAGATTCTATTTATTAAAAAATAAAAATAAGTCATTTCGTTAAACTAGTCATTGTAACATCTTGATAACAATTTTTATCTCATTTAAAAAAAAAATCTTATACATTCATAGTTACCAAAGGTCAAAGAATTGTTAATAAAATACACTAATTAATAGGTAATAATAAATTAAATATATTTATCTTATTAGTCATTGATACTTCTAAGAAACCATAAACACCCAAAAAAATTTTATTTATTGTTTTTTTGTAGTTAAAAGAGAACTCGGTCATATTTTGATAATAATTATTACATGGAAGTAATAAAATATCCCTAAAAATTTGGAATTTATTTATTTTTATTAAGTAGAATAGATCTCAATCCCTATGACTCATACAAGTATTGAAACTTATACTTGTTTTTTGTATATGCAATCAAGACTCTCAAAATTATTTAAATTAATTTATCCCTTCAAAACAAAAATATCCACTCTTATTATTATTTCAAAGTACAACCGAGTACAAGAGTATAAAATTTGAATCTCATTTTTTTAACAAACAAAATAAGTTTAATATTTTTAAGTTTATTGAAAATAAGTTCATACTTTTAAACTTATTGTAAACTTCGAATAAAAATTTAATGCGTATAAATTATTTAAATTTAATTTTTATTTTAATAATGAATTGATATATTTATTGTTAATATTAAAAATAAACACATAAATTTTAATTATTAATTTTTAAATATGATATTTATAGTCTATTTCTAAACCATTGAAATTCTATAACTTTTTTTGTTATTAAAGACGATTAAAAAATGAATAAAAATATGAAAATTTAACATCATATATTAAGAGATGATATATATCTATTTATTTTAATTTTTAAAATTCAAATATATTTAAATAAATATTTGATATAATAATAGTATAATTATTATAATTATATATTGATATATTAAAATAATAATATTATTATAAAAAATATATCAAACATAAAATAAGTAAATAAGTAAATATATATATATATAAATAAAATGATGAAAAAATTTTAAAATTAAAAAAAAAAAGAAGAGAGAAGATGAGATGAGATGAAGTGAAGAACATCTTGGACCAAACAAGGTGTTGGGCTTCAACACCTCACCTCATAAACCAAACACCCCGTTAAAAAGAATGAAAATGAGGAGGAGAACAACAACGGAATTCAATTTTCATTTGAGAAATCTCCGGTTTCATTAATTCAAAATATTTGAATTAAGGTAGAGGGTTTTGTGGACCCCTGAATGTTGGGCTTAGTGTATTAATCCCCATATGGGCCAAGTTGTTTGTTGGGCTTTCTTTTAATCGACGATGGAGCCCATTTGTAAGCCCATTTCAATTTGTTATTGGCAGCAAGCAACATGCTGGAGGAAAATATTGTTTCAATGTGGTTGAAGGATTTTGAGAACGAACATATTGTTTCAGCAAAGAAAGTAAATTTCCGTATCTTTATTTTAGAGTCAATTTGGTGGTTGTTGAGTACAAGTTGTGTTAGCTAGAGTTATTTGTTATTTCTCCTGTTTTATAAAAGAGTTGATTGATAAAAGAAATGCTATCTTAATATTAACTGTATAACTCTCGAATATATCTCTACTGCTCTGCGGTTTTTGGGTTCACTTCTTTTCCTTTAGAAGTAACAAGCATTCAATATGTGTTATGCCTATTAGTCATAAAAATTCAATCATTATAATGTTTGAAATTTATGAATTCGTCATTTATGTTTAATTTTTTTTTTTTTTTTTTGTCGACTTGTAGAGTGTTGTTGACAATTTTAGAATTTTCTCAACCTTTGGTTCTCTTAAGTTTGGTCGATTTCAATATGAGTTGTTCGAAATAATAATGGTTATAGAGTAGTGTTTTTCTTGACAGTTGCTCCTTATTTGTTGGGAATGGGTGTGTATGCTTTTTAATTGTTAATAATAATAATAAATGGTTTCTAACTTCAAAAAAAAAAAAAAATGCAAGTTAAATTGAAAGTTGAAAAAGTAAAATTAGAAGAGACTAGATTTAAATAAATTTCAAAATACACAGAGGAAAGTAATATTTTAATCTATAAGTTATATGGCATATTAAATTCTTTTTTTCTCTTTTTGTGAGGAAATTTAGATAAAATTATCAAATAGGTTTAAAATTTGATAAAGCATTAATAATTATCATTTTGGCCGAGTGGTTAAGTTGTACTACTTTTTCTAGTGATGGAATTTTGTACTACGAGTTTCTATGTCTTTCAATTATTGTGGTCTATAGAGGAGTTAGTTGATAAAATAAATTTATATTCTACTGATAGATGAATATTACTTTTGGAAGAGCCTTCATTCCTCTATGATTTTGAACCTCTTGTTTTCTACTTTGGTGAGTTCTTGTTCCTTAGTGGTTTTTATGGTTTAGTGTTAAACCTCAATGTCTATTCAACATTAACCAATGAAGTGTTACTATTTATCATTGTCTTTTTATTTTTGGATCTACCAGTCCTTTATGTAAAAATGTGGTCTAATAGGATACAACTTTTCGTCTTTTGTTTTATCTTCACCCGACTTGTGGGCAGACAATAAGATGTTTTATTTTTCGTTTTTTGTCCACTCCTTTGCGAGTTTTATGGTTGTAACCTTTGTTTCTTTGCTTAATGAAGTGCTTGATTTCAAAAATAACAATAAAGGAGGTTGCACAACCTTTATAAGAAAGGTACGTCACTCTTCTCATTATTAATTAATTTCGAGGTGAAACCAGTTCATATTATCTACAATGGTATTATAGCTCATTAAACTGAAATAAGTATTTGATCCAATAAAAATGAAATCAAGATCCGATTCAAGATTGATGAATTCAAAGAGCAAATTATTGAAAGCATTACTGAGGATCCCACATTGAAAAGTGAGAAGACATCCTAGCATTTATAAGGTACGTGAGATACGTATTTCATTATTAATTGATTTTGTGATAAAATCTCAGAATACCTAATATTCAAGGATGGATCCCGATTTAAAGGTTTGGGGGTTGACAATCGTGTTTTTTATAAATACAAATTAAAAGTTATCTTCAAATGTCAAAAGTTCCATTTTACACTTCTACATTAATGTATCACTAAACTTTCAATCTAGTAATTAAAGGACGATATAATATTATAGTTTCTTATTAGAATTAAATATTAAAACTAATTTAATTCCATCTAAAAATATTTGTAAATTTTATTTTTAAGAAATAATTAAATTTATGATTCAAATTATAATGAAAGCCAAATTGAGAGAAAATTTAAAAAAACCTCTCTAATTAATGATGAGACAAACATAGCTACCATCAACAAAAAAAGGGAGTGTTAACTAAGATACAAGCACATTAATAGTTATTTCATAAAATAGTTGTAATTCCTAAAATGAAAAGAAAAGAAAAAACAAGGGAGTATATGTATATATATATATATATATATATATATGAAGAATTAATGAATGAAAAATAAATTTAAAAGAGCATTTATAAGAAAGGAAGAGAAAATTGTCAAAATGAGTATCACTCCCATGACATCATATGTCATATCTTCATCACTTAGCTACAGATTCAAGTCTCAAATGTTGTCGTAAACAAAATTAATTAAAGAAGGAGAGAAAATTAAATAAAAAAGAGGGGGAAAAATTATGGTAGTTAAACTTGAACGAAGCTCATAAATTGATATATGTTAGAAAAACATAAAATATCGATTTGTATTATCAATTAAGAATGAAACCTTCATTTCTCCATTAAGATGGTCTATTAAGAAAATTATGATTTCAATTGATATGTTATAAAAAGGTTTATGAGACTGTAAATTTCATTATTTATGACGAGTTTCATTTCTCTTACACTCAAGTTTTTTTAAGTTAACCATGATGAAAAGTTAATCTTACATTAAAAGAAGTCCACATTGGTCTTCTCTCTACATATAAATATGAACACATCCAACCATCACAAATGTGTGTGAAAGTGAAAGAGAAAGAAGAATTAAGATAACTTAAAAACACATTCAAGCTTATTGACAAAGAGGGAGAAACTCACTTCTATTGAATCAATGGATAAAAGGCTTCAACATTAACGATAAATCCTTATTGAATCAAAGAGTTACTTGCATCATGATGTCAGATGGTAATATTGATCTCATTAAGATTTGATTGTAATTCGTGATAATCATGTTATTCAAGATCTTATGATGCATGTTATGTATAACATAGGTTAAAAATACCATTCTTGTCCCCAACGATCCACTTCATTTTGGTCCCTCAACTATCAAAAGTCCAATTTTAGTCCTTCAACTTTGCCAAAAACTTAGAAATGGTCCTTCAGTTAGAAAAAAAAGTTACGATGGTTTAAATTTTGATAGTTAGCAAGAAAAAAAACAGCAAAAATTCAAAATGGTTTATTCATTATTATAGTTTTTTTAAGTAAATTCTCTAGACTTCTATCTTCTTCAATAGTTTTTTTTTTCTCTGTAACTTAAGAAGGTGGAATAGGGGCTCGTTGTTGTTGGCTAAAACGATGCCAAACACGACGGAGAAAAGGGTGAAGTACACTCCAACGGGCACCGTACAACTCCAATACTTCCGCAACCCGCCACATCTCCGTTGTAAGCAGCGCCATAGGTGGCGGCGCAGTCGACGGAGCCGGTGCTGTCGTTCTCTATTTATGTAGGACGTTCTCTGACTTGAATGGCTAGTGAGGGCCTCTAGGACCGTGACTCATTGGACACCTCTTCCTTGGTTGAGTTAGGCATGTGGACTTGGACCTGGTCAGTTTTTGCAGGCTCACACTTGACTAGTTTACAACAACATGGAGTGTGTGGGTACACGCACATAGTGGTAGGTAGATGGCTCACCTGGACCGGTGTCGTCAATACACTAATAGAAATAAGCTATTTAGCTAGAGAGTCATGTAATGAAGTTCATGACCTGTCATTCTTTGTGCTTGGGTGAGTGTCTTGAGAGCCTCACAAAAGGGTTAGATACGAATCTCCTAACCAGTATTTGAGCTATGTTAAGTTGAGTTGCAATTGTATATGCTACCATGTTGATTTCTACTTAGTGCATTGTACCCCTGTTGGGGAGTTCTTATTGAGTATTCTTTTATACTCACCCTTATTGTGGTTTTTCCACCAGGTAATCAAGGATATCATCGAGACGGTTAGCTGGGAAATGTTGAAGCGATCATTGGTGGAGCTTGCTGCATTAGATGATTAGTTGATAGGATAGTTGCTATTTCCATTATTTCATTGTTAGTATGTTAGAGTTGAGCTCCTGTTAATTCTATTAAGTGTTTCTGCTAACTATTGGGCATAGATGCCTTTTCTGTTATTTCATTTATCTAATTAGTTTAATTGTTTACAAACACCTTGGCCAATGGGACTTTTCTTATTTTGAAATAAAATGCAACATAAGTAGTTATTTCAAATTTGAACTTGAAATTTTAAATTGCACATTTGTAACTGTATTTGAGTCAACATGTGTTAAGATTCGTAGTTTAAAATTACAGGGTCTTATGGGTTAAGGGAAGGGGAGAAGTTAAAATTTCCCCTTCCCCCTTGTTTGTTTTTAATGTTGTATTTTAATATGAGAAAAGAATCACATTACTTCATATATTAGAGAAACTACATGTATATAGGCTCAAGGAACCCTAGCTAAGAATGGGAAAATACTATAAATGACAACACTTAAAACTAACTACTAAATAACCTCTAACACTCCCCCTCAAGCTGGAGCATATATTTTAATCATGCCCAGCTTGTTACAAAAATAGTCCACTCGCACTCCATTTAATGCTTTTGTAAAAATTTCTCCTAACCGGTCTTCTGTCTTCACGTATTGCATCAACTCTTGTATTTTCTCACGAACAAAATGACAATCAATCTCAATATGTTTAGTCTGTTCATGAAACACAAGAGTTGATGCAATATGGATAGCCGCTTGATTAGCACACCATAATTTGACTGGAGTCGGGTTATCGAAGCCTAATTTAGCCATGAGTCGACATACCCACATTACTTCACATACTGATTGTGAAATAGCTCTATACGCTGACTCAACACTTGATTGTGACACTACATTCTGTTTCTTACTTTTCCACGAAATCAGGTTACCTCCCACAAAAACTGTAAAGACCCAACCCGAATGGGGTCCTAAAATAGGTCTTTACCTCAATGCATGCATTCAAAACTAAAGTCAATATGCAAGAATGGTTTTTCGGATTCTAAGTAAAAACTAAAAACATATAACATCCATTTAAAAGTCAACATAAATTCCTGAAACCTGTCCCTATTTCCAAGCACCTGTTCCAAGACAAATACATTTCCAAAACTTACTCTTATCAGAGATTTATTTAAAACCTTCAAAACATCCAACAATTACAATAGTGCTAGAATCCGGAAAAGCTGTCAGAAAATAACCTAGGGCTCCGTGCCTAACTACATGCATTCAGAGGAAAAATAAGACACAAAGAATCATAAATAAAATTCAGAGTTCGACAGTGGGTTTTCATGATCACAGCTTCTCCTTCAGCCATCCTGTCTCGCACCTTGGTTACTTGTGGAAAGCCACAAAATAAGGGTGAGTAACGAATTACTCAGTAAGAATCCCCAACCGGGGTACAATACGGTATACATGGTCATCTAGCAGAAAGGTATGCAAGCTATGAATATAAACACAGAAGAGAGCACATAGCTTAAATCCACACATACACTTCGGATGCCATCTCAGGGTCTTACTCCGGGATAATCCACCTCATGATACGATCCTATACGAGAAACAAGTCTCGGCCACCGCTTCATCGTTGATAAGAAAGGTGCACTGGCTCACAATCCCGAGGAGCTCTCCAGTCGGCACTATAATGAGCGTATGCGCGCACCGCATGCTACTGCAAACCATGAGGGGTGCCGGGTCTACCAAGTCCAGCCACCATGCCTAACTAAATCTCTGGATCGGTGTCACTGACATAGGGGTGTGAGACCTGGACACGTGAACTATGTCAGCCTGAACCACCGCACCTGAGGCTAAGGAACCGGCCGTGGTAGGCTTACACCGAAGCGGTCCTTGCCCTAACAGTGGCAATCAAGGGCTACAACCGAACACGCCAAGACGAAGGCCGATCGGCTGCGGGACAAGGCAATGCCATGTCATCATCCCGACCGTTGGGCCATTTAACAGTCTGCCACCCTCACCCAAGATTGCAGGGCCTGCCGTTAGGGTTAGCTAAACCCTAACGGGGGATCAGGGACGT
Organism: Sicyos edulis; assembly: GCA_036507275.1. NCBI lineage: Eukaryota > Viridiplantae > Streptophyta > Magnoliopsida > Cucurbitales > Cucurbitaceae > Sicyos > Sicyos edulis. The sequence continues at coordinate 15,405,938 of CM071851.1, forward strand.
AGTACTGCCTCGTACGTCCCTGCAGTGGATGCACGGTACTTTATGCATCCTGGCCCGGATGATGCTACCTATCTGAACTCTAAACTATAACATCAACAACAAAGAATACAATACGTGCTCAACAGATACAATGAACCTAGCATGATACTACGAAGCAAGAACAGATAACGAGCATGCGAGAACGAAACAACCTAGCATGGACTAACATGAGAAACAACATAAGAAATCATGCCAGTCGGGAATTTAGAACAGAGCACCTATCACTAAACATGGTGATAAACACAAACAAGCATACACAAACTCCGGTAAGAAATCCTTACCTTGGTCGGAAGGCAACTACACACAAGAATTCCTAAGCTGTGATCGATCCCGAGCTAGCTAATGAGAACCTAACAAGCACAACAATAATCACAAACCATAGGCCTAAACATAATGAAACAAACAGGGCTCGGCTCGGGAGCACTCACAAGGCACGGGCGACACGGGGAGGAGGCGGCTTCTTGGCGTGCTAGTGTGCAGGGGCTGCTGTATTTGGGCAGAGGATGTGTAACACCCGATTTTATGCTCCGGTTTTCAGTGCTTTCGATTCATTTGATTGTTCGGTTGGGCCGTTAGAGCTGTTTTGACCCTTTGGGGTATTTTGGTCTTTTGGCTCCCGGGCAGGATTTATGGATTTTTAGGACTTCGCAGTAGCTCCTGCCTTTGTCGAGGCTTGTTTGTTGTTGGTTGCGAGTCCCAAGATGTTTGGGCTAGTCTTTTGGAAGTTTGGAAGTGATTTGGGTTTTGGCAAAGTTATTGTTGTTTGAGTGCTTCCATTGGGATTTGAGCCCTTGCCCTTAATGTTAAATTGGGAGTTTGATTTAAGTGAGTTTTGTTTATTGGAAAAGGTTCGCTTCAGCCGGGTCTCGAGGAGGAAGCCGGGAAATGAGATTTTAGGGATTTTAAGGCTTATTTAAAAATTGGATAAGGTTGGAAAATAAGGAAAAACTAAAGAAAAATCCCATTTTCCCTTTTATTTTTTTTTTCTCTCTCTCTCTCTCTCTCTCTCTCTCTCTTCCTCTCACCCAACCCGAGCCCAGCCCCCCCAGCTCGCCCAACCTTGCCGCCCAGCTCGCCCAAGCCCGAGCCCAGCCCAACCTGGCCACAAGACAATGCGAGCCGCCCGGCCAGTCGTCCCTACGTGTCGCGTCGCGGCCCTCGCCCAGCCGCCCTCATGCGGATCGCCCAGATCCGTGTCGCCAGTGCGACTGATGCGCGTCGCCCGACCCGACGATCTTGCGAAGCCGCCCCGTGCCAGCGCCAGCCCGCTCCGCACCAGATCGCGCGTCCCTATACCTCGTCGTGTCGCCCAGCCCGCGCCGTCCTGTCTTGAGAAGCCGCGCTGCGCGCGCCGCCAAAGCCAAGCTCGCGCCGCGCGCCGCTGTCTCTGTCGCCCTGCGCTCGTCCGCGCGCTAGCGCGCCGCCAGCGCGCGCCGTGTCCCTGTCGGCGCTGCAAGATGCGCCAGCCTTGGCCAGCTCCTTTGCTGCCGCGACTGACACTACGCCCTCATTGTGAGTTGGCCCGTGCCTTGTGGCTTCTCGGATGGTATTTCCCGAGTCTTTTCTTCTTTGGGCCCTGATTTGTTGGCTGCTGATTATGTATTTAATTAGGGTGTTTTATTTAAATGCTTAGGTTGTTCGGGTTCGAATAGAGGCTCGAGGGTCGCTTGGTTGATTTGTGATAGTTTTCTACTTGTTTCCAGGTAAGGATTTCTTACCGTGGTTGTGTGGACCCTGCGATATTATCATGATGTGCCTTGTATGCTTGCTGACTGTTATGAGCATGATAGTGATAGGATAGCTATGTTTGATCTCTTGCTAGCATGTTTGCCCGATTGTACATGTTAGTGCCATGCTAGGTTTGTTCTTCTAGCATGCTTATGATTCCTGCTTTAAGTTCGTAGTATCATGCTAGGTAAGTGTGATTGATGTCGATTATTGTTTGCTAGCCAGGAATCATTTACTCTGTACTCTTAGCTAGTAAATGTAAAGACCCAACCCGAAAACGGGACTAAACCTAGATCTTTACTCAGCATGCAAGTGAAAAGCATAAAAGGACCCAGCCAGGGTCGGTTTGTAAAACTTTTCAAGATAAGAGTGGAAAACATTAAAAACAAAGTAAACATTCATTAGGCAAAACGATCCGTTCAAATTAAAAACAGTGACTGATCAGTACTTTCCTTAAAAACGTAAAATAGTTCAAATCATAAGTTTTCCCTACGGACCTAAGTCCAACTACATGTGAAATCAAAAGCAAGAAAATAAGACACGGCCAGTGTCAAGAAGCATCCATGATCTCCTAGCTCCCTCCGCTAGCCGCCTCGGTGCTGTCCCAAGTTACCTGTGGAAGAAACCACAATGAGGGTGAGTATAAACATACTCAGTAAGAATCCCCGACCGGGGTACGATACGATATAATCAATCATCTAGCAACCTAGTACACATGCAAACAGTTATCAACAAGGATTTCAGCTCAACGAGCTCACAAGGCAAATCCGGAGTCCTCGGAAGTCTCCTACCTCCGACCTAATGATTGGTTCTCATAACCAATCCCGGGACATCTCCGAGGGTCTTTTTCCCTCGGCTAATTGATCAGCTCAAAAACCGATCCCAAAGATGTCCGACACCCTCGAGGGTCTTTCTCCCTCGACCAATTGATTAGCTCAAGAGCCAATCCCAATGGGTGTCCTCAAGGGCCTCTTACCCTCGCTTATAAACTGGACTATCGGGAGAGTACGAAGTCCGGCTCTAAACCGGAAGGAACTGGTGTACTCACGAACATTAGCCGGGAGCTCTCGAACCGGCGACTAAAGCGTGTCTTGCGCACACCGCATCTTCTTTGCGCAACCGGCGTAAATGTGGGGGCCTAAGTACAAACTACGCGGCCGTGCACGCATGCCTAAGACTCGGAGCGGTGTCACCGAACACACGTGAGTGCGAGGCCCTCGGCACTCATCTGTGCGACTGTACTGCACGACACTGAAGCTAAGAACCGGCCAAGGTAGGCCTGCACCGTTGGCATGGTTCCGCTCTAGCAGGCTACAAACTAGGCTTATGCCAATGAGGTAGCTAATCCTCATTGGCTGCCGGGGGGAAGCAATGTACGTTATGCTTCGCTCTACTCCCGACCGGTGGGGACAAGGCACGTTATGTCCGCTCGGCCTCTAGATGATGACAACCCTACTACACTAGCTAGAGTATAGAGTAAACGATTCCTGGCTAACTTACATAATCATCATCAATCGTACATAACCTAGCATGATACTACGAACTTAAAGTAGGAAACTCAAGCATGCTGGAGGAACAAACCTAGCATGGCACTAACATGTACAAACAAGCAAACATGCTAGCAGGAATGCAATCACAAGCTGTCCTATCCCCTAATCATGTTCATAAAAGTAAACATGCATATAAGGCACAATCAAGAAAGCATCGCAGGGTCCACACAACCACGGTAAGAAATCCTTACCTGGAAATAAGTGGAAAAAGCTATCACGAGTCAAGCAAGACCCTCGAACTTTAAAACGAACTCGAGCAACCTAGGCATATTAAAAGCATCCTAAATAAATATCTGATCGATGACTTAAAAATCTAAAAGGGATAGGTTCGGGAATTACCAACCGAGAAGACACGGGGTCTCGGCAACAAGGGGCGATTTTGGGCGGCTGTGAGTGCGGTGGGGCGCTGGTGTTGCTCGGGCGCGCGGCAAGGCAAAGCGGATGATGCTTTCGAGCGGGCGCGCACGCGCGTCTGGGCGGCAGCTCGACGGCGGATCGCTGCTCGGCTGGGGTGGTTGGCGCGCGGGCGAGGGTCTAGACTACTGGGCGTGTCGCGCTGCAAGCGACGGGACTGGGCGGTGCTGGGCGTGCGACGGTGGGGCATCTGGGATCGCAGACGTCTGCGGGGCGGGGCGGGCGAGGCAGGGGCCGAGCGGTCTGACGGGGGTTGGGCGGTGCAGGATGCAGTGCAGTGCGGCAGGCGGTGGTGTATGCGGGCTGGTGTGGCTGGGGGTGGCTCGGCTGTGTGGTGCGGCTGGGTGGCTCGGTTAGGGTGCTTGGCTCGATTTTTGGAGAGAGAGAGAGAAAGAGAGATGGGGTGTGGCTAAACAAGGGGAAAAATAGGGGTTTTCTTGATTTTCCTTCTTTTCCCTATTTTAAATAGGTTAGGAGACCTAAATTCCCTTCCCAAGGCTTCCTCTTGCGGGTCCCGGCTAAAGCAACCTTTTTCTTTTTAATTAAGACTCTTTTCTAAAACTCCAAATTCACCATTTAGGGCAATCAAATCCCGATGGAACCATTTAATTTTTAATTAATTCTGCCATTAATCCGGAATGCCTCCAAACTTCTAAACAACTAACCCAAACTCCTTGGGTCTTGCTACCAACATCAATCAAGTCTCAACGAAGGCCGAAATGACCTCAAGCCACGAAAATCCTCAACCTCCTGTAGGGAGCAGAAAGACCAAAATACCCTTAAAGGTTATAAAGCTCTAACGGCCCAACCGATTGCCCCAATATTTGGGCAAGAGTACAGGAAACTGAATGGAAAAGCGGGCCGTTACAATACTCCCTCCTTAAAAGACTTTCGTCCCCGAAAGTCCTAAGACTGAGCGACTCGGGTAATGAGTCCTCATCTCATCCTCTAGCTCCCATGTCGCTTCCTCCGCCTCTGATGCCTCCAAAGAACCTTTACTAAACTTATCTCTCCGGTTGCGCAATACCTTGCGCTCATAAGCCAAAATCGCACGGGCTTCTCCTCGAAGGATAAATCTTTACTCAACTCTAAGGGCTCATGCTCTAGCACATGCGACGGATCTCGCCACGTACTTTCTCAAAGATCGAAACGTGGAACACATTATGCGCCATTTGCTAAGGACGGGGTAAAGCTAACCGATAGGCCACTTTGCTCCGATCCGCTCAAGGATCTCAAAAGGCCCTACAAACACGGGGCTCAACTTGCCTCGCTTTCCAAACCTTAACACCCACGCATAGGTGCTACCTTGAAGAAAAACATGTTGACCCACCTCAAACTCCAAATCTCTACGCCTCACACATCGGCGTAACTTTTCTCGCCTACTTTGTGCTTTGTCAACATGCGAGCCCTTATCTTTACGTGACCGCGTCGTCGACGTCATCCGAAGTAACTCGGGTCCCAGAACACTGTCTATCACCAACCTCCTCCCGCACACCGGGGATGCCGCAACGCTTACCATACAACGCCTCGAATGGGGCCATCTCGAATAGTCGCCGATATTTGTTGTTGTAAGCGAACTCCATCAAATACAGTCATTGGTCCCAAATCGCACTCGGGAAGTCCAAAACACAGGCTCTCAACATATCTTCGAATCGATTCACCCTCTCGATCGACCATCGGTTTGAGGGTGGAAGGCGATCTTGAAAGCCGCACTCGATTCCCAAACCCTTACGGGAGCGCTCTCGAGCGAGATGTGAACCGAGAATCCCGATCGACACTATCTTCGCGGGTACCCCATGGTACCGCACAATTTTCTCCAGGAATAACTGTGCCCACTGTTCCACGGTATAACTAATCCTCTCGGGAATGAAGTGTGCACTCTTGGTCAGCCGGTCCACTACTACCCAGATCTGTGTAAACCCTCTCGGTGTCCTCGGCAACCTGAGAGATATAATCCATCGAAATCTCGTCCCACTTCCTTTGTGGAACACTTAATGGCCGCAATAAACTGCTGCGAGCTTCGTTTTGGGAGCCTTCACTTGGCGACAAGTGAGACACCGGCTAACAAACTCGGCTATATCCCGCTTCATGCCCATCCACCAAAACGCCCGCTTGAGATCTCGATACATCTTGGTACCTCCGGGTGCCAAGTGAATGGGAACTATGTGCCTCGGCGAGCAACTCTGCTCGAATCTCTGCGTCATCCGGGACGCACAACCGACCTCTATACCTCAAGCCTCCGTCTGGTGCCACAACAAAGTCAAAATCGCCATCAGCCTCAACTCTCTCGAGCAATCTCTTTAACTTGGGATCACTCACCGATCGTCGATGATCCTCGCTGCTAAGCGACGGTTGAACGATAGCATTTGGGCTACCACTGGCGGTAACCTCTCCCAACAAAGCTGCGATCTGGGTTCGCTCAAACTCTTTCCGCAATTCACCTTGGGAGCTCAGCAAAGCTGCTGAATGCGACGTCTTCCTACTAGGTGTGCATCGGCCACAACATTGGCTTTTCGGGGTGATACAAGATCTCACGATCGTGTAGTCCTTTACTAACTCGAGCCACCTTCTCTCGCCTCATGTTCAACTCCTTACGAGTGAAGAAATATTTGAGGCTACGGTGGTGGTCTGTGAACAATGAATCCTCTCACCATATAAGTAATGCCTCCAAATCTTTAGAGAAAAACAAGCTGCAGCCAACTCCATATCATGAGTTGGATAGTTCTTCTCATAAGGCTTCAAGCGCCAGGGAAGCATAAGCTATCACCTTCCCATCTTTGCATCAACACACACCTAAACCATACTTGGAAGCATCACTATAAACTACGAAACCTCCTATTCCTTCCCGAATCGCCAACACACAGCTTGTCGTCAAAGCGAGCTTAAGCCGGGCAAAACTTTCCTCACATCTAGCATCCCAAACAAAGTCAACACCCTTCTTGGTCGACGGGTTAGGGGTGCTTTGCCTTAGCGAAAAGTCTTTCACGAAACGCCGGTAATAACGCTGCGGACCAGAAAAGTCTGCGTATCTCGGCGACCGTCGTCGGTCTGTCCCACGAGCTAATCGCCTCTATCTTTGCGGGTCCACCGCTATACCATCTCACGACACGATATGTCCAAGGAAGGCTACTCTCTCTAGCCAAAATTCGCACTCGAGAACTTTGCGAACAACCGATTCTCACGCATCATGTCAAAACTTGCCTCAAATGCGAAGCATGGTCCTCCTTTGTCCTGGAATAAATCAAAATGTCGTCTATGAATACGATGACAAAGTTGTCCAAGAATGCCTTGAACACTCTGGTCCATCATGTCCATAAACGATGCGAGGGGCGTTCGTTAGTCCAAAAGACATGACCACGAACTCATAATGACCATACCTCGATCCGAACGCGGTCTTGGGATATCGCATCTCGAATCCTCGGTGATGGTACCCGACCTCAAGTCAATCTTGGAAAACATCGAGGCTCCTGAAGCCGATCGAACAGATCATCAATACGCGGCGGGGATACTTATTCTTCACCGTGACTTTATTGACTCTCGTAGTCTATACACAAACGCATGGATCCATCCTTCTTCTTAACAAACAGGCGGGTGCTCCCACGGGGACACACTCGGACGGATGAAACCTCGATCCGGCATCTCTTGCAATCGCACTTTGAGTTCTCTCAACTCAATTTGGCGCCATACGACACGGGGCTTTAGAAATGGGAAGAGTCCACGGCTCCAGCTCAATGGTGAAGTCTAACTCCCGCCGAGGGTAAACCAAGCAACTTTTCAGGGAAAACATCGCAAACTCTTGCACCACGGGGACCATGTCAGCAGACAACGTAGTACTACTATCTCGGACGACTTTGCTAAGAAGCCCCAAGCTCCTCGAGCTAACAATCTACTGGGCTTTCATCGCTTTGAGATCAATGGCGGGCAAATTCCGCCTGGACACCATGAAACTTGAAGCTCGGCCTGCGAGGCGGCCTAAACACCACTTCTTTCCGTGGATCTATCAAAGCATGGTTCTCGCCAACCAATCCATGCCAAGGATCACATCGAAACCGCTCATAGACAGAACTATGAGGGTAGCCTCTAAGATCACATCAGATATCTGTATCTGGCCACTCTTAACTCTACTGGTAGCTAACATACTCACTCCCGAAGGAGTGGCAACACACAGCTCAAACCCTAGAGGTTCGAGTTCCACACAAGCTTGTCTAACGAATGCATCAGAAACAAAGGAATGGGTCGAACCCGAATCAAAAAATACAAATGCATAATGTTTGTAAGACAAGCAAGCACACTCAGAATCGCATCCTCTGTGACGCTCGCCTCCTACCGAGTGGTGGCAAACACCCGGCCCTACTGTTGGGCCGGTCCTGCTGCTGCTAAACCCTGAGTGCAGAATCTGGCCAAATGCCCTTCCTTGCCACATCTGTAGCAAGCACGGGGCGACGCTCCACACAAACCAAAGTGTGCCTTTCCACACTTGTTGCAATGAGCTGGCTGCTCGCCCAAATCCGCCTGGCGATCTGGGCTCTACCCTACGGCCGGTGGCCGATCTCGACCTCTAGATCGCCCTGGCGCGAGTATGTTGACCACACGAGCGGAAACCACTAGAAGTCCTGACTTCCTCTTACGCCGGAATCTGCTGAGCATCTTTGAATCGGTTGAGGTGGAGCAACAGAATCTCGCCTTTGGCGGATACGGATTATAAATCGTGGCCAACTCCAGCTTTGCTCGGTCACAACTCTCAGGAGCGAGTGCTCGAACATCCTGAGCAACCTCCTTCCTCAGCCCACAAATAAACTTCTTAGTCTTAAGCTCCTCAGTGGCAATGAGCTCTAGGGAAAAGTAGCTGTACTCAGAGAACTTCTTTTCGTAGCGGCAATACTACTATCGATCCTGTTTGATTCGAGAAGGCCTCTGCCATCTCCTCTTTGAGCCTCGTCATTAACATACTTAGCTCACGAACTTCGTTCTAAAGAACTCCAGTGTGGTGGAGAAGACCCAGGTGGTCTAGCTCTATCTGTGGACTCCCACCACCACTCGGTGTGTCGAGAGAGCGTGGGCCTCACATCTCGGCCTCTGTACATCCTGGGCATCCCATAACTCTAAAGATGTACTCCATTCTTTCCAACCACTGATCGCCACAAGTGGGTTCTCTGAAGCATCAAATTCCCTCGGCTTCCACTTGGTGAAATCTTTCAACCACTTGCCAAACTCAGCAGCTCCTCTGCACTATCAAGTGAGTCCGATCGTCTCGATGACCACCCCCCTCCGGTTGAGCTACCGAGCTCTCTGGGCTACTGGAGCTGTTGGGGTACAAGAGCTGCTGGGGTGCCTCTTGCATGAATTTGTGTCAACTGGGCTATCTGCGTGCCCTAGACTCCTCTCTCTACGCTGCTAGGCTGCTTTGAGTCTCGCTCTCTGCTCGGCCATTAGGCCCCTCATCATATCTCTCATAGTAGAAATATCTCCTCCCGAGCTGCACCTTGAGGCATAGCAGCCTCCACCCCTCTCTCTGGGCAAGTTAGCCTCTGGTGCCACAGGCGCCTACTAGCTTTGATATACCACTGGCTGCTGGCTCTGCAAAGCATCTCTATTTGCGATTCAGACGGACTGCTCCACTGCGATGTAGCAGAGCATCTTGGCGATCTACACGGAACCCACAACGGGTTAGTCCACGCTTGGACTTTCTCTGCCAACAAAGATAACACATGTGTACTGCATATAGTATCGTAAACAAAACCCTTAGCTTATTGAACATAGACAAACCTGGCGGCCGTGGAGTGCTGGAGATCATGGGAACACAACCTACAAACAGGTTAGTCTACAGAATCTATGACTCTGCGCTCTGATACCAAGCTGTCAGAAGACCCAACCCGAAAACGGGACTAAACCTAGATCTTTACTCAGCATGCAAGTGAAAAGCATAAAAGGACCCAGCCAGGGTCGGTTTGTAAAACTTTTCAAGATAAGAGTGGAAAACATTAAAAACAAAGTAACCATTCATTAGGCAAAACGATCCGTTCAAATTAAAAACAGTGACTGATCAGTACTTTCCTTAAAAACGTAAAATAGTTCAAATCATAAGTTTTCCCTACGGACCTAAGTCCAACTACATCTTTGAAATCAAAAGCAAGAAAATAAGACACGACAGAGTGTCAAGCAAAGATCCATGATCTCCCACCTCCCTCCACTAGCCGCCTCGGTCTTTGTCCCAAGTTACTGTGGAAGAAACCACAATAAGGGTGAGTATAAACATACTCAAGAAGAATCCCGACCAGAGTGCGATACGATGCAATCAATCATCTAGCAACCTAGTACACATGCAAAGCGATTATCAACAAGGATTTCACTCAACGAGCTCACAAGGCAAATCCGGAGTCCTAGGAAGTCTCTTACCTCCGACCTAATTATTGGTTCTCATAACCAATCCCGGGACATCTCCGAGGGTCTTTTTCCCTCGGCCAATTGATCACTCAAAAACCGATCCCAAAGATGTCCGACACCTCGAGGTCTTTCTCCTCGACCAATTGATTAGCTCAAGAGCCAATCCCAATGGGTGTCCTCAAGGGCCTCTTACCCTCGCTATAAACCTGGACTATCGGAGAGTACCCGAAGTCCGGCTCTAAGCGGAAGGAACGGTGTACTCACGAACATTAGCCCGGGAGCTCTCCGAACCGGCAACTAAAGCGTGTGTGCGCGCACACCGCGTCATCGCTTCTTGCAACCGGCGTAAATGTGGGGCCTAAGTACAAACTACGCGGGCCGTGCACGCATGCCTAAGACTCGAAGCGGTGTCACCGAACACAGTGAGTGCGAGGCCTCGGCACTCATCTCGTGCACTGCACCACCACCGACTGAAGCTAAGAACCAGCCAAGGTAGGCTTGCACCGCTTGTGGTTCCGCTCTAGCAGGCTACAAACTAGGCTTATGCCAATGAGGTAGCTAATCCTCATTGGCTGCCGGGGGGAAGCAATGTACGTTATGCTTCGCTCTACTCCCGACCGGTGGGGACAAGGTACGTTATGTCCGCTCTCAGCCTCTAGATGATGACAACCCTACTACACTAGCTAGAGTATAGAGTAAACGATTCCTGGCTAACCTACATAATCATCATCAATCGTACATAACCTAGCATGATACTACGAACTTAAAGCAGGAAACTCAAGCATGCTGGAGGAACAAACCTAGCATGGCACTAACATGTACAAACAAGCAAACATGCTAGCGGGGAATGCAATCACAAGTCAGTCCTATCCCTAATCATGTTCATAAAAGTAAACATGCATATAAGGCACAATCAAGAGCATAGCGAGGTCCACACAACCACGGTAAGAAATCCTTACCTGGAAATAAGTGGAAAAAGCTATCACGAGTCAAGCAAGACCCTCGAACTTTAAAACGAACTCGAGCAACCTAGGCATATTAAAAGCATCCTAAATAAATATACAGCAGCCAGCAGCTTAAAAATCTAATAGGGATAGGTTCGAGAATTACCAACCGAGAAGACACGGGGTCTCGCAGAGAAGGGGCGATTTTGGGCACCGCTGTGCGGCTAAGCGTGGCGCTCGCGCGCTTGGCTTAGGCTGGAGCGGCGCTGGCTCGGCGCGCGACAAGATAAGCGGACGACGCGCAGCGCGGCGCGCGCACGGCATCAGGCGGCGGGGGACGGCGGGGGGCAGCGGGCGATCGGCTGCGTAGGCGACGCGCGAGCGAAGCGGGCTCCGCTGGGTTGGCGCGCGGCGAACGTCTGGATGGCTGGGCGTGTCGCGCGCAGGCGACGGGACTGGGCGTCAGCGGCGACGTCGGTCGGTCTTTGGGCGTCGCGCGGTGGGGCTTTCGGATCGCAGACGTCGTGGCGGCCGGGCGAGGCAGTGGTGGCGGCTCGGTGGTGGGGTTAGGGCGTCTGCGATGCAGTGCGGGCTGCTGGTGTCTTGGGGTGGTGTGGCTGGGGGGTGGCTCGGCTGTGTGGTGCGGCTGGGTGGCTCGGTTAGGGTGCTTGGCTCGATTTTTGGAGAGAGAGAGAGAGAGAGAGAGAGAGAGAGATGGGGTGCGGCTAAACAAGGGGAAAAATAGGGGTTTTCTTGATTTTCCTTCTTTTCCCTATTTTAAATAGGTTAGGAGACCTAAATTCCCTTCCCAAGGCTTCCTCTTGCGGGTCCCGACTAAAGCAACCTTTTCTTTTTAATTAAGACTCTTATCTAAAACTCCAAATTCACCATTTAGAGCAAGGGTTCAAATCCCGATGGAACCATTTAATTTTTAATTAATTTTGCCATTAATCCGGAATGCCTCCAAACTTCTAAACAACTAACCCAAACTCCTTGGGTCTTGCTACCAACATCAATCAAGTCTCAACGAAGGCCGAAATGACCCTGAAGCCCTGAAAATCCTCAACCTCTGGTCGGGGAGCAGAAAGACCAAAATACCCTTAAAGGTTATAAAGCTCTAATGGCCCAACCGAATACCCCAATACTGAACCGAGAGTACCTGGGAAACCGGAATGGAAAACTGGGCCGTTACAAAAGTAGGGTTTGTCATCATCCAGAGGCTGAGAGCGGCCATAACGTACTTTGTCCCCACCGGTCGGGAGTAGAGCGAGCGAAGCATAACGTACATTGCTTCCCCCCCCCCCGGCCGCCGATGTGGATTTAGCTACCCCCATCGGCATAAGCCTAGTTTGTAGCCTACTAGAGCGGAACCCTACCAATGGTGTAAGCCTGCCTTGGCCGGTTCTTAGCTTCAGGTCGGTGGTTCAGGCTGCACAGATGAGTGTCGAGGGCCTCGCACTACTGTGATCAGTGACACCGCTTCCGAGTCTTAGGCATGCATGCCTGGCCCGCGTAGTTTGTCCTTAGGCCCCCACATTTACGTCGGTTGCAGCAGCATGCGGTGTGCGCGCACACGCGTTAGTCGCCGGTTCGGAGAGCTCCCCCGGGCTAATGTTCGTGAGTATACTATTCCTTCCAGTTTAGAGCCAGACTTCGGGTACTCTCCCGTAAGTCCAAATTTGTTAGCAAGGGTAAGAGGCCCTTGAGGACATCCTTGGGATCAGTTTTCGAGCTGATCAAATGGCCGAGGGAGAAAAACCCTCAGAGATGTCCCGGGATTGGTTAGGAGAACCAATCATTAGGCCGGAAGTAGGAGACTTCCGAGGATTCCAGATCTTGCCTTGTAAGCTTGTTGAGCTATGATCTGTGTTGGTAGCTGTTTGCATGTATGCTAGGGTACTAGATGACTGATGTATCGTATTGTACCCCGGTTGGGGATTCTTACTGAGTATGTTTATACTCACCCTTATTTATCTTTCAGGTAACTTGGACAACACAGGATGGCTAGCGGAGGGAGCTGATTGATCATGGGAGCTGCCGGCACTCTGTCATTTATTGTTTGCATAATTTGTTCAGCATGTAGATGGACAGGAGTCCTAGGGAAAACGTTGTTAAAAGTTGTTTAAACTGTTTTGAATGTTTTTATAAATACTGGCCAGGTTTGTTTTACTTCGTTGGTTTGCTTAAATGAAAATTATTGGTTATGTTTTAAGGGTTCCCCCTTCTCATATGTTTTGAAGAGTATTTAAATATGAGCACTAAACCGCTCGTTATCATATTTAACTTGCATGCTGAGTGAGAACCCAGGTTTAGGACCGTGTTTTGGGTCGGGTTGTTACAGTTGGTATCAGAGCATAGAGTCATAGATTCTGTAGACTAACCTGCTTTGTAGGTTATTGTTCCCATGATCATCAGCACTCCACGGCCATCAGGTTTGTCTGAGTTCTTTAAGCTAAGGGTTTCTTTTTACGATACTGCATCTAGTATACATGTGTTGCCCTTGTTGAGCAGTGAGAGCCCCAACGTGGGCTAGCTTTTATGTTTTGTGCAGATCGCCAGTATGTTGTTTATGCACAGAGGAGCAGGGACGTTTGGCATGTCCGACCGAGGAGTTAGACTAATCGTGTTGATGTTGAGGCCGCGTCCAGGGTTGTCTAGACCCGCAGGCCAGTTTTGGCCCTGGCAGTTGAGTTGCCAAGTGGAGGGGGTAGAGGCTAGCACGCCTCAGAGTGTGACTCCTTGAGCAGAGTGTGCTCCAGCCATGAGAGATTGATGGCAGGTCTTTAGCTATCAGAGAGCGGAGACCCAGGCGCAGTTTGTAGCGCGTAGTGAGAAGTCCCGGGCACAGATAGCCCAGCTGACAGAGTTTTTCAGGAGACACCCCCAGTAGCTCTTGTAGCCCCGGAGATTCCCGAAAGGGCAGGAATAGCAGGTTTATGCAGATGAGATTGTTGGCGTTGATGGAGCCGCCCCAGTTTGTCAAGTGGAAGCCTGTAGAGCTCGATGTTTTAGAAAGTCCTACTGCTAGTAGTAAAGCGGTTGTCCAGGATTGAGTTTATCATCCGTGTGTTGGGATGTCCTACTGTTCAGAGGCCGAGGTGTGCCGTTCCTGTGCTGTTTGATACATCAGTTGGTGGTGGAAGTCCCTTGAGAGAGGTGGACCAGCAGAGTCTCCACCAGTCGCCCAATCGATTGGTAAGTTGCCGGGTTAGTTGCTTGAGGAAGATGTAGAGACATTTTTGCCCCCTTGCAAGCTTGCTGTCGTTTTACAGCCAGTTCTTTTAGTACCCCCGTAGCCAGGGTGTAGTGTGGAGTTTGCTTGTCAGGGTTTTATCCATCTGTGGATTTCAGCGGGCTAGTAGAGTGGAGCACTCTTTTTTTAGCATGTTCCAAATGTGGAACAAGTTGTTGCCACCCGAGAAGTTGGCCTGAGCTTTTGTTGAGCATCGAGTGGGATGCAGGAGTAGGCTGTGGCATGTCTGTTAGGCGGGATGCCAGAGATTAGACTGCTCGAGTTTTGGGACTCTTGTGTTAAGTGCCATTGCCCCGTCACTTGGAGTGTGACCTTCCCTACCCTCAGAGGGGCATAAAGCTCGTATATGGTTGTTTTGTGTTGTAAAGGATGTAGTGCATGTTGGAACCAAGCTTTGAGAGGAGGCCTAGATTCAGGCTAGTTGGCACTTTTTGTGCAGGTGGTTCCATGGCCCGCCCGGAGTTTAGCATCCCCGCTAGTCTTGTACCCGTTTCCTGAGGTTGCACTGGTTTGGGTTGCATAAGAGATCTAGCTCGGTGGTAGTCAGAGAACTACAAGTTTGAGGTCATTCGAGGGAAAGTAGGAGCATTTCAGGGTCACCGAGAGTTGGGTACAAAGGATGTTGTAGGTTGTTAAGAGCTAGCGCGTTCGAGTTCTCGCGCCTGTGTTGTGAGCTTGTGAGCCAGATTGATGGTAGCATGATTCGACTACCCTTTGAGTTACCCTAGTATGGGTAGTGTTGACATCGAGGATGCGTGGTTGATCCAGTGTTAGAGCCATGAGTTGGATGGTTGAGCGGAGCTCATTTAGTGGGCACATTGGTTTGAGGTATGGCAGCTTGGTGTGAAATGCTCTTGCATGAGTGAGTTGACCAATGTGGCGTTTCGCGGTGAGTTGACCCCGAGTGGGTTTGAACTCTTGTTGCTTTCTTGCTAGTTGTGGCTCTATTGGGAGGCAAAAGCTGCCTTGTGTGAGAGTTCTTGTTGGCATTGGACCTTAAGGAATTTGTTGGAGCTGTACACGCTGGTGTACTTTTGTGTAGCTCGTTCCGTGGTGTATGTTTTGGGATCCACGAGAGGTTTATGTTGAGAAACCAGTGCTCAGCCCTTGAGGTGTCAAGGCTTTAGTTCTTAGAAAGTGCCCTAGCTTTGGTTGTAAGGATACCGTGCTCGTAGCCGGGTTTTTGTTTAAGCAAGTTTCACTAGTTGGACCTTAACCTGGTTAGAGGAACTTCTTTTGATCGATGGTTAGAGTTCAGTTGGAACTGAACAAGAGCGGTGGTAGCAAAGCCGCGCAGTTTCTGATACTCATGGCTAAGAGAGCTGTTCGAATCCTTACCTTGGGCAGAAGCTATGTTGTGGTTGATGCTTTGAGTAGGAGGATGACGCATTTTGTAGTGTTTCCGGTCCTCTTGGTTTTCAAGAAGTTGAAGTTTGCCAGGATAGTTGAAATGCTGGAAAGGGTTGTGCCCGTGTTGCCAGTTGTCTGTTAGATCGTTTGACAACCGTGTGTGTCGGAGGGTGATCGGAGGACCCCAAGGTTGTGGAGAGCCTCTCCAGAGCTCAGACAGACCCAGACAGTGTTCCTCGGGTGAGTTGTTGGCAGACTTGGTAGACTAGCAAGCTAGTGTTTGTTTGGAGTAGAGTTCGGATTGGTTCCGGTGAGGTGGCTAGTTGGTGCTTGGTGTTGACCAAGATTTGGTTCTCATGTTGTTCTAGAGCTAGCTCGGTTCGAGCAAGAGGGCGTTGCCCTGAGGACTTGTTTCTAGTCAGGAAGTTTTGGGAGTTGACCCCTCCCTCGGTGGTTGAGTAAGTACTGTTAGTTCTGGGTTGGTGGTCCAATCAGTTGAGAAATCCCTTGGGTGTTGCTTTTGAGAGAGTTGGTTGTTGTTGCCCTTGGTTTTGAGCGAGTCAGCGAGCGTGTGTGAAGTTTGCTACCCTTCAGAAGTTCGCTTGCTGGGGAATCGTTCCCGTTTAGAAGAAATCAGCTTAGCTCCTGAGTTGTGTAGTGATCAGAGTAGCGCAGCGGTCAGCCCAGCGAGAGGGTCCCTGCATTGTGTTGTTAGCAAGCGATTAGTTGCTTGTCCCCGCAAGGGCGGCGGCCAGCCAGTTTAAGAGTTGAGATTTTGCTGGAAAGTTGTTGGATCTTTGGGGTTTGAAGAACCCCTAGTTTCTATGGTGGTTGAGTTACTCCGTGGATGCCAGTTTCGAGTATTAACTGTTGAGGTAGTCTTGATGATTCGTGTGGCTCATGATCCGTAAGTTTTGGGGTTGTCGTTATCCGTATTCCTTGCGATGTTTCGGGAGTGAATCTTCTGGTTGGAAGATGAGTTAGGCCTAAGCTAAAAGGAGGAAGTCCTTTGAGTAGCCAGTTGGACTTAAGAGTTGAGTGGTAGCTTGGAGGCGAGTGTTGCTCGTTATAAGCTTGAGTTGAGTTCTGTAGAGCAAGCCTTTCTCGAGCTTTGTTCCTAGTTGTTGTGCTTTTGCAGTTGGCGTTTAGCGGAGCCACATTTGAGAGGGATGGCACAGAGGTGTCGTGGCATTGGTTGGTTAGACCTTTGAGTTGTTATCCTCTAGCTGTTGAGTTGCAGGTAGCCTTGTGATGTTTTATTCCTTGATACCCGAGATTTCCATGAGAGGAATGTTGGTTGTTTTCTTGTCTGGCGATGTTCTCTTAGGCCAGTTGCTGGTAGGTTTGCATTGAAAAGTTTGCATTCGGCCGATGAGAGGCTCCAGTTTGTTGGTTTGGCCGAGTGGAGCCTGTGCCTGGATCTTGCCATTTAGGGTTGGCCGTAGCTGAAGTTTCAGCTGGTGCGAGTAGTGTTAGCCGTCTGGTGAACCAGGATTGTGCCCTTGTCTTTGACGCGTCGATTTCTCTTAAGATGGTTGCTTAAGTGTTGTAAGCGCGTGCTAGTTGGAAAAGTTTGCCTTTAGGATCAGTCGCCAGTTGGTGGTTCGATTGTATTTCGTTAAGGCTGTAGGCAAGCTTTGAGGTTCGCTGGTCTCATGTGAAGTAAGAGTAGGCCGTTTAGTTTCTGAAACCTGAGAGGTTCAGTTGTTTGGTCAGCATGGTGTAAAGTTGAGGTTGTTTGTTAACAGTTGTGAGCATTCAGAGAAGTTATGCCAGTGCGTGGCGTTGAGTTTTGAAGCTTGTGACCAGTCTGCGAGTTTGTTGAGAGTAACACCGTAGAGAGGTGTTCCGTGTTGGGTTAGCAGGGTTTAAATTGAGCCCCAGGTTTGTAGGGCCTTTTGAGATCCTTGAGCGGATCGGAGCAGTGGCCTTTCGGTTAGCTTTGCCCCGTCTTTGGCAGCAGTGCATTTTGTGTTCCACGTTTCGATGTTGAGATAGTTTGTGGCAGACTGGATAGCATTGTGGCTTTGAGCCTTTGGGAACCCAAGAGGGTTTAGTTTTCAAAGAAGGGCTAGTGTTGTCTTAACCGAGAAGTTCAGTTGGTTAGGAATCAGTGGAGTTTTCCTAGAGCTGTTTCGTCTTAGGACTTTCGAGGAAGAAAGTCTTATAAGGAGGGAGTATTGTAACAACCCAGTTTTCTATTAGGTTTTTCAGTGCTTTGGTTGATTGGTCGGTTGTTCGGTTGGGCCGTTAGAGCTGTTTTGACCCTTAGGGGTATTTTGGTCTTTTGGCTCCCCGGGCAGGATTTATGGATTTTCAGGACTTCGCAGTAGCTCCTGCCTTTATCGAGGCTTGTTTGTTGTTGGTTTCGAGTCCCAAGATGTTTGGGCTAGTCGTTTGGAAGTTTGGAAGTGATTTGGGTTTTAGCAAAGTTATTGTTGTTTGAGTGCTTCCATTGGGATTTGAGCCCTTGCCCTTAATGTTAAATTGGGAGTTTGATTTAAGTGAGTTTTTTTTATTGGAAAAGGTTCGCTTCAGCCGGGTCTCGAGGAGGAAGCCGGGAAATGGGATTTTAGGGATTTTAAGGCTTATTTAAAAATTGGATAAGATTGGAAAATAAGGAAAAAATAAAGAAAAATCCCATTTTCCCTTTTATTTTCTCTCTCTCTCTCTCTCTCTCTCTCTTCCTCTCACCCAACCTGAGCCCAGCCCCCCCAGCTCGCCCAACCTAGCCGCCCAAGCCCGAGCCCAGCCCAACCCAGCCGAGCACAGTGCCAGGCCGCCCAGCCCGAGTCGCCCCTGCCCTATGTCGCGTCGCACAGCCCTCGCCCAGGCCGTCCCCGCGCCAGATCGCCCAGATCCGTGTCGCCCAGCCTACGATTGTCAGGCCGAGCGCGCGACGAGGTTGCGTTGCCCACCCCAGATGAGGCCGAAGCCGCTTGCGCCGTGCAGCGCCAGCCCGCTCCGCACCAGATCGCGCGTCCCTGTAGCTCGTCGTGTTGCCTAGCCCGCGTCGTCCCCTGTGACGAGCCGCGCCGCGCCCCTTCGCCCAGCCGAGCTCACGCCCGCGCCCGCGTGCCCTTATCTCGCCCCAGCGCTTGTCCGCGCGCAGCTCCTCGCCCCAGCGCCCGTGTCCCTGTCGCGCCTGCGCCTGCGCCCAGCCAGCTCCTTTGCTGCCGACAGCCTGTTGCCCTGCTGTGTGAGTTGGCCCGAGCCTTGTGGCTTCTCGGATGGTATTTCCCGAGTCTTTTCTTCTTTGGGCCCTGATTTGTTGGCTGCTGATTATGTATTTAATTAGGGTGTTTTATTTAAATGCTTAGGTTGTTCGGGTTCGAATAGAGGCTCGAGGGTCTCTTGGTTGATTTGTGATAGTTTTCTGCTTGTTTCTAGGTATGGATTTCTTACCGTGGTTGTGTGGACCCTGCGATATTATCATGATGTGCCTTGTATGCTTGCTGACTGTTATGAGCATGATAGTGATAGGACAGCTATGTTTGATCTCTTGCTAGCATGTTTGCCTGATTGTACATGTTAGTGCCATGCTAGGTTTTTTCTTCCAGCATGCTTATGATTCCTGCTTTAAGTTCGTAGTATCATGCTAGGTAAGTGTGATTGATGTCGATTATTGTTTGCTAGCCAAGAATCATTTACTCTGTACTCTTAGCTAGTAAAGTAGGGTTTGTCATCATCCAGAGGCTGAGAACGGACATAACGTACTTTGTCCCCACCGGTCGGGAGTAGAGCGAGCGAAGCATAACGTACATTGCTTCCCCCCCCCCCCCCGGCCACCAATGTGGATTTAGCTACCCCCATCGACATAAGCCTAGTTTGTAGCCTGCTAGAGCGGAACCCTGCCAACGGTGTAAGCCTGCCTTGGCCGGTTCTTAGCTTCAGGTCGGTGGTTCAGGTTGTACAGATGAGTGATGAGGGCCTCGCACTACTGTGATCAGTGACACCGCTTCCGAGTCTTAGGCATGCATACCTGGCCCGTGTAGTTTGTCCTTAGGCCCCCACATTTACGCCGGCTGCAGCAGCATGGGGTGTGCGCGCACACGCGTTAGTCGCCGGTTCGGAGAGCTCCCCCGGGCTAATGTTCGTGAGTACACCATTCCTTCCAGTTTAGAGCCAGACTTCGGGTACTCTCCCGTAAGTCCAGATTTGTTAGCAAGGGTAAGAGGCCCTTGAGGACATCCTTGGGATCAGTTTTCGAGCTGATCAAATGGCCGAGGGAGAAAGACCCTCAGAGATGTCCCGGGATTGGTTAGGAGAACCAATCATTAGGCTGGAAGTAGGAGACTTCCGAGGATTCCAGATCTTGCCTTGTAAGCTCGTTGAGCTATGATCTGTGTTGGTAGCTGTTTGCATGTATGCTAGGGTACTAGATGACTGATCTATCGTATTGTACCCCGGTTGGGGATTCTTACTGAGTATGTTTATACTCACCCTTATTTATCTTTCAGGTAACTTGGACAACACATGATGGCTAGCGGAGGGAGCTGATTGATCATCGGAGCTACCGACACTCTGTCATTTATTGTTTGCATAATTTGTTCAGCATGTAGATGGACAGGAGTCTTAGGGAAACGTTGTTAAAAGTTGTTTAAACTGTTTTGAATGTTTTTATAAATACTGGCCAGGCTTGTTTTACTTCGTTGGTTTGCTTAAATGAAAATTGTTGGTTATGTTTTAAGGGTTCCCCCTTCTCATATGTTTTGAAGAGTATTTCAATATGAGCACTAAACCGCTCGTTATCATATTTAACTTGCATGTTGAGTGAGAACCCAGGTTTAGGACCGTGTTTTGGGTCGGATTGTTACACGATGGCACATGGCTGAGGGGCCCAGGCTGTGTATACAACATGCGATGACACGGCTACTGGGCTACGCGCGGCGGTGAGAGATGGCACGGCGAGACAAGGGCGCGCGGGCGCGGCGCAGACGCGGACGGACGAACGCGGGCGAGGCAAGGGCGCGTGGGCGCACGAAAGCTGGGAGGCTGGGCGCGCGACGCGACGAGCTGGCTGCGATCGTGTTGCTGCTGGCGATGCGCGTGCGACGGCAAGGCTGAACGCTGGGCTGCTCGGCTGGGCGACGGGCTGAGTGACGGCGTTGTAGGGGACGATGGACCTGCTGCTGTGCGTGCGATAGGGGCGACGGGCTGCTGTTGGGCTCCTCTCGGCTAGCTGCAACAAAACACACACAACACACCTCTTCTTTTCACTCGCCCAGCAAGAACACGAAACGGAGAAGATGAAGAGAACGATAAATCTTACCCGGAAAGACACCACGTAGCTACTAGGGAGAAGGAGGTCGGCTTGGAGCTTGGGAGAGAATAGCTTGGGCGGCCAAGGGACTTTTGGAGAAGAAACTCAAAAAACCTAATTTCCTTTCATTTGAAAAAATGCACCAAAACCCAAAGGACTCAAGGCTAACCAAGATATGCCGCAGAAAGAGTAACAAGAGCTCCCAATAGCTCAATTGGCACGCAACCCAACAAGCTTCTCGGAGACCCAGGTTCAAAACCCAACAACACCACTTTTAATTCTCAATTTTTCTTTTGCATCTCACCATGCCCAAACACATCCACAAAGCATCAAAATCCCACTTAAGCCAACCCATAATTTTTAACAACTGGAAAAGACATAAACGACCTTGACGGCCTGACCAAAATACCCCTAGGGCATACCTGGAAGACCGGGATGAAAACCTGGGCCGTTACAATATTCCCTGCTTTTTATGACTTTCGTCCTCGAATGTCCTTAAGACTGAAACAGCTCAGAATAATGCAATCTCATCTCGTCTTCCCGCTCCCAAGTGGCTTCCTCTGAACTCTGACTCCTTCACTGAACTTTTACCAACTGGATCTCATGATTATGCAACGTCTTAGTCTCAAAGGCAAGAATCCCCACTGTTTTCTCCTCGAAGCTCAAATCCTCATTCAGCTGCAAAGGCTCAAAGTCCACAATGTGCGATGGGTCCGGCACATACTGCCTCAACATCGATACATGAATAACACTATGCACCGCTGACAATGACGGAGGTAGAGCTAACCGATATGCAGCTCTGCCAATCCTCTCCAGAATCTCAAACGGGCCAACAAAACGGGGACTCAACTTCCCACGCTTACCAAACCTCAACACACCTCGCATCGGTGCAACCTTCAGAAACACATGCGGTCCAACCTCAAACTCCAAGTCTCGACGCCGAACATCGGCGTAACTCTTCTGCCTGCTCTGAGCTGTCAACATACGAGCTCTAATCTTCTACACTGCACCATTAGTCAATTGCAGCAACTCGGGACCCAAAACCTGTCTATCACCAACCTCTTCCCAGAATACAAGAGACTGGCAACGCTTACCATACAAAGCCTCGAATGGAGCCATCTAAATCGTCGACTGATAACTGTTATTATAGGCAAACTCCATCAGATACAGATACTGGTCCCAACTGCCAGGGAAGTCCAACACACAAGCCCTCAACATGTCCTCCAGAATCTGGTTCACCCTCTCAGTCTGTCCATCTGTCTGAGGGTGAAAAGATGTGCTGAAACTGCACTCGGTGCCTAAACCTTTCTGAAGCACTCTCTAGAAACGAGAAGTGAACCGCGAATCACGGTCAAACACAATCCTCACAGGCACACCATGGTAACGGATGATCTTCTCCAAAAACAACTGCGCCCACTATTCCACGGTGTAAGTGTCTCTACCGGGAATGAAGTGTGCGCTCTTAGTCAAACGGTCGACTATCACCCAGATCTGAGAGAACTTCCTCGGAGTTCTCGGCAAACCAGAAATAAAGTCCATGGAGATCTCTTCCCATTTCAACTGAGGCACACTGCTGGTCGCAACAAACCGGTGGCTCTGCTCGCTGGTGCCTTCACTTGCTGACAAGTGAGACACCGACTGACAAACTCTGCAACATCTCTCTTCATACCCATCCACCAAAACGTCTGCTTCAGATCCTGATACATCTTGGTACCCCCGGGGTGCCAAGCAAATGGAGAACTGTGGGCCTCTAAGAGCAACTCTACTCGCAATCCTGCAACATCCAGAACACACAACCGGCCTCTGTAAGTCAACCCACTGTCTGGTGAATACACGAAGTCAAAATCTCCGTCAGCACTAACCCTGTCAAACAACCTCTTAAGTGTGGGGTCACTCAGCTGGCTATCAATAATCCATTGTCTGATCGACGACGGTGAATCATCAATCGAGCTACTCGCGCAAGAACCTCACCAAAAATATCGCAACCTCGCCCGCTCGAACTCTTTCCGCAACTGGGTGAGAACTCAACAACGCCGCGGAGTGCGACGTCTTCTCGCTCAAAACATCAGCCACCACATTGGCTTTACTCTCGGATGGTACAAAATCTCATGATCATAATCCTTTACCAACTCTAACCACCTCTTTTGCCTCATATTCAACTCCTTTTGAGTAAACAGATACTTGAGGCTCGTGATCGATGAACATCCGAATACCCTCACCATACTGTAATGCCTCCAAATCTTCAAAGCGCAAACACTACGGGCCGCCAACTCCATATCATGAGTCGGGTAGTTCTCGCTTCATACGGCTTGGTGATGGGAAGCATAAGCAATAACCTTCCCGTGCTGCATCAACACACAACCTAGCCCAAACTTAGAAGCATCGCTGTAGACCACGAAACCACCTGTCCCCTCCGGGATTGCTAACACTGGGGCTGAAGTCAAACTACGCTTGAGCCTGGCAAAGCTCTCATCACACTCACCATCCCAAACAAACTCGACACCCTTCCTCATCAGACGAGTGAGGAGCGAGGCTATGGCGGAAAAGTCTTAAACGAACCTACGGTAGTAACCCGCCAAACCCAGAAAGCTGCATATCTCGGCCACTGAAGTCGGCTTGGCCCACGAACTCACGGCCTCAATCTTTGCGGGGTCCACAGCTACACCATCTCTTGAAACTACGTGACCTAGGAAGGCCACCTGCTCCAACCAGAAATCACATTTGGAAAACTTCGCATAAAGCTGGTTTTCCCTAAGGCTGCCAATACTCGCCTCAAATGCTCTGCATGATCCTCCTTAGTCCTCAAATAGATCAGAATATCATCAATGAACATGATGACGAAGCTGTCCAAAAATGATTTGAACACCCTATCCATCATGTCCATGAACGCTGCTGGGGCGTTAGTCAATCCAAACGACATGACCTGTAAGAACCCGACCCGAAATACGGTCCTAAACCTGGGTTCTTACTCAGCATGCAAGTTAAATACGATATCAAGCGGTTTAGTGCTCATATTTAAAACCTTTCAAAACATATGAGAATGCGGGGAACACTTAACACAAAATCAACAACATTCATTTAAGCAAAACCAACAAAGTAAAACAGGCCTGGCCAGTATTTATAAAAACTATCAAACAGTTTAAACAACTTTTAAACAACATTCCCCTAGGACTCCTGTCCATCTACATGCTGAACAAATAATGCAAATAATAAATGACAGAGTGCCGGAAGCTCCCATGATCAATCAGCTCCCTCCGCTAGCCATCCTGGTGTTGTCCCAAGTTACCTGAAAGATAAATAAGGGTGAGTATAAACATACTCAGTAAGAATCCCCAACCGGGGTACAATACGATACATCAGTCATCTAGCACCCTAGCATACATGCAAACAGCCACCAACACAGATCATAGCTCAACGAGCTTACAAGGCAAGATCTGGAATCCTCGGAAGTCTCCTACTTCCGGCCTAATGATTGGTTCTCCTAACCAATCCCGGGACATCTCCGAGGTCTCTCTCACTCGACAAATTGATCAGCTCAAAAACTGATCTCAAGGATGTCCTCAAGGGCCTCTTTACCCTTGCTAATAATCTGGACTATCGGGAGAGTACCCGAAGTCTAGCTCTAAACTGGAAGGAATGGTGTACTCATGACATTAGCCCGTGGGAGCTCTCCGAACCGGCAACTAACGCGTGTGCGCGCACACCGCATGCTGCTGCAACCGGCGTAAATGTGGGGGCCTAAGGATAAACTACGCGGGCCAGGTATGCATGCCTAAGACTCGGAAGCGGTGTCACTGATCACAGTAGTGCGAGGCCCTCGGCACTCATCTGTGCAGCATGTACCACCGACCTGAAGCTAAGAACCGGCTAGGGCAGGCTTACACCGTTGGCAGGGTTCCGCTCTAGCAGGCTACAAAATAGGCTTACGCCGATGTGGGTAGCTAAATCCACATCGGCGGCCGGGGGGGGGGGAGCAATGTACGTTATGCTTCGCTCGCTCTACTCCCGATCGGTGGGGACAAAGTACGTTATGGCCGCTCTCAGCCTCTGGATGATGAGAAACCCTACTTTACTAGCTAAGAGTACAGAGTAAATGATTCCTGGCTAGCAAACAATAACTGACATCAAACACACTTACCTAGCATGATACTACAAACTTAAGCAGGAATCATAAGCATGCTGGAAGAACAAACCTAGCATGGCACTAACATGTACAATCGGGCAAACATGCTAGCAAGAGATAAATCAAAGCTGCCCTATCACTATCATGCTCATAACAGTCAAGAAGCATACAAGGCACATCATGATAATATCGCAGGGTCCACACAACCACTGTAAGAAATCCTTACCTGGAAATAAGCAGAAAACTATCACAAATCAACAAGCGACCCTCAAGCTTCTATGGAACCCGAGCAGCCTAAACATTTCAATAAAACACCCTAATTAAATACATAATCAGCAGCCAACAAATCAGGGCCCAAAGAAGAAAAGACTCGGGAGAAACCAACCGAGAAATCAAAAAGCTCGGGCCAACCAACACAACAGGGCAGGCTCGGCGCAGAAAAGAGCTGGCTGGGCGCAGGGCTGGGCGTTAGGGCGTTGGCACTGGCGCTGGGGCGCGGAGGCTGCGCGCGGACGAGCTGCAGGGAGGCAAGTGCGCGCGGGAGTGAGCTCAGCTGAGCGAAGGCGTGCGGCGCGGCTCGGCACAGGGAACGGCGTGCGGGCGCGAGCTCGGGAGCTCTGAGGACGCGCGCGGCGGCGCGCGCGATGGGCTCTGAGGGGACGCGCGACTTCAGACGGCGAGCTACTGAGGACGTCGCGACTTCGGTGCGGCTCGACACACGGTCGTGGCGACCGGGCGTGAGAGGCTTGGGCGACAAGGATCTGGGCGACGTGGGGCCTGGGCAAGGGCTGAGCGACGCGGCTGGGTCTGGGCAAACAGGGGCTGGGCGGCATGGCACTGTGCGCGGCTGGGTTGGGCGAGCTGGGCTAGGGCTCAGGCTGGGCTTGGGCGAGCTGGGGGGCTGGGGCTTGGGTTGGGTGAGAGGGAGAGAGAGAGAGAGAGAAAAAAAAGGGAAAAAATGAGGATTTAAAAAAAAAGGGATTTTTCTTTTATTTATTTTCCTTATTTTCCAACCTTATCCAAATATAAATAAGCCTTAAAATCCCTGAAATCCCATTCCCGTCTTCCTCTTCGAGACCCGACTGAAGCAAACCTTTTCCAATAAATAAAACTCACTTAAATCAACCTCCCAATTTAACATTAAGGGCAAAGGCTCAAATCCCAATGGAAACACTCAAACAACCATAATTTTGCCAAAACCCAAATCGCTTCCAAACTTCCAAACGACTAGCCCAAACATCTCGGATCTTGCAACCAACAACAAACAAGCCTCGACAAAGGCAGGAGCGACCTTGGAATCCTGAAAATCCACAAATCCTGCCCAGGGAGCAAAAAGACCAAAATACCCCTAAGGGTTAAAATAGCTCTAACGGCCTAACCGAACAACTGAATCTGAACCGGATGCACCTCGAAAACCGGAATAGAAAACTGGGCCATTACATGACCACAAACTCATAGTGACCATATCTAGACCTGAAAGCTGTCTTAGGAATGTCGGCATCTCTGATCCGCAACTGATGGTAACCGGATCTCAAATCTATCTTGGAGAACACGGAAGCTCCCTGAAGCTGGTCGAACAAATCATCAATACGGGGCAACGGGTACTTATTCTTCACTATCACCTTATTAAGCTCGCGATAATCAATACATAAGCGCATCAAACCATCATTCTTCTTTACAAATAGAACTGGTGCTCCCCACGGGGACACACTCGGAAGGATGAACCCTCGATCTAACATCTCCTGCAACTGATCCTTCAGTTTCTCTAACTCGGCTGGAGCCATACGATACGGAGCCTTCGAGATAGGGAAGGTCCCTGGCTCGAGCTCAATTGTGAAGTCAACCTCTCTCTTCAGGGGCATCCCCGGTAACTCCTCAGGAAACACATCCGCAAACTCCTGCACGACCGGCACCTGATCAACAGTCAGCGAGGGGCGACTCTCCCCAGACAATTTGGCTAGGTAGCCTCAAGCTCCATGAGCTAGCAAACAACGAGCTTTCACATCCGACACCATCGGCGGGCAAACTCCACCCTGGACTCCACGAAACTTAAAGCTGGGCCGACCCGGCTGCCTGAACACTACTTCTTTCCGGTGGCAGTCAATCAACGCGTGGTTAGCAGCTAACCACTCCATACCAAGAATCACATCGAAACCGCTCATAGGCAGGACTATGAGCGTAGCTACAAGCAACTCTCCGGATATCTCGATTCGGTCATCCTTAATCTTATCTCTAGCTAACATATTAACTCCCGAAAGAGTTGCAACAGATAACTCAAAACCTAGAGGCTCTAATCTCAACCTAGCATGCTCAGCAAACAACACAGATACAAACGAATGCATAGATCCAGAATCAAACAAGACAAATGCGTAGTGATCTAAAACAAGAAGCGTACCTGCCACAGCGGCATCTGTACGCTCGGCCTCCTGGGGAGTCGTAGCAAACACCCGACCCTGCTGCTGCTGCACTGGCTGAGCTGCCATGGCTGGCTGAGGACAAGAACGGATCATATACCCCTCCTTACCACAGCGAAAACACACCCTCGGCCCTGCCTGCCAAACTCCAGTGTTGGCTCTCCCACATGTAGAACATAATGGAATCTGTCTGGGACCGCCCTGCTGGTGAGGCTGGAAATGGGCCGGAGCTCGATGTTGATCCCGGTTCTGGAACTAACCTTGGCGACGCTGGCCGCCACCTCTGAAATCAAACTTCCTCTTCTGGCCCACTGCAGTTGGGACAGGACGCTGAATCGGAGCGGCAACAATCCGCTCCACTGGATACTTCCCATTATAAATGGTAGCCAACTGAACCACTCTAGCATAAGTGTCAGGGGCCTGTGCCCTGACATCCTGAGACACACCCTTCCTCAAACCAGAAATGAACTTCCTAATCTTCAGCTCAGGAGTAGCTATCAACTGCGGAGCAAAATAACCATACTCCGAGAACTTCCTCTCATACTTCTCAATGGAATCAGAACTCTGCTTCAGATTATGGAATAGCTCTACCATCTTCTCCTGGGCCTCATCACTAATATACTTAACCCTGAACTCAGACTTGAAGAACTCCCAGGTGGCAGGTGGAGACCCAGCTGGTCTCTCACTCAGAGTGGACTCCCACCACCATCTAGCTATGCCTCCTAGCACATGAGCTGCACACCTCGGCCTCTGAACATCGGGGCACACCATAATCAGGAAGGTGTACTCCAAATGGGCAATCCATCTGGCTGCCGCTAAAGCATCTTCTGAGGCATCAAACTTCTCAGGCTTCCACTTCACGAAGTCTTTCAACCATCTGCCAAGCTCCTCGGCACCCTCTGCCACATCTGCCTCTGGCCGCTTGCTCTGTGGAGTGGGAGTCCGCTTGCTCCTCTTTGAAACATGCGAGTCAACTGCTCGATCTGGGCTCTGGACTCTTCCTGTTGCGCGGTCAACAAGGCCTGGGTCTCTGCCCTCTGGTCACTCAACAGGCTGACCATCATAGCCCTCATAGAATCAGCAAATTCTGCTCCAGGAGCAGTCTCACGGCGCTCGGTCGCCTCAACGCCTACTCTAGGGGCAACAGGTGGAGCTACTGGTGGAATGCCATCAGTCTCAGCTTGGGACGAAGTCCCTGCAGTGTCAGACCCAATCCTGATACTCTAACCTGCTCTCGATCCTCCTCTTCAGGCGCAGGTGATTGGCATGCTGGCGATCTACACCCAAACCAACAACGAGTCAGAACCTGTTCGTCTCCGCTCTACAACACTAAACAAGGCATACACTAGATGAATGGTATTGTAAATTCTTAACCCTTTTAAAAAAACAGTAAACTTAGGCGTACCTGATGACTGTCGAAGTGCTGATGATCATGGAAAAACG
Source organism: Sicyos edulis (assembly GCA_036507275.1). Classification (NCBI taxonomy): domain Eukaryota; kingdom Viridiplantae; phylum Streptophyta; class Magnoliopsida; order Cucurbitales; family Cucurbitaceae; genus Sicyos; species Sicyos edulis. The sequence continues at coordinate 15,434,843 of CM071851.1, forward strand.
ACCTACAACAAAAGGTCAGTCTACAGAATCTATGACTCTAAGCTCTTATACCAACTGTAAAGACTCGACCCGAATGGGGTCCTAAAATAGATCTTTACCTCAATGCATGCATTCAAAACTAAAGTCAATATGTAAGAATGGTTTTTCGGATTCTAAGTAAAAACTAAAAACATATAACATCCATTTAAAAGTCAACATAAATTCCTGAAACCTGTCCTTGTTTCCAAGCACCTGTTCCAAGACAAATACATTTCCAAAACTTACTCTGATCAGAGATTTATTTAAAGCATTCAAAACATCCAACAATTACAATAGTGCTAGAATCTGGAAAAGCAGTAAGAAAACAACCTAGGGCTCTGTGCCCAACTACATGCATTCAGAGGAAAAATAAGACACAAAGAATCATAGATAAAATTCAGAGTTCGACAACGGGTTTCCATGATCACAGCTCCTTCTTTAGTCATCCTGTCTCGCACCTTGGTTACCTATGGAAAGCCACAAAATAAGGGTGAGTAACGAATTACTCAGTAAGAATCCCCAACCGGGGTACAATACGATATACACGGTCATCTAGCAGAAAGGTATGCAAGCTATGAATATAAACACAGAAGAGAGCACATAGCTTAAATCCACACATACACTTCGGATGCCATCTCAGGGTCTTACTCTGGGATAATCCACCTCATGATACGATCCTATATAAGAAACAAGTCTCGGCCTCAGCCTGTCTACTGTCGATACGAAAGGTGCACTGGCTCACAATCCCGAGGAGCTTTCCAGTCGGCGCTATAATGAGCGTATGCGCGCACCGCATGCTACTATAAACCATGGGGGGTGCCGGGTCTAGTGGCAAGCTGCCCAGGTCCAGCCACCATGCCTAACTAAATCTCGGATCGGTGTCACCGACATAGGGGTGTGAGACACGGACACGTGAACTATGTCAACTTTGAACCACTCGCACCGAGGCTAAGGAACCGGTCGTGGTAGGCTTACACCAGGAAGCGGTCCTTGCCCTAACAGGTGGCAATCAAGGGCTATGGCCGAACACGCTGAGGACGTGCCGACTGCCGGGGACAAGGCAATGCCATGTCATCATCCCGACCGTTGGGGCATTTAACAGTCTACCATCCTCACCCAAGATTGCAGGGCCTACCGTTAGGGTTAGCTAAACCCTAACGGGGGATCAGGGACGGAGTACTGCCTCGTACGTCCCTGCCGTGGATGTAAGGTACTTTATGCATCCTGGCCCGGATGATGCTACCTATCTGAACTCTAAACTATAACATCAACAGCAAACAATCCAATACGTGCTCAATAGATACAACGAACCTAGCATCATACTACGAAGCAAGAACAGATAACTAGCATGCCAGAATGAAACAACCTAGCATGGACTAACATGAGAAACAACATAAGAAATCATGCCAGTCGGGAATTCAGAATAGAGCACCTATCACTAAACATCCTGATAAACACAAACAAGCATACAAATAGCAATCACATATAATATCGCAGGGCCCACACAACTCCTGTAAGAAATCCTTACCTTGGTCGGAAGGAAACTACACACAAGAATTCCTAAGCTGCGATCGATCCCGAGCTAGCTAATGAGAACCTAACAAGCACAACAATAATCACAAACCATAGGCCTAAACATAATGAAACAAACAGGGCTCGACTCAGGAGCACTTACATGGCATGGGCGACACGGGAGTTGAGGCGCGCACACAGTGAGCACAGCTTCCTTCCTCTGCGGCGGCACCGCCTGCTTTGTGATGGATGGCCCGAGCCTTGTGGCTTCTCGGATGGTAATTCCCTAGTCTTTTCTCCCTTGGGCCCTAAGCTGTTGGCTGTTGTTTATTTGATTAGGTTGTTTTTATTAAATGCTTAGGTTGCTCGGGTTCTCATAGAAGCTCGAGGGTCGCTTGGTTGATTTGTGATAGTTATTTCTGCTTGTTTCCAGGTAAGGATTTCTTACCGTGGTTGTGTGGACCCTGCGATATTATCATGATGTGCCTTGTATGATTGTTGACTGTTATGAGCATGATAGTGATGATTGATCTCTTGCTAGCATGTTTGTCTGATTGTACATGTTAGTGCCATGCTAGGTTTGTTCTTCCAGCATGCTTATGATTCCTGTTTTAAGTTCGTAGTATCATGCTAGGTTAAGTGTGATTGATGTGGATTATTGTTTGTTAGCCAGGAATCATTTACTCTATACTCTTAGCTAGTATAGTAGGGTTTTTCATCATCCAGAGGCTGAGAGCGGACATAACATACTTTGTCCCCACCGGTCGGGAGTAGAGCGAAGCATAATGTACCTTGCTTCCCCCCGGAAGCCGATGTGGATTTAGCTACCACATCAGCATAAGCCTAGTTTGTAGCCTGCTAGAGCGAAACCCTACCAACGGTGCAAGCCTGCCTTGGCCGGTTCTTAGCTTCAGTCGGTGAGTACAGTGCGCACAGATGAGTGCCGAGGGCCTCGCACTCTCGTGTTCGGTGACACCGCTTCCGAGTCTTTAGGCATGCGCACTGCCCGAGTAGTTTGTACTTAGGCCCCACATTTACGCTGGGTTGCGGCAGATGCGGTGTCTTGCGCGCACGCAGCGTTAGTCACCGGTTCGGAGAGCTCCCACGAGCTAATGTTCGTGTGAGTACACAGTTCCTTCGGTTTAGAGCCGGACTTGGGTACTCTCCGATAGTCCATTTATTAGCGAGGGTAAGAGGCCCTTGAGGACACCCGCTGGGATTGGTTTTTGAGCTAATCATATGGTCGAGGGAGAAAGACCCTCGAGGGTGTCAGACATCTATTGGGATCGGTTTTTGAGTTGATCATTTGGCTGAGGGAGAAAGACCCTTAGGGATGTCTCAGGATTGGTTATGAGAACCAATCATTAGGCCAAAAGTAGGAGACTTCCGAGGATTCTGGATTTTGCCTTGTAAGCTCGTTGATCTATGAACTGTGTTGGTAACTGTTTGCATGTATACTAGGATGCTAGATGACTGATGCATCGTATTGTACCCCGGTTGGGGATTCTTACTGAGTATGTTTATACTCACCCTTATTTCTGTGGTTTTTCCACGTGTAACTTGTAAAGACTTTGGGGACAAATAAGCGGAGGAGCTGATTGATCATGGGAGCTGCCGGCACTCTGTTATTTGTTATTTGCATTATTTATTCAGCATGTAGATGGACGGGAGTCCTAGGGGAACGTTATTGAAAGTGATTTAAACTGTTTGATAGTTTTTATAAATACTGGCCACGCTTGTTTTAACTTTGTTGGTTTTGCTTAATGAAAATTGCTAGTTATGCTTTAAGTGTTGCCCGTTCACAAATGTTTTGAAAAGTTTTAAAATATGAGCACTAAACCGCTTGTTGACATATTTAACTTGCATGCTGAGTGAGAACCTAGGTTTAGGACCGTGTTTTGGGTCGGGTTCTTAGAGAATATGAGATGGACTTTGACCCTAAAGGATAGAAGACGACATACGGTTAATCAAAAAACATGTCGTGGAAATTGCATTAACCCAAAAATGCTTTGGCATATGCATTTGAAAAATAAGGCCCTTGTTGTTTCTAGAACATGCCAATTTTTACACTCTACCTCCCCATTTTGGGATGGGGTGTCAGCACAAGAGGACTGATAGACAATTCCATGTTTTAATAGATAGGACGTGAGTTGTAAATACCATACAGTAAATGGTCCAAAACTGCCTTTACTAAATGATGCAATTCAATTCCAAAACACTTAAAACAAAATATTTGAAACATCCATGTTATAAAAGAATCAAGTTCAAAAAACATCTCAAGTTGAAGACATTAAAAATGGTTTACCCTCTAGCCAGAGTATAATTAAAAACATTACAAGTTCTAGGTAAAACAGTTCAACTATATAAATATGCATGAACAAGAAGATGCATCGGCCTTTTCCATGATCATCCAGCTCCTCCTCTAGCCACCTCAATGCTGTGCCAATTTACCTGGTGGAAAAACCACAAAATGGGTGAGTATAAAAGCACTCAGTAAGGATTCCCCAACCGGGGTACAATACGTAAGACAAATCCTCTAGCATCCTAGCATACAAGCATAACACAAGAATCATGGCAATCTCAATAAGTATAACAGCAGGATGAACAACATCAAAGTCTATACTCATAGCTAGACAGGGTCAGCACATACTGGGCTAACAAACAGGAGAAACAATTAAGTAATCTCAGAGATCTATCACTATAGCAAACATGGTTAGCACACACTGGGCTAACAAAGAACAGCAACACACTAGGCTAGTCCTGGACAGCACACACTGGGCTAGTCCTGCTCATACCTGGTCAGCACACACTGGGCCAACAGGGGACAACAACACACTGAGCTAGTCTTGAGCAACTCGGGCAGCACACACTGGGCTAGCCCGGGATCAGTAACACTCTAGGCCAATCCTGGATAATCTGGTCAGCACACACTAGGCCAACATAGGGACAACACACACTAGGCTAGTCCAGCTCATACCTAGTCAGCACACACTAGGCCAACAAGGGACGACAACACACTAGGTTAGTCCTGAGCAAACTCGATCAGCACACACTGGGCCAACCTTGGATAGCACACGCTGAGCTAATCCTGGGTAAACCCGATCAGCACACATTGGGCCAACCTTAGATAACACACACTAGGCTAGTCCTGGGTATACTTAACATAATACAACAATTACTAGATAACCTAGAGCTAGCATGGTTCAACATCAACAGTGAGCAATAGAAGCAGAATAACAACAGTTGTAATTCAATAACAGGATACGTCATTCTACATGCCAAGCCCTAATAGACAGTTTAGACAAACCCTATCCAGTAACATGCTTAATCACAACATATGAATATCGGGCAAACATCACACAAGAATAGGTCAAACAAGCATATAGGGTCAGAACATAATATTAATAGAACAGCATCCAGGGAACCTATTCACTAACAATATTATATTTAAAACAACCAAACAACTAGGAGATATCATCGTCGTGCAGGTCCACACAACCCCGACAAGGAATCCTTACTTCAAAAGTGGAAACAGACAATCAACAGGGAAATGCTCCTCGAGCTGCAGAACTAACTAAGACGACCTAGCAGATAAATAATAATAAAATTAACAATCTAGATAACCAAACATCACACAACAACCAAAACACAAGCTCAGGAATTAGGGTTTTTACCCAACCCGAGAAGAGTTTGTGCTCTCGGTAGCTAGGCTCGACAGTAAGGCGAGGTGGCTCGGCGAGCGTGCGGGCGAGGGATCTGCGGCAGGGTGCGTGCGCGTGTGAAGCAAGTGAGGCTCGCGGTGGCGGCGGGCGGCGGCGCGGCGCGGACTAGTAGCGAGGCGCGCGGCGAGCATGTGGGTAGGCTGCGGATGCAGCAGCAGGTGTCGCGGCGCGTCTAAATCACGCCGAGCTTTCCGCGAAAGCAAAGGCTGCACGGGACGAGGTTGCATGCGGCTGCTGCTTGTGGGTGAGCTCGATGAGCGTGAGGCCTTGGCTGAGGTCTCAAAGATGGTGAGCGGCGTGCGGCAGCTTGGACCTTCGGCAAAAGGAGCTTGAAGAAGAGGATGGAGATTCAGCTAAGAAGAAGAAGATGAAGGAGATGGAGTAGTCGGCTAGGGTATTGGGGAAAGGAAAAAAAGTGATTTTTCTTTTAATTTCTCTATTTTAATTGCTCCAAAAATCATCCATGCAACAAGTGTCCTCAAAAGGTCTCCCTTTCGAGTCCTAGCAACAACATAAGTTCTCTTATTGTCTATTTTTAAACAGAACGACCTCCAATTCTCTCAATAGCAACTCCCAGTCTTGGAACCTGTAACCGAAACACAATTATCCACTCCGCACAAGTTTGGAAACAAACCCGGAACCCTGAAAAATTACCAAACTACCCCTGAAGGCCAAAAGACCAAAATTTCCCTAGAGGCTCAAAGAGCCCTAACGACCCAACCAAACCACTGAATAAACAACCAAACGTACCTGGAGAACCAAAATGAAAACCTGGGCCGTTACATGAGTGTTTCAAAAAAATATTGACCAGCATTATCGCTCTTTAACACTTTTAGGAGCACTTCAAACTGTGTTCAAATTTCAGCATGAAAGTTTTAGGGATGAGAAAATAACTCAGATCGATTTTTCATAAAGTACAACCAGGTCATGCAAGAATGGTCATCAACAAAGGACACAAAATATCGAAATCCAGTTTTCGACATGACTGGGCATGGACCCAAATATTAGAATGTACTAACTTATAGGGTTGTCCAGCTCGTTTGTCAACCCGAGGTCGTGAGCTAAGACGGTGAAACTTGGCATACTAACACGAGTCGCAATTCAAGGATAAAAGACTATGAAACTGAGGGTAGACCTTTTTTAACATAACAAGAGACGGATGACCTAGACGACAATGGATATCAAAGGGAAAAATAACACCTGAGCAGGCAACAAGATCCCGAACCCGACCCAAAAAAATATAAAGACCTCCAGATTCGTGTCCTTTCCCAATAATCTTATTTGTATCAAGATCCTAAAATAAATAGTGACCAGGAAAAAAAAAAAGATATAACAGTTAAGATCACGAGTGAGCTGACTAATAAATATTAAGTTATAGGCGAAATTAGGTAAATGAAGTACAGACTGCAAAGACAAAGATGAGGTGAGGTCGGTGCCAGACCCAAGATCAAAGGATTTGGATCTGTTGGCCAACGTAACATCCATCGCAGACCCAGTGGATAAACTCGTTGAAAATAAATGGGGATTGCCTGTCATATGACTAGTAGCACCAAAGTCGATGATGCATTTGGTTGGAGACGATAGAAGACAATAGTTCTTATTACTTGAGCCAACACTAGTTGTAGTAGCCATAAATCTTGAAAACGATCCTGTCATAGACAATCAAATGGAATCATCCGCCTTAATAAATCATGCGAACGCAGCAATGAATCAGTTGAAAAAAACTAATCAGTTCCACAATTCCAGCAAATGAGACAATTCCCAAAGCATAACAAAACACGAGGAGAGGTTTGGAAGCAAGCACGAACTCAAAAACGTCACTTAATAAATCAAATCCAGTTGTACCACAACAAACTCAACAAGCAACTTACCGTCATGAAACAACCATACGCAACGCCAAAACACCAAGGCATGAAAAACTGTCACACCCCATAAACAAGTGACCAAGTAGGTTTACAAAAACATCCACTAAACCAACGAATCAACAAACTAGACACGAACAACAAACCAAAGTGAACAAATCCAATAAATACATCAAACAAAACGACCACGAAAACATCCTACACCAAATTCGAACATTCTTAGTTGATGAAAATCGTAACTCAAATTGTAAATCCAAATAAAATAGCACCAACACCTTAGAAAATAGTAGCAATAAGCACCACCAACTAAGATTGAATTAAACAAAAAAAGTCGAACACCTTCTAGCCATCAAACCCGAGACAAAAATGTACTAGAAACTAAAAATTCAAGCACACAAACATGTCGGAAACATCAAGGACAGAAAATCCTATAAAACGGGGCAACAAACGGCCACCGCAAATGCCCTCACACGTCAGCGAGAGGCGGCGGCGGGCCCCACCTAGTAGCGGTGCGTAAGCCCCACGCGTCGCTCAAAATGGAATGAAACTTCCTAGATGCTTAGATCAACGTCTGAGCTACCTGATGGTGGCGGAGGTGACGACTAACTCGCCAAAAAAATTCGATCCGAAAAAAATCGGTGAAGAACCGTCGTGGTAATGATGTATGCAGTGGTCCCAATGGCGCGCAAGCAATGGTGATATTTTCTAAACCTAGTGCTCTGATACCATGTTGTATTTTAATATGAGAAAAGAATCACATTACTTCATTCATTAGAGAGACTACATATATATAGGCTCAAGGAAACCCTAGTTAGGAATGGGAAAAGACTATAAAGGACAACACTTAAAACTAACTACTAAATAACCTCTAACATATAATACATCACTCCATTGCTTCCCAACTCCTCTTCAACCTCCCATCAAACCTTTTATCTAATAATTATTTAATTTATATATTTTTAAAATCTAATTTTAATTTTTTATTGTTGGAAGTACAAGGTCACATGATGCTATGCTGCTGAATCGCTTCAGCGAAATATAATCGAAATGAATAAATTAGGTATGCCTAGATTCAATAATGTGCAAGTATACACAGTACTTGTTGTAACAAGTTTTGATTAAAGTACAGGTCATCTCCACAGGGATTTTGAGTCTTTTCAAATCTGAGTTATCATAAGAGTCGAGTTGGTGGGATAAAATTTGTAATGGGCTATAGCTAAGCTGGCTTAAAAGTAAATGATGAAGTGAAATATAATAATGAAATTTTGCCAATGTAAGGAATCTAGGAGTAACTTTGTCAATTGTAAAAGGTATCGGAAGGAGGTTACAACTTTTGGGCATTACGCTGCAGCGACGAGGTACAATTGTAAGAAGCGAACTATTGATTTGCTCTGCACAACCTCTCTTGAGCTCAAGTATAAAAATGACCACAGAGCCAACAACACTAGTAAAAACCTTATCTCTAAGAGTTCTTTAAATTGCAAGTAAGCTTAACAAATCTAGTGTACATATGCAAGTTCGCTTCATTTCTTTTCTCTTGAAAGAGAAATAAAGATAATACAAACGGTTAGCTAGACGGAATGTATTTAAAGTTAACACAACATGAATTTATAGTTCACCATCTCCTTACCTCTTTGTTACAGCGAACTACCCTACGTGCCTATTTTCCTTCGAATGATAAATTTAGACTCATAACGTAAAGAGAACTTAAAGAAATAAGATAAACAACATGCATTTTCATTCAATCGCCTAAACCCATAAGCAGTTCACTATAAGAAAACAAGTAAAGGATAAGGTTAAGACAGTCCCTGGTTGGAATCACTAAAGCAGCAACTCTGTCGAGTTTCGGCGAGCTACATAACTAAACTTACTCATACCACTACACTCGAAATGGCTAAGAAATGAACTACAATGAACGACACAAAGCTCTGGGAAAAACGCTCTAACATACCTAAGTCCAAAACAAGAAAAACTAATCTAAAGTGTTGATTAGAAAACTGGAAAAGTAATAAGGAAAAATGATCTCTCGATCTCAACTCTCTTAATATGAAGCAGAAGTTGGCTATTTATAGCACAACTGACAAACTCTTCCCTACGATCCTCTGCTCTACCCGCTCCACTTCTGACATTCCCTGCTCTATGATCCGCATCGCCTACGCTTGATAAAGCAGTTAAAAAGCGACGACTAGGATTGAAAGGCATCTCTTGGAACTTTGACATGCATCCTCTCTTTGGATATTCCCCGAGTGCCAATCTTCATTGGAATTGTCTTCGCTCTATGGAATGCTACAACAAACTAGAAATATTAGTACTTTTAAAACACAACCAAGTTTCACACAATCATACACTTTTGCCAAAAAAAACTTGTAAAATGATATCGTAATAAGAAAACTAAAGGAATTGATAGTTCATCCAATACAAGATGCTAGAGTGAAATTGTAAGTAGATTCTTAATTAAATGTAGCAAAATTCAGACGAAACTGTGCTGCCCTAAGGTATTTAACTCTAAATTCTTGAGAGTATTGACACTTATTTGAATTATTGTTATTAATGGCAACTGGTTTATAATTTATAAAATTAATGTTTAAAAAAATAGAAATTTAATCATCAATACAAAAAATTAAAGAAATATAATTTTTTTTATATATATTTCGTTGAATAATTTTGTGTGCCTTGTTGACCAAAACTAATATTTTTTAAAAAATTATTTGTAAAAATAAACAATAGTAATTTTTAATTTCATTAAGTTAAATGATATTGATAATTTTAAAATTGGATTTAAAATTAAAATTTAACTATAAAGATCAAAATTAAAAGAAATTGACAAAATATTATTCTAATTTTGTTGTACTAGGCTCAAAAATTGCTTGAGTCTGGAAATTTAAATTTACAAAAATATATAATTTAAGTTTATGATTAGTTCAATATTTATTTATTTTTAGAAATTGTATTAGAAACTAGACATTGAATTATAAATATCAAAATAAGATAAATAATAAAAAAATATATATTATTACAATCTTGTTGTTCATATTTTGTAAATAATTTACTGAAATAAGAAAATTTTGAATTTGCAAGGATTAAATTATTTAAATTTATTATTATTATTTTTAAATTAGTATGATTAATCAATTAAAATAAAGATATTTTCATTATTTTAAATAAAATTCATGGAATAAATATGATTAAAATAATTATTAACCCACTTTAAGACATGCTTCCTTGAGTGATTCCTGGTTCGAGACCATTAGAAAGCGCTTAAACTAGAATACCCTTCGAAGTATCCTAGTGCCACAGTCTAGGGACGGACCAGAGGTGCCCCGGGTATAGGGGAGAAGGAGCTCCGATTTCCCAATTTTCAATTAAAGAAAAAGTTAACCCTATTGTTAAATGCTATTTATTTATTTGTCAAGATTGAAATATAAAATAAAGTGGAAATTAAATATATAAAGTTTTACGAACATTAATTATCAAACAAACCTCTCCTTACAAATACCAATCTCCAACCAAAAAAATTTCAACATCTCCTCATTAAGCATCAATCTCCAAACAAGTATTTTACACCTTTAAATCACTTCCATTCTCCTTTCCGCTCCCTCTCCCTTTCCTCTCCTTCAAATCCAAATACCCCTCTAAGTATTTTTGCAAAGTTGAAACACTAAAATTTGACTTTTGATAGTCGAGGGACCAAAATAGAACAAATTAGATAGTTAAGGGAACAAAATGATATTTTAACTTATAAAATATCTAACGGATACTATCAAACTTGAAACTCTTTTAAAGTTCAACACACATAATAATGAGATTCACATTTTTGATTCCTTAGTTGCGGATATATGTCCCCCTAGTTACATTATGCTTAAATGGATATTATCAAACTTGAAACTCTATTGAATATTGAAATAAAGGTTATAAATAATGATCTATCATTCATATTGGTGCTCCAAACACACTATTTATACCTTATTAAAAAAAGAAGAAGAAAGAATTGAGTAAATATAATCACTGTTGGTGGTCGACAGGTCACATGGTGTTCGCTTTATAATTCTCTAGTGAAATGCAATTGATGTTAAAATAATTATGTGTGCCTTTATCCTAGATTATGCAAGTATATTTACACCATTTATTGTAGCAAGGTCTAAATAAAGTACAGGTCATCTCCACAGGGATTTTGAGTCAAGTTCAATTCAGAATTAATAGGAAGAGTCAGGTTGGTGGGATAAAAGTTGAATGGAGCTATAACTACAGTCACATAAATAAATGTGGTAGCGAAATAACAATGCTTGATAAAATGAATTGTCAATAATGAAAAGAGACTAAAAATGCACTGAATCAGACTAAAGGAGTATCGGAAGGAGGTTAGGACTTTCGGGTAATACACTGCAGCGATAAAGCACAACGGTGAAAAGTGAACTACTAATTTGCTTTAACACAGGCTCTCTCGAGCACTAGCATCTAAATAGCAATAAAGCCAACAACACTAGTAAATATCTCATCTCTAAGACATGCAAGCTTAGAAAACCTAGTGTTATGACATGAAAGTTTTCTCTATTAATTTTCTGTCGATAGCAAAATAAAGTTAATACAAATTGTTAATTAGACAGAATGTATTTTTAAGTTAGCACAACATGTATTTATAGTTCAACATCTCCCTACTATTGGAAGTACGGGGTCACACAAAACTGCACCGCTGAATCGCTTAAGCGAAATGATATCGAAATGAAATTATAATGTTCGTGCCTTAACCCTAGAATGTACTAGTATACACAGTCTTATTGTAGCAAATTTTAAATAAGGTATAGGTTATCCCCATAGGGATTTTGGGTTATCTTCATATCTGAGTTAAGGTAAGAGTTGATAAGAGGGATAAAAGTTGAATTCAACTAACTCTACATTCGCAGAAAAGTAAATGATTAAGACAAATAACAGTATGTTTGGTGATTGAAATTGTAATTGAAGCAAGGAATCTAGATGGAAACTTAGATAGATTAAAAAGTGTCGGAGGGAGGTTAGGACTTTCGGGTAATTACGCTACACGATAAGGTGTATTTGGTGAGAAGCGAATTATTGATTTACTCTAACACAGGCTCTCTCGAGCTCTAACATTTAAGTGAAAACTAAGCCAACAACACTAGTAAAAACCTTATCTCTAAGAGTTCTTCAAATTACAAGCAATTCTTAAATGAACCTAGTGTATGACATGCAAGTTTGCTCTATTTCTATCCTCTCAAAACAAAAATAGAGTTAATTCAAATGGTTAGCTGGACGAATTTATTTTAATTTAACATAACACGTATTTACAATTCATCATCTTCGTACCTCTTTGCTACAACGAACTAGTCTATTTGCCTCGTTTCACTCCAACGACATACTTAGCAACTCATAAAGTAAAGGAAACTTAAAAAAACAATAGAAATGTAACAGCCCAGTTTCCTATTCCAGTTTTCGAGGTGCCTTCGGGTCAAGATTCAGTTGTTTGGTTGGGTTTTAGAGCCGTTTGGCCCCTTGGGGGTATTTTGGTCTTTTGGCTCTCCGGGCAGGATTTGTGGTTTTCAGGGCTTCGAGGTAGCTCCTGGCTTTGTCGTGGCTTGTTTTTTGGTGGCTGCGAGTCCCGTGGTGTTTGGGCTAGTCGGTTGGATGCTCGGTTGTGGTTCGGGCTTTGGTAAAGTGTTAGTTGGTTGTGTGTTTCCTTTGGGATTCGAGCCCGAGCCCTTAGTGTTGCTTTGGGAGTTGGATTTAAGTGAGATTGTTTAATTGGAAAAGATTGCTTCGGTCGGGTCTCGAAGGAGGAAGTCGAGAAATGGGATTTTGGGGTTTTAAGTGGATAAGGATGGATTTTTTTTGGATAAAATCCCTTTTCCTTTTTATTTTCCCATTTTCCTTTTCTTTTCCAAACTCATTTTCTTTTCTTTTTATTCTTCTCTTTTATCTCTCTCTCTCTCTCTCTCTCTCTCTCTCTCTCTCTCTCTCTCTCTCTCTCTCTCTCTCTCTCTCTCTCTCTCTCTCTCTCCTGAGCACCCCACTGACCCTTGGCTCGCTTGACCCTAGCCCAGTGCGGCCACTGGCTCGCCTAAGCCCGGCCGCGCCGCCCAGCTCCGTGCGCGCTCTCGCCTCGCCCCGAGAGCCCCACCTGCTGTGTCGCGCCCTCGCATTTACCAGCTCGCCCGGCGTCGCGCGCCTCGCCCAGCGTCGCCCAGCCCGCGCGCGCTTGCTCCCTGCCTCGTCCGTGTCGCCCGGTGCGCCAAGATTGGCCGAGCCACAAGATCTTTGCGTCGCGTCGCCGAGCCTCGCCAGCTCGATCGCGCCCCGGCGCCAGATCGCGCGCGCCGCGTCGTGTCGTGTCGCTCGCCGCGCGCCGCTCTCTATCTGCCGAGCCGCGCCGCGCGCCGGCGCCACAGTACCGAGCAAGCGCCGCGCCGCACCGCCGCCCGGCCCCTTTGGCTGCCTAGCCCGTCCAGCCAGCTCGTTCGCGTGTCAGCCGTGCCTCGTGAGTTGCTCCCGAGCCGAGCCCTATTTATTTTAGTGTATTTAGGCCTGTTTGGGTGATTATTGATGTTTTTGTTTGGCTCGTTATAGGTTGCTCGGGTTCGATCGCAGTAATTTTATTGTGTGTTGTTGCCTTCCGACCAGGTAAGGATTTCTTACCGGAGTTGTGTGGGCCCTGCGATATTTTCATGATTATGCCTTGCTTGTTTGCTGACTGTTATGAGCATGATAGTAATAGATCAGCTTTGATTGATTTTCTGCTAGCATGTTTGCTTGATATTACATATTAGTGCCATGCTAGGTTTGTTCTGCCAGCATGCTTGTGATTCCTGCTTAAGCTCGTAGTATCATGCTAGGTAGTGTGATTGATGTCGGTCTTTGCTTGCTAGCCAGGAATCATTGCTTTTTCTCTATACTCTTAGATAGAGTTGTAGGGTTTGTCATCATCCAGAGGCTGAGCGGACATAACGTACTTTGTCCCAGTTGCTCAGGTAGGGAGTAAAGTGTGCGAAGCATAACGTATCTTGCTACCCCCCCCCCCAACCAGCCGGTTGTGGAATTAGCTACCCACTTCGGCATAGCCTAGTTTGTAGCCTGCTAGAGCGGAACCCTACCATCGGTGTAAGCCTCCCCTGACCGGTTCTTAGCTTCAGGTTTGTGGATCATGCTGCACAGATGAGCGCCGATGGCCTCGCGCTACTGTGATCAGTGACACCGCTTCCGAGTCATAGGCATGTGCACCTGGCCCGCGTAGTTTGCCCTTAGGCCCCCGCATTTACGCCGGTTGCAGAGGAGCATGCGGTGTGCGCGCACACGCGTTAGTTGCCGGTTCGGTGAGCTCCCCCGGGCTAATGTCGTGAGTACACCATTCTTTCCGTTAGAGCCTGACTTCGGGTACTCTCCCGTAAGTCCAGATTAGTGCAAGGGCAAGGAGGCCCTTGAGGACATTCTTGGGATCAGTGTATTCCCCCCGAGTGACAAATACCTCGGTGATGTCCAGGATTGGTCAGTGTATCCAATCCCAGTTAGGCCGGAAGTAAGAGACTTCCGATGACTCCAGATCTTGTTTTATGAGCTCGTTGAGCCATGATCTGTGTTGGTGGCTGTTTGCTTGCATGCTTTGGTACTAGATGACTGATTATATCGTATTGTACCCCGGTTGGGGATTCTTACTGAGTAATTCGTTACTCACCCTTATTTCTGTGGTTTTTCCACAGGTATCCATGGTGCGAGACAGGATGGCTGGAGGAGGAGCTGTGATCATGGAAACCCGTTGTTCAACTCTGAGTCTTATGTTTATGTTATGATTTAAAGTTCTCTGAATGCATGTAGTTGGGCACGGAGCCCTAGGGTGTTTTCTGAATGTATTTTCGGATTCTAGCATTGTTGTAAAGTTTGTATGATTTAAATAAATCTCTGATCAGAGTAAGTTTTGTAAATGTATTTGTCTTGGAACAGGTGCTTGGAAATAGGGACAGGTTTCAGGAATTAATGTTGATTTTTAAATGGATGTTTTATGTTTTAGTTTTTACTTAGAATCCGAACACCGTCTTGCAAATTTTCTGTAGATTTGTAATGCATGCATTGAGGTAACGGCCTTGTTAGAACCCCATTCGGGTCGGGGCGTTGCAAGAAATAACATTCATCTTCATTAAATCGCTTAAAATGTGTAAGGTTCACTACGGGAAAAACAATAAAAGCTAGAGTTAAGAAATGCCCTAGTCGGAATCACTAAAGCAACAACTCTAAGCAGTTCCGACGATAAAGCTCACTCCTACACTACGCTGGAAGTAAATAAATAAATAAGAAATCACAATGAGCAGCACAAAGCTCCAGAAAAATGCTCCAGCGTAGCTAAGTCCAAAAATATAAGCTAAGGTGTTGATAAGAAACTAGAGAATGGCAAGGAAAATGATATCTTGATCCGACTCTCCCTTTCAAATGGAAGAGGTTGGCTATTTACAGAACTCTTGACAAACTCTGCAAGTTTTTGCTCTACGATCCTCAGCTCTGCTCTGAAATTCCCTACTCGACCCCGCGTCGCCTGCTTTTGCTAGAGGGGTTAAGAAGCGACGTCTAGGATTGAAAGCATGTTCTTCAAATCTTTGACGCCCGTCCTTTCTTTAGGATATTTTTAGAACGCCACTCTGCCTGAGAATTTTCTTCGCTTTAGCGAGGCTATCACCACATCATAATTTGTGCCACATAATGCTGCATCAAACTATAAATATAAGAAAATTTTAAAAAATACAACTTAGATTCATTCAATCATGCACTTTTTGCCATGACGAACCTTTAAAATGGCGTAGAAATAAGAAATTCAAAGGATTTGGAAATTTGTCCTAAACATGATGTTAGAACAAGATTAAAAGCATAATTTTACTTTAATGTAGCAAAGTTCGTGCGAAACCGTATTGCCTAAAACTATTTAACTCTCATTTCTTGAGATTATCACACCCTCAAACTTGTATTATTACTCATCTTGAGTAATAGCTCAATTTTAATTGAGATCATTCGCTCTTTACCAATCTTCCTGAACAAAGCGGCGCATTGCTAAAAAAAGTTGCTCAAACAATCAATATATCCATCTGAGAATTCAAGTAAATTTTGAAATTAAGTTACTCTATAGCTGGATTTTGTAATTAGAGAACTTCATTTTGCAATTCCCTACAGCTGTCCATTCGTGCAAACCCTTTTGAGCCTAGAACCAATGCTTCGAGGTTTTGATACCCTTCACTAATCTAAAGGATCTAATCACTCGCTTTAAGATTCTTGCTCCTTTTATGATTAGTTCATCTTATCTTTTGCCGAAGTGAATACTCTTCTTTTACAGCTTGTTAGGAATCCCTAACTTACGTTTCCTACTATCGTCTGCTCAATTTTCATCGAATGTTTGATTTAATGATAGGTACGTGATGTTAGAGCAATTGACACGAGAGAGATGTTTCCAGAAACTTAGACTACTAGCCCTTTGATTCACTTTGTTCTCACATTTTTTTTATTTTGGGAATTTTTTTAAAAATAAATTTACCCAGGATTGGATTGTATTTCTCTCCTTTTGCTACAGCAAACTGGTTACCACCCAATTAATTTTTCATTGTGGCACCACTCTTGAACGATGCACAAATAGATGAACGATGAAACTCGCTAAGGCAATGATGATGGCATTAGACATTTTTAGCACTTAAAAAATATTCAATACAAGGCAGAGTTCGCTATTTCCAATTAACCTAGAACTAATCTAAAAAAATGAAAACAAAATAGAAACAAACATTCAAACAAAAACACAGAAAAATAAGAAAATGGGAGAGACTTTCTTCTCATTTCTTCTTAGGCCAAGCTTCACTGGATTGACGCTTTCGAACACTTGGAGGGAACTCGGATAATTTTGGATCGTCTTCAATCAGACTGAAGAAGTACTGAATTTTTGCCTCTCGTTTGAACATGTATTATAAGAATGTATCAAGCCTGGTTCTTTGCTCTTGTTGAACCTGCAGCAAATTTTCAATTTCAGCTTCCAATCCCACCCTTTATTGCCTGTGAGAACTGATTTCATTAGCAGCCTTGAGGGGCCACCAACAACTTTCTTCTTGGAAGCTTCGCATCATTTGGTCTGCTCTTGACAATCGGTTGCAACAGAGGGAAAAAGTGAAGTGCGAGAAAATGAATTTCGCTGCCCGCTTTCCTTGATAGAGGAGAATTTCATCAGCGGTGATTCAACCTATGTTGATTGATAGGCCAGCCATGAGGCTGAGCGAGTGTGGAATCATGCATTGTAGACATGAGGCTAGATTTTAAAAAGCTGGCCCACAGATGTGCCTCAAGATTCAGTAAGGCCACCTGAAACTTAATCGATTTCTATGACTCAAGCCAAGTTGCTCTCTCACAACCTATGGTTTGTAGACAGTTGTCTAGGTCTACGCTAGAACAAGTACTGAACAAAACATCATACTTGGATTCTTCATCCTTCTGGTTGAAGAGGTCGTTCTAATCTGTTGAGGACCAGCTAATTTTCTTGCCTTGCACTGTGGATTGATGGTTGTCGCGATCTATGATTCTAGCGAAGAACTCTATCACCCAATCTTTTATAACTTCTTAGGTAGGCACATAGAAGTCATGCCATTTTCGGCTTTTGATGTGGCTCAACACTGGCATGGGTATCTTTTTGCTTTCCATGCCAAATCCTTACTCCAACAAGATAGCTTATTCTCATTTTCCACTCAATTTTGACGAATCTTCTCACGCCTTTCCTCGAGCGCCTTTTCCTCTTCTTCAGCGATCATCAACACAGCTTTCCCCTTGTTCGCCTTTTTCTTTGGCAGCTAACTATCCTCACTAGATCCCTCGAACCTCTCTTTCCTTTTTGCAGGCTTCTTTGCAACCACCCCCTAGGGAGTCTTAGAAAGACTTCTTTCCTTGACTTCACACTCGGGCTCGCTTCTTTCACTAGACTCGACATTTAAATTTTTTGCTCGTTTCTTAGTCAAGAAGAATTCGCAACCCTCATCTACCATGACGTCTATGTCATCCTCTTTGTTCCCTTCGCCTATGGTGTTCGCCTCAGTGTTATCCTCCACCAGAGCTTCCTCGTTCAGTTCGATTTCTCTATTCGCAGCTAGGCTCCTCGCTCTAGCGTTAACCTCAGTTGGATGTTTGGGTACGTTTACTTCCTCCGCTAGAGTGAACTCGGATAGCTTGACCCTATCTATTTCCTCTTCCTACTTATCTATTACCATCGTCAAAGCATGAAGATCAGAGTGACAGGTGTCACTTGTGCATCATCCGTTCCGACGACCGGTATGCTAACATCTGGAACCGACTCAATGAAGGGCAGAATAGCCCTCGCTGGGTCGCTAGCTTCATAGATCTCTTCTCTTCTCTCTACTTCAATCATAGAAGCCGCAAAAACTTCAACAAGGATCCACTTAGCCATAGAGGCTACATGGAGCTCCATCACTCGCTTATCAGCCTCAAAGGCCAATAGCTCTTCACTCACCTTTGCTGCAGCTTCCTTTGCATCCCTCTTCTTTATCTTTTCCTCCTTTTTTCTCTTCTCATCCATCTTCCGCAACCTTTGCCTCCAACTTCTCTATCTTGGCCAGTAAGTCATCATTTGATGGTGCCAAAATCCTAGCCACTACCACTTCAGCCACGAAAGGCTCATGCACTTCGCTCGGCCTTGCCAGCATGTTAATAATCTTTGGTTGAGGCTTAGGCTCATTCTTTTTTAGCGAGATTTTCTTTCGGTTTGAGCCTCTAGTCTCCTCTTCTTCTTTTTTGCAAGATTACTTCCTCGTTGCTGCGACTTCGAGGTGTTTCTTGGCATCGAAAGGCATGGCTAGAGACATCTTAACGATATAAGAAATTGGGTTGGAACTCTTGCACGGACCTCAAAGAAGCTCTTAACCAAAAGAATCTTCTTAAAAAAGAACTCATAAAAACGGTTGGAGATTTGAACGATGAAGGTCAGAAAGCTCTGAAAGTCAGGACGTTCAAATGGATCATTGTTCGCTGTTTTTTTAAATAACCTTACCAAAGTGCTTAAGCAATGTGAAGAAACTAACTTAGTATTGAATTGGGAAAATTGCCATCACATGGTCACAGAAGGCATCATGTTGGGTCACAAAGTGTCAAAAAAAGGAACGAAGGTTGACCCTGCAAAAATCAAAGTCATAGAAAAATTGGGGTTACCAGCGAACGTGAAAGGAACCAAAGTTTTGTGGAATATGTCGGGTTCTATAGAAGATCCGTTAATGACATTTCAAAGATTGCCAAATCGCTATGGGAGCTACTTAAGCAAGATCGCTCATTCGTTTTCAATCTCGCATGCACGAAATCATTCCACATGTTAAAGAAAGCTTTGATTTTAGCTCTCATCATGGTGACCCCAATTGGGATAAACCGTTCTACATCATGTGTGATGCGAGCAATTACTCGGTTGGAGCCATGATGGGATAAAAGGGCCAAAAACTGATTCACCCTATCTACTACGCGAGTAAGATGATGAACGAGGCGCAGAAGAACTATGTGACAATTGAAAAAGAATTCTTAGTCGTGGTCTTCGCTTTGGATAAGTTTGCTCTTATCTATTTGGGTCCAAGGTAACAGTCTATACGAACCACTTAGCCATAAAAATATTTGCTAAAGAAACCAGACGGGAAACCTAGGCTACTAAGATTGGTTCTTTTTCTACAAGAATCTAAAATTGAAATCATAGGTAAGAAAAGATGTGAGAACGTGGTGGCAGACCACCTTTCAAGAATCAAGAATGTGGCTGACTCGCTTGAGTGATTGGAAATCGGTGACTCATTTCCCAATGAACAATTGTTCGCTATCAACTAGACTTAGGGGAACATAGAGCTCTGGTTTTCCGACATCGCCAACTATTTGGTGTGCGGAGTTATGCTTGAAGATTTGAGTAGTCAGCAATAGAAGAGGTTCTTGCATGATGCAAGAGCATACTTTTTGGGTGAGCCATTTTTGTACAAACAATGCACCAACAACGTAATTTGCAGGTGTGCGACAGAAGAAGAAGTAAAGTTAATCATCGCGGAATTCCATGTTGCAGCTTATGCTAGAAATTAGGGTGGGGTAAAGACAGTGGCAAAGGTGTACCAATCAGGGTACTTCTGGCTAACAATTTTCAAAGACGCCTATGAATTTTCTAAGAAGTGTGATCTATGTAAGTGATTGGGAAACATCTGCAGGCATGAAGAAATGCCATTGAAATACATTTTGGTGGTTGAGCTGTTTGATGTATGGGGAATCGATTTCATGGGTCTTTTCTCAAACTCTAATGGGAATCTATGCATCTTGGTTACTATGGACTACGTCTCCAAATGGGTGAAGGCAATGGCGTACGTGAAAAACGTCAAGATTTGGAACTCCTTGAGCTTTAATCAGTGATTAAGTAACCCACTTCATTAACAGAGCGTTAGAATCTATGATGCAAAAATATAATGTTCGTCATAGGATCGCCCAAACGAATGGCCAAGCAGAAATTTCCAACCGTGAGATAAAGAAGATTTTTTGTTCCCAAGAGGCAGCCCAGCGGTTGAGGCTAAGGACTTCAAGGCATGCTTCCTTGAGAGATTACTAGTTCAAGGCCGCTGGAAAGGACTTAAACTAGAATACCCTTCGAAGTATTCTAGTGCCACATTTTAGAGACGGGCCAGTGGTGCCCCAGGTATAGGGGAGTGAAACTCCGATTTCCCAGTTTTAAAATAAGAAAAAGAATAAGATTTTAGAAAAATTGATGAGCCCAAATCGAAAGGATTGGTCTAGCAAATTGGATGACGCTATTTGGGCATACATAACTGCTTAAACACCGCTAGGAATGTCACCATTTTGCTTGGTGTTGGAAAATCGTGCCATTTACCACTAGAATTGGAGCGCAAGGTATACTAGGCTGCCTAAGAATTGAATTTGAGTTCGTCGACTATTGGGCCAACCAGAGAGCTTCAACCGTTGGAGCTAGAAGAATTGAGGCTATTTTTGTATAAAAATTCCAAATTGTACAAGGAAAAGACTGAAAGATGGCATGATGAGAGAATCAAGCCTAACTATTGACCAGATGATTCCACTGCTAAAATATTGAACAGTAACTAATTCTTATGCAAAACACAATAGGAATCACTTACGCGCAAGTATACGCGGTCGGGAATTGAAGTAAGTAATAAGTATATAATTTTATCGATCCCACAGAGATTGATGTCTAGAGTAAATACCACTTAAGTCAGGGTCATGCGAAAAATTAAATAAATGTATATGTTGAGTGGTTTTGTTTTGTTTAATAAGATAAAAATAAAATGCGGTAATTAAATAAAATGCATGCAATGAGTAATGTTAACTACGTATTTCTAGAAAATGCTAAGAGTGCGGACTAGCCAGTGAATGTCTTACTTCACTAACAATTATCACTTCTGTGACTCATGATTTATGGGTGAACCAGCTTCCGCTGCGAACACCATACTAAGCACAGAGCGACGTAAGTAGTAGTGAGGTTATCCCTAACTCCCTAAATGATGAACAACTGTTAATCAACCTAAAGTAGCGTACTGAGTCAACATGGGGCTCCTCTTCCAATTCTTCGCAAGGTACATGCGTGGGTAGCTAATCGACGCATATACATATAAATAAATATTCAACAGTGTAACATTCAAAGACCTACACTAATAACATGCTCTATTCATACTAAATCATCATAAACTCCCTATAGCGCAATCATAGTAAATAAACACCAAATAGAAGTTTAAACTAGACGATTTTTCTATGACTAAAATAATGTTTAAATACTAAAACTACTCCTAATAAAAACGATAAATGGAATTGGCACGGTTGAAGGTGATGAGTCTCCTTGTCATCAGTTCCCACAACACCACCATCAGCTTCTATGTAGTAGACTTAAGTCCCTCGATCTTCTTATGGCCAACCGACCAGCTTAATAAATTCCGCTCCTTGCTTTGGTATTAATAGGATTGAATTTCGTGATCCGCAAGTAGAGGTGAGCTGTACAAATCATCATCAATGCATATTCCATGATTTTCGTCGGGATTTATTTCATTACCATTGCCTTGATTTCATAGTTGATTCTTTTAATTCTTTCCTTGTAGACGAAACTTTGTCGATCTTAATTCTTTTTTTGGGTTCAGCATATTTTCTTGATCCGATCAGCATTTGCATCATTGCCTTTTCCTCGATGTTGTGCGAAATCCTGCTAAAATGCATAAATTAGGCACAGTTGTTTTGCGATTTGTGCTAAAGAGCGGATTCATGCTTTTGATGCGATGTTATGAATGCATGCTGATTTTCTAAGTTATTTCTCCATATTCCTTCTAACCTCGCGATTCCGCTGCTAATATATTGAACAATAACTAATTCTTAAGCATATAATTTTATCGATCCCACGGAGATTGATGTCTATAGTAAATACCACTTAAGTCAGAGTCATGCGAAAAGTAAAATAGAATATATGTATAATAAGTGGTTTTGTTTTGTTTATTAAGATGATATGAAATGCAGTAAA
Source organism: Sicyos edulis (assembly GCA_036507275.1). NCBI lineage: Eukaryota > Viridiplantae > Streptophyta > Magnoliopsida > Cucurbitales > Cucurbitaceae > Sicyos > Sicyos edulis. The sequence goes on from CM071851.1 coordinate 15,457,468, forward strand.
GAAATAAATTGCATGTCATGAGTAATGCGAACTATGTATTCCTAGAAAATGCTAACAGTGCGAACTAGCCAGTGAATGCCTTACTTCCCTAACAATTATCACTTCTATGACTCATGATTTATGAGTGAACCAACTTCCGCTGAGAACACCATACTAAGCACAGGGCAACGTAAGCAGTAGTGGGGTTATTCCTAACTCCCTAAATGCGAACACTATGTTAAGCACAAGGCGACGTCTACTTTCAGATTTTTAACACACATCTCATTTCCAGGAAGGAACTTCATTGTACTTGCAATTTTCAAACTTTCCAATAGATTTAGTTTAAACCCTAAAATCTTCCTTATTGTAAAGACCCGACCCGAATGGGGTTCTAAATAGGCCATTACCTCAATGCATGCATACAAATCTACAGAAAATTTGCAAGATGGTGTTTGGATTCTAAGTAAAAACTAAAACATGAAAACATCCATTTAAGAAAAGTCAACATAAATTCCTGAAACCTGTCCCTATTTCCAAGCACCTGTTTCAAGGCAAATACATTTCCAAAACTTACTCTGATCAGAGATTTATTTAAAACATACAAGCTTTACAACAATGCTAGAATCCGGGAAAACATTCAGAAAACACCCTAGGGCTCCGTGCCCAACTACATGCATTCAGAGGACATTTAAATCATAAACATAAACATAAGACTCAGAGTTGAACAACGGGTTTCCATGATCACAGCTCCTCCTCCAGCCATCCTGTCTCGCACCATGGTTACCTGTGGAAAACCACATAATAAGGGTGAGTAACGAATTACTCAGTAAGAATCCCCAACCGGGGTACAATACGATATACATGGTCATCTAGCAGAAAGATATGCAAGCTATGAATATAAACACAGAATAGAGCACATAGCTTAGCCCACACTTGGGCCTCGGATGCCCACTCAGGGTCTTAGTCCGGAAATAACTCACCACACAACACATCACACAAGTCGCCTATACGAGAAACAAGTCCCGCCACGGCTCATCGTCGACGAAAGGTGCACTAGCTCAAGATCCCGAGGAGCTCTCCGGTCGGTGCCAGAATGAGCGTAAGCATGCACCGCGTGCTATCTGCAGACTATGGGGTGCCGGGTCTAGTGGCAAGCTACCCATGTCCACCACCACGCCTAACTAAATCTCGGATCGGTGTCATCGACATAGGGGTGTGAGACTCGACACGTGAACTATGTCAGCCTGAACCACCGCACCTGAGGCTAAGGAACGGGTCGTGGTAGGCTTACACCAGGAAGTCGTCCTTACCTTAACAGGTGGCAATCAAGGGCTACGGCCGAACACGCTGAGGACGTGCCGACTGCCGGGGACGAGGCAATGCCAAGTCATCATCCCGACCGTTGGGGCATTTAACAGTCTGCCACCCTCACCCAAGATTGCAGGGCCATCCATTAGGGTTAGCTATTCCCTAACGGGATCAGGGCGGAGCTCCATCTCATACGTCCCTGTCGGGGTGCAAGGTACGTTATGCACCCGGCCCGGATGATGCTATCTACCTGCAACTTTAACCTGCCTTAGCAATCAGCAAACAAGCAATATCATCCAATACGTGCTCAATAAGAATACAACGAACCTAGCATGATACTACGAAGCAAGGACATATACGAGCATGCCAGAAAGGAACAACCTAGCATGGACTAACATGAGAAACAACACAGGAAATCATGCCAGTCGGGAATTCAGAATAGAGCACTTATCACCAAACATGTCAATAAACACAAACAAGCATACAATCAGCAATCGCATAATATATCGCAGGGCCCACACAACTCCGGTAAGAAATCCTTACCTGGTCGGAAGGCAACAACACACAATTAAACTAACTGCGATCGAACCCGAGCAACCTATAACGAACCAAGCAAACACATCAATAATCATAGAATAGCCCTAAATACACTAAAATAAACAGGGCTCAGCTCGGGAGCAACTCACGAGGCGCGACGGACACACGAACGAGCCGGCTGCACGGGCGAGACACCGCTATGGAGCGGGTCGGGCGCGCTGGGCGCTGGCGCTGGCGCGATGGCGCATGCGCGACGTTGGGCTGGGCATGGCCGGGCACGGGCGCTGAGCGTGCGGCGCAGACACGGCAAGCTCGGCACTGGGCGACGCGGCACGGCTCGGTAGGGACGGCACAGCGTGGACGAGACCGAGCGAGGGCGAGGCGCGCGATCTGGCGACACGACGCGACGGCGGCTGCGGGCAGATCTGGGCGCGCGAGGTGCGACGGCGCTGCTGCTCGGGCGGATCTGGTGCGACGGCGAGCTCTCATTTCTTTGGCGACGGGCTTCACTCATTGCGCTGCGATCCGGGCGTCTCTGGCTTTGCGCGTGCGTGTGGCGACAAAGACCGGTGGTGAAATGCTGGCCAATTTGCTTCGGCGTGGGGCGCGATGGCTGGGGCAGCTCGGGCTGGGGGGTGAGGCTAGGTCGGGGGAGAGAGAGAGAGAGAAGGAAGAGAAAATGAATTTGGGGAAAAAAAATAAAAGAAAAGAAAAATGAATTTGGAAAAGAAAAAGGAAAATGGGAAATAAAAGGAAAAATAAGGATTTTATCCAAAATCCATCCTTATCCACTTTTATCCTTAAAAAAATCCCATTTCCCGGCTTCCTCCTTCGAGACCCGGCTGAAGCAACCTCTCCCAATAAATAAAACTCACTAAAATCCAACTCCCAAATCAACACCAAGGGCCCGGGCTCGAATCCCAAAGGAAGCACACAACCAACCAACACTTTGCCCAAAAACCCAAATCACAACCGAACTCCCAAACGACTAGCCCAAACATCTCGGGACTCGCAAGCAACAACAAACAAGCCTCGACAAAGGCAGGAGCTACCTCGAAGCCCTGAAAACCACAAATCCTGCACGGAGAGCCAAAAGACCAAAATACCCCCAAGGGTCAAAGCCTCTCTAATGACCCAACCAACAACCGAAACTTGACCCGAAGGCACCTCGAAAACTGGGATAGAAAACTGGGCTGTTACACTTATCATGACTGAAAAATTACCCCTCATCGCAACTACTCCATAATGCTCAACCCATTGTTTTGCAATTGAATCTAATTCAAAGTTTGCCCAACTTACTCCCCGTAGGTATCTGTTCTGGTCCTTGTGTCTTTTGAGGATCTTTTTCTATTACGCTTTTCGTATTTACCGCATGTTGCACTCATATTTACTAAATTCCATAGTTCTTATCATAAACTGTTTGAGCATAAAACAATTTCGCTTAGCAAGGAATTTCAAGCTTGCACTAATGTAGATTGTGGAATACTTAAGGTATCCTTGGGCTCATACGTCAGTAACGACCTTCTTATTTTTGTTAGAGTAGGTTGATGTTTTTTACAATTATTTATTTATTTATTTATTTTACTTTTTAGAATTCAATAAACGGGCTGCCCTCACCCCCAAACTTAAAATCTTCATTGTCCTCAATGAAGGTGAGGCTTAGTTCCCCCAAACTTATCTATTGACGCGATTTCTCTACGCTACTGTGAGTTTCTTTGGCTTCCTTACGAATTTTTGGTGCTGTCTATCATTTATGATGAGGATTATTCTAGTGTTAGGTTTGAATCTGAGGGAACTTAAGAATTCTACAACTTAAACTAATGTTTCTACTAAATTTAATTATTGTGATAAAAACACTTATTAGACTTCCAAAAGAAAAGAACTACTGGATTAAAGAAATACCATGAAAATAAAGTCAGTAGCATCATAAATGCATGATCCTAATAAGCATCTAATCATGAAGTGCATGCAGAAGTAAAACAGAACATAAGAAAAGTGCAATAAAAAGGGAGCAAGATTTTCATCTACTTTGTTGCTCTGCCACTTTTCTTCCCCTACTTCAGATAGTTCTGCATAGCCTCCTAAGGTTTTATCATATGGATGCGGTCGGATTCCCTGGTCTGCGCATAGCTGAGTAATCCCAAATGGATAGTACATGTGTTCTTCTCAAGCGCATATTTGAATTTGTGTTTCTATAAGTTTTCCCAGATTAATGCGAACCCCAAGCTTTATTGCTACTTGTAGCATAGCTTGAACTTTCCGGATTAGTGCTTTATTTGCTTATGGTAGAAGTGCAGTATTTATTATTTTTAGCCATTCTTGCAGATCTTCTCAAATCATCTGTCTTTGTATCGATGTTGGATCATTCCATTCTACTCCCATTATTACTGATAGTCCTTCTTTCATCTGTTCTGCAGTTAGGGAGTTGATCAACTGTTGAAGGAATGATGTCGGTGTACATGGTGCTGCTAAGTCTTTATTCCATGCAGCTGCTCAGCAGTCAATTAGCTGACCCTTGACTTTTGAAAATGCTAGTACTACCTCGTTCAGATTTGCATAAAATTGGCATACCCAATCTACTCTTGCATCCATTCTAGGGAAGAAATATTTTAGCCATCCAAAACGATGAAGCACAATCTTAATAACATCCGATACATTTAGGTCCACTTCTGGCATAAATCCCTTGTTCAGTAGATCGAGAAATTTTCTCTCAGCGTAGATGGATGCAAAAGTTGCATCCTTCATGACTTTTATCTCTAAGGCCAGTTGAGGTTGTTTGACCACTGGGAATGCCTTTGCCCTTAGTTTCCTCATAGATTCTATTCGAATGCTAGTGAACCTTGGGTGTTGCGATTCTTTTTCTGTTGTCATCCCTTCATCGTTGGCACCTCCCTCATCACATGGTTCCATCTCTTCTGGATCTTCCTCTATTGACTCCTCATTTTTCTCTCCTGAATTCACTCCTTCATGTTCCTGTCCGATGATTCCCAGTGTGGTAATTCTTCTGGCATTTCTTCATCACTATTTAGTACCATAAAGGAGGCAGAAGTATCCTTTTTCTCTCTTATCTTACCAAAGAACCTCCCGCTCCTTGTTTTTCACTGGTGCAAACATTCTCCTATATCTACTTCGGGCTTTCCTTCGAATACTCTCTTGGTTCTTCGTCGTGAATATGGGTCGTCTAGAGGTTTTGGGTTGGTGCTCACCTTTTTACCAGACATCTTTTAGTTTGAGTTATTCTGGAGTATCACTGATTTCGGAGGTGTTGTGAATGGTCTTCCTTGAACCAAGTTTATATAGAGGTTTGAGTATTCAATTCAGAATCCTCAAATAAGGAAAACAATCAATGTTCAAGGAAAGTATCTCAAATTATTCGTTCCAATTCCTTACTAAATGAAAAATTATAAAAAATGGAAAAATCAAAAAATAGAAATAATTCCTATAATTACGAAATAAAATAAAATTTTCTAAAAAGCAAATAAATGTTGTGCGCACAGTTAGAGATACCAGATTTTTGCATTCCAGGATTACTGTTGAGTAGATCTGGGTAGAATTTTTGTGCTAATTCCGTTCGACATAGTTAATCCCTATTTTGGCCAATATTATGATTTTGGGGACGATGCCATCTTTAGCCGCCTTGTCCTTCCTTTCTTCTCCATGCGCCTTAATGTGTAGAACTCCTATCGCGTACATGACTGATAGGATGTAAATTATGCATAAACTTAGTTGAATTGCCCACATGTCGCTGCTTCGACGAATCAATTCCTACGATGTGTGCTCTGTTGTTAACGAGAGGAACTCAGTTACAATTGATGGTAAATTGAGGTTTTCAACGTTATATTCTTCTTCATGCAGATGGATAGAGTCCACATCTTCCCTTTTGGGTTGATGCATACTTGCTTCTACAGGTTCATCACCCGGTATGCCCTCTTGTTGGTTGTTCTCACCTTCAGTCATCTTTTCAACATCGGTCATGGAGCTTTCTTCGATGTTCTCTTCAACATCTTTTGTTTCATCGACTTCTGAGGCTGCTGTTGTGGCGAATCTTGCACAAGCTTCTTCTTGTTCCCTGTATCGTCGCTCATGCTCTCTTTCTATTCCTGCAAGTTGTAGTTCTCTAACCTCTTGTGTTTTGGCTATAGTGGCTGCTCGGAAATCCTCCCATGAGAGATCTTTCACATAGAGAAAATCCAATGCCTCTTCGTTAAGTATGTCGGCCTCTAGATATGATCCTTTCGCTTGCCTACTACTTGCGACATAGGTTTCTTCTAGTTCCCGCAGAGAGTACTAGTTGGTGTTATGGGGTTGCTGAGGTTCTGATATGATACCATTGTCCCTCAACCATCGTGTTCTACTTAGCTGTTCTTCTTCATCTACAGTCACATCCATCAGAGAGTGCCCAAAAGTATACATGTGATTCCTAGGTTTATGACTCCTGGAATCCCACGTATAACCCCCTATTACTGCAATCTCCTTGCGAATTAAACTGTTGCTGATAAAAGCTGCTATTATCTTCCCAATATTGCGACTAGAAAATTTCATTTGTATGATGATGTGCTCCGTTAAACTCCTCCGCTTAGCCTTGTTGTTGTAAATTATGTAAATAGTGCGCAATATAGTACTGTGTCTATTGCTGATTAGTAAACTGATTAGGCTCCATTAATTAGTCGTGGTGATGAATTTCTCTAGGACTCTGTTCCCTGTTGATCAAACTAATTTGGACTTCACGTTCCTTGAAATAAAAAAGAATTTAATCTTTAAACAATTAAGAACTACTCCTTCCTAAGTATATTAACTCTAAATAATCAAACCCCAGCAACGGCGCCAAAAACTTGACCTCGCGATTCCACTGATAATATATTGAACAGTAACTAATTCTTATGTGAAACGTAATGGGAATCACTTACGCGCAAGTATACGCGGTCGGGAATTGCAGCAAGTAATAAGTATATAATTTTATCGATTCCACATAGATTGATGTCTATAGTAAATACCACTTAAGTTAGAGTCATGCGAAAAGTAGTATAGAATATATGTATAATAAGTGGTTTTGTTTAGTTTATTAAGATGATATAAAATGCAGTAAAGAAATAAATTGCATGCAATGAGTAATGCGAACTATGTATTCCTAGAAAATGCTAACAGTGCGTACTAGCTAGTGAATGCCTTACTTCCCTAAAAATTATCACTTCTGTGACTCATAATTTATGAGTGAACCAGCTTACGCTACGAACACCATACTAAGCACAGGGCGACGTAAGCAGTAGTGGGGTTATTCCTAACTCCCTAAATGATGAACAACTGTTCATTCAATCCTAAAGTAGCGTACTGGGTCAACATGCGATTCCTCTTCTGATTCTTCATAGATACATGTGTGGGTAGCTAATCGACGCATATATGTAATTAATAAATATTCAGTAGTGTAACACTCAAAGACCTACACTAATAACATGCTCTATTCATACTTAATGATCATAAACTCTTATAACACAATCATAGTAAATAAACATCAACTAGAAGTTTAAACTAGACGATTTTATTACAGCTAAAATAATGTTTAAGTACTACAACTACTCCTCATGACAACAATAAATGGAATTGGCACGGTTGAAGGTGAGTAGTCTACTTATCATCAGTTCCCACAGCACCACCATCAACCTCTTCGCAGTAGACTCACGTCCCTCGATTGGCTTATGGCCAATCGACCAGCTCAATGGATTCCGCTCCTTGCTTTGGTATTTATAGGATTGAAGTTCATGGTCCGCAAGTAGAGGTGAGCTATACAAATCATCATTAATGCATATTCCATGATTTTCATTGGGATGTATTCGATTGCCATTGCCTTGATTGCATAATTGATTCTTCTGATTCTTTCCTTGTAGATGAATCTTTGTCGATCATAATTTCTTCTTGGTTCAGCATATCTTCGTGATCCGCTCAGTGTTCGTGTCATTGCTTTTTCCTTGATGCTGCGCGAAATCTTGCTTCAAACGTGAATTAGGCACAGTTGAATTGTGATTTGTGCTAAAGTGCAGATTCATGCTTTGGACGTGATATTATGAATGCATGAAGATTTTCTAAGTTATTTCTCTGTATGCCCTCTAAAAATGCAGATATTCTTTACCTACTTATGAAAATAATGCATCCTAAACAGCCTAAAATATGCTCTTTTGAGAGTTATCACCTTCTAAGAATGCAAATATTATTTACCTAAGTATTAAAATTATGCAACCCAAACAACCTCTTTGAGAGTTATCAACGATTTTCAAAAGGGCCAAAGAGTTTTTTTGTACAACTCTAAGCTAAGGCTTTTCCCTAGCTAGCTCAAATCTCGTTGGACCGGACCATTTCAGATAACTTAGGTTTATTCGCACGGGGTGGTTTTGTTTAAAACTTAATTTGACAATTCCAAATTTTTGTTTAAAGAAGTACTATGGCAAGGAGTCTTGGGTTGTAGACTTCTCTAATCTGATTGATGCTTGATGGTGGGTTGGTTGGAGCGAATGGTAAATTTATTTCAATTTCTCTAGGCCTAGTAAGTCTGTATTTGTACGTTCTTTGTGTTTATTTGGCTTTGAATTTTTTTTTCCAGTTGTTTTGCGTGTTTTATTTTTTTAAACGAGAAAGTGTTCTTATTTTAAGAACCTCAAGTTAGTCGTTGTTGTTGTCATGTTAGTCGAGCGAGAGCGAAAGCAATTTTGGAAATTCATGATGTCAATATGAGACTAACGTTGTTCTCGTCAGTAGGTTTTTCCCTGTTTTGACTCATGGGCAATTCAATCGTTCTCATTGCTGACACGTGTTGACTGTGATTTTAGATCCAACGATCCTCAGTTCGCTGGGCTCCAAATGGCACTTCGTCTTTCAGAATGCGAAATGATGAAACCCTATTTTGATTTCTATAAAACTCTCCGACATTTCATTCTCATCTTTCTCGTGCATTTACTTTCTAATTCTCTGAGCTTCAAAGAGTTTTCGGCGAGCACTCATCAAAAATTGGAAATTCCTAGCAAAGTTTGTGAGTTCTTCATCGTTTCTGACCTTTCGCTCATAATCTTTCAGCCGGTCATCTGAAATGGCAAGAGGACACCCTTCAATGTTGAAGAGCACTTAAAGAATCAAGTTGATCATAAGGAATGGGAAGCTAAAGAGATCGTTGAGGAGTGGAAAGAAGCTTGTGGCTCAGGATCCAAGAAAAGAAAAATTATGCTCAAGAAAAAGTAGAACAAGTCCCTGCCAAAAGTGGTTGTGGCTATGAAAGAGCCAGTTAAGGAATTAGCAGCCTCGGTGGCTGAAGAAGTTGCAATTGTAGACAAGGAACTCTCTTACGAGGAGTTGGTTGAGAAATACGAAGGATGGAGGCGAAGCTGGAAAAGTAGCAGTTGATGGTGGAAGCGAAGGGGAGGGTTGAAGCACATTACGGAGAAGGCACCATAAGCTTTTGTGGCTGATGTGCGAGTAAGGAAACTCCCCACAACTTCTATGGCTAAGAGGAGGGTTGTTATGCTGCCATCGACTTTTGTGCCAGTTGAAGTAGGTAGAAGAGAAGAGATCGCCAAAGTGAGAGATATGGCGAAGGCCATGGTGTCTTATATGGAGTTGGTTTTGGTTGTTAGCAAGCTGGAAACCGAAGGAAATGATGCACAATTGGCACTTAGTCAACCTGATGCTGACGCTTTGGCACTGGTAACAATGAACCAGAAAGAGAAATTGGCCAATCAATCTGGTGAAACCCTAACGGATGAAGTGGCTATTAAGGAAAATTAAACAATGGTTGACGTTGGGGTGAGTTTGAAGGCAAACATGGAAAAGATTAGGCTAGAAGACAAGGATGAGCCCACTAAGGAATTCAATGAAATCAACATCATGGGCAAAGGTGCAAACCAAATACCAAAAGAAATGGACGAAATTGACGCCATGGCGGATGAAGGCTTTGGGTACTTCCTGAACGAGGACCATACTAAAGAATTGAGTAAGGTCCCAAAAGGAATGATCAAACTGAAAGATGTAGTTGAAGACCCAAGTCCAGCCAAAATGAAGAAAGTCATGGCAGAAAAGAAGCAAGCGACAAAAAGAAAAGAAAGAGATGAATCCAATGAGGATCTTTTGCTGTCGCGAAAGAAGTTGGACAAAGGAAACACAGTGTTGTCAATCGCTGAGGCGGAGGCAAAGGCTTTGTAGGAAAGCCATGAGAAAATTCGCCAAAATTAGATTGAAAATGAAAGGAAGCCATTTTTGTTGGGGCAAGGTTTTGACCTTGAAAGCAAAAAAATCAAGATGTTTATGATAACTCAGATTGAAAGCAGTGGATGGCATTGATGTCTGCGTGCCAGTTAAAAAAGTGTAAAGGGACTAGGTCAAGGAATTCTTCATGGTAATAATCGATCGCAAAAGCTATCAGTCTACAGTCCAAGGAAAGGTAATTAGCTAGTCTATAGTCGATTGGAATGAGCTCTTCGGTCTGCCAGATGAAGAATTAGAATACGACATCTTGCTGAATACATGCTCCAGCGAAGACTTAGAGAATTGCATGGGCATGATTGAATGCAAAGGAGTAACCTTGCTTGAATCCCAAAAATCTATTAAGTTTCACGCGGCGTTTATGAATCCAGAAGTGCACCTTTAGACTTCATTCGTCAAATCCTTCTTCATGCCTACCACACACAACTCAATGATTCTAAAGCTGAGAGCCCTGTCGATCTATGCCATCATGGATGTCTGTCAATCAACATTGGAAAAATCATCTCTGATAAAATTTGCCTTTGGCAAGGCAAGCAAGCAGCGAAATTTATCTTTCCCTACTTCATTTCTACCTTCTGCTGTGATGACTCTAGAATAGAGTCAGATTTCAGCCTATATTCGGATCGTATTGTGTTATATTCAATTCATATCAAGCTTCCGCAATGATAAAAGTGCGTGCTTTAAGGTGTGATTTGCTAATGTTGTGCAATAGTGGAGTTGAATGCTAAACATTGGGTATCATGCAAAATAAAGATAAAAGAAGCACAGATAGCATTAAGTTCGCTGAAACATACGATTATTTCTATTTCGCAGGATCAATGCTAAAGGGAGCATTGCTACGAAGGAAAACAAAACGTAGGAGCGCGAGAACTTAAGCTCGGAAGATCAAGCCTAGTTTCACTACAAGTAAATAAGGAAGGAAGAATCCGCTAGTGAGAAGTTGACTAACAAGACAATTAAGAGACGGATTTCTGAAATTACAGAATTCCGACCTTAGACAAATCAAACACATATGGAAAGAAATTAAAAGGAGAAATCTTCGTGCAACTTGATTCTCTAGAACCTTCGGAGGCTTGACGACCTAACTCTATAAAAGGGGACATGATGTAATTGAGAAAATGAGCTGGATCTTTGCCATATTTTTTCTTCTTGGAGAACTGCAGAGAATTGATTTATGCGACACTTTACTGTCATTATGTTATTTTGTTTTTTTAAGACGTATTGTTAAACTTATTTCAATTTAGTAATACTAATCCATGATGTCTGCTTCATTGTGCTTTGTGTTCTTTGTTGTTATTATGAACTAATTTTCGTAAGGTGAAACTGGGGGAACGTGAGTTTAGCATGTCATAGGAAGAATTAGGAAGGGTTAATCTAGAGCATGTAAGATAGGAACTTCATCAAAACAGTAAGTGTTGATTGGCCATCCACACAAGCTAATAGATTGTAAATCGGAAGAGGAAATTATCTAAGTCTATCGTGCATGTTTAATAGGTAGTGTTGCGGCTGCAACATTTTAAATCGGAGTTTAGGAATAAATGCGAAACTATTATGTTCGTAGCGCGGTTTTAACTACACTTAGTCGCAGTAGAATCTGGGTTAAGTGCTGAACGAAAGTAGAAGCATTAGTTTGTAAGCATAGTATTATAGATTCCCTTACCGCATGTTTTTGCTATTGCATTGCTGCTGCTCTCACAAGTATCCTAGTTTAGCCTTAACTTATCAAAACTATTATTTTGTTTAGTTATTCTTTTTCTTGTGAAAACCCAAAATCTTATCAACAACACTTTTCTATACAATTTACTTTCAATTCTAAACATTACCTCAATTTAAATTCTAGTCCCTGTGAAGAACGATAATTTACTTATTACTTGCTATAGACCACGTATACTTGCGTGTTGCAGGATCATTTCACGCTAATCATATCCATGTTTGTAACACAGGTCCCAACGACCATTCAGGATTCTACGAGTCAAGTTTTTGGTGCCGTTTCTGGAGACTGCGCAATTTTATTTTTGAGCCTAGAGTGTTTAGAACGCATATATTTGTGATAGTTTATTTTTCCACATTTCAGGCATACTAGTGCACGGACGCTTTTCTTGTGATTAATCTAGAACCCGAACGAACCTTTCGAAGGAGGAGGCATGAGCAAAGAAGGAATACTCGCAACGAGACAGATCCCATGGCACAATAGCAACCTAGAATGGTGAACCTACCCGCAATAGCTGCAGCAGGTGTGGAACGAGGAATAAATGAAGATCACAGTCTGCCGCCATAATAGGAAGTAGACGAGAGAGATAAAGGCATACAAACGCAATAGAGAGACTTCAGTTATGTGACATATCCAAGTATGGATAGATTAAATGGTGGAGGTAGAAATAATATGTATAACATGCTAAAATTCAATGAACCTTTTAGGGGACTTCCATCGGAACATCTGCATTAGCATTTACGAAATTTTTTAGCTGTTAGTGATGCTCACCAGGATGTTGCCATTTCTTTAGAAGACATCTGACTGTTTCTGTTCTCATATTCCTTACCGGATAAGGCCAGATACAAGATAAATACATTACCAAGTACTTACACTTGGAGACAAATGGTCGATAGTTTCTTAGCGAATATTACCTGAGCGCGCGGAGCATGAACTCTGGCATGAAATCACCAGCTTTACACAATAACCTAATGAAACTATTGGAGGAGCATGGGAACGGTACAAGAGCTTATAGAAAAATGTTCGTACAATGTCCTGTCTTATCACTTCAAATCGAACATTTCTATAATGGGCTAACCGAGGCAGACAAAGTGATTCTTAACATAAAAGCAAGAGGTTGTTTAATGAATAGAACATATAATTAAGCTCATAAGATAATCGAAACAACCACTAAGAATCACGCCCCTCGAGTAAGCCGAGGTTGTATCCAAGAGAAGGGAGGAAGAAAGTTTGAGCTGAGTGAAATGACCGCCAAAAAAGCCTAATTGGCCACGCTAACTAATACACTGAAGAACGCACAAATGACTACACCTCCGAACGCATCCGCAGTTGAGAAATCAACTCCTAAATTCAGTGCACTTTGTGGGGGTGATCATGTGTACGAACTGTGTAGTGAAACTTCGGCGTCTTTCAATTACATTGGAAATTTTAATTTGCGTCAGCCATACAATTCTTACTCAAACACATGCAATGCTGGATGGAAAAAACACCCAAATTTCTCATGGGGAGGAGGGAGCAGCACACTAACCAAATGGGACAGCAGCGCATGCCTCTAAATTCGATTAGCACCCATCAGCAGAATGTGCGGACAGATTCAACATTGAATGATTACATAGCCAAGAATGAAATGGTCATGATGGAACATCAAACTATGTTAAAAACTCAGCAAGCAACACTTCGGGGGCTGAAGCTACAAATTGGACAAATCGCCGCAAATTTAAAGTTTAGACTGCTGAGACAATTACTGTTAGATACAGAAGGATCTAGGCGAAATGGAAATAAGCAAGTCCATGAAGTTAAGCTACGAAGCGGTAAACCATTGGTGGACAATGGAGAAATCAAGAATTTGCTAGGCACAAGAACTCCACGAAAAGAGCCAATAAAGGATGACGAGGAGGCCATCACAAAAAATAAAATGAGAGAATAAAGAGAAACCATTACCTCTTTACCAACCACCACCGCCACTGTACCCTAAAAGGTTTAAAAGAAAGAGAAATGAGTCGAATTATAAAAAATTCACGGATATTTTGAAATAAATTCACATTAACATACCTCTAGTCGATGCACTTCGTCAAATGCCGAACTACATGAAATTTTTTAAGGATGCACTTAAGGAAAAGAGAAAATTCGAGAAATTCAAGGTAGTAGCGTTGGACTAGGAATGTAGTGCAATTATTCAAAATAAAATCCCCAAGAAAGAAGTCGATCAAGGATAGTTTACTATTCCGATAAAAATCGGTAGCCATCACATTGGGCGAGCACTGTGCGATTTAGGTGCTGGCATAAATCTGATGCCCCTATCGATTTATAAGAAATTCGGATTAGGTGAAGCAAGACCAACAACAGTCACGATTCAGCTTGTCGATAGGTCGATAACTCGTCCTAATGGAAAAATCGAAGACATTCTAGTCTAAGTCGACAAGTTCATTTTTCCCGCAGATTTCATCATTCTAGAGTACGAAGAAAATCTATGAGTTCCAATCATTTTGGGACTACCATTCTTGAAGACTGGGTGCACATTAGTAGATGTCTACAAAGGAACGATCACTCTAAGGATGAAAGACCAGCAGATTCAGTACAACATATTCGACTCGATGAACTAGCCTGACATAGAAGATAGCTTCGACGTCAGCCACCTAGAAGTACTACTAGAAGAAGCAATTATGTCCACACAACAGCAGAAATGGCTGACTACTAAGGATCATATAGAGGAAGCAGAGGATTTCCAGGATAACGAAATGGAGGACCCAGCAGACAGAGTGCATTATTACGATGCACTGAATATGGGAACAAACTGCAAGCAGCAACCTTCAGCAGACAAACCTTCTACACTATAGCTAACACCTCTACCCGATCACCTAAAATATGCCTACCTTGGAGAAAATGAGACGTTACCAGTAGTCATATCTTCAACCCTAACCATGGAGCACGAGCAAGCACTACTAGCACTACTCGCGCAGTATAAAAAGGCAATTGGATGGACTCTAGCTTACATAACAGGCATCAGCCCCACGTTTTGTATGCACAAAATCATTCTAGAGGACGATGTTGAAACCTCAATGAAACATCAAAGACGATTAAATCCTGCCATGAAGGAGGTAGTAAAGAAGGAAATCCTGAAATGGTTAGATGCTGGAATCATCTATCCCATATCAGATAGCCAGTGGGTTAGTCCAATACAGTACGTACCTAAAAATGGAGGCACCACCGTCGTTCGTAATGAGAAAAATGAATTGTCACACGAACCGTTACAGGATGGCGAGTGTGTATGGACTATCGCAAGTTGAACAAAGCCACAAGGAAGGATAATTTTCCATTACCTTATATTGACCAAATGTTAGATTGCATCGCAAGAAATGAGTATTACTATTTCCTAGACAAATATTGTAGCTACAACCAAATCACAATATACCCTAAGGACTAGGAGAAAACTATATTCACCTGCCCCTATGGAACATTCGCCTTCAGAAGAATGTCGTTTGGATTATGTAATGCACCCGCCGCCACTTTCCAAAAATGTATGATGTCGATTTTCTCAAACATGCTCGAAGAAGATGTATGATGTCTTTTAAGAGAGTGCTCTGCTGATGCGAAGAAACAAATTTAGTATTCAACTAGGAGAAGTGCCATTTCATGGTAACCAAAGGAATTGTCCTTGGGCACAAAATTTCCAAGAAGGGAATGGAGGTTGATCAAGCAAAAGTGGAGGCAATAGAAAGATTAGAGCCACCACATAACGTGAAAAGCGTGCATAGTTTCTTAGGCCACGTTGGGTTTTATAGGCGATTCATTAAGGATTTCTCAAAATAGTGAAACCTATGTGCAAACTCCTGGAAACAGAGGAAACCTTCAATTTCGACGCACGTTGTCTTCAAGAATTTGAGAAACTAAAAAAGGCTCTAATTTCTACACCAATAATGATAATGCCTGATTGGGTAAAACCATTCGAGCTCATGTGCGACGCCAGTGACTACCCGATAGGAGGTATCTTAGGACAAAAAGGAGAGAAGCTAATCCATCCAATTTACTACGTGAGCAGAACTCTAATAGAAGCACAACAGAACTACACAACTATAGAGAAGGAGTTTCTAGCAGTAGTATACGCATTGGAAAATTTTTGTTCCTACTTAGTCGGATCAAATGTTAACCGTGTTCACTGACCATGTTGTCATAAGATACATAATGAGAAAAGCTATAGCAAAACCAAGGCTGATTAGATGCATACTCCTTCTATAAGAGTTTGACATAGAAATCAAGGACAAAAAGGGATGTGAGAATTTTGTGGCAGATCACCTATCACAACTTGAGGTCATATATCCCGACTCAACTATGCTCAGCATATCAAAAAAAATTCCTTGATGAGCAAATTTTTGCACTAAAGGTAATAGAAGAAAGAAATTGTAACGGCCCCGGTTTTTGTTTCGGTTCTCCAGGTATGTTTAGTTGATCATTCAGTCGTTTGGTTGGGTCGTTAGGGTTGTTTGAGCTCCTAGGGGTATTTTGGTCATTTGGTCTCCAGGGGTATTTTGGTCATTTTTTAGGGTTTGGTTTGTTTCCCAGACTTGTGTTGAGTTGTTATTTGTATTCTGGTTTCAGGTTCCAGAACCGAGAGTTGTTGGGAGAGGTTTGGAGGTCGTTCGGGATTTAACCAGAAAATAGGAGCTAAATGTGAGCTTGCAAGGAATCGAAGGGGGAACCTCCAAGGACACTTGGCACTTGGAGGATTTTTGGAGCATTTTGAAATAAAAAATTAAAAGAAAATTCCTTTTTGTCTCCCTTTGATGCCCTAGCCGACCCTTCACCTTCCCCATCTCCCTCATTTGGCCGAAACCCCATCTTCCATCTCCAAGCTTCATTATCGAACCAGCTCCCCATCTTCATCTCCCCTTCCATCGCAAACATCCAGCTACCTAGGCCACTCCATTGCTGCCTTGCCATCATCGAGAGCGCCGACGCGCAGCAGCAACCAAACGCCCGACCACACAAAGACCGCACGCCGCTGGCCCGTCCGCCCACTCGGGAAGCGATCGCCCCATCGCCAAGTCGCGCAACTCAGCCTGGTTTGCCCATGCGAAGGACGCCACATCTGCTCGCTCGCCCAGTCGCATCCATCTGCACAGCTTCTCCCGAGAGCATCCCCACATCGCACGAACCAGTTTTGCTGCTCGCTCTCTCCCGAATCTCCACACTCACAGCTGCCCTTTCACCCACGCTCGCTCACTCTGCCTGCTAGTTCACGCTCACGCGCACACAATAGCACGCGAGCACAACTCGTCACGTGCAGCCGATCCGACCGCAGCACCAGTAGCCGAGCCGTCGCACCACCTCGCCTAAGCGAGCTTCCCCTTCGCCGCTCCCCCGCACCGTGAGCAGCCTTCCTGCAGAGCCTAGCTGTCGAGAGCACAAGCTCTTCTTGATTTTGGGTAAAAACCCTAATCATGAGGCTTGTTTGATGTCTTGCTGATTCGGTTGTTTAGGTGTTGATTTGTAATATGCTATCTTATTTGCTAGGTTGCCTGTATTGATCGTTCAGCTCGAGATCGATATTGTTGTTGCCTTTGTTCAGGTAAGGGTTCCTTACCGGGGTTGTGTGGACCCTACGCATTGCAATGATAACTCCTAGTTGATTGTTTATACGCTGTATTGGTACTGGATAGGTTCCTTGCAGGTTCCTTGGATGCTGATTTATTTATAGTTATGTTTAATTTATGTTTGTCTGTAATCTGATCTTGTATGTTGTATGCCCTATTTCCTGAATATCATGTTTATGCTTGTGTTGTCTGTTAGGGCTTGGCAATTAGTTTATTGTACTATGTTGTTGAACTCTCCTATTTATTAACTATTCCCTATGTTTGCAAATACTCTATTGATTATAAGCTAGTTGCATGTTGAACACTGTTAGCTCTAGGCTGCTTAGAGTGTTAGAGTTTATAAGGGAGTCACGAGTGACAGTCGAGTTGCGTCCTGGCTCGTTTTCTCGAGTGACAGTCGAGTTGCATTCTAGCTCGATTGAGTCACTAGTGACAGTCGAGTTGGTGCTGGCTCATTTTGCCCTGAGTGACAGTTGAGTTGCGTGTTGGTTTGGTTGTGCCTTGAGTGACAATCGAGTTGCGTGCTGGCTCGGTTTGCTCAAGACTAGCCCAGTGTGTTGTTGTCCCTTGTTAGCCTAGTGTGCTGTTGACAGGTATGAGCAGGACTTGCCTGAGTAACAGTCAAGTTGCGTTCTGGCTCGGTATAGTCCAAGACTAGCCCAGTGTGTTGTTGTCCTTAGTTGGCCCAGTGTGTGCTAACCATGTTTGTTGTACTGATATAGCTGCAAAGATTACTTAACTGTTTCCCCTGCTTGTTAGCCCAGTGTGTGCTAACCCTGTCTAGCTTGATCATAGACCCTCGATGTTGTTCATCCTGCTATTTGTACTGATGAGGCTGCCATGTTATTGTATGATGCTTGTATGCTAGGATGCTAGAGGATTTGTTGTGTGTATTGCACCCCGGTTGGGGAATCCTTACCGAGTGCAATTGTACTCACCTTTTCTGTGGTTTTTCCACCAGGTAACTTGGCACAGTATCGAGGTGGCTAAAAGAGGAGCTAGATGATCATGGGAAAGGCCGCTGCATCTCCTTGCCTTATCAAGTTTATTTTTATTAAAACAGTTATTTTGTTGGAAGTTGTAATGTTTTAAAATTACTCTGGCCAGAGGCTCAATTGACTTTGAATGTTTTAAGCTTTTGACGTTTGGGATAGTTTAACTTATAAAAGAATGTTTTAAGTTCAGCTTTATTCCCTGCATTTTGACCGTTGCATCATTAAGTATGGGCCATTTAGGATCATTTAGTGTCGGGTCCTTACAGAAATGTCTCTTGGTTCGCAGACATTGTCAATTATTTAGCAAGTCATATCATTCCATCCCAAATGACGCAATAGAAAGCAAAACGCTCTTTCCATGACGCAAAATTCAAAACATACTGTTAGTGGATAGGTTGCTGCAGGTGATCTGAATTATATTGTTAGTGGATAGGTTTCTACAGGTTATCTAAATTATTGTTAGTGAATAGGTTCTTGTTAGTGGTTAATAATCATGTTTATCCCCTGTTTGCCTGTTGTTCTAATCTTGTATGTTGTATGCCCTGATGTATATGTTGTGATCAAACATGTTAGTGGATAGGATTTTCTGGATTGTTTGCTAGGGCTTGGCATTTAGTTCATTGTACTTTGCTATTGCATTCTCCTGTTTATTAACTATTCAGTATGACTGCAATTACTCTATTGATTATAAACTAGTTATATGTTAGACCCTGTTAGCTCTAGGCTACCTAAAGTGTTAGAGTTTATTAGGGAGTCCCAAGTGACAGTTGAGTTGCGTGCTGGCTCGATTTGCTCAAGACTAGCCTAGTGTGTTGTTGTCCCCTGTTAGCCCAGTGTACTGTAGATAGGTATGAGTCGGACTAGCCCAGTGTGTGTTGTCCCTTTGTTGGCCTAGTGTGTGCTGACCAGTTTTCAGAATTGGCCTAGTGTGTTACTGATCCCGGGCTAGCCCAGTGTGTTACTGCCCGTGTTGCTCAGGACTAGCCCAGTTGTCTTGTTGTCCCATGTTAGCCTAAGGTGCTGCTGGCAGGTATGAGCAGGACTTACCTGAGTGACAGTCGAGTTGCGTGCTGGCTCGATTTGTCCAATTGTAGCCCAGTGTGTTGTGTCCTTAGTTAGCCAAGTGTGTGCTAACCTTGTTTGTTGTACTGATATAGCTTTTGAGAATACTGAGTTGTTCTCCTGTTTGTTAGCCCGGTGTGTGCTAACCCTGTCTAGCTTTGAGCATAGACCTTGATGTTGTTCTTCCTGCTGTTTGTACTTGTTGAGACTTCTTGTATGCTAGGATGCTAGAGGATTTGTTGTGCGTATTGTACCCAAGTTGGGGAATCCTTACTGAGTGCAATTGTACTCACCTTTTTCTATGGTTTTTCCACCAGGTAACTTGGCACAACATCGAGGTGGCTAGAGGAGGAGTTGGATGATCATGGGAAAGACCGCTGCATCTTCTCGAGTCTTTTAAATTCTATTTTTGAGAAGTGTCATTTGGAACTTGTAATGTTTTCATTGGGATTTTGTAACTGTTTGATGAACTCTGGGTAGAGGCTTGTGTTGCTTTACTGTTTTCCTAACAATACATTTCAAAATGATTAAGTTTGAATTATTATAAAATATGTATAATTTCAGTCTATTGCTTGTTTTTGAAATTGCATCTTGAAGTAAAGACTATGTAGGGTCATTTAGTGTAGGGTCTTTACAATTTTAAAAGACTTGATATTTTTAGTTTGCTACAACATTCCTTAGAGCGAAGCATGATATGGCGATGAAAACCTCGCCAAAGAAAAGACAAGTCTTTGAAGGATTGGCACTTGAAAAATATCTTAAATGAAAGACGCATGTCAAAGATCCGTGAAATGAACGTCCAATCCCATTCGTCACTTTTCAATCGTTCTAGCAAGAGTAGGTGACACGGGAGGTGGAGTAGAGATTGCCAAAGGGGAGTAGGCTGAGTAAAGGATCGTGGAGCAGAAGTTGTTGGAGATGCTATAAATAGCCAGATTATTCTTCGTTGCAAAGGGAGTTGAAGGCGAGAGCCAAAATAGAGAGAATTTTCCAAGTTTTTTTGTTTCCGATCAACCGTAGTTAGCTTTTCTTTGTTTTTGAACTTAGTTATACTGGCACGTTTTTCCTAGAGCTTTGTTCTGTTACTACCTTTCTTTCCCAGCTTTCTTAGCGTAGCTTTAGGAGTTAGTTTTTTTCCCTATAGAACGCCAGAACTGTTCAAAAGCGCTACATCAGTGATTCCGACTAGGGCCTTTCTTAATTCTTTATCTTTGATTGCTTTTGTAAAGACTTTTATGCCTTTGTTTCTAGCAATTTAACGAAGATGATTTTTATTTCACTTGTTGTTTCCCTTGTCTTTTTTTTTACGCTATGAGTATCTAACTTTATCGTCATAAGAGAATAAGCAAGTAGGGTAGTTCGTTGTAGTGAAGAGGTAGGGAGATGATGAACAATCAATGCATATTGTGTTAAACTTAAAAGACATTTCGCATAGCTAACCATTTGTATTAACTCTGTTTCGCGTTCGAGAGAATAGAAATAGAGCGAACTTGCATGTCATACACTAGGTTTATTAAGTTTTAACTTGCAGTTTAAAGAACACTTAGAGATAAGGTTTTTACTAGTGTGTGTTGGATCGGTATGACAACCCTAGAGGGGGGTGAATAGGGTTCTACACAAATTTTCCTAAATAAGCTTAAGATATTCTAAATATCAAACTTTTTACAAGTGATTAAAAAGAAACAATAATGCACCACACAAGATAGATAAAGATTATGTAAAACCAATTTGATTTAAAGCAATACAAATTAAAGCATGAAAGACAATACTAAAAATTATTTCAAAAGTAAATAAGAAAGAGTTAGAGAAGATGACACCGTGATTTATAGTGGTTCGGCAAGCCTACTCCACTACCCAAGCGCTTCTTGGGATTTTGAAAAACCTTTTTGCTTAACTTTTTCCACGGATTAGAGTCCAACCGTAAACCACTCCTTTTACGAGTTCAAGAGCAAACTCGATCTTTTACACAGATCAAGATCAAACTGTTACAAAGTATAGAATTTTTGGGAACACACTTTACAACTCTCTCAAAACAGTGGATATACAAGTTTTATCTCACACAACCAAATCCTCACAATCCAATATGTCTCTCAAGAATAAAATCTAAAAGAAAAAGTTGAGAGCTTGGAGAGAGCAACAATGGAGCTTTTAATTTTTAGAGGATTGAATAATAAAAGTTGTGTTAAAATTTTGGAGAAGAAGATTGAGTTTAAAAAGAGAGGAAAATGGAGTAAAAGACAAAATTTAATTTGGGTCATTGGATATATAAAAAATAAAATGAATGGTGGAGATTAAAAGTTAAAAGAAGTAAAAAGATAAAAGGTAAATAGTTAAAAAGATAAAAGAATAAATAATATATATAATAATAATATATTATTATTATATATTTTTTTTTTTTAACTCAGAACGGTCACTGATCGTTTCTGATTTTTTTTTCTTCATTGGAATGTTTATATAAATATATATATATATATATATATATATATATATATAATTTTTTTAATTTCTTTTTCTTTTCTTTTTCATTTTCTTTTATTTTCATTTTATTTTCAAAACAACCAAAAGCCACCATTTGTCACTCATCCAAAGCTCCATATGTCAACTTCTAAATGGCCCACGATGTACACTCAGCTGCCACGTCACCGTCTCGAGATTTTCTCGTTCAAACTTGTTTTGACAATAACTTCTTCGTTTCAACTCCGATTTGAGTAATTCAAATTGCGTTGGAATCCTTGTTTCGAGCACTACACTGTTGACATCTTAAAACATCAAAATTATTAGTAAATAAGATCAGGTTTGTTATCATCAAAATATTAATTAATTAATTAATTTGAGATAGGGTCAAATAGCCAACAGTGTGTTGGCTCTGTTGTCATTTAGATGGTTAAGCTCGAGAAAGCCTAAGTTAGAGCAAATCAATAGTTCGCTTCTCACCGTTATGCTTTATAGCTGTAGCGTAGTACCCGAAAGAAAAAACCTTCTTCCGATACCTTTAACTTGAAGTTTTCCCGTAATTTTTTTTTTTTTTTTTTTGCTTTCTAGTTCGCTTAACATTTACATTCCATAGCTATAGATTAGTTAATCTTTATCACATCAACCCCACTCTTGCGATTAACTCGGATATGAAGATAACTCGAAATCCTATGAAGATGACTTGTACTTTAATTAAAACTTGCTACAAAAAGACTATGTATACTTCCACATTCTAGGGTTAAGGCACACACACTATAATTCATTTCATACATTTCGCAAGAGCATTCATAGAGCGAATATCACATGGCCTTTGACTGACCAACAAATCTCCACAGGGATTTTGAGTCATGTTCAATTCAGAATTAATAGCAAGAGTCAGATTGGTGGGATAAAATTTGAATGGACTACATTCACAAAATTAAATGTGGTAGCGAAATTGTAACGACCCAGTTTTCTATCCCGGTTCTCGAGGAGCTTTCGGTTCAGATTCATTGGTTCGGTTGGGCCGTTAGAGCTGTTTGGACCCTTAGGGGCATTTTGGTCTTTTTGCTCCCCGGGCAGGATTTGTGGATTTTCAGGGCTTCGAGGCAGCTCCTGCCTTTGTTGAGGCTTGTTTGTTGGTGGCTGCGAGTCCCAAGATGTTTGGGCTATTCGTTTGGGAGTTCAGTTGTGATTTGGGTTTTGGGCAAAGTGATGGTTGTTTGGGTGCTTCCTTTGGGATTCGAGCCCGGGCCCTCAGTGTTGATTTGGGAGGTTGATTTGAGTGTGATTTATTGTTTGGAAAGGTTGCTTCAGTCGGGTCTCGAAGGAGGAAGCCGGGAAATGGGATTTAAGGATTTTAAGGATTTTTGGAAAATTGGATTTAAATGGATAAGTTTGAAAATGAGGATAAAATCCCCATTTTTCCTTTTATTTCCCATTTTTCCCAAAATCCCCAAAATTCCTTTTTCTCTCCCTTTCTCTCTCCTCCAGCCCGAGCAGCCCCCTTGGTCGCCCATGCCCGAGCCAGCCCGAGCCCCCTAGCCGCCCAGCTCGCCCGACCACAGCCTCCCGGCCCGAAAGCGGCGAGCCCCACCTTCGGCCGCGTCTCCTGTGCTCGAGCGCCGCCCGGCCGCGTCGCCCTCGCCCGAGCCACCGTCACCCAGCCCCCGCGCCCAGCCCGTGTCATGCCGTGCCGTGCCCCGAGTGTCCTATAGCTAGTGTCGCTCGCGCCCGAGCGCCCTGTAGCTCGTCGCCCCGTGCGCGCCCCTGTGCTTGCCGAGCTCGCGCCCGCGCGCCGTCTCCTGTTCGGAGCCGCGCCGCGTGCCAGCACCCAGCCAGCTGCTCTCTCGCGCCCTCGCCTCGCCCCAGCTCGCGCCCGCGCGCAGCTCCGCGCCCCTGCGCCCGTGTCTGCCCCCCTGCGCGCCCAGTGCCTGCGTCCAGCCAGCCCAGCCCCTGCCGACAGCCTGCTTATGGTGTGTTGGTTGGCCCGAGCCTTGTGGCTTCTCGGATGGTATTTCCCGAGTCTTTTCTTCGTTGGGCCCGGATTTGTTGGCTGCTGGTTATTGATTTATTTGGGTTGTTTTATGTATTTGATTTGGGTGCTTTATTTGATTGTATAGGCTGTTCGGGTTCGATTAGAGGCTCGAGGATCGTTCGTTGATTGATTTGATGATTTAATTATTGTTTTCTGCTTGTCCCAGGTAAGGATTTCTTACCGTGGTTGTGTGGACCCTGCGATATATCTCGATATGCCTTGCTTGTTTGCTTGTTGTTATGAGCATGTTAGAGATAGAGCAGTTGATCGATTTCTTGCTAGCATGTTTGCCTGATTTTACATGTTAGTGCCATGCTAGGTTTGTTCACAAAGCATGCTTATGATTCCCGCTAAGTTGTAGTATCATGCTAGGTAATGTGATTTATGTCGGTCATTGCTTGCTAGCCAGGAATCATTGATTTTACTCTGTACTCTTAGATAGAGTTGTAGGGTTTGTCATCATCCAGAGGCTGAGCGGTCATAACGTACTTTGTCCCCACTAATCGGGAGTAAAGTGTGCGCAGCATAACGTATCTTGCTTCCCCGGCCGCCAAGGTGGATTTAGCTCAGTCGGGAGTAAAGTGTGCGCGAAGCATAACGTATCTTGCTACCCCGACCCCGGTTGTGGACTTAGCTACCCACTTCGGCAATAGCCTAGTTTGTAGCCTGCTAGAGCGGAACCCTCCCATCGGTGTAAGCTTGCCTGGCGGTTCTTAGCCAGTCGGTGGATCATGCCGCATGATGAGCGCGCGAGGGCCCGCGCTCATCGTGATCGGTGACACCGCTTCGAGTCATAGGCATGCGCACACGCCCGCGTAGTTTGCCCTTAGGCCCCGTGCATTTACGCCGGTTGCGAGAGAGCATGCGGTGTGCGCGCACACGCGTTAGTTAGTGCCGGTTCGGAGAGCTCCCGGGCTAATGTTGTGAGTACACCATTCTTTCCGTTAGAGCTCGACTTGGGTTCTCTCCCGTAAGTCGATTTAGTGCAAGGGCAAGGAGGCCCTTGAGGACATTCTAGGGATCGGTGTATTCCCCGAGTGTGAGATACCTCGGTGATGTCTAGGATTGGTCGGTGTATCCAATCCATTAGGCGGAAGTAAGAGACTTCCGATGGCTCCAGATCTTGTTTTATGAGCTCGTTGAGCTATGATCCGTGTTGATAGTCGTTTGCTTGCATGTTGAGGTGCTAGATGACTGATGTATCGTATTGTACCCCGGTTGGGGATTCTTACTGAGTATCTTTATACTCACCCTTATTTATCTTTCAGGTAACTTGGGACAACACCATGAGGGCTAGCGGAGGGAGCTGATTGATCATGGGGAGCCGCCGGCACTCTGTCATTTATTATTGCATTGTTTATTCAAAGATGTAGATGGGACAGAGTCCTAGGGGAACAATGTTTAAAACGTTGTTTAAATTGTATTGTATATTTTTATAAATACTGGCCAGGTTGTTTTACTTCGTTGGATTGTTTAAATGAAAATTGTTGGTTATGTTTTAAGGGTTTCCCCTTCTCATATGTTTTGAAAGGTTTTAAATATGAGCACTAAACCGCTTGATATCATATTTAACTTGCATGTTGAGTGAGAACCCCGGTTTAGGGCCATGTTTTGGGTCGGGTTCGTCACAGAAATAAAAATGCTTGATAAAATGAATTTGCAATAATGCAAAGAGTCTAAAAATGCACTAAATCAGACTAAAGGAGTATTGGAAGGAGGTTAGGACTCTTACGTAATACGCGGTAGCAATAAAGCATAACAGTTAGAAGCGAACTACTGATTTGCTCTAACATATGCTCTCTCGTGGTCTAGCATCTAAATAGCAACAAAGCCAACAACACTAGTAAAAACCTTATCTCAAGAGTTCTTTAAATTGAAAGTAAAAGTTTAGCAAACCTGGTGTTATGACATGCAAGTTCGATCTATTTATTTTCTCTCGAAAGTGAAATAAAGTTAATACAAACGGTTAATTAGACGAAATGTATTTTAAGTCAACACAACATGCATTTATAGTTTGACATCTTCCTACCTCTTCGCTACATCGAACTACCCTCCTTTTCTGATGATAGCAACTCATAATGCATAGACAACATGAAACAATAAGGGAAATAGCATCCATCTTCATTAAATCGTGAAACACACAAAAGTTTACTATAGAAAAACAAGTAAATAACAAAGATTACAAGTTTAGAAGAGCCTTGGTCAGAATCAAAAGTTTGCAACTCTGTATAGCTCCCAGAATGCTATTGAAATAACACTAGCTAACTACAACTAACACTAGAAATGGCTAGAAAGTGAATACAAACTATGAGACAAAGCTCCGAGAAAAATGCTTCGGGCGTAGCTAAGTCCCAAGATGAAAACTAAGGCTAGAAATGGAAGGATCTCTCAATCTCGGCTCCCTTTTCTCGAAAAAGAAGTTGGCTATTTATAGCACATTCGATAATCACTGCTCCACCCTCTGAAATTTTCTTCTCCATGATCCACATCCCTGCTCTTTGCCAGAGAGGTTAAGAAGCAACGACTGGGATTTGAGGGCTTCTCTAGGATCTTCGGTATGCGTCCTTTGCCCAAATATTTTTCGAGAGCCATTATCCATTTGAATTTCCTTCACCACCGTGATGCCTTCCACACCACATCATGCTTTACCATTCGGATTGCTGCACCAAACTAGAAATCTCAGTCTTTAAAAATTGAAATGAAAGAATTCACTCATACATGCACTTTTGCTACGGCGAACCACTAAAATGATATCATAATTAGAAAACTAAAGGATATTTTATTTGCACCCTACAACATGATGCTACAACCAACATGTAAGCAGATTCTTTAATAAATGCAATGAAGTTTATGCCAAAAGTTATTGCCCCAAGCTATTTAACTCTCAATTCTTGAGAATTATCAATCACTTATTTAAAAATTAATTGCGCCTTAGACTAATATTACCAACATCAAGATTAATGCACCTTTCTTATAGGTGCTCCAAACCCACTGCATGTATGTGGAACCTACAAGTTAAAATATACCCATTTTCTTTTCCTTTGGTCCATAATTGTTTTTTGGATAGAAATATAAATGGCATCATTACTCCATAGTTAAACATGATAATTAGAGGATTTCCACACGGCTGTCCAACATTGTGATCTGAAGGATATGGATTTTAAAGGTACACCTTTTACTTGGTATAGAACGATGAAGAATAATGTAGTATTGAAAGAGCGTTTGGACAGAGCATTTTGTTTGAGAAATTTTTGGGATTTGTTTCCCTTCTCCGAAGTTCAACATTTGGACTTTTGGTGGTCGGATCACTACCATCTTCTAATTATCATTTCTAGCCGCACAAAATTGAGGCAAATTCGACAACAAAAAATTTTCAGATTTGAGGATGTTTGGGGCAATGCAAGATAATTGTAAGGAGGTGGTAGACGAAGTGTGGAATAATTCGGTTGATCAAGCTAACCAAATTGCTTTGTTGGGGGGAAAATTGAGCAGGTGCCAAGAAAGTTTGACAGTTTGGGGGAATAATATAAAGGGAGGATATGTAGAAAAAATCAAACAAGTCTGATCCGAGCTCCAAAAGGCAATTCAGCTAAATTTGGATGTTCAGGGTCCAAGGAAAAATTTAGAGAAGCTGATCATTGAGGAAGAATTATTCTGGCGACAACGATCACGAGTCGATTGGCTTAAATGTGGTGATAAAAGTTCCAAATGGTTCCATGCTTGTGCCTAAAAAAGAAGATGCTCTAATGACCTTAGTAGCCTTTGTAGGCAGGATGGTACTTGGGTAAATTCTTAGGAGGAGCTTGAAGCAGAAGTTTGCTCCTATTTTCAAAATTTATTCACATCCAACGATAGTTCGAACAACTCAGTGGCAGAAAGTTTCTTCGATCAGGTTAGTCATTCATTTACCTCTGAACAACTTCTCTTTTTGTCTCGCTCCTTTTCTGAAGAGGAGGTGTTGGAAGCTTTAAAGTTCATGGGGTCCTCGAAAGCTTCGAGACTGGATGGTTATACTGTTTTTTTCTATAAAAAAATTTTGAGGAACAGTTGGGGGGGATGTGTTGAAGTTCTGCTTAAACGTCCTTAATGAGGGTGGGTCACTAGCAAAAATTAATAAGATTGTTATCACCTTAATCCCAAAGTGCATTGTCGCTAGTACCCTGAAGGATTATAGACTGAATAGTTTGTGTAATGTTATTTATAAGTTTATCTCTAAAACTGTGGCGAATAGGCTTAAAGAAATTTTGAAGGATCTAATCTCTCCTTACTAGAGTGCATTTGTCCCAAGGAGAAATATAGTTGTCAATGCTCTTCTTGAGTATGAATGTTTGCATGTTTTAAAAAGCAGAAAGTGTGGGAAGGTTGGTGTAGGGCCCTAAAGCTGGATATGAGTAAGGCGCAAGGCGCATGATAGAATATAATGGAATTTTCCACAACGATTCATGCAAGCTATGGGGTTCCCGAAGAATTTTATTGAGTTAATTATGAGGTGTATTTCAACATTTTCTTTTACTTTAAACATTAATGGTGCTCGTCAAGGCATGGTCCGACCTACACGCGATCTCTGACAGGGGGACCCTTTATCACCATACCTTTTTATTCTCTGCACTGAAGGACTGACCCGTATTCTAGAAGCTTATGAGGAGGCTGGGACAATTTTGGGGGTGCACGTTGTTTGCCTTCTATCACACATTTATTTTTTGCAGACAGCTGCCTCCTATTTTTTAAAGCCAATCAGGGGGAAATGAAAGTTGTGGCCAAGGCTTTGCGGTTGTACTCGATCTTAACTGGTCAGGAAATTAACTTTGAGAAATTAGCAATCTATTTTAGTCCAAATACACCAAACATGGTATCAGATTTGTTGGTTGATGAGCTTGGGGTGAGGAAAGTGGATGGGCATCTCAAGTACTTAGGGATCCCTGTATCCCTTCATATGTCGAAAAAAATTTCGTTTAAATTTCTGAAGGAAAAAATATGGAAACAATTTTTGAATTGGAATCACAAATATTTTTTGGCAGGAGGTAAGGAGGTTCTAATCAAGTCGGTGCTTCAAGCGCTGCCTACTTATGTTATGAACTGTTTTAAGAAACCAAAGTCGATCATCCAAGATTGTCAGCGTATATTTTCACGGTTTTGGTGGGGGTGATAACGAATGTCATCCAAGAGTGCACTTGGAAACTTGGAGGAAGTCTTGTACTACTAAGTTATCCGGAGGGTTGGGGTTTAGGGATTTGGAGTTGTTTAATCAGTCTCTTCTTGCAAAACAAGGATGAAGAATTCTGACTGAGCCTGATTCTCTGTTGCCTAGAGTTCTTAAAGGGAAGTATTTTCATTCTTCTTCTTTTATGGAGGCAAGTATGTCAACTGGGGCTACACGTGGAAAAGTATTATGTGGGGACGAATCCTTCTTGAGAAGGGACTTCGTTGGAGAGTCGGTAATGGTCAAAGAATTAAAGTGGTGGGAGAATATCTTTGGTCAGACAGAGCTTCGTCCTTTAAGATTATTTTTAATGATGGGATTAGTAAGGAGATGAAAGTTAGCGAGGTATTGGATCCAGTGGAAGGGTGGAGGAAATTTTGGAATTGCCAAAGTCCAGATGGAGAGGGGAGGATATTCTAATTTGGAGCCAGGAAAGTAATGGAATTTTCACTGTCAAATCTTGTTATCATTTGGCTTGTGCCCTGCGAGGGGGGGTTCCTTCAAGTTCTAATGGTGGAGTTTTGAAGCGGTGGTGGGAGGCATTGTGGAAATGCTCGATTCCGAATATAATATCAAAGTCTTAATTTGGAGAGTTTTTTATAATTTCGTTCCGACAAATGTCAATTTAGCAAAGTGTGGTATGGTAGTTGATGCGCTTTGTGCTCGTTGTTCCAGAAATTTGGAGACAACTACTCATGCCATTTGGGATTGCAAGAGAGCACAACAAGCTTGGAGGGACTCTCCTTTTAATCGCACTTCTCCGAGCCTGTTCGAAGATTTTCTAGTGATGTGCTGGGATGGTTGGAATGAAAGAAATATTGGAGGTTTTGAACTCAAAAGAGAGGAGGGTGGGGGAGGTGGAAGTTGTGACTTGGGATTTTTGTCAACTTTATGTTGCAGAATATAAAAATGCAGGGGTGGGGACTTTGTTGCCTAAGCAAGGGCCTTCACCTTTTTTTAAGATTGACTTGGATGCGGCGAGTGGTTTTGGTGCTATTGCGAGAAATTGGCGTGGGGAGGTTTTGTATTTGATTACCCAACCGGTGGAGTGGGTTGTGCATGTAGAATTGGTGGAAGCCTTGGCAATCCAAGAAAGTGTGAGATTGGCACTAGAGATGGGTTTTGAATTTGTGGAGTTTGAATCGCATTCTCAGCGAGTGGTTGATATGTTGAATGGCAGGCTTTTTTGTCTCCATCTTTGTTACATCTTTATTATGCAGATTTGGGGAGGGTGACAAACATGCTAATTTTGCTTCTTTTGCTCTCTTTTTTTTTTTTTTTTTTGGCTTTGAAAGTTAATAACTAGTTTTGGGCCATATTCATATCTTTTGGTTTTTAAGGCTTGTTTTTTTTTAAGCGTTTAAATGAAACTGTAATAATTGGCTATTTCGAATGTTAATCGGAAAAATGGTCGATTCTTTAAGACTTGAAAAGGCATTATGTTTTTAACGTTTAGTCATAAACATGAATTTTTAATTCGTGTACCAAAATTATTATTATTATTATTAAACTAATTTTTAATAAAAATTAGCTTCAAACTTATCCTATGACTAATTTTAAGTTCAATTGAAATTATTAGGGAATGTTTTAGGGAACATGACGACTTTGGAGAATGAAAGATTCAATGTAATCACATATATAGAAATTAATTTTCTACAACTTTTTTTGACATTCAAATACCGTAAGGTTAGACGATATATATCATAGATACAAACTAGTCTAAAAAGTCTCATGAGAAAAATAAAAAAGAAAGAAAGAAGAAGAAGTTGAAAAAGTAAAATTAGACCTTTAAAAATAAAATTATTAAATTGAAATACATCTCAAGATACACCTACACATAAGTAATATTTTAATATATAAATTATATGGACACAAATTAAATCATTTTTCTCTTTTCTTGGGGAAATTCAAACAAATTGACCAAATTAGTTTAAATCAGTTAAAATAATAACTAATGTCATTTTGATTGAATGGTTAAGGCGTATATCAGTTAAATTTCCACAAGAGTTTGAATCTATCATAAACAAATTTTTTCTTAAAAAATAAACCTATTTATTTTGCTCTTTCCAACCACTACTCCTATCACTTTTCACTTTCTCATTTGTCAAATCATTTTTTAAATTTTCATTTTTCTATTACATTTCTTTTCAAATTTAGTTTTTTCTCTTTCATTTTCTTGCATTCAAAGGTCTTTTTTTCCTTCTCTTCATCTTTCTTTCTTCCCATTTGTTTTCTTCTCTTCATCTTTTTTTCTATTTGCTTTCTTCTCTCCATTTCCATGGAGAGAAAATAAATAATATATAGACAGATCATGAAAGAGGGGATGTTTTTTTTTTCTTTCTCTCTCTTTCATCTTCTTCTTAAAGTTTTTTTTTCTTCTCTCTTTTATCTTATTCTTAAAAAGTCTGCAACTCACAACTCACAAGTTTTTTTTTCTTTCAAGATTTCGGTTAAAACTTTCGAATTGAGGAAACCAACATGAACTGGTTCGGTTTTGAATTCAAAACCAAAAGACTTTCGATTTTCTCGGTTTGACGATTTTAAAAACCAAATAGTTCGGTTCGGTTTTGGTAAAAATTGGTCCAAACCGAACTGTGAACATCCCTAGTTTATACATCATGTCATTGAAGTATGATCTTATTGACTGAGAATTTGACCTTAAACTTACATAATTGTTAAATTGGGTCATCAAAGTCAACCCACTTAGTGATCAATGAGGGATTTGAAAATTTAAGGCCTCATTCGATTACCATTTAGTTTTTAGTTTTTTTGTTTTGAAATTTAAGTCTATTTTTACTCAAACTTCGTGCAAAGTGTTCCATCTTTCCTATAATGTATTCATCTTTCTTTCAAGAAAGTATGTGAATCCTAACCAACTTTTAAAAACAAAAACAAACATTTAGAAGCTACTTTTTTTTTTTCCAAAATTTGATTTGATCTCTTCAAGTAAGATATAGATAACCATGTAACAAAAAATATATAGTAAGGTAGTTGTTGTAGCTTAAATTTCAAAAGAAAAAAATAAAAAGATCAAATGATTATCAAATGTGGCCTAAGAGATTGTGAGTTCAATTTATAATAGTCAACTTAGAAAACAATTTTCCTTAAAAATATTTCACAATTGAATATAATAGACTCAGATGACTTGTCTCATAAAAATAGTCAATGTATTCATAAACTAGCATACACACTTATATCCTTATACTTTTAATTGTAGAAACTAAATATATTCCTTAAAATTCAAATGTTGTAAAGTTAGACATATTCCTACGACAATAGTTAATATGCCTAGAAGTTGCTTCAAATAGTTACATACATTATATACACATACATGTATATATATACACATATATATATTATAATTAAATCTTTCGTTTGACACTGTAATGAGAAATAAAAAGTGTATAATTCAACCATATTTAGAGCGAAAATTCAAAACTATAATCTTTCCATTACTAGATAATACTTTATTTTCAACTGGCAACGTAACAGTTTTTATTTTCTTATGATAGTTTGTATATAATCGTTTATTTTAGGAGACTTAAGAAAATAATTAAAAATATGGCACTTTTAAAAAAAATATTAGCAACCATAATCACATATATTAATAATAATACATAATACTATATTAATAATATAATACTATATCAATAATAAATAATATTATATTAATGATTATTAATAATATAATATTGAACCATATTTATAATTATAGATGTAAATATTTTCCAGTTTGACTATATTTATAATTATTTTGTTAGAATATATCATCAATTATAATTTTCCTTATTTTTTATTTTCTTATAATTGTTTGCATATAACATTTTTATTTTCTTATATGATAGTTTGTGGATGATTATTTATACATGAATTCCTATATAAAAGCTTATCTCTATCAATCAAATAACAATATTTAAATTCTTTCATCGTACGGATTTCCAACATATAAAAAATAAAAAGTTGCCTTTCGTTACATGTAAATGCGAATTTAAAATTTACTTTGCTAATATTAACATCAAATGTCTCATAGAGTTAATTTTAAATATTTAAAAGTACATGAAGCTAAAATTAATGTTGCTAATATGAACAAAGTTCCCACATTGCTAAGTTTAGAAGAAGAAAAAGAAAAAAAAAATCTTGAGCATATAAATAAAAAAAATAAAATTAAAAAAAAAACTTTAAAAATTATGCTCAAAATGAACGATGTAAAGTTAGTTCGGGTCATAAATGTTATTTCGTTAGAACATGCTTCCTACACAAATCCATAATATTATTCTTATAACACATTGGAATGAGTTGATTCAACCAGCTTTCGCGCATTCGACAAATGTCATGGATATACCACCTGAACCTACAATATTTAGGTGACCACTATGGATTGAACTCATCACCTTAAGAACCCCAAGACCCTCTTTGACCACTTGAACCACTCCATGATGTTTGATTCGAGCAAAAAATTGGCCAATTTAACAATGGATTCAACTTAAAAAAAACTCATACTCAACCTAAAAAAGTTATAACCCAAATAAATCCTTTTAGTAGATTGGATAGTTCAATTAGCTCGAGTTATTAGTGTTGGGTTTATTCACTCTTGCGAAGGCCCATCAAATAAGACACATTAGGGCTAAGTGTTTTAAAGTTCATTTTGTCACTTTGGTTCGTTAAAAAAAGAAAAACACACAAAAAGGAGAGCTGGAAAATCAGCAGCCACATAGAGAAATAACTTAGAGAGAGAAAGAAAATAGAGAGAAAAGACGTTTCTGCCAGCTTCGGTATTTTGGCATTTTCGAGCGATTGGACCGTTGGATCGAGTTGCAATTTGAACAGCGTGTTCTTGACATGAGGTTCGTCAATCTGAACGGCGGAGATCGGGTTTGGAGATTTAAAAGGCCATATTCAAGTGACGTTTTGGTTCCACATTTTTGTGAGATCTTTCTATTTATCTCTCTTGGTTTGTGTTGTTTGTTGCCAAGATTGTTTATCTTGAGTTTTTATATGTTGTATGCCTTTAGTTATAACCAGGGAGAACTTGTTGCACCCATTATTGATTATAGTGGAGATTTGACTTCGGTCCGTGGTTTTTTACTCCTCGCCTTGAGGAGGTTTTTCCACGTTAAAATTGTTGTGTTGTGCTTGATATTTTTCTACCATATGTATGCTTTCTAATTTTCCATTAGGAACACAAGAGATGGAATAAATGATCCATATTAGAATAGTGTTTATTCCCAACAAGTGGTATCAGAGCTCCGTGGTTAAGTTTAATTAGAGGTCTTGTGTTAAATATGGAAAAGAGTCATAGTGGTGGTAGAATGGTTCTTTTGAATGGATCAAATTATCAAGTGTGGAAAAGAAAAATGGAAGATATTTTATATGTGAATGATTTATATCTTCCTGTGTTTTCACTAGAGAAGTCGGCTAATAAAACCGAATTAGAATGGGAAATATGTCATAAGAAAGTATGTGGCATGATTAGACTTTGGGTAGAAGAAAATATTCTAAATCATATTGGTGAAGATAATCATGCTTGGACTATGTGAAACAAGCTTGAGTCTTTGTATGCCCCGAAAACTGGTAATACTAAATTATATTTAATTAAGCAAATGATGGCTTTGAAGTACCAAGAAGGAACATCTATGTTAGATCACTTTGAATACATTTCAAGGTATAATTAATCAGTTAGCTGGAATGAGTATCAAGTTTGATGAGGAAATACATGGGTTATGGCTTCTTGGTTCGTTACCAGATTCATGGGAGACATTTAGAACTTCCTTGTCGAACTCAGCCCCAAATGGTGTACTAAGTATGGACTTGGTAAAAAGTAGTGTATGTAACAAAGAGATGAGAAGAAAGTCATAGGGTTCTTCACAATCTGATGTTCTTATTACTGAAAGAAAGGAGAGGAGTACGAGCAAAGGTTCGAAAAATAGAGACAGAAGCAAGAGCAAAAGTAGCCAGTTTTCTAATGTTGAATGTTTTCATTGTGGCTTGAAAGGTCATATAAAGAAGCATTGCAGAAAACTAAAGAGAGAAAATAAAGCTGATAAAGGTAAGGAAAATGTGACTGATGATGATGATGCAGACAGAATAACTGTAAGGACCCGACCTGGAATACGGTCCTAAACCTAGGTCCTCACTCAGCATGCAAGTTAAATATTTCAACAAGCGGTTTAGTGCTCATATTTAAAACTTTTTCAAAACATTTGGAAACGGGGAACACTTAAAACAAAACCAACAATTTTCATAAGCAAATCCAATCAAGGTAAAATAAGCCTGGCCAGTATTTATAAAAGAACATTCAAAACAGTTTAAACAACTTTAACATCATTCCCCTAGGACTCATGTCCATCTACATGCTGAATAAATAAATGCAAACAATAAACGACAGAGTGTTTGGTGGCCCCCATGATCAAACAGCTCCTCCGCTAGCCATCCCGGTGTTGTCCCAAGATACACGGTGGAAAAACCACGAGAAATAAGGGTGAGTATAAACATACTCAGTAAGAATCCCAACCGGGTACAATACGATACATCAGTCATCTAGCACCCTAGTATACATGCAAATAAAACAATGACTTAGAGCAAAACGGTTGAATTAGGCTATGAGCTACTTCTAGAGCGAGCCTATTCAATGGCTTTCATCTATTGCCTATCCTAGGTTCTACACTTGGATGCCCTTCGGGCCTTACACAACCTAGGACTCAGTGATGCCCAGTGGGGTCTTACACACCTAGGATGCCCATCGGGGTCTTACACCTCCAACTCAGTGATGCCCATCGGGGACTTACACACCTAGGATGCCCATCGGGGTCTTACACCTCCAACTCAGTGATGCCCATCGGGGACTTACACACCTAGGATGCCCATCGGGGTCTTACACCTCCAACTCAGTGATGCCCATCGGGGACTTACACACCTAGGATGCCCATCGGGTCTTACACCTCCAACTCGGTGATGCCCATCGGGACTTACACACCTAGGATGCCCATCGGGTCTTACACCTCCAACTCGGTGATGCCCATCGAGGACTTACACACCTAGGATGCCCATCGGGTCTTACACCTCCAACTCGGTGATGCCCATCGGGACTTACACACCTAGGATGCCCATCGGGGTCTTACACCTCCAACTCAGTGATGCCCATCGGGGACTTACACACCTAGGATGCCCATCGGGGTCTTGCACCTCCAACTCAGTGATGCCCATCAGGGACTTACACACCTAGGATGTAAGGACCCGACCCAAGAAACGGTCTCTAACCTAAGGTCCATACTTAGCATGCATGAATAAGAATATAAACATCATTCAGAGTCGGAAGTTTAAAACTTTACAATAAACATTTTTAAAACAAAACCATGATTTCAATTAAGTAAAACAGGTAAATGACTGATCAGTACTTTCTTAAAACAATTCAAAGGAAAGCGGTACGAGAACATAAAATAGTTTGAGTACTTTTTCCTAGGGACCCAAGTCCCACTACATGCTAAATCATTAAGGAAAACATTTAAAGAAAGCGTATGCGACCCGACCAGTCACTATCCATGATCATCGAGCCGCTTCCTCCTAGCCATCCACCTCTGTCCCAAGTTACCCGTGGAAAGCCACAGAGAAAATAAGGGTGAGCAACAAGTTACTCAGTAAGAATCCCCAATCGGAGTACAATACGAAATCATCACATTTAGCACACGGACATGCAACCATACAAAGACTTAGAGCACGAACGGCTGGCTTAGGCTATGAGCTACTTCTAGGGCGAGCCTATTCAAGGGCTCCCATCAACAGATCACTCCTAGGTCCCTACGCTTGGATGCCCTTCGGGCCTTACACAATCTAGGACTCGGTGATGCCCAGTGAGGGCCACACTCTAGGACTCGGTGATGCCAAAGTGGGGCCTTACACACTTAGGATGCCCATCGGGCCTTACACCTTGATGTCGGTGATGCCCAAAGTGGGCCTTACACACCTAGGATGCCCATAGGGCCTTACACCTCGAATCGGTGATGCCCGGTGGGCCTTACACACCTAGGATGCCCATAGGGCCTTACACCTCCAAAATCGGTGATGCCCGGTGGGCCTTACACACCTAGGATGCCCATAGGGCCTTACACCTCGGATGTCCATCGGGTCTTGCCGGCGGGACCCCAAACTAGTTACCTCTACGGCCCTCTAAACTTTACATCACACATCTAACCGTAACTTGGATCTAGCAAAGATACAATAGGCGGCATGGGTCTATCAAGATAGGAATGCCTAGCATGGAACTAACGGGATGTAAACATGTCACGAACATGAATCAAAAGAAAACATGAAACCTATCACTAGAAATTCATATAATTACTGATGAATCAGTGTGCTATCAACTATTCGCGAGGTCCACACACCCGGGTAAGAATCCTTACTCGGAAATAAGTGGAGGTTGATTATCCCGAATCGAATAACGACCCTCGAGCTTTTAAGTGAACTCGAGCAACCTAAGCAAGCAATAAAATATCCTAATTAATAAACAGCATCTAAAATCAGGACGTCCAAAGGGTGGAGGCTCGGGAATTTACCAACCGAGAAGGCACTCGTCTCGCGAAAGCAGCAAAGAAGACAGCGCATTTGCTAGCTAGGCGCCAGGGCGCTGGCGATATCGGCGCCATTGGCTTTGGCGCGGCGCAGGGGGACGAGCGCTGGCGCTGGGCTGGCGGCGTCAGGGGGGCGAGCGCAGCGCTTGGCTGGCCGGGCGGATGTGGACGAAGCGCACGGCACGCAGACGCGGGCGGTGCGGTGCAGGGCGTGCGGGTGCGACGGCGCTGGGGTGGTGTCGTGCGGGCGCGGAGGCGGCTACACGGCCGGTGCGCTGGGCGACCTGGTGCGGAGTGGAGGATGGGCATTTATGGCGGCGGTGGCGAGCCATTGCTCGACGCGATCCGGGCCGCGGTGGCTCGGTCGCGGTGCGGCGATGGTCGGCC
Source organism: Sicyos edulis (assembly GCA_036507275.1). Lineage (NCBI taxonomy): Eukaryota > Viridiplantae > Streptophyta > Magnoliopsida > Cucurbitales > Cucurbitaceae > Sicyos > Sicyos edulis. Next base: position 15,495,532 of record CM071851.1, read on the forward strand.
AGGCGTGCGATGTCGTGGGGCGGGGCAGCAAAGAGGCGTTGGGCGCGGCGTGGGCGAGACACGGCGGCGGTGTGTGGGGCGGCAGGCGAGAGTGAAGGAGAGTCTAGGGTTTTGGGGTTCTTTCTTTTTTCCTTGTTTTCTCTTTTTTTTTTCTTTAAATATAATTCCCTTCCTTAACTTAAATAGACTTGGGAATCTCTTATGACCTCCCCAAGATTCCCTTCGAGCCCCGGTGACGCGTTTATTTTCCTTATTTAAACCCAAGCTTCCCAACCCCTTTTAGGCCAAGGGTTCGAGTCCTTCCAACAGATTCCTCCCAAACTTAAAAATATAAAAGGAAACCTTATTTTACATTTAATAAAACCGGCCGTTACATAGGATGCCCATCGTGGTCTTACACCTCCAACTCGGTGATGCCCATCGGGACTTACGCACCTAGGATGCCCATCGTGGTCTTACACCTCCGGATGTCCATCGGGGTCTTACCCGAGCGGGACCTAAACTAGTTACCCCTACAGTCTTCTACACTATACATCACCGCCTATGCGGCACGGAACTAACAGGATAAAATAGAACAAGGTATGCCAAGATAATTAAACCCCTTGCATGGAACTAACGAGAATATATCGGGGACACAAGAGCAACACGATATGGAAGCAAGAGAAAACATGTAACCTACCCAACTGGAAATTTCATACAATCATAAGACATGGCATCTTTGGAAGAACAAACCTAGCATGGCACTAACATGAACAACAAGCAACATGCTAGCAAGATTTCAAACACAAGTCGTTCAATAGCTAACATACTCATAACAACATCCAAGCATACAAGGCACAATCATGATAGCATCGCAGAGGTCCACACAACCACGGTAAGAAATCCTTACAGAAACGAGTAGGAATAACTTTCACAATCAAATAGTGACCCTCGAGCTTTAAAGCGAAAAACCGAGCAACCTAAGCATTTTAAAAGCATCCTAAATAAATATATCAGCAAAGCAGACTTAAAAATCTAAAAGGGATAGGTTCGGGAATTACCAACCGAGAAGGCACGGGGTCTCGCAGCAGAAGGGGCGATTTTTGGCGCCGCGAAAGTATTGGCGGGCGAGGCAGGACGGGCGCTGGCGCTGGCTTGCGCGGATCGCGCGACAGTAGGCGCAGCGCTGGGCGCGCGCGGACGCGGACGAAGCGGCACGACGGCACGCAGACGCGACGGGGCGCTTGGCGCGGCGCGCGGCAGGGGCAGGCGGGCGGTCGAAGCGGCGGCTGGTGCGGGGGCAGCTTGGCGGGTCTGGCGACCCGTCTGCGGTCGGTCTGCGGCGCGTCTCGGGCGGCTGGCAGCGGAGCTGGCCGCCGGGTGCGCTGGGCTGAGCAAAATTGGCCGCTGGTGCGCTGGTGAAAGAGTGGGTGAGCTGGGGTGCGGCTAGGGCGGCTAGGGTTTCGGGTGAGGTCGGCTAGAGAGAGAGAGAGAGAGAGAGAGAGAGAGAGAGAGAGAGAGAGAGAGAGAGATTGCAAAACAAGGGGAAAAAGGATTTTCTTGATTTTCTTTCCTTTTCCCTAATTAAATAGGTCTAAAATCCCTTCCCAAAGCTTCCTCTTTCCAAACCCAGCTAGAAGCAAACTTATTTTAAAAATAAAACTCTCTTTTCCTACGAACTCCCCAAGACCATTTAGGCAAGGGCTCAAAACCCAATGGAAGCACCAAAATTACAATTAATTTTGCCATTTTCTAAAACACCTCCAAACTTCCAAACAACTTGCCCAAACCTCTCGGGTCTTGCAACCAACAACCATTAAGCTTCGACAAAAGCAGGAATGGCCCCAAATCTTGAAAATCCTCAAAACCACGACAGGGGGCAAAAGACCAAAATACCCCTAAGGGTTAAAATAGCTCTAACGGCCCATCCGAACATCCGAATAATGACCCGAAATCACCTGGGTAACCGAAATAGAAAACTGGGCCGTTACAATACTCCCTCCTTTTAAGACTTTCGTCCTCGAAAGTCCTAAGACGAAAACGACTCTAGGAAAACTCGATTGATTCTTAACCAACCAAGCTCCGGTTAAGACAACACAAATCCTTCTTGAAACCAGAACCTCTTGGTTTCCCAAAGTCTCCAAGCCCAAAAGACACCGAGTCTGCCACAAACTATCTCAACCAGAACTGAACTAACACTGAGCTTCGAAGAAATCATGCGATAGCTAGTCGGTGAGTCACACCCTCTGACTCGCACCAACTCTCAAACGGTCTCACGACTCTAGGGCTCACTTATCCCTGCTAACCCAACTCTAACGCTCTCTATGGCGCTACTCTCAAGAAACTCGTGGGACGGGTCACGGGCTCTAAAACTCTACGCCACGCTCCGGCAGTAACTTCTCTCGAATGCTCATAGCTGTTATCAAACAGCCTCGACCCTTCACCATGCTGACCAAACAACTGAACCTCCCAGGTTTCAGAAACAAAACGGTCTACTCTTACTTCGCTAGAGACCTGCGAACCCCACTGGTTGCCTACAATCCCTAACGAAATCCAATTCGAACCACCAACTGGTGACTGATCCCTAGGCAACCTTCTCCAACTAGCATGCGTCCACAACACTAAAGCAACCATCTTACGAGAAATCGAAGCACCAAAGCCAAGGGGCACTTTTCTGGTTCACCAAACAGCTACCACCAACACACCAGCTGAAACTTCAGCTACGGCCACCTTTAGAAGACAAGGTCGAGCACGAGCTCCACTCACCAAACTAATATATTGGAGCCCCTCATCGGCCGACAACAACTTTCCAATGCAATCCGATCAGCCACTGGCCTAAGAGATTATCGCCAGACAGGAAAACAAATAACATACCTCTCCCGGAAATCTCGAGCAGCAAAGAATAAAACAACACGCGACTACTTGCAACACAACACCTCGAGGATAACAACTCAAAGGTTTAACCAACCAATGCCACGACACGTCTATGCCCACCCCCTCAACTTTGGCTCAACTAAATGCCAACCACGAATGAGCAACAACTAGGAGCAAAGCCTGAGAAAGGCTTGCTCTGCAGAACTCAACTCAAGCTTACAACTAGCGAAGCTCGCCTCCAAGGACATGCAACTCTCAAGTCCAACTGGCTAAACGAATGACTTCCTCCTTTTAGCTTAGGCCTAACTCATCTTCCAACCAGAAACTCCACAATCGATTGAACCACCAACTTAGAACTAGCAGTATCTATCCAAACACCGAAGGAGGTGCCAACTTTTGAAACCTTCCAAACAAGAGCAAGTCCTCAGGGCCACGCCCGCTTGCTCCAACCAAGCTAGCTCTTACAACAACATGGGAACCAACCCTTGGCCAACTACAAGCACCAACAGATAACAGTTTCGAAGCCAACGCGGAGGTACTAAAACAACACTAGCTCGACAACCGACTACAAGCTTTCAAAGAACTCAACCGAGGAACCTTTGCTGGTCCTGGGTGAGCTCTGGTGAGGCTCTCCACAACCTAGGGTTCCTCCGATCACCCCTCCGACACACACACGGTAGTCAAAGCGGTCCTAACAGACAACTGGCTACACGGGCACAACTCTCTCTCCAGCATCTCGACTATGCTGGCGTGCTCCAACTCCTCGAAAGACCAAGAAGACCAGAAATACTACATAATGTGTCAGCCTCCAACTCAAGCATCGACCACATCATAGCTTCTACCCAGGGTAGGGATCCGGTCAACACTCTTAGCAATGACGGACAAAAACTACGCGGCTTTGCTACCACCGCCCTTGATTAGTTCCAACTGAACTCCAACCATCGAACAACAAGAAATTCCTCTACCGTGTCAAAGGCCAACTAGCATAACTTGCCTAAGCAACAACCCGGCTACAAGCACGGTATCCCGACGATCAAAATTAGGGCACTTGCCAAGAACTAAAGCCCTAACACCAAAAGGATGCAGATGGTTTCTCAACACGAACCTTTCGTGGTTCCCAAAACATACCCCAAGGAACGAGCTACACAAGAGTACATCGCGCGTGCACAGCCCAACTTGATTCCTTAAGATCCAACACGAACTCTAACACAAGGTAACCTTTGCCTCCAAAAAGAGCCACAACTAGCAAGGGAGCAACAAGAGTTCAAACCCACTCGGGGTCAACTCACCACGAAACGCCTCATTGGCCAACTCACTCTACAAGAGCAGAACCACACCAAGCTAACAACCACATACCAATGTGTCCACCAAATGTGCTCCGCACAATCCATCCAACACATGGCTCCCACGCTGGACCAACCACGCATCATCGATGCCAACTCTACTCGTACCAAGGAAACTCAAGGGTAGTCGAATCACCCTACCAACAAACTAGTTCACAAGGCCACAACACAAGCGCAAGAACTCGAATGCGCTAGCCCTTAACAACCTACAACATCCTTTGTACCCAACTCTTGGTGACCTTGAAAGCTCTTGCTTTCCCTCGAACGACCTCACACTTGTAGTCCTCCGACTACCACCGAGCTAGATCTCTTATGCAACCCAAACAGGTGCAACCTCAGAAATAAACGGGTACAAGGCTAGTGGGGATGCTATACTCCGGGCGGGCATGGAACCACCTGCACCCAAAAGTGCCAACTGGCCTGAAACTAGGCCTCCTTCCAAAGCTTGGTGCCAACAGGCACTACATCCTTTACAACACAAACATCCCTTTACGAGCTTTAAGCCCCTGCGGGGGTAGGGAAGGTCACACCAGTGTGACAGGCAATGGCGCTCAACACAAGAGTCTCAACACTCGAGTAGACTCTCTCGACATCACGTCTAACGGACAAGCCAAGGCCCACTCCTCGCATCCCACTCGATGCTCAACGAATACTCAGGCCAACCCTTGGGTGGCAGCACCTAGCTCCACACCTGGAACATGCTAACAGAAGGTGCTTCTCACTAATAGCCAGCTGGAAACCACGGACGGATTAGATCCTGACAAGCAAACTCCACAATACCCCCTGGCTACGAGGGTACTAAAAGAACTGGCTGCAAAACGACTACAGACTTGCAGGAGGACAAGATGTCTCTACATCTTTCTCAAAAGCTACTAACTTGGCAGCTGGCCAATTCGCCCGTGTGGTGGTGGAGACTCTACTTGGTCCGCCTCTCACGGGGACTTCCACCACCACACTCTTTGCATCAAACAAAGACACGAGCAGCACGCCTCGACCTCCGAACATCAGTCATCGGTCTCGAACACCGTGTCATCCCAACACTTGGATGATAAACTCAAACTGGTCAACCACCTTGCCGCTACAAAGCAAGTTCTCTAAAACATCAAGCTCCTCAAAGCTTCCACTTGCCAAACTCGGCGGCTCCATCAATGCTAACTAACTCATCAACATAAAACTCTTTGATCAAGCCCTTAGGAAACCTCCGGCTACGGAGCTACTAGGGGTTCTCTAAACAACTCTCAATTTGGGCTATCTGTGGCTCAGGACTCCTCACTACGCGCTACAAACCGCGCTGGGTCTCCGCTCTCTAATAGCTAAAAGACACGCCATCAATTCTCTCATGGTTTGGAGCACACCTGCTCAAGGAGTCTCACTCTAAGGCATGCTAGCCTCTAACCTCTTCTCTTGGCAACTCAACTGCCAGGGGCCAAAGGTGGCTCGCGGGTCTAGACAACCACGGACGTGGTCTCATCATCAACATGCGCACCCAACTTCTCGGTTGGAAATACCAAACGCCCTCGCTCCTCTAAGTGCAATCAACCTACTAGCGACCCACACAAAGCATAAAAGCTAGCCCCCACGCTGGGCTCTCACCGCCAAACAAGGGTAACACATGTATACTAGATGCAAGATTGTAAAATAAAACCCTTAGCTTAACGAACTCGGACAAACCGACGGCCACGCGAGAGGCCGAGGATCATGGGGACAACAACCTACAAAGCAAAGTTAGTCTACGAGAATCTATGACTCGAGCTCGATACCAACCGTAAGGACCCGACACGGAATACGGTCCTAAACCTAGGTCCTCACTCAAAGATGCAAGTTAAATATTTCAACAAGCGGTTTAGTGCTCATATTTAAAACTTTTTCAAAACATTTGGAAACGGGGAACACTTAAAACAAAACCAACAATTTTCATAAGCAAATCCAATCAAGGTAAAATAAGCTTCCGGCAAGATTTATAAAAGAACATTCAAAGCAGTTTAAACAACTTTAACATCATTCCCCTAGGACTCATGTCCATCTACATCTTTGAATAAATAAATGCAAACAATAAACGACAGAGAGTCTTTGGTGGCCCCCATGATCAAGCAGCTCCCTCCGCTAGCCATCCCGGGTGTTGTCCCAAGATACCCGTGGAAAAACCACAGAAATAAGGGTGAGTATAAACATACTCAAGAAGAATCCCCAACCGAGGTACAATACGATACATCGGTCATCTAGCACCCTAGTATACATGCAAATAAAACAATGACTTAGAGCAAAAGCGGTTGAATTAGGCTATGAGCTACTTCTAGAGCGAGCCTATTCAATGGCTTTCATCTACCGCCTATCCTAGGTTCTACACTTGGATGCCCTTCGGGCCTTACACAACCTAGGACTCGGTGATGCCCAAAGTGGGGTCTTACACACCTAGGATGCCCATCGGGGTCTTACACCTCCAACTCAGTGATGCCCATCGAGGACTTACACACCTAGGATGCCCATCGGGGTCTTACACCTCCAACTCAGTGATGCCCATCGAGGACTTACACACCTAGGATGCCCATCGGGGTCTTACACCTCCAACTCGGTGATGCCCATCGGGACTTACACACCTAGGATGCCCATCGGGTCTTACACCTCCAACTCGGTGATGCCCATCGGGACTTACACACCTAGGATGCCCATCCGGTCTTACACCTCCAACTCGGTGATGCCCATCGGGACTTACACACCTAGGATGCCCATCGGGTCTTACACCTCCAACTCGGTGATGCCCATCGAGGACTTACACACCTAGGATGCCCATCGGGTCTTACACCTCCAACTCGGTGATGCCCATCGGGACTTACACACCTAGGATGCCCATCGGGTCTTGCACCTCCAACTCGGTGATGCCCATCAGGACTTACACACCTAGGATGCCCATCGGGGTCTTACACCTCCAACTCAGTGATGCCCATCGGGGACTTACGCACCTAGGATGCCCATCAGGGTCTTACACCTCCGGATGTCCATCGGGGTCTTACCCGAGCGGGACCTAAACTAGTTACCCCTACAGTCTTCTACACTATACATCACCTGCCTATGCCTGGCACGGAACTAACAGGATAAAATAGAACAAGGTATGCCAAGATAATTAAACCCCTTGCATGGAACTAATGAGAATATATCGGGGACACAAGAGCAACACGATATGGAAGCAAGAGAAAACATGTAACCTACCCACTGGAAATTTCATACAATCACAAGACATGGCATCTTTGGAAGAACAAACCTAGCATGGCACTAACATGAACAACAAGCAACATGCTAGCAAGATTTCAAACACAAGCTGTTCAATAGCTAACATACTCATAACAACATCCAAGCATACAAGGCACAATCATGATAGCATCGCAGGGTCCACACAACCACGGTAAGAAATCCTTACCTGGAAACGAGTAGGAATAACTTTCACAATCAAATAGTGACCCTCGAGCTTTAAAGCGAAACCGAGCAACCTAAGCATTTTAAAAGCATCCTAAATAAATATACAGCAGCCAGCAGCTTAAAAATCTAAAAGGGATAGGTTCGGGAATTACCAACCGAGAAGGCACGGGGTCTCGGCAGCAAGGGGGCGATTTTGAGCGCTGGCTGGCGTGGCGCGCAGCAGGGACGCGGGCAAGGCGGCGCTAGGCTTCGCAAGGATCGATGCAGGCGCAGCAGCGCGCGCGCGGCGGACGCGACGAAGCGAAGCGGGCAAGCACGCAGACGCGGACGGTCTTTGGGCGCGCGCTAAGGCAGGGGCGACGCGCGGCGGCTCGGTGGTGGCGGCTGGTCGGCTGGACGGCGCGGCGGCGTTCGGGCGACCCGATGCAGGTCTGGTCAGGCTGGCGCGCGCTGAAGCGACTGCGCGCGGGCCGCTGGTGCGCTGGCCGAGTGGCAATGGCCGCTCGTGCACTGGCCGAGCAGTGGCTGAGGGGGTGCGGCTAGGGCGGCTAGGGTTTTCTTGGTGGGTCGGCTAGGAGAGAGAGAGAGAGAGAGAGAGAGAGAGAGAGAGAGAGAGAGAGATTGCAAAACAAGGGGAAAAGGGATTTTCTTGATTTTCTTTCCTTTTCCCTAATTAAATAGGTCTAAAATCCCTTCCCAAAGCTTCCTCTTTCCAAACCCTACGAAGCAAACTTATTTTAAAAATAAAACTCTCTTTTCCTACGAACTCCCCAAGACCATTTAGGGCAAGGGCTCAAAACCCAATGGAAGCACCAAAATTACAATTAATTTTGCCATTTTTTAAAACACCTCCAAACTTCCAAACAACTTGCCCAAACCTCTCGGGTCTTGCAACCAACAACCATTAAGCTTCGAAAAAGGCAGGAATGGCCCTGAAATCTTGAAAATCCTCAAAACCCTGACCGGGGGCAAAAAGACCAAAATACCCCTAAGGGTTAAAATAGCTCTAACGGCCCATCCGAACATCCGAATAATGACCCGAAATCACCTGGGTAACCGAAATAGAAAACTGGGCCGTTACAATAACTACAACCACCAAAGAATTCTTTATTTTATTCGACGGTGATAGTGTAAACCTTGCTACAGAACAGAGCAGTTGGGTGATTGACAGTGGTGCCTCAATTCATGCTATATCCAGAAGAGAATTCTTTGCCTCCTACACACCTGGTGATTATGGCAATGTTAGGATGGTTAATGTTGGATTAGCAAATGTAGTTGGCATAGGAGATGTTCACTTGGAGACCAAGAATGGTAATGTGCTGGTTTTGAAAAATGTGAAACATATTCCTAATATCCGTAAGAATATAATTTCCACAAGTAAGCTAGACGATGAAGGTTTCTGCAATACCTTCTATAATGGTACATGGAAGCTTCGGTGGTAGCAAAGGGGAGAAGTGTTCTTCATTATACTTTATGCAGGCAAAGACTACTGGTTGTGATATTAATGCAGTAGACAGTGAACAGAGTGTTGAGCTTTGGCATAAAAGACTCAGTCATATCAGTGAAAAGGGTTTGATGATTCTAGCCAAGAAAAATAATTTTTCTTAGGTAAAGAATGTGTCCTTGAAGAGATGTGAGCATTGTTTAGCAGGAAAGCAAACAAGAGTTTCTTTTAAAGCATCCCAACCTTCAAGAAGACCAGAAGTACTTGACATAGTATATTCTGGTGTGTGTGGTCCGATGAAAACAAAAACACTTAGAGGTGTGTCCTACTTTGTGACGTTTATAGATGATCATTCAAGGAAAATATGGGTTTATACCTTGAAGTCTAAAGATCAGGTGTTGCAAGTGTTTAAATAGTTTCATGCCCTTGTTGAAAGAGAAACTGGTAAAAAGTTGAAGTGCATCAGGACTGATAATGGAGGAGAGTACATTGGACCTTTTGATGAGTATTGTAGAAATCATGGTATTCGACATCAAAAGACGACTCCTAAGACTCCTCAACTAAATGGGTTGGCTGAGAGAATGAACAAGACATTGGTGGAAAGAGTGAGATGTTTGCTTTCACATTCACAGTTAGCCAAAAACGTTTTGGGGTGAAGCATTGAATACAGTTGTACATGTTCTAAATCTCACACCATGTGTTCCTTTGGGAAATGAAGTCCCTAATAGAATTTGGTCAAAGAAAGACATATCGTATAGCCATCTTCGTGTCTTTGGTTGTAAAGCTTTCATTCATGTTCCTAAAGATGAAAGATCGAAGCTTGATGCAAAGACAAGACCATGTGTGTTCCTTGGCTATGGTCAAGATGAGTTTGGCTACAGGTTGTATGATCCAGTGAAGAAAAATCTTATTAGAAGCCGAGATATTGTGTTTGTTGAAGACCAGACCATACAGGACATTGATAGAACTGATGAAACAGAGTCAGAAAATAGTGATGATCTTATTGATTTAGATGCAATTCCTTTGGCACGACCTTCTACACAGATTGAGAATGAAAGTCATAATGATCAGTTTGATAATTCAGATGAGGTAGAAGGTCATGAACATGTTGAGGTAGATGATGATATTCAGGAACAGTTGTCAGAAACTGAAGTTTATATAGATGTTTCACTCAGAAGATCTGTCAGAGATCGTCGTCCGTCAACAAGGTATTCTAGTAATGTAACGGCCCAGGTTTTCATTCCGAATCTCCAAGTACGTTCGGTTGATTATTCAGTCATTTGGTTGGGCCATTAGGGCTGATTAAGCTTCTAGGGGTATTTTGGCAATTGTCCAGGGTTTCGGTTATTCCCAAACTTGTGTTGAGTTGTTATTTGTTTTTTGGTTTCAGGTTTCAGGGCTGGTTGTTCGGGTTTAAACATAAAATAAGAAAATAAAGTGTTAAAGCCAGGACTCGAAGGGGGAACCACTTTTGACATGTGGCATTTTGGAGACATTTTAAGGGATTTAAAATAAGAAAATTAAAGGAAAAAAAATAAAAATAAAGGGTTTCTTTTCACGTGTTGCCCTAGCCTTCAATGCATTCTCTCTCCTCCTTCCTCTTGGCCGAATCCACATCTCCATCCTCTCTATTGCCAAAACCTCAAGCTTTCCCCAAGCCTTCTTCTTCTTCCTTCCCCTATTGGCCGAACCACTTCTTTTGTTGCCGAAAATCAAAGCCCTAGCATTAGTTCTTCCAACCCCATTGCAAAAGCACCATCTCCAAGCTTGGCCTAGAGCTTCATTATCAAGGGTTTCTACTAGATCTCCTCTTCTTCTTGGTTGAATCCGAGAGCACCATTCCATAGCTTCATTACCGAGATCACCAAAGGTGATTTTTTGCTGTTGTTGTTTGTGATGGTGTGTAGCCCTAGTCGAGAGCCAACATAGCTTGGTTGGATGTGTTCTAACCGAGATCCTTTATGTGTTGTGCATGTTTAGCCTAGTTGAGATCCATTGTTGCTTGTTTGGGAATGTTTTAGTCGAGACTACTTTGCTTGTACTTCCTTCCTTGTCGAGAACATCAAGGTGAGGTGTTGTTATTTTTTGTTGTGTTTGTGCTACCCGAGATCTACATTGTGGCCGAGAGCTACATGGTAGCTTGTTGGTTGTGTGTTGCATACTCCTTGGCCGAGGCTAGGGGGTGTGTTTGAGGTGTTACTGAGACTAACTTGTGTGGTTTGTTATCGCTTGTGATGCCATAGCCGAGACTTGGAAGGTCGACTTGGGAGTTGCTTGGCCGAGACCTCCCTGGGGAGTTAGTGCTTGTTCGGGTTTCGGTAAAGCCCTAATTCTTGTTCCAGTTTGGTTACATAGTTTAATCAACATTAGTTATTAACTATTTATTGGCTTAATTGTTAGGTTAGCTAGGTTGGTAATCTGCAGCTCAAAGAGCACTCTTTTACTGTTAGGTTATCTGCTTACTTTACAGGTAAGGGTTCCTTGTCGGGGTTGTGTGGACCCTGAGCATGATGATAATATCTCTTAGTTGTTTGCTTTGTATGTTGTATTTCTAGTGGATAGGTTCGTGCAGGTTGTCTGAATTATACTGTTTGTGGATAGGTTCGTGCAGGTTTCCTGGATGCTGCTCTATTAATGATTATGTTCTGCTCCTGTATGTCTATTGATCTGATCTTGTATGTTGTATTGGTTCATATGTTGTGTTAAGCATGATAGTGGATAGGGTTTCCTGGATTGTTTGTTAGGGCTTGCATGTAGAATGACGGACTCTGTTAATATTCTATTTCTGCTGTACTCACTATTAATGTTGAACTATGCTAGCTCTAGGTTGTGTAACAATAGGTGATTCTGTTAAGTTTACCCAGGACCAGCCCAGTGTGTGTTATCCAAGGTTGGGCCAATGCGTTGTTGATCGGGTTTTCTCAAGACTAGCCCAGTGTGTTGTTGTCCCCTATTGGCCCAGTGTGTGCTGATAGGTATGAGCCGGACTATGTAACGGCCCGGAAATTTCATCCCGGTCTTCCCGGGAGGCCCAGGAGCATTTTGGTAATTTTGGGTCGGGCCGGTTTTGAAGTTGAAAATTTCCGGAATAATTATGAGTCAATTTGAATAGGATCGGGATTTTTGGTGAAGGCATTTGGGCTTGGGAAGGAGTAAAAATAAATAGGGAATTAAATAGCGCGTCGAGCAGGAATCGAACCAGGGGCGTGTCATGTGCTAGGCGGAGGGCTCAGCCAACCGAGCCACCGCGCGCGTTTGTTAACTTAATCGCGCGATCTTGTATATATGTCTGCTCGTCCCCTGCTTTGGTTAAAAGGCCAGCTCGCCCGAGCCTTCGCCCCATTTCTTCTTCTTCTTCCTCGCGAGCTCCCCCGACCGACAGCCAACTTCTCTCGATTTCTTCCTTCTCCAGTTTCAATTCAACCGAGTTCCCATCCCCAAGGTCGAAGGCGTTTCATCCTCACGCTGTTGGTAAGCTCTCTTTCTTCTTCTCCTTCGTTTTTCCCATGTTTTCAATTCCGTCCCTGTCGGCCGAGGGAGTGAGGAAATTTGTGTGTTTTCTGTTCAGCAGGTGTAGAGGAACTCATCCATCAATCGAACGAACGCCGAATCTCTCCAATCGCCGAATTCGAGTTCGTTTTCTCCGTCGCCCGAGACGCCTTTTTTCGCCTGTTCGCGAGCTCGCTCGCGCGAAGCGGCCACCGCCGAAGCCTCGCCGCTCGCGCCCGTGCGTGCGCGCCTCGTCCTCGCCGATTACGCATTGCGTCGCATTGTCGGCGCCAGCGCGCGCGCGCTCTCGCGCGCCCGCTGCCGCTTCAAGCGTCCGTCCGCGCCCAGCGTGCTCACCAAAGACGCCCGGCCGCTTATTCTGCGCCCAGCGAGCCTCGTTCTTTGCCCGTTCGTGCAATCGGCTCGTTTGATGCGTTCGTCGCGCCTCGTGAGTTGCTCCCAGTGAGCCTCGTTTATTTTATTATATTTAGGCCTATTGTGTGATTTTTGTTGTGATTGATAGGTTCTCGATAGCTAGTTCGGGTTCGTTCACGCTTAGGATTTCGTGTCAAATTGTCCCCGGCCAAGGTAAGGATTTCTTACCGGAGTTGTGTGGACCTGCGATATTATATGTGATTGCTGATTGATTGCTTGTTTGTGTGTATTGACATATGTAGCTAGGTTCTCTAATCTGAATTCCCGATTAGCATGATTTTTCTGATTCAATTCTCATGTTAATCCATGCTAGGCTGTTCCTCTCTAGCATGCTCGTATCTGTTCCTTGCTTCGTAGTATCATGCTAGGCTCGTTGTATTCTTATTGAGCACGTATTGGATTTTATGGAATTGTTTGTCGCTTTTACTAGGCGAGTTAGAATTGCAGGTAGATAGCATCATCCGGGCCTGATGCATAAAGAACCTTACATCCATGGCAGGGACGTCGAGCAAGTCATTCCATCCCTGGACCCCGTGAGGGATTAGCTAAACCAAGCGGTAGGCCCTGCAATCTTGGGTGAGGGTGGCAATTGTTAATGCCCCAACCGTCAGGAAGATGACTTGGCATTGCCTCGTCCTCGGCAGTCGGCACGTCCTCAGCGTGTTCGGCCGTAGCCCCTGATTGCCACCTGTTAAGGCAAGGACGGCTTCCTGGTGTAAGCCTACCACGACCGTTCCTTGGCCTCAGGTGCGGTGGTTCAGGCTGACATAGTTTACGTGTCCAGGTCTCACACCCCTATGTCAGTGACACCGATCCAAAGATTTTGTTAGGCGTGGTGACTGGACATGGGCAGCTTGCCTCTAGACCCGGCACCCCATGGTTCGCGAGAGCACGCGGTGCATGCTTACGCTCATTACAGCGCCGACCGGAGCGCTCCTCGGGATTGTGAGCCAGTGTACCTTTCGTCGACAGTAGACAGGCTGAGGCCGGGACTTGTTTCTCGTATAAGGCGACTTATGTATTGGATTGTGTGATGATACTATTCCGGACTAAGACCCTGAGTTGGCATCCGAGGCCCAAGTGTGGGCTAAGCTATGTGCTCTATTCTGTGTTATATTCATAGCTTGCATACGCTCATCGAGATGACCATGTATATCGTATTGTACCCGGTTGGGGGATTCTTACTGAGTAATTCGTTACTCACCCTCACGTGGTTTTTCCACGGGTAACCAAGTTGCGTAGACAGGATGGTCAAGGAGGAGCTGTGATCATGGGGCTCAATCATCAAACTCGATTTTGTGTTATGACTCTTTATGTTTTATTTTTCCCCTGAATGCATGAGAGGGCACTGAGCCCTAGGTTGTTTTCTGAATATGTTGTGGATTCCAGCATTATTATATTTAGACATGTTTTGAATGGCTTTTAGTAAATCTCTTATCAGAGTAAACTTTGGAAATGTATTTATCTTGGAACAGGTGCTTGGAAACAGGGACAGGTTTCAGGGAAATTGTCTAGTTTTTAAAGGGGTTATTTTGAATGTTTTGTTTTAATTGGAATCCGAAATCATGTCTGTTTAAATGTCCTTTACTTTGAATGCATGCATTGGGGTAAGGGCCCATTTAGTGCCCCATTCGGGTCGGGCCTTTACAGTTGGTATCAGAGCTTAGAGTCATAAATTCTGTAGTTTGACCTTTTGTTGTAGGTCGTTTTCCCATGATCACTAGCACTCCGACAGTCATCAGGTACGCCTAAGTTTACTATTGTTGTAGAAAAAGGGTTAAGAATTTACAATACCTGTCATCTAGTGTATGCCTTGTGTAGTGTTGTGGAGCGGAGACGAAAGGAGTTCGACTCGTTATTGGTTTGGGTTTAGAGCACCATCATGCCAACTTCCCGCAGTGTGTGATGTATGTTGTGGCTTGTTGTGGTATCCAGTAGATTCTCGATGCCCCGGGACATCGTTCCAGAGGAGGTAGAGATTGGACTCCCATAGGCCAACTGTGGCCCAATTGATGGTTTTCCCCTAGTGAGAGGGTGGAGGTGCTTTGCCTTGGAATGCCACTCCAAGAGAGAAGGTAGCTGTGGTTGTGCTGATGTGGATGTTGGTGGAGCAGGTCCCCGTGTGGACTAGCCTGGGTAGCTCAAGTGCCGATCTTGAGCCTTGTTAGATTATTTGGTTGCCCAGAGTGGTTGCAAAGTGGTAGCCTTCGAGGAGGTTGATGAGGCATCTTTGTGTTTCTATGAAGTGTGGTTGTTGTTGCGATGGCCGAACCCCAGTAGTTAAGGGTGCAAAGCAAGTAGTGTTCCCTACAATTTGGATCCGTTGGTGGTTTCCTCAGTGGTGTGATAGAATTGAACACTCTTCTTTTGGTAAGCCCTAGAGTAGGGCTAGTTGCTGCATGTTGATAGAGCCGGCCAGAGTTTGTTGAGCATCATGTGGAGATGCAAGAGTAGGCCGTGAACAATTAGCTTGATGAGATGCCTTAGGCATAGTTGTTGGAGTTGAGCCCTTGTATGCGAGAGCGAGTTCGTGTCACATGAGGTTGTGACCTTGTTGGCCCCGTTGGTAGTAAGATATGGATTTGGTAGTAGTGGCACTTGAGGTGCATTGGTTGGTGTGCCGCTTTGGCACAAAAATATGGTTAAGGCTTGAGTTTGGCATGGGCATAGCAGATGGTTCTATGCCGTTCGGAGTTTAGCGTACTCCTTTAGCCTTGGATCCGTTTATGGTAGTTGCACTGTGTAGGTCGTGCAAAAAGGGCTAGTTCGGTGGTAATCGAAAGACTCCAAGCGAAAGGATGTTCGAGAGGAGCCGAGCCTTTTCCCGAGTGTTGTTTTGGAGGTTGAGTAAGTCAAGCGGGTTGGCGGTTGGTAAGTGTTAGTGCGCGTGCATCTTACGCTAGTGTTAAGGCCAAGAGATCTTTGTGGTTGGTAGTGCGGTCAACTACCTTCGAGTGCCTAAACCTCTGGAGAGTTGAACATCATAGAAGCAAGTTGGGTCCAGTTGAGGGACCATGAGTTGGATGTCTATGAGGTAAGTAAGATGCCTTGTGAGAGGAGTTGGATGCCTTATGGGTAAGCACCCTTGGTAGAGGCTTGGTATAAAGTAAGTTTGGTTTGACGTGGTTATGCTTTGGTGGAGCAAGGTTGCCACACTTCGAGCATCGTGTGGAGATGGAACTTTGGGTGTTCCGTTGGTCGGTTGTATCTCTGCCAGAGCTAGTGTGGCTTTTGGGAAAAGCATTTGTTAGACTTGGATCGCTAAATGAAGGTTGGGAGTTGTGCACACAAGTGTGTTTTGTGTGGTTCGTTTCGTAAGGAGAGAGTCAGATCCATGTAGGGTTTTCTTTGGGGATCCGTGCTCGCTTTTGGAAAAGTTGGACTCCAAGTGGATGTTGTAAGGCTTAGTGAGGTGGTAAGGATACCATGCTCGTGGTAGCAGGTTGTTGCTTAGGTGAGATTGTTAAATGGACCTAAGTTTGGTTGGCGGATCTTCTTGCTGATCGTCATGACTGAGAGAGTTGTTCGGATCCTTCCTTGGGTAGGAGTTATGTTGTGGTTGATGTCTGAGTAGGAGGATGACACATTCGGTAGCGTTTCGGGTCCTCTTGGTCCCAAGGAGTTGGAGTTGGCCAGCATGGTTATGATGCTGGAAAACGGAGTTGTTGTTGTTCAGGTAGTTGGCTGTTAGTCCGTTAGTTGGCAGTGGGTGTCGGGGGTTGCCGGAGAACCCTAGGTTGTGGAGAGCCTCTCTAGAGCTCAGTCAGGCCAAGTAGGGAGTTGCAGTTGGCAAGCTGGAGCCGTGTAGTTCGTAGCCTCGGGGGAATTGCTGGCAGTCTTGGTAGCCTAGCAAGTTGATAATTGTTTGGAGTAGAGTCCGGATTGGTTCCGGTGTGGTGACAAGTTGATGCTTGGTGTTGACCAAGGTGTGGATGGGAATTGCTAGAAGTCAGTT
This sequence comes from Sicyos edulis, assembly GCA_036507275.1. Lineage (NCBI taxonomy): Eukaryota > Viridiplantae > Streptophyta > Magnoliopsida > Cucurbitales > Cucurbitaceae > Sicyos > Sicyos edulis. Next base: position 15,512,465 of record CM071851.1, read on the forward strand.
GCTCGTGAGGCGAATGGTTCGTGCCCTGTTGGTTGTTTTCCTGTTTCCAGGAAAGTTGGGAGTTGCCCGTTGGTTGGAGGTTCAGTTCGTGGTGGACCCCTGTTGCCACCCCGTAAGATTTTGATCTTCTGGCTTTAGTGGAGCAAGACAGTGAGTGTAAGTGGAGCTCCCTGTTCTTGGTTATGTCCGCTCGTAGGAGCCGTTTCTTTCTCAGGTTTGGCGATTTCTTTGTCGTCCGGTTTGTTAAGGATTTTTCCGCCATAGCCTCGCCCCTCACTCGTCTGACGAGGAAGGGTGTCGAGTTTATTTGGGACAGTAAGTGTGATGAGAGCCTTGCCAGGCTCAAGCGTAGTTTGACTTCAGCACCAGTGTTGGCAGTCATGGAGGGGACAGGTGGTTTCGTGGTTTACAATGATGCTTCCAAGTTCGGGTTGGGTTGTGCGTTGATGCAGCACGGGAAGGTCATTGCTTATGCTTCCCGTCAGCTGAAGCCATATGAGCAGAACTATCCGACTCATGATCGGAAATGGCAGCAGTGGTGTTCGTGACCAAGATTTGGGGCATTACCGTATGGTGAGCGGATTCGGATGTTTTCGATCACCGAGCCTCAAGTATCTGTTTGCTCAGAAGGAGCTGAATATGAGGCAGAGGAGATGGTTAGAGTTGGTGAAAGATTATGACTGCGAGAGTTTGTACCATCCGGGTAAAGCCAATGTTGTAGCCGATGCTCTGAGTAGGAAGACGTCGCACTCCGCGGTGTTGTTGAGTTCCCAGCCCAGATTACGGAGAGAGTTCGAGCGGGCTGAGATTGCAGTGTTGTTGGGTGAGGTTACTGCCAGACTAGCCCAGTTGTTAGTTCAGCCATCAATTAGACAACGGGTTATTGATAGTCAGCTGAGTGACCCCGCACTTAAAAGATTATTTGACAGAGTTAGTGCTGATGGAGATTTTGACTTGGTATATTCACCGCATGGTGGTGACGACTGAGGCCGGTTGTGTGTTCCGGAGGTTGCAGGATTGCGAGTAGAGTTGCTCTCAGAAGCCCACAGTTCTCCGTTTGCTTGGCACCCCGGGGGTACCAAGATGTATCAGGATCTTAAGCAAACATTCTGGTGGATGGGTATGAAAAGAGATGTGGCGGAGTTCGTCAGTCGATGTCTCACTTGTCGCCAAGTGAAGGCCCCCGTGCAGAGACCAGTGGTTTGTTGCAAAAACACGAGTGTACCCTCGGTGGAAATGAGAAGAGATCTCCATGGACTTTATTTTCGGCTTGCCGAGGACTCCGAGGAAGTTCTCTCAGATTTGGGTGATAGTTGATCAATTGACTAAGAGCGCACACTTCATTCCCGGTAGAGACACTTATACCGTGGAACAGTGGGCGCGGTTGTTTTTGGAGCAGATCATTCGCTATCACGGTGTGCCCGTGAGGATCGTATATCAGATTCGATGGAGTTTGCATATAACAACGATTATCGATCGACTATTGAGATGGCTCCATTCGAGGCTTTGTATGGCAAGCGTTGCCGATCTCCCCGTGTTCGGGAAGAGGTTGATGATAGGCGTGTTTTGGGTCCCGAGTTGTCGCGATTGACCAATGGTGCCGTGCGAGTAAGATTAGAGCTCGTATGTTGTGACTCAGAGCGCATTGAAGAGTTACGCCGATGTTCGGCGTCGGGATTTAGAGTTTGAGGTTGGTCAGCATGTATCCCTAAAGGTTGCACCGATGCGAGGTGTTTGAGGTTTGGCAAGCGTGGAAAGCTGAGTCCCCGTTTTGTTGGTCCGTTGAGATTCTGGAGAGGATCGGCAAGGTTGCTTATCGGTTAGCCTTGCCTCCGTCATTTTCGGCAGTGCACAGTATTTTTCATGTTTCGATGTTGAGACAGTTCGTGCCGGATTCCATCGCACATTGTTTCAATCTTAATTGACTTTCGAGGACGAAATTCTTATAAGGGGGGAGTATTGTAACGGCCTGGAAATTTCATCCCGGTCTTCCCGGGAGGCCCAGGGGCATTTTGGTAATTTTGGGTCGGGCCGGTTTTGAAGTTGAAAATTTCCGGAATAATTATGAGTCAATTTGAATAGGATCGGGATTTTTGGTGAAGGCATTTGGGCTTGGGAAGGAGTAAAAATAAATAGGGAATTAAATAGCGCGTCGAGTAGGAATCAAACGCAGGCGTGTCATGTGTGCTAGCGGAGGGCTCGGCCGGTAGGAGCCACCGCGCAGCGCGTTTGTTAACTTAATCGCGCGATCTTGTATATATGTCCGCTCGCCCCTGCTTTGGTTAAAAGGCCACCGCCCGAGCCTTCGCCCCATTTCTTCTTCTTCTTCCTCGCGAGCTCCCCCGACCGACAGCCAACTTCTCTCGATTTCTTCCTTCTCCAGTTTCAATTCAACCGAGTTCCCATCACCAAGGTCGAAGGCGTTTCATCCTCACGCTGTTGGTAAGCTCTCTTTCTTCTTCTCCTTCGTTTTTTCCCCATTTTCAATTCCGCCCGCCGCCGAGGGAGTGAGGAAATTTGTGTGTTTTCTGTTCGTGAGGTGTAGAGGAACTCATCCATCAATCGAACGAACGTCGAATCTCTCCAATCGCCGAATTCGAGTTCGTTTTCTCCGTCGCCCGTAACGCCCTTTTCGCCCCTGTTCGCCAAGCTCGCGCGTGCAGAAGCAGCCCAGCCGCCGAGCCTCGCCGCTCACCGCCCCGTGCCCACGCGCGCGTCCTCGCCCAGCTACGCGTCTCATCCCATCGTCAGCGCCTGCATGGCGCGCGCGCGCCTCGCGCCGCCGCCCGCCGCGTCGTCGTCGCGCGTCGCGCGCCAACAGGCGCACCAAGACGCCCAGCTCGCCCATTCTGCGCCTTCCCACGAGCCTCGTTCTTTGCCGTTCGTGCAATCCATTGTTCAGATGCGTTAAATCGCGCCTCGTGAGTTGCTCCCCAGTGAGCCTCGTTTATTTTATTATATTTAGGCCTATTGTGTGATTTTTGTTGTGATTGATAGGTTCTCGATAGCTAGTTCGGGTTCGTTCGCGCTTAGGATTTCGTGTCAAATTGTCCCCGCCAAGGTAAGGATTTCTTTACCGGAGTTGTGTGGACCTGCGATATTATATGTGATTCTTTGATTGATTGCTTGTTTGTGTGTATTGACATATGTAGCTAGGTTCTCTAATCAATTCCCGATTAGCATGATTTTTCCGATTCAATTCTCATGTTAATCCATGCTAGGTCGTTCCTCTCTAGCATGCTCTCGATCTCATTCCTTGCTTCGTAGTATCATGCTAGGCTCGTTGTATTCTTATTGAGCACGTATTGGATTTTATGGAATTGTTTGTTGTTTGCTAGGCAAAGTTAGAATTGCGGGTAGATAGCATCATCCGGTCCGATGCATAAAGAACCTTGCATCCATGGCGGGGACGTCGAGCAAGTCATTCCGTCCCCGACCCCGTGAGGATTAGCTAACCCAAGCGGTAGGCCCCGCAATCTTGGGTGAGGGTGGCGATTGTTAATGCCTCAACCGTCGGGATGATGACTTGGCATTGCCTCGCCCCCGGCGATCGGCACGTCCTCGGCGTGTTCGGCCGTAGCCCCTAATTGCCACTGTTAAGGCAAGGACGGCTTCACGGTGTAAGCCTACCACGACCGTTCCTTGGCCCCAAAGTGCGGTGGTTCAGCCGACATAGTTTACGTGTCCGTGTCTCACACCCTATGTCGGTGACACCGATCCAAAGATTTTGTTAGGCGTGGTGGATGGACATGGGCGGCTTGCCTCTAGACCCGGCACCCCATGGTTCGCAGAGAGCACGCGGTGCATGCTTACGCTCATTACTGGCGCCGGCCGAGCGCTCCTCGGGATTGTGAGCGGTGTACCTTTCGTCGACAAAGAGATGAAAAGCCGAGGCCGGACTTGTTTCTCGTATAAGGCGACTTATGTATTGGATTGTGTGATGATACTATTAGGACTAAGACCCCGAGTTGGCATCCGAGGCCCAAGTGTGGGCTAAGCTATGTGCTCTATTACGTGTTATATTCATAGCTTGCATACGCTCATCGAGATGACCATGTATATCGTATTGTACCCGGTTGGGGATTCTTCTTGAGTAATTCGTTACTCACCCTTCATCGTGGTTTTTCCACAGGTAACCAAGTTGCGAGACAGGATGGCTGAAGGAGGAGCTGTGATCATGGGGCTCAATCATCAAACTCTGATTTTGTGTTATGACTCTTTATGTTTTATTTTCCCCTGAATGCATGTATCCGGGCACGGAGCCCTAGGTTGTTTTCTGAATATGTTGTGGATTCCAGCATTATTATATTTAGACATGTTTTGAATGGCTTTTAGTAAATCTCTTATCAGAGTAAACTTTGGAAATGTATTTATCTTGGAACAGGTGCTTGGAAACAGGGACAGGTTTCAGGGAAATTGTCTAGTTTTTAAAGGGGTTATTTTGAATGTTTTGTTTTAATTGGAATCCGAAATCATGTCTGTTTAAATGTCCTTTACTTTGAATGCATGCATTGGGGTAAGGGCCCATTTAGTGCCCCATTCGGGTCGGGCCTTTACAGACTAGCTCAGTGTGTGTTGTCCCTTTGTTGGCCCAGTGTGTTGCTGATCCCGGGCTAGCCTAGTGTGTGCTGCCCGAGTTGCTCAGGACTAGCCCAGTGTGTTGTTGTCTCCTATTGGCCCAGTGTGTGCTGACCAGGTATGAGCAGGACTTGCCCAGTGTGTGCAGTCTAGGACTAGCCCAATGTGTTGCTATCCTTTGTTAGCCCAGTGTGTGCTAACCTTGTTTGTTGTTGTGATAGAGCTTCTGAGATTACTTAGTTGTTTCTCCTATTTGTTGGCCCAGTGTGTGCTGACCCTGTCTAGCTATGAGTATAGACTTTGATGTTGTTCATCCTGCTGTTTATACCTATTGAGACTGCCATCTTGTTGTGTATTGCTTGTATGCTAGGATGCTAGAGGATTTGTCTTGCGTATGATCATGGGAAAGGCCGCTGCATCTTCTTGCTCTTGCACATTTATGTAGTCGAACTGTTTTACCTAGAACTTGTAATGTTTTTAATTGTACTTTGGCTAGAGGCTAAACCATTTTTAATGTTTTCAGTTTGAGACGTTTCTGGAACTTGATTCTTTTATAATATGAATCTTTGAAATATTTTGTGTTTAAGTGTTTTGAAATTGAATTGCATCCTTTAGTAAAGGTCGTTTTGGACCATTTAGTGTCGAGTCTTTACAAGTAATGAATATGTGTTATTGACTGACGGGGGAGAACCTGAGAGTTATGAAGAGGCTATAGAAGATGAGCACAAAAGAAAGTGGATTGATGCAATGAAAGATGAGATGAAATCTTTACATGAGAATCACACTTTTGAGCTTGTTAAATTGCCTAAAGGGAAAATCGCACTGAAAAATAAGTGGGTTTACGGAGTGAAGCAAGAAGAAAACACCTCAAGACCGCGTTATAAAGCGAGACTAGTGTCAAAAGGTTTAGTCAGAAAAAGGGTATTGACTTTGATGAAATTTTTGCTCCAGTTGTTAAGATGTCTTCGATTCGTGTTGCTATGGGTTTGGCTGCTAGCCTTGACTTAGAAGTTGAGCAGATGGATGTTAAGACTGAATTTATTCATGGAGACCTAGATAAGGAAATCTATATGGAACAACCTGAGGGTTTTGAAGAGAAAGGCAAAGAGAAACTTTTGTGCAAGTTGAAGAAAAGCCTTTATGGATTGAAACAGGCACCGAGACAATGATACAAGAAGTTTGAGTCAGTTATGGGGGAGCATGCCAACAAAAAGACTACTTCTAACCATTGTGTTTTTACACAAAAAATTTATGTTGAGGATTTTGTGATATTATTGCTTTATGTTGATGACATTTTGATTGTTGGCAGGAATGTTTCTAGAATTGACAATTTGAAGAAACAGTTGATCAAATCCTTTGCCATGAAGGATTTGGGGCCAGTGAAGAAGATTCTTGGAATTCGAATAATTCGAGACAGAGCATCCAAGAAGTTGTATATGTTACAGAAGCAATATATAGAGAAAGTGCTTGAAAGATTCAACATGGATAAAGCTAAAGTTGTTAGCTCCCCTCTCTCCAGTCATTTCAAACTGAGTAGCAAATAGAAATGAGGAAAGTCTCATATGCTTCAGCCGTTGGGAGTTTGATGTATGCCATGGTGAGTACTAGACCTGATATTGCTCATGTTGTTGGAGTTGTTAGTCGATTTATGTCAAATCCAAGAAAACAACATTGGGAGGCAGTCAAGTGCATCATGAGATATTTGAGAACCACTTACAGTTTGAAGCTCACATTTGGAAGTGGAAAGCCCTTTCTTACAAGCTATACTGATTCAGATATGACAGAAGATTTAGATAATCGACAATCTACTTCGAATTATTTGATGACGTTTGCAGGTGGTGCAATGTCTTGGCAGTCAAGACTGCAGAAGTGCGTTGAACTTTCTACTACAGAAGCAGAATATATAGTTGCAGCAGAAGCGTGCAAAGAGATGTTGTAGATGAAGCAGTTTATACATGAGCTTGGCTTCAAGCAACAACAGTATGTGATATTCTGTGATAACCAGAGTGCTATTCATCTTGGAAAGAACTCTACATTTCATTCCAGAACTAAACATATAGATGTGAGGTATCACTAGATGAGAGATGCGTTGAATGATGGCTTGTTTGAGCTTGAGAAGATACATACTGATCATAATGAGTCTGATATGTTGACTAAGAATCTACCAAGAGAGAAACTTCAGTTTTGTCGTTCCGCTGTGGGAATGGCAAGTTCTTCCACATAGTGAATATGGGGAAATTTGTTGGGTTTATTCACTCTTGTGAAGGCCCATCAAATAAGGCCCATTAGGGCTAAGTGTTTTAAAGTGCATTTTGTCACTTTGGTTCTTTAAAAAAAGAAAAACACACAAAAAGGAGAGCTAGAAAATCAGTAGCTAGAGAGAGAAACAACTTAGAGAGAGAGAAAGAAAATAGAGAGAAAAGAGGTTTTTGCTAGCTTTGGTATTTTAGTGTTTCAGGCGATTGCACCATTGGATCTAGTTAAAATTTGAACAACGTGTTTTTGACATGAGGATTTTCAATCTAAACGGTGGAGATCGGGTTCAGAGCTTTCTATGGCTAGATTCAAGTGGCGTTTCGGTTCCACATTTTTGTGAGATCTTTCTATTTATCTCTCTTGGTTTGTGTTGTTTGTTGCCAAGATTGTTTATCTTAAGTTGTTATATGTTGTATGCCTCTAGTTGTAACCAGGGAGAACTTGTTGTACCCACTATTGATTATAGTGGAGATTTGACTTCGATCTGTGGTTTTTTACTCCTTGCTTTGAGGAGATTTTTCCACGTTAAAATCGTTGTGTGTTGTGCTTGATATTTTTCTACCATATGTATGCCATTAAGAACACAAGAGAGGGAATAAATGATCCATATTAGAATAGTGTTTATTCCCAACATTTAGTTTATGGGCTTGAATCAAAGGAACACAAAATATGGTGTGTTTGTTCTTTTGTATTTAAAAGTGCTATACAAATAAATATTTACAACTTCTCCTCTAAAAACTATATTCAAACAAGTTACTGCAACCACTAAAAATAATCACTAATTTCTAATCATTCAAAATAATTCATCATTTCTAATTACTCATTTGTGCGACTCCTCCATAAACATATACCTCCAAATGAGCTATTGATTGCAACTCTTCTACAAAATCAATATCTTATCGAGCTATTATGTATAATTACTCTACAAAAGTTCACATTCAAATTAGCTATTAGAACGATCTTAATTTTTTATCGCTCAATATAATTTTTAATGAGATACTATCCAAACATCTCCATAAATAATGGAAGAAGACAACCACTATGGACACGTCTCCCCACCATGCGCTTAAGCTTTTGTTTGTTGAGCGAATTAATAAAAAGCCCCACTCAGTTACTCTAACTTTACCTTTTTCATGTAATGTCTTCTCTTTCAAACATTCACTTTTCAATACTTATTTGCAGAGCAGAGCAGAGCCTTTTGTCTTGCCTTTCCTCTGCATATCACTATTCTCTCTCTATTTCAGTCTCTGCCCAAAACTCATGTTCTAGTTTTGCCTCAAACCCTCAATGGGTTGACCCTTTTCTCAAACAATTTCATTCTTATTTGACCTCTCACTGCTTCATCAAATTTCCCATTGATTTTTGTGAGTTTCAGCTTCCCTTTTCCTCTTTGATTGTTATATTTAGGTTTCCCCCTTTGTTTTTGCTTGATTTTTTTGGTTGATTTGATTGTTTCTGATGCTCTAATTGTTGGGCTTGTGACTTCTAATTCTGTTGTGTTTTGTGCTTTTACTTGGGATTTTCCTTCAGATATTAATTGTTTAGTTGCTATTTTGTTAACAGCTCCCATGTTTTTGTGTTATTTTCTAAGGTGAGTGAACTGAGAATACTTTGTACTAATCTTGTCCTTTTTATGTTCTATTCTGTTTGGCTTAATTATCCAGTTTTTTTTTAATATCCGAGAGTATCCTGTTAGCTTACGCTCACCTCCACTATTATTACGGGACAATCCGACTCATGCTCCAATATTTGAGTGTCAAGAAAATTCCTATAAATTAATTTATAGATAGGTTATCACTATTGGATTGAAACTATTTTTTGTTCTTCAAGTCCCCCTTGATCATTGACCCAACCTATGATAGTTTAATCATTAAGGTCCCGTTTGGTAATCATTTAGATTTTGTTTGATAACCATTTTGTTTTTAGTTTTTGGTTTTTGAAATTTAAGCCTACAACAACTACTTAACCATTTATTTTTTTCTTACTTAAATATCTAAGTCTTACTATGTTTTTAAAAATCAAACCAAATTTTGGAAAAGAAAAAAAAAAGTAGCTTATCAAAACTTGTTTTGACTTTTAAAATTTGGTTGGCATTTACATTCTTTCTTAATAAAGGATGAATAAGCTTAAATTTCAAAAACTAAAAAGTAAATGCTCATCCAATAGGGCCTTAGTTTTTTATTTTTGGTTTTTGAGATTTAAGCTAGTTTTCACTCAAATTCTCTACAAAGGACTTCATCTTCCCTCAAAGTAGTTTTTTGAAGCTACTTTGTTTTTTTTTCAAATTTTTTGTTGGTTTTTAAAAATGTAAGTAAAATGTCGATATCAACTTAAGAAGAACTATATGTTGGAGTAGTTGTCGTAGGCCTATTTTTTAAAAATAAAAGACCAAAAACAAAATGGTTATTAATCGAGGCTTAGAGTGTTCTGTTTTCGTTTTTCGTTTATTGGCTGTGTTGTTTTTTGAGGTAAGTTAACCATGGACACCTATTCTTGTGTAACCAACCCACTGCAACTTATTATTGGTATTTTTTTCTTTTTTTTCTTTTTTTTTTTTGCCTTTTAATTCTGAATATTGGAACTGAACTTCATAGCATATTTTTCCCTGAGTTGATGTTGTTCCTGCTTATCCATAATTGAGCTATTGTAAAGAACATATATAAAGTATTAAGCATACCTTAATCTGTCAGTTTAAGTAGCTTAAGCTTTTCAGGTCTTATGGTTTGTAGTTTAACATCGTATCAGAGTAGGAGGCCCTTAAGTTCGTAACATAATTACTCTTTAATTCATATTGTGCTGAACTTTTTTAATCAAAATAACATATGAACTCACAAATGAGGAAGTATCGTAACAGATTTATATATTATCACCTACCAGCTTAGATTGTCTGAGTCAATTAGTAGTTTAGCAGGTATGTACTTGTGTTCTAATTATGGACAACACGTATATGGATTTGATACATTTCGAAATTGAAACTGGTTTTTTCCCTCCTTTCTTATTCATAAAGCTCTTCGTTTATTGGTTCTATCCACTTAATGATAGTTTTACTGGCTATCGTCTGTGTCGTTCCATCAACTGGTTGATTGATTTCAGAATTATGCTCTTTTTTAATATTTGATTTTCTGTTTGTATCATTAGGTTAACCATATGATGGAGCAGACTAGGCACAATAGCAGGATTAACTGCTCTGGTTCCACTCCATCCGAGGAATCAGCTTTGGATCTTGAAAGGAATTGTTGCAGTCACTCTAATTTACCTTCCTTTAGCCCACCTACTCTTCAGCCGTTCGCGTCTGCTGGGCAGCATTGTGAGAGCAATGCTGCTTACTTTTCATGGCCCACCCCTATCCGATTAAGCGTTGCTGCTGAGGAGAGGGCAAATTATTTTGCAAATCTTCAGAAAGGAGTGCTACCAGATATTCTTCACCCGTTACCGAAAGGGCAACGGGCAACCACATTACTCGAGCTCATGACAATAAGAGCCTTCCATAGCAAGATCCTGCGTTGTTACAGCCTCGGAACGGCAATTGGATTCCGTATTCGGAAGGGCGTGCTGACTGACATTCCTGCTATTCTTGTTTTTGTTTCCAGGAAAGTTCACAAGCAATGGCTTAGCCCTATCCAATGCCTGCCCACCGCACTGGAGGTCTGAAGAGGAAATCCTTTTACTTTATATTCAAATCCATCCCTTCCTAGCTGTTGCAAAGTTACATTATTTTAAATTTCATTTTGATCTTTAATAAGTATGCTAGATTCTTTCTTTTTTTCCAGGGGCCAGGTGGTGTGTGGTGTGATGTGGATGTTGTAGAATTCTCATATTTTGGTGCACCCAACCCTGCTCCTAAAGAACAGTTGTACACTGAAATCGTTGATGATCTGCGTGGCTCGGATCTATGCATTGGCTCTGGTTCGCAGGTATATTCCTGTTTCTTTGTAACTAATGATCTAAAAAAGTGCTTTAAATGTCAAGGAGTCGATGATAAAAAACCTTTGAACAGCTTAAGAAAACAAGAGGGATGACTTGACATTCGAGAAAACGAGCAGCTATGGGCACTTTATGTGAAAGACAAGCTTTAGCTACAGAAATGTAAGAAATGTATTTTGAACTAGTGATGCAGGGACCGTCCAAGATCGCCTTGGTTTCGACAAGAATTTGGCCCCTTTCTACCAAAAGAAAGAAAATAAACTAAATTTTGATTTTTAAAATGCGATACTTTTTCTTTGAACAAAGGTTAATAAATAAGAAAAAAAAATGATAAGGTATTTTTGCTCGCATGTTGGCACTTCGCTGTTGTAATCTTTCCTAATGTTGCTATATGAAGTCTTTTAATATACTTGAAATTGAGGTATATGTCGTAAACCCGATGTGTGCCTCTTAACTTGCCTAGAAACCGCTTGAACCAATTGCAACTTTTGGGAGTATGGAACATTTTTACTGATAACATCATCACTGATTTTAGCAATCAATCCCTGTATTGTAGTAGTTCCTAAATGGTTGGCACCGATGGCAATTTCACTAGTTCAAAAGTTGGAAGCTTTTCCTAAAGTGATTAGAGGGAATGAGTTCAATTCATAAGACCACCAACTTAAGAATTAATTTCCCACGAGTTTTGTTTTTCTTTTCCTACGAGTTTTTTTGGAAACCAATGTAGTAAAGTGAGGTGGTTTATCCGTGAGAATAGTCGAGTTGCGTGTGTGTTGGCCCAAAACTCAAAGATCTAAAAAAGTTGGGAGCCTTTGCTCATTTTCACTTTTGGATTTTTTGGGGAAAATCTATTGATTTCAAAAGAAATTTTTCCTGGCCAGCTGCTTAAGTTTCTTCTGTGGCATGGCTTAATTTCTACTTGCATCAGTAAAATTGAAACTAATTCAACTAAGTCAGGTGGCCAGCCAGGAGACTTATGGAACCTTGGGTGCTATAGTAAGGAGTCAAACGGGCAGTCGACAAGTTGGTTTTCTCACAAACCGTCATGTTGCAGTTGACTTAGATTATCCGAATCAGAAGATGTTCCATCCTCTTCCACCGACACTTGGGCCGGGGGTGTATCTTGGCGCTGTGGAGAGAGCTACTTCGTTCATCAACGATGAGCTTTGGTATGGAATTTTTGCTGGAATAAACCCAGGTAATAATCCTTCATTATCTAGTTACAATTTTCTTTTGCCCAATTTACTCATGTTAATACTATGAGCCCAGCCGACAAACTAGAAGCTCATGGGATAATGAGCTAGTGCATTTCTTTATTTTGTGCTTGTGTGTGCACGTGAGCTCGATATTCCCCAACTTTAATGTCGATTCATCCCTATTGGTTTAAGCGATCTGATAGTGTCTTAGATTACTAGTTTTCGTACTCTGCCTTCGGGCTAAATCAGACTTCATGCTTTTGTTCAGTTTCAAGTATTCTGCATCTATATGCTTATTACAATCCTTTGTACTATTTCATCAATCCAAACGTGTGGTAAGCCTGGTGCACTAATTCTAATTTTGTGAATTGCAGAGACGTTTGTCAGGGCAGATGGGGCATTTATTCCTTTTGCTGATGATTTCGATATGTCGACTGTCACTACATCTGTAAAAGGCGTGGGAGAGGTTGGTGACGTGAAGTTTATCGATTTGCAGTCGCCTATCAGTACCCTCATAGGGAAGCAGGTGGTGAAAGTTGGAAGAAGTTCTGGCTTGACCACAGGAACTGTTTTGGCCTATGCTCTTGAGTACAACGATGAGAAAGGAATATGCTTCTTAACCGATTTTCTTGTTGTTGGAGAGAATCAACAGACTTTTGATCTCGAAGGAGATAGTGGAAGCCTTATCATTTTAAAGGGTGAGAATAGAGAAAGTTTGCAACCGATTGGGATTATATGGGGTGGAACTGCTAACCGAGGTCGGCTGAAGTTAAAAGTCGGCCAACCTCCTGAGAATTGGACAAGCGGGGTTGATCTCGGACGCCTTCTCAATCTGCTTGAACTTGATATAATCACAAGTGATGAGGGGTTTAAAGGTTAGGGCTTTAAAAGACACATTCTATGCATTCTCTCATTGTCTTACAAATTGGATTAATTTATTGTAGCATTTGTATTTCTAATTTGCCTCTCCCAAATGCCTCACTCTTTTGATTAAGCACATAAGGTAGCCTTTAAAAAATGTATATGTCCTTTTATTCTTCTCTCTTTTCTAGAGTGTCGTCGAAGAGGGCTTTGGGAATCCAAGAGATGATGGGTTCAATCTATGGTGGGCACTTATCTAAGAAATAATTTGAAATGGATTTCCTTTAACATCCAAATGTTGTGGGGCCAAGTAATGTCCCGTAAAAATAGTCGAAGTGTGTATAAGCGGGTTAGAACACTCGGAGATATAAAAAAAGACTTTTTTCAAATATGTTAGTTGTGATATAAAGTATTATTTGTTCGGGTTCTACTCGTTTTTTCCTTTTCGTATCAACCGTGGGTCACGCACACATAACAATCCTTCCCACAAATAAAGAACCTTTTTCCCTCCCCTCGAAGACAGTGAGAGTCTTTGTATCTAGATTAACTTATTTTCGCTCGTGTACACCACGCGCTTGATAGAGCTCCACAGTGAATCACATTATGTTGGATAAAAAGATGTTGATTGGAAATGTGGAGATAGGGGAAAGAATGGGATAGAGAGAGTATTTCAAACAAGAATAACAATAAAGTGGAGTGAACTACTGCAAATTGATTACGTTAATGGATGTAGACCATTTTTGTTTTACCATTTATGATCAACATTAACATTTTTTTGCCTTATAAATATGATAATTTTTTTCTATTAATCTTTTTAAGTCTTTTATTGGTTAACTTCACTCTGCTGGCTGTGTTCTGATAAATGTGTTTTATGTTTTTATACTGCTAAATGCAGCGGCAGTGCAAGAGCAAAGAACTGTCTCGGCAACAGTTATTGGGTCGATAGTCGGAGACTCCTCTCCTCCCGAAATTCTGCCAAAGGAGAAGAGTGAAGAGAAGTTTGAGCCATTGGGTTTTCAGATCCAGCATATCCCTACAGAAGCAGATCCTTCTTCATCTAAAGACCGATCGCTCCTAGAGACCGAGTTTCATCTCGAAGCTGGGATGAACATGGCTCCAACCATCGAACATCAGTTCATTCCAAGCCTTTTCAGTTGCTCTCCCTCCCGTCCAAACAGCACTTCGGATCGTGCTGTTTCACAGAACGTATCTTCGCTTCAGAGTGACTGCGATGACATTTGTGTTTCCTTGCAACTAGGCGACCACGAAGCCAAACGACGACGCTCGGATGCTTCTGTTTCCATGGAAGAACTGAAATAGATCGCCCTCGTGAGTTCGTCTATGGATAAATGCACATTCTTCTGCATACTTACGGCTGTATGTTTAACTTTTCGGGTCTGTTTTTCATTATGTTTTAATGTAAATTCACATGAACTCTGAAAAACAAGTATTTTACTGGTGCTCAAACTGAAGTAACTGTATTTTGATCTGTCTTCATTTCCCCACTAAGCCTAAAGTTGGAAGCAATCTCTGGTTTTCTTTTTGCCTTGACTATTGTTTTGAAATCTTCTTTGGCTGTCACAGTGATAATATCTATGGTCTATTTAACCTAGAAAGATTTGAAAAAAATAACTAAATTAAGTTTGAGGTAAGTAAGAAAAGAAAAGGATAAAGTGAGCAAAGCTCAACAAAAATTGGCATGAATTCTTCTTTAGATTGTTCAATCTCTCAAACCTCACCATGGTTGTACTATAATTGGAGAAAAAAAAAAGTTTTTTCCCTCTTTTTATTACATACTACTATAGATAAGATAAATATTTAAAATGCTAAAGGAAAATTATAATATTAGAATTTAGTAGCTATATTTGTAGTCTATGTGGTTTGATAAAAGATAGAGTTCAATATATTTGTATTTAAAACTAGAATTTAGTCCGTATACCTTTTTTAAACAAAAATCTAAAACTAGTTATTGTGGTTTATAATTAGTTACAATAAAATATGAAAGTGTGAATTAACTTATCAATTAAACAAAAAAATAATTATATTATAAATATACAGATAATTATATGGAGATTTTGTATGTATAGTACAAAATGGATAAAATATTACATGAATAGCACAATAATGAAAATATTTGCACATATAGCAAAAATTGTAAATTGATAGAGTTCATATTGATAGATTCTATCGATAAATGGTAATAGAATCAATTACTAATAAATAAAGTAAATTGATAGACTTACATCAGATTCTATCAAGAGTCTATCAATAAGAACCGATAGAATCAATCACTGATAAAATTGATAGACTTCCATCACTAGAGACTGATAGATTCTATCAAAGTCTTCTATCAAAAAGGTAAATAATTTTTTTTTAAGAAAATGGCAGAATTTGCTATAAAAGAATTATTTTTAAAACTGTGCTATAATTGTAAACTGTGGTAAAAAAGTTGTTATACAGCGCAAATTCCCTAATTATATTCGTATTTTAATTCACTATTACAATCTGACATGGATGTTTTTATATTTTGTAAAATTACATAAACTAAATTCCTTTTTTTTTAATTTTAAAAACTATAATTGAATAAAATTCTAACTTTTTTTCAAATTATTCGAAGCTTATTTATAAATAGAGATTTTGCATGTATAACAAAAAAGTAAAAATATTTACAATTATAGGAGCTTTTGCATGTATATTACAACAGAGTTAAAATATTTCATGAATAGCATAATAATGAAAATATTTGTACATATAGCAAAAAATGTAAATTGATAGATTTTTATTAGATTCTATCAATAATAGTTGATAGAATCAATTACTGATAAAATTGATAGACTTCCATCATTAGATAATGATAGATTCTATCAAAGTCTTCATCAAAAAGCTAAATAGATATTTAAAAAAAAAAAAAAAAGGTAGGGTTTACTATAAACGAATTATTTTTAAAAAGTTGTTATAATTATAAATTGAGGTCAAAAAGTTGCTACACAGTGCAAATTACCCCATTTATAATATAAAATCAAAACTATTTTATTTATAACAGAAAAAATTCAAATTGAGTTATATCACTGGTTGAATTCTATCAGTATAGAATTCAATCAGTGTTAGACTCATTAGATCATTGATTGAGTTCTATCTCTGATAGAAATTATGTTCTATCATTGGTTGAGTTCTATCCCTGATAGAAAATTATATTCTATCATTAGTTGAGTTGTATTAGTGATAGAAAATTATGTGTTATAGATAAATTATTTTTAAAATTGTGTTATAAATATAATACAAAAGTTAGAAATGTGTTGTTGATGATCAATTTTCTTTATAAATTGCCTAAATATGATGATGATGATGATTGCCTAAATATTAGTATGTACATTAGAATTCAAACAAAATGAGCTACTTTTCACATAAAGAACGACAAAGGCATCGACAAACGGAGGGGATAAAATACATGCATGACAAGACAAAGGATCGGCAAAATGTCAATTTGGTTGTATTTTGAAAAATACTATGCTATAGAGTTGAAAGTTAGGAACCTTATTAGACATATAATTCAATTTTATATCAAATACCTCAATTAACTTTTAAATTTTCTAGCATTTCAATAAAACATCATTTCGTTTGAATTGTAGAGCTGATACTTGCCGCACAAGTTAGATTTTTTTAGATGATTTTTCATGCCTAATAATAATGATAAACCAAATATTTTTATGAATATTAACTTTTTAGAAGAAATTCGCGAATAGTAAAAATTTGGAGCAAACTTAATAAAAAGATAAGAACAATTCATGTGCTTAATGACTTTAATTAGTGTAACACATAGTTTTCAATTGGTTTTTCGTGACCTCTCAATCATCAAGTGTACATAGATGTCGTTGAGCTACTACTATTATTAGCACATAATTTTTAATTAGTGTACATATAGTTTTCAATCAATGTTACAAGTAGTTTTTAATGAGAGATTTCAATTAGTATAGTCATCAATCAAGAAAGAAGGGCAAAATTGAAATATATATATACACAAAATTCTATTATGGATAAAATATTTCTTTAAAAAGTCTTATAATTAAAATAGAAACTAAAAAGTTGCTATTTTTAAAAGGGAATGTCTCAACCACACACTCTACCTTTTGTATAATATTTGTAGCACAACTTTTAAAATAATTTATTTATAACACATGATTTCTATTAATGGTAGAATTAAATAGTGATATAGCTAACCAGTGATAAAACTCTATCGCTCATCGAATTTTATCGGTGATAAAACTCAATTTGAATTTCCTACTACAAATGAATTAGTTTTGATTTTGTGCTATTGATGTGAATACTTTTTCTTTTTTTATTATACATGCAAAATCCTCATTTTAAAATTATATCTTTCACTAAACCGCGGGATTTTTTTACTTATATAATAAATTGTACAATAGGAAACAAAAGTTTATTTATTGGTGGTTAAAATATCATGTTGGTCCCTAGATTTTGAGTTAGTTCCATTTTGGTTCTAAACTTTCAAACACTCAATTTAATCCCTAAACTTTCAAGATTGTTTTATTTTGGTCTCTCGACTTTTAAATTTGTTCCATTTTAGTCCTTAAATTTTTAAATTTTTTATTTTAATCCGTAGTTGTTATTGATTTTTTTTCTCTCTCTTTAAAAACTAACATCTTTGTCTACAAAATTTTAAAATATTTACATTTTTTTTTCTTTATTTGTATTAAAATTATTAACATTAATAAACCAATTTTCATTAATATTATCTTCAAATTTATTATATGCATCAATGTATTCTCATAACTAAAAGGTCGATATATCTCTTCCCAATTATAATTGAACTAAAAAATTAAGGAATTTTGCATGTATAACAAAAAGGGGCAAAATATTTCCATCTATAGCTCAAAACTAATTCATTTATAGTAGAAAAAATCTAAATTAAGTTTTATCACTGGTTGAGTTTTATTAGTAATAGAAAATTATATTATATCACTAGTTGAAGTTCTATCACTGATAGAAATTTATGTTCTATCAATGGTTGTGTTTTATAAGTGATAAAAAATTATGTGCTATAAATGAATTATTTTAAAAATTATACTATAAATATAATACAAGAAATAGACCGTGTTGTTGAGGTTAAATTTCCAAAATTTTAGGAAAAAGTGAACCATCCACCCTAAATTATATTATTTGTAACAATGAAGTATATCAACTTTCAGTTCCTAAATTTTGATAATTGTTACCCTTAATTTCTTTATATTAAAATTTTAAGAATTCTTACATTTATATAAGCAGTAAATAGCTTACTCTCACGAAACTTAACGAACTCACCGATTAAGTTAAATGAATTAACGAGAAAATCGGAGCCCATTTGAAGAACGCCAACGATGGCAAGAAAATTCTTTTGATTTTATTTTCTCTTTCAGAAATATATTAGACAATATCAACGGCACATTTTAACTCTATATTATATTTGCAATGAAATTTTTAAAATAATTTCATTTATAGCATATTAATTTATATCACTCAACTAGTGATAGAACTTAATTTGGATTTCTATCATTGATAGAAAACTCAAGGAGTGATAGAATGAGTCTATAATTGATTGAATTCTATCACTAACAGAACTCAACCAATGATAGAAGTCAATTTTAAATTTTTTGCTACAAATGAATTAATCTTGATTTTGTGCTATAGATGGAAATATTTTATCATTTTTTTGTTATACATGCAACATCCCCAATATATTACATATTGAATGAGAAAAAAAATGAGAGAAAAGGGGTAAAAAGCTATAATATATTACTCTCCTTTGTGTTAAGGAATTTATTTGAGCTTATTTGTTGAGAAGTCATGACTCAGATATTATGATAAATCATACTACATTAAAGTGTGGTTTAAGTGAAAAATCATTTTTAGACGTTTAACCATTTTTAACCATTAAATGCAAATAACGTAGAAGATAAAATATTTTTATTAAATCTCATAGATTTATTTTCCAATCCTATAAATAGTTTAACAAGTGAGTCTTGAACCTGGACCTTGAGGGGAGCATACCCTTAAAGCCCAAGTCGTCAACCATTGCACCACCCTTTGGGGACTTGACACTTATCCATTTATAATTACTTACAAATATATTAATAATTTTGAATATAAGCGACTAAAAATAAATTGCTACCGAGTGGAGTTAGAATATATCTTAAACAATTAATTTTCTTATCAATTTTTAAGATGACAAACGACGAATAATTGTGTTTATCAATTTCTGAGACGAAAATAGATTAAAAAAAAAGCTTTTAAAATGTAATTACGGCAAATTTTAGGATTCAATAGTGAATTCGTCTATGAATAGATAAATTGAAAAAAAGCTAAGAGCATGAATTTGAAAATAATAAGTTATAAAATTCAATTACATCTTAATATGTTGATGTTTTATTGAATATTCAAGGCATCCATGTATCAAATCAACATATTGAATTCGGTTTAAAATATCTTAAAATATTGTAATTATTTGATTATGTAAATATATTTTAATTTTTAAAATTTAGAGAATAAATATATAGTTAGAGATTTTAGTTTTATTATTTCAAATAAAAAAACTTTTACTTTATTATTTGTCTTTTATTATCATTTTATTATTATTATATTTTGTATATTTGTATAAATACTTTATTTAAAATATTGTTAGAATATATTTACAAACAAAAAAAGTCATATATCATTTCTATCTTTTAGATTCACAATTTCAAAAAGAAAAAAGAGAGAAAGACATTTAAAAAAAATTGTTTATTCGTATGATTATTGTTTTTTTTTTCTTTTTTCATGTATTACTCAATTTTATCAAAATAGTTAATTATTCCTATCAAATTTTAAGAAAAGAATTGATCAAAATAAATTTTTTAAAATATAACTCTTATAAATTTTATAATTCAAGAGTAATTGATATATGAATAGATAAATTGAGAAAAAACTAAAGAGTATCCATCTTTAAAAATCAGAGATAAAAATTACTTTTAATGTGATAAATTTTATTAAGTTTTTTTTTTAAATAATAACACCGATTATTTTTTAAGCTCAAAATAAAATATTAACTGTTTTTTAACATAAATGTGAATTTTAATAAATTTAACTAACATAAAAAAACGGTTATAAAATTCAATATTATATTGAAATTATTATTGGATGATTTAAATTTAGTGAAAAAAATGTAGGACACAATTTATAATTATAAATATATATATATATATATATATATATATTATTTAAAAAATTATCATATGCGAAGCCTGTCTAAACATTTTGATTTTTAGAAACTTTACATAAATATATAATAAATAAATGATCAAATCTAAAAATATCTCTTAATAAATCTAGATAATATCTTTTTTTTGAAAAAATCTAGATAATATCTAAAGAATATCTTAACAAATTATAGAGAATTGTAAATCACCATCAGTTGTAATATGATGGTCTATACATAGTGTCCTCATTTAGTTAAGAGAGTTAAATCAAGTAAAACAATACATGTATTAGTGTCCATAACAGAAAGTTAGTTACAGTTCTATTATAGACAACCTCTATATAAGGATTTGTTATCTGTAGTAGTTAATAGCTTTAAGATGAAGTGTAGTAGTTTACAAAATTAAGTAGGGGTGATACATTCTTGGAAACCGAGTTGGGCAACTGAAACTGATCGATTTAAGGCCAGTTAGTTTCAAGTATATGTCAATCGGTGTCGGTTAGAAAAATAGTTTTCTTTATATAATATTAATATTTTCATATATTTAATCGGTGTATAGTATAACACTTCGTTGGATGCAAATTTTGAGGCTTCGAAGATGAACATGCAGATCTTTTCCTCTTTGCCAAGTTTAAATATTTGGAAAGTTACTTTGAATTTTCTTTATTTATTTATTTGAAGACTACTCTTTCTCTAGATATATTTTATTGATGATTTTGATGCATTTTCATGTTCTTATTTTCGTTCTAACATCTTACATTTTTTTATGCTTTTACTTTTGGTTTACAGGTTGTCAATAATCTACACGCTCTAATTAATTCAACTTTCTTGGCTCGATGGACCAAAAACCAACGATACTAAAATTTAGTTTTCTAACCATTGCTATTATTTCCAATAATATTCAAATTGATGTATGCAATTGTATATTGATTTGCTTTCAACTCCCCTCCTCCCATCACAATGAGACACTTACACTGCATTTGGATTATTATTTGAGCCTTATTGTTAATAGCAAAGTTATTTGGGAAAGTGCTATAGCTTTGTAGGTTTTGAGTTTTTTATGAAAGGAACTTCCATTTTTCACTAAAACTATCTGGTTTTTGAAATTTCCCCTTTCTAAACTGGAGGTATTTTCTCTCTTTCTCTCTAATGTTATCAACATGTCGCAACCTTATTTCTTCTCTTTACTTACACCAATGGAAGAATAAAGCTTTGGGATCGGATGAATTTATTATTGGACTTCTTAAATCAAGCAACAAAAAAGAGATACCTTAGTCCAATAAGTTCGTAGTTATATACCGAATATTTTTCATTATGCTTTATCTCACTCGTATATGCTCTTTTATTCGGATACAAATTTTAGTTTAGGGATTGAGGCGTTTACTTGCACGAAGAACATATGTAACAGCCCAGTTTCCTATTCTAGTTTTCGAGGTGCCTTCGGGTCAAGATTCGGTTGTTTGGTTGGGTTTTAGAGCCGTTTGGACCCTTGGGGGTATTTTGGTCTTTTGGCTCCCCGGGCAGGATTTGTGGTTTTCAGGGCTTCGAGGTAGCTCCTGCCTTTGTCGAGGCTTGTTTGTTGTTGGCTGCGAGTCCCGAGGTGTTTGGGCTAGTCGGTTGGATGCTCGGTTGTGGTTTGGGCTTTGGCTAAGTGTTGGTTGGTTGTGTGCTTCCTTTGGGATTCGAGCCCGGGCCCATAGTGTTGCTTTGGGAGTTGGATTTAAGTGAGTTTTATTTATTGGAAAAGATTGCTTCGGTCGGGTCTCGAAGGAGGAAGCCGGGAAATGAGATTTTAAGGTTTTGATTTGGATAAAAGTGGATAAGGATGGATTTTTTGGATAAAATCCCTATTTTCCTTTTATTTTTCCCATTTTCCCTTTTATTTTCTAAATTCCCATTTTTTTCTTTTATTTTTCCTTTTCTTTTCAAAATTCCTTTTTCTCTCTCTCTCTCTCCCCGACCTAGCCCCCCACCTAGCCGACCCAGCCCCTTGGCTCGCCCAACCCAGCCAGCCCGAGCCCCTGCTCGCCCGAGCTAGCCCAGCCCCCGCTCGCCCGCGCAATGCCAGCCTCGCCCAGCCCGAGCCCCTGCCTCTCACAGTGTCGCCTAGCTCGTGTCCGTCAGCGCCCGAGTCGCCCGCACAGTGCCAGCGTCGCCAGCCCGCGCCATCGCGCAGTCTCGCCCAGCCCTTGCTCGTGTCACCCGAGCTCGCCCAGCTCGTGTCCGTCCGCGCTCGAGTCGCCCAACCTCGAGCCGCGTCGCCCAGTGCCGAGCCCAGCCCGAGTCGCGCGTCTCCGCGCCCAGGTCGCGCGCCCTCGCCCTGTAGCTTGTCGAGCCGCGCGCCGCGCGCGCCCCGCCGAGCTAGAAGCGCGCGCGCGCGCGCTTGCCTCGCGCCTGCTGCTCGTCTGCGCGCGCTCCGCCCCGCCTGGCCCCAACCCGCCCGCTGCACCCTGCTGCGTGCAGCTTGCTCGTTCGCGTGTCGGCCGCGCCTCGTGAGTTGCTCCCGAGCCGAGCCCTGTTTATTTTATTATTATTTAGGCCTATTGTGTGATTATTGATGTGTTTGTTTGGCTCGATATAGGTTGCTCGGGTTCGATCGCAGTTATTTTTATTGTGTGTTGTTGCCTTCCACTGTAAGGATTTCTTACCAGAGTTGTGTGGGCCCTGCGATATTTTCATGATATGCCTTGCTTGTTTGCTGACTGTTATGAGCATGATAGTAATAGATCAGCTTTGATTGATTTCTGCTAGCATGTTTGCTTGATTTTACATGTTAGTGCCATGCTAGGTTTGTTCTTCAAGCATGCTTATGATTCCTGATTAAGTTGTAGTATCATGCTAGGTAAGCGTGTTTGATGTCGGTCTTTGCTTGCTAGCCAGGGATCATTTATTTGCTTTGTACTCATAGATAGAGTTGTAGGGTTTGTCATCATCCAGAGGCTGAGAGCGGACATAACGTATCTTGTCCCCACCGGTCGGGAGTAAAGCGAAGCATTGCTTCAGGGGTTGAGAGCGGACATAACGTACTTTGTCCCTAGTGGTTGGATATTGAGCAAAGCATAACATACCTTGCTTTTTCTCCCCCCTCCCGGTAGCCAATGAGACTTAGCTACCTCATTGGCGTATGCCTAGTTTGTAGCCTGCTAGAGCGGAACCCTTCCAACAGTGTAAGCCTGCCTTGGCCGGTTCTTAGCTTCAGGTCGGTGGATCAGGCTGCACAGATGAGCGCCGAGGGCCTCGCGCTCGTGATCGAGTGACACCGCTTCGAGTCATAGGCATGCGTACCGCCCGCGTAGTTTGCCCCTTAGGCCCCGCATTTACGCCGGTTGCGAGAGAGCATGCGGTGTGCGCGCGCACACGCGTTAGTTGCCGGTTCGGAGAGCTCCCGGGCTAATGTCGTGAGTACACCATTCTTTCCGTTAGAGCGACTTGGGTACTCTCCCGTAAGTCCATATTAGTGGCAAGGGCAAGGAGGCCCTTGAGGACATTCTAGGGATCGGTGTATTCCCCGAGTGACGAGATACCTCGGTGATGTCCTGGATTGGTCAGTGTATCCAATCCATTAGGCCGGAAGAAAGAGACTTCCGATGACTCCAGATCTTGTTTTATGAGCTCGTTGAGCTATGATCTGTGTTGTTAGCTGTTTGCTTGCATGCTTTGGTACTAGATGACTGATTATATCGTATTACCCCCGGTTGGGGATTCTTCTTGAGTAATTCGTTACTCACCCTTATTTTTGTGGTTTTTTCCACGGGTAGCCATGGTGCGAGACAGGATGGCTGGAGGAGGAGCTGTGATCATGGAAACCTGTTGTTCAACTCTGAGTTTTATGTTTATGATTTAAATGTTCTTTGAATGCATGTAGTTGGGCACGGAGCCCTAGGGTGTTTTCTGAATGTATTTCCGGATTCTAGCATTGTTGTAAAGTTTGTATGTTTTAAATAAATCTCTTATTAGAGTAAGTTTTGTAAATGTATTTGTCTTGGAACAAGTGCTTGGAAACAGGGACAGGTTTCAGGAAATTTTGTTAACTTTTTAAATGGATGTTTTATGTTTTAGTTTTTACTTAGAATCCGAACATCCTTGTAACGACCCAGGTCTTTCGTCCCGGTCTTCCAGGTATGCCCTAGGGGTAATTTGGTAATTTGGTCGGGCCGTTTGTGTCTTTTCCAGTTATTAAAATTATTGGATGGATTTATGTAGGTTTTTGGAGGGATTTGTGGTTTGGTTTGAGCAAGGTTTGATGCAAAAGTAAAAATAAAGGAAATTGTGCTGCAGCTGGGGTTTGAACCCGGGTCTCCTGGAAAGCTTGTGGGGATGTGTGCCAATTGAGCCATTAGTTGCTCTTGTTGCTCTTTCTGCATCACATCTTAGTTAACCTTGGATCTTTGGTGTTTGGTGCATTTGGTTAAATGAAATAGAAATTAGGTTTGTCCATCTTCTTCTCCAAAGTGTGTGGCCGCCCAAGCTTTGCTCTCCATTGCCTTGCCGAATTCTTCATCCTTGCAGCTCCCTTGGATCGTTCATCATCATTCCGGGTAGGTATCGATCTCCCTCTTCTTCTTCTCATCCGTTTGGTGTGCTGTTTGGCCAAGTGAATAGAGGAGTGTTGTGTGTGTTTGTGTTGATTGCAGCCAGCCGAGAGAAGCCCCGACCGGCAACCATCGTCGACGTCCACCGGCCAGCCAAGACGCGCGATCGCGCCAAGCAGCAGCCCAGATCGCCCCGCCGTCGCACGGATCGCCCTTGCCGTCCACGGCCCCTGTCGCGCCCCAGATCGCCGCGACAAGCGGCCCGGCCCACTGCTCGGCCATCGCCGGCCCGACGTCACGCGCGATCGATCGCGCAGCAGCGAGCGCGCTGACGCCGCGCGCCTTCACCCGTGTCGCTTGCCGAGCCGCTCGCCCGCACGCCCAGACGTTCGCCCGCGCGCGCGTCCCTGCCGAGCAGCTCGCCGTGTCCGCATCGCACGCCAGCGCCCGTGCGCCCGTGCCGCGCCCTTCGCCGCCGAGTCCGTCAGTATGTGCGCCTGGCCGCGCCCAGCTTCCCATCCGCGCGCAGAGCGCATCCAGCGTGCGTGCGGTAGCGGCGGCGGCGCCACCTGCCGTTACTGCCAAAGCAACTCCAAGTTCGTGTCGCGTGCGCGTGAGTGCCCCGAGCCGAGCTTGTTGTTCTATTGTTTTTAGACGTTTTAGATGCTGATTATTATTGGTTTGCTAGGTTCCCGCCGCTAGCTCTGGATTGTTCCATGACTTAGGATTTGTGTGTAGAAGCCTCCGACCAAGGTAAGGATTTCTTACCGGAGTTGTGTGGGCCCTGCGGTATATTTGTGATTGTTGTTTTGTATGCTGTGTATGATTATTAGCATGTTTAGCCCTAGGTGCTCTGTTCGAATTCTGGTGGCATGAACTCTTGTATTGTTTCTCATGTTAGCCCATGCTAGGTTGTTCCATTCTCGGCATGTTTGATATTTGTTCTTGCTTCGTAGTATCATGCTAGGTTCCTTGTATCGGTTGAGCACGTATTGGTGCATTGATTGAATTGTTATTATTGCTATGGTTTAGAGTTCGGTAGGTAGCATCATCCGGCCGGATGCATAACGTAACTTGCATCCCCGAGCGGGGACGCATGCGAGATGGTACCGTCCCCGATCCCGTTAGGGTTTAGCTAACCCTAACGGTGGCCCCGCAATCTTGGGTGAGGGTGGCGGTGTTAAATGCCCCAGCGGTCGGGATGATGACTTGGCATTGCCTCGTCCGGCGATCGGCACGTCCTCGGCGTGTTCGGCAGTAGCCCTTGATTGCCACTGTTAGGGCAAGGACCGCTTCACGGTGTAAGCCTACCACGACCGGTTCCTTAGCCTCAAAGTGCGGTGGTACGGTGACATAGTTCACGTGTCGTGTCTCACACCCTATGTCGGTGACACCGATCCGGAGATTTAGTTAGGCATGGTGGTGAAACAGGCGGCTTGCCACTAGACACGCACCCCGAGTTTGCGATAGCATGCGGTGCGCGCTTACGCTCATTACGGCGCCGATCGAGAGCTCCTCGGGATCTTGAGCGAGTGCACCTTTCGTATCGGCGATAGACAGTGAGGCCGGGACTTGTTCCCGTATAGGGCGTATAGTGTGTTGTGGTATTTCCGGACTAAGACCACGAGTTGGCATCCGAGGTCCAAGTGTGGACTTAGCTATGTGCTCCGCTCGTGTTTGTACTCATAGCTTGCATACATTCTTCTAGATGATCATGTATATCGTATTGTACCCGGTTGGGGATTCTTACTTGAGTAATTCGTTACTCACCCTTATTCTCGTTTTTTCCACAGGTAACCAAGCGCGAGACAGGATGGTGAAAGGAGGAGCTGTGATCATGGAATCCTGCTGTCATCATCTCGACCATTTTATTATATCATGACTCTTGACTTTTGTTATTTCCCCTGAATGCATGTAGACGGGCACGGAGCCCTAGGATGTTTTCTTACGTTTTATGGATTCCAACATATTTGTACTTGTGGAATGTTTAAATGGTTTAAATAAATCTCTGATCAGAGTATGCTTTTAGAAATGTATGTTTTGATTGTTGAATGTTTCTGTTTTTACTTGGGATCCGAAATTTATTTTTCATAATGTCTTTTATTTTGAATACATGCATTGGGGTAAAGTCCCATTTAGAGCCCCTTTTGGGGGTCTTTACAATCCTCTTGCAAATGTTTTGTAGATTTGTAATGCATGCATTGAGGTAACAGCCTAGTTAGAACCCTTTCGGGTCGGGTCGTTACAGGTTGGTATCAGAGCTCAGAGTCATAGATTCTGTAGACTGACCTTTGTTGTAGGTCGTTTTTCCATGATCATCAGCACTCCGACAGTCATCAGGTACGCCTAAGTTTACTGTTTTAAAAAAAGGGGTAAGAATTTACAATACTTTTCATCTAGTGTATGCCTTGTGTAGAGTTGTGGAGCGGAGACGAGCAGGTTCTGACTTGTTGTTGGTTTGGGCTTAGAGAGCCATCATGCCAACTTCATGAGATGCGAGCATGATTTAGCGACTTGTTGAGGTATCCAGATAGATTCGGATGCCACGGGACGTCGTCCCCAGGGAGGCGAGCTTAGACTCCGTAGGCCATTTGTGGCCCGGGGCTTTCTTTCCCTAGTGAGAGGGTGGAGGTGCTCTGTGCGGATCGCCGATATGTTGATCGCACCACCGAGAGGAGCGGGACGCTTGGCATGTTCGACCGAGGAGTTGGGTGATCGTGTTGATGTTGAGGCCGCGTTCAGGGTCGTTTAGACCCGTTGGCCAGAGTTGGCCCTGACAGTTGAGTTGCCTAGAGGAGGGGGTAGAGGCTAGCATGCCTCAGAGTGAGACTCCTTGAGCAGAGTGTGCTCCAGCCATGAGAGAGTGGATGGAAGGTCTTTAGCAATCAGAGAGCGGAGACCCAGGCGCAGTTTGTAGCGCGTAGTGAGGAGTCCCGGCACGAGATAGCTCGGTGTGAGTTTGTTTCAGCATTTCCCCCCAGTAGCTCTTGTAGCCCCGGAGGTTCCCGGGAGGGCATGATCAACAGGTTTTTTTCAGATGAGTTTGTTGGCGTTGATGGAGCCGCCCAGTTTGGCAAGTGGATGCCTGTAGAGCTCGATGTTTTAGTAAGTCCTGCTGCTAGTAGTAAAGCGGTTGGCCAGGTTTGAGTTTAGCATCCGTGTGTTGGGATGCCCTGCTGTTCAGAGGCCGAGATGTGCCGTTCCTGTGCTGTTTGGTACAACAGTTGGTGGTGGTAGTCCCTTGTGAGAGGTGGACTAGCAGAGTCTCCACCAGTCGCCCGATTGATTGACAAGTTGCCGTGTTAGTGGCTTGAGGCAGATGTAGAGACATCTTTGCCCCCTTGCAAGCCTGTTGTTGTTTAACAGCCCAGTTTCCTCAGATGTTTGGTAGAGTTGAGCACTCTTCCTTGGTGAGCTCCTAGAGTGGAGCTAGCTGCTGCTTGTTGAGAGATCCGGCCAGAGTTTTGTTGAGCATCATGTGGAGATGCAAGAGTAGGCTGTGGGCCTTCGGTTTGATGAGATGCCATAGGCATGGTTGTTTGAGTTTGAGCCCTTGTATGCCTAGCCAGAGTTGTTGTCACATGAGGTAGTGACCTTGCTGGCCCCATCTGTAGTAAGATGTGGATTTGGTAGTAGTAGCACTTGAGGTGCCTTGGTTGGTGTGCCACTTTGGCACTAAGTCTGGTTCAGGCTTGAGTTTGGCTTGGGCATAGCAGATGGTTCTATGCCGTTCGGAGTTCAGCGCACTCCTTTAGCCTTGGATCCGTTTATGGCAGCTGCACCTGTTTAGGTCGTGCCAGAGGGCTAGTTTAGTGGTAGTCGATGGACTACAAGCGAAAGGATGCTCGAGAAGAGCCGGAGCCTCTTCCCAGTGTTTCTGGAGGTTGAGCCAGTCAGCAGGTTGGCGGTTGGTAAGTGTTGGTGCGTATGAGTCTCGCGCTAGTGTTAAGGCCAAGAGTTTCCTTGTGGTTGGTAGTGCGGTCAACTATCTTTGAGTGCCTTTATCTGAGGAGAGTTGAGCATCATAGATGTGAGTTTGGTCCAGCAGAGGGACCCTGAGTTGGATGCTCATGACATGAGCTGGATGCCATGAGGCGAGTTGGATGCTTTTGAGGCGAGATGAGTTGATGCCTTGCGAGAGGATTTGGATGCCTTATGGGTAAGCACCCTTGGTAGAGGCTTGGTATAAAGTAAGTTCGATTTGGCATGGTTATGCCTTGGTAGAGCAAGGTTGCCTCAGCTTTGAGCATCGTGTGGAGTTGGAACTTTTGGTGTTCCTTCGGTTGGAGTTCAGTTGGAAACTGAACAAGTGCGGTGGTAGCAAAGCCGCGCAGTTTCTGATCGCCTTGGCTAAGAGAGTTGTTTGGATCCTTTCCTTGGGTAGAAGCCTTGTTGAGGCTGATGTTTGAGTAGGAGGACGACGCATTCGGTAGCGTTTCAGGTTCTCTTGGTTCCCAAGGATTTGGAGTTGGCCAGCATGGTTGAGATGCTGGAGAGAGTTGTGCCTATTCATGCAGTTGGCTGTTAGCTCGTTTGTCGACAGTGTGTGTCGAGGGTTGCCGAAGAACCATAGGTTGTGGAGAGCCTCTCCAGAGCTCAATCAGGCCCAGCTAGTGAGTTTCAGTTGGCTAGCTGGAGGCGTGTAGTTTGTAGCCTCGGTTGAGTTGCTGGCAGTCTTGGTAGACTAGCAAGCCAGTGTTTGTTTGGAGCAGAGTCCGGATTGGTTTCGGTGCGGTGGCAAGTTGATGCTTGGTGTTGACCAAGGTGTGGTTTGGAGCTGCTAGAAATTAGTTTTGCTCGTGGGGCGAGTGGTTAGTGCCCTGTTGGTTGTTTTACCTGTTTCCAGGATGTTGAGTTGCCCCTTTTGGCATTTGGAGGTTCAGTCTGAGATGGACCCCTGTTGTTGCCCCGTGAGATTTAGATGTTGTTGCTCTAGTGGAGCAAGACAGTGAGCGTATGTGGAGCTCTCTGTCCTTCGGTTGTCTGCTTGTAAGAGCCGTTTCCTCCTGGGAGTTGTCAGATTTCTCCCGTAGCCATGAGTTGATGGTAGAGGTGCTAGCTTGAAGGAAAAGTTTGTTGGCTGCTTGGAAGCAGTTGTTTGTCCAGTTAGGTGGACTCTTGGATGGTGTTCTAGAGGTTGCAGTAAAGGTTGTTTTGCCTCTTGTGAGTGTTTGGCCAAGATTTGGTCTTTTTGTTGTTTCTAGAGCTAGTTCGGTTCTAGCTGGAGGGCGTTGCCCTGAGGTCTTATTCCTAGTCAGGAAGTTTTGGGAGTTGACCCCTCCCTCGGCAGTTGAGTAAGTTTTGTTAGTTCCGGATTGGTGATCCGATTGGTTGAGTTTTCCCTTGGTTGTTGCTTCCAAGAGAGTTGGTTGTTGTTGCCTTGGGTTTGAGCAAGTCAGCGAGCGTATGTGGAGTTCACGCCCTTACGAGTTTGCTTCTTTGGGAAAGTCGTTTCCCGTTTGGCGAGAGTCGGCTTAGCTCTGAGTTGTGTAGTGGATCGAGTAGCGTGATGGTCGACCAATGAGAGGGTCCTCGCTTTGTGTTGTTAGCAAGCAAGAGTTGTTTGTCCCGCAAGCGGTGGCCACCCAGAAGAGTTGTTTCGGCAAGTTGTTGGTTCTTTGGGGATTGAAGATTTCCCTTTCCCCTAGTCTCTGTGGTGGTTAAGTTGCTCCCTGGATGTCAGCCTCGAGTGTTAGCTTCCGAGGTAGTCTTGCGGATTCGTGTGGCTCAGGATCCGTAAGCTTTGAGGTTGTCGTTATCCGTTTTCCTTGCGAGGTTTCGGGAGTGGAGCTTCTGGTTGGAAGTTGAGTAGTAGCTTCGAGGCGAGCGTTGCTCGTTATAAGCTTGGTTTGAGTTCCTGCTGAGCAAGCCTTTCTCGGGCTTTGCTCCTAGTTGTTGTGCGCTCGCAGTTGGCGTAGCAGAGCCGTTTGAGTGAGTTGGCACAGAGGTGCCGTGGCTTTGGTTGGTAAAGCCGTTGAGCTGTTTTCCTCAAGGTGTTGTGCCGCAGAGAGCTGCGTGATGGTTTAGCCCTTGTAGCCCGAGTTTTCCTTGAGAGGAATTTTGGTGGTTTCCTGGCCTGGCAGTATTTTCTTTGGCCAGTTGCTAGTAGGTTTGCTCTGAAAAGTTTGCGTTCGGACGATGAGGAGCTCTAGTTTGTTGGTTTGGCCGAGTGGAGCTTGTGCCTGGCCCTTGTCTTTTAGAGGTGGCCGTAGCTGAAGTTTCAGCTGGTGTGAGTGTTGTTGGCCGTTTGTTTTTACGGAACACGGGAGGTTGATTGTTTGGCTTGATTTGTTGTTGGGTTGAAATTTTGTTTGTTAACACTTGTGTGTGAGCTTCAGAGGAGTTCGCCGGTGCGTGGCGTTGAGTTTGAGCTTGTGGCCCGTCCTCGAGTTTCTTTGAGAGTAGCACCGTTTGAGAGTTGGTGCGAGTTGAGGATGTGGTTTTGCCGTCTATTCCCTTGGAGTTCGTGGTATGCAGTCTTGGTTGTAGTTTGTGGCTGTCTGGATGGCATTGTGGCCTTGAGTTTTGAGAACCCAAGAGGGTTTGGTTTTCGAAGAAGGTTGGTGTTGGCCGAGAGGTTCAGTTGGCTGGATCAGTGGAGTTTTCCTGGAGTTGTTTCTGTAACGGCCCAGATTTCCATTCCGGTTTTCCAGGTACTCTCGGTTCAGTATTAGGGAAATCGGTTGGGCCGTTAGAGTATTTTAACCCTTAGGGGTATTTTGGTCTTTTTGCTCCCCAGTCAAGATTTGGGATTTGAACCTTTGCCTTTGTGATTTATTAAGTGAGTTTTATTATTGGAAAAGATCGCTTCAGCCGGGTCTCGAAGAGGAAGTCAAAATGGGATTTTTAGGGATTTATTTTAATGGATTTTAAGGCATTTAAAAATGGGATAAGTATGAAATGAATAAATAAAAGAAAAATCCCCAAATTTCCCCATGTGTTTAATTTTCATTTTCTCTCTCTCTCTCTCTCTCTCTCTCCCTCACCCGACCCCTAGCCGACCCCAGAGCCCCTGCTGCTGCTTGATTCGCCTAGCCGGCCGCACCACGCCGAGCCACCCCGTGCTAACGTCGTCCCCGATCCGCCCATTTCGCCCGACCCGGCTTGCACCGTGCGACCACACGCCGGCGCCAGCTCGCGCGCGCCAGTCGACCGGCCCGCGGCTGCTTGCCGAGTCCCCGCGCGCGCCCCCTGTAGCCCAGGTGCGTTGTGTCGCCTATGCCAGCGCTCGCGTCCCTGTAGCGCCGCTCGCCTTCGCCTGGCCGAGCCGCGCCCGAGGGCCCCTGCACCCTTGTAGCTCGCCCGCGCACGGCTCCACGCCCCCAGCACGCGAGCCTGCCCCCCCTGCCGAGCAGTGCGCCCGGTAGCGGCTCCTTTCTTTGCCAAACGACTTGCCCGGTGAGTTGGGTTGGTCGAGCCGTGTGTTTTCTCGATTGGTAATTCCCGAGCCTTTTCCTTCTTTGGGTCCCTGAGTTGATTGGTCTTGATTTGTATTTAAATTGGGTGTTTTATTGAAATGCTTAGGTTGTTCGGGATTTGATTGAGGCTCAAAGGTTGTTTGTTGGTCGTGATAGTTATTATTCTCTGCTTGTTTCCAGGTAAGGATTCCTTATCGGGGTTGTGTGGACCCTGCGATGCTTTCGTGATTGTGACTTGTATGCCTCATTACTTTTATGAGCATGTTAGTGGATAGGGATGACTTGTAATTGAATTCTTGCTAGCATGTTTGGTTTGTTTGTACATGTTAGTGCCATGCTAGGTTTGTTCTACCAGCATGCTCGAGATTCCTGCTTTGAGTTCATAGTACCATGCTAGGATATGTATGATTGATGTCTATTATGTATGTTAGCCAGGAATTTTTCACTCCGTACTCTTAGTTAGTAAAGTAGGGTTTGTCATCATCCAGAGGCTGAGAGTGGACATAACGTACATTGTCCCCCTGGTCGGGAGTAAAGTGCGCGCAGCATAACGTACATTGCTTCCCCCCCGACCGCCGATGTGGATTTAGCTACCCACATCGGCATAAGCCTAGTTTGTAGCCTGCTAGAGCGGAACCCTGCCAACGGTGTAAGCCTACCTTGGCCGGTTCTTAGCTTCAGGTCGGTGGTTCAGTGCTGCGAGATGAGCGCGAGGGCCTCGCGCTCATCGCGTGATCAGTGACACGGCTTCCGAGTCTTAGGCATGCATACCTGGCCCGCGTAGTTTGTCCTTAGGCCCCCACATTTACGCCGGTTGCAGCAGCATGCGGTGTGCGCGCACACGCGTTAGTTGCCGGTTCGGAGAGCTCCCCCGGGCTAATGTCGTGAGTACACCATTCCTTCCAGTTTAGAGCCAGACTTCGGGTACTCTCCCGTAAGTCCAGATTGCAGCAAGGGCAAGAGGCCCTTGAGGACATCCTTGGGATCGGTTTTTGAGCTGATCAATGCCCCGAGTGAAAGAGACCTCGGTGATGTCCCAGAATTGGTTATGAGAACCAATCATTAGGCCGGAAGTAGGAGACTTCCGAAGACTCCGGATTTGCCTTATAAGCTCGTTGAGCTAAGATCCGTGTTGATAACTGTTTGCATGTGTACTAGGTTGCTAGATGATTGATTGCATCGTATCGTACCCCGGTTGGGGATTCTTACTGAGTAATTCGTTACTCACCCTTATTTTGTGGTTTTTCCACAGGTAACTTGGAACAGCACCGAGGCGGCTAGCGGAGGTGGCTGGGAGATCATGGATCTTCTTGACACTCTGCCGTGTCTTACTTTGTTTTGTTTTGAATTCAGCATGTACATGGATTTTGAGTGCAGTAGGGAAAACTTATGTTTTGTACTATTTTTATGTTTTAAGAAAATCTTGATCGATCCTTGTTTTGTAAATGAATGTTAAGTTTGTTTTAATGTTTTCCACTCTTATGTTTGAATAGTTTTTCAATCCGACCCCTGGTTGGGTCATTTTATGTATTTCCATTTGCATGCATTGAGGTAAAGGCCTACTTTAGAACCCCATTCGGGTCGGGTCTTTACAGTTGGTATCAGAGCACAGAGTCATAGATTCTGTAGACTAACCTGTTTGTAGGTTGGGTTCCCATGATCTCCAGCACTCCACGGCCGTCAGGTTTGTCTAAGTTCTTTAAGTTAAGGGTTTTGTTTACGATACTTTATGCAGTACACATGTGTTATCTTTGTTGGCAGAGAGAGTCCGAGAGTGGCTGACCCGTAGTGGTTTTCGTGTAGATCGCCAGGATGCCGGTTACACGCAGTGGAGCAGGTCCAGCTGGAACTGCAAATAGAGATGCTGTAGAGCCAGCAGCCAGGGTTTATCGGGCTCGTAGGCCGCCCGTGGCTCCAGATGCTAGCTTACCCAGTGTAGGGGTGGAGGCTGTTATGCCTCAAGGTGTAGCTCTAGTGGGAAATGTTTCTGCTATGAGAGGTATGTTGATGGGCCTAATGGCCGAGCAGAGAGATGAGACTCAGGGGTAGCTAGCAGCGCAGAGAGAGGAGTCTAGGGCCCATATAGCCCAATTGACACAACTTTTACAGCAGGCACCCATAGTAGCTCCGGTAGCTCAACCGGAGGGGCAGGGTCATGAGGACCAGTCTGATTCACTTGATAGTGCAGAGGGAGCTGCTGAATTTGTGATGGTTGAAAGATTTCACCAAGTGGAGCCGAAGGAATTTGATGCTTGAGAGAACCCACTTGTGGCGGTCGGTGGTTGGCAGGATGGAGTACATCTTTAGAGTTATGGGATGCCCGGATGTACAGAGGCCGAGATGTGCGGCCCATGTTCTCACCCGACACACGGTGAGTGGTGGTGGGAGTCCACTGAGATAAAGCTAGACCGGATAGGTCTTCTCCGACCACACAGGAGTTCTTTGAACGAAGTTCGGGGCTAAGTATGTTAATGACGAGGCTCGTGAGAAGATGGCAGAGGCCTTCTCGAATCTGAAGCAGGTTACGGCGAGTATTATTGCCTATGAAAAGAAGTTCTCTCGAATATAGTTATTTTGCCCGGAGCTCGTTGCAAGCGAGGAGCTCAAGACTAAGAAATTCATTAGTGGGCTGAGGAAGGAGGTTGCTTAGGATGTTCGAGCACTCGCTCCTGAGAGTTATGACCGAGCAGTGGAGTTAGCCACAATCTATAATTCGAAGTATCCGTCGGTGCGAGGATTCATTGCACCGGCTCGGTCGATTCGACTGCTCAAAGATTACAGTCATAAGAGGAAGTTTGGGTCTTCTAGTGGTTCCCTTTCGGGGACAAAGCAGATTCGCCGTCAGGGCCAGTTTAGAGGTCGTGATCAGCGCCGACCTCAGGGTAGAGCCCAGGATCGCCAGCAGGGCGGGACTAGGCAGCCAGCTCATTGCAACAAGTGCGGAAAGACACATTTTGGTTTGTGTGGAGCATCGCCCGGTGCTTGCTGCTTGAGATGTGGCGGGAAGGGCATTTGGCTAGGTCAGTACTCGAGTTTTAGCAGCAGCGGGGACCGGTCCAGCCAGCAGGGCAGTGTTTGCCACTACTCGCCGGGAGGCGAGAGCGTCTTTGATAATGCGATTCTTGCAGTGTATTTGCTTGTCTTAGAGTATTATGCATTTGTATTGTTTGATTCGGGTTCGACCCATTCTTTTATATCGATGCATTTGTTAGACAAGCTTGTGTGGAACTCGAACCTCTAGGGTTTGAGTGTGTGTTGCCACTCCCTGGGGTGAGTTTGTTAGCTAGCGGTGAGAGTTAAGAGTGGCCAGCATGGATATCCGATGAGACTCTAGATGCTACCCTCTTAGTTCTGTCTATGAGTGGTTTTGATGTGATCCTTGGTATGGATTGGTTGGCGGAGAACCATGCTTTGATAGACTGCCGCCGGAAAAAGGTTGTGTTTAGGCCACCTCAAAAGCCAAGCTTCAAGTTTCGCGGTGCCCAGGGCGGAATTTGCCCGCCATTGATCTCAGTAGTGAAAGCCCGTAGATTGTTAGCTCGAGGAGCTTGGGGTTTCTTGGCAAAGCTGTCAGGAGATGATAGTACTGCGATGTCTGTTGACATGATCCCTGTGGTGCAAGAGTTTGCAGATGTTTTCCCTGAGGAGTTGTCGGGTTTACCCCCGAAGTGGGAGTTAGACTTCACCGTTGAGCTGAAGCCAGGGACTCTTCCCATTTCTAAAGCCCCGTATCGTATGGCGCCAGCTGAGTTGAAAGAACTCAAAGTGTAGTTGCAAGAGATGCTGGATCGAGGTTTCGTTCGGCCGAGTGTGTCCCCGTGGGGAGCACCTGTCTTGTTTGTTAAAAAGAAGGATGGATCCATGCGTTTATGTATAGACTATAGAGAGCTGAATAAAGTCACGGTGAAGAATAAGTATCCCCTGCCGCGTATTGATGATCTATTCGATCAGCTTCAGGGAGCCTCAGTGTTTTTGTAAGATTGATTTGAGGTCAGGATACCATCAGCTGAGGATTCGGGATGCAGATATCCCTAAGACCGCGTTTAGATCGAGGTATGGTCATTATGAGTTCGTGGTTATGTCTTTTGGGTTAACGAACGCCCCTGCAGCGTTTATGGACATGATGGACAGAGTGTTCAAGGCATTCTTGGATAACTTTGTCATCGTATTCATAGACGACATTTTGATTTATTCCAAGACAAAAGAGGACCATGCTTTGCATTTGAGGCAAGTTTTGTCGGCATTGCGAGAAAATCAGTCGTTCGCAAAGTTCTCTAAGTGTGAATTCTGGCTAGAGAAAGTAGCTTTCCTTGGTCATATCGTTTGGTAGATGGTATAGCGTTGGACCCCATAAAGATAGAAGCGATCGGTTCATGGGCGGGACAAGCGACGGTCGCCGAGATTCGCGATTTTACGGGATGGCGGAGTTATTATCGGCGTTTCGTGAAAGACTTTTACGCTCGGCGGCACCTAACCCGTCGACCAAGAAGGGTGTTGACTTTGTTTGGGATGCTAGGTGTGAGGAAAGTTTTGTTCGGCTTAAGCCACGATTTGACATCAGCGCCGGTGTTGGCGGTTCTGAGGAGCAGGAGGTTTCGTAGTTTCTGATGATGCTTCCAAGTATGGTTTAGGTGTGTGTGTTGATGCAAAGCATGGGAAGGTGATAGCTTATGCTTCCGCGATTGAAGCCCTATGAGAAGAATTACCCAACTCATGATATGGAGTTGGCTGCAGTTGTTTTTGCCCTAAAGATTTGGAGGCACTACTTGTATGGTGAAAGGATTCAACTGTTCACGGACCACCAGAGCCTTAAGTATTTCTTCACTCAGAAGGAGTTGAACATGAGGCAGAGGAGATGGCTCGAGTTGGTAAAGGACTACGACTGTGAGATCTTGTATCATCCCGGAAAGGCCAACGTTGTGGCTGATGCACTGAGTAGGAAGATGTCGCATTCCGCAGCTTTGTTGAGCTCTCAGGTTGAATTGCGGAAAGAGTTTGAGCGAGCCGGTATCGCAGTTTTGTTGGGAGAGGTTCTGACCGTGGTAGCTTGATTATTAGTTCAGCCGTCGCTTAAGCAGAGGATCATCGACAGTCAGCTGAATGATCCCAAGTTAAAGTGATTGCTCGAGAGAGTCGAGGCAGATGGCGATTTTGACTTTGTTGTTGCACCAGACGGAGGCTTGAGATACAGAGGTCGGTTGTGCGTCCCGGATGACGCAGGGATTCGAGCCGAGTTGCTCGCCGAGGCTCACAGTTCCCCATTCACTTGGCACCCAGGAGGTACCAAGATGTATCAGGATCTCAAGCAGACGTTTTGGTGGATGGGTATGAAGAGGGGCATAGCTGAGTTTGTTAGCCGGTATCTCACTTGTCAGCAAGTGAAGGCTCCCAGACAGAAACCAGCAGGTTTGTTGTAGCCGTTGAGTGTTCCACAGTGGAAGTGGGACAAGATTTCGATGGATTATATCTCAGGGTTGCCGAGGACACCGAGAGGGTTTACCCAGATCTGGGTGATTGTGGACCGACTGACTAAGAGTGCACACTTTATTCTCGGCAGGATTAGTTATACCGTGGAGCAGTGGGCACAGTTATTTTTGGAGCAGATTGTTCGGTACCACGGGGTACCGGCGAAGATAGTGTCAGATCGGGATTCTCGGTTCACATCCCGCTTCTAGATAGCGTTCCAGAAGGGTATGGGAACTGAGTGCAGCTTCAGCACTGCCTTCCACCCTCAAACTGATGGTCAGACCGAGAGGGTGAATCAGATTCTGGAAGATATGTTGAGATCATGTGTTTTGGACTTTCCAGGCAGTTGGGACCAGTACCTGTATTTGATGGAGTTCGCTTACAATAACAGCTATCAGTCGACTATTCAGATGGCTCTTTTTGAAGCGTTATATGGTAAGCGTTGTAGATCCCCAGTGTTTTGGGAAGAGGTTGGTGATAGACAGGTTCTGGGACCCGAGTTACTTCAGATGACGATCGACGCAGTGCAGAAGATCAGGGCTCGCATATTGACAACACAAAGTAGGCATAAAAGTTACGCCGATGTGAGGCGTAGGGATTTGGAGTTTGAGGTTGGTCAACATGTTTTTCTGAAGGTAGCACCAATGCGTGGTGTGTTAATGTTTGGGAAGCGAGGCAAATTGAGCCCCAGGTTTGTAGGGTCGTTTGAGATCCTTGAGCGGATCGGATCAGTGGCCTATCGGTTAGCCTTGCCCCCGTCTTTGGCAGCGGTGCATAATGTGTTCCATGTTTCGATCTTTGAGGCGATGCGTGGCGAGATCCATCGCATGTGCTAGAGCATGAGCCCTTAGAGTTAAGTGAAGATTTATCCTTCGAAGAGAAGCCCGTTCAGATTTTGGCTCATGAGCGCAAAGTTTTGCGCAATCGGGAGATAAGCTTAGTAAAGGTTCTTTGGAGGCATCAGAGGGCAGAGGAAGAGATGTGGGAGTTAAAGGATGAGATGAGGACTCATTACCCGGAGCTGTTCCAGTCTTAGGACTTTCGAGGACGAAAGTCTTTTAAGGGGGGAGTATTGTAACGGCCCAGATTTCCATTCCGGTTTTCCAGGTACTCTCGGTTCAGTATTAGGGAAATCGGTTGGGCCGTTAGAGCATTTTAACCCTTAGGGGTATTTTGGTCTTTTTGCTCCCCAGTCAAGATTTGGGATTTGAACCTTTGCCTTTGTGATTTATTAAGTGAGTTTTATTATTGGAAAAGATCGCTTCAGCCGGGTCTCGAAGAGGAAGTCAAAATGGGATTTTTAGGGATTTATTTTAATGGATTTTAAGGCATTTAAAAATGGGATAAGTATGAAATGAATAAATAAAAGAAAAATCCCCAAATTTCCCCATGTGTTTAATTTTCATTTTTCTCTCTCTCTCTCTCTCTCTCTCTCTCTCTCTCTCTCTCTCTCTCTCCCTCACCCGACCCCTAGCCAGCCCCGAGCCCCCTGCTCGCCCCAGCTCGCCTAGCCAGCCGCACCACGCCGAGCCACCCCCGTGCCAACGTCGTCCCAGTCCGCCCCAGCTCACCCAGCCACAGCTCGCACCGTGCCGACCCACGCCAGCGCCAGCTCGCCCCGCGCCAGGTCGACTAGCCCGCAGACTTGCCGAGGAGTCGCGCGCTCCCCTGTAGTAGCCAGTGCGTTGTGTCGCCTATGCGGCCATTTCGCGTCCTCAGAGCGCCGCCGCTCGCCGCCGCTGGCGAGGCGCGCCAGCGCCCCTACACCCCTGTAGCTTGCCCGCGCATGGCTCCACGCCCCCAGCGCGCGAGCCTGCCCCCCCTGCCGAGCCAGCGCGCCCAGCTTGCTCCTTTGCTGCCGACAGCTTGCCCAGCTGAGTTGGGTTGGTCGAGCCGTGTGTTTTCTCGATTGGTAATTCCCGAGCCTTTTCCTTCTTTGGGTTCTGAGTTGATTGGCTGCTGATTTGTATTTAAATTGGGTGTTTTATTGAAATGCTTAGGTTGTTCGGGATTCGATTGAGGCTCAAAGGTTGTTTGTTGGTCGTGATAGTTATTATTCTCTGCTTGTTTCCAGGTAAGGATTCCTTATCGGGGTTGTGTGGACCCTGCGATGCTTTCGTGATTGTGACTTGTATGCCTGTTACTTTTATGAGCATGTTCGTGGATAGGACAGCTTGTAATTGAATTCTTGCTAGCATGTTTGGCTGTTTGTAAATGTTAGTGCCATGCTAGGTTTGTTCTACCAGCATGCTCGAGATTCCTGCTTTGAGTTCATAGTACCATGCTAGGATATGTATGATTGATGTCTATTATGTATGTTAGCGAGGAATCTTTCACTCCGTACTCTTAGTTAGTAAAGTAGGGTTTGTCATCATCTAGAGGCTGAGAGTGGACATAACGTACATTGTCCCCCTGGTCAGGAGTAAAGAGCGCGCAGCATAACGTACATTGCTTCCCCCCCCCCCCCCGACACCCGATGTGGATTTAGCTACCCACATCGGCATAAGCCTAGTTTGTAGCCTGCTAGAGCGGAACCCTGCCAACGGTGTTAGCCTACCTTGGCCGGTTCTTAGCTTCAGGTCGGTGGTTCAGGCTGCACAGATGAGCGCCGAGGTCCTCGCGCTACTGTGATCAATGACACCGCTTACGAGCCTTAGGCATGCATACCTGGCCCGCGTAGTTTGTCCTTAGGCCCCCACATTTACGCCAGTTGCAGCAGCATGCGGTGTGCGCGCACACGCGTTAGTTGCCGGTTCGGAGAGCTCCCCCGGGCTAATGTCGTGAGTACACCATTCCTTCCGATTTAGAGCGGACTCGGGTACTCTCCGTAAGTCCAGATTGCAGCAAGGGCAAGAGGCCCTTGAGGACATCCTTGGGATCGGTTTTTGAGCTGATCAATGCCCCGAGTGAAAGAGACCTCGGTGATGTCCCGGAATTGGTTATGAGAACCAATCATTAGGCCGGAAGTAGGAGACTTCCGAAGACTCCGGATTTGCCTTATAAGCTCGTTGAGCTAAGATCCGTGTTGATAACTGTTTGCATGTGTACTAGGTTGCTAGATGATTGATTGTATCGTATCGTACCCCGGTTGGGGATTCTTACTGAGTAATTCGTTACTCACCCTTATTTTGTGGTTTTTCCACGGGTAACTTGGAACAAAGACCGAGGCGGCTAGCGGAGGTGGTCGGAAGATCATGGATCTTCTTGACACTCTGTCGTGTCTTACTTTGTTTTGTTTTGAATTCAGCATGTACATGGATTTTGGTCTGTAGGGAAAACTTATGTTTTGTACTATTTTTATGTTTTAAGAAAAATATCGATCGATCCAACATTTTGTAAATGAATGTTAAGTTTGTTTTAATGTTTTCCACTCTTATGTTTGAATAGTTTTTCAATCCGACCCCTGGTTGGGTCATTTTATGTATTTCCATTTGCATGCATTGAGGTAAAGGCCTACTTTAGAACCCCATTCGGGTCGGGTCTTTACAGTTTCGTCTTAGAAATTTCGAGGACGAAAGTCTTAAAAGGAGGGAGTATTGTAACAACCCAGTTTTCTATTCCAGTTTTTGAGGTGCCTTCGGGTCAAGATTCGGTTGTTTGGTTGGGTTTTAGAGCCGTTTGGACCCTTGGGGGTATTTTGGTCTTTTGGCTCCCCGGGCAGGATTTGTGGTTTTCAAGGCTTCGAGGTAGCTCCTCCCTTTGTCGAGGCTTGTTTGTTGTTGGCTGCGAGTCCCGAGGTGTTTGGGCTAGTCGGTTGGATGCTCGGTTGTGGTTTGGGCTTTGGCTAAGTGTTGGTTGGTTGTGTGCTTCCTTTGGGATTCGAGCCCGGGCCCATAGTGTTGCTTTGGGAGTTGGATTTAAGTGAGTTTTATTTATTGGAAAAGATTGCTTCGGTCGGGTCTCGAAGGAGGAAGCCGGGAAATGGGATTTTAAGGTTTTGATTTGGATAAAAGTGGATAAGGATGGATTTTTTGGATAAAATCCCTATTTTCCTTTTATTTTTCCCATTTTCCCTTTTATTTTCTAAATTCCCATTTTTTTCTTTTATTTTTCCTTTTCTTTTCAAAATTCCATTTTCTCTCTCTCTCTCTCCCTCTCTCTCCCCGACCTAGCCCCCCACCTACCCGACCCAGCCCCTTGGCTCGCCCAACCCACCAGATCCCGAGCCCTCGCGCCGAAGCTAGC
The DNA here is from genome assembly GCA_036507275.1 of Sicyos edulis. Classification (NCBI taxonomy): domain Eukaryota; kingdom Viridiplantae; phylum Streptophyta; class Magnoliopsida; order Cucurbitales; family Cucurbitaceae; genus Sicyos; species Sicyos edulis. The sequence goes on from CM071851.1 coordinate 15,554,109, forward strand.
CCTGACCCCGCCTACCGCCGCAAGATGCCGGCCTCGCCGGCCCGAGCCCCGCCCGCCGCAGTGTCGCCGGCTGCGGTCCGTTAGCGCGCCGAAGTCGCCCGCCTGATGTTGGCGTCGCCAGCCCGCGCCATCGCGCAGTGACGCTCAGCCCCTGCTCGTGTCGCCCGAGCTCGCCCAGGCCGTCCCATCTCCAGCCCGAGCTCGCCCAGCTCGTGTCCGTCTGCGCTCGAGTCTCCCAACCTCGAGCTGCGTCGCTCAGTGCCGAGCCCAGCCCGAGTCGCGCGTCCCAGCTCCAGATCGCGCGTCCCCGGGCCGGTCGGCGCCCTAGCTCAGAGCTTGTCGGAGCGCCTGCCGCCGCCCGCGCGCCACCGAAGCTAGCGCCCGCGCCCGCGCGCCTTGCCTCGCCCTCGCTGCTCATGCAGCGCGGCTTCGCCAGCGCCGAGCAGCGCCACCCTGCGCCCAACTGCACCTGCCGTGCAGCTTGCTCGTTCGCGTGTCAGCCGCGCCTCGTGAGTTGCTCCCGAGCCGAGCCCTGTTTATTTTATTATTATTTAGGCCTATTGTGTGATTATTGATGTGTTTGTTTGGCTCGATATAGGTTGCTCGGGTTCGATCGCAGTTATTTTTATTGTGTGTTGTTGCCTTCCGACCAGGTAAGGATTTCTTACCGGAGTTGTGTGGGCCCTGCGATATTTTCATGATATGCCTTGCTTGTTTGCTGACTGTTATGAGCATGATAGTAATAGATCAGCTTTGATTGATTTCTGCTAGCATGTTTGCTTGATTTTACATGTTAGTGTCATGCTAGGTTTGTTCTTCCAGCATGCTTATGATTCCTGATTAAGTTGTAGTATCATGCTAGGTAAGCGTGTTTGATGTCGGTCTTTGCTTGCTAGCCAGTGATCATTTATTTGCTTTGTACTCATAGATAGAGTTGTAGGGTTTGTCATCATCCAGAGGCTGAGAGCGGACATAACGTATCTTGTCCCCACCGGTCGGGAGTAAAGCGAAGCATTGCTTCAGGGGTTGAAAGCGGACATAACGTACTTTGTCCCCAATGGTCGGATATTGAGCAAAGCATAACATACCTTGCTTTTTCTCCCCCCTCCCGGCAGCCAATGAGACTTAGCTACCTCATTGGTGTATGCCTAGTTTGTAGTGTAAAGACCCGACCCAAAAGGGGCTCTAAATAGGCCTTTACCCCAATGCATACATTCAAAGGAAAGGATAATATGCAAATAAGTTTTTAGATTCCCAATTAAAACAAAACAATCAAGGTTCAATCAGAATCAATATAGTTTCTTTCAAAACTGTTTCAAGGCAAATACATTTCCAAAACGTACACTCGATCAGAGATTTATTAAAACATTTGAAACATCCTCAAATTCAATAAAGCGGGAATCCACAAAATCATTGAGAAAACATCCTAGGGCTCGTGCGCTACATGCATTGGGGAAAATGAAAGACAAGAGTCATAGAAATAAAAAGTCGAGACGGCAAAGACGTTCCCATGATCATAGCTCCTTCTTCACCATCACGCCTCGCGCCATGGTTACTGAAAGATAAGTAAGGGTGAGTAACGAATTACTCAAGTAAGAATCCCCGATCAGGGGTACAATCACGATGCACATGGTCATCTAGATGAGTGTATGCAAGCTGTGAACATAAACACATAATAGAGCACATAGCTTAAGTCCACACTTGGACCTCGGATGCCAACTCGTGGTCTTAGTCGGAATAATCCACACCACACAATACGCCCTATACGAGAACCAAGTCTCGGCCTCGGCTGTCTCATCGTCGATCACGAAAGGTACACTAGCTCAAGATCCCGAGGAGCTCTCCGGTCGGGGCGTAAGAATGAGCGTAAGCATGCACCGCGTGCTCTGCAGAACTATGGGGGTGCCGGGTCTAGTGGCAAGTTGCCCATGTCCATCCACCACGCCTAACTAAATCTACGGATCGGTGTCACCGACATAGGGGTGTGAGACACGGACACGTGAACTATGTCGGCTGAACCACCGCACTTTGAGGCTAAGGAACCGGTCGTGGTAGGCTTACACCGGAGCGGTCCTTGCCCTAACAGTGGCAATCAAGGGCTACGGCCGAACACGCCGAGGACGTGCCGATCGTCGGGACGAGGCAATGCCAAGTCATCATCCCGACCGTTGGGGCATTTAACAGTCTGCCACCCTCACCCAAGATTGCAGGGCCTACGGTCGGGTTAGCTAAACCCTTACGGGGTCCAGGGGACGGAGAACTGTCTCGACGTCCCTGCCATGGATGCAAGATACTTTATGCATCAGGCCCGGATGATGCTACCTACCTACACTTTAACCTATCATATCAATAACATACAATCCAATACAATCCAAAACGTGCTCAACAGATACAACGAACCTAGCATGGTACTACGAAGCAAGAACAGATATGAGCATGCTAGAAGCGGAACAACCTAGCATGGGCTAACATGAGAGAACAACATACGAAGTCATGCTAGTCAGAATTGAACAGAGCACCTAAACTATACATGCTGATAATCACAAACAAACATACAAACAACAATCACATAGAACATCGCAGGGTCCACACAACTCCGGTAAGAAATCCTTACCTGGCCGGGAGGCAACTACACACAAAATCCTAAGCTGCGATCGAACCCGAGCTAGCTACCGAGAACCTAACAAAAACAATGATAATCACACTCTAAAGGCTTAAATATAATAAAATAAATAGGGCTCGGCTCGGGAGCAACTCACGCGATGCGGCTGACCCGCGGACGGGCGGCAAAGACGGTGGGGCTGCTTCTGGCGCGGATGGGCGCTGATGGGCGCAATGGGGGCGACACCTGGCGCTGATGGGCGGCAAATGGGCGACACTGGCGCTGGCTGCTGCTGACGGACAGCGCTGGGCGCGGATGGCGCGCTAGGCGCGGACGCGCTGGGGCGGCACGCGACGGGCACAAGCGCGCAGACGCAGAGGCGCGCGCGCGCGACGACGCGACGACGGGCGCTTCCGGGCTGCGTCGCGACGCGAAGCTCGGTGGCGATGGCGAGGCGCTGGCGCGCGCGCGCGCGACGCAGTGCGATCTGCGCGGCGCGCCGCGACGCGACGGACATGCGGAGTCTGCTGCGCGCCTCTGCTGCATTGGCGGCCGCGGCGGCACGGGCGCTGGGCTGCGTCTTCTTTGGGCGCTGGCGTCTGGGCGGCTTCTGGCTTTGGCGCTGAAATTTCGCTGGTGCGATCCGCTGAATTTGCTCGACCGGCTGCTCATTTGGGTTGCTTGGCTGGGCGGAGCAGCGCTCGGGGCTGCAAGGGAAGAAAATCACGGCAAGGGGCTTGGGAGAGAAGAGAGGTTGGGCGGCCATGGAGTTTTGGGGAGAAAACACAAAACCTAATTTCTTTTCATTTAACCAAATGCACAAAACTCCAAAGATCCAAGGGTAACTAAGATATGACGCGGAAAGAGTAACAAGAGCTCTCCATAGCTCAAGCGCACGCCTCCTCACAGCTTTTCCGGAGACCCAGGTTCGAATCCCAAGCGCAACATAAATTTCCTATATTTTTACTTTTGTATCTATCCATGCTCAAACCCATCCACAAAGCCTCAAAACTTACATAATACCATCCAATAATTTTAGCAATCTGAAAAAGATATAAACGGCCCTGACGGCCCGACTAAATTACCAAAATACCCCTAGGGCATACCTCAAGACCAGGGATGAAAACACGGGCCGTTACAATATTCCCTCCTTTTTATGACTTTCGTCCTCGAAAGTCCTTAAGATCAAAACAAAGACAGATATCGCAATCTCATCCCGTCTTCCCCGCTCACAAGCGGCCTCCTCTGAACTCTCGACTCCTCCTTTGAACTTTCACCAAACGGATCCCACGATTATGCAACGCGTCTACGTCTCAAAGACGAGAATACTCACAAAGCTTCCCCTTGAAGTTCAAACCTCAATCACCGGTGCAAAGGCTCAAAGTCCACAATGAACAATGGGTCCCAGCACATCGCCCAACATCGATACATATAAAAAAAAAAACCGTGCACACGGTGTCAACAAACAAACTCAACCCTACAACAAAGTGGCCAAACAAATGAACCTTCCAGATTCCAAAACTAAACGGCCTACTCTTACTTCACAAAAAGACCAACAAACCTCAAACCTTGACTACTGACCTTAACGAGATACAAACGAACCACCAATCGGCATCGATCCAAAAAGACAAACTTCTCCAACTAGAACACGACCACAACACTTAAGCAACCATCTTAAGGAGAAAATCGCCAGCAAGGAACATCCAACATTCCTCTCAAGGAAAACTCGGGAAGCAAGGACTAAACCATCACGCAGACTATCTCTGCGACACAACACCTTGAGGAAAACGGCTCAACGACTTACCAACCAATGCCACGGCACCTGCGTGCCAACTCACTCAAACGCGGCTCTACTAACGCCAACCGGGAACTCACAACAACTAGGAACAAAGCCCGAGAAGGGCTTGCTCTGGGAGAACTCAACCCAAACTTATAACGAGCAACGCCGCCTCCAAGCTACTACTCAACTCTTAAAATTCAACGGCTACTCAAAGGACTTCCCTTTAAGCCTAAGCCTAACTCATCTTCCAACCGTAAGCTCCACTCCTAAAACCTCACAAGGAAAGCGGATAACGACAACCTCAAAGCTTACGGATCCGGGCCACACGAATCCGCAAGACTACCTCGCAAGCTATCACTCGAGGTGGCATCCAATGAGCAACTCAACCACCACAGAGGCTAGAGGGAAAGGAAATCTTCAATCCCCAAAGAACCAACAACTTGCCGAACAACTCAACTCTTCTTGGTGGCCTCCGCCCTTGCGGGAACAAACAACTCTTGCTTGCTAACAACACAAAGCGAGGACCCTCTCATTTGGTGACCCGGCTGCGCTACTCGATCGACTACACAACTCGGGAGCTAAGGCGACTCGCCAAGCGGGAAACGACTTCCCAAAGCAAGCAAACTCGGAAGGGCGTGAACTCCACACACGCTCATTGACTTGCTCAAACCCAAGGCAACAAGAACCAACTCTCTTGGAAGCAACACCCAAGAGAAAACTCAACCAATCGGACCACCAAAGCCGAAACAAACAAAGCACTTGCTCAATCTGCGAGAGGAGGGGTCAACTCCCAAAACTTCTTGACTAGGAACAAGGCCTCGGCAACGCCCTCCGGCTAGAACCGAACTAGCTCTCGAAACAACAAACGAACCAAATCTTGGCCAAACACTCACAAGAGGCGAGAACAACCTTTACTGCAGCCTCTAGAACACCATCCAAGAATCCGCTTAAGCTGGACAAACGACTACTTCCAAGCGGCCAACAAACTTTTCCTTCAAGCTAGCGCTTCCACCATTAACTTCAAGACCAAGGAGTAACGACAACTCCCCGAAGGAAACGGCTCTTACAAGCGGACAACCAACGGACGAGAGAACTCCACATACGCTCACCTGTCTTGCTCCACCGAGCAACAACATCTAATCTCACGGGGCGTAACAAGGGTCCATCTCGCATGAACCTCCAAATGCCAAGCGGGGCAACTCAACATCCCGGAAACATGAAAAACAACCAACATGGTACAAACCACTCGCCCCCACGAGCAAAACTAAACTCTAACAACTCCATTCCACACCTTGGTCAACACCAAGCATCAACTTGCCACCACACCAAAACCACTCGGACTTTACTCCAAACAAACACTAGCTTGCTAGTCTACCAAGGCGCTAGCAACTCCACCGAGGCTACAAACTACACGCCTCCGGCTAGCCAATGAAACTCACTATTTGGGCTTGACTCGAGCTCGAGAGGCTCTCCACAACCTAGGGTTCTTCGGCAACCCTCGACACACACACTGCTGCCGACATACGATCTAACAGGATAATTGCTGAACAAACAACTCCAATTTCCGGCATCCCAACCATCTTTGGCCAACTCCAACTCCTTGGGAACCTAGAGGACTCGAAACGCTACTGAGCACGCGTCATCCTCCTACTCAAAACATCGGCCACAACATAACTTCTACCCAAGGAAGGATCCGAACAACTCTCTTAGCCATGACGATCGGAAACCACGCGGCTTAGCTACCACCGCTCTTGTTGGTTTCCAACTAAACTCCAACCAACGATCAACAAGAAGATCCGCCAACCAAGCTTAGGCCTAACTTAACAAATCTTGCCTAAGCAACAACTTGATACCACGAGCACGGTATCCTTACCACCTCAACCAAAGCCTTACAACAACCACGGAGTCCAACTTCTCAAGGAACCGAGCACGAGATCTCCAAAGCAAACCCTACATGGATCTCAGAAACTCTGCCGCCACGGAACGAACCACACAAAACACACTTGTGTGCACAACTCCCAACCTTCCTTTAGAGATCCAAGACTAACAAGCGCTTTTCCACAAAGCAACGATAACTCTGGCGGCAATGATACAAACAATCCAAGGAACACCAAAAGTTCCATCTCTACACGATACTCGAAGCTGAGGCAACCTTGCTCTACCAAAGCATAATCATGCCAAACCAAACTTACTTTGTACCAAGCCTCTACCAAGGGTGCTTACCCCTAAGGCATCCAAAACCTCTCGCAAGGTATCTGCTCATCTTGCCTCAAAAGCATCCAACTCGCCTCATAAGCATCCAACTCATCTCGAGAGCATCCAACTCATCTCACGGGCATCCAACTCATGGTTCCCCTCTTTGGGACCGAACTCGCATCTACAATGCTCACTCAACTCGAGGTTTAGGCACCCGAAGGTAGTGGACCGCACTACCAACCACAAAGATCTCTTGGCCTTAGCACTAGCGTGAGACTCACACGCACTAACACTTGCCACCGCCAACCTTTGACTTACTCGACCCCGGTAACTGCTCGGGAAGAGGCTCCAGCTCCTCTCGAACATCCTTTCACTTGTGGTCCTTCAACTACCACTGAACTAGCCCTCTTGCACGACCTAAACAAGTGCATTTTCCATAAATGGATCCAATGGCTAAAGAAGTGTGCTGAACTCCGGACGGCATAGAACCATCTGCTATGCCAAGCCAAACTCAAGCTGAACGGACTTAGTGCCAAAGTGGCACACCAACCAATGCACCTCAAGTGCTACTACTACCAAATCAACATCCGAGAAGCGGGGCATTTAAACAACAACAGGCTCGCAAGGGAAGGCAAAGATGACCCTTCATCCGCCTCAAGCCACTAACACGGCAACTTGCCAAACAATCGGGCGATGGTGGAGACTCGCTAGACCACCTCTCACAAGGGATTTCCACCACCATCCGATGAACCAAGCAAAGACAGAGAGCGGCACACCTCGGCCTTTGAGCAGCGAGGCATCCCACACACGGATGCTAAACTCAAACTGGCCAACTACTTTACTACTATCGGTGGGACTTACTAAAACATCGAGCTCTACAGGCATCCATTTGCCAACACGGGCGTCTCCAACAACGCCAACAAACTCATCCGAATAAACTCTGCTGATCATGCCATCCAGGGAACCTCCGGGGCTACAAGAGCTCTTGGGGGAAAAATCTTTGAAACAAACTCACACCGGGCTATCTGTGCCGGGACTCCTCACTACGCGCTACAAAATGCGCGCTGGGTCTCCGCTCTCGATAGCTAAAGACACGCCATCAAATCTCTCATGGTGGAGCACACTCTGCGCTCAAGGAGTCTCACTGAGGCGCTGCTAGCCTCTACCCCCTCCTCTAGGCAACTCAAGCTGCCGGGCCAAACGGCATGCGGGCCTAACAACCCGGACGCGGCCTCAACATCAACACGATCTGTCCAACTCCTCGGTCGGACATGCCAAGCGCCCTGCTCCTGCAGGTGCGATCAACATCTTCGGCGACCTGCACGAAGCACCACCACCCTCTCACTAGGGAAAGCAAGAATCGGGCCACAAATGGCCAGCGGAGTCTAAGCTCGCCTCCTCTAGAACGATGTCCCGGGGCATCCGGATCTATCTGGATACCTCAACAAGTCGCTAAACAAGCTGCTCGCAGATCTGAGAAAGTTGGCATGATGGCTCACTAAGCCCAAACCAACAACGAGTCGAACACCGCTCGTCTCCGCTCCACAACACTACACAAGGCATACACTAGATGAAAGGTATTGTAAATTCTTAACCCTTTTCTAAAGCAGAAAACTTAGGCGTACTGATGATTGTCTGAGTCTTGGTGATCATGGGAAAGACGACCTACAACAAAGGTCGGGTCTACAAAGTCTATGACTCGAGCTCGATACCAATCAGTAAAGACCCGGCCAAAAGGGGCTCTAAATAGGCCTTTACCCCAATGCATACATTCAAAGGAAAGGATAATATGCAAATAAGTTTTTAGATTCCCAATTAAAACAAAACAATCAAGGTTCAATCGAGAATCAATATAGTTTCTTTGAAACTGTTTCAAGGCAAATACATTTCCAAAACGTACACTCGATCGAGATTTATTAAAACATTTGAAACATCCTCAAATTCAATAAAGCGGGAATCCACAAAATCATTCGAGAAAACATCCTAGGGCTCGTGCGCTACATGCATTCGGGGAAAATGAAAGACAAGAGTCATAGAAATAAAAAGTCGAGGCGACGACAAAGACGTTCCCATGATCATAGCTCCTCCTCCTTCCACCATCCGCCTCGCGCCATGGTTACTGAAAGATAAGTAAGGGTGAGTAACGAATTACTCAAGAAGAATCCCCGACCAGGGGTACAATCACGATGCACATGGTCATCTAGATGAGTGTATGCAGCGTGTGAACATAAACACATAATAGAGCACATAGCTTAAGTCCACACTTGGACCTCGGATGCCAACTCGGGGTCTTAGTCCGGAATAATCCACACCACACAATACGCCCTATACGAGAACCAAGTCTCGGCCTCGGCACATCTCATCGTCACGAAAGGTACACTAGCTCAAGATCCCGAGAGCTCTCCGGTGTGTTGTAATGAGCGTAAGCATGCACCGCGCGTGCTCACTGCGGAACTATGAAGTGCCGGGTCTAGTGGCAAGTCGCCCATGTCCGATCACCACGCCTAACTAAATCTCGGATCGGTGTCAGCGACATAGGGTGTGAGACACGGACACGTGAACTATGTCGGCTGAACCACCGCTTTGAGGCTAAGGAACCGGTCGTGGTAGGCTTACACCAGAAGCGGTCCTTGCCTAACAGTGGCAATCAAGGGCTACGGCCGAACACGGCGAGGACGTGCCGATTGTCGGGACGAGGCAATGCCAAGTCATCATCCCGACCGTTGGGGCATTTAACGATCGCCACCCTCACCCAAGATTGCGGGGCCTACCGGTCGGGTTAGCTAAACCCTTACGGGGTCGGGGACGGAGAAGCGTCTCGGCGTCCACGCCATGGATGCAAGATACTTTATGCATCGGCCCGGATGATGCTACCTACCTACACTTTAACCTATCATATCAATAACATACAATCCAATACAATCCAAAACGTGCTCAACGGATACAACGAACCTAGCATGGTACTACGAAGCAAGAACAGATATGAGCATGCTAGAGCGGAACAACCTAGCATGGGCTAACATGAGAGAACAACATACGAAGTCATGCTAGTCGGGAATTGAGCAGAGCACCTAAACTATACATGCTTGATAATCACAAACAAACATACAAACAACAATCACATAGAACATCGCAGGTCCACACAACTCGGTAAGAAATCCTTACTTGGCGGGAGGCAACTACACACAAAATCCTAAGCTGCGATCGAACCCGAGCTAGCTACCGAGAACCTAACAAAAACAATGATAATCACACTCTAAAGGCTTAAATATAATAAAATAAATAGGGCTCGGCCGGGAGCAACTCACGCGATGCGGTGACACGCGCTGACAGGCGGCGGCAAGACGAAATGCTGGCTGGCGCGCGGATGGGCGCTGATGGCGGCAAATGGCGACACCGGGCGATGATGTGGCGGCAAATGGGCGACATCGGCAGCTGGCTGCGCGACGAGACAGGCGGCGCTGGCGCGAGATAAGCGCGCTAAGCGCGGCGCAGCTGGCAGGACAACACGCGGCGCGCGAGCGCGAGCGCGAGAGCGCGCGCGGGCGCGCGCGCGCGCAGCGGCGCGACGGCGCTGCCGCGATGCGGACGCGAAGCTTCGGCTGGCGATGGCGAGGCGCCGCGCGCGCGCGGCGGTGCGTGGCGGCGGCGCGGCCGCGACGCGAGCGGACGCGCTGGCCCGGTGCTGCGGCGCCTCTGCTGGCGGCTGCGGCGGCTGGCGCGCTGGCTGCGTCCTGCTGGCGCGCTGGCTACGTCTGCTTTGGGCGCACAGGCGTCTGGGCGGCCTCTTCTTTGGCGCGCTGAAATTTCTGCTGGTGCGATCTGGGTTGGCTGCTCGGGAAATTTGCTGCTCGGGTGGTCGCTTGGCTGGCGCGAGCAGCGCTCGAAGTGCTAAGGGAAGAAAATCACGGCAAGGGGCTTGGGAGAGAAGAGGGTTGGGCGGCCATGGAGTTTGGGGGGAGAAAACACAAAACCTAATTTCTTTTCATTTAACCAAATGCACAAAACTCCAAAGATCCAAGGGTAACTAAGATATGACGGAAAGAGTAACAAGAGCTCTCCATAGCTCAATTGGCACGCCTCCTCATAGGCTTTCCCGGAGACCCGGGTTCGAATCCCAACTGCAACATAAATTTCCTATATTTTTACTTTTGCATCTATCCATGCTCAAACCCATCCACAAAGCCTCAAAACTTACATAATACCATCCAATAATTTTAGCAAGCTGGAAAAAGACATAAAGCGGCCACTGACGGCCCGACCAAATTACCAAAATACCCCGGGGCATACCTCGAAGACCGGGATGAAAACACAGGCCGTTACATGTAGCTCGCTAGAGCGGAACCACCTTAGCGGTGTAAGCTCGCCTTGGCGGTTCTTAGCTTCAGTCGGTGGATCAGCCGCGCAGGATGAGCGCAGAGGGCCTCGCCATCTCGTGATCGGTGACACCGCTTCGAAGTCATAGGCATGCGTACCGCCCGCGTAGTTTGCCCTTAGGCCCCCGCATTTACGCCGGTTGCGAGAGCATGCGGTGTGCGCGCACACGCGTTAGTTGCGGTTCGGAGAGCTCCCGGGCTAATGTCGTGAGTACACCATTCTTTCCGTTAGAGCCCGACTTTGGGTACTCTCCGTAAGTCCATATTAGTGGTAAGGGCAAGGAGGCCCTTGAGGACATTCTAGGGATCGGTGTATTCCCGAGTGACGAGATACCTCGGTGATGTCTGGATTGGTCGATGTATCCAATCCATTAGGCCGGAAGAAAGAGACTTCCGATGACTCGGATCTTGTTTTATGAGCTCGTTTGAGTTATGATCTGTGTTGGTAGCATTTGTTTGCTTGCATGCTTTGGTACTAGATGTGATTATATCGTATTGTACCCCGGTTGGGGATTCTTCTTGAGTAATTCGTTACTCACCCTTATTTTTGTGGTTTTTCCACAGGTAGCCATGGTGCGAGACAGGATGGCTGGAGGAGGAGCTGTGATCATGGAAACCCGTTGTTCAACTCTGAGTTTTATGTTTATGATTTAAATGTTCTCTGAATGCATGTAGTTGGGCACGGAGCCCTAGGGTGTTTTCTGAATGTATTTCCGGATTCTAGCATTGTTGTAAAGTTTGTATGTTTTAAATAAATCTCTGATCAGAGTAAGTTTTGTAAATGTATTTGTCTTGGAACAGGTGCTTGGAAACAGGGACAGGTTTCAGGAAATTTTGTTAAGTTTTTAAATGGATGTTTTATGTTTTAGTTTTTACTTAGAATCCGAACATCCTCTTGCAAATTTTCTGTAGATTTGTAATGCATGCATTGAGGTAACGGCCTAGTTAGAACCCTTTCGGGTCGGGTCGTTACAACATAAGACAACAATAGAAGGAGACGAACATGTTTTTTTCTTTGTCCCTCTCCCTTGTATATTAACGATAGTTTTATTTTTTAGTGTCAACTTGTTATTGACATGTGATATTAGTTTCTTTATTCTATGACTATATAAGTTTCATAGTTAAAAATGTTTGTTATGTCATGATTTAGAGTTATTTTCTTGATTCCTTTTTTGCATAAATTGGCATCGTCACTCTATTTGTATATGTTGGTTTTAGAATTTTAGTATATCATTGTTGAATTATTTTCATATATTTTTTTCTTCTAATATTAACATTTCAAGACTTCTCCCACGTTATAAATTAGCAAGTGGAAATGTTGAATTGAATAGAGAAACAAGGGGGATAAGGTAACTTGTTTTTTCTTCTTTGTATATCAAAAACAAGATTTATTTATCGTGAATTCTTTTTGACACAGAATCAATACGAACTGAATGTGAGTTGATGCGCTTTGTATTGGACTCAAAAGGATCGATAAAATGTATGTTTGAGGTAATCTTTAAGGATGTGTTTGGTGTGGGGGTTAATTTTAATTCTCTTAATATACCTGTTTGATGGAAGGTTTTCTCTACTCTGATTTAACTTAATACCCAACTCAAATTTGAACAGTCTTTACTGTTCACATCCGAGTAAATGTTGCTCCATCCCTAGGTTTAGGGATTTTCTCTATTTCTTTTGTTCTCTCTCGTCTGCGACTTATTCCCTCTTCGACTTTTCGATTTCTCTTTCAATTCAAGTTCATCTCTTCTATTTCTTTCACATATATATGATTCTACCTTCACTTTCACGTTCATTGACAACCGATTTGCCTAGTTTTAAGGTGCCAATGTGAATAGAATCGAGAAAAGGAAAAGATTCATCGACGTGTGTTGAATTGTAAGAACTCGACTTCTAAAACCATCATAGACCCAATTCTTACTCAGCATGCATGATTTAAAATACTGTTATAACATAAAACTGTAAAAGATGTTAAAACAAATAACTGCTTTATTCTGTAAGTGCCCCCCAATAAAAATAACTTAAATCAACATTTGTGCCTCTAACCAGAGATTATTAAATCAGTTTGAAATAAAATAAAATAAAATAAAATAAATCAACTCTAACTATCATGCTGAAACATTAACCAAAGGAAAGCATAAAATAAACAATGAATGTGTGGACTCCCATTATCCATCAACGCCTCATATAGCCGTCACGGTGCAGTCCCAAGTTACCTGGTGGAAAACCATAGAAGTAAGGGTACAAAGGTACTCAATAAGAATCCACAATCGGGGTACAGTACACAAATCATCACATCATTCAACATACTAGATATACATGCAAACTGAACAACTTTCAATCCAAACTTGAGTTATCAATATAACTCTCGATATCGAGAGTTTGCTGACTCCCGACCTAACAATCAGGTCACTGCACTGATTTGAAAACTTGGGGAACAATCCAAGTGTTCGGCTCTAGACAATCACAAGGAATGATGTCCTGACTACACTAGTGCGATGAAGCCTTCCTCTCTACATCTAGTGTGTGTGCACGTACACCGCATGCAGCTGAAACCAAGTAAATGCAGGCCTATGCAGACTATATTGGTCTAGGTTCACATGCCTAACAAGACTCAGAATTAGTGTTCACTAATCCACAGTCGGTAGGAGGCCATCGGCACCCTACTATGGCAGCTTGTTCACACCCAACACTTGAAGCTAAGGAAACTCTCATGGTAGACGTACACCATTATCAGAATTCTGCTCTAGCAAGCCTCAAAAATAGGCTATACTGGGGACGATATGTTACACCACATCCCCGGTCCTAAGAAGGTGCATGCTACATCACGTCCTCTCAGAGCCTCTAGATGATGACAACTAACATGATATATAATTCTAAGATTTTCTACGTGCTCAATTCCTTAATAGATTACCAACACACATCAAACAGATAGTAGTCATCCCTAGCAAGATACTAATATAATAGACATGAAACTGATACATGCTAGCAACATAGACTGGTTATCATCACAGAGTATCTACCTAACACACTCGAAAATAACAATGTAGGGTCCATACAACCTAAGTAAGAAATTCTTACCTTATTCTTTAGTATTGAACCAATTCCTCAAGGTTCAACGAACAATGCTCCTAAGCGTGATTACCTAAATTACATACACTAATTAGTCCGACTAGTTACTTAGTTTGCATACACATAATCCTTCATTAAAATTAGATTGTGACTTTTAATTCTACTTAATCAAATGAACCCAACTAATACATTAATTTATTATACTAACTCTCGATCTAACCCCCACTGGTCATTTATTCATGGCCACATCTAAGTTATTATTTAAATTCCTCAATTATCATAAATTGTCATAAATTGCAATTTAACATTTAGTTGGCTAAGACCCACCATTCTTATTTATCTAACATGACTTTTAATTAGCAACAGCTTGTATTGATTCTCCAGCTCTAGAATTCAATTTCATGTTAATTATTTAATCATCCCATGTCCCACCATTAGGCAGACATTATTTAAATTGATAGTTCAAGTTCCATTTCCACAACCTGCCCATTTATTGAGGCATAAATTGAATAATCCAGGTAGTTCGAAATAAGTTCAAGCAGGCCAATGGTCCAAGAATATTTTAAGAATTTACCAATCCTCCAAGAAGGTCCAACCCCAAAAGATCACCGCTTCGCAGCTGCCCTAGGTGATGGTCGACATATTAAAAAATTCGTTTATTAAAAATGGGTGGAATTGGATGCAGATCAATTTGGAGTCAAGAAGGATACGGATTAGAGATACAATTTTATTTTATTTAAGAATTACCCTAAACCCAAAAGCCCCAATGCTATCAAGTCTTACCAGCAAAGATGGTTCAAATTAAGAGGGTTGGCGCAACGCGATCAATCTTGGCAGTGAGGACTCGGCACGACAATTGCGATGGTTGCTCTCTGGAACTCTCTGTTTTCGCTAGAATACGATTGATGAGGAAAATTACAAATGAAAATGATCGCTAAAAAAAAAAAAAAGAAACCTTTTTTTTCCACATGGCTCTCAACCAATAATTACAAAACGGGCCCTCTTTATCCCAAAATCACAAAAATAACCATGAACCCATTAAATAACCAAAAAGGCCCTAGGAGTGAATTTATCAAATTAACCTTAAGGTTAAAACTGTAATAACGACCCAACAAACAAAGTGATCGGTTAGAAAATCATACCTGGAGAGTTGTAACGAAAATTGGGGCGAATTCACATTTTTCTAGTTTCGATTTGGGTTACGTTTTATTGATTTTAGGAGGATGGAAAGGATATTGGGTAGGATTTGGGGAAAAATATATTTCCGATGATTCTTCTGGGAATGGAAAGATTTTGATTTTTTTTTCATGGGGCTTCATTTTAATTGTTGATTAATTTATTCTTCTGGAACTTTGTATCTTTGCGATTGAGGGAATTTCAACTATGATTTGTGTTGATATCCACCACCAATTTTCATTGCCATTGATGATTGAGCTTGCAGGCTTTGACCCTTATGGGATGTGATTAGAGTTGAGAAGAAGAGTTTGAGGTCAATGATTTGGGATGTTTTCTTTTGCTACTCTGTAAATTTAAGTTTCTTAATTCTTTTTTTCTTTTTCATAAAATACTTTCTATTTTTCTTCTAATTGTATAGGACCTCTATTCATGACAACTAGTTTTTTAGACTCCCGTGTTTTCATTTTCAAGAGCCACCTAGAAGAGAAAGGAAACATTTGTATCATATTCAACATATTTATGTTTTTATCATGTTTTTATTTATCTGTTTTGTGTCAAGCTTTAATTCATTTTTCCCCTCAATATATTATGAGTGACAACTATTTTATTTGGAGAACAAACAAATTAGAAATTTGAGGATTGAGTATTGTGTTGTTGTGTGGTGTGAAGTTGACCTCTTTTGGTTTAAAAAAAATGATGTTTGGATTGAATTACTAATTTAGACCTTGATTTTCTTTAAATGCTAGAGAGTTCTTTGTGTTTTAACAATAATTGAGGTTTGGTCATTTACACTTATTTGATTAACTATGCTATGAATCACAAATATTAACTCAAATAGTGCTAATTTGTTTTTATTTTTTACTTTTATATTTCAATCCAAAAGGTTAAAAATATACTTCTAAATAAATAGGCATTAAACACTTTTTTTCTTTTAATAATTAAAACATAATTTTAAACAAATAAGATATATATCATTAATTATAAAGAGAAAATATTTTGATGTAATTACACTAATTTAGCAACCTACCCCGAACAACAATTGAATCTCAACAACTTTCAACAACTATTGGATGTAATGTGAATGTGAAAAAAAAATATTAACAGAATAGTTAAGAAATACACAAATTTACTAATTACCAAAATTAGGTTTACCAAAGTTACACAAATATGCATACCAAACACATTATGTTTTCTGAATAAAAAAAAAAAATTATTAAGTTAACCCCGACTTAACTTAATACTTACTCCAAACAACATTCAGCTTAACTTAACTTAACACTCAACTTAACTTAACAACTTAACTTAACACCGACTAACTTAATTTTAATCCTTCCACCAAACACACTCTAAGAGTGCTTAACTTCTTTCGTATTCATAAGTTCCTTGACCATGTATCTTGAAGTTTTGATATTATAATAATTTCCTCAACCTTACACTACACGTTTAGTATTAGTTTATAATCTTCTTTATTTTTGTATAATAGGCATGCTGTTGATTTGTACAAGTTTAACTAATAATATTTCTAGCATTTTTTTTTCGTGTACTTATAGTTTATCATTATATTTGTGTAGGTACTTTGTTTAAGACAATGATCTTTTGCATCGACAGTTATCGTCTATGTTGTCAGTTAGTACAAGTTGTTATTGTCTATGTTGTCAATTAGTACAAGTTGCCTAAATATTTGATTTTTATCGTCGTTTAGTTCAATATAATTTGCAACTCGTATATAAAAATGTTTTTGTATAAGAACACGTTAAAGTTCTATTTTCATTGTGATTAATGAAATCTGTTTGGCTTCTATGTAAATTGTGGCATTATTTTTGAAGTGCACTATTCTTTTGAATAGATAGGTTTTATTGTAATTTTAATGAATCAAATGAATAAATAAATTAATTATAATCCATTTTTAAAAAGTTAGGAAATATCTTTCAAGATAATTTTAAATTGTCATCAAATTCAATTTATGATAACTTTAATCTATGAAGAAATTAACTCATGACTATAACTCAATCATGTTATCTCTTTTATGACAGTTTTAAATTATCAAGAAGTAGAAATCATGACTATTACATATGTCATGAAATGTGATTCATGACAATTTATTATTTAATTTTATTTGGAAAATAACTCTACTTATGAGATTTAAAACTGTCATAATAACAAAAGTTAAAATTATAAAAAAAACAAAATTTTGTGACAATTATAAAATCTCATAAATAGAGATTCATAACATTTTTAACTGACGTGAAATTGTTTTTATGACAGTTTTAAAATGACGTAAATGATATTTCATGACATTGTTATTATATATCATAAAAAGTTTACCACGATTGAAGATATTATGATGGAGCCCAAATTTAGACATAATTGTCCTAGTAAATTAGTTATGACAATTTAATTGTCATAGAAAGTTGAAATTGTAGTAGTTGTACTATTGAAACCTTTAGTAAATCTATTTGAATCTTGTTATTTCAGAGTGTATGTAATGCGATTTTGACTAAACCATTTTACACCTTGTGTCAACTCTCTATTCCTTATCATTATCTTTAATCTCTAGCAAGTTCTCGTGTACGTCTCTATACTGTTATTTTTGTTAGGGACCGTGTCCTAAAGATCTAGTAGTTTGTATTTAAAGAACAAGAATTTAATGTTATATTTCAATTATTAATAAAGGCTATTATTTTCATTAAAATTTCATTCAACTTTATTGCATTAACTGGATTAATAGCGATATACCCATGGTTATTTTGATGTACACTTAGAAAAGTATGTAGGACATACAAGTGGATCTAGTACCAAGCTAATAACCTAAACCGTCTACAGTATATGGACTAATCTAGGTGTCTAAGTCCTGGTGACACTGCTGGTATGACCTACTTTGCAAAGGTTGCAACACAACCTGATCCTGGTTGTTCATGTTAGGGGTGCACAAATGAACCTAGAACTCGAAGAAACCAACCTAAAATATAAGGGCTGGGTTGGGTTGAAACTTTTTGGAACCAAAATTTAAGGTTTGGGTTCTTCGAGTGCTCGGTATATTTGTGCACCCCTAACATGAACAACCAGGATCAGGTTGTTTGCAACCTTTGCAAAGTAGGTCATACCATCAGACCAGGACTTAGACACCTAGCTTAGTCCATATATTGTAGACGGTTTAGGTTATTAGCTTGGTACTAGATCCACTTGTATGTCCTACATACTTTTATATATATATATATATATGTTAAAACAAAAACAAACCCTAGAAATAAGTAGTCGCTCACGATTTTATCAAACTTTGTTGTCGCCTTCTTGCCATTTTATCTACAAAAAAATTCAATTGGTTTTATCAACTTTTTCGTCGCCTCCCTTCATTCATTCAAAGCAGTCATCGTCTCCTTTTCTTTTATTTTGATTTTTTCATCGAGAAACATAGGACACAGGTAATACTTTTGATTATTTTTTTTATAAATGTTGCACTTGGGAGAACCTTTGCCCTTTCATGCCAATTTCATGGTGCTTACTCCCTTTGCGCTTTTCCCTTTGGTAACTGATGACATATTTTTGTTTGGGATTTGTGGACGATGGCATTAATGGGTGATGTTTTGTGTTTGGAATAATTCTCTTCTAAAGCTTGATTAATTAGTTTAGTGATTGATTTATGTAACTAAAAAAAAAAAATTTAGGATGGATTACATTTTATTTTATCGTTTGTTTGCGTAAATGTTAGAGTGTTAGGATGGATTATGATTAAGGTTGATGGATTAGTATCATTAATTCATATTAGTGTAAATGTCCATTGTTCTCTTATAATATCAATCCAAAAAGTGTTTATGATTGGAGGTTATTGTTTTAAGTTTAAAATTTTGAAGTTTACCATGCATATAACTTATTAATAGTATAGGCAAAGCAATGTCAAATAGATTGTGGTTGTATTTTGTTGATTTGATTATGATGTTCTTAAATATTTAGTTGATTTATTTTAGTTTAATTTTTTTTATAGATGGACAACAATATTAGTAATGCTACAAATGAATCACAAATCAGGATGTAATGATGAAACTTCTCAACATCTCAATTTTAGTCAAACTTCTAAACCACCTTTATCTTCAAACTCTAGGAAAGAGAGACCTTGTAAGCCATCTTCTAGTGTTTGGTATCATTTTACAAAAATGGAAATGGGTGTTAATGAGGGAGCTAAGTGTAAATGTAATTGGTGTGATCAGGATTACGCTTGTGATACTACAAGTTGTGGAACTAGTACTTTGTGGAAGCACTTAAAAAACATGTGCAAAACGTATCTAAATAGAGACCAAGTCAAAGGACAAACCACACTAACTCTTGTTCCTTGTAGTTCCAATGATGGAAAAGGAGGGCCCATGATTACATTATTTAGTCAACAAGCATGTAAGGGACCGACCCGAATGGGGCACTAAATGGGCCCTTATCCCAATGCATGTATTCAAAGTAAAGGACATTTAAACAAACATGATTTCGGATTCCAATTAAAACAAAAACATTCAAAATAACTCCTTTAAAAACTAGACAATTTCCCTGGAACCTGTCCCTGTTTCCAAGCACCTGTTCCAAGATAAATACATTTCCAAAGTTTACTCGATCGAGAGATTTACTAAAAGCCATTCAAAACCTCTGTTCGGATACAAAATTTGGAATCCACAAATATTTACAAATATCCTAGGGCTCGTGCCCGACTACATGCATTCAGGGGAAAACAAAACACACGAGAGTCATAATACAAAAATCGAGTTGGAAAGATGGGCCCCATGATCACAGCTCCTCCTTGAGCATCCTGTCGCGCACCACGATTACCGTGGAAAACCACAGAATAAGGGTGAGTAACGAATTACTCAAGAAGAATCCCCAACCGGGTACAATACGATATACATGGTCATCTCGATGAGCGTATGCAAGCTATGAATATAAACACAGAATAAAGCACATATCTTAGCCCATACTTGGGCCTCGGATGCCAACTAGGGTCTTAGTCCGGAAATAATATCACACACATCGCCTCTATACGAGAAACAAGTCCCGACCTCGGCTGTTCATCGCCGACGAAAGGTACACTGGCTCACAATCCCGAGGAGCTCTCGATCGGCGGCCGTAATGAGCGTAAGCATGCACCGCGTGCTCTCTGCAGACTATGGGGGTTGCCGAGTCGGAGGCAAGCGCCCATGTCCGATCACCACGCCTAACTAAATCTTTGGATCGGTGTCACCGACATAGGGGTGTGAGACACGGACACGTAAACTATGTCGGCTGAACCACCGCACTGGGGCCAAGGAACGGTCGTGGTAGGCTTACACCAGAAGCCGTCCTTGCCTTAACAGTGCCAATCGGGGGCTCTCGCCAAACATGCCGAGGACATGCCGGCCGCCGGGACGAGGCAATGCCAAGTCATCATCCCGACCGTTGGGGCATTTAACAGTCTGCCACCCTCACCCAAGATTGCAGGGCCTACCGCTTGGATTAGCTAATCCCTCACGGGGTCTAGGGACGGAATGACTTGCTCGACGTCCCTGCCATGGATGCAAGGTTCTTTATGCATCAGGCCCGGATGATGCTATCTACCTGCAATTCTAACCTGCCCTAGCAAACAGCAAACAATTCCATAAAATCCAATACGTGCTCAATAAGAATACAACGAGCCTAGCATGATACTACGAAGCAAGGAACAGATACGAGCATGCTAGAGAGGAACAGCCTAGCATGGATTAACATGAGAATTAAATCAGGAAAAATCATGCTAATCGGGAATTCAGATTAGAGAACCTAGCTACACATGTCAATAAACACAAACAAGCAATCAATCAGCAATCACATATAATATCGCAGGGTCCACACAACTCCGGTAAGAAATCCTTACCTTGGTCGGGGACGAATTCATGGAAACCTAGGCTACGAACGAACCCGAACTAGCTACCGGGAACCTAACGAGCACAACACAATTACACACAATATCTAAATAAAATAAAATAAAATAAAATAAAATAAAAATAATTCGGCTCGGCTCTCACTCGACTCGGCTCGGCTCGGCTCGGCTTGGCTCGGCTTGGAGGCTCGGCTCGCCAGCAGGACACGCAACGCGGCGCTGGGGCTCGGCTTGGCGACACGGCTCGGCGGCACGGCTCGGCGACAGGCGCACGGACACCTGTGGCCATTGGTCGTCGCTACGCTCGCGATGCAGAGGTGCGAGGGCGCGCGCGTGTGTGCGGCGAGACTTGGGCAAGACGCAAAGAAAGAACAGAGCACAAAAGCAGGCGAAGGAGACAACCCAAAATCGAGCGATCCACGGGGATTCGACAAGCGATTCTTCGTTGGAGAACTTCCCTACACTAGTTGCACACAAACCACCCAGAAAATCACTTCACCATGGCCGTGAAACGAAGCCCGGAAGAAGGGGCTCGGAACGAAGAAGAGAAGAAGAAAGGAAGGAAAATTTACCTTCAGCCCGGAAAAAGGATCGACCTCAGAGTTGGGGAAGACAACCACGATCGATTCGAGTCGAGAAGGCGAAATCGCCGAAAATCGCCCGATCGGTCGAAGGAGAAACGAAGGAGAAATCGCGAGGAAGAAGAAGCTTCAGGCGAGCTCGTTTTTATATGAAAATCCCTGCGCCACGGCATATATACCAAATCGCGCGTAGATTAACAAACACGCCCGATGGCTCGGTGGCGCGCCTTGCCTAGCACGCGACACGTCCCTGGTTCGAATCTCACTCGACGCGCTATTTAATTCCTCATTTAATTTTACTCATTCCCAAGCCCAAATGCCTTCACCAAAAATCCCGATCCTATTCAAATTGACTCATAATTATTCCGGCAAGTTTCAATTTCAAAACTGGCCCTGTCGGCCCGACCCAAAATTACCAAAATGCCCCTAGGCCTCCCGGGAAGACCGGGATGAAATTTCCGGGCCGTTACAAAGCATATAGACTAGCTTTAGTTAAGATGATAATCATGAAGCCCTTCAAGTTTGTAGAAAATGAGAGGTTTGTATACTTTTGTAGTGTTACATGTCCAAAGTTTGACCTTCCATCAAGAATGGCAATCGCGAGAGATGTGTTACAACTTTATATAGAAGAGAAAAAACAACTGAAGTTATTTAAAAGTAAGAACTATGGAAGGATTTGTCTGACAATAGACACTTAGACTTTGCCGCAAAATATTAATTACATGGTACTTAAAGCACACTTTATAGACTCCGAATGGAATTTGCATTAAAATATTTTGAACTTTTGTCAAGTTGCTAATCATAAAGGAATGACTATTGGAAAGGTGATTGAAAGTTGTTTGTTAGAATGGGAATCGATAGAATTTTTTCCATCACTATTGATAATGCAAGTTCAAACGATGTGGCTATTGCTTACATTAAAAGAAGGCTAAGAAGTTGGAAATCTGTTGTCTTAGATGGTGAATCAATACACATGAGGTGTTGTGCTCACATAATGAACTTTAATGTTAATGATGGATTGAAAGATATACACGACTCAATTACTAGTGTTCGCAATGAAGTAAGATATGCTCGATCATCACCTAAAAGGCTGGAGAAATTCAAAGGTTGTATAAAACAAGAGAAAATTAGAGTAAAGCTTTGGTTTGTTTAGATTTGGTTACTAGGTGGAATTCGACATATTTGATGCTTGACCATACACTGAAGTTTAAGAAGACTTTTAAAGCATTGGAGGAGGAAAGAAAAGTTAATGATTATGAAGATTATTTTGAGCAAGATAATCGTGGAAATAAAAGATTGAGACCACCAACTATTAACGATTGGGATGATGTGAAGGTGTTTGTTAAATTTTTAAAGAAGTTTTATGATGTGACTACAAAATTAAGTGGTTCATTATATGTAACATCTAATGTCGATTTTCATGAGCTTTATGCTATTTAGTATACCCTAATCAAATTGAGCCTAAACCAAAACTCTATTCTTTGTAAGATGGCTTTAAATATGAAGAAAAGGTTTGACAAGTATTAAGGTTCGATTGAGAAGATGAATAAGGTTATGTTTCTTATTGTGGTACTCGATCCTTGTTACAAGTTAGACTATTTGACGTTTAGTTTTTTTTATGTTTATGAGGATGATGTGGCCAAAAAGATGGTTAATGATGTTAAGGCAGTTTTTGAAAGTGCGGAATTAAAAAGCAAGATTCTATTTCAGCATTGATCAAAACATAAACTTAAGTAGTGATATAAATGAAAGAATGATTATATTAATAAGTTATTGAACATATATATAAGAAATGAAAGATAGGGTCAACAGGGACAGAGACTTTCTTTTTCAATCTTCATCATCTTAATCAAAGCTATTAAAGTCGGTGGTAGAGACAATGTCTTGGAAATTTGGGAAGGCGGGTCTGCGAAATTCCGGGTCTAAGTGAGCCAGTGTGTCAAGGATCACCCTGTCTCTTGTTTTCGCATATTTCACAAACCTCTTCATACTTTTGTCGAGCAGCCAAAGGCTATGCCCAAATTTCTCATGCATCGTCCTCTTCATCTTTGTTGGACGAGTAGACACCTAGAGGTGTGTAGAAGGTCCTATCGGATCTGTCAAGTTTTCATGTTTAGATGCGAACTCAACCATGAGGCATTGGATAATGCTTTCCACTTCATCAGGCTTGCAATTTGATGGTGCGTTTCCCGTTCTTTTCTGCTTGACGAAGCTTGCCTCATCCTCATCCGCTCTGTCTCTAATTCTGCGTCAAAATAGGTCCTCTGGTGTTTTTCCTTCCCGATGCGTCCTCACTTCTTCCTCACAAACTGCAGCCACTTCAACGGGTCTAGAAGGGTCTGCGTCTGTTTCTCTTCCCCTCTCAACCTTCCTTTGGTTGAGTTCCTTCAACATCCAGTCAAACTTTTCAGCATCCTCGATTTTCATTGAAGGTGTTAACCCTTCGAAATACCTTGAAGTATCGGAACTATCAATCTTCACCACTTGACGTGGTGCTGAAGTAATAACCCTTTCCTCCCAGGCCCATCTAAGGACTCCTTGTAAGAACCGGACCAAAAAATGCGGTCCAAAACCTAGTTCTTACTCAACATGCATTTAAATAAAGCCAATCATTTCAAAATCCCTGTTTAAAACTTTAAAACAGCAACACATCGGGGGGGGGGGTGGGGAAATTAGCTTCTTTATTCAACTAAACATTCTTAGATAAAAACCTGTTAAATAGAAAACATATCCTGGCCAGTATTGTATTAAAAACATAAAAATAAAAATAAAAGTATAAAAACATTATGCGAAAATCCCTATAAGGACTCAGTGTCTAACTACATGTTGAATAAACAAAAGACATAAACAGAGTATGCCGACAACTCCCATTATCATACAGCTCACACCGCTAGCCATCTCGGTGCTGTCCCAAGTTACCTGGTGGAAAACCACAGAAAATAAGGGTGAGTACAAAGCACTCAGTAAGAATCCCCAACTGGGGTACAGTACGAAGCATCAAATCATCTGGCATCCTAGTATACATGCAAACAGTTACCAACACAGATCTTTGCTCATGAGCTAACGAGGCAAATCCAGAATCCTCGAAAGTCTCCTACTTTCGGCCTAATGATTGGCTCTCCTAACCAATCCCAAATGACATCCTCGAGGGTCTTTCTCCCTCGACCAAATGACTAACTCAAAAGCTGATCCCATCTAGATGTCAAACATCCTCGAGGGTCTTTCTCCCCGGCCAAATGATCAACTCAAAAGCTGATCCCAACTAGATGTACTTGAAATTGCGATTCCACTGCTAATATATTGAACAATAACGAATTCTTATGCAAAACGCAATAGGAATCACTTACGCCAAGTATACGCGGTCGGGATTGCAGCAAGTAATAAGTATATAATTTTATCGATCCCACAAAGAATTTGAAGGGGTTGGTTCATCTTAAAGGTAAAAAATAATAAAGACACGAATTGGTTGAGAAGGGTGTTTGGTTTGTGCATAATAATAAAAGTCTAATGCAGACACTATGCTAACTCTAATGCAAATGTTAATACTAAAGCTAAAGGAAATGCTGATGCTAATTGCTTGTTTTAATTCGAGATTCGGTTAACCACAAACGAGTTGTTTGGTGATGTGAAATTCAAGCTACCCAACCGTCACAATGCTTCCGCATTTGTGGAATGCAGTGCCCAGCTTCCGCTGCAGGCTCTACATAATTAAGCTCCGGGTTTCGCATGCATTAGCGGGATTACTACGTAACTTCCCATTGCTTAGCACGATGGATTCATTGTGCAATACTAACATATCCTGATGGGTTTTCCTCCAGGTTGAGTCAGTTGGAGGCTAGCATACGTGGGTAGCGAGCCGACGCATACTTAATTAAAATTGAACAGTATAAATTAGATCACCCACATTTGAAGTTCCTAAATTTCAATTAATCAAGCTAATATGACACTATGACAAATGCAACTGGCCTCGCGATTCCACTGCTAATATATTGAACAGTAACTATCTCTTACGTGAATGCAATAGGAATCACTTACGCGCAACTATACATGGTCGGAAATTGTAGCAAGTAATAAGTATATAATTCTATCAATCCCATAGAGATTGATGTCTAGAGTAAATACCACTTACGTCAAAGTCGTGCGAAAAGTAAAATAGAATATACATAATAAGTGGTTTTGTTTTGTTTAATAAGATAAGATATAATGCAGAAATAAAATGCATGCAATGAATAATGCTAACTATGTATTCCTTGAAAATGCTAAGAGTGCAGACTAGTCAGTGAATGTCTTACTTCCTTAAAAAATTTCACTTCCGTGACTCATGATATATGAGTGAACCAGCTTCCGTTGTGAACACCATACTAAGCACAGGGGGACGTAAGCAATAGTGGGTTATT
This sequence comes from Sicyos edulis, assembly GCA_036507275.1. Classification (NCBI taxonomy): domain Eukaryota; kingdom Viridiplantae; phylum Streptophyta; class Magnoliopsida; order Cucurbitales; family Cucurbitaceae; genus Sicyos; species Sicyos edulis. Next base: position 15,580,158 of record CM071851.1, read on the forward strand.
CCTAACGCCCTAAATGATGAACAACTATTCAGTCAACCTATAGTAGCGTACTGGGTCAACATGCGATTCCTCTTCCGATTCTTCACAAGGTACATGTGTGGGTAGCTAATCGACGCATATATATAAGTAAATATTTAGCTATGTAATATTCAAAGACCAACACAAATAACATGCTCTATTCATACTTAATCATGATAACTCCTATAACGCAATCATAGTAAATGAACATCAAATAGAAGTTTAAATCAGATGATTTTATTATGACTATAATAATTTCTAAATACTATAACTACTCCTAATAAAAACAATAAATGGAATTGGCACGGTTGAAGGTGAGTAGTCTCCTTGTCATTAGTTCCCACAGAACCACCATCAGCTTCTTCGCAGTAGACTCACGTCCCTAGATTAGCTTATGGTGAACCGACCAACTCAATGGATTCTGCTCCTTGCTTTAGTATTTATAGGATTGAATTTCGTGATCCGCAAGTAGAAGTGAGCTGTACAAATCATCATCAATGTATATTCCATGATTTCCGTCGGGATTTATTCGATTGCCATTGCCTTGATTGCATAATTGATTCTTTTGATTCTTTCCTTGTAGATGAATCTTTGTCGACCGGTATTCCTTCCTGGTTCAGCATATCTTCGCAATCCGCTCAGTGTTTGTGTCATTGCCTTTTCCTTGATGCTGCACAAAATCCTGCTAAAAACGTAAATTAGGCACAGTTGAATTGTGATTTGTGCTAAAGTGCAGATTCATGCTTTAGATGCGATATTATGAATGCATGCAGATTTTCTAGGTTATTTCTCCGTATTCCCTCTAAGAACGCAGATATTCTTTGCCTAGTTATTAAAGTAATGCATCCTAAACATCCTAAAATATGCTCTCTTTGAGAGTTATCACACCCCCAAACTTACATCATTGCTTGTCCTCAAGCAATGCTTATCTGCTTAAGTTGCTTATTTCATTAACTCAACAATTTTTTTTTTTCGTCTACTTTCATGATTTTTAATACACATCTTATTTCCAGGAAGAAATTTCATTCTCCTTTCAGTTTTCAAACTTTCCAATAGATTCAGTTTAAACCCTAAAATTTTCCTTATCATGACAGAAAAATTACTCCTCATCGCAAGTACTCCATAATGCTCGACCCATTGTTTTGCAATCGCATCTAATTCAAAGTTTGCCCAACTTACTCTCTAAAGGTATCTGTTCCGGTCCTTATGTCTTTTGAGGATTTTTTCTATTATGCTTTTTGCATTCCTCACAAGTTGCACTCATATCTAATAAATTCCATAGTTCTTAGCGTAAATCATTTGAGCATAAAACAACTTCGCCTAGCGAAAAAATTTCAAGCTTGTGCTAATGTAGACAACGGAATACTTAAGGTATCCTTGGGCTCATACGTCAGTAACGACCTTCTTATTTTTGATAGAGTAGGTTGTTTTTTTTTTTTTTGAAGTTTAATGCAATAAACGGGCTGCCCTCACCTCCAAACTTAAAATCCTTATTGTCCTCAATGAAGGTGAGGCTTAGTTCCCTCAAACTTTTCTATTGACGTGATTGCTCTAAGCTATTGTGAGTTTTTTTAGCTTCCTTGCGAATTTTTGGTGCTTTCTATCATTTATGATGAGGATTATTCTAGCGTTAGGTTTGAATCTAAGGGAACTTAAGAATTCTACAACTTGAACTAATGTTTCTACTAGATTTAATTATTGCGATAAAAACACTTATTAGACTTCCAAAAGAAAAGAACTACTGGATTAAAGAAATAGCATGAAAATTAAGTCAATAGTGTCCTAAATGCATGATCCTAATAAGCATCTAATCGTGAAGTGCATGCAGAAGTAAAACAGAACATAAGAAAAGCGCAATAAAAAGGGAGCGAGACTTTCATCTACTTTGCTGCTCTGACGCTTTTCTTCCCTTATCCCTTGAAAAACTCTGAATTTTTTGCATGTTTTGGTATTTCAGCCCACTCGGAGTACTCATTTAATGCTTTAGCAGCCTTTAGAATTAGCACATTTCTTGCAAGTGTATAGCTCCAATAGCCTTCCAAGTTTTTGCATAGCTTGTTGAACTGATGCATCAGACTATCTATATTTATGAGCATTTGTTCACTTCCTTCCTTGCCCTTTTCGTCCATGCTTTCCATCTTTCATGGTTGAATTTTTAACAATTTATCAGTTGGCTTCGTTTGCACCCCTTGATCTCTGCACAGCTGTGTAATAGTGTGCTGGTAAAACAACTTTCTATGATTAGCTGAAGCCCATCGTTGAATCTGCCCTTCCATTATCTTTCCTATTAACACTTACTCCGCTTTCGATCGCAAAAAGTAGTAGTGTTTTCTCTTTGCTAACTATCCGTGCATTTGTCGAGGGTATAATTACATTTTTTATGAAAATAATCCATCATCTCAACTCAAGCTTGACATCCTTCATCATGAATGTCCAACGGTTTCTTCACTTGACCCCTTCTACACCAATTACTCTTACGCATTCTTGCATTTGCGACTTGGTAGGTTTCTTCATCAGCCGCCATCCTTCATCTCTATATTCGTTTGGCAGATAGAAGACTTCATTAAACGCCGCCGAGCTGTAGTCAATTAGTTGCCCATCTACTCGAGAGAAGAACTTCCTCTCTTTATGCAACAGCCCAGGTTTTCTTTCTGATTCTCCAAGTATGTTCGGTTGATTTTCAGTTGGTTTTTTGAGCTGTTAGGGTTGTTGAACCCTCCAAGGGCATTTTGGTCATTTGGCCTTCTAGGGGTATTTTGGCAATTGTCCAGGGTTTCAGGTTGTTTCCAGACTTGTGTTGAGTTAGTAATTTATTTTGATTCAGGTTCCAGGTCCAGGAGTTGCTGTTGAGAAGTTTGAAGGTCATTCGGGTTTAAACAAAAAATAGGGAATTAAAAGTGCTATTGTCAGGACTTGAAGGGGGGATTTTTCAAATGAATTAAAAATGAGAAAAAGGAAAAAGAAATTCATTTCTCCTTCTCCCTTTGCCCTAGCCGACCACACCCTCCCTTATTTCTCTTCTCCTTCTTCATTTCCTCCCTTTGCTGAATTCCCTAAGCTCCAAACTCCATCATCTCTTCCAAGCTTCTCCATCTTCTCCCTTGTTCTTGTTGCCGAGATCTCCTCTTCTCCATTTTTGGGTTGCAACACAAGCTTCAGCCGAGCTCTCCCTTTGGATCCGAGAGCTTCATTGCCAAGGTGTCATTCTAGATTTCCTCTCCTTGTTGGTGAATCTGAGAGCACATCTTTTTTAGCCTTCATTACCGAGAGCTTCAATGTGAGTTTTGTTGTGTGGATGTTTAGATCTAGCCGAGAACCAACAAAGTTGGTTGGATTGTGTCCTAACCAAGGTTCTTCTCTTATTGTGCAAGCCTAGCCTAGTCGAGATCCATTGGTGCTTGTGGTTGGAGTGTGCTAGCCGAGACCACCATTATGCTTCCCTCTTTGTCGAGAACATCAAGGTAAGATTGAAGTGGTTGTTTGTGTTGAGCCATCCGAGATCTCCTTTGTGGCCAAGAGCTACAAGGTAGCTTGTGGTGGTGTTGTTTTCCCTTAGCCGAGACTAACTTGTAAATGATGTTGCTTGTGTTGACCTAGCCGAGACTTGGTAAGTGGTTCTGGAAGTGCTTGGCCGAAACCCCCTTGGGAAGCTAGTGTTTGCTCGGGGTTTGGTAAAGCCCTAATTCTTGCTTCGGTTTGGTTGCACAACTTTTTTAGCTTCGGATATTAACTGTTTGTTGGCTTAATTGTTAGGTTAACTAGTTTGGTGATCTGCAACTCAAGGAGCATTCTTTACTGTTAGGTTTCTGCTGGCTTTACAAGTAAGGGTTTCTTGTCGGGGTTGTGTGAACCCTGCGCATGACGATGATAATTCCTAGTTGTTTGTTTTATCTATTTTACTGTTAGTGGATATGTTTTCTGTAGGTTGTCTGGATTAAATTATTAGTGGATAGGTTCTTGCAAGTTTCTTGGATGTTGCTCTTTTAATGATTATGTTATAGTCTTGTATGTTATTGATCTGATCATGTATGTTGTATGCCTTTGTTCATGTGTTGTGATATAAACATGTTAGTGGATTGGTTTTCTGGTTCGTTGTTAAGGCTTGCATGTGACGAACCCGACCCAAAACACGGTCCTAAACTGGGGTTCTCACTCAGCATGCAAGTTAAATATGATAACAAGCGGTTTAGTGCTCATATTTAAAAACCTTTCAAAACATATGAGAAGGGGGAACCCTTAAAACATAACCAACACTTTTCATTTAAACAAACCAACAAAGTAAAACAACCTGGCCAGTATTTATAAAAATATACAATACAATTTAAACAACGTTTTAAACAATGTTCCCCTAGGACTCCTGTTCATCTACATGCTGAATAAACAATGCAATAATAAATGACAGAGTGTCGGCGGCTCCCCATGATCAATCAACTCCCTCCGCTAGCCATCCTGGTGTTGTCCCAAGTTACCTGAAAGATAAATAAGGGTGAGTATAAACATACTCAGTAAGAATCCCCAACCGGGGTACAATACGATACATCAGTCATCTAGCACCTCAACATGCAAGCAAATAGCTATCAACACAGATCATAGCTCAACGAGCTCATAATACAAGATCTGGAGCCATCGGAAGTCTCCTACTTTCGGCCTAATGATTGGTTACCCTGACCAATCCTGGGACATCACTGAGGTATCTTTCACTCTGGGGAATGGGCACACCACATGTCGCTGCAACCGGCGTAAATGCGGGCCTAAGGGAAAGCTGCGCGGGCAGTGCACGCATGCCTATGACTCGAAAGCGGTGTCACTGATCACAGTAGCGCGAGGCCCTCGTCGCTCATCTGTGCAGCCTGATCCACCGACCTGAAGCTAAGAAACGGCCAAGGCAGGCTTACACCGTTGGCAGGGTTCCGCTCTAGCAGGCTACAAACTAGGCATACGCCAATGAGGTAGCTAAGTCTCATTGGCTTCCGGGAGGGGGGGAGAAAAAGCAATGTATGTTATGTTTTGCTCTATTTCCGACCACTGGGGACAAAGTACGTTATGTCCGCTCTCAACCCCTGAAGCAATGCTTCGCTTTACTCCCGACCGGTGGGAACAAAGTACGTTATGTCCGCTCTCAGCCTCTGGATGATGACAAACCCCACAACTCTATCTAAGAGTACAGAGCAAATGAATGATTCATGGCTAGCAAGCAATGACCGACATCAATCACATTTACCTAGCATGATACTACAACTTAAAGCATGAATCATAAGCATGCTGGAAGAACAAACCTCGCATGCCACTAACATGTACAATCAGGTAAACATGCTAGCAAGAGATCAATCAAAGCTGCCCTATCAATATCATGTTCATAATAGCAAACAAGCATACAAGGCACATCATGATATATGGCAGGGTCCACACAACCACGGTAAGAAATCCTTACCTAGAACAAGCAGAAATAATAATAAATCAACCAAGCAAATCAAGCGATCCTCGAGCCTCTAATCACACCCGAATAGCCTAAACATCAAATAAAACACCCCAATAAATACAATAACCAGCAGCCAACAAATCACGGCCCAACGAAGAAAAGACTCGGGAAATACCATCCGAGAAGCCACAAGGCTCGGGCCAACCAACACACAACAGTGAGCGGTGTCGCGGCTGTGGCTGGGCGCTGGCACGGCGCTATTTGGGCGCGAGGGCTGCGCAGCAGCGCGGCTCGAGCTAGGCTCGGGCGACGACGGCGTCGCGCGCGGCTCGACACTGGGGGCGCGCGCGCGCGCGCGAGCGACACGAGCTACGGACGCAGCGCGCGCGGCGCGCGCGACGCGACGGGCTCTGGGCGCTTGATTTGGTGGGGATGGCTCGGCGAGGGGCGGGCGACGCGACTTCGCGGCGGCTGGGGCTCGGGCGACGCGACACGGACCTGGGCGAGCTAGGCGACGAGGCCTGGGCGACATTGCGCGACGCGATCGGGCAGACTGGGTGAGCTGAGGCGGACCTGGACGACGCTGGGCTCGGGCTGGCTCGGGCGTGGGCGGTGGGGGCGGCCAGGGGCTCTGGGCCAGGCTATTTGGCGACCAAGAAGTGGGGTCGGGCCGAGGAGAGAGAAAGGGAAGAAAATGGAAAAAAGGAAAAATGGGGAAATGCAAAGGAAAATGGGATTTTTAATAAAAAAGAAATTTCCTTTTTCTTTTTTATCCTTATTTTCCATCCTTATCCAATTTTATCCAAATTTTCCAATTTCTAAAATAAGCCTTAAAATCCTTAAATCCCATTTCCCGGCTTCCTCCTTCGAGACCCGACTGAAGCAACCTTTTCCAAAGAATAAATCTCACTTAAATTAACCTCCCAAATCAACACTAAGGGACCGGGCTCGAATCCCAATGGAAACACCCAAACGACCATAACTTTTCCCAAAACCCAAATTGCAACCGAACTCCCAAACGAATAGCCCAAACATCTCGGGACTCGCAGCCACCAACAAACAAGCCTCAACAAAGGCAGGAGCTGCCTCGAAGCCTTGAAAATCCACAAATCCTGCCCGGGGATCAAAAAGACCAAAATACCCCTAAGGGTCAAAACAGCTCTAACGGCGCAACCGAACCACTGAATCTGAACCGAAAGCTCCTCGAGAACCGGAATAGAAAACTGGGTCGTTACATTGCATGTAGAATGAATAGACTCTGTTTATTTCTGTTGTTGCTATACTTACTGATAGTGCTGAACTATGCTAGCTCTAGGTTGTGTAGCCATAGGTATTTCTGCTAAAGTTTACCCAGGACTATCCCAGTATGTGTTTTCCAAGATTGGCCCAGTGTGTTGTTGATCAGGTTTGCTCAGGACTAACCTAGTGTGTTACTGTCCCCTGTTAGCTAGGGGTGTTCACATTTATCCGAAAACTGAACCGACTGACCAAAACCGACCGAATCAAAGTCGGTTGGTCGATTTTTTGATAAGGTCGGTCAGAGTCGGTTAAATTAAATAATTAACGGTTGGTCGGTCGGTCGGAGAATTTTCTAAAAAAATTAAATTATAAGAGTAACATCCATGGTTTTCCATTGATTGTTTTTAAAAAAAAGCCTTAACCGACCAAACCGACCGACCGACCGACCGTCGGTCAGAATTCTTGATTCAAAATTTTTTTTGGTTTTTATTATTAGAAAACCGATATGTCGTTTATCGAGGTCAGTTTTCTCCAAAAAACGACCCCGACCAACCGACGAACACCCCTACTGTTAGTCCAGTGTGCTGTTGACAGGTATGAGCTGGACTAGCCTAGTGTATGTTGTCCCTTTGTTGGCCCAGTATGTGCTGACCAGTTTTCAAGATTGACCCAGTGTGTTGTTGATCCCGGGCTATCCCTGTGTGTTGCTACCTATGTTGCTCAAGACTAGCCCAGTGTGTTGTTGTCCCCTATAAACCCAGTGTGTTGCTGACCAGGTATGAGCAGGACTTGCCCAGTGTGTGCAGTCTAGAACAAGCCTAGTGTGTTGTTGTCCTTTGTTAGCCCAGTGTGTGCTAACCTTGTTTGCTGTAGTGACATAGCATCTGAGATTACTCAACTGATTCTCCTGTTTGTTAGCCTAGTGTGTGCTAACCCTGTCTAGCTTTGAGCATAGACCCATGTTGTTGATCATCCTGCTATTTGTATTTGTTGAGACTATCATGTTATTGTGTGATGCTTGTATGCTAGGATGTTAGAGGATCTGTCTTGCGTATTGTACCCTGGTTGGGGGATCCTTACTGAGTGCAATTGTACTCACCCTTTCTGTGGTTTTTCCACCAAATAACTTGGCACAGCATAGAGGTGGCTAGAGGAGGAGTTGGATGATCATGGGAAAGGCCACTGCATCTCCTTGTCCAATCATGTTTATTTTGTTGAACATTTTTTACTTGGATGTTGTAATGTTTTTAAATTTACTTTGGCCAGAGGCTAAATGATTTGGATGTTTAAGTTTTTTAGATGATTTGGGATTATTCTATCTTATAAATGAATGTTTTAAATTCAGTTTTTAATCCCCGTATTTTAATAATGCATCATTGTGTAAAGGCCATTTAGGACTATTTAGTGTCGGGTATACACTTTATTTAGATTCGCTTAGAATTGGCGAACCCAATCTTGTCTTGCGTCTAATCTTGGTGTGGCCAGACTTTCCCAATCTAAGCTTTCTATCTTTTGGAAAGTAGCTTGGGTCATGAATGCATTTGACCATCCTTGATCTTTCCAAAACCTCTTCTTTAGTAATGTAGCATAGCTGGAGGCAGGAGATTCTGCTGCACCTTGTTCCCTTCTCCTTTCACCCTTTTGTCCTTTACGGTGCAGAGCGTTGCTTAAGGCCATTTGAGAAGGATGTAAAAGGTTTAACTTTTGGATAAGACAAGTATTGAGTGAGGTGATCAGGTTTCCTCAGACCGAGTTTATATAGAGGCTGAATATTCAATTCAGAATCCTCGAATAAGGAAAACAATCAATGTTCAAGGAAAATATCTTAAATTATTTGTTCCAATTCCCTACTAAATGAAAAACTATAAAAATGGAAAATTCAGAAAATAGAAATAATTCCTAAAATTACAAAATAAAATAAAATTTCCTAAAAAGCAAATAAATGATGTGCGCAAAGTTAGAGATACCAGATTTCGCATTCTAGGAATGATGTTGAGCAGATCTGGGCGGAATTTTTGCGTTAATTTCGTCCGGCATAGTTAATCCATATTTTGGCCATATTATGATTTTGGGGGCGACGCCATCTTTACCCGCCTTCTCCTGCCTTTCTTCTTTATGCGCCTTAATGCATAGAACTCCTATCACATATAGGACTTATAGGATGTAAATTATGCATAAACTTGGTTGAATTGCCCACGTGTTGCTGCTTCGACGAATCAATTCCTCCGATATGTGCTCTGTTGTTAACGAGAAAAACTCAGTAACGATTAATGGTAAATTGAGGTTTTCAACGTTATATTCTTCTTCCTGCAGATGGATAGAGTCCACATCTTCCCTTTCGGGTTGATGCATACTTGCTTCTATAGGTTCATCACCCAGTATGCCCTCTTGTTGGTTGTTTTCACCTTCAGTCGTCTTTTCAACTTCGGTCATGAAGCTTTATTTGTTGTTTTCTTCCGCATCTTTTGTTTCATCTGCTTCTGAGGCTGCTGGGGTGGCGAACCTTGCCCAAGCTTCTTCTTGTTCCTTGTATCGTCGCTCTTGCTCTCTTTCTATTTCTGCAAGCTGTAGTTCTCTGACCTCTTATGCTTTGGCTATAGTGGCTGCTCAGAAATCCTCCCATGAGAGGTCTTTCTCATAGAGCAAATCCAATGCCTCCTCATTACGTATGTCGGCCTCTAGATATGATCTTTTCGCTTGCCTAGTGCTTGCTGTATAGGTTCCTTCTGGTTCCCGCAGAGAGTACTGGTTTGTGTTATGGGGTTGCTGAGCTCCTAATATGATACCATTATCCCTTAACCATCGTGTTCTCCTTAGTTGTTCTTCTTCCTCTACAGTCATATCCATCGGAGACTGCCTAGAAGTATACATGTGATTTCTATGTTCATGACTCCTGGAATCCCACGTATAACCCCTGTTCCTGCAATCTCCTTGCGAATTAAACTGTTGATCATAAAAGCTGCTATTGTCTTCCCAATATTGCGACTGGAAAACTTCATTTGTACTAAGATGTGCTCCGTTAAACTCCCCCGCATAGCCTTGTTGTTGTAAGTATGGTAAATAGTGCGGAATAAAGTACTGCGTCCATTACTGATTAGTAAACTGATTAGGCTCCATTAATTAGTCATGGTGAAGAATTTCTCTAGGACTTTGTTCCCTGTTGATCAAACTAATTCGGACTTCACGTTTTCCTGAACTAAAAAAGAATTTAATCTTTAACCAATTAAAAACTACTTCTTCCTAAGTATATTAACTCTAAATAATCTATCCCCAGCAATGGCGCCAAAAGCTTGACCTTGCGATTCCACTGCTAATATATTGAACAGTAACTAATTCTTATACGAATGCAATAGGAATCACTTAGCGTAAGTATACGCGATCGGGAATTGCAGCAAGAAATAAGTATATAATTTTATCGATCCCATAGAGATTGATGTCTAGAGTAAATACCACTTAAGTCAGAGTCGTGTGAAAAGTAAAAAATAGAATGTATATAATAAGTGGTTTTGATTTGTTTAATAAGATAAGATAAAATGCAGTAATAAAATTCATCCAATGATTAATGCTAACTATGTATTCCTAGAAAATGCTAAGAGTGCGGACTAGTCAGTGAATGTCTTACTTCCTTAACAATTATCACTTTCATGACTCATGATTTATGAGTGAACCAACTTTCGCTGCGAACACCATACTAAGCACAGGGCGACGTAAGCAGTAGTGGGGTTATTCCTAACTCCCTAAATGATGAACAGTTGTCCAATCAACCTAAAGTAGCGTACTGGGTCAACATGTGATTCCTCTTTCCATTCTTTGCAAGGTACATGCGTGGGTAGTTAATCGACAGATATATATATATAAGTAAATATTCAGCATGTAATATTCAAAGACCTGCACTAATAACATGCTCTATTCATACTTAATCATTATAACTCCTATAACGCAATCATAGTAAATGAACATCAAATAGAAGTTTAAACCAGACGATTTTATTACGAATAGAATAATTTCTAAGTACTATAACTACTTCTAATATAAAAAAAAAAGGAATTGGCATGGTTGAAGGTGAGTAGTCTCTTTGTCATCAGTTCCCACAACACCACCATCAGCTTCTTCGCAGTAGACTCGCGTCCCTCGATTGGCTTATGGCCAACCGACCAATTCAATGGATTCCGCTCCTTGCTTTGGTATTTATAGGATTTAATTTCGTGATCCGCAAGTAGAAGTGAGCTATACAAATCATCATCAATGCATATTCCATGATTTCCATCGGGATTTATTCGATTGTCACTACCTTGATTGCATAATTGATTCTTCTGATTCTTTCCTTGTAGATGAATCTTTGTCGATCGTAATTCCTTCTTGGTTCAACATATCTTCGTGATTCGCTCAGTGTTCGCGTCATTGTCTTATCTTTGATGCTGCACGAAATCCTGCTAAAAACGTAAATTAGGCACAGTCGAATTGTGATTTGTGCTAAAGTGCAAATTCATGCTTTGGATGAGATATTATGAATGCATGAAGATTTTCTAAGTTATTTCTCCTTATTCCCTCTAAGAATGCATATATTCTATGCCTACTTATTAAAATAATGCATCCTTAACAGCCTAAAATATGCTCTCTTTGAGAGTTATCAATCTACTTGCTCTAGATGAACCCTTGTAGTTACTTCCTACAGAATGTTGCTAAAATCCATTTTCTCCTAGCTCTGCCCTAATGAACTTAGTTCATAATACAAATAGAGAACACAAAACATGATATGGAAAACATATTAGAATTGTATTACTGAAGTAAAATGAGTCTAACAGAGAAATAAAACAAACAAATAAACTTCAAACTTCGGACTCTTCTTTTTCTAGAAAGAAAAAGCGTCGACATCGATTTATTACAAAAATAGTCTATTTATAAAGCTTGGCCATTATATCTCCAATTTTTTCAGAATGGCACAAATCAATCATAGCGATATTTTCCCTTTTTACTCTTGCCAAATATGTCTTAATTTGTCTAAGGTAGGAATCCCTTGATTTCAACAATCCGTCTCGTAATGCTTCAAGTTAGTCAACTTCACACAATCAAACGATTTATTCCTTATTTACTTGAAGTGTTTGTAGCCTTTATCTCCCGAGCTTTAGTTTTTTGCAATCGCGTGTCGTAGTCTTTAGCATCGCATTGCTTCGCTAGCGCTAACCCTGCGAAAACAGTAATCAGCATAAGCCTTGCAAAATCCGTGCTAAACATGTTGTTTTGGTTATTTTAAGCACAATCATCCATATCTTGTATTTTATTCCCCTAATGCATAAGCATCGGCGAATTACACCTTTTTTTCCTACTTTTCACCGTACTCGCAATAATTCTTAATTAATAAACGCGAATAATGATCCAAAGTTAGGCTAAAATCTGACTCTATTTTAGAGTTATCAGGAACCCTATTAAAAAATAGATAGTGGGAGAAGGATTAGTGTCAACTGATCCTATGATCTCCATCAAGAACTTGCATCATGAGATCCTAGTGGGGCTACGTGTCGGTAGTTTGAGTCGAACCCCCTTGGTGTGTGTTCACTAGGGTCAATATTAGGGCAAGTTTCCCTAAAAGGATAGGATTGTGACCTTTATTGGAACTTGACTTATCATTCGACCGCTCTTATTGAGAGAGATTAACATGTACGAATTGATGGGGAACACTATCAAGGGATTGGTTAAGGAGTTAGCCAAGTCCTAAATAAAAAATGGTAGCTGGAACCATAGGAATAAGAGTTATCATGTTATTGAGTTTCTAGTTGAGAAGAGTCTCACGCTAGGAAGGAGTACTTGGCCTATCATTTTACGGCACTTGCTCTAAACCTTTGTAGTTGTACCATGGCATTAATAATAAGTAATTCTAGGGTTTCCTGGTTATTTTAACTTGGAAATTTTTTAAAATCAATTTTATGCCAAAATCTATTAATGACGTTTTTAAATGACAATCAAAATATAATGTTCTTTTTCTTATTTTCAGAACTATGTCTAAACCACTTATCACGGTAATTGATAGCTCTAAAAAATAGTATTATTTAGGCTAATATCTTAATATATTCTAAAGGTTAAGATGAGAAATTGAATAAATTTTAGAGTTAGAATAACATTAAGATGAGAAATTCATATAAATACGATGCATGTATGATTTATGAGCCGAGATATAAAAGGTTAAGGAAATTAGCACATTTTAGAGTAAAATGTGAATGTTGAATGCTTTTTGCACTTAAATGCCAAAGATTTCATGCTTCTTAAATTTATTGTTATATCTACATGAATTGGAAACATGGTTAGCATCACATTCAAAGGAGAAGCAGAGGTCAAAATGCACATCTGGATGCTTTGGAGGTTGCAGACCGCAGGATCTCCCAAATAATATTTGCGATTGACAAATACCTATTGCAAAACAGATTAGATGCAAAAGCCTCAATAAGGAAAGAATCGGATGTCGAGCTAATGCCAACTTTCAGATTGCAGAATAAACAAATTGCAATAATCATAGGATTCATGCCTTAAACAGCAAATACGTGATTGACAAATTTGTCGCAAGAATCAAGGGATACGCAATAGAAGGAAATAAAAATTCAAATCAAATCCTTGCCTTCCAAGTCGATTTCTTAGTCCCTAAGTATTCCAAGCCTATAAAAAGGAGAAGAACCAAGAGTGAAAGTGTGCCTGTTTTTGGAGTTCTTCTCCCACACTTGGGATGAAGGTTTCAAAGCGAAATTTGTGTTCCTATTGACACGAAGTCCTGTTCTTCAAGCAGTCGCCACCATTTACCACTTTCCAATTTATCTTTTCTTTGTTTATTTTATGCTTTCTTTCTTTTCAGTACCATTGTTTCCCTTCGAATAGTTCTTGCATTTAAATTAATTCAGTTTCTTTTTCAATGACTTTCGTTTTGTTCTTTTTTATTCTTTCCCTTACTTTTATGTCTAACTAAGCATTTTACGTGAAGGTTAAGGGTGAGGGTTGTAGATATCATGTACTAGGGTAAAGGGAGTTTTTAATTGAAGCATGTTAAATTAGGATCTTAACTAAATAGCAAATGTCGACCGATCATCCACATGGGCTAATAGGTTGTAAATTGGAAGAGGAAATAACCTAAGGCAAGTTTAAATGTTCAATAGGTTAGTATTTTGATGGCTATAGTACTTTAAATCGGAGTTTGGGCTAGGTGCTGAACGGAAGTGGAAGTGAACGTTTGTTAGGCGAAGTATGGCAATTACTACTTACCACGATTTATCCTAGGAATTGTTAGATGGGCCCCATAACTTTAACCCGAGCCTTACATTTCACATTTTTATTTTTACTTTAGCATTTATATATAAAACAAACCAAAAGTCCCAACACCATTCATTTTACTTTTCTTGCACGACTCTTAGATTAATTAACTAATTGTAGACATCAATCCCTGCGGAGAACGATAAAATATAAATACTTATCACTTGCTGCATGCTCGACTGCGAATGCTTTAGTATTAATGCAATTCGAAGTGTAGAACTTAGTTTCACTCTTAGAATTAATCATTTTCTTATTTATACAGCACGAAATCATCGCATAAGTAATGTCAACTGATAAATTAACCGGAGAAAACTATACTACATGGAAAAACAATATCAACGCGATTCTTGTCGTCGATGACAAACAGTTTATTTACCACAAAGGAATGTCCTCCGGCACCGGAAACTAATATGACACGAAATGTTCATGAGGCACATGATCGTTGGCAGATTGCTAACGAAAAGGCAAGGGTCTATATCTTGGCAAGTTCTTGGACATTCTAGCCAAGAAATTGGAGAAAATGGTAACTGCTTTAGAGATGATGATAGCCAGTCATGAGATGTTTGGGCAACCATCGTCTCAAGTAAAGCATGATGCTCTCCGAGCCATTCATGGTGCTAAAATGAAGTCAAGAATGTCAGTGATGGAGCATGTGCTCCAGATGATGACGTACTTCAACACGACTGAAATGAATGGGGTCGTTATAGAGGAAGCTAGTCGGGTGAGCTTATTCCTTAGACACTACCGAGTAGCTTCTTATAATTTAAAAGTAATGTTGTTATGAACAAGATTTCCTTTAACCCTTCCACTTTTCTTAATGAAATTCAAACCTTCGAGTCCATGATGAAAGTCAAGGGCAAAGAAGGGGAGAAAAATGTTGTCACCAAGAATCAGAGTTCTGGAACCACGGTTCAAGGATCAAGCCTAAAGGTCGGACCTTCAAGGCAAAGTTCTCAAAGAAGAAGAAGATTGGTGGGTGCAAGAATAAATGCAATGCTCCAAATAAAGTCAAGGCTGAGTAGGATGAAAAATGTTTCCTTTGTTAAAAGCTTGGTCATTGGAAAAGGAATTGTCCTAAGTACAAAGGAATGAAGAAAGACAAAGAAGGTAAATCACATTTACTAATTCTAGAGTCTTGTTATGTGGAATAATCATCCAATGGTTAGACAGTAGGTTCGGGCACCACTTAATCACATTTTTTCTTCATTTCTTGGGAAGTGACTCTTGGCAGGAGTTAGAAGTTGGGTAGATAACCTTAGAGGTGGGGACCAATGAAATTGTTTCGGCAATAGCTGTCGAAGTGTCAAGTTATTTTTCAGCTATTCTTTTTTATTGTTAGAAAATGTGTTGTTGGTTTATCGGACTAAGAGGAACCTAGTTTCAGTTTCTTGTCTTGTAGAACTATTTCATTCAATAAATTTTAATGGAAATTAAGTTTCTATTTAAAGAATGGCTTGGAGCTTTGTTCGGCAATTAACGAAAATAATTTGTATATGCTCAAACCTAGGGATATATTGGATATATTAATTAGCAAGTTTAATAAATTAAACTTTATGCTCCTATTAATTGTGTCTCACATAATTAATATGTGAATTTGAACTCTTCAAACTCACTTTATAATAAAACAGTGCACTAGCAAGTATGAGCTAGCCTGGGGATCGATGGACCTTTAGATTGAAAGCTACTATGACCTGGGATCCAATCCCTATTCGTTAACATCTAGGCTTAATCCACTAAAGGCCTGAGTTGATCCTTCACGTCCACTGGTATAATCGATCATCTATCATATGATCATTCACGAGCTTGTTCGTAATTCACAGTTGGGACAAGAAATCTGTTCTACCCCTATGATTACATTTTTCTTCTTAAGCGTCACTGATTCCTCTAATGAACAAGTGTTTATAGTCCGACTATAAATCAATGTCCTCTCAGGCCAATGAAAGGTGAGGTCCCTTTATCCAAGCCCTAAAATTAATTCTTAAGGGAACAACTCTACATCTTCCTCAAATTTCGGGAATGCGTGAATTCCTTCTTTTGATGTTGTGTTCCTAGCCACCTACTATGAAAATCCTCAACGTGGGAGACTTATTAACCTAGCGTTGTTTGGCAGTCTCACTCATGCACATCAAATGACGCTTTCATAAAGCATAAGTTCATAACCCACTCATGATTAAGATCACATCGACATATGATCATCCTTAGGGAAGTAGTGTATACGACTCTATAACAGAATTACTAAATCAATTATAAAACTTCTGGTCCCGTCTTATGAAAAAAGTTCTTTTTACATAGGCACTTCCACTCACATGTCTCCACAAGAACAACTAGGATCATGTTGTTTCCGATCTTTGCAAAATAGGTCGTACCATTAGTGACACCATGACTTAGGTGCCTAGCCTTAGTCCATATACTGTAGACGTTTTAGGTTATTAACTTGGAACTAGATCCACATGTATGTCTCACATACTTGTCCAGATGTACATCCAAATAAACATGGAAATATCGCTACTAATCCAATTAATGTGATAAAGTTGAACGACGCTTGTATATTAATGTAACGGCCCGAAATTTCATCCCGGTCTTCCCGGGTTGCCCCAGGGGCATTTTGGTAATTTGGTCGGGCCGACAGGGCCGGTTATGTCTTTTCTAATTGCCGGAAAAATTATGAGATGATTTGAATGGGATCGGGAAGCTTTGTGAAGGAATTTGGGCTTAGTAAAATGCAAAAAGAAATAGGGAATTAAATAGCGCATCGAGCAGGATTCAAACCATGGGCGCTTGGGAAGCTAGTTGGGTGTCATTGCCAATCGAGACACCGAGCGCTCTTGTTAATCTCTACGCGCCATATTGTACTTAAGCCTGTTCGAGTGAGATTTAGTTTTAAAGAGAATTTCGCCCGAGAGTCTTCTTCTTCCTCCTCATTTCTTCATCGACCGACCCGAGCACCTTCGCGATTTTCTCCCTCGCCGACCACGGTTCGACCAAGCTCTTCCTCCCCCAAATTCAAGGTCAATTTTCATTCCCGAGCAGCAGGTAAGCCTCTTCTTCTTCTTCTTCTTCTCCTTCGGCCTTCTCCCCTGTTTCCGATTTCAAATTCTGCTGGCCGAGTGAGTGAGGGAATTGCGTGGTTTTTGTGCAGCTAGTGTAGGGGAACTCATCCAGCCAATTCGACTCGCCAATTCGTCTCGCCAATTCTCCATTTTCGCCAGCCAATTTGCTCGCTCGTCGTTCCTCTGTCGCGCGCAACAGCAGCTGAGCTAGCCCGATCGCCAGATCGCCCGCGCGCGCGTTGCATCGCCAGTGCCGAGCCAGCAGTCGAGCCGCGTTGCATCGCCAGCGCCGACCCGAGCCGCGCCCGCTCGCCCCTGTGTCGCTCCGCGCCCGTCCGCGCGCAGCCAGCGCGCCAACACGCCCAACCAGCCCTATTGCTGCCTCGTTCGTGCAATCGGCTCGTTCGTGTGTCCGTCGCGCCTCGTGAGTTGCTCCCAAGCCGAGCCCTATTTATTTTATTGTATTTAGGCCTATTGTGTGATTAATTGTTGTGATTGATAGGTTCTCGGTAGCTAGTTCGGGTTCGTTCGCAGCTTAGGTTTTCGTGTAATCGTCCCCGACCAAGGTAAAGATTTCTTACCGGAGTTGTGTGGACCCTGCGATATATTATGTGATTGCTGATTGATTGCTTGTTTGTGTTTATTGACATGTGTAGCTAAGTGCTCTATTCTGAATTCCAGATTGACGTGATTTTCCTGGTTAATTCTCATGTTAATCCATGCTAGGTTGTTCCTTTCTGGCATGCTCGTATCTGTTCTTGCTTCGTAGTATCATGTTAGGTTCGTTGCATTCTTATTGAGCACGTATTGGATTTTACTGAATTGTTTGCTGATTGCTAAGGCAGGTTAGAGTGGCAGGTAGATAGCATCATCCGGGCAGGGTGCATAACGAACCTTGCATCCACGATAGGGACGTATGAGATGGAGCTCCGCCCTGATCCCGTTAGGGAATAGCTAACCCTAACGGCTGGCCCCGCAATCTTGGGTGAGGGTGGCAGACTGTTAAATGCCCCAACCGTCGGGATGATGACTTGGCATTGCCTCGTCCTCGGTAGTCGACACGTCCTCAGCGTGTTCGATCGTAGCCCTTGATTGCCACATGTTAAGGTAAGGACTACTTCCTGGTGTAAGCCTACCACGACCCGTTCCTTAGCCCCAGGTGCGGTGGAGCAGGCTGACATAGTTTACGTGTCCAGGTCTCACACCCCTATGTCAGTGACACCGATCCAAAGATTTAGTTAGGCGTGGTGGCTGGACATGGGCAGCTTGCCTCTAGACCCGGCACCCCCCATAGTCTGTAGTAGCGCGCGGTGCATGCTTACGCTCATTACAGCGCCGATCGGAGAGCTCCTCGGGATCTTGAGCTAGTGTACCTTTCATTTGACAGTAGACAGGCTGAGGGCGAGACTTGTTTCTCGTATAGGGCGTATTGTGTGAAGGATTGTGTGGTGGATTATTCCGGACTAAGACCCTGAGTTGGCATCCGAGGTCCAAATATGGACTCAAGCTATGTGCTCTATTCTGTGTTTATACTCATAGCTTGCATTCACTCATCTAGATGACCATGTATATCGTATTGTACCTCGATTGGGGATTCTTACTGAGTAATTCGTTACTCACCCTTATTATTGTGGTTTTTCCACAGGTAACCGAGTTGGAGACAGGATGGTCAAGGAGGAGTGTGATCATGGGGCCAGACCATCAAACCGTGATTTTGTGTTATGACTCTTTATGTTTTATTTTCCCATTGAATGCATGCAACGCACTGAGCCCTAGGATGTTTTCTAAATGTTTTGTGGATTTCAGCATTGTTGTATCTGGGGAAAGTTTTGAAGGATTTTAATAAATCTCGATCGATCGAGTAAACTTTGGAAATGTATTTATCTTGGAACAGTGCTTGGAAAGCGAGGGGCGGTTTCAGAAAATTGTCCGGGCTTTGAATCTGAATGTTTGAATGTTTTGTTTTTAATTGGAATCCAAAATCATGTTTGTATAATGTCCTTTACTTTGAATGCATGCATTGGGGTAAGGGCCCATTTAGTGCCCCATTCGGGTCGGGTCCTTACAGTTGGTATCAGAGCTCAGAGCCATAGATTCTATAGATTGACCTTTTGTTGTAGGTCGTTTTCCCATGATCACCAGCACTCCGACAGTCATCTGGTACGCCTAAGTTTACTATTTGTTGTAGAAAAAGGGTTAAGAATTTACAATACATGTCATCTAGTGTATGCCTTGTGTAGTGTTGTGGAGCGGAGACGAGCAGGTTCTGACTCGTTATTGGTTTGGGTTTAGAGCGCCATCATGCCAACTTCCCGCAGTGTGTGATGTATGTTGTGGCTTGTTGAGGTATCCAGATAGATTCAGATGCCTCTGGGACATTGTTCCAGAGGAAGGCAGAGGTTAGACTCCCGTAGGCCACTTGTGGCCCAGTTGTTGGTTTTCCCCTAGTGAGAGGGTGGAGGTGCTTTGCCTGGGAGTACTACTCCAAGAGAGGAGTTAGCTATCGTTGTGCTTATGTGGATGCTTGTGGAGCAGGTCCCCGTGTGAACTAGCCTGGGTAGCTCAAGTGTTGATCTTGAGCCTTAGTAGATTGTTTGGTTGCCCAGTGAGTGGCTGCAGAGTTGGTAGCCTTCGAGGAGATTGATGAGGCATCTTTGTGCTCCTGCAAAGTGTTGTTGGTTGTAGCCAGTAAGCCGGAACCCTGTGGTTAAGGATGCAGCAAGCAGTGTTCCCTTCGGACTGGATCCGTTGGTGGTTTCCTCAGTTCCTTGATAGAGTTGAACACTCTTCTTTTGGTAAGCCCCTAGAGTAGGGCTAGCTGCTGCATGTTGAGAGAGCCGGCCAGAGTTTGTTGAGCATCATGTGGAGATGCAAGAGTAGGCTGTGAGCCTTCAGCTTGATGAGATGCCTTAGGCATGGTTGTTTGGGTTTGGCCCCGTTGTAGTAAGATGTGGATTTGGTAGTAGTGGCACTTGAGGT
Organism: Sicyos edulis; assembly: GCA_036507275.1. Lineage (NCBI taxonomy): Eukaryota > Viridiplantae > Streptophyta > Magnoliopsida > Cucurbitales > Cucurbitaceae > Sicyos > Sicyos edulis. Next base: position 15,600,156 of record CM071851.1, read on the forward strand.
GCATTGGTTGGTGTGCTGCTTTGGCACTGAGTCTGGTTCAGGCTTGAGTTTAGCATGGGCATAGCAGATGGTTCTATGCCGTCCGGAGTTCAGCGCACTTCTTTAGCCTTGGATCCGTTTGTGGCAGTTGCACCTGTTTGGGTCGTGCAAGAGAGCTAGTTCAGTGGTAGTCGTAGGACTATAAGAGAAAGGATGTTCGAGAGGAGCCGGAGCCTTTTCCCAGTGTTACCGGAGGTTGAGTAAGTCAGCAGGTTGTCGGTTGGTAAGTGTTGGTGCGCGTGAGCCTCGCGCTAGTGTCAAGGCCAAGAGATCTTTGTGGTTTGTAGTGCGGTCAACTACCTTCGAGTGCCTAAATCTGAGGAGAGTTGAGCATCGTAGGAGCAAGTTTGGGTCCAGCTGAAGGACCATGAGTTGGATGGCTATGAGGTGAGTAGGATGCCTTGTGAAAGGAGTTGGATGCCTTATGGGTAAGCACCCTTGGTAGAGGCATGGTATAAAGTAAGTTCGGTTTGACATGGTTATGCTTTGGTAGTGTAAGGTTGCCACAGCTTCGAGTATCGTGTGGAGATGGAACTTTGGGTGTTCCTTTGATTGATTGTATCTCTGCCAGGAGCTAGTGTTGTTTTTTTTGGGAAAGCGCTTGTTAGTCTTGGATCTCTAAATGAAGGTTGGGAGTTGTGCACACAAGTGTGTTTTGTGTGGTTCGCTCTGTGGCAGGAGTTTCAGATCCATGTAGGGTTTGCTTTGGGGATCTGGTGCTCCGTTCTTGGAAAAGTTGGACTCCAGGTGGATGTTGTAAGGCTTTAGTGAGGTGGTAAGGATACCATGCTCGTGGTATCAGGTTGTTGCTTAGGTAAGATTTGTTAAGCTGGACCTAAGCTTGGTTGGCGGATCTTCTTGTTGATCGTCATGACTGAGAGAGTTGTTCGGATCCTTCCTTGGGTAGAAGTTATGTTGTGGTTGTCGTCTGAATAGGAGGATGACGCATTCGGTAGCGTTTCGGGTCCTCTTGGTTTCCAAGGAGTTGGAGTTGGCCAGCATGGTTATGATGCTGGAAAATGGAGTTGTTGGTTGTTCAGGCAGTTGGTTGTAGGCCGTTAGTTGGCAGTGGGTGTCGAGGGTTGTCGGAGAACCCTAGGTTGTGGAGAGCCTCTCTAGAGCTCATTCAGGCCCAGGTAGTGAGTTTCAGTTGCCAAGCTGAAGCCGTGTAGTTTGTAGCCTCGGGTGAGTTGCTGGCAGTCTTGGTAGCCTAGCAAGCTAGTGTTTGTTTGGAGTAGATTTCGGATTGGTTCCAGTGTGGTGACAAGTTGATGCTTGGTGTTGGCCAAGGTGTGGATTTTAATTGCTAGGAGTCAGTTTTGCTCGTGGGGCGAATTGTTCGTGCCATGTTGGTTGTCTTCCTGTTTCCAGGAAGTTGAGAGTTGCCCCGTTGGTACTTGGAGGTTCAGTCCGTGGTGGACCCCTGTTGCTACATCGTGAGATTTAGATCTTGTTGCTTTAGTGGAGCAAGACAGTGAGTGTATGTGGAGCTCTCTGTCCTTCGGTTTGTCCGCTTGTAAGAGCCCGTTTTTTCTCGGATTTGGCGATTTTTGCTACCGTCGGGTTGTTAAGGAATTTTCTGCCATAGCCTCGCCCCTCACTCGTCTGACGAGGAAGGGTGTCGAGTTTGTTTGGGATAGTAAGTGTGATGAGAGCTTTGCTGTGCTCAAGTGCGCTTTGACTTCAAGACTGGTGTTGGCAAATCCCAGAGGGGACAGTGGTTTCGTGGTCTACAGCGATGCTTCCAAGTTCGGGTTAGGTTGTGTGTTGATGCAGCACGGGAAGGTCATTGCTTGCGCTTCCCGCCAGCTGAAGCCATATGAGCAGAACCATCCGACTCATGATATGGAGTTGGCAGCAGTGGTGTTCGCACTGAAGATTTGGAGGCATTACCTGTATGGTGAGCGGATTCAAATGTTTACCGATCACCGAGCCTCAAGTATCTGTTTATTGAAGGAGTTGAATATGAGGCAGAGGAGATGGTTAGAGTTGGTAAAAGATTATGACTGCGAGATTTTGTACCATCCGGTAAAGCCAATGTTGTAGCCGATGTGTTGAGTAGGAAGACGTCGCACTCCGCTGGTGTTGTTGAGTTCACCCATTGCGCGAGAGTTTGAGAGCGGGCCGAGGTTGCGATGTTGTTGGGTGAGGTTGTCGCCAGAGTAGCTCGGTTGATGATTCACCATCGATCAGCAATGGATTATCGATAGCCGGTGAGTGACCCCGCACTTAAGAGATTGGTTGATGAGTTAGTGCCGACGGAGATTTTGACTTTGTATAATCACCGCACAGGTGGGGTGACTTACAGAGAGGCGGTTGTGCGTTCCGGATGTGGCAGGATTGCGAGCGAGTTGCTCTCTCGAGGCCCACATTCTCGTTTGCTTGGCACCCCGGGTACCAAGATGTATCGTGACCTTAGCAGACATTCGGTGGATGGGTATGAAAAGAGATGTTGTAGAGTTTGTCGGTCGGTGTTTCACTTGTCGCAAGTGAAGGCACCTGTGCAGTAAAACCAACTGGTTTGTTGCAACACGAGTGTGCCTCGATGGAAATGGGAAGAGATCTCCATGGACTTTATTTCTGGTTTTCCGAGGACTTCGAGGAAGTTCTCTCAGATCTGGGTGATAGTCGACCGATTAACTAAGAGCGCACACTTCATTCCCGGTAGAGACACTTATACCGTGGAACAGAGGGCGCAAGTTGTTTTTGGAGCAGATCATTCGTTATCACGGCGTGCTGTGAGGATTGTGTGTCGACCGTGATTCGAGGTTCACTTCGTTTCGAGAGCGCCCGAAGGGTTTAGGCATCGAGTGCGGCTTCAAGATGACCTTTCACCCTCGTGATCGATGGATGATCGAGAGAGTGAATCGATTCTGGAGGATATGTTGAGGACTTGTGTGTTGGATTTCCCGGGCGATTGGGACCAAGATCAGATATCGATGGAGTTTGCCTATAGCAACGATTATCGATCGGCGATCGAGATGGCTCCATTCGAGGCTTTGTATTGTAAGCGTTGTCGATCTCCTGTGTTCTGGGAAGAGGTTGGTGATAGACAGGTTTTGGGTCCCGAGTTGCTGCAGTTGACTAGTGGTGTCGTGCAGAAGATTAGAGCTCGCATGTTGACAGCTCAGAGCAGGCAGAAGAGTTACGCCGATGTGCGGCGTCGGGATTTGGAATTTGAGGTTGGACAGCATGTTTTCCTAAAGGTTGCACCGATGCGAGGTGTATTGAGGTTTGGCAAGCGTGGAAAGCTGAGCCCCCGTTTTGTTGGTCCGTTTGAGATCCTAGAGAGGATTGGCAAAGTTGCTTATCGGTTAGCCTTGCCTCCGTCATTGTCAGCGGTACACGATGTTTTTCATGTTTCGATGCTGAGGCAGTACGTGCCGGATCCGTCGCACATTGTTGATTTTGAGCCTTTGCAGCTGAATGAAGATTTGAGCTTCGAGGAGAGGCCAGTGGGGATTCTTGCCTTTGAGACAAAGACATTGCGTAACCGTGAGATCCGTTTGGTAAAGGTTCAGTGGAGGAGTCAAAGTTCAGAAGAAGCCACTTGGGAGCGGGAAGATGAGATGAGATTGCTTTATCCCGAGCTGTTCCAGTCTTAAGGGACTTTCGAGGACGAAAGTCTTATAAGGGGGGAATATTGTAACGGCCCGGAATTTCATCCCGGTTTTCCCGGGTTGCCCCAGGGGCATTTTGGTAATTTGGTCGGGCCGACAGGGCCGGTTATGTCTTTTCTAATTGCCGGAAAAAATATGAGATGATTTGAATGGGATCGGGAAGCTTTGTGAAGGAATTTGGGCTTGGTAAAATGCAAAAAGAAATAGGGAATTAAATAGCGCGTCGAGCAGGATTCAAACCATGGGCACTTAGGAAGCTAGTTGGGTGTCATTGCCAATCGAGCCACCGAGCGCTCTTGTTAATCTCTACGCGCCATATTGTACTTAAGCCTGTTCGAGTGAGATTTAGTTTTAAAGAGAATTTTGCCCGAGAGTCTTCTTCTTCCTCCTCATTTCTTCCTCGACCGACCCGAGCTCCTTCGCGATTTTCTCCCTCGCCGACCACGGTTCGACCAAGCTCTTCCTCCCCCATATTCAAGGTCGATTTTCATTCCCGAGCAGCAGGTAAGCCTCTTCTTCTTCTTCTTCTCCTTTGGCCTTCTTCCCCTGTTTTCGATTTCAAATTCTGATGGCCGAGTGAGTGAGGGAATTGCGTGGTTTTTGTGCAGCTAGTGTAGGGGAACTCATCCAGCCAATTCGACTCGCCAATTCATCTCGCCAATTCTCCATTTTCGCCAGCCAATTTGCTCGCCCGTCGTTCCTCCTCGCGCGCAGAAGAAGAAATGAGCGGCCGATCGCCGATCGCGCGCTGCGCTGGCGTCCTCGCCTGCACCGTGTCACGTCGTCCCTGTGTCGAGCCGCGTCGCATCTCCAGCGCCAGCCCGGCCAAGCGCCGCGCGCCGTCGCGCAGCGCGCGACAGCCCGGCCAGCGCTAACGCGCCCGCCACCCCTTCTATTGCGCCTCGTTCGTGCAATCGGCTCGTTCGTGTGTCCGTCGCGCCTCGTGAGTTGCTCCCAAGCCGAGCCCTGTTTATTTTATTGTATTTAGGCCTATTGTGTGATTAATTGTTGTGATTGATAGGTTCTCGGTAGCTAGTTCGGGTTCGTTCGCAGCTTAGGTTTTCGTGTAATCGTCCCCGACCAAGGTAAGGATTTCTTACCGGAGTTGTGTGGACCCTGCGATATATTATGTGATTGCTGATTGATTGCTTGTTTGTGTTTATTGACATGTGTAGCTAAGTGCTCTATTCTGAATTCCCGATTGACGTGATTTTCCTGGTTAATTCTCATGTTAATCCATGCTAGGTTGTTCCTTTCTGGCATGCTCGTGTCTGTTCTTACTTCGTAGTATCATGCTAGGTTCGTTGCTTTCTTATTGGATTTTACTGAATTGTTTGCTGATTGCTAAGGCAGGTTAGAGTGGCAGGTAGATAGCATCATCCGGGCCGGGTGCATAACGAACCTTGCATCCAAGACAGGGACATATGAGATGGAGCTCCGCCCTGATCTCGTTAGGGAATAGCTAACCCTAAAGGCTGGCCCCGCAATCTTGGGTGAGGGTGGCAGACTGTTAAATGCCCCAACCGTCGGGATGATGACTTGGCATTGCCTCGTCCCCGGCAGTCGGCACGTCCTCAGCGTGTTCGGCCGTAGCCCTTGATTGCCACCTGTTAAGGTAAGGACGGCTTCCTGGTGTAAGCCTACCACGACCCGTTCCTTAGCCCCAGGTGCGGTGGAGCAGGCTGACATAGTTTACGTGTCCAGGTCTCACACCCCTATGTCAGTGACACCGATCCAAAGATTTAGTTAGGCGTGGTGGCTGGACATGGGCAGCTTGCCTCTAGACCCGGCACCCCCCATAGTCTGCAGTAGCGCGCGGTGCATGCTTACGCTCATTACAGCGCCGACCGGAGAGCTCCTCGGGATCTTGAGCTAGTGTACCTTTCATTCGACAGTAGACAGGCTGAGGCCGGGACTTGTTTCTCGTATAGGGCGTATTGTGTGAAGGATTGTGTGGTGGATTATTCCCGGACTAAGACCCTGAGTTGGCATCCGAGGTCCAAATATGGACTCAAGCTATGTGCTCTATTCTCGTGTTTATACTCATAGCTTGCATTCACTCATCTAGATGACCATGTATATCGTGATTGTACCCGGTTGGGGATTCTTACTTGAGTAATTCGTTACACACCCTTATTATTGTGGTTTTTCCACAGTGTAACGAGAAGTTTGCGAGACAGGATGGGTGAAGGAGGAGCTGTGATCATGGGGCCTGATCATCAAACTCGATTTTGTGTTATGACTCTTTTTATGTTTTATTTTCCCCGAATGCATGGTGGAGCACACAGAGCCCTAGGATGTTTTCTAAATGTTTTGTGGATTTCAGCATTGTTGTATCTGGACAGGTTTTGAAGGATTTTAATAAATCTCTGATCAGAGTAAACTTTGGAAATGTATTTATCTTGGAACAGGTGCTTGGAAACAGGGACAGGTTTCAGGAAAATTGTCCGGGCTTTGAACTGAATGTTTGAATGTTTTGTTTTTAATTGGAATCCGAAATCATGTTTGTATAATGTCCTTTACTTTGAATGCATGCATTGGGGTAAGGGCCCATTTAGTGCCCCATTCAGGTCGGGTCCTTACAATTAAATGCATAATTAATGAAGGTCTCGTTTGATAACCATTTTGTTTTTTTATTTTTTGTTTATAATTTTTCATTTTTTGTTTTTGGTTTTTTGTTTTAAAAAATAAAAATCGTGTATGTTTGATAACTCATTTTAGTTTTATGTTTATAAAAATGAAAAACCAAAAAACATGTTTGATAACTGTTTTTTGTTTTCAATTATCATATTTTGTTTCGATTTTTTTAGTTTTTTGCTATTTATTCTTATTCTTTTTATACTTTTAAAAAAAAAAAAAACAAAAACTTGTTTTTAAAAGCTACTTTTTTTTAGTTTTTAGAATTTCTTTCATATTTTAAAAATATTTTAAAAATTTTAAAAACAAAAACTAAAATTGGTTATTAAACAAACCTGTTTTTAAAAAAGTAAAAAAAAAAACAAAAACAAAAAACAAAAAATGAAATGGTTATCAAACGGGGCCGAAAATAGTAACATTTATTAATTACCGAAATATAACATTAAATGCTTGTTCTTTAAATACAAACTACTAGGCCTTTATGGCGCATTCCCTACTAATCTTCCACTTGCATTTAATTCCTAGTAATACTTGTTACATGGAAAGTCAAACATCAAACTCACACTTACTCTAAATCGCTGGAGATGCCTCTCATAGACCCGAACTCTTTAGGTGACCCTCGAACACTTTAGCCAGGAGAGATGTTATAAAAGGATCAGCAACATTGTCAACCGTGTTAATCTTGGGGACAACAACTTCGCCCCTATTCATTATCCCTCTGATAAGGTGATATTTCCTCTCGATATTCTTACCTCTTTTATGGCTTCTAGGTTCCCTAAAGTTAGCCACAACCCCACTGTTATCAAAATATAAAGGGATCGGCTTATCCATACCTGAAACCACTTTCAAATCTGCTAGGAATTTTCTCAACCATACTACCTATTTAGCTACTTCGCAAGCAGCTACGTACTTAGCTTACATAGTGGAGTCTACGATGCATCCTTGCTTGATGCTTCTCCAAACGACATCTGCGTCGTTGAGGGTGAACACTGGGCTTGATGTGGACTTCCTAGAGTCCTTATCAGTTTGAAAATCAGAGTCTTTGTATCCAATAAGGATCAATCATTAGGATCGTACACTAGTATATAATTTCTAGTTCTCCTAAGAAAATTTAGAATATTCTTAACTGCAATCCAATGATCCACTCTTGGATTTGACTAATATCTGCTGACAATGCCTACTGCATAGCAAATGTTAGGTCTTGTACACAACATATAGAACATCAAGCTCCCTCTACAGAAGTGTAGGGTATCCGTCGCATTTCCTCAACTTCTTGAGTTGTCTTAGGACTATTATCCATAGACAATAAGATTTCATGCCTTAAAGGTAAATGACCCTTTTTGGAATCCCTCATCGCATACCTAACAAGCATCATGTCAATATATGACGCTTGAGACAAGGCTAGTGTTCTCTTGCACTGATCCCTTATAATTTAAATCCAAGGGACGTACAAAGTATCACTTAAATCCTTCATCTAGAATTGGTTAGCTAGCCACTACTTGATATCGATCAACATTCTTACATCATTTTCAATGAGTAAGATGTTGCCTACATATAATAATATGAATGCTACTTTATTGTCATTGATTTTCTTGTAAACAAAAATCTCATCATCGTTCTACTCAGAACCATATGATTTGATTACATCATCAAATCTCTTGTTCCAAGACCTGGACGCTTGCTTCAATCCATAAATGGATTTAACAAGTTTGCAAACCTTTTTCTCTTATTCTTTGGACTCAAACCCCTTTGGTTGGTTCATGTAGATATCCTTTTCAAGATTGTCATTTAAGAATACAGTCTTGAGATCCATCTGTCATATCTCATAGTCATAATATGAGGCAATGGATAAGAGAATCCTTATAGACTTTAACATAGCAACATGGGAGAAGGTTTCTTCATAATCCATTCATTTTCTTTGAGTGAAGCCCTTTGCTACAAGTCTAGCTTTGAAAGTTTGCACCTTCTCATCTACACACCTTTTTTCTCTTATAGATCCACTTGCATCCAATATGTCTTACATCCTTTAGTGCATCTACGAGTGACGAGACTGAATTGAAGTACATCGACTTCATTTTGAGGTTCATGGCTTTAATCCATTCTTCCTGGCCATTATCCTTCATTTCCTTTATAAAATACTGATGATCTTCAACATTATCCTAGATAACGTTGTGGGTATCCAAGAAACCTACATAGGGAGCTGGATTATTTCTAATCCTCCCACTACGTCGAGGCAGATGACATTCTTGACTGGGTGGGATTCGTATGTCAAATCCCAAGGATTCATTAACTATCTTAACTAATGAGTTTCCAGCATCCGATGTTCGTTAGCTGTCAACAACCTTTGTTGACCCTCCTACGACAACACTTATTATAGGATCTGTAGAATCATTGGAAGACAAATCTGTCAACACTACTGCAGATCGAGGTTTATGGTCTCAGACATAATCCTCTTCTAAGAATGTTGCGTTTGTTGATACAAAACACCTTATTCTCATCATAGTTATAAAAATAACCCCCTTTTATTTCCTTGGGGTAGCCTAAAAATAGGCATAACTTTGAATATGGTTCTAATTTCTTTGAATTTGTAGTCAGCACATAATCCGGACATCTCCAAATCCTGAAGTGACGTAAACTACCCTTATGTCCCCTCCACAACTCATAGGGTGGCTCCAAGACTCTCTTTGTGGGAACCTTATTCAAAATATATAATGTGTTCTCTAATGCGTATCCTTAAAATGATATCGGTAGTTTAGCAAAGTTCATCATTGACTGAACCATTTCCAAAAGGGTTCTATTCTCCTTTCTGAAACACCATTCTGTTTAGGTGTTCTAGGCACCGAGAGTTGGGACGTTATTCCATGTTCTATCAAGTAGTTTTGGAATTCCATGTTCATATACTCTCCACCACGATCTGATCACAGTGTCTTAATCCTTTTATCTAATAGGTTCTCAACCTCAACCTTAAACTCTTTAAATTTTTCAAGAGTCTCGCACTTGTGTTGTATTAGATAATTATACTCATATCTAGATTAGTCATTCGTAAAGGATACAAAGTACTCATACCCTCCCCAATCTTTAACATTTATCGGACCGCATAGGTCTGAATCTATAAGTTCTATGAGTTGGTTAGCTCTAGCTCCCTTTGCTATAAAAGGGCTTTTTGGTAATCTTGCCTGCAATGCAAGATTTACATACACGTAAAGTGTTCATCTCTAACCCAGTTAGAGAACCACTTTTTACTAACATTTCAATCCTATTGAAATTTATGAGACCCAACCTTAGATGCCAAAGATATGTATTGGATTCAGGAGAAATTCTTTGTTGTTTATTTATTCTACTATTTATTGTTTTAAATAATTCAGTATTTAGAAGTATTTTACAAACCCTAGGTTTGAGCATATACAAGTTATTTACGTTATTTGTCGAACAAAGCTTCAAGCCATTCTTTGAAATAGAAACTAAATTTCCATTAAATTTTATTGAATGAAATTGTTCTACAAGGCAAGAAACTAAAACCAGGTTCCTTTTAATTCGAGGAACAAATAACACATTCTCTAACAATAAAAAGGGATTTCTGAAAAATAACTCGACACTTCCAACAGTTGTTGCCGAAACAACTTCACTAGTCCCCACCTTTAAAGTTATCTGCCCAGGTTCTAACTGCTCCCCAGAGTCATGAGATTAGTGGCACACGAATCTAATATCCAACCATTGGATGATTTTTCCATATAACAGGACTTTAGAATCAGTAAATGAGATTTACCATCTTTGTCTTTTCTCATTCCTTTGTACTCATGACAATTCCTTTTCCAATGACCAAGCTTTTGACAATGGGAACATTTTCCATCCTTCTCAACCTTGACTTTCTTTGGAGCACTGCACTTATTCTTGCTCCCACCAATCTTTTTCTTCATTGAGAACTTTTCCTTGTAGGTCTGACCTTTAGGCTTGATCCCTGAATCTGTGGTTCCAGAACTCTGATTCTTGGTGACAACATTTGCCTCCCCTTCTTTGCCCTTGACTTTCATCATGGACTCAAAGGTTTGAAGTTCATTAAGAAGAGTGGTAGGGTTAAAGGCAATCTTGTTCATAACAACGTTATTTTTAAATTGTAAGAAGCTACTTGGTAGCGTTTCAAGAATAAAGCTCACCTAACTAACTGCGTCTATAACGACCCCATTCATTTTAGCTGTGTTGAAGGACGTCACCATCTGGAGCACATGCTCTATTACTGCCATTCTTGACTTCATCTTAGCACCATGAATGGCTCAGAGAGCATCATGTTTTACCTGAAACGATGTCTAACATCTCATGAAGGGCTCTCATCATCTCTAAAGTAGTTACCATGTTCTCCAGTTTCTTGGCTAGAATGTCCGAGACACTTGCCAAGATATTGACCTGTGCTTTTTCGTTAGCATTCTACCAATGGTCATGTGCCTCACGAAAATTTCGTGCCGCATTAGGTGCCCATGTCGTAGGACATTCCTCCATCAAAACAAACTTCTTGTCATCGACGACAAAAATCATGTTGATATTGTTTATCCATGTAGTATATTTTCTCTAGTTAACTTGTCAATTGACATTATCGAGATAAGTGAGTTAGATGTTGTGCCGAAAATAAGCAAAAGAACATTTTAGTTTGATTGCCAAAAAACGCATACATAGGTTTTGGCATAAAATTGATTAAAAAACTTTCCAAGTTAAAATACATGAAACCCTACAATTTTTTATTATTATTAATGTCATGGTACAACTACAAAGGCTTAGATCAAGTTTCGTCGCATGATAGGTCAAGTACTCCTCCCTAGCGTGAGACTCTTCTCAACCAGAAACTCAATACCAGGATAACTTTTATCCCTATGGTTCGAGCTACCATATGTTGATCTAGGACTTAGCTAACTCTTTACCAATCCCTTGACACCGTAGCCCATCAATTCGAACATGCTTATCTTTATCAGCAAGTGTCCTCGAATGATAGGCCAAGTATTGATCTAGATCATAATACTATCCCTTTCGGGAAACTCGCCCTGATATTGACCCTAATGAACGCACACCGATGGGGTCGACTCAAATTGTCGACACGTAGCCCCACTAGGATCTCACGATGCAAGTTTTTTTTATGGAAATCACAGGATTAGTTGACACTGATCCTTCTCCCATTATGTATTTTTTAATAGGGTTCCCTCTCACTCATATGAACTAGGTTAATCTTGTTCATCCAAGTCTCAATCTTTTACCTATCTTGGTTAGATTGTTTTTTACTCTAAAACTAATTACATTATTTGAGCATGCACAAAGTGATCTATAATTCTTGGTTGTTTCAATCCCCAAGTAGAGATGTTCCGAAAACCGTCAACTTAAATACTTCTATCCTTCGGCAGAACCTTCCTTAGGCAGGGTTCCCTTCCAACCAATCCTTACACAATAAAATTGCTCTTCAATTAATTATATCAACTTTTATGGATCATTAGACTTTACCCCTTTTAAAACCATTTTAAAAGAATATATTCATTTTTGTAGCAGGTTTTATTTGGGTTCTATTTTGAAAACCCAATTTTCAAATATATATAATCTATACATTCAACATTATCAATAAATAAACAACCATTCTTTATTTTTTAGAACTACAAATATGGAATCCAATTCCTAAAATATTTCTAATATATTTAATACACAAGGGTGCATGAATCTTTTTAACATATGGTGGGATTTTAAATCTATATTTCATACTTAATGCAACAACCAAGACATGCAAATGAGTACATGTAATTTAAAGAGTTAATGACCAATTTGATATTTAACATATTTCTAGGAAATTTAAATTGTGATCTATACTAAGATATTCTCCAAGATTAATCTTTGTCTTCACTTGTTGATCTTTTGGAAACTTTGACTGGTAAGAACAAATCTCTTTAAATATTTCCTAAATATTTTCCAAAAATATTTCAATATTTAAATGACTTCAACCTAAAGATTTCTCTAAACTTTTCTCATAAAAATTCTTTCAAACATTATTGATTTAATTTTAAAATCTTTATTTAATTATCTTTTAATTATTTATGGTTACCCATATTTTCTAAAAATATTAACCAGAATTAAATCTCAAGATATTTTCCAAAGATATCACGTTTTAAAAGATAATAAATATTTTCCAAAAACATTTCAATTTTTTTTTTGAAAAAAAAATTGTTTTTCCTACAAAAATATTCTAGGAAAAAATCTCAATTTTTCTTTTATGGAGAAAAAAAATCTCATCCTTGGTGTTCTTCACGTTCTTCGTGTTCTTCGCGGCATTCTTCGTGTTCTTCGCGCTCTTCGTCTTTTGGCCAAATCCAAATTACATTAAAACTAAAAACAAAATTGTATAAAGCTTTTTCTAGACCCAAATGCTTGGGTTTATACAATATCTATTTAAAATCCTAATGCCAAACATAAAACCTCCAGCAAAAAAAATAATAATTAACATTCATCAAACGGAAATTAAAATTGTAACGACCCAGTTTTCTATCCCGGTTCTCGAGGAGCTTCCAGTTCAGATTCAGTGGTTCGGTTGGGCCGTTAGAGCTGTTTGGACCCTTAGGGGCATTTTGGTCTTTTGGCTCCCTGGACAGGATTTGTGGTTTTTCAGGGCTTCGAGGCAGCTCCTGCCTTTGTTGAGGCTTGTTTGTTGGTGGCTGCGAGTCCCGAGGTGTTTGGGCTTTTCGTTTGGAGGTTCAGTTGTGATTTGGGTTTTGGGCAAAGATATGGTTGTTTGGGTGTTTCCTTTGGGATTCGAGCCCAGGCCTTCAGTGTTGGTTTGGGAGGTTGATTTCAGTGAGATTTGTTGTTTGGAAAGGTTGCTTCAGTCGGGTCTCGAAGAAGGAAGCCAGGAAATGGGATTTAAGGATTTTTGGAAAAATTGGAAAATGGATAAGTTTGGATTTTGGATAAGGATAAATTTAAAAGAGAAAAAGGAATTTCTTTTTTTTTTTTAAATCCCCATTTTCCCCATTTTTCCTTATTTTTCAATTTTCTCTCTCTTTCTCTCTCCTCCAACCCGAGCAGCCCCTCCCCAGCCCGAGCCCTAGCCCAGCCCGAGCCCAGCTCGCCCTTGGTCACGAGCCTAGCCGCGCCTGTGTCGCGCTGCCGCCCGCGCACACAGGCAGGCAGCGCAGCGCGCGCCGCCGCCGCCTGTGTCGTCGCCCGCCCCTGGCTGTCGCCTGTGTCCGTGTCGCTCTGCTGCGATTGTGCCGAAGTCGCGCGGTGATGTCGCGTCGCCGTCCCTCGTACAGTGCCGTGCCAGATCGAGCGCCCCGAGCCCGTCATGTCGCGTCGCCTCGCGCGTGCCCCTCTGCTTGCCGAGCACGCGCCCGCGCGCCGTCCCCTGTGTCGAGTCGTCCCAGCTCGCCCGCGCGCAGCTCCGCGCCCCAGCGCCCCAGCGCGCCCTTGCGCCCGTGTCTGCGCCCTTGCGTGCCTGCCCTACGCCCAGCCAGCTTGTTGTGTGTTGGCTTGGCTCGAGCCTTGTGGCTTCTCGGATGGTATTTCCCGAGTCTTTTCTTCGTTGGGAACGGATTTATAGGCTGTTGGTTATGGATTTATTTGGGCTGTTTTATTGTGTTTATTTGGGTGCTTTGTTTGATGTTTAGGCTGTTCGGGATCGATTAGAGGCTCGAGGATTCGCTCGTAGATTTATTATAATTATTGTTTTTCTGCTTGTTTCAGGTAAGGATTTCTTACCGTGGTTGTATGGACCCTGCGATATATCTCGATTGTGCCTTGTATGCTTGTTTACTGTTATGAGCATGTTAGAGATAGAGCAGTTGATTGATTTCTTGCTAGCATGTTTGCCTGATTTTACATGTTAGTGTCATGCTAGGTTTATTCTGCCAGCATGCTTGTGATTCCTGCTTAAGTTGTAGTATCATGCTAGGTAATGTGATTTATGTCGGTCATTGCTTGCTAGCCAGGAATCATTGATTTTTGCTCTGTACTCTTAGATAGAGTTGTAGGGTTTGTCATCATCTAGAGGCTGAGCGGACATAACGTACTTTGTCCCCGATGAGCTCGGTCGGGAGTAAAGTGTGCGCAAAGATAACGTATCTTGCTACCCCCGACCCGCCGGTTTAGGACTTAGCTACCCACTTCGGCCGAGCCTAGTTTGTAGCTGCTAGAGCGGAACCCCGCCATCGGTGAAGCCCATACTGGCGGTTCTTAGCTTCAGTCGGTGGATCATCTTTGCGCACAGATGAGCGCCGAGGGCCTCGCGCCATCTGTGATCGGTGACACCGCTTCCGAGTCATAGGCATGTGCACGCCTGCGTAGTTTGCCCTTAGGCCCCGCATTTATGCGGTGCGCAGAGGAGCATGCGGTGCGCGCGCACGCGCGTAGTAGCTTGCGGTTCGGAGAGCTCTCCGGGCTAATGTCGTGAGTACACCATTCCTTCCGTTAGAGCTCGACTTCGGGTACTCTCTCTGTAAGTCGCTTTAGTGCAAGGGCAAGGAGGCCCTTGAGGACATTTTAGGGATCGGTGTATTCCCCGAGTGATGAGATACCCGGTGATGTCCCGAGATTGGTCGGTGTATCCAATCCCAGTTAGGCCGGAAGAAAGAGACTTCCGATGGCTCCAGATCTTGTTTTATGAGCTCGTTGAGCTATTATCTGTGTTGATAGCTGTTTGCTTGCATGTTGAGGTGCTAGATGACTGATGTATCGTATTGTACCCGGTTGGGGATTCTTACCGAGTATGTTTATACTCACCCTTATTTATCTTTCGGGTAGCTTGGGACAACACCGGGATGGCTAGCGGAGGAGCTAATTGATCATGGGGAGCCGACAACTCTGTCATTTATTGTTGCATTGTTTATTGGCATGTAGATGGACAGAGTCCTAGGGGAACATTGTTTAAAAAGTTGTTTAAATTGTATTGTATGATTTTATAAATCTCGGCGGTGGTTTTACTTCGTTGGATGGTTTAAATGAAAATTGTTGATTATGTTTTAAGGGTTCCCCTTCTCATATGTTTGAAATGATTTTTAAATATGAGCACTAAACCGCTTGATATCATATTTAACTTGCATGTTGAGTGAGAACCCCGGTTTAGGACCATGTTTTGGGTCGGGTTCGTCACAGTTGGTATCAGAGCACAGAGTTATAGATTCTGTAGACTAACCTGCTTTGTAGGTTGTTGCTCCCATGATCATCAAGACTCCACGGCCCGCCAGTTTGTGCGAGTTCAATTAAGCTAAGGGGTAAGAATTTACAATACTTTTCATCTAGCTTTTATGCCTTGTGTAGAGTTGTGGAGCGAGACGAAGCGAGTTCGACTCGTTGTTGGTTTGGGCTTAGAGAGCCATCATGCCAACTTTTCCATGATGCAGCAGATTTGTTGAGCAAAGGAGAGCCCCAGTGTGGGCCAGCATTTATGCTTTGTGCAGATCGCCAGTGTGTCGATCGCACCTAGAGGAAGGCAGAGCTTAGACTCCCGTAGGCCATTTGTGGCCCAGTTGTTGCTTTTCCCCTAGTGAGAGGATGGAGGTGCTCGTGCAGATCGCCAGTGTGTTGATCGCACTCTGAGGAGCAGGACGCTTAGCATGTCCGACCGAGGAGTTGGACCATTTGTATCGATCTTGAGGCCGCGTCCAGGGTTGTTTAGCCCGTTGGCCAGAGTTGGCCCTGGCAGTTGAGTTGCCTAGAGGAGGGGGTAGAGGCTAGCACGCCTCAGAGTGAGACTCCTTGAGCGAGTGTGCTCCACACGAGAGATTTGGATATGGCGTGTCTTCACTATATAAGAGTCGAGACCCAGCGCAGCGATTAGCGCGTAGTGAGGAATCCAGAGAGCAGATAGCCCGGTGGTGAGTATTTGATTTCCCCGAGTAGCTCGTGTAGCCTCGGAGGTTCCCGGGAGGGCATGATCAGCAGGTTTATGCAGACGAGTTTGTTGGCGTTGATGGTGCCGCCCAGTTTGGCAAGTGGATGCATGTAGAGCTCGTTGTTTGGGAAAGTCCTACTGCTAGTAGTAAAGCAGTTTGCCAGGTTTGAGTTTAGCATCCGTGTGTTGGGATACCCTGCTGCTCGAGAGGCCCGAGTTGCTGCTCGTTCTGTCTTTATTTGGTACAACAGATTGATGGTGGTAGTCCCTTGAGAGAGGTGGACTAGCAGAGTCTCCACCAGTAGCCCGATTGATTGGCAAGTTGCCGTGTTTGTGGCTTGAGGCAGATGTAGAGACATCTTTGCCCCCCTTGCAAGCCTGCTGTCGTTGTGCAGCCAGTTCTTTTAGTGTTCTCTCGAGCTGTGAGTGCGATTTGGAGTTTGCTTGCCAGGGTTTTATCCGTTTGTGGATTTCAGCGGGCCAGTAGAGTGGAGCACGCTTTTTATTTGGATGTTCCCAGTGGGAACTAGTTGTTGCCACCCGAGGAGTTGGCCTGAGCTTCTGTTGAGCATCGAGTGAGATGCAAGAGTTGGCCTGAGCTTTGTTGAGCATCGAGTGAGATGCAAGAGTTAGCCTGAGCTTTTGTTGAGCATCGAGTGGGATGCAGGAGTAGGCCTTGACATGTCTGTTGGTCGAGATGCCAGAGATTAGGCTGCTCGAGTTCTTGGACTCTTGTGTTGAGTGCCATTGCCCCGTCACTTGGAGTGTGACCTTTCCTCAGAGGGGCATAAAGCTCGTTGTAGGCTAATTTGTGTTGTAAAGGATGTTGTGCCTGTTGGCACCAGGCTTTGAGAGGAGGCCTAGATTCAGGCCAGTTGGCTCTTTGGTGCAGGTGGTTCTGTGGCCGCCCGGAGTTCAGCATCCCCGCGAGTCTTGTACCCATTTCCTGAGGTTGCAGCTGTTTGGTTGCATAAGAGATCTAGCTCGGTGGTAGTCAGAGGACTACAAGTATGAGGTTTTCGAGGGAAAGTAGAAGCTTTCCAGTGTCACCGAGAGTTGGGTGCAAAGGATGTTGTAGGCTGTTAAGAGCTAGCGCGTTCGAGTTCTCGCGCTTGTGTTGTGAGGTTGTGAGCCAGTTTGTTGGTAGCATGATTCGGCTACCCTTTGAGTTACCCTAGTATGGGTAGTGTTGGCATCGAGGATGCGTGGCTGATCCAGTGTTAGAGCCATGAGTTGGATGGCTGTTCGGAGCGTGCTTAGTGAGCACATTGGCTTGAGGTATGTCAGCTTGGTTGGATATGCTCTTGTAGAGTGAGTTGGCCAATGTGGCTTTCCGTGGTGAGTCGACCCCGAGTGGGTTTGGACTCTTGTTGCTCCCTGGTTAGTTGTGGCTCTGTTTGGAGGCAAGTGTTTCCCTGTGTGAGAGCCCTTGTTGGCATTGGATCTAGTTGGAGCTGTACACCCCGGTGTACTTTTGTGTGGCTCGTTCCGTGGTTTAAGTTTGGACAACCACGAAGGGTTCGTGTTGAGGAGCCAGTGCTCAGTCTTTGGGTTGTCAAGGCTTTGGTTCTTGGCAAGTGCCCTAGCTTTGGTTGTAAGGATGTCGTGCTCGTTGCCGGGTTGTTGTTTAAGCAAGTTTTGCTTGTTGGTCCTTAGCCTGATCAGAGTTCAGTTGGAACTGAACAAGAGCGGTGGTAGCAAAGCCGCGTTGTTTCGGATCGTTATGGCTGAGAGAGCTGTTTGGATCCTTGCCTTGGGCAGAAGGTTTGTTGAGGTTGATGCTTGAGTAGGAGGATGACGCGTTCTGTAGCGTATCCGGTCCTCTTGGTTTTCAGATTGGAGTTGGCCAGCGAAGTTGAGATGCTGGAGAGGGTTGTGCCCTTGTAGCCGGTTGTATGTTGGCCGTTTGACGACCGTGTTTGTCGGAGGGTGATCGGAGGATCCCCAGGTTGTGGAGAGCCTCTCCAGAGCTCAGTTAGACCTAGGCAGTGTTCCTTGGGTGAGTTTCTTGCAGATTTGGCAGTCTAGCAAGCTAGTGCTTGTTTGGAGTAGAGTCCGGATTGGTTCCGGTGAGCTGGCTAGTTGGTGCTTGGTGTTGACCAAGTTTTGGTTCTCTTGATGTTTCAACAGCTAGCTCGGTTCGAGCATGAGGGCGTTGCCCTGAGGATTTGTTCCTAGTCAGGTTGTTTTGGGAGTTGACCCCTCCCTCAGCAGTTGAGTAAGTTCTGCTAGTTCTGGTTGGTGGTCCAATCAGTTGAGGTTTCCCCTTGGGTGTTGCTTCCAAGAGAGTTGGTTGTTGTTTGCCCTTGGGTTTGAGCTAGTCAGCGAGCATGTGTGATGTTCGCTGCCCTTCAGAGTTCGCTTGCTGGGAAATCGTTCCCGTTGAGGAGTCAACTTAGCTCCTAAGTTACGTAGTGGATCAGAGTAGCGCAGTGGTTAGCCCAGCGAGAGGGTCCCTGCATGGTGTTGTTAGCAAGCGAAGTTGTTTGTCCCCGCAAGAGCGGTGGCCAGCCGGTTTAAGAGTTGAGTTTTTGCTGGTGAGTTGTTGGTTCTTTGGGGTTTGAAGAGCCCCTAGTTTCCTTGGTGGTTGAGTTGCACCATGGATGCCAGCCTCGAGTGTTATCCTTGGAGATAGCCTTGTCAGTCCGTATTCCTTGCGATGTTCCGAGTGTGGAGGTTCTAGTCACAAGATGAGTTAGGCCTTGGCTAAAAGGAGGAAGTCCTTTGAGTAGCCAGTTGGACTTAAGAGTTGAGTGGTAGCTTGGAGGCGAGCTTTGCTCGCGATGAGCTTGAGTTGAGTTCTGCTGAGCAAGCCTTTCTCGGGCTTTGCTTCTTGTTGTGGTGCTTTCGCAGTTGGCGTTTAGCGGAGCCACAGTGGAGTGAGTTGGCACAGAGGTGCCGTGGCATTGGTTGGTTAGCCTTTGGGCTGTTCTCCTCAAGCTGTTGAGTTGCTGGTAGCCCTGTGAGGGTTTGGTCCTTGCTGCCAAGATTTCCATGAGAGGAACGTTGGTTGTTTCCTTGCCTGGCAATGTTCTCTTTGGCCAGTTGCTAGTAGATTTTCATGGAAACGTTTGTGTTCGGCCGTTGAGAGGCTCCTAATTGTTGGCTAGGCCGAGTGGAGCCTGTGCCTGGTTTTGGCCATTTAGGGTTGGCCGTAGCTGAAGTTTCAGCTTGTGCTTGTTGGAAAACTTTGCCTTTTGGATCAATCGCCAGTTGGTGGTTCGATTTGTTGTTCGTTAAGGCTTTAGGCAAGCTTTGTGGTTCGCTGGCCTCATGTGATGCATGAGTAGGCCGTTTGGTTTCTGGAACCTGAGAGGTTCAGTTGTTTGGCCAGCATGGTGTAGAGTTGAGGCTGTTTGATAACAGCTGTGGGCATTTAGAGAAGTTACGCCAGTGCGTGGCGTTGAGTTTTGGAGCTTGTGCCCAGTCTGCGAGTTTGCTGAGATTAACATAGTAGAGAGGTGTTCCGTGTTGGATTAGCAGGGTTTAGATTGAGCCCCTGGTTGTAGGCCTTTTGAGATCCTTGAGCGGATCGGAGCAGTGGCCTTTTGGTTAGCTTTGCCCAGTCTTTGTTGAGTTAGTCTTTGGCAGACTGGATAGCTTTGTGGCTTTGAGCCTTTGAGAACCCAAGAGGGTTTGGTTTTCGTAGAGGGCTAGTGTTGTCTTAGCCGAGAAGTTCAGTTGGCTAGGAATCAGTGGAGTATTCCTAGAGCTGTTTCGTCTTAGGACTTTCGAGGACGAAAGTCTTATAAGGAGGGAGTATTGTAACGGCCCAGTTTTCTATCCCGCTTCTCGAGGAGCTTCCGGTTCAGATTCAGTGGTTTGGTTGGGCCGTTAGAGCTGTTTGGACCCTTAGGGGCATTTTGGTCTTTTGGCTCCTTGGGCAGGATTTGTGGTTTTTCAGGGCTTCGAGGCAGCTCCTGCCTTTGTTGAGGCATGTTTGTTGGTGGCTGCGAGTCCCGAGGTGTTTGGGCTTTTCGTTTGGAGGTTCGGTTGTGATTTGGGTTTTGGGCAAAGATATGGTTGTTTGGGTGTTTCCTTTGGGATTCGAGCCCGGGCCTTCAGTGTTGGTTCGGGAGGTTGATTTCAGTGAGATTTGTTGTTTGGAAAGGTTGCTTCAGTCGGGTCTCGAAGGAGGAAGCCGGGAAATGGGATTTAAGGATTTTAAGGATTTTTGGAAAAATTGGAAAATGGATAAGTTTGGATTTTGGATAAGGATAAATTTAAAAGAGAAAAAGGAATTTTTTTTTTATTTTAAATCCCCATTTTCCCCATTTTTCCTTATTTTTCCATTTTCTCTCTCTTTCTCTCTCCTCCAACCGAAAGAGCAGCCCTCCCCTACCGCCGCTTGGTCGTGAGCCTAGCCCTTGGCCTCGCCTGCCCGCACGTTGCCTGTGCAGCGAGCCAGCGCGCCAGCGCCCCGCCTGTGCCGATCGCCCTACCCAGCGTCGCCCCGTGTCCGTGTCGCGTCGCGCGCACGACTTTGTGTCGAAGCCGCGCCGCACGTGTCGCGTCGCCGCGCCGCGCGCAAATGCCGCGTGCGGATCGAGCGCCCCGAGCCCGTCGCGTCACGTCGCCTCCTGCGCGCCCCTGTGCTTGCCGAGCTCGCGCCCGCGCGTCGTCCCTTGTGCCGAGCCGCGCCACGCGCCCTCGCCTCGTCCCAGCTCGCTCCAGCGCCCTTGCTCCTGCGCCCCCAGCGCCCATGTCTGCGCCCCAGCGTGCCTGCCCTGCGCCCAGCCAGCTTGTTGTGTGTTGGCTTGGCCCGAGCCTTGTGGCTTCTCGGATGGTATTTCCCGAGTCTTTTCTTCGTTGGGCCCGGATTTATTGGCTGCTGGTTATGGATTTATTTGGGCTATTTTATTGTGTTTATTTGGGTGCTTTGTTTGATGTTTAGGATGTTCGGGATCGATTAGAGGCTCGAGGATTCGCTCGTAGATTTATTATAATTATTGTTTTTCTGCTTGTTTCAGGTAAGGATTTCTTACCGTGGTTGTGTGAACCCTGCGATATATCTCGAGTGTGCCTTGTATGCTTGTTTACTGTTATGAGCATGTTAGAGATAGAGCAGTTGATTGATTTCTTGCTAGCATGTTTGCCTGATTTTACATATTAGTGCCATGCTAGGTTTGTTCTGCCAGCATGCTTGTGATTCCTACTTAAGTTGTAGTATCATGCTAGGTAATGTGATTTATGTCGGTCATTGCTTGCTAGCCAGGAATCATTGATTTTTACTCTGTACTCTTAGATAGAGTTGTAGGGTTTGTCATCATCTAGAGGCTGAGCGGACATAACGTACTTTGTCCCCGATGAGCTCAGTCGGGAGTAAAGTGCGCAAAGATAACGTATCTTGCTACCCCGACCAGCCCGGTTGTGGACTTAGCTACCCACTTCGGCCAGAGCCTCGTTTGTAGCCTGCTAGAGCGGAACCCTGCCATCGGTGTAAGCCTGCCCTGGCCGGTTCTTAGCTTCAGGTCGGTGGATCATGCTGCACAGATGAGCGCCGAGGGCCTCGCGCTACTGTGATCAGTGACATCGCTTCCGAGTCATAGGCATGTGCACCGCCCGCGTAGTTTGCCCTTAGGCCCCGCATTTACGCCCGTTGCAGAGGAGCATGCGGTGTGCGCGCGCACACGCGTTAGTTGCCGGTTCGAGAGCTCCCCGGGCTAATGTCGTGAGTACACCATTCCTTCCGTAGAGAGCTCGACTTCGGGTACTCTCCCGCACGTCCGATTTAGTGCAAGGGCAAGGAGGCCCTTGAGGACATTTTAGGATCAGTGTATTCCCGAGTGATGATACCTCGGTGATGTCCCGAGATTGGTCGGTGTATCCAATCGCGAGTTAGTAGGAAGAAAGAGACTTCGATGGCTCCAGATCTTGTTTTATGAGCTCGTTGAGCTATGATCTGTGTTGATAGCTGTTTGCTTGCATGTTGAGGTGCTAGATGACTGATGTATCGTATTGTACCCCGGTTGGGGATTCTTACTGAGTATGTTTATACTCACCCTTATTTATCTTTCAGGTAGCTTGGGACAACACCAGGATGGCTAGCGGAGGGAGCTGATTGATCATAGGGAGCCGCCGGCACTCTGTCATTTATTGTTGCATTGTTTATTCAGCATGTAGATGGACAGGAGTCCTAGGGGAACATTGTTTAAAAAGTTGTTTAAATTGTATTGTATGATTTTATAAATACTGGCCAGGTGGTTTTACTTCGTTGGATGGTTTAAATGAAAATTGTTGATTATGTTTTAAGGGTTCCCCCTTCTCATATGTTTGAAATGATTTTTAAATATGAGCACTAAACCGCTTGATATCATATTTAACTTGCATGCTGAGTGAGAACCCCGGTTTAGGACCATGTTTTGGGTCGGGTTCGTCACAAAAATCCACTAATAAAAAGATTCCAATAACAACAATCACTATGAGTCATAGCTCTGATACCAATTATTGGGAATAGAGGGTAGGACATGCATTTAGCGTGACAGAAGCGTGTAAATAATAATAAAAATTTACAATAACTAATCCAATTAATTATCTTTGATTAATCTAGTTAATCTATATGCAATATCCTAGGTGATTGACATGTTATTGAAAAATAATACTTACGTTGACTGACGCCTCTGATCTAATTTGGCGGGTCTTTATGTTGAGTAAAATCGACTATTCCCAGTCGACAATCTCGAATGATCTCCTCCGCTCTTCCACACTATGACTTCTTTGCTACAACTGAATGCTTGGTTGGTAGCCTTTAGAGAAGAAAGTTAGGAACTTTGTCAGATAATCAGACTATGGAAGAGATAAGAGATCTCAGCTATCCGAGAGGTCCTTCAACTTTGTGAGAAACATTAGTCTTAAAGTGAGTGGGATGACAATGAAAAGCTTCAAGGCCTTCTATTTATAGTAGATGAATGGTTATTCCAACTTAAAATTTTCCGAAGTAGGACAAATCAAAGTTATGCATTTTTCCCATTTGACTTTCGATAATTTCATATATTGTTTTATTTACTTTAATTAATATTTATCCAATAAATTTCAATTCCATAATATATCCAACATATTATAAATAGATAAATAAATGTCTAATTAATATATCCAATGTATTAATTCTCTACTTTAATAATTATCCAATAATTATTAACCCAATTAATATGTCCAACATATTAATTATTCTGATGTAAGAATCCGACTCTAAATGGTTATAAAGGTCCTTACTTAGCATGCTTGAATTTAAAACAACTTAAAATATAAGGAAATAAAACATTCAACAGGAGAGTTCTTCATTTCAAATAACAATAGAGTCAAACCAAATCCAACGTTACTGAAAACTAAATAACAGTTTAAGCCTCTGGCCAAAGTATAATAAAACAGCTTCCAAAACAATTCATTTAAAACGACCAAACATGCTAAAGTCTATAATGGAAGCAAATACTATACAGCGGACTTGCCCATGATCTATCAGCTCCTCCTCTAGCCACCTCGATGCTTTGCCAAGTTACCTGGTGGAAAAACCACAGAAAGGGTGAGTACTAAAGCTCTCAGTAAGAATTCCCCAACCGAGGTACAATACGCAAGTCACATCATCTAGCATCCTAACATACAAGCAATCCAACCATCACAATATGCAGTTTCATACAAGCTCAAATAACAACATGCTCAAACATCAAAAGTCTCTGCTCATAGCTAGACAAGGTCAGCACACACTGGGCTGACTAACCAAAAGGGTTAACCATGTAACATCGGATTCTCAAGAGTCTCTAACTCTCAGCTAAACATGGTCAGCACACACTGGGCTAACCTTGGACCAACACACACTGGGCTAATCCTGGACCAGCACACACAGGGCTAATCCTGGACACTTGGGAGAGTACCCAAGTGTCAGGCTCTAGACAGAATGGAAATGTGTACTGATACATTAGCCCGAGGGAGCTCTCCTCCCGACAACTAATGCACATATGCGCACACCGCATGCTGCTGCAAACTAGATAAATGTAGGCCGACACAAACTATGCCAGTCCAGGTACGCATGCCTATGACTTGGATGGTGTCCACTAATCCACAGAAGGCGGGAGGCCTTCGGCACTAAACTGTGGCAGCCTGAGTACACCTAACACCTGAAGCTAAAGTCGTCCCAAGGCAGGCTTACACTAAGGAAAGGACCCCGCTCTAGCAGGCCACAAACTAGGCTTATGCCGGTGTGGTAGCTACTCCACACCCGGCGACCGGGGGTAAGGAACCTATCCTCACAGCCCGACTGGTGGGGACTCATACGTTGGTCCACTATCAGTCTCTAGATGATGACAACCTAACATGATCTATCTGAGATGAAGCACCCTAGAACTAAAAGAGTTCAGCATCAAACATTGCACAACCAAGACATGATATCAACATTCTTATCGAGCAGTCACATAAAATAGGGAAGTGCAAACAAGGTACAACATTCTACATGTCAAGTCTATCAGGCAGATCATACATTCCTATCCTCTAGCATGCTTTAGCAACAGACATTCAACAACCAAGGCATATTCATTAGCATCATAATATTCAGACAACCTGCACGAGCCTATCCACTAGCTTACATTCTAGCCAGACATAGCAAGTAAAACCGATCCACTAGCATGCTCAACAACATGTAATAATAAATATGACCTATCCACTAATCATGCATAGCAAACAGAACACGCAACCAAGAAACTATCAATGCTAAGTGTAGGGTCCATACAACCCCAACAAGGAATCCTTACCTGAAAAACAAAGACAAACAAACAACAGGGATTTGCTCCTCAAGCTACAGAACCAACACATACAACCTAGTAGATAAATAGTACAACAACAATTAAATTCTAATTATCCAAACATCAAACGACCAACACACAACGCTCGGGAATAGAGAATTACCCTAAGACAAAGAATATGCGCTCTCGGCAAGGACAAAAACAGCCTCAGCAAGGGCAGCCTCGACGGCTCAGCTAGGCTGCGTCTGGACATGTGCGGGTGGGCTCACCGAGCTGGCTGAGGTGTGCGGGCTAGCAGGCATGCGGCAGGGCAGTGTGCGGCGAGGCTGTTCGGCGGGTGGTGCAGCGGCTCGGCGGATCGACTGCACAGGATGGGCTTGCGCACGAGTGCAGCTGCATGCACGAATGATCGACAGTGCTGGATGTGCGAACGTGCGAAGCTCTCAATCGCAAGAGGCTACTATCGCTGGTGCTTGCGGCGTGACCGTGTGGCTGCTCGGCGACAAGGGGTTGCGCTGGTGCTTGCGAAGGAAAGATGGATCGGCAAGGTGAAGGTGATGGAGATTTTTAGCCAAGGAAGATTGAAGAAGAAGAAGAAGAAGAAGAAGAAGAGAATGGCGATGGGGAAGAGGGGCTAGGGTTAAAATGATTTTTTCCCTTTTTTTTCTTTTTAATTGTTTAATTAATCTCCAAAAGCCAAGTGTCAAACGATCCTCCCTTCGAGTCCCAGCAACAACACTTTATTTTTCTCTTTTAACCAAATGACCTCCAAACCACTCAGAAGTAACTCCAAATCTAGAACCTGAAACTGAAACACAACACCAACTCAGAAAAAAGACATGAAACAACCCAGAATCTTGAATAATTCTGAAACTACCCCTGAAGGCCAAATTACCAAAATGCCCCTAAATGCTCAAACTACCCTAACGGCCCAACCAGACAACTGAATAAACAACTGAATGTACCTCGAGAACCGGAATGAAAACCTGGGCCATTACATGTGATCTCTAAATTAAATAATTATTTATAATTAATTTTTCTTTACTAATATTTATTCAATAAATATTAAATTAATGATTGCAATATATTAATTAGCAAGTTAAAAAAAATTAAACTTCATGCTCCTATTAATTATGCCCCACATAATTAATATGTGAATTTGAACTCTTCAATCTCACTCTCTAATAAAATAGTGTACAATGACTCGCGACTGGTGGACTTATAGATTGAAAGTTACTCGGGATCCAATCTCTATTCATTAACATCATGCTTATTCAACTAAAGGCCTAAACTGAACTCTTTCGCACTATAGGACAAGTTAACTTCCACGAATATAATCGATCATCTGTCATATGATCCTTCACGAGCTTGTTCGTAATTTAAGTTGGGACAAGAAATTTGTTCTACCCCTCTCGGACCAATGAAAGGTGGGATCCCTTTGTCCAAGCTTCGGAATCAGTTCTTAAGGGGCCATTTACTTTGAGGTAATCAGGATAACATGAATCTTTTGATGCCCAGAATCTCAAATGTTTAGAATTTTAGATGTTGTCATTCTTAGATCACCATGTTTGTTTTGTAGTAATATTTTTACGAGTATTTAGAAAATTTTATTTATTTTAAAAGTTGTTTTCATGGAAACTTCTTAAATACCTTCATAACTTAATTTACACATTAAATAATGTAATTAAAATCTATATAACGTATTTTTTCATTAATTTAAATATTATATTTTAAAATAAATTTACCTAGCAAAAAACTAAAATTCATTTATTAGTCGACACAAGTGAAAATTTGCTAAATATAAAAGTGAGGATAATTATATCTGAAACATATAACAAAAATCAACGCACTTTAACTTTTTTGGAAATAATCCAAATATTATTCAATTTAATGCATATTATTTTTTTTAAAAATGTAAAATATAAATATAATAAATTATGTATGCTTAGTTGTTAATACATAATAGTTATATACTAAAAAAAGAATATATTATTATTTTGTAAGGTACAAACTACACATAAAATATAGAGAAAAAATTAATAAAAATATAAATTTTATATAAAAAAAAAACCAAGAGGGCAAAAGTGTCATTCAAGGATGTCCTCTTCATGGACATCCTAAAAACCCATGTTGCATAAGGACATCCAAATAGCTCTTAAATGTGCATCCTAGGATGCCTGGATATTTTTCCATTACTGCAAAATAAACGCGGTAATCCAAATGCCCATCTCATGGGAATCTTGGATTACCACGAAGTGAACGACCCTTAAGAGAACAACTCTACATCTTTCTCGAATTTCAGGAATACGTGAATTTCTTCTTGTGATGTTGCGTTCCTAGCCACTCATTATGGCAATCCCCAACGTTCCCAGCCGTTCAAGTCAACTTATGCTAAGTATAACTCGGAATCACTTCCGCGCAAGTATAAGCGGTCAGGAATTGCAACAAGTAATAAATATATGATTTTATCGATCCCACAGAGATTGATGTCTAGAGCTAATATCGCTTAAGTTAGAGTCGTACAGAAAAAAAATAAGCATGAATGTATTGGATAAGTTGTTGTGGTTTGTTTTGTTGTAATTAAAATAAATAAATACGATGCTGAAAATAAATATGATAATAAATGCAATGAGTAATGCTAACTAATTAATCCTAGAAAATACTAAGCTCGCATATTAGCCAAATAGTGCCTTCCTTTCCTAAAAAATAAGCACTTCTGCACAGGGCAACACAAGCATTAATAAGGTTATTCCTAGCACTCTAAATAGTAAGCAGGCGTTCGCACAACCTAATGTAGCATACTGGGTCAACATGTGCCTCCTCTTCCGACTCACCACAGGGTACATGCGCGGGTAGCTAATCGATACATATATATATAAATTAATCTTCAGCCGTGTAAAACTCAACGACCTACGCTCTTAAAATAATTCTATTCATGAATAGTAAACACAAACTCCTATAACGCAACCATAGAAATAAACATAAAATAGAAGTTAAACTAGACAATTTTATTGCATCTAAGAAATGTTTAAATCTACAAACTACTCCTAAGAAAAATAGTAAAATGGAATTGGTACGGCTGAAGATGTGTAGTCCCCTTGCCATCAGCTCCTACGACATCACCATTTGCTTGTCTCCACGATAGACTTCATGGCCAACCGACCAGCTCATCGTTCTCGGCTCCCTAGCTTGGTATTTATAGAATTGAATTACTTGGTCGACAAGTCGAGGTGAGTTGTGTAATCTTCATAAATACAAGATTCCTTGATTTCCGTCGGGATTTATTTGATTGACGTCGCCTTGATTACTTGATTGAGTATCCAACTATTATCTTGTTAACGTGTCTTTTTCGAACGTGTTTTCCTTTTTTAGTTCCGCGCCTTTTTGCGCTGCTTGGTCATCGTTCGCGCTATTGTCCT
The DNA here is from genome assembly GCA_036507275.1 of Sicyos edulis. NCBI lineage: Eukaryota > Viridiplantae > Streptophyta > Magnoliopsida > Cucurbitales > Cucurbitaceae > Sicyos > Sicyos edulis. The sequence continues at coordinate 15,628,453 of CM071851.1, forward strand.
TTCTGCGGTGTCGCTCAATATATCTTGCCAAGAACATTGATTAGGCCCAATTACTCAAGATTTATGATAAAAACATGAATCTGTGCTTCCGATGCTACTTTTATGAATGCATGCTGATTTTGTAAGATATTTCATCACATTTCTTCTATTAACACCTTGATTTTACCTTTTAATTCTAAAATAATGCAAACTAAGACAACCTAAATACGCTCTATTTGAGTGCTATCAGAGGCTTATTGACTCAACATTGTTTGGCTAGTCTCACCCATGCACATCAAAGGAAGCTTTTCATAACGCATGAGTTCACAACCCACTTGAGATTAATATCACATCGACATACGATCATCCTCAGTGAAGAAGTTGATACGATTCTATAACGAAATTACTAGATCGATCATAAAACTTCTGGTCCGGTCTTATGAAAAAACTCAAACTCCTTTTTGCATAAGCAACCCCACTCACATGTCTTCATATGAACAGCCAAGATCAGGTTGTTTACAACCTTTCAAAGTAGGTTGTACCAGCAGTGTCACTAGGACTTATGCGCCCAACCTTAGTCCATATAATCTAGACGTTTTAGGTTATTAACTTGGAATCAGATCCACATGTGTGTCTCACATAATTGTCCAAGTGTACATCCAAACAACAATGGGCATATCGCTATTAATCCAATTAATGCAATAAAGTTGAACGACGTTTGCATATTAAACTAAAATATAACATTAAATGTCTTACATTAAATGCTTGTTATTTAAATACAAACTACTAGGCCATTAGGGCACAGTCTCTAACACTTAAGTTAATAGCTGATAACCTTGTAATGAAAAAAAAAATTGAGAAATTGAATTATTGGTTATGTGATTTTTTCGTAGTCGGAGTTGTGGATTCAAATGAATTTTCTTCGCCATAACCGCCACAAACACCAAATCCTTAGTTTTCAAAGGTTGTTCCAAGCAAAAATTCTAAAACCCATCTCAAACCTAAGCCAAAAAATCTCAAATCCTTCTTTTCTGCCCTAATTTTCCAACTTTCACAGAAAACGTTTCATCTTTACAAGCTTTAGGAAGGACATAAATTCAATTCAAGGTATACTCCAATGTCGATACAATCTTTCAATCCCACAATGCAACATTGCGTGAGCAAGATTTTAGCGATGGCAGACAAGTTTTGAGTCCGGGTCGCGGCGAGAGAGTCCAACTCAGTGGTTGCTATTAGCGCTACGAGGTCGTCGAATTCTAACAAGTTCTAGGGATGAAGTTGTTGTTCAATGTTTGTGGGTCGATTCAGGTCACCGGAAGTGGATTTAAAGAAAGGAGAAAAAAGGCTTTTGAAATGGTCGAAGAAGAGAAAAGAAAGAAATGAAAAGGGAAATTTTGTCTCGAGCTAAGGAATTTTAGAAAAATGAGTAAGAATTTTCTATAAACTAATTATTTTTTAAAACGTGCTATAATTATAATAGACACTCTAAAACATGCTATCTATGATAGATTTCTAAAATAATAAAGAAGAAATGGTGTTTTACTAGAGCAAATGTTGAGTTTGAAATTGCATGAGTTTATTAAGTTTTGTCGAGGTTGAATGAGATTTATTTTATTTTATAACACGACAAATTTATCATCCACACACATATGAGGTGATTGAACAAGTTGAAAGTTAATGAATTTAATTTTCTCAAAAAAAAAAAAAAGAATTTAATGGTAATAAACACTATAATTATTTTTTTTTTTAGAATAATAAACACTATAATTTAAAGGGGGATTGTCTAATTTTCCCAAAAAATTATTATATAGTTACTTTTAATTTTAATATTAATATACAGGTGTAAATATATATAGAATCAAATAAAGCAAAATATTATTTTAAGGGGGTTTAGCAGGTATATTATAAAATAATAAAATAATTCCCTCCATAGCACAATTCCAAAAATTATTCATATGTGGCAAAAATGTTATACAAAGATTGTGAAATGTCTAAAATACCCACGATTTTGTGCTGCCCTAATTCACTTTCAGATTAAACAATTTCTTCCCCATGATTTCTTTCTACCCATCACTTGCAACCTCTCCGACTTCTTCCCCCACGATTTTTTCTCTACCCTTACTCATACGTCTACAACCACCCACTCTCAATCCACTCCGACCGTCTCTTCAAACTCCGGCGAATCTCTTCAAACTCCAGCGAATCTGACCGACCGTCTCTTCAAACTCCGGTGAATCTGCACGACCGAAAAATCGTAAAAATCACAAGAAATACCTTATTGAAGTTGTTTGTAAGAATCGCAAGGAAAAATTGCAAAACCAAACAAGCCTGCCACACATGTAAGCTTAATCTACACTGTGCTTACTTAAAATCGATTGAAGTCTATCAGTTGAATTGATAGAAGTCTATCGGTTGAACTGATAGAAGTTTATCCAGAAGTTCGAAGCAATTTGATGCTTGAATTCCAATTTTCCAGTGACTTCAAGTCGCCAACCATCAGTTCTTCGAGTTAATTGAGTTAATCGAGTTCTTCTTCTTCTTTTTTTTCGAAATAGAGCATTACATTAGGTTACGGGGGAGGGGGAAAAATCGCTAGAACTTGAAATTGACAAAGATAAACTTACGAATCCACAAAGAAGTTGATTAAAAATCTTAAACCCAACAAAGAAATTGGTGAAGATGAACCCAAGAAGAAATGACAAAGAAATCAGAATGTCTAATGTTTGAAGAGGAAGAAAGGTAAATGAAAAGAAAGACAAGCTTGAAGAGGAAGAAAGGGCAAACTTGGAAATTGAAAAGTTAAACTAAAAAGCTGTTATGTATGAATTAGTTTAGAATTTGTGCTATAATTATAAATGGGTGGGCAAAATTTGCTATTGGGTGCGAATTCCCTTATTTTAACCTCTATTCATTTATGAGTGTTTTGGACCATTTTTGTGTGTTGCTTGATTGGTTTTCCTTTGGAGGCGGGTTTAAGGTAGGGTTTCAATTCTCCCTCTGCATCTCTTGTCGGCCATGGCGAAACCAAGCAGAGGCCATCGCTCTTCGCCGTCGGGATAGGGTTCCTCTTCACGTTCACGCTCCGACTCTGGCTCCGGCTCCGGCTCCGGCTCCGACTCCCGCTCCCGTTCCAAGTCCATTTCCTCCTCTTCGTCTCCCTCTCGCAGCCGAAGCCCTCCTCCCCAGAGAAAGAGGTTTGTTTTTCACTTCCGGGTCTTGCATTTGGTGCTTATTGGTTCTTTGTGAGAGGAAGTATCAGAATTCGGCATTTTATGCTTGTGAGTTCGGTGGCTCATGCGTTTCCTTTTTTGTTGCCGTTGATTGCATTTTCATCATATTCCAAGCCATGTTTTAGAATTATTACTTGATCCAGAATCAGACGCACATCTGTTTCTGGGTCTCCTTAGACCAAATGTTTGTCAATTTTAAGCGGCCATTAACGTCGAAACCACTTCTTCATTTGTTTTTTCAGTCCGACTGAATCTGCTCGGCGTACTCGCGCTTCGCCTCCACCAGCTAAACGAAGTTCTCCGCCTCCCAGGTAAACTCTACTCTTTTTTTATCATCTCATTAAAAGTTAACAAAGTGAAGAAAGTATCGCACAAGAAAACGTCTGCTCGATTATCATTCATAAATGATACTAATTGTATCATTCCTCAAACCCTTTTACACAACACTATTCATCTGTATAAAGGGAAAATTGCAGCGGTGAAAAGCTCCAGAATATAGGTAACAAATACACACACAGAGGAACTAAACTCCTCCAACAGCTCACCAAAACAGAAAGGAAACACGGACATTACTAAATGCTAACAGACTTGGGCCGAGCCTCACACTAGTGAAACTGTTAATGCATGCACTTTTCGATAAGTCGAACAATATTTTTTCTTTGGTGTGGTTTTTTATATGCCTGCCATTTGTTAAAAACCTTTGTGCCTCTTCAGCGATCGTTGTTCTTCTCTTTGTTTTGTAAGGTATGGAGGGCTAGGGAACAATTTCTAGCATTTAATTTATCTTCCTGCAACTATGATGCTTCGTTTGGGACATACGGTCGGGAACTAATACTACCTACTGTATTCAAACTTAAATATGGTTTCTTTTATGTTATTTGTGATTTTATTTTAAGAAAGCTCAGAACCCCTTGTCCTTTCTTCAGTTATAACATGATTTGATTTAAATTCGTTAACTATTTATTGGAACATAAACAAATCTTAGGAAAAAAATGTTGTAATTAGTTGAATTCAGTAGTTCTTCGGAACTGTGCTGTTCATATTACATTGTTTTCAACTTTTAATCATTTTTCCATTATTGAAATCAAATGTGATAAATAATGTTCTATTTGTATTCATTATCTTGCAACTGTAAATTTTATCTTTAGTAATATATGACCATTTGCAATTTTCACGCAATCGAATATTTAAAATTCGTCATCTTTATTTTTTTTGTACTAAAATTTCCTTATTCATTCATTTTTCTCAAGGTTTTACATGATTACATAAGTTTCTTTTTTTTTATGGCATTCCTTGTCTCAGTCATATATTTATATATAATGTTTCTTGAATTGTGGGTATTGTTTTCAGGAAACCATCTCCTGTACGCGAGTCACTTGTTCTTCACATTGATGCACTAAGTAGGAATGTCCATGAGGGTCATTTAAGAGAAATATTCAGTATGATTTTTCACTCTTTTTCATTAGCTTTCATTTCTTAAAAAAACTCTTTCTTTAGCTTTAAACAATTATTCTTATGGATAAATAAACATACTTTAATATCACTCCTTTTTAAACCTTACAAGTGTTAAGGTCAAAACAGCACGATCAATGATCCCAAATCGAGTAATCCCGCCTCTTCTTAATATTGTTAGGAGTAATGCCCTTTGTTCTAATGGTTTTTCAATGAATTTCTTTAAGGATTGTTGGGAATGCATCAAAGGTGACCTTTGGAAGGTTATTTTTTGTGAGTCCTTCGAAAGTGGAGTGTTAGATAGCTTCTTAAATGAAACCTTTGTGAACTGAATCGCTAAGAAGGATATTTCTAGGAAGGTGGGAGAGTTTAGGCCAATAAGTCTTGTTACAAGTGTTTATAATGTTATAGCCAATATGGTGTTGGCCAATAGACTAAGAAAAGTTCTTCATGTGACTCTTAGTACTCTCAGGGCACTTCTATTGCTGGTAGACAAATCTTAGATCAAGCTAACGATGTGATTGAGGATCATATATCTCATAAGTTTGGTCCAAGTTTGTTTGTGGACTGCGTTTCTTCTAGGTTGTAAGTTTGTTTGTGGATGGCGTTTCTTCTAGGTTTTGTTATGTGTTTTTGAGGTTTTGTGGCCTTTTCTAGGTATTTTTTTTTGCTTTTGTTTCTTTGATTTTCTTCTCCTTCTAGAGCTCTTTCTAGTATTCTTAGGTGCTCAAAGTTTTCTCATTTTCCATTTATCAATGAAATGTTCCTTATTCCAAAAACTCCCTTTGTTTTTTTTTTTTTTTGAAACAAAGGTAATCATGCCCGTCCCTAGGCCAGACACCGGAGACATCGAAGGAGTAATGTCACAGGTGAGTCTCGAACCTGAGACCTTGAGGAGAGCATACCCTCAAAGCCCAAGTCTCAACCACTGCACCACCCCTTGGGGACTCCAAAAAACACTCTTTTAAGGATTTTTTTTTTTTTTTGGGTTTTTAATTAGTAGAAGTAAGTGGCAACTGTTGGGTTGGAACTTTAATGAGGATAAGTTGGAGCAGTGAGCCTCTTTGGTAAGTCTAGTGCATAAGTTGAGGTCTCTTTCATTTTGGTATATCGTTGTGACTTGTGGGTCAGGTCAACAAGAGACTTTCATCTTGGTGGGTTTCTTCTTCTTTTCTTGAAAGGTGTTAGACTCACTTTGATTCAATTTGTCTTGACTGAGATTACAATCTATTTCCTTTCCCTCTTTAGGATGTTTGTGTTGACATGTAAGATGATTGAAAATTTTATTGGAGATTTCCTTTGAGAGGGGGTGTAGAATGGGAAAAGGGCCCCTTGTGATGAGGTTATGGAGGAGTTGGACCTTGTGGGTTCGAACATTACCATTTGAGAGCCTGCAACAAGGCGGGCTTATTAATGAACATGGTTTTTGGTGTTTTCATCTTGAATTCACTTTCTATGACACAAGGTCATTGTGATCAAGTATGGGTCACTCCCTTTTGAGTGGACCATGTGTGAGGACCAGGGCACTGTGGGAAGACATTTTTGAGGATTTTTTTCCCATTTTTATTAGTTTTTTGATGGCGATGAGAACGATAATTATTTTTTGGGAAGATAGTTGAGGGGGAGTAGACCCCTATGCTCCTTGTTTCATCATTTGTTTTTTGCATTCGTCTATGATGAAGATTGTTTAGTGCTCATTTTGGGTTGCGTCCTTTCCTTGGTTCGACATCTCTGTTTTATAGGGAAACATTGGATGTTGTTGACCTTCTATCTTTGTTAGAGGGAAGTTTCATTGCCCTTGGACAGGTGTTGGCTCCTAGCCCAACTAAAGAATGTTAAGTTTTTTGCTTGGTAAGTTCTTATGGAAAGAGTTTTTTTTTAGAAAAGTTCTTATGGAAAGTGTTGAATTATGTTAAATCACCAATTAATTAAAAAACGTAAGCTTATGGATTGAGGTAAATTTAATTAGGTTAAAATACCATTTTGGTCCCTGAATTATCATGTAAGTTCCATTTTGGTCCCTCAACTTTCAAAAGTCTAATTTTGGTCCTTAAACTATCATTTTTGTTCCAATTTGGTCCCTCAACTTTCAAAGGTCCAAAACTAGTCCTTGAACTTTCTAAAAAGTTTAAAAATAGTCCTTGGGTTAAAAATAAAGTTTAACCATAGTTATAATGGATGATGTGGCAAAAAAAATAAAAAATAGAGTATCATCTTCTTCCTAATCCACCCTTTCTCAAAACCTGCACTTAAAGAAAAAAAACAGAGCATAAAACTACTCTTCTTTAATGCATTTTTTCTCTACTACTCCTCATTCTCTCTCGATTCATCTTTATTAAACCCACTCTTATCTTTTCTTTTACTTCTTTATTCATTTCATTATAATAATCGTCACCTAGTTTCTTACAAATTTTCAAAAAACGAGTATGAAGACTCTAGGTAGGCTGAGATTGTTCCGGCCTCGTTGGCGAATGTGGAGTCCATGGAGAGATCGCGCTCGTCGATCTAGACCCGGATGGATCTGAGGATGGATCAGACGGCATAGCAGTCGCCGAAATGGCGGTGGACAACCCGGTGGGAGGTGTGGAAGAGGGCGATGCGGTGGCCAGAGTCAGGGAGGAGGCGGTGGCAGAGGGCGGAGGTGGAGAGATGGATGCGATGGAAGATGGAAGCATTGTTTCAAAAATCGTTTGAGGCGTACGTCTCGAGGCGGAGGAAAATGCCTCGAGGCTTAAGCCTCACAAGGGAAAATTGAGGCGGCCGCCTCATAAGAGAAAGGCGTACGCCTTGAGGCGAACACCTCAGAGCCGAAAGGCGTACGCCTCTCCGTCAAATTGCCTTTTGTTTTCAAATTAGGGCTAGAAGTTTAAATTAAATGTAAAATCTTTTTATCCAGACAGTGGGCCATTCAAATAGGCCCATATTACATTTTAAAAATTATTTATTGGCTGACCTAAAAGCAAAGTGACTTACGACTGAAGACAAAATGTCAAAAAAAATATTTGATATGATGACAACTCTATGGATGATCTCATTAGTGATAGTGAAAATGATAGGGATTTTCTGGATGATCTTTAGAACACAATATTGATTGACTGGTTAGATTTTTTTAATAGCGACATTTATATTGAGTTTTTTTGTGTAGTTTTAAGGAGTATTACCTAGTTTAAATACAAAATGTTTTATCTTTTTTTATTAAAATATGTTTCTTTAAATTTTTAAATGAGGCTTACGCCTCATTATGCCTCGCCTCTTTCAAAGAAAACGCCTCGAGGCCGCCTCACGCCTTTTAAAACATTGGATGGAGGGGGTTTTGGGAGTGTTGGGAGAGGAATTGGAAAAAGAATCGGAATCGGAATAGAGGTTTTGAATGTCTTTGAAAGAATGAGGAGTAGTAGAGAAAGAAAATGCATTAAAGAAGAGTAGTTTTATGCTCTGCATTTTTTTTTCTTTAAGTGCAGGTTTTGAGAGAGGGTGGATTGGGAAGAAGTTGATACTCTAATTTTTTTTTTTTTTGCCACATCATCCATTTTAACTATGGTTAAACTTGATTTTTAACCAAGGACTATTTTTAAACTTTTTAGAAAGTTCAAGGACTAATTTTGCACTTTTGAAAGTTGAGAGACCAAACTGCAACAAAAATGATAGTTTAAGGACCGAAATTAGACTTTTGAAAGTTGAGGGACCAAAATGGAACTTACATGATAGTTCAGGAACCAAAATGACATTTTAACCATTTAATTATATCAACCAACACTCCCCCAACGACTAGGCAGAGATTCAAACTTATGACCTCTTGCTCTGATACCATGTTGGATTATGTTAAACCACCAATCAATCCAAAAGCCTAAACTTATGAATTGGGTTAATTTTAATTATATCAACCAATAGAAAGAGTTAATCCCTTAGATAGAGTGTCGAGGAAGGTGCCTACTCTGGTGTTGGATTCTGTGTAGTAAGGGATATTGGATCTTGATTACATTTTTTGGAGTTGTGAGATGGCTAGTGTCGTCTGTGATTGTCTTTTGCAGATTCAACCAAACAGAGGGATTGTAGAGGACAGAGGCGATGTTTCTTCTGCACCCCCCTTTTTACTAGAAAGGGAAGGTTTTGTGTGAAGTTGGGGCATGTACAATTTTGTGGGGCTTCTGGGCGATAGAAACAATAGAATCTTGAGGGGTGGAGAGAGATCTGAGTTGTTTTGGTCTCTTATTAGATTCTATATTTCTCACCGGGCTTGGACTATGACGCCATTTTGTAATAATTCTCTACGTTTTACTTTGCTTGATTGGAAGTAATTTTTCTATCTCTGTTGTATCCTTTCATTTTCTTTTTTAAGGAAAACTTGGTTTCTTATATTCATTTTTTTGTATTGTATGTGCCTTGCTTTCTTCCCTCTGAACTGTTTTTAAATTGTAGATGGTTTCTTTTCATGAATTTATTGTATATAATTAGTTGTAAATTTCTCAGTCATTCAATCAAACGGGTCACCTTCAAATCTGATTTTTCCTCCAAAAATCTCTTTATGGCTCTGGATTGGATATGTGATCTGCTGCTTTTTATAAATATTTTATAATTTATCTTTAGCTCTTATGAATTGCCTTTGTTTTAATATCCCCAAGGTAATTTTGGTGAAGTAGTCAATGTTGAGCTGGCAGTGGATCGAACAGTGAGTTTGTACCATGCATCTTGTATTTGAGCAACTTTTCTTGAGTAATATATGTTGATGCATCTTAAATGCTTATAGGTCAACCTTCCTAAAGGATATGGATATGTTGAATTCAAAACGAGATATGATGCTGAAAAAGCCCAAGTTTATATGGATGGTGTATGTTTGCTTAAATGTTCAAGTATTTGAAGAGCATCTATTATTAATGCCATAACTGGAAAATGATTGGTTAAATGTAGGCCCAAATTGATGGGAATGTTATTCGAGCAAAATTTACATTGCCGCAAAGGCAGAAGATGCCAACACCTCCAAGGATGGTAGCATCTGCTCCAAAGAGAAATGGTCCTAAACCTGAGAATGTTGGTGCTGATGCTGAGAAGGATGTCATGAAAAAACAACCCTCAATAATTATATATTTTTCCTATTATTCTATTTTACTTTTCATGGGAGTATGTTATTTTAGTGGTTTATTTCTGATTTGCTACATCAGCTTCACCTCGTCGAAAGCCTCCTTCACCTGGAAGGCGCTCGCCTATTGGTCGTCGAGGTGGGTCTCCTAGAAGACAACTTGATTCTCCACGCTGCCGTCCGGAGTCCCCTACCCGTCGCCAAGAAGAATCAACATTGTTTAACTTTGGTTGATTAGGCACTCGCCAAGAAGAATTCGTGGCAGTCCAGTTCGAAGGCGTTCACCACCTCCTCCTAGACGACGGTATTATGCATTTGACTGTTTTTAAAGATTGTAGTAATTTCTCTTGCAATTTGAATGATAAACAGAGATCATAAGTGATATAGTGGCAATGTTTGACTATTAGTGCCTTGCGTTTTTTTTATTGATGAAGTTTAGATGACTATTAGTGCCTTGCTTTTTTTTTTATTGATGAAGTTTAGATGACTATTAGTGCCTCTGCCTTGCTGCACCTGTTAAATTGAATCTTATTGTTTCTAAGTTTGAGTATTTGTTTGGACTTGGAGAGTAGTGAATTATGCAGACAAGGCATATTTAAATATTATTTTTTAATCTTAAATTATTGTTTTTAGAGCACGTGTTTTTTTATTTCAAGATTTTCAGCAGCGATGTATTTTGAAAAAGACTAAAAGTTGCATCAGGTTTAGTTTAATTGGGTGGATCATGTTGGCCACTGATAATTTTGTTAGCCTAGAGCTACTAGGTACGGTAGACTGGTTCTTGGATTATCCGAGCAAATTCATAGTAAATGCTATTGCAGACTTAGATTGAAGTAATACTAATAGCTAGCAGTGTTCCATTATGATACACAAGTGTTCCTATAGTTAAATAAATCTTAGGTATTAGAAGAATGGCTACTGTGGGCATGATTGATTACTTCTATTGTTTGAGAAATGAATGCATATAAGCTTGACATGGGCTTTTAATTTCTTGTTCACTATGGTTTAGCATGGTGTTCACTTGAGTATGCTGTAGTCTGATCAAGTGGTTTCATTTACATTTATACTTGGATAAATGAGCGTTACATAACTAAATTGTGTTTTTTTCTCAGTACACCTCCTCGAAGAGCTCGTAGTCCTCCCAGAAGGTCTCCATTAGCTTGTAGACGGAGCCGTTCACCAACTAGAAGACCAGCTCGATCGCGTTTACGATCATTTTCACCACGGAGGTATTTTGATGGCTAATGATTATTTTCATTACCAACTGCCTTATAAAACTTTTTTTCTTCACATTGTTTGGTTTGGGGGGCGTAAATCAAATACAAAGTAGATCACAAAAGTCTCTACCGTTGGCATTGATCAAGCACGAAAAATAATCACAATGATGAACTCTGTCTGGATGGTTCGAACTGAGAGCTATGAAACATGTGTGGGGTGACATATTGCATTAGTTCTTGAAGATTCTCCCGTCTATTTTTCTATCATAGAGCCTCGGTAGCACTGAGCAGAATAACTATATTGGTGGCCTGGAAGCTAGTGAACTCGGTGATGAGGTGGGCACAGTCATGGGGTGTGAGAAGTTTGCGTTTTTCTTAACACTTAAAATTGGAGTATTCACTGTCCAAATTATTTTAGTAAACTCACTGTCCAAGTTTGTCATAAGATGTTTGAATAAAAATTTGGATTCCTCCGATCTCAACCATTGTAGGAAAGCTAATGAAAAGTTGAGCATTCACAGTGCCTGCTCCAGCATTGGTGGAGGCATAACGACTTAGATGCCCTTGGCTAATGTTTAGCTGCCAAGCCAAGTGTAGAATCAAATGCTGGTAGATGTATAATCTATTTTCCAATTGTCAAGATGTTAGGCCGGCCTAAACAATTTGATGACCGGTTTCCTGATCATGGTGTTCCAAGGTTTGTAAGGCGGGTAACAATAGAGTCTTAGAGAATTTAGATGTTATGGGTTCAACCAATGGTGATCACAAGTCACAAATATTCTAAAGAATAAAAAATAAAAAACTTGGAATGTCATTACTTGCTTCAACATATTTAAATTATAATGATGCTGCGAAAGTAAGGTTTAAAGTATGTCGATTTCCTATCTATTATCTTTGACTTTGTTAGGAAATAATGATCAGAAATATTCCCAAATTGCCAAAAACAATTATGTTACAGTGTACAGAAATATCCATTTATTTTTCTAATAATTTCTTATGAAACAGAGGTCGGCCGGGAGCTGCTGGTAGACGTGGGAGATCATCATCCTACTCTGCATCACCAAGTCCACGCAAGGTTTGTTGTGGCTGATCTTTCCTCTTATGACCTTCTCTGGGTATAATTATTGCTTCTTTTTCGTTTTCACTATTCTTTATTTTATATATTACAGGTAGCCAGGAGGGTATCTCGCAGTCCAAGAAGGTAATCCCCCATGCATTAAATAAAATAGCTGTTGAAACGTCAATATTTCTATCTGAATATTGAGAATGTTAAGGCCTAGGTTTTGATTGTTTTGATCGTCATTTGTTTAATCATTTTTATATGATTTCGTTGTTTTGCACTTTATTGAGAGTCTGAGACTATTATAATTATTTACTCTGGATTTTTTTCTTACTTTAAAAAAGAGAATGTCAGGTCCTGGTTCATAGACTTTTAAACTAATGATTATATTTTCTCCAAACCCGCAAACCACTGGAAGCCATTTTATTTGGATATGCTTTATTCGGAGCTTCTAGATAAAAAAAAATTACTATGTTTTAATTTTTTATGAATTAGTTTGACAGCCAAATGTAGCAGCCGAGTAGGGTTAGGTGGTTATCGTGTAAGAATAATCGAGGTATGACATTTATGGAGATTAAAAAAATGACCAGGAGCACGGTGCCTGTTTTATAGTAAGTTTAGGATGAATCCCCAAGGGGTGGCGCAGTGATTAAAGACTTGAATTTTGAGGGTATGCTCCCCTCAAGGTCTAGAGTTCGAATCTCTCATGTGACATTACTCCTTCGATGTCTCTGGTGCCGTAGCCTAGGAACGGGCGTGGTTACCTTATTTCAAAAAATAGTAAGTTTAGGATGATGACTCTTTGCAAGAAACAAGATGAATATGGGTTGGGTTAACGATTAAGAGGGTTTGAGAAACCAAAAAGTTATTGGTTCAATTTAGGGTGATCACTCCCCTTGAATATAATTTTCTAGAATGGTGTAAGATCTGACAGGTTGTCTTATTAAAGTAGTTAAGGTGCATGTAAGCTAGATTTTGAAAGTTATAAGACTCAGCTCTTAATCTTATTATTTTGATGGTGATTGTTTGGTGGGTAGGCCAGTGAGAGGGAGAGGGAGAGGGAGAGGGAGAAGCAGCAGCAGGAGCAGTAGCAGCAGTTCTCCACCTCGCAAGCCATAAGATAAGAACTCTTCATATCTTTCGGTCTCTTTCTCTCCCTAATTCTCTCTTGTTCTTTCTGTGTAAGTGATTTTAAAGATTTTTTTTCCTCCCATCTGGTAAAGAACCTTCTTGTAGCAAAAATATCTGGATGGGTTAAATGCCATTTAGGTTGGGTTAGTACTTTAGTTTCCTACTGTGATTGAATTAACATTTACACATATGCTTTGTTCTCACTGCAGTTTGTAGTATTATATTACACTTCTACTTTAGGAAGCCTAGACCTGGAATTACACCCCCCCTTATTTTTGTGTTCAAGAAAATTGGAATTTTTCTTTAATACAAAATTTAAAACCTTTTATTGATATATGAAAAAGACTAGTTATGGGTTCATAGTTACAAAAGGGAGGGAGATAATCACTCCATAATATGGAAAATTAACCTTACGTTTGATTACCATTTGATTTTTTGTTTTTCTTTTTTGAACTTTAAGTTTATTTTTACTTGAATTCTCTCCGAATGATTTCATTATTTTGAGGAAGTATGTGGAATCATAACTGATTGGAAGGGTTTTTTTTTTTTTTTTGGGTTTCTAATGTTTGGTTCGGGGCTGAAGTGATCAAATTCTATGTAGTCGTCTGAACTCGAAATTTAAAGGTTAAGGTTAAGATAAAAAATGAAACTTAAAACTTGTAAATAATAATTTAAAATTTGACATTTCTACTTTAACTAAGCTACAATGCGACATTAGATCAAGCACAACTCAATGATTAAGTGCCACTTTTTCTTTTCTATGAAGTTGAGATTGAGTTTTACCTCACCTTTTGTTTTATGAAGTTTGAGATTTGAGTTTTATCTCACTTTTTCTCTATTGAATATATGATTTCTATGTTGAAAATACATGCTAATTATTATTGGAATTTTTTTTTTAGGTTTCATCGCATTGCTAAAAAATATTCGTCAACTGAATAGGTCGGTGGCGCAATTGATTATTTGGTTTGGTGTTAATTCATTTCTCTTGACTCAGTATTTGTAATATTCCTTTCTCCAACTTGTATTTAAAATATATATATATATTCGTCAAAACATTGTGGGGCTATTGATTTTTTTATTTTTATAATTATTGTTAAATGAGATTCTTTCGTTCATGGGGTTCCTTTTGGCAATCTCTCCATTGAGCTTTTCCTTACACTTTTGGGAAAAGGCGTAGAGCAATAATTTTTTTTTAAAAAAATACAAAACTAATTGATTAAAGACAATAATTCTACTATTTATTCAATTTAAAATATACTTGAGATCAAATTGAGAATTTCAGTCAGATATGACTCATCTAAAGGAAAAGAAATAAAATTCTCTATTTTTTGAATTACAATGATTTAACTCATTTAACCAATTGAGACAATAAAAATCTCTAAGAAATAGATGAATGATTTGAAAAACCTTATTATAAAAAAATTGATAATAAATGTCGATTATGGTCTGAAATTATTGTGACGTTAATAATAAAAGTAAATTATAAATTTGTCTATAAAGGAGAAAATTAAGTTTAGTCTTTGTGAATTTAAAAACTAGAATTTGACGCTTATAATTTGGAGAGTTAATATTGAGTATCCAAAGTTTTATAAATTAGATTCATATATAAAATTTGATAAAAATTAAGTATTTTTCGTTTGCAATAATTGTTGAATTAGATACGTAGAAGGTAGATGAATGTGTCAATAATGATCGTGTAAATTAAGTGATTAATAACTATTATAAAGTGACTTGGTAGTCAAGAGGTGACCTAGTAATTAAGATGACTTTGAAGTGTTGAGCAGCAATGGATTTAATCTATGGTAGTCTCTTTAAAATATTTTAGGGTTAGGTGACATTATTCGAGATGTGTGCAAGCTGACCTACTTTAGTAACATCCAGTAAAAAAAATATTTTTCATATATTTTATTTGTCGATGATTATGAATGTGAATAACCATAAATATTTTAAAATTGATCTAAATTCTAGTTTTCAAAATGGAAGAGACTAAATTTGAACTCTCATAACTATACATGCTAAATTATATTTATTTATAGTTTTGTAGAGACTAAACTTCCCTTTCTTATCGACCAAATTTATCATTTAATTTTATATAAAAATGAAAAATATTGAGACAATTATTTAGTACTAAATTTCTTGTTATAAATAGAAAGGTAATTTTTAGAGATTTTTCTTAAATGGTGAAATGATATAAATTGAAAACGAGTTGGCTATGGTTTTTTGGGACAGTAACGCACCCAATGTAGGGGACAAAACGGCGGAAACTTTCTGCTCAAATTTACTCTCCCAGGTCTGCTCTTCGCCTCGAACTCGAATTTCGATCCTCTCTTTCGTCGTGTTTTTGGTTCCAATCTCCTTCTATTTGCCCAATAATCTGTAATTTTTCTACCTTTTCAGCTTGGTTTTGATCTTCGCTCGAGCAGTCGCTGTCAAGAACACAAGGCAAACGACCAAGGAAGGATCACTCGTCACATCCAGGTTCGTTCACAAGTTACTCGGTTTTCGGCGTTCGTATTTAGGGCTTTGAATTTGATCGAAACCCGACATTTAGTTGTGGCTTCTTCTACCGGTTCTCTTCTGCTTGTGTGTCTTTTCGATTGTACTGTTATTTCCCTCATGCTAATTCTACTCAAGTTTTAGTTGTAAACGGTAGACAGAATCAAACCTGGGTAGAGATATCTTAGATAGTGTCTACATCCATCTCAAAACTAATGTGGAACAATAGTGCGATTCTAATATGTCCCCTCAAGATGGTACCGCTTTTGAGTTTCACCCACCTTGAATTGAATCTCAATTTCATTTTGTTGAAATAAATGCCCGTTTGAGATTAATGGACTCTGATACCGTATTCGATAGTGTGGACATCTATTTCAAACTAATTGCTGATGAGACGAGTAGTTCACCTTCAAGCTTCACCTACCCTATGAATATTCGGAGGACTCTCCACTTTTTTTTAATGTTGGACAATAGGGAAGGGGAAAATCTGACAGTTTTGAATATATGATCTTTATAATTAGGTGACTATTGAATTGCAAGTATTAAGAGATATATTAAACGCCACACTTTGATTGCAATACATCTTTCCTTGAATTGTTATTTGTTTTTTCTGTCACTGATTACGCTTTTTGCTTGTTCTTGTGTTGTATAGAATGAACTGAGAGTTGCTTCAATTGAGGTGTTTGGCCGTTGAAAGCATTCCATTTCATGGCAGGCAATGGCCTGCCATCATTGGGTCGTGTGAAGCTTACCGATATTGCACCATCTGAGGGCGTTCCTTCTGAGTCTTTCAAATCCTCAGTCTCAACTCTATCACACTCACTTGCTCAATTCTCTGCTGCCATCATCCAATTTCCTGCATGTGATGGGGCCCTTTTAAGGTCTGGTTTGGATTCTGCTCTTCTCTACTTCCACCAGAGAGCTGCATGTACATCTGATGAGTTGATGCAAAACAATGATTCGCGGGAGTGGTGCAGAACTTCTGGTTACTATGTGGATGCTCAGATGTGGCAAGAAACCTATGATTATAGGCCTGGATTGACTCCAGTTGAGCCCATCAATGGAATGGAGTTACCACCAGCACCAGCAGGTTTGCCAGACATATTTGCACTCTTTGGAAAGGCATCTCGAATTATTTTGGATGCAATCAGCTTCTCTCTAAACTTGCGCAGTTCTCCTTTTACGGAAATACTTGATAATGTTCCCTTAAGAAGTAGGGAGATATCGTCTTCTGTGTTGTCCGTGTGCTGTTATGGGAGGCCATCATTTCATGGAGAGCATCACCATAAATTAACTGCTCAAGATGATAGCCAGTTGGCTATGTATGCATCTGACCATGAACATCAAATTGATAAAACTCTTATTACTCTAGTCAAGTCCGATAAGGCAGGTTTACTAATAAAAGATTTCAATGGCAGATGGATTCTTGTGGATGATCTTGGTCCTCAAGATGCTATAGTTTATCCTGGACTTGCACTTTATCAAGCAACTGCGGGATATGTGAATCCTGCTTTGCTCAGAACAGATATGAATAATATTCAAGGTAGTATGTATGGACGGTGTTCCTTATCATTCAAATTCATGCCTAAATCCACGACTAGCCTCAGTTGTTCAGAAATGAGAGCAGCTGGCCATGGGGTAGATGTTCAGTTCCAGCTTCCCGTACCAGTGGATGATTTTATGCAGAGATCTCCCTCAAATGATCAACTCTTTAACCGCCCAAATTTTCAGAATTTCAGTTTCTCTACATCCCAAGATGGTAGGCCAAATCTCCTTTTTAATTTTTTTAGTTTTGTAACCAGTGAATGTCATTTATTGAGGTTTCTTTTGGTTTTGGTAACCTAACCTCCCTTGGTATGGCGTTTGGCTCTCCCTTCTGTTTGCTATTTAATTTCATCAATGAAATCGTTTATTATTAGAAAAAAAGGTCACTATTGAGGGTTTATCGTTTATCAATGCAATATTAGTTTTCTTTTACATAATTAGTGTTAGCTGCTTTGCTTGATTGATGATAGTTGTGTTTTCTTTTCTTTCTTTAGTACACACGATACTTGTGTATTTGGTTGCTGAAATTTAAATTTACCCTTCCCCTCCTTCCTTATGATATTTTGCCTAGGCGTAATAAAGAACCATTTCTTTAGATTGCCATTGTGATATGTATTTGGAGAATTTCTTTGACTGTGCGAAAGTGAGATTCATGTTTGAATGTATATTTCTAGGTGAATATGGATTGGAAATTAGGAAGCCAGGCATTTGCATTGTGATGTTTATTATTGCTTGACAGTTCAAATTTTTGCTTGTCCGATTATTTAGGCCTTGTTTGATAACTTTTTTTTTTTTTTTTTTAGTTTTTGGTTCTAAAAATTAAAAATCATGTATGTTTGATAATTGTTTTTCGTTTTTTGTTTTTTAAAAACTAAAAACTAAAGATGCATTTGTTAACGGGTTTTTTTTTTAAAAAAAAAATCAAAATTTATCATTTTTAATATTTAGTAAAATAAAATAAAACTGCCAACATGAGCAGTTGCTCAGCGGCAGTAGTGTATGCCCAATGACCAGAGGTCTTGGGTTCGAGTCCCCCCACCTCCAATTGTTGTAATCTCAAAAAAAAAAAAAGTAAAATAAAATAAAACTATTTTAGAATATTATTGATCAAATAAACCTCAAATTTGCGGGTTTGAACTTTATTAGTAGTGTGTTTTTATCATTTTTCTAGAATTTTTCCAAAAAAAAAAACAAAAAAATGGTTTTTAAAAGCTAACTTTTTTTAATTTTTAAATTCATTTAATATTTTTAAAATGTTTTTAAAATTTTAAAAATAAAAACCAAAATTGGTTATCAAACAAGTGTGTTTTAAAAAAAATTAAATAAAAAAGAGAAAACCAAAAATGAAAAGGTTATCAAAGCCTTGGGTGTTCATTTCATCTTTGTTCTCTTCTTGGGTAGTGTTGCCTCTTAGTCTTACTAATTTCTTGGTATCAGTAGTTGCCTTAGTAAGAAGCTTTTAATTAACAGGCTGTTGGATCGATGAAATGCTGGTACAGGATCCATAAAAATGAGGAGGAGAAAGAATAATTCAAGCACCAAACCTCTACCCCCTTCTAAGAGATTACGGCTCGAGGCACAGAGAGTTCTGAAGGAGAGAGTGCAGGACATTGCAGACAAGAAGGGTATCAAATTGAGGTTCTGTAATCTAAAGGATTGTGAGAGTCACATTCACACGTTAGATAGCCCTTGTGCCAGCACAAGAATGGATATTGGATGGCCTTCTGGAGTGCCGTTCGTTCATCCTCACGATTTGCCTAATAAGGCAAAAATTGGTTTTCTTGAAGCTTACGAGCCTGGTTGGACAGCTTGTCATGACGTTGAATTAAGCCTTACGGAACCTGGACAAGTGGGTCAACAGTCAACCAACGGTAAGTGGATCTCTGTCATACTCATAAGTGCATGTCAAAGACTGGTTATTGTTTTTCACTTCAGCACATTCCTGCTTTGCGATCACATAAAGCTTACTGATTTTGGTTCAAGTAAGAAAATCCTTGAGGTATCGATACTTATAGTATTTGGCTTCTGGAGAATGGGAAATGAAACCATAGGTGTGTCAAGTGATCTTTTTTTTTAGTATAAATTGGGGGAGGGGACAACAAATCCTACCTACTGGACACTATTGCTCTCAAATAATTCGAGAACGAAATACTGAATTTCAAGATTGAACCCATGACCTTGGAGTCAAATTGGATTAAAACCAATCAACAAAACCAACGGGCCACCACCAACCCTTTCGGTGTGTCATACTGATCTTCCTACT
Source organism: Sicyos edulis (assembly GCA_036507275.1). Classification (NCBI taxonomy): domain Eukaryota; kingdom Viridiplantae; phylum Streptophyta; class Magnoliopsida; order Cucurbitales; family Cucurbitaceae; genus Sicyos; species Sicyos edulis. The sequence goes on from CM071851.1 coordinate 15,647,903, forward strand.
GAGTGAAGGTGGTTAGGACAGAATTCAAAATTGGAAGCATATACAGTATTTCCCATGATTCATTATAAATTTATACATTCTTATTATTGTCCGCAGAATCCTGTTCAAATTTTATTTTTTGTTTTCCCTCCATTTCTCTGCCTTTTTAATTGGCAGGCCAAAAAATGTCCAAGAAACTGTTATGAACCATATAGGAATTAGGAAAATTAAGTGGTTAATGAGATACTAAAGCTATATAACAATGCTGCATTTGCTGTTCTTTAGTATGCATATGTGCGTATAGAAAATTTGGTATACGATTCAAAGTTGTGTAGATTTCTTTGGTCCACAAGTGAATTGGAGCCTACAGTATGCATTTCCTTGAAGCTCGAAGATCATTGTGTTGGATCTTTTTAACCCCATGCTGCATGTGTTTACATGCCTTAGAAGCTCTCCTTTAAAACTATTTTACCAGCGGCCAGGAGCATTAATCTCTGTGTATCATGGCTTTTCACCCTAGCGCATAGACTGATTTTAGTATAACTTATTCAAAATTTTAACTGGCTTGTGTGTTTTACCTCGGGATACACATTGGTGTTGTGGGCAACTTGAAAGTTTAGCATTGGGTAGGCAATTACGTATACCATTTTTATAAAATCATACCTACTTCGTGTAGATTTGATAGTCATAGTTCAGTTTATGTTGTTGCATAAGCATCAACACATCCAAGTTATTGAATTATGCTAAACCACCAATCAAACCAAAAGCTTAAGTTTGTGGGTTAGAATAAATTTAATTATATCAACTAACACTCCCCCTCACTGGTGGACTTTTAAGATTTGAGAAATACCCTACAAATGGAATTTAATTTTAATTGGAGATGAAATGACTCAAGAGGGGCTCTAACTCAAGATTCTTTGCTCTGATATCATGTTGAATTATATTAAATCCCTAATCAACCTAAAAGCTTAAGCTCGTGGGATGGAGTAAATTTAATTATATCAACCAACACAACTTTTCCAGCCCTGCACTACAGAAGCTCCTTTTTCTTTTTTACTCCCATCAATTTTTTCTACCTCATTGTTAGCTTTTTTTTCTTCTTTCCGATGTCAATGGTCAATTGTAATCGTGTCTCTGCAGGAATCAGTTCATGCTCTGTACAGCATTAGATTCTCAAGGCCTCGTAGCTTGCAACTTCAAAACCAGTTCGATTCATAGCCGTTGATCAGATCATCCTACCTGCACTGCGGTTGTTCTTTCAACGCTCAATGCTGGTGAACATGCCTACTTGTATCTCCAGCATAGGCTGTACATACGTGTTATTTTCTGGGTAAGCCAGCTTTGTCTTCTTATTTGTTGGAGGGTAGCTCTTAAAGAAAGGGTATTGTCAAGTTAGCAAACCAGTGATGGTAATGGAGAGGGAAGGATTATTTCCTTTGAATTCTTGTTGAGAATTTTCTCACGTTAGTCAGTTATACCTTCATGTTCGTAGACTAGTGTAGCTTCTGCTTTAGTCAATATGATCTGTAAAATTTGGGAATATATGATAAAGAGCAGAAATATACAAACTTGAGGTCCTGAAGAAACATTCTCTGTTTGCTTTTATTATTTTTTATATGGTTCTGTTTCTATCGGTGGATCGTGACTCGAGCTCTTCATGATACATTCTCTTTCGCTTTATTATTATTTTAATGATATTTTTCCATTTCAAGCGTGGAATCCTTATGACATCCCAAGTAAGATGATCCTTGCAACCATTCTCAAGAATTAAGCAGTAAAATTCAAATTACTACCTTTTCTTTATTTGGGTTGCAGAACTTTGAAAATAGTGATATTTTCAAATCATCTCTTTACTACTTTTTGCTAATCAATTTTTGTTTCATACATTAAGGAATGGATACTTTAGTGTAAGTTTGGAGATCACAAAGAAACAAGGGGATGGAGGTAAGGCTGCTGCTAATCTCCTACCATTCTTCCATAATCCATTCACACACTGCAATTGTTGAACCTAGGCCGATGCTCATTTCTATCATTTGCATTATCCAAACTGGAGACTTCCTTACATACTTCATAAAAATATATAATCACGATGCAAAATAAAAATATATACCTAGCCGTGAAAGTTTTGTTTATGTTGAATGTGATACGGCCCAGCCCAATTGGCGAGTCTACACACGCAGGGGCAAGCGGGGACATGACGAAGCAAGAGGACGTCAGCAAGAAGGCTAATTGAAACGTGCTAGTAATATTAAGTAAATAATTATATTTTCGGTATTTATCATTTTTTGGGTTTGACTTCTGAGGAAGACTGTGGAGAGAACCCACCCTCTCGAATGGTGGTTGGCTTGTAACTCTTTTATGCTAATCTAATTCAGGCATATTTTGTTACTTTGTTGTTACCTTACGCTAACTCACAGAATTAGGACACTGAACCGATAGGCTCCTGACTGGGGTTCTATCAAGTGGTATCAGAGCAGGAACACTGGGACGCACACGGAGCTCCGTTAAGGCAGGGGGAAGAGGAAAAGGTCAGATGGAACAAATAGTACGCTCACCAGAAAGCAGTAGGGAAGACACCCATGACAGAGGCCTCACTACAAGAGTTGAGGGATCAGGCTGACCAGACAAAGAAACAAATGGTGCAGTTGTTCACAGGAATGGAGGAGAATCGTAGAACAACAACGACGATTAAAAAAGCCATAGAAAACTTGGCAAGGGAACGCCTTTGAGGGAAGGAGAAACAAGCAGTAAAAGAAAAAATAGCGAGGAAGATTTCGTATCCAAGATGGAAGGAACGACGGGAAATGATATTCCGGTACGACAATGACTGAAGAGGGTTGACATGCCCTTATTTGACGGGGAAGATGTCGACGACCGACTTTTCAGGGCTGAAAGATATTTTGATATCAACCAATTGACGGACACAAAAAAGGTCATAGTAACCGCTATCAACTTCACATGGTGGGCATTACATTGGTTTCGATGGGAGCAAACTCCGTTCCAAGGATGGAGAGACATCAAGGATAGAGTGTTGAATCGGTTCTGACCCACTCAAGAAGGATCCTTATGTGCCCGATTTTTGGCGATACGTCAAGAGTCCACAGTCGCTGAGTTCCGTCACCGATTCAAGTTGTACGCCTCACTAGTGGCTTACCTTCCCGAGGAAGTCTTCGAAGCAACCTTCCTTAACGAGCTGGAAGAAACGGTGCGGACAGAGTTACTATGTTTCGAACCCGTAGGCCTAGAGACGATCATGAGACTGGCCCACAAGATCGAGGATAGGAGGAGTTCGGAGTGAAGGGATCGTGGGTCGAGCCCAACTAAAGGCAAAGCAGCGGGACCCAACCCAAATAATGCTATAGTGCCGTCTAAGGCATGGGTTGGCCCCACGTCGAGACCCGTAGAAGCTAACCCAATCCGGACCATTTCCTTGGTGGCCCAACCAAGAACCAGTTCCCCGACCTAAAACTCTTCCCCAACCCAAAGGGGTCAAGACTTCAAACGACTAACCGACTCGGAGTTACAAAGTAGGAGAGAGAAGGGACTGTGTTATAGATGCGACGATAAATACTTCGTGGGCCATAAATGCAAGGCCAAGGAATTAAAGCTAATGCTCGTTAGTGACGAAGCGATGGACAAGGATGTGCATGATAGTAGAGACGAAGATCCAGAAGGCGAAAGGATCGACAAGATGGAAACCACGACGAAATTATAGCTGAACATAGTGGTAGGGTTCTCTTCACCAGGGACCATCAAGCTTAGAGGGGAGATAGGGAGTTGTGAGGTGATCATATTGATAGACTGCAGCGCCACCCATAATTTCGTATCCCAGGAACTCGTTGACTGAGCAAAAATTTTGATGGCCAGTTCCCGACACTTCAGAGTCATCCTAGGGACGAGCGAGGCTAAGAGGGGGAAAAGGATATGTAAGGGCGTTCCAGTACGGGTCGCGGAATTGTCCTTTGAACAAGATTTCCTGCCCCTAGAACTTGGGAGTATCGACGCCATTCTAGGCATGCAATGGCTCAAAACGCTGGGAACTACAAAGGTGGACTGGACGGCCTTAAGGATGACGATCGGTGCCGGGGAAAATCGGATAGTACTGCAAGGGGATCCATCATTGACAAGAGTAGAGATGTCGTTAAAGAGACTGAGTAAGTCTTAGCAAAAGCAAGACGAAGGCTACCTGGTAGAACTGCGGGTTCTGGAGGCCGAAGTATCGGACAATTTCGATATTGTGACAGAGGAGGACAACCAGGAGGACCAGACGACCTAGTCAACGCAATGACGGACTATGGTGACATATTCATATCCTGCCAAAATCTTCCACCACTTAGGGAAGTAGATCACGCAATAAGACTAAAGGAAGGAATGGAGACGGTAAATGTTCATCCATATCGGTACTCTTTCACTCAAAAGAATGAGATCGAGAGACTAGTCAAAGAAATGCTAAGAGCAGAGATCATTAGACCCAGCTGGAGTCCGTTCTCCAGTCCAGTGATAGACGAGGTTTTGCGTTCTCCAGTCCGTTCTCCAGATCATTAAAAAGAAGGATGGAAGTTGGAGGTTTTGGGTTGACTACCGTAATCTCAACAACATCACGGTACCGGACAAGTTTCCAATTCCAGTGATAGACGAGTTATTAGACGAGCTCCTGGGGGCAAGGTATTTCTCTAAAGATCGACCTCAAATTGGGATGTCACCAGATAAGGATGAAAAAAGAAGATATACACAAAACGGCTTTTCAGACGCTTGAGGGACACTATGAGTTCTTGGTAATGTCGTTTGGTTTAACCAATGCTCCGACAACCTTTCAAGCCCTAATGATCCAGGTATTTAGACCGTACTTGAGAAAATTCGTTATGGTATTCTTTGATGATATATTAATATATAGTCTAGACTGGGCTCGCATATAGAACACCTACGCATTGTGTTTGGTGTGTTACGACACAATCGACTGGTGGAAAATGCAAAGAAATGTTCTTTTGGCCAGGAAAAAGATTGAGTACTTAGGTCACTGGGTATCCCTAAATGGAGTCGAAGCCGATCCAGAGAAGATTTGAGCCATGATTGAATGGCCAGAACCTAAGAACGTACGAGAGCTAAGGGGATTTCTGGGCTGGCCGGTTATTACCGAAAGTTCGTTCCTAACTACGGACCCATAGCAGCCCCACTACACAGGTTGACGTGCAGAGATGCGTTTGAATGGAGCGTAGGCAGTCAACGAGCTTTCGATGAGCTAAAGAACGCCATGTCGACATTACCCGTCTTAGCCATGCCAGACTTCTCGGAAACCTTCATCATAGAGACCGATGCTTCCGGGAGAGGGTTGGGTGTAGTCTGACGCAAAATAAAAGACCCATCGCGTATTTCATTCATAACTTGTCACCTAGAGCCCAAGCCATATCCGTCTATGAACGCGAATTAATGGCAGTGGTTGTGGCTATTCAAAAGTGGAGAACATACCTATTGGGACGAAGGTTCATAGTCAGATCGGACCAGCAAGCCTTAAGACATTTGGTTGTGCAAAGAGAGGTTGTAAAAAATGGTTGTACAAACTATTGGGGTACGACTTTGAGATTCAGTATAAGCCTGGGTTGGAAAACAAAACTACGGACGCCCTGTCCTGAATGCCCGAAGTAGCACACCTAGCACACTTGGAAGGACCACTGTTAGTCGACCTGGAGAGTGTTCGAAACGATGTTCTTGATGATCCCCACCTCAAGACAGTCCGGCACGACCTGGAAAAAGACGAGAACTCCCGTCCCCCGTTTACACTGGTTCAAGGGAACCTCCTATACAAAAATCGATTAGCCATACCAACTTCCCCACAAATCCGAGAGGCGATACTGCACGCGTATCACGATTTGGTATTAGGAGGTCACTCCGGGTTCCTGAGGACATATAAAAGGATAGCGGCAGAATTCTACTGGGTGGGAATGAAGAGTGACGTGCTTGGGCACATAGAAAGGTGCAAGGTGTGCCAGACCAACAAGCACTCTACGCTTAAACCCGCGGGCCTGCTTCAACCTCCACCAATTCCGGACTAGATATCAGAAGACTTGTCCATGGATTTTATCGAAGGGCTACCGAAGTCCGACCGAAAAGAGACAATTATGGTCATAGTGGACCGACTGAGCAAAGCGGCGCACTTAGTGCCCTTGAGTAACCAATTCTCAACTAAGACGGTAGCATCGACAACATACAAGAAGTGGTCAGGCTGCATGGTTTTCCTCGGTCGATTGTATCAGACCGCGATAAAATATTCCTAAGCCATTTTTGGTCGAAATTATTCAGGTTACAGGGAACAGGGTTGCATCGAAGCACGACGTACCACCCACAAACAGACGGGCAAACGAAAGTAGTAAACTGATGCCTAGAAACGTACCTGAGTTGTTTTTGTAGTGAAAACCCGAAGACATGGAGCCAATGGATCCACTAAGCCGAATACTGGTATAACACGACATATCACTCATCATCTCACATGACGCCATTCCAAATTGTGTATGGACGCCCGCCTCTACCACTATTGTTATACGGAGATCAACGGACCACCAATGCCACGCTGGACGAACAGATGCGAGAACAGGATGAGATGATAGAACGCCTGAAAGACCATCTAACGATAACACAAAACAAGATGAAAAAGCGTGCCGATATGGCTTGCGTGACGTGGAGTACGAAGTGAGGTCCTGGCTATATCTAAAACTCTGACCATATCGACAAGCCTCGGTAGCTAAACGAAGGAATCAGAAGCTGTCACCAAAATTCTACAGGCCTTTTCCCGTCTTAGAAAGAATTAGCAAGGTGGCCTACCGCCGGCAGCTGCCCGACGAATCCAACATCCACCCAGTATTCCATGTCTCTCAACTAAAGGGCATGATCAGGGAACATCATAACTACATTTAGCGACCCCCAGTGCTCACTGAGGATTATGAATGGGAGGCCCAGCCTGGGAACGTTCTCGGTTACATATGGAATTATGACACCTGCAAATCGGAAGATTTGACTGAATGGAGGGGGCTAAGCTATGAAGAGGCCACCTGGGAGTCCACCAAATTCATCAAGCAATAGTTCCCTTTGTTTCCCCTTGAGGACAAGGCGTTGCTTCCAGTACCGAGGTATGATACGACCCGACCCAATTGGCGAGTCTACACACGCAGGGGTAAGCAGGGACATGACGAAGCAGGAGGACGTAAGCAAGAAGGCTAATTGGAACGTGCTAGTAATATTAAATAAATAATTATATTTTGGGTATTTATCTATCCTTTAGGTATGTAATCATTATGACTATTTTTTGGGTTTGACTTTTGAGGAAGACTGTGGAGAGAACCCACCCTCTCGAATGGTGGTTGGCTTGTAACTCTTTTATGCTAATCTAATCCAGGCATATTTTGTTACTTTGTTGTTACCTTACGCTAACTCACAAGATTAGGACACTGAACCGATAGGCTCCCGACTGGGGTTCTATTAGAATGTTGCACGTTTATTTTATCGATTATTCAGCCAACATTTTCTTTCCTGTGAAGAAATTTACAAAAGAAAACAATAGGAAGAAAAACACTCTCCAATGGTTTAACCCTTGTGTTTCTCGAAAAGGATCCATAAGTTAATTTGATAGTGATAAGGTAAGGCCTCGTATTTTCTGCATGTACCGGATAGGAAAGTAAATGGACAGTGAGTTAGCTACGTGGACCCGTTTGATTGTGCTTCTGTGGTGCGAAGGGCACATTTTGCAGGTATGTGAGACTTTTGCAGCAGAGGAGGGTAGGCAAATTTTGAGCAGACTGAGGTCTTAGGCGGGGGAATTCGACTCTCTTGCAACAGAAGAATTTAGATTCTTTAGGCTTCGTTTGATAACCATTTTGTTTTTGGTTTTTTATTTTCTGTTTTTTATTTTAAAAAATAAAAGCCATATGTTTGATAACCACTTTTGGTTTTCAATTTTTTTTTAAATAAAAAATATATTTGATAACTACTTTTGGTTTTTTGTTTTTGAAAAACAAAAAATCCTAAACATTTTTTTAATTTTTGGTGTAATGTTTTTTTCTTAAATATTACTTTTTAATATACATAATTATAACTTTGTTCCTAATTTCAATTAAAAAATAAATATAGTCCCCAAGGGGTGGTGCAGACTTGGACTTTGAGGATATGTTCTCCTCAAGGTTCTGGGTTCGAGACTCACCTGTGACATTACGCTTTCGATATCTCCAGTGTTTGGTCTAAGGACAGACGTGGTTACCTTGCTTCAAAAATTTAAAAATAAATATATAAATTCACCAACTCTCATTTAAATGACAAATAAAAATGTTCACAATGTTTAAAAACAAGTTCATATAACCGAAAGAACAAAATTAACATAACATAATTAACATTAAAAACAATCAATGTCGTGTTTGAGTTGACTCACATTTACTTTAATAGGAGTTTGTGAAATGTAGTTTTCATGTTCCATATTTTCTTCTTCAACGATCATTGAATTCTCAAATATATATGGTAAAAGATTTATCATGACTTGGTTAATAAAATTATGAATTGCACAATATGCTATGGTTATATATTTTTGTGTGCATATAAGATACGAAGACATTTACTTTATTAATAACAGTATTGTAAAAAAGTACGTGACAATACTTATTAATACTAATAAATACATGTTATATTTTTAAAAAGAACTTATATTTATAATTATTTTCTATATTTAAAATTTTCTTTTTTTTCTGTGTTTTTTTAAAACTTGCTTTAGAATTTTATACTTCTTAGACATGAAAACCATTTTTTAAAACCAAGTTGAGAGAAAATTTTAATTTAAAGAATAAAAATTAAATAGAAAATCATATTATAAACGAGATTTAAAATTACAGAAAAATAAATAAAAAATAAAGCCAGATTATGTATTTTAGAATTCTTCAAAAAAAGTATATTTTACTTTCGCCCAAGGACTTAAGTTCCCTGCTTATGCTAGCTGAAGCTGCAAATCATCAGACTACCATTGTTGCAAGCCATGAGCCTCAACAAACTTCTGCACAAAATTGGACTTGGCTTCATTGATAATCTAGTTTTCCGCTCTCGATTTGTCTTGTGAGAATAGTTTAGGTGTGCATAATTGGCCTAGATACTTACGAATATTAAAAAAAACAAAACATTTGCACAAACTACCCTTAAACTATGAGATTTTTAACAATTACACCCTTAAACAATTTATTTGATCAATTACATTTCTTAAAATTTGACAAGTGTTGCAATCTACTCCCAAATTAAACACAATTGTCATATCCAAAAAAAATTTGTTCGTCTTCTTCCACTTTCAAGCTTCCAACTTCAATCTCAGTCTCTCACCTCAAGCTTCATGCTTCATTTTATTGTCCTCAATAGTTCATTAACACAAACTAGCATGCTAAATCCGTAAATAATGGAAAAGACACTATGCAGCGACTCTCATGATCCATCAATACCTCCTCCTCTAGCTGCCCCAATGCTGTCCCAAGTTACTCGGTGGAAAAAATACATAAAGAATCCCCAATCGAGGTACAATACTCAGTAAAAATCCTCAACTGAGGTACAGTACACAAGTCACATCAACTAGCATCCTAGCATACAAGCAAGCCAAGCATCAATCAGGCATTCTCAACACAAGCTCAATCATCAGTATGCTTAACCATCGAGAGTCTCTAACTCTCGGCTAAAGAATCAACTATGGATCTCCAAATGGGTTATCAATATAATCCCTAGAATCTCGAGAGTCTCTAACTCTTGGCTAACATGATCAGCTCACTATGCTGATCCAGGATACTTGGGAGAGTACCCAAGTGTCGGGCTCTAGACGGAATGGAAAGGTGTACTGATACATTGAGCTTAAGTTTTATTAGTTGTTGTTCGTGCTTTTGTTGTTAGTTTCCTTCAGATTTCTTGTAGTTGCAACACTTTGTAAACGGTTTCCTCAGCAATCTCATCGTTTAAGTTTTATTTCATACTCATAGCATTTCGCGAAGTTCATTATGTTATTAAAGCATGTCCACTTCCGGTTTTCTTTATTTGCATATGTATTTCTCTAACATAAGTAGCTAAATCGGTTGTCGGAAGGTTTAGGGGAAGTACGGAATTCGCATAAGCGAAGACATTAGCGAATAGCTTTGCATGCATGCGAAAATCGTTTGACTTACATTGTGTTAATACCTCTTGTTTGCACCTTGTGTTGATTTGAGAGAGTTAAGACATGGCGAACCTGCATGTATGACCTTGGGAGTGAGCACTTAGAGATAAGGTTCACTTAAAGCTAGCTGTCGAGTAGATGTGGTTGGATTCGAGAGAACCAACTAGGAGCTTGAGAGAACCGTCTTCCAAAGTTCGAGAGAACTGAAGGGCTTTATGTTAGCATCCCATTCGCTAGGCGAAGCCCTGAAAACCTTAACCCTTCTGATGCTTTACTTCATTATGTTATTCTTCGTTATCCTTCGTAGTTATTACAACACATCACTTATTGATTTATCACACCGGTTACCGTAAACTCTCACATGAAAACAAGTTCAAACATGAAAAAAATCCATGTGGAGAATGACATGTACTTATTGATTAAAACTTGCTACAACTTAGACCGAGTATACTTGCGTGGATAGAACGCATACATCTTGTGAGTAAATCTTGCAAAGCGACATTTAAGGATTGCCACGTTATTACCCTGTTTATTAGTTTGCAAAAGGCATTATAAATGTGATGTGTTAGTTCTAGCGACAACACAAATCACGATAGATCCTAAGGACCAGGAGAAAACTACGTTCACCTACCCTTATGAAACATTCGCCTTCAAAAGAATGTCGTTTGGATTATGTAGCGCACCTACCACCTTCCAAAGATGTATGATGTCTATTTTCTCAGACATGCTCGAAGAAGTTGTGTAGGTCTTTATGGATGACTTTACAATATTTTGACACAAGTTTCGTAATTGTTTAGCAAACCTTGAGAAAGTGCTACGCCGATGCGAAGAAACACACTTAGTACTTAACTAGGAGAAGCGTCATTTCATGGTAACCGAAGGAATTGACCTTGGGCACAAAATCTCCAGGAAAGGAATGAAGGTTGATCAAGCAAAAGTGAAGGCAATAGAAAAATTAAAGCCACCACAGAACGTGAAAAGCGTGCGTAGTTTCTTAGGCCATGCTGGGTTTTATAAGCAATTCATTAAGGATTTCTAAAAAATAGCGAAACCCATGTGCGAACTCCTAAAAACTGAGAGAACCTTCAATTTCGACACACGCTGTCTTTAAGCATTTGAGCAATTAAAAAAGGCTATGATTTCTGCACCAATAATGATAACTCCTGATTGAGGAAAACCATTTGGCTCATGTGCTATGCCAGTGACTATGCAATAGGAGCTATCCTGAGAGAAAAGCTAATCCATCTTATTTACTACGCGAGTAGAACTCTAATGGAAGCACAACAGAACTACACAACTACAGAGAAGGAGTTTCTGGCAGTAGTATACGCACTGGAAAAATTTCGTTCCTACCTAGTCGGATCGAACGTAACCGTGTTCACTGACCATGCTGCCATAAGATGCTTAGTGTGCAAAACTAATGCAAAACCAAGTCTGATTAGATGGATACTCCTTCTGCAAGGGATGTGAGAATGTTGTGGCAAATCACCTATCACGACTCGAGGTCACATATCCCGACATAACTATGCTCAACATATCAGAAAAATTCCCTGATGAGCAAGTTTTTTGCGTTAAAGGTAATAGAAAACAGAAATGCCCCTTGGTTCGCAGACATTGTTAATTATTTAGCAAAGCCATATCATTCCATCCCAGATGACACAACATCAAGCACAACGCTTCTTCCATGACGCGAAATTCTATTTCTGGGATGAACCGTATCTTTATTGGAAATATGCTAACGGGATAATACGTCGATGCATAGCAAAGCATGAGAAGAACGCAATTCTAGAATCATGCCATGCATCGCTTTACGGAGGACATTTCGGAGGAATGCAAACTGTGGTGAAGATTTTTCAATCCGGCTACTTTTGGCCTAGCTTATTTAAGGATGCGCATCACTATGTGAAGACATGCGATAAGTGCCAACAAAAGGGAAACATAGGAAAAAGAGACGAAATGCCATTAACTTCAATTTTAGAGGTTGAATTATTTGATGTCTAGGGAATCGATTCCATGGGTCCATTTCCTCCTTCAAGTGGAAATTTGTACATTGTGCTAGCAGTTGATTACGTGTCAAAATGGATAGAAGCAGTGGCTACACCTAAGAATATTGTTAGGCCTGTTATAAGATTCCTTCACAAGAATATTTTTACAAGGTTTGGAATGCCACGAGCAATCATCAGTGATGAAGGGACACATTTCGTAAACAAAGCAATGTCACATGTGCTGCATAAGTACAACATCAAGCATCGAATTGCACCACCCTATCCGCAAACCAATGGACAAGCCAAAATTTCAAACCGAGAAATAAAAGAAATTCTAGAGAAAGTTGTGGGATCCAATCAGAAGGGTTGGTCCATGCGATTAGATGATGCACTTTGGGCTTATAGAACAACATTGAAAACACCACTGAATATGTCACCTTATAGAATAGTGTATAGGAAAGCATGTCACTTACCAATCGAGCTATATCATAAACTTAGTGGGCGCTAAAAAGATTAAATTTAGATCTTCAGAAAGCATGAGCAGTAAGAATGATACAATTGCTCAATTTAGAAGAGCATAGACTCTTTTCGTATGAAAATGCGAAGCTATACAAGGAGAAAACCAAGAGATGGCATAATCGACGGCTGAACCATCGTACTTTCGAGGTTGGACAACAAGAGTTATTATTTAACTCTAGACTTCGTTTGTTTCCAAGAAAGTTCAGATCCAAGTGGTCTGGACCATTCTATATTACACATGTATAAGCAGGAAGAGCAGTTTGGATAAAGAATGAAGCCACTGGGAATGAATTCACGGTCAATGCCCAAAGATTGAAGCATTACAGAATGAGGATGTCCAACGCGGAATATCTTCATTCGCATTGACTGAAGAATGAGCGCACAAGCATGCTAATGGAGCCAGGGCGTAACAGTACCCTTTAATTTTCGCTCCATGCATGCTAAATTTTAAATATTTCCTATCTACTTATGCTAGAAGTTTATATTACTATATTGTCATTTTATTTGTCGTTTTTTTTATTTTACTGCAATTTCTGTATTTCAATAAATCATTAAATCTCTTTTACCATCATATAAATTATTAACTACGCACGGATGACGAGCAACCGAATAGCAAACGTTTTGATCCAAAGGTGTGCAAAGAATGCACAGCCGCCAAAATCCTAATCGTCGATTTGACCTAAGCAACGATTGAAATCTGATCATCATTTTGATGGTTAAAAAACCCTGCAAGAATGGACATTTGCCTATTCGTTGCAACCCAACTATCTCTTCTTGCAAATCCTCTACAACCTTCACCATGGTACGAAGACTTGCAACCACTTACTGTAAAATGTGGCAAATGAGGCTAGAGTAGCAAGGGGAAGCAGACCCCAATCAAGAGCCTGAATCATTGGCCATTACGTCTATACGTAGTGACGATGGACAACCACAAGCTGGACCAGCCATGAGAAGTAAAGTAACTGCTCCAACTGGAAGACCGGAGGCACGCAATGCAGCGATAGAAGAGTCTTTAACAGTCCCTAGGGAAGAAAGGGTTGTTGCCTCTGCACCACGTCAAGAGAACATGGAAATTGAAGAGGTTGATGCAGATGAGCATAAAGTTAGAGAACATCAGGAAGGAAAAGCCCAGGTGTTGGTTGAGTAGCGAGGAATGGGAAGCAAAAGTATTCACGCGTCGGAGGACCTATTCCGACGAAGAACCAGAGAAGAAGCTGAAGCAAGCAATGTTAGGCGACAAAGAGTCAAATTGACACCATTGGAAGAAGACCTCGACCGCATAATTCAGCCCCTCATGGTCGAGTTCGGTCATAAAGATGAAGCGCTGCAACATGAAGAGGGCCTTCCACACATCCCCATGTGTCGACTCGCCACCAAGGAAGATGAAGAAGACAATGAGAAAGAAATTTGGGTGCAGCCTTGGGCTGCTAAAAAGAAATCTGAAGAAAATTGTGGAGTGAATAGCAAACTGAGACGAAGTCATTTTGACATACTGACTCGGTTGGATCCACAACTCTGCAAACCTATCATCCTTGAGATCCAAGACATTGTCTCCTCCACCGACTCTGACAGCTCTGATTCGGAAGATGAAGAATAATAAAGGAAGTCTCTATCTCTACTGTTCATACTCTTGTTATATGCTTCTTTAATAATAATAGATGTTTTAATTCAACTCGCTGATAAGTTAATGTCCTGATGAATGCCGATTTTTATTTTTCTGCTTTTTTTATATGCGTTTAAAAAACATTGCCTTAGGAAAACTAATATGTACTATGCCCCAAAACGTCATTTTCAACGTGAATAGAAAAAAATCCTTGAGATGGGAACTTGTGAACTTAAGACCCAGATCAATTCTATGGGGGGAAATGGTTTGAGCTTAAAGTAAAGATTTCAACAACCTTAGAAACATTTAAGTTTGGGGGAAATAAAAACATCTGATCATTGAGGACAATGATGAGTCTAAGTTGGGGATGAATGCTAATTAGCATTCCAATAGCAAAACAATAAAAAAATAAAAACCCTCAAGACATTCTGGGTAAAAGAAATGGCTAAATGTGCGAATGAGCCTTGAGTCATCCAAGTATTCTGCTAGCACTACTACACAACCTTATAGGGGCTATTTGGATACATGTTTATGTAGTCAGATAAAGTGGTTACATTAATTGCTCGTTTGGTTGTGGTTGTTTGTAGAGTGATTTGTAAAGTAGTTGTATCAATAGCTCGTTTGGATGTAATTTTTTATGAAGAGGTTAAGAAAATTTTATCATCATTTTTTTAATGATGTGAAATTTATGATTTTTTTTTTCAATATAAAAATAATGTCCTTTTATTTATTTATTTTTTTCAATTCTTAAATTATTCTTTATGGTTGAATACCGCTCTTGATTTGTTGTTTTGATTTGTATTATTAAATTCTTATTTTCTTTAATTTTTTTTGTGAGAATACCTTTTGTAACAATATTTCTTTTGTGATAGAAATTTGATTTAAAATTTCAAAAAATAATAATAGTTATGAAATAGTATTAATTTGTTTTATTATACGAATGAAAATAACTCTTAATTAATCAATGAATTAATGATATTAAATAGAACGAGAATAGATAAATAAAAAAAATTTAAAAGAAAATGAATTGTGAATTTATCACTAATTTTAAATTATGAAACAAAAAAAAAAAGAATTATAAATTTTCCATTAATTTTAAATTTAAAATAAAAGAAAATGAATTATAAAACTATCGTTGATTTTAAATTATGAAACATATTTTTGAAATACAATATTATATGAATAAATACAATTTACGATTAATTAGTTAAAAATTAATACGATAAAAAGATACATAAATTGGAAGTTTAAAACAAAAAAAATTGAATAATAAAATTAAAAAAAAAATCTGACTATGAAAAAATTCATAATTTAAAATTTTAAAATATATTAAGTAAATTATCTTATTAAATGAAAGAGAATAATGAAAATAATAATAATAATAATAATAAAATATATAAAAAAGATTTTAAATATATAAAAAAAATTAAGGACTAAAATTTTGGAAAAATAAATAATTGAAATTTTGAAGAAAAATTGAAAATTTAAATTTTGGAAAAAAATCGAAAAATAAAAAAAATTAAATAAAAGAATTGAAAATTAAATATAATGAAAAAATAAAAACTGAAATTAAAAAACAAAAACTAAAAAATATAAAAGTAATGACGAAAGTTTAGGCGGTGCACAAAAAAAGACCAAAGTTTAGGGAAAAAAGAAAAAAATTTAAAATAAAAAACGAAAGAATTTATTTAAAAAAATATATAAAAGGAATTAAATGTATATATGCATATATAATAAAATAAAATCATATAATAAAATATTAAAATAACAAGAATTTGGAAAATAAAAATTTAAAACTGAAAAAAAAACTGAAGGTAAAAAAAATCAAATCAAATTAAAAAAAATTGAAAATTCAGAATAAAAAAATTTAATAAATCAAATATATCTTAATTGCCACATGGCGCATTTAAATTGTGTCATGTGATACACCACAACCGCCCCAGCTATCGCTCGTTTTTTCGCTCATAAAAAAAACTAGCAAAAGTTCCGGTTGTTGGCAACCGCTCCTCAACATCCGTAAAAAAACTGAGCCATAGCGGCTAGCAGAACATTTACTCAGAGGTACCCAGAACAAATAAAGCCATGGACAGAATGTTTTGAACAAACTTAGTTAATAAGGAAAGAAGAATGACTCACACTACAGTAGAAATCTTCACTCTAGAGTGAACTTGGGACTAAGGGAACAGGGAGAAGATCTGAGGTGGGCTTGCTAGGAACTTAGTGATTTTTTATTTGGAATGAGTAAATGATCGGTTTACCAAGACAATGATATTCAAAAAAAAAAATTTGAGGAGAAGAAAAAATTTGCGGCATTGTATAGGCCGGTGGTAAGAGACCCCGATGATTCAGGAGTCGCTTGGTTGACTCAAGGGTTTGATCTGTGTTGGTAGCGGTTGTATGTATACTAGTATGTTGTATGATTGATGTTCGTACTGTACCCTAGTTGGGGATTCTTACTGAGTATGTTTATAGTCACCCTTATTTCTATGGTTTTCCACCATGTATCCTGGGACGACACCAGGACGGCTAGCGGAGGAGTCTAGATGATCATGGGAGTTGTCGGCGCTCGCTCTAGTTTTATTTAGTGTTTACGTTAATCAGCATGTAGTGGACACGGAGTCCGTAGGTTATTACATTAAAACCTGATGTAAATTTTATTATGACTTTTGGTGTTTGAACGTTTTATGATTTCTAAATTGTTTGAAAACTATACTCCGGCCGGGGTAGCCTATATATTTTGAAAACAGGAGATACTTTAATTATTGCAAAACAGGTTCCCAAGGTTTAAATGCTATTTCTTCGAGTTGTAAACTAAGTTTTGAAGTTTTACGACTTTTATGCATGCATGCTGAGTGAGGATCCAGTTTTGGACCGTAATTCAGGTCGGGACCTTACAGTTGGTATCAGAGCGCAGAGTCATAGATTCTGTAGACTAACCTGTATTTGTAGGTTGTTGTTTTTCCCATGATCATCAGCACTCCAACGGCCGTCAGGTACGTCTAAGTTTGTGGTTTAAGGGTTTTGGTACAGTATGCATCTAGTATACATGTATGGTTGTTGTTACTTTGTTGTGGCAGCTAAAGTCCGAGAGTGGACTGACCCTTGAGGTTTGGGTGTAAACCGCCAGTGTGCCAGTTACAAGTAGTAGAGCAGGGACGCCAGAACGGCCAGCTGAGGAGTTGGCATTGAGCCAGTTTGTTTGATACCGCGTCCAAGGTTGGCCCGACCCGAAGGCCAAGTTTGGCCCAGTTGTTAGTTCCCCATAGTGGAGGTGGAAGCTACATTGCTTCGGAGTGCAACTCCCGTAGTGGAGTTTGTTTTAGCTTGCTTGTGTCTGATTGCTAGTAGAGTAGGTCCAAGTGTGGACTAGCCTGGGTGGTTCAAGTGTAGATCTTGAACCTCGGTTGATTGACAAGTTACCTAGAGAGTGGCTACCGAGTTAGTAGCTTTTGAGGAAGATGTAGCGACATCTTTGACTACTTGCAAGCCTGTTGTTGTTTTGCAGCCAATTCTGCTAGTACCCCGTGGCCAGGGTGCAGTGTGAGGTCTACCTATTGGAACTTGATCCGTTGGTGGCTCCCAGTTGGCTAGTAGAAGTGGAGCACTCTTCTAGTGGCATGTTCCTAAAGTGGAGTTAGTTGCTGCCTTCCGAGAGTTGGCTGGAGTATTTGCTGAGCATCAAGTGGAGATGCAAGAGTAGACCTTGGCACGTCTGTTAGACGAGATGCAGGAGATTAGATTGCTCGAGGGCGAGATTTTAGTTTGGAGTGCCAGCATTCCCATCACCCGGAGTTGTGACCCTCCTGGTCCTACCTTTAGTAGGATGTAGAGCTCGTTTGTAGCTATGTCGTGTTGTAAAGGATGTAGTGCTTGTCGGCACCAAGCTTTTTTAGGAGGCCTAGGTTTAGGCCAGTTCGCACTAGTTGTGCAGGTGATTTTATGACCCTTCCAGAGTTCAACATCCCCATTAGTTGTTGTACCCTGGTAGTTGTTGTATCCGTTTACTATGCTTGCACCTGTTTAGGTTGCTTGTAAGATCTAGCTCGGTGGTAGTCAGATGACTACGAGTGTGAGGTCGTGCGAGGGAAAGCATGGGCTTTTCTAGGGTTACCGAGAGTTGGGTACGATG
The DNA here is from genome assembly GCA_036507275.1 of Sicyos edulis. Classification (NCBI taxonomy): domain Eukaryota; kingdom Viridiplantae; phylum Streptophyta; class Magnoliopsida; order Cucurbitales; family Cucurbitaceae; genus Sicyos; species Sicyos edulis. The sequence continues at coordinate 15,666,274 of CM071851.1, forward strand.
GATGTTAAGGGTTGTTAAGGGCTAGCGCGTCCAAGTTCTCGCGTTTGTGTTGTGGACATGTGAGCCGGTTGTTGGTAGTGCGATTTAACTACCCTTTGAGTTACCTTAGGATGAGTAGAGTTAGCATCGATGATGTGAGATTGATCCAGCAGTGGAGCCATGAGTGGGCTTGTTTGTGCATAGCACATCTAGTAGACACATTGGTACGAGGTATGTTAGTTGGTGTTGTTATGCTTTTGGAGAGTAAGTTGGCCAATGTGGTGTTTCGTTGTGAGTTGACCTCGTGTGGAGTTTGTGGACTCGTTGCTCTTTTTGTTAGCTATGATTTTTCAAGGAGGGAAGGTCGCCTTTGTGAAAGAGTACTTGTTGGACTTGGATCCTAAGGAAAAAAAAAAAAAGGAAGCTGTACACGCCAGTGTACTTTTATGTTGCTCATTCCGTGGTGCAAGTTTTGGAAACCATGTGTGTTTCGTCTTGAGGAGCTAGTGCTCAATCCTTGAGGTGTTTGGGCTTCAGTTTTATGTCAAAGTGCCCTAGGATAGGTTGTAAGGATACCATGCTCGTAGCCAGGTTGTTGCTTTATGCAAGTTTCGTTGGACCTCGACCTGGTTAGAGAAACTTCTTGTACCAAAGAGCGGTTGGACCTCGACTTGGTTGGAGTTCAGATGGTGCTGAACAAAGAGCGGTTGTACCAAAGACGCGCAGTTTCCTACCGGCAATGCTAAGAGTGTTGTTCGGATCCTTACTCTGGGTTGAAGCTACGAAGTGGCTGATGCTTTGAGTAGGAGGATGACACATTCTGTAGCGTTTCTGGTCTTCTTTGTTTTCGAGGAGTTCGAGCTGGCTAGCATAGTTGAGATGTTAGAGGGCGTTGTTGCTCGTGTAGTCAGTTGACTGTTAGACCGTTTGACGACAGTGTGTGTCCAAGGGTTGTCGGAGAAATCCTAAGTTATGGAGAGCCTCACCAGAGCTCAGTCAGACCTAAATAGTGGACCTCGGTTGAGTTGCTGGAAGCTTGTGGTTGGTTAACAAGCTAGAGTTGTTCTTAGTAACCTTCGCATTGGTTTCGGAGTTGTTAGCAAGATGGTGCTTGGTGTTTACCAAGGTGTGGTTTCCGTACTGTTTCAAGAGCTAGCTTCGTTGGAGCAAGCTGGCGTTTCCCTGAGACTTGTTCCTGTTTGGGAAGCTTCAGGAGTTGACCCCTCCTTCGACGTTTGAGTGAGTACTACTAGTTCGGAGTTGGTGGCTAAGTCTGTCGTTTAATCCCTCTGCTGTTACTCCCGAGGGAGTTTGTTGCTGTCACTTTTGTGTGAACCAGATAATGAGCATGTGTGGAGTTCGCTGTCCTTCGGAAATTTGCTTGTAAGAAAAGTTTCTGCATGGGAGAAGTCAGGTTAGCTTTTGTGTTGTGGAATTGGATGGAGTGGTGCTAGCGAGTTGTTTAGTTGTTCAGTCGTTTGAGGGTGGCGGCCAGACCAGTTAAAGGATATCTGCATCGTGTTGCTAGCAGGTTGCAAGTTGTTCGACCACGCGAGGGCAGTGGTTAGTCCAGTTTAATAGTGTTGTGTTGTTGGTGGAAAGTTGTTGGATCTTTGGAGGTTGAGAAACCCCTAGTGTCCGAGGCGGTCGAGTTGCACCGTGATTACCATCCTTGAGTTTTAATTTTTGAGTTAGGCTTGCTAGTTCGTGTTGCTTGTGATTCGTCAGTCATTATCGTTGATGTTATTAGTATTCTTTGGGACCCGTGTTGTCCCGGTTGAGATGTCTCGTGTGTGGAGTTTTGGTTGATTCCTGGTCAGGCGATGTTTTCTCCTAGGTCGGTTACTAGTAGAGCCTTGCGTCGTGATCGGCCGTTGAGGAGCCCCGATTTGTTGGTGGCCGTGTGGGCCAGTTCCTTGACCTAGTTGCTTAGTGAAGCCGTGGCTGAAGTTTCAGCAGGTGTGTGTTGTTTGCTTAAGAAGGAGCCGTGTGTCACGGTCCTACTTTTTGACCCGTGCGGCGCCATGATAATTTCGCTTATCATGGCCAGCCTTGCGAGGAACTCTTGCCCCAAACTCATTTTGCCCATACTTTGTGGCTCATCAGAGTGACGGCTCATCAGAGTGACAAGTGAGGTTCTCCGGACCTCACCCAAGCTTCATTGAATATGTAGCGGAACTATTCTTGGTTATGCAACCCAGCCCATGGGATTTGGTTATGAGATGGCGTGCCGCCACTCGATATATGGCCCAATGTAACGGCCCAAGTTTCTATCCCGGTTCTCGAGGAGCTTCCGGTTCAGATTCAGTGGTTCGGTTGGGCCGTTAGAGCTATTTTGACCCTTAGGGGTATTTTGGTCTTTTTGCTCCCCGGGCAGGATTTGTGGTTTTTCAGGGCTTCGAGGCAGCTCCTGCCTTTGTTGAGGCTTGTTTGTTGTGGACTGCGAGTCCCGAGGTGTTTGGGCTATTCGTTTGGGAGTTCGGTTGTGATTTGGGTTTTGAGCAAAGTGATGGTTGTTTGGATGTTTCCTTCGGGATTCGAGCCGGGCCCTCAGTGTTGATTTGGGTGGTTGTTTTAAGTGAGATTTGTTGATTGGAAATGGTTGCTTCAGTCGGGTCTCGAAGAAGGAAGCCGGGAGATGGGATTTAAGGATTTTAAGGCTTATTTTAGAAATTGGAAAATTGGATTTATTTTGGATAAGGATAAAAGAGAAAAAGAAAAGAAAAAAAAAGAAAATCCCATTTTTCCCCCATTTTTCCCTTTCTCTCGCCTCCAACCCGAGCCCCCCCCTTTGGCCCCTCACCTCCCTGCCCGAGCAGCCCCTGGCCGCCCACGCCCGAGCCCCAGCTCGCCCAGCCCAGCCCGACCGCGCACAGTGCGAGCTCCGGCCCGGCCTCGCCGAGGCCGCAAAGCCGCGCGAGCCCAACCTCGCTCGCTGCCCATGCCCGCGTCGCCCCAGCGCCCAGCCTCTGCTCCCCAACGCGCCCCCAGCGCCCCAGCGTGCCCTGCGCCGTGTCATCTGCGCCCAGTGGCGCCCAGCATCTGCGCCCAGCCCGGCCAGTTCTGCCGCCGCGGCGACACCGCTTGTGGTGTGTTGGTTGGCCCGAGTCTTGTGGCTTCTCGGATGGTATTTCTCGAGTCTTTTCTTCGTTGGGCCCGGATTTATTGGCTGCTGGTTATGGATTTATTGGGCTGGTTTATGTATTAGATTTGGGTGCTTTGTTTGATGTATAGGCTGTTCGGGATCGATTAGAGGCTCGAGGATGCTCATTGATTGTGATTTATTATTATTGTTTTCCTGCTTGTTCCAAGTAAGGATTTCTTACCGTGGTTGTGTGGACCCTGCGATATATCTCGATATGCCTTGCTGTTTGCTGACTGTTATGAGCATGTTAGAGATAGAGCAGTTGATTGATTTCTTGCTAGCATGTTTGCTCGATTTTACATGTTAGTGCCATGCTAGGTTTGTTTCGCGGCATGCTTATGATTCCTGCTTAAGTTGTAGTATCATGCTAGGTAATGTGATTTATGTCGGTCATTGCTTGCTAGCCAGGAATCATTGATTTTGCTTTGTACTCGTAGATAGAGTTGTAGGGTTTGTCATCATCCAGAGGCTGAGCGGACATAACGTACTTTGTCCCCACTGATCGGGAGTAAAGTGTGCGCAGCATAACGTATCTTGCTACCCCCCCCCCCGACCCGCCGGTTGTGGACTTAGCTACCCACTTCGGCAATAGCCTAGTTTGTAGCCTGCTAGAGCGGAACCCTGCCAACGGTGTAAGCCTACCTTGGCCGGTTCTTAGCTTCAGGTCGGTGGATCAGGCTGCACAGATGAGCGCCGAGGGCCTCGCGTTACTGTGATCAGTGACACCGCTTCCGAGTCATAGGCATGTGCACCTGGCTCGCGTAGTTTGCCCTTAGGCCCCCGCATTTACGCCGGTTGCAGAGAGCATGCGGTGTGCGCGCACACGCGTTAGTTGCCGGTTCGGAGAGCTCCCCCGGGCTAATGTTGTGAGTACACCATTCTTTCCGTTAGAGCCTGACTTTGGGTACTCTCCCGTAAGTCCAGATTAGTGCAAGGGCAAGGAGGCCCTTGAGGACATTCTAGGGATCAGTGTATTCCCCCCGAGTGACAGATACCTCGGTGATGTCCCAGGATTGGTCAGTGTATCCAATCCCAGTTAGGCCGGAAGAAAGAGACTTCCGATGGCTCCAGATCTTGTTTTATGAGCTCGTTGAGCTATGATCTGTGTTGATAGCTGTTTGCTTGCATGTTGAGGTGCTAGATGACTGATGTATCGTATTGTACCCCGGTTGGGGATTCTTACTGAGTATCTTTATACTCACCCTTATTTATCTTTCAGGTAGCTTGGGACAACACCAGGATGGCTAGCGGAGGGAGCTGATTGATCATGGGGAGCCGCCGGCACTCTGTCTTTTATTATTGCATTGTTTATTCAGCATGTAGATGGACAGGAGTCCTAGGGGAACATTGTTTAAAACGTTGTTTAAATTGTATTGTATATATTTGTAAATACTGGCCAGGTTGTTTTACTTCGTTGGATTGTTTAAATGAAAACTGTTGTTTATGTTTTAAGGGTTCCCCCTTCTCATATGTTTTGAATGGTTTTTAAATATGAGCACTAAACCGCTTGTTATCATATTTAACTTGCATGCTGAGTGAGAACCCCGGTTTAGGACCATGTTTTGGGTCGGGTTCGTCACACCCAACCTCTATCCCATGGACAAGGGCGCAATGTCGGCACATCCGTGCCATCCGACACTGTCCCCAGATTTCCAATCCCGAAGGAAGCCGCCCAAGACACTCGTCTTGCAAGCGCTCGCCCACACCATGACACACTCTAAGCCATGTGGTAGCTCACTTAGGCCATAAGGCCCAGGGGTGGTGGAGAGCTCACACCATGCCTCCCTCTATAGTACATCATGGGCCATTTCCTATCCTCCACCCTTGCATGTCTTTTTGGCGAGGAATCATACTTCAGCGTGGAGAGTCCGTCGAGTGTCCGATTGACACCAAACTTTGCGGGCTTACATCTTTGCTTTATATGGACATAACTCTAGAGCCGCTCGTCAAAACTCTATCTCGAGCCTTGACATCATCGGTACGGCCCGGGGCCTTCGTGCCCCCACTAAACACTGACACTGACACTGTCGACAACAACGTGGCTTGCTTCTTAATGGCTCCAATTGACACTATGATGCTTTTCTTGGTGTGTTGGATGATGCACCATCTCTTATGGTCGCATCATGGATTTCATGAACGTGGGTTGTTAGATCATATTCTATGACTCTGACACCGTGCAGGATACAACTAAGTGGTTGAAGCCATTTAGTTTGTTTCGGAGACTTTGCGGGGAGATCGATGGGAATCCATCTTGCGGTGGTGAGCATCCTGAGAGGAGTTTTCAGTTTGTGTTTTGCCATCCGGTGAACTAGGAGTGCGCCCCTTGGCCTTGGTAAGGTGATTTCTCTTTGAGTTAGTGGCTTGGTTGTTTTGAACCCGTACCAGTTGGTGAAATTTGCCTTTAGGGCCAGTCGCCAGACGGTGGTTCAAAGGGTTCTATTGAGGTTTATAGGAAAACATTGGAGTTCGATGGCATCTTGTGAAGCAAGTAGAGGCCGACTGGTTCCCGAGACCCTAGAGATTTAGTTGATTGTCAGCGTGGAGTAGGGTTAAGGCTGTTTGTTAACAGCTGTGGGTGTTCAGGAATGTTATGTTGGTGGCCGGCGCAGTGTTTAGAGATTTTTTATCAGTCAGTGTACTTTTGAAAGTAGACCGTGGTGAGGCATTCTGAGTTTAGTGAGCGGGTTAGGTGAGCCCCAAGGTTGTAGGACCGTTTGAGAGTTGGAGCGAGTCAGGGTAGTGGCTGACCGATTAGCACTGTCATGTCTCTTTCTTCGGAGCTCTGTGTGTATCTCGTTTGGGGTGAGGTAGTTGTGGCAGACTTGTTGTCATTGTGGCTTTGAGCCTTTGGAACCGAAAAAGGTATGAGTTTCGAGGAGGAACTGGTGGAGTTTTAACGAGGAGTTTAGTTGGTTAAGTTCTATGGAGTTTTCCCGGAGTTGTTTAGTCTTAGGACTTTCGGGGACGAAAGTCTTAAAAGGAGGGAGTATTGTAACGACCCAGATTTCAGTTTCGGTTACCTAGGTATGCGGTTATTATTTTGGTTGTTTGGTTGGGCCGTTAGGACAATTTTAGCCCTTAGGGGCATTTTGGTCATTTTTGCCCTCAGGGCCGATTTGGTGTTTAACCAGAGTTATGGGTTGTTTCTGTCGTTCGTTAAGATTGGTTGTTCTTTGGTTTCAGGCTTCCAGGGTTAGAATGCATTTGGAGTAGTTTGGAGGACTTTCGGTTTAAAAGATAAAATAAGATTTAATTGTGCGTCTATGAGGTTTCGAACTTGTGACCTGTTAGGCTTTTGGTGGCTTGGATTGAAAAAGGAAAATTTAAAAGAAAAGTGTTTAAGCCAGGACTCAAACTGTAACGGGCCAGGTTTTCATCCCGGTCTTCCAAGTATACCCTAGGGGTATTTTGGTAATTTGGTCGGGCCGTCAGGGCCGTTTATGTCTTTTTCCAGTTGCTAAAATTATTGGATGGGTTTATGTAGGTTTTTGAGGCTTTGTGGATGGGTTTGAGCTTGGATAGATGCAAAAGTAAAAATAAAGGAAATTGTGTTGCAGCTGGGATTCGAACCCAGGTCTCTGGGAAAGCCTGTTGGGATGTGTGCCAGTTGAGCTATTGGGAGCTCTTGTTACTCTTTCCGCGACATATCTTGGTTAGCCTCGGATCTTTGGAGTTTTGGTGCATTTGATTAAAAGAAAAGAAGTGTAGGGTTTTGTCTTCTTCTCCAAATGCATTGTGGCCGCCCAAACTTGTCTCCCTAGCTCCCCAAGCCGAATTTCTTCTCCTTAGCAGCCCCGAGATCCGATCGTCGTTCCGGTAAGGTTCTTCATCTTCTTCTTCTTCTTCTCCTCCTCCGATTGAGGTGCTGTTTGGCCGAATGAGTAGAGGTGTGTGTGTGTTTGTGTTTGGTTGCAGCTAGCCGAGAGAAGCCTGACCAGCAGCCCCACCCAGAGCACGCACCGGCCCGGCCAGATCACGCCTAGATCTCGCAAAGAAGACGCCTAGATCCACCCAGCATGCCCAGATCTGCCCAGCAGCCGAGCCAGACCGCCCAGCACGCCCAGATCTGCCCAGCAGCCGAGCCAGACAGCCCGGCACGCCCAGATCGCCCAGCGTCGCCCAGATCGCTGCAGGTCCGTCGCACGCACCAGGCCGCCCAGCCGAGCTCGCGCCTGCGCGCCGCATCGCGTCGCCTGCCTCGCGCCAGCGCGCCCGTCCGCTTTCCCGCGCCCGTGCACCTGCGCCCAGCCAGCCGTCCGCGCAGGCGTGCGCGTAGCCCTGCCGCTCGTCAGCGCCCAGCGTGCGGTCCCTGCCGCCCATCAGCGCCCAGCAGCAGCCTCACCGTGCTGCCTGCCCGTCAGCGTGTCAGCAGCGCCGCGTGAGTTGCTTCTGAGCCGAGCCTTGTTTATTTTATTATATTTAGGCCTATGGATTATGATTATTATTGTGTTTGTTAGGTTCTCGGTAGCTAGCTCGGGTTCGATCGCAGCTTAGGATTTTGTGTGTAGTTGCCTCCCGGCCAGGTAAGGATTTCTTACTGGAGTTGTGTGGGCCCTGTGATATTATATGTGATTGCTATTTGTATGCTTGTTTGTGATTATCAACATGTTTAGTGATAGGTGCTCTGTTCTGAATTCCCGACTGGCATGATTTCTTATGTTGTTTCTCATGTTAGTCCATGCTAGGTTGTTCCGTTCTAGCATGCTCGTATCGGTTCTTGCTTCGTAGTATCATGCTAGGTTCGTTGTATCTGTTGAGTACGTATTGGATTGTTTGCTGTACATATTATAGTTTAGAGTTCAGGTAGGTAGCATCATCCGAGCCGGATGCATAACGTAACTTGCATCCACGACAGGAACGTACGAGACGGTACTCCGTCCTTGATCCTGTTAGGGTATAGCTAACCTTAACGGCTGGCCCTGCAATCTTGGGTGAAGGTGGCAGACTGTTAAATGCCCCAACGGTCGGGATGATGACTTGGCATTGCCTCGTCCCCGACAGTCGGCACGTCCTCAGCGTGTTCGGCCGTAGCCCTTGATTACAACCTGATAGGGCAAGGACGACTTCCTGGTGTAAGCCTACCATGACCGGTTCCTTAGCCTCAGGTGCGGTGGTTCAGGCTGACATAGTTCACGTGTCCAGGTCTCACACCCCTATGTCAGTGACACCGATCCAGAGATTTAGTTAGGCATGGTGACTGGACTTGGGCAGCTTGCCACTAGACGGCGGCACCCGAGTGCGCAGTGAGCATGCGGTGCGCGCTTACGCTCATTACAGCGCCGACCGGAGAGCTCCTCGGGATCTTGAGCTAGTGCACCTTTCGTATCGACAGTAGACAGGCTGAGGCCGGGACTTGTTTCTCGTATAGGGCGTTTTGTGTGGTGGTTTATTCCGGACTAAGACCCTGAGTTGGCATCCGATGTGTATGTGTGGATTTAAGCTATGTGCTCTATTCGGTGTTCATATTCATAGCTTGCATACCTTTCTGCTAGATGACCATGTATATCGTATTGTACCCAGGTTGGGGATTCTTACTGAGTAATTCGTTACTCACCCTTATTTTTGTGGTTTTCCACAGGTAACCAAGGTGCGAGACAGGATGGTTGAAGGAGGAGCTGTGATCATGGGAACCAGCTGTTCATCTCTGATTTTATGTTATGACTCTTTGTCTTTTCTTTTCCTCTGAATGCATGTAGCCGGGCACGGAGCCCTAGGTTGTTTTCTGAATGTTTTTACGGATTCGAAGATGTTGTAATCTATTTGAAAGTTTTGAATGCTTTAATAAATCTCTGATCAGAGTAAACTTTTGGAAACGTATTTATCTTGAAACAGGTGCTTGGAGACGTGGACAGGTTTCATGAATTTGTATTGCCTTTAAATTGAATGTTTGAATGTTTTGGTTTTAATTGGAATCCGAAAGTCATTTCTGCATATTGTCTTTTACTTTGAATACATGCATTGAGGTAAAGGCCCATTTCGAGCCCATTTTGGGTCGGGTCTTTACAGTTGGTATCAGAGCCCAGAGTCATAGATTCTGTAGACTGACCTTTTATTGTAGGTCGTTTTCCCCATGATCACCAGCACTCCTACAGTCATCAGGTACGCCTAAGTTTACTGTTTTTTAGAAAGGGGTTAAGAATTTACAATACTTTTCATCTAGTGTATGCCTTGTTTAGTGTTGTGGAGCGGAGACGAGCAGGTTCTGACTCGTTGTTGGTTTGGGTCCTGAGCACCATCATGCCAACTTCCCGCAGTGTAAGATGTATGTTTGCAGCTTGTCAGGGTATCCAGATAGATTCAGATACCGCTGGGACACCGTCCCAGAGAGAGGCAGAGATTAGACTCCCGTAGGCCCTTGCGGTGTGGCCCAGCTGTTATTTTTCCCCTAGAGAGAGGGTGAAGGTGTTTTGCCCTGGAGTACCACTCCAGGAGAGGAGTTAGCTTTGGCTTTTGCTCATGTTGATGCTTGTGGAGCAGGTCCCAGAGTGGACTAGCCTTGGTAGTTCAGGTGTGGATCTTGAACCTTAGCAGATTGTTTGATTGCCTAGAGAGTGGCTGCAGAGTTAGTAGCCTTCGTGGAGGATGTAGAGACATCTTTGTTCCCCTGCAGATTTTTGTTGTTGTTTTGTAGCCAGTAAGCCAGAACCCTGTGGTTAAGGGTGCAGCGAGCAGTGTACCCATCAGACGTGATCCGTTGGTGGTTTCCCCAATTGTCTTGTAGAGTTGAGCACTCTTCTTATGGTGAGCCCCTAGAGTAGGGCTAGCTGCTGCATGTTGAGAGATCCGGCCAGAGTTTTGTTGAGCATCATGTGGAGATGCAAGAGTAGGTCGTGGGACTTCAGTTAGATGAGATGCCATAGGCATGGTTGTTTGAGTTTGAGCTCTTGTATGCCTAGCCATAGTTTTTGTCACTTGAGGTTGTGACCTTGCTGGCCCCATTTGTAGTAAGATGTGGATTTGGTAGTAGTGCCACTTGAGGTGCATTGGTTGGTGTGCCGCTTGGGCACTAAGTCTGGTTCAGGCCTGAGTTTGGCATGGGTATAGCAGATGGTTCTATGACCCGTCCGGAGTTCAGCACACTCCTTTGGCCTTTGGATCCGTTTGTGGCAGTTGCACCTGTTTAAGTCACGCAAGAGAGCTAGTTCAGTGGTAGTCGTAGGACTACAAGCGAAAGGATGTTCGCGAGGAGCCGGAGCCTCTTCCCAAAGTTACCGGGGGTTGAGTAAGTCAGCAGGTTGACGGTTGGTAAGTGTTAGTGTGTGTGAGTCTCACGCTAGGGCTGAGGCCAAAGATCTTTGTGGTTGGTAGTGCGGTCCACTACCTTCGGGTGCCTAAACCTGAGTTGAGTGAGCATTGTAGATGCGAGTTTGGTCCAGCAGAGGGACCATGAGTTGGATGCCCTTGAGGTGAGTAGGATGCCTTATAAGAGGAGTTGGACTCCTTATGTGTAAGCACACTTGGTAGAGACTTGGTATAAGGTAAGTTCGGTTTGGCATTGTTATGCTTTAGTAGAGCAAGGTTTCCGCAGCTTCGAGTATCGTGTGGAGATGGAACTTTTGGTGTCCCTTTGGTTGATTGTATCTCTGCCAGAAGTTAGTGTTGCCTTTTGGAAAGCACCTGTTAGTCTTGGATCTCTGGAGGAAGGTTGAGAGTTGTGCACACAAGTGTGTTTTGTGTAGTTCGTTCTGGTGGCGAGACTTTCAGAACCATGTAGGGTTTGCATTGGAGAACTGGTGCTCAGTTCTTGGAGAAGTTGGACTCCAGGTGGATGTTGTAAGGCTTTAGTTGAGGTTGTAAGGATACCGTGCTCGTAGTCGGGTTGTTGCTTAGGCAAGTTTGTTAAGTTGAGCCTAAGCTTGGTTGGTGGAACCTCTTGTGTTCATGGTTGGAGTTCAGATGGTACTGAACAAATGGTGGTTGTAGTGAAGCCGCGTAGTTCCTGACCGTAGTTGCTAAGGGTGTTGCTCGGAATCCTTACCCTGGGTGGAAGCTACGATGTGGCTGATGCTTTGAGTAGGAGGATGACACATTCTGAAGCATTTCTGGTCTTTTTGGTTTCGAGGTTCGGAGCAGGCCAGCATGGTTGTGATGCTGGAAAAAGGAGTTGTTTGTTCAGGCAGTTGGCTGTTAGACCGTTATACGACAGTGTGTGTCGAGGGTTGCCGAAGAACCCTAGTTGTGGAGAGCCTCACGAGCTCGGTCGGACCGGTGTAGTGAGTTTCAGTTGGCAAGCCAGAGTCGTGTAGGTTGTAGACCTCGGGTGAGTTGCTGGCAGATTTGGTAGGCTAGCATGCTAGAGTTTGTTTGGAGTAGAGTCCGGATTGGTTTCGGTGTGGTGGCAAGTTGGTGCTTGGTGTTGACCAAGGTGTGGTTTTGAGTTGCTAGAAGTTAGTTTTGCTCGTGGGGCGAGTGGTTTGTGCCTTGTTGGTTGTTTTCCTGTTTCCAGGATGTTGAGAGTTTCCCCCTTTGGTGTTTGGAGGTGTGTCTTGGCTAGTGTGTGGTTGGAGGTTCAGTCTGTGGTGGACCCCCTTATTGTTGCCCCCGTAAGACTTAGGTGTTGTTACTTTAGCTGAGCAAGACAGCGAGCGTGTGTGGAGCTCTCTGTCCTTCGGTTGTCCGCTTGTAAGGAACTGTTTCTCCTTGGGAGTTTCCAGATTATTCCTTGGTCTTGGAGTTGATGGTAGTGGTGCTAGCAAGAGGGAAAAGTTTGTTGGCTGCTTGGAAGCAGTTGTTTGTCCAGTTAAGCGAACTCTTGAGTGGTGTTCTGGAAGTTGTTGTTAGGGTTGTTCTTCTCTTGTGAGTGTTGGGCCTAGTCGGTGAAGGTTCTTTGTGTGTTTGGCCCGGGAGCTGTTGCACCTTTGTAGTTGAAGAACCCCCTTTGTATCAGTTGTGGGTTGTGGTTGCACCATTGTGGCTGGATTAGGGTCTTGACCTTTTGAGGGATCCTTGCGGGTTAGTGTAGCTTGCGCTCTGCCAGCCATTGTTGGTATTCTTGTTCTTGGTAGTTGGTGTTAACCGGGTAGTGGCGTCTCGTTTGTGAAGTTTCGGTGGGAAGGTGTAATAAGCCTAAGCTAGAGGTTTAAGCCTGTATGTGTTATCGTTTGGACTTGTGAGATGTGTTTCATATTTGAGGCAAGCTTCGTTCCGTTGCTTGCATTGAGGTAAGTTTGGTGGAGGAGCCCTGGGGGGCAGGTTGTTAGCGGTGACTTGTCCGGCCAGTGATTTGAGTCGGGCTAGAGTTGAGTGGATTGGCATAGCTATGCAGTTTGTAGTTGTTTGAGCTTCCGAGTTCGTAGCACTCAAGTTGTTGGGTTGTAAGTTTCCGTGTGGGAGCTGTCAGTTAGTCGAAGTTGTTGTGTGAGTTAAGATTTTTGGAGGATTGGTTTCAGTAGCTAGAGCTCGCACCTCGTTTCGTGTGCAGAGGCCATTTCTGTGGAGTAGTGGCATGGCAGTCTCAGGCTAGAGTTGTTGGCACCTGGGTGTGGCAACAAAGGTTTTTTTCTAGACAGTGCGTTGAAGAACCGTGGTTCTGGAGAGCGTTCGTAGAGGCTTGTGAGTCGAGTGCAGTTCTTGTAGTGTTTACACCCTCTGACCGATGGTCTTCTGGGAGGAGTGAGCCAGATCCTTTAGAGCTTGTTGCGAGTTGGTGTTTTAAAGTGGTTGGGGCAATGGGGACCAGTGTTGGTTTTATGAGTTTGCCTTGGGTAGCAGTTCCCAGCTGTTAGTTCATATAGTTCCATTGAGGCGTTGTATTGTAAGTGTTGCAGGATTCCAGTGTTCTGGGAAAAGGTTGGTGGTCGTCAGTTTATTTTTTGGTCCTGAGTTGCTGCGGTTGGCCAGCAGTGCAGTGCAAAAGTGTAGAGCTCGTATGTTGGTAGCCTAGAGCAGGCAGAAGTGTTACGCTGATGTATGGCGTCGAGTTTTAGAGTTTGAGGTTGGACAATGCGTGTTTTTAAGGTTGCACCGATGTGAGGTGTGTGGAGGTTTGGTAAGCGTGGGAAGTTGAGTCCCCATTTTTTTGGTCCATTTGAGATTCTTAAGAGGATTGGCAGAGTTGCATATTGGTTAGCCTTTCCTCCGTTGATATGAGCTGTGCACAGTGTTTTCATGTTTTGATGTTGAGGCAGTATGTGCCAGACCCATCGCTCATTGTGGACTTTGAGCCTTTGCAGCTGATTGAGGATTTGGGCTTCGGGGGGAAGCCTGTAAGTATTCTGGTCTTTGAGACGAAGACGTTGCGTAAATGTGAGGTCTGTTTGGTAAAAGTTCAGTGGAGGAGTTAGAGTTCAGAGGAGGTCGCTCGTGAGCGGGGATGACGGGATGAGATTGCAGTATCCTGTGTTGTTTCAGTCTTAAGGACTTTCGAGGACGAAAGTCATATAAAGGAGGGAATATTGTAACGGCCCAAATTTTCATCCCGGTCTTCCAGGTATGCCCTAGGGTTATTTTGGTAATTTGGTCGGGCCGTCAGGGCCGTTTATGTCTTTTTCCAGTTGATAAAATTATTGGATTGGTTTATGTAGGTTTTTTAGGCTTTGTGGATGGGTTTGAGCTTGGATAGATGCAAAAGTAAAAATAGAGGAAATTGTGTTGCAGCTGGGATTCGAACCAGGGTCTCCGGGAAAGCCTGTTGGGATGTGTGCCAGTTGAGCTATTGGGAGCTCTTGTTACCCTTTCCGCGACATATCTAGGTTAGCCTCGGATCTTTGGAGTTTTGGTGCATTTGATTAAAAGAAATGAAGTGTAGGGTTTTGTCTTCTACTCCAAATGCATTGTGGCCGCCCAAGCTTGTCTCCCTAACTCCCCAAGCTGAATTTCTTCTCCTTAGTAGCCCCGAGATTCGATCGTCGTTCCGGTAAGGTTCTTCATCTTCTTCTTCTTCTTCTCCTCCTCCGATTGAGGTGCTATTTGGCCGAATGAGTAGAGGTGTGTGTGTGTGTGTTTATGTTTGGTTGCAGCTAGCCGAGAGAAGCCCCCAGCCAGCAGCTCCACCGTAGCACGCACCAGCCAGCCAGATCACGCCCAGATCGCGGCAAAGAAGACGCCTAGATCCGCCCAAAGACGCCCAGATCGCCTAGCGGCCGAGAGCGAACCGCCAGCACGCCCAGATCGCCCAATGCCGAGCAGACAGCCCAAAGACGCCCAGATCGCCCAGCAGCCCAGATCGCTGCAGGTCCGTCGCACGCACCAAGCCGCCCAGGCGAGCTCGCGCTCGTGCTCCCGCTCCGCGTCTGCGCCCGTGCGCCCGTCCGCGCGCCGTCCCAGCGCCAGCGTGCCTCGCCTGTCCGCTTGCCCACGCCCGTGCGCCTGCGCCTAGCCAGCCGTCCGCGCGTGCGTGCCCGCAGCCCTGCCGCCCTTCTGCGCCCAGCGTGCGGTCCCTGCCGCCCATCAGTGCCCAGTAGCAGCCTCGCCGTGCTGCCTGCCCGTCTGCGTGTCAGCCGCGCCGCGTGAGTTGCTCCAGAGCCGAGCCTTGTTTATTTTATTATATTTAGGCCTATGGATTGTGATTATTATTGTGTTTGTTAGGTTCTCGGTAGCTAGCTCGGGTTCGATCGCAGCTTAGGATTTTATGTGTAGTTGCTTCCGGCGGTAGGGATTTCTACCGGAGTTGTGTGGGCCTGCGATATTATATGTGATTCTTTGTTTGTATGCTTGTTTGTGATTATCAGCATGTTTAGTGATAGGTGCTCTGTTCTGAATTCCCGACTGGCATGATTTCTTATGTTGTTTCTCATGTTAGTCCATGCTAGGTTGTTCTATTCTGGCATGCTCGTATCTGTTCTTGCTTCATAGTATCATGCTAGGTTCGTTGTATCTGTTGAGCACGTATTGGATTGTTTTGGATTGTTTGTTGTAGATATTATAGTTTAGAGTTCAGGTAGGTAGCATCATCCGGGCCGGATGCATAACGTAACTTGCATCCACAGCGGGGACGTCACGAGACGGTACTCCGTCCCTGATCCCGTTAGGGTTTAGCTAACCTTAACGGCTGGCCCTGCAATCTTGGGTGAGGGTGGCAGACTGTTAAATGCCCCAACGGTCGGGATGATGACTTGGCATTGCCTCGCCCCGGCGATCGGCACGTCCTCGGCGTGTTCGGCCGTAGCCCTTGATTACACACGATAGGGCAAGGGCGACTTCGGTGTAAGCCTACCACGGCCGGTTCCTTAGCCTCGTGTCCGTGGTTCAGGTGACATAGTTCACGTGTCGAGTCTCACACCCTATGTCGGTGACACCGATCCGAGAGATTTAGTTAGGCATGGTGGATGGACTTGGGCGGCTTGCCACTAGACCCGGCACCCCGAGTCTGCGGTAGCATGCGGTGCGCGCTTACGCTCATTACAACGCGCCGACCAGGAGATCTCCTCGGGATCTTGAGCTAGTGCACCTTTCGTGATCGGCGATGTAGAGCGGTGCCGAGGCCGGGACTTGTTTCTCGTATAGGGCGTTTTGTGTGGTGGTTTATTAGGACTAAGACCACGAGTTGGCATCCGATGTGTATGTGTGGATTTTAGCTATGTGCTCTATTCGGTGTTCATATTCATAGCTTGCATACCTTTACGCTAGATGACCATGTATATCGTATTGTACCCCGGTTGGGGATTCTTACTGAGTAATTCGTTACTCACCCTTATTTTTGTGGTTTTCCACAGGTAACCAAGGTGCGAGACAGGATGGTTGAAGGAGGAGCTGTGATCATGGGAACCAGCTGTTCATCTCTGATTTTATGTTATGACTCTTTGTCTTTTCTTTTCCTCTGAATGCATGTAGCGGGCACGCGGAGCCCTAGGTTTTTTTTCTCGAATGTTTTTACGAGTCCGATCTGTTGTAAGCTCTTTGAAAGTTTTGAATGCTTTAATAAATCTCGATCGAGTAAACTTTTGGAAACGTATTTATCTTGAAACAGGTGCTTAGAGACAGGGACAGGTTTCATGAATTTGTATTGACTTTAAATTGAATGTTTGAACGTTTTGGTTTTAATTGGAATCCGAAAGTCATTTCTGCATATTGTCTTTTACTTTGAATACATGCAGTGAGGTAAAGGCCCATTTCGAGCTCCTTTTGGGTCGGGTCTTTACACAAACCCAGATGGCTAGGGTTGGAGTTGGTTGATGTTTAAAATTAAGAATTAATTAGTGTTGCTGCTAGGATTCGAACCAGTGACCAGTCAGACTTTGGAAGCTTGTTTTGAAAAGAAGAAAAAGGAAGTTAAAAGTGCGTTTGTTGGGATTTGAACCTGTGACAAGTTAAGCTTGGAGGCTTGTTTGAGAAAAAGGAAAAAATTAGAAAGGTGTTCGAGTCAGAGCTCGAACCCAGGGTGTTTTAGTTATGGAAAGCTGGTTCCGATCAAGATAATGTTAGAACATATGTTCTTGTCTCGGTTATTAATTCACTTGTCCCTTGGTGGTTTGGAGGCTTGTTCTAAAATGATTTATTAGAGGAAAATGCGTTGGAGTTGGGACTCGAAGGGGAGATGGCCAGGAGTTGGAATCGACAAAAAAAGGGGACACGTGGCGCATGTGGATTGAGTTGGCGATTAGGGGAAGGAATCCGTATTCATTCCGTCATTTTTCTCCCAGAAGGTTGTGATTTTCTCCAGTGCCTTGCTTGTTGTGCGATTCTCTTCCTCCCTTCGTTCTTGCCGGCTTCATCTTGTCTTCTAGGTGCCGATCTCGCCATTCTCTCCCTTTCCTTCTCGTCTTTGGGTTTTTTCGCCGAATATGTCTCCCCTCCATATTTCTGAGAGCTTCTTCAAGCAACCAAGCCGAGATTCGAGTGGTAAGCTTTTTCCCCTAGCCGAATTCCTTTATTTTCTGTTGATTGTGCCTTGACCGAGACACCTTTTGTTGTGCATATCGTCGCCCTAGCGAACCGCTCTCGCCCAGCAGATGGCCCAAGCCGCATCTCATAGCCTTGCTGCATCATTATCGCACAGCCCTCGCACTTCCACAGCCGTGCAGCTGCGAATCCTCGCCCTTCGCAACCGCATCGCCGCTCGCAGCCCGGACGTACGTTGCTTGCCGCCTGCCGAGGATAGCTTCTCAGCTTCGCAGCTCTGATCCACCTAGCCGCATGCGAGAGCCCTGGCCGAGCCACTTCACCCTTGCGATCGCTGGCGCCGGACCATCTTCGTTGCCCCGAGGCCGGGGACCACATCGCTTCAGCGAGCCTCGTGCGCCAGCTCGCAGCAGTCCTTCGCGATCACGTGCCCAACAGCAGCCACATGCCTCGCCTCGCAAAGACCCTACCGCGCACAACAAAGCCTCGCAGTTTCTTTCTCGCACCAGCACTGCAATAGCCGCACTGAGGATAGCCCTATTTCTCGCTCGTACGGGCAGCCGCGAGGGCCTCCACCGATCTCCTTCGCCAGCAGCCTTGCAGCCGCAACCTTTGCTCGTGTCCTGCTCAGCGTGCTTCTTCGCCAGGCATAGCTTCTCCCCAGCGTTCCCCCAAGGCAGCAGAACCGTCTTCCCGAGTTGTGGTCCGATTCTCGCTTTGGGTAATATCTGTTTCTCTTGCCTTCCTTGGTTAAATTAGAGGCTTGCAGGTGTATTGATTAGCTTAATGTTATTGTTAGCACTTTACTTTGTTATTATGTTACTGCTTGATTTCGAGGTAAGTATTTCTTACCGAGGGTTGTGTGGACCCTGCGTTCATCATGACTGCTGCTTTTATATATATGATTGTTATGAGCATGTTAGTGGATAGGTTGCTTGTTTGTGATTGAGCATGTTGATTATCTTCCTGTCCTGTTCTGCTAGCATGTGTTATATTTCCCGTGACATGTTAGTACCATGCTAGGTTGTTTTCTGGCATGCGTTCCTTGTTATCTGTTGAGCATGCTTTGGCCTGTTAAGGCACGGGGCGGGACTCTTAGATAGACTTGTTAGGATTGTCATCATCCATGGGCTGAGAGTGGACGTAACGTACTTTGTCCCCATGGGCCGGGATCGCGAGTTGCACGGCGTATGTTGCATCCGCCCCAGTAGTCGGTACGGATTAGCTCCCATATCGGCATAAGCCTAGTTTGTAGCCTGCTAGAGCGGAACCCAACAGACGGTGTAAGTCTGTCGTGGCCGATTCTTAGCTCGGTGTCTTTGTGGTCTTATGTCGCTACGATCGAGTGCCGAGGACCTCGCACTCATCTTATTCATTCGGTGGCTTTGCGCGCTCGAGTCGTAGGCATGCGTACCTGGATCGGTGTGACACGTTTAGGTCCCACGTCTTCACCCAGTTTGCAGCAGCATGCAGTGTGCGTGCACGAGCATTAGGCATCGGGCGGAGAGCTCCCCCGGGATAATCCTTACAGTACACCATTTCCGTTTCGAGTCTAGTGCCAGACACCGGGTACTCTCCCGAGTGTCCAGGACCAGTTTGAAGACCTGGTCACCAGTTGATTGGACTTTTGAGTCCCAGATGATTGGACATTCGTGTCCCAGATGTTGGACCTTCGGGTCCCAGATATTGGACAGTGATGTCCTAGTTTCTGGATCGGTTATTGAGCTGATCATAGGCCGGTGGTAAGAGACCCCGATGATTCAAGAGTCGCTTGGTTGACTCAAGGGTTTGATCTGTGTTGGTAGCGGTTGTATGTATACTAGTATGTTGTATGATTGATGTTCGTACTGTACCCTGGTTGGGGATTCTTACTGAGTATGTGTATACTCACCCTTATTTCTATGATTTTCCACCAGGTATCTTGGGACGACACCAGGACGGCTAGAAGAGGAGTCTGGTTGATCATGGGAGTTGTCGGCGCTTGCTCTAGTTTTATTTAGTGTTTACGTTAATCAGCATGTAGTGGACACGGAGTCCGTAGGTTATTACATTGGAACCTGATGTAAATTTTATTATGATTTTTGGTGTTTGAATGTTTTATGATTTCTAAATTGTTTGAAAACTATACTCCGGTCGGGGTAGCCTATATATTTTGAAAACAGGAGATACTTTAATTATTGCAAAACAGGTTCCCAAGGTTTAAATGCTATTTCTTCGAGTTGTAAACTAAGTTTTGAAGTTTTACGACTTTTATGCATGCATGCTGAGTGAGGATCCAGTTTTGGACCGTTATTCAGGTCGGGTCCTTACAGATTCCATGCCAAATGGTCCCAATGGGTTATGAGATGCATTAGAGATCCTAAATATTTGGTATTTATCAATGGAGGGCCTAAAAGAAGAATTAAAACATCACGAGACCTTAGACAAGGGGATCCACTCTCTCATTTCTTGTTTCTTCTAGTTTGTGATGTATTTTGTTCAATGATTGATAATATTTATAACAAAGGAATTTATGAAGGATTTTTAGTTGGCAAGGACAATATTCATGTCTCTTTGCTTCAGTTCGATGACGACACTTTAGTGTTCTGTACAGCTGATGATCAAATGATGGAGATTCTAATTCGAACCATAGACTTGTTTGAGTAGTGCTCCGGATTGAGGATTAATTGGGAAAAGTTGTCTCTCAGTGGTATTAATATTGAAGGCTCAAAGGTTGCTTTAATGGCTGGAAAGCTGAAGTGTAAGGTTGAATCTCTCCTCATCACCTATTTAGGCTTGCCTCTAGGAGGTCATCCCAAGCATGTTTCATTTTGGCAACCTGTTCTTGACAAGGTCCAAAAAAGACTGGATAAGTGGAGGTATTTTTTTTTTATCTAGAGGAGGAAGATTGACACTTTCTATCTCAGTGCTCTCAAGTATCCCTTTATATTATTTATCTTTGTTCAAAATGCCCTTGCAAGTCTTTTTGTCCTTTGAAAGGATTATTCGTAAATACTGATAACCTAACTCGACTGTGATTAATAACAAAAATGCTAATCTGACGGTGACGCATATAACGGTCAATGTTTTAAGCAGTGAGCAGACTAACACGCAAGCATACAGAGTCGTTTGTATTCAAGTGATAAATATATGTGAGTCATCTCCACAGGGACTGGCTAATTTCGAAATAAGTGCTACTTTCAAAGTCGTAAACAGAAAAATATAGGGAATTGCTGGTAACCTGATTCGTGTTGAACACGATGTAAGTGATACTATAATGCGACAATGATGCTAAAGACGCTAATGAACCACTTAATGTAATGCAGCAGGATAGATGTTAATGCCTTCAACAATGATATACTGAAAAAGAAATTTAACTGATAACGTGCTAGGTTCAATGTAACAGGAAGTGCTGAAAACAGAAGATAAATACTCTGATGATAACGTAGGCATGGGTCAAGGGTTGTTGAGTGTGATTAACATGCATTAAGGGTAAGGCTAAGGTGAGAAGTCGGCTCCGCACAACATGGACCAAATGCTCTTTCTCAAGATGCATTCATTCTCTTCGATCTAGTGTTCTCGCATCTAAGCTCGAAGCTAACAACGATGAAATGCGCACTAGCGAGGTGGCTATCTCTAGCCGACCTCTTTAACAAGCAGGAGCCTCTAGCATTGAAACTAATGGTCATGCATAGTATTTCTCTAATCCTCCTCTCTCTCGAGATGAAATGAAAAGCAAACATGAATGGATGGCCAATCGAAACATGTTCTTAGTTATTATGCCTATCACGACTTAGCCTAACATCCCCCTACTCACCCAAAAAACATGCATCTCATACTCATTCCCCTCGACCCTCACCTATACAAGTTTAGCTCATAGTTGTGCAAATAAGTGTAAAATCAGAGAGTAAAAGTGCGGTAGTCGTCATGAAGCTAAACTCAACCATTAAAACAATGACTATGAAGTAATAATGGAACAGTAACATTCCAAATAGTAAGAAAAAGGTGTAGAGCATGGAAAACACAAGAAAGCAAGTGGAGAAACTACGAAATACGATTAAGCTCAAATGTTTAAGCAATCTCATACAGAAATACAACCTATAAATAGAGTTTCAACAGAAATATCAAAATACAGAAGGTAAAAGAAAGAAAGAAAGAACTCAGGATGAAAACTGTAGAAATGCTGTAGAATTGCTCCAAACAACCAGGACTCGTTCCCAGAAGCTCTGAAATCAAGGCCAAAAAAACAAAAGAAGGAAAAACGAGCGCTCTTTTCTTTTCCCAAAATGATCTATATATACTCCCCTCTTGGTAGAGATCAACGACCCAGATTCTAGGGCCAAATGGCCCTTGCTTTTGGTCCCCAGCAGACAATATCAACATTTTCCAGCTTTTCTGACATAGGCACAGAGTAGGCAGTCTTTTTGCAGAAGCTGTCTCCCTTGATCGATTGCTTACAACATTAGCTTGTTCTCGAATGGTTCATCAAATTCGCTCCTCAGAATTCACCAATTTAGGCATGATTTTAATGCTTCTAGAACTTCAAAGCCCTGCAATGATAAAAACATTTAGCGAAAATGGGAATTCCAGAAATGCGATCCACAATGCTGCAAACTTTAGCTTCTTAGCACACAAAACACTTAATTCATTTGATTTCCTAATCTCTGCCTTGTTTCTAACATGCATAACATTTTCAATATAATTATCAATCTTAGAAGCATCCTATGCATTAGACTTATGATGAAAGTGCATGATTTCTTTAATAAATGCATCCTAAAGAGGACTAAATAACTCTCTAATTGAGAGTTATGGAACCCCCAGACTTGAACCATTGCTCGTCCTGAACAATGCTTCACTAAGAATGCTACATACAATGCTCCTATCATGCATGAGTTATCAAAAGGATCCATTCGCGAAGACTCAACATTGCAGTTCTGCCATAGAAATTTTCGTCATAAACTAAAGCTCTCAACTTTCGCTTATCACTTTTAGCCTTGCATGCTTTTCAAAACAATTTTTATCCCTAACAAAGAATTCTTCCCTGCTAGAATAAGAACTTAAGCACCCATAAACACTAATGCCTACGACTCCAAAACACCACGCTCAATCCCTTGATCCTTCCAAGTTGAGCCAAAGCATCTAATTAGAGCGTTCTTCCCCACACACACACCCTTCTAGCACTTCGAGCCTCCCTCAAACCGACTACACCCAAATTCCATAGTTCTTAAAATGGCACACTTGAGCAAAGCAGAACACTTAAGCAGCGGAAACAACCGAAGTTGAGGCATTGGAAGGAATCGGGCTGCTCTCAGCACTATGGCTACTAGCCTTAGTTCGCTTTTTGGGATTTTCTTTCTTTACATAGCTCGGCTTTTTGCCTTATTACAACACTTGGCCTTTGGCCTTATTCAGCAACAACATATTTTTTTTCAAGCTTTTCTTCTTCACAATTCACTTTTTTTTAATGCTTGCGGCATTGATTTTTTTTCATTTTTCAAGGATGCCTTTCATAGCTTAATCAGAATGCTTTGGTCTTTGTTTTAAATTTTAAAAATTTATCATGTTTTTCTCATGCACGGGCTTGCCCTCACCCCCAGACTTGAAATCTTCATTGTCCTCAATGAAGGTGAGGCTTAGTTCCCCTAAACTCAAGGTTTTCAAGATTTCTTGCAAAATGTTTTAAGCTTTCAGATTTATCATTTTAGAGCTCTCTTATTTCCTTGTTCCGATCAGAGATTAATCCATTGTTAGGTTAGGATTATTTTAAAAGGCATACTCAACTAAAGGCTTAAAACTAGGCTAAGTCTTTAGTTTGCTCGGGAAATTCCTAAAGCAGAACAGAATGCTGAGAATATCAGAAATTTGATTTTGATAACAAAATTACTAACAACAAGAGGCAGAGCGCTAAGTGCTGCTATTACAACCTACACATGAAAACACGCCAGCAAAAAAAAAAACTACTTAATAACATAAACATAACAGGCAGAGAGACAAAGGGAAAGAGACTTCCATCAGAATTGAGGGCTGGAGCTTGAAGCTACTTGATCCTCTTCTTGGCTGCTTTCTGGGAATGGCGAGGGTGGCACCCAATTCTGAAGCAACTCAACCAGAAATTTCGGGAATTGTGATTCTTCTTTCACAGCAGTATTGTGCCTAAACACCTCATCCCAACCTTGCATGTACTTCTAGAAGGTGCGCATCTACTCCATCATATGCTTACAGGCCTCTTCATGAGCTTTTTGCCTGGCCAAGATTTCATCAATGCCAGGAGCAATCCCCACTGCGGTTCCACTGTGCACTACTCTTGATCTCGCTTATGGAGTTGCATAGGCTGTTCTGGCTTGGAGCAACTTGTCTTTAGGCAGCGGCTGCACGCCTTGCCTCATACATAGCTTAGTGATCAGATGAGGGAAGAATAACTTCCCTTCCTTCTTGTTCATGCATCTTTTGATCTCACCAGCAATAATCTGCCCCACATCAATGCTTCAGCCCTCCAGGATAGCATAGACCAACAAAGCTCAGCTGCGAATTACTTCCGTTAAGTGCGTTGTTGGCATGATGCTTGTTCGAATGAAATTCATCCAGTAGTGGGCTTCGGCAGTTAGATATGAAGCCAGCATTATTTTTGTGCCTTTTTCAACCTTCCATTTTGCCCCAGGCGCTCCAACCCTCTTTAAGCAGTCGCTCAACAACCTATTTGACGGCCTTCTAACTGCTCTGTTGAATTCAGCATTTGGGATGTTTTCTAACCACAGCAGCTCGTTGATCATTTCAGCACTCCAGTCAATGTCAACTCCTCTCACCCTGCTTTTGAACTCCGCTTCCTCGTTGGTGTTGCAGTAGAACTCCTTGATCCAATCTGGCCTAGCCGGTTCAGAAGGTCGTGCAAACGACTCCCATTTGTACCGCTGCATTTGCTCGATAAGCTTGCTGTCGAGTCCATCTCTCGCAAATCCTTATTCTTACAGACATTGCTTGTCTGCCATAAACGCAGCTCTTGCAATCGCCCTTGCACTGACCATGTAACCCCCAAAAGCATATCTGACATCATTCTCTGGTGCTACTTCTTCAGGCTCGTCACACTCGATAGCCGAAACTGCTCTTCTTTTGACTCCTCTTCTTTCTTCAACCTCATCAGCAAGGCAGACATTTTCATCTTTTCCACTTAAATCTTCGGGCCTTGCCCTAGAGATAGGCTCGAGCCCTTCCACCCAAGTTTCTTGCTGCTACCCTTGCTCTGGCTCAAATTCTGACTCTGCTGGCCTAACTCTGTCCCGGCCTTCTTCCACTCCTTCAACTTCTTCGCTTTCAACTTCGCAAACTTTTTCCGGCGATTTTTCTACTTCATCCCCCATTTCTTCGCCTATTTCTCTCATCACCTCATCCCAGATGCTACTCTGCTCCACCTTTTTCCTTTCTCGTTCTTCCTCCGCTAAATCCTCTACCACCGAAACTTCTTCTTCCAACGCCTCAGCTCTCAGCAAACCCTTTTCTTCTTCGGAAACCCCTTTTTTTGCAGACTCTTCTTCATCTGGCCTTTCTTCACTCACGGTGCAATACGCACTCCGACCTCCTCAGCATCCACATGTATGGGCATGGGCTCACTCGAAACTGCATTGCTCTCCACTTCATGAGTCAGTGACTCCTCACTTTCGGACAAAGAGGAATCGTCAAAGAACATGTGCTTGTTTGGCCTCGGGGCCATGATCGCCAAGGGCACTGGAGCATCGTCAACAAAATCCGCCTTAGTTCGTTGTGCTCTGGTTCGGGGAGCCATCGAAATCAAAATTTGGGGGGAGATGAATTTTTACGCTAGGGCACAAGTTTGGAAGTGAAAGAGGGCTTAATAGAGGAGAGGATTTTTAATGCTCGGAATGGAATAGCAAAGAGGGAAAAGGGCAGGGGTTAAATATGGTAATGAACAGGCGCCTCAGGCAACCATTCCAAAAATAGGTTGGTTTTTTGAAATTTCCATCCGCCTCAATCTACACCATTCATTTCCAACGGTTTCGATGCATGCTTTCCTTAACCCTTTGCTGCCATGTGTCAGTTCTCATGATGCCTCTTGGACACTCCTCTTCTGCCTTCTTACTCGTTTGAAATGGCCGACGAGGATTTTTCTTCCCTGAAATCCTCGCCCCAGTAGTGCTTTAAACATTGACCGTTCGTCGTGAATTCGCTTCCATCTTTTTCATTTATCAGCTTGACAGCTCCTCTCGGATAACCTGCAAAATTCTGAAAGGTCCAAACCATTTAGATTTTAATTTCCCAGGAAACAGTTTAAATCGCGAATTAAACAACAATACTCCTTGCCCTGTCTCGAATGCTTTTGGCTTTATTTTTTTGTCATGCCAAGCCTTTGTTCTTTCCTTGTACAACTTAGCATTTTCATACGCATATTGCCTGTGCTCATCTAGCTCGAGAAGCTGTATCATCATTGCCGGTCCAGCTAAGGTTACATTTAGGTTCAATTTTTTCAGAGCCCAAAATGCTCTATGCTCTAGCTCTAGAGGCAGATGACACGATTTTCCAGAAACTAGTTGATATGGAGACATTCCTAAGGGAGTTTTGAATGCTGTTCGGTATGCCCAAAGCGAGTCTTCAAGCCGCATCGACCAGTCTTTTCTTGAAGGTCCCACAACCTTTTCCAGAATGCTCTTAATTTCCCTGTTCGAAATTTTCGTCTGCCAGTTTAACTGAGGGTGATATGTCGTAGCCACTCTATGCTTAATGTTATACTTCATCAAAACGTTGGCCATAGCTCGATTAATAAAGTGTGTTCCCTCATCGCTCACCAATGCCCTCGGCGTTCCAAACCGCGTAAAGATATTTCCATGCAAGAATTGGGTCACCGTTTTGGCATCATTAACTGGGCTGGCAATTGCTTCCACCCATTTTGAGACATAGTCCACCGCAATTAAAATGTAGAGGTTACCCTTGGATGGAGGGAATGGGCCCATGAAATCAATACCCTAAACGTCAAACAACTTTACTTCAACGATGCATGTCATTGGCATTTCATCCCGCATTCCAATATTTCCACGCCTCTGACATTTATCACATGTTTTAGCAAAATAATGGGCATCTTTAAAAATTGAAGGCTAGTACAACCCAGATTGAAATACTTTGGCTACAGTTCTTATGTCAAGATTTCTTTCACCTCACCTTCAGGGACACATCGCCTAATGATGTTGTCAGCACATTGCCGGAATAGAAAAGGCTAATCCCACAAATAAAAATTTACTTCTGAGTAAAACTTCTTGGTCTGCTCTCTTGTTAGTCCCTCCAGAAGAATTCCACTTGCATGATAATTGGCGAAATCAGCAAACCACGGTCGTTGCGCGGCTGATAATGTTGTGACCACCAACAATTTCTCATCTGGAAAACTCTCCACAATTAGAATGTTCTTGTTCATTTCATTTGTTTGCCTTAACCTTGACAAATGATCAGCCACAACATTCTCACTTCCCTTCTTATCTCTCACTTCAATATCAAACTCTTGTAGCAGCAGAATCCATCGAATTAGCCTGGGTTTAGCATCGGATTTGCTTATTAAATATCGAATTGCAGCGTGGCCAGTGAACACAATAATTTGCGATCCCACAAGGTAAGATCGAAATTTTTCAAGCGCAAAAACCACTACTAACAACTCTTTTTCTGTTGTTGTGTAATTGAGGTGAGCTTCATTAAGAGTTTTACTAACATAATAGATCGGTTGAAGCAACTTATTAGTTCTTTGCCCAAGCACTGCACCCACAGCGTAATCGCTTGCATCGCACATTAGCTCAAACAGCTTATTCCAATCTAGCGCTATGATGATTGGCGCAGTGATGAGAGCATTCTTCAACGCCTTGAAAGCCTTCAGACAACATTCATTAAATTTGAATTCCCGATTAACTTCTAACAATTCACATAGCGGCTTGGATATCTTAGAAACATCTTTGATGAACCTCCTGTAGAACCCAACATGCCCAAAAAAACTTCTAATGCCTTTAACATTACTCAGGGGTTCCAATTTTTCAATCACTTCAATTTTTGCATGATCCACTTCGATACCTTCTTTTGAAATGCGGTGCCCAAGGACTATTCCTTCTTTCACCATAAAATGACACTTTTCCCAATTCAAAACCAAGTTTGTTTCCTCGCAACGCTTGAGCACTCTTCCCAAGTTGAGCAGGCATGAATCAAATGTTTTCCCGAATAACATGAAGTCATCCATAAAGATTTCAACTCTTTCTTCGATCATGTCCGAGAAAATAGCCAGCATACACCGCTGAAATGTGGCAGGTGCATTGCAGAGGCCAAAAGGCATTCGCCTAAAAGCAAATATGTCGTATGGGCATGTGAATGTTGTCTTCTCTTGATCTCTTGGATATATTGTAATCTGGTTATATCTTGAGTAGCTGTCCAAGAAACAATAGTACTCTTGCCCTGCCAACCTATGTAGCGGCCCAGGTTTTCATCCCGGTTTTTTAGGTATGCCCTAGGGGTATTTTGGTAATTTGGTCGGGCCGTCGGGGCCGTTTATGACTTTTTCAGTTGTCAAAATTATTGGATGGACTTAAGTAGGATTTTTGATGCTTTGTGGATGTGTTTGGGCATGGTGAGATGCAAAAGAAAAATTGAGGAATAAAGATGTATTTGTTGGGATTCGAATCCGGGGTGCTAGGAAGTCAGGTGGGTGGAGTGGCTAGTTGAGCCACAAGAGGATCTTGTTGTTCTTTCCACGACATATCTTGGTTAGCCTTGAGTCCTTTGGGTTTTGGTGCATTTGATTAAATGAAAGGAAATTAGGTTTTTTGTCTTTCTTCTCCAAAAGCTTCTTGGCCGCCCAAGCTTCTCTCCCAAGCTCCATTCCCGTGATTTTCTTCCCTGTGCCAAGCTTCGGCCATCGAGCGTCGTCCCGACCGAGAAAGCAGCCGGATCGAGCAACAGTCGCCCAAAGCGCCCCCACCGAAAGCGGCCCAGCGCCCAAACCACTGTCAGACTCCCAGACGCGCGCTGCTGTTGCTGTCGCGACGCCTTGAGCGAATGCGGTACTGTCGCGCGCACTGCACCCGTCGCAGCCGCCCAGACAGCCAGATCGCCCAGCCGAGCTCGCGCCTGCATGCCCGCGTTGCCAGCGAGCCCGCTCGTCCGCGTTCGTGTCGCCAGCAGCCCGTCCACCCAGCCCGCGCCCAGCGCCCGCGCGCCCGCGTCTGCTTGTCCACGCCCGTGCGCCTACGCCCAGCCAGCTCGTCCGAGCACGCGCGTGCAGCCCCTACTGCCCATCAGCGCCCATCACTGTCGTGCTAGCGCGCCCAGCACGCCCAGCGTGCAGCCTTGCCGCCCAACAACGCCTAGTGTCGTGCAGCCTGACCGTCCGCGCGTCAGCCGTGTTGCGTGAGTTGCTCCCGAGCCGAGCCCTGTTTATTTTATTATTTTTAGGCCTATGGATTGTGATTATTATTGTGCTTGGTAGGTTCTCATTAGCTAGCTCGGGATCGATCGCAACTTAGGATTCTTGTGTGTAGTTGCCTTCCGACCAGGTAAGGATTTCTTACCGGAGTTGTGTGGGCCCTACGATATTATATGTGATTGCTGATTGTATGCTTGTTTGTGTTTATCAACATGTTTACTGATAGGTGCTCTGTTCTGAATTCCCGACTGGCATGATTTCTTAAGTTGTTTCTCATGTTAGTCCATGCTAGGTTGTTCTGTTCTGGCATGCTCGTTATTTGTTCTTGCTTCGTAGTATCATGCTAGGTTCGTTGTATCTATTGAGCACGTATTGGATTTTTTGTTGTTGATGTTATAGTTTAGAGTTCAGATAGGTAGCATCATCCGGGCCAGGATGCATAAAGTACCTTGCATCCACGGCAGGACGGACGAGAGGCGATTCGTCCCCTGGACCCGTTAGGGTTTAGCTAACCCACCTTTGGTAGGCCCCGCAATCTTGGGTGAGGGTGGCAGACTGTTAAATGCCCCAACGGTCGGGATGATCACATGGCATTGCCTTGTCCCCGGCAGCCGGCACGTCCTCAGCGTGTTCGGCAGTAGCCCTTGATTGCCACCTGATAGGGCAAGGACGACTTCCTGGTGTAAGCCTACCACGATCGGTTTATTAGCCTCAAGTGCGGTGGTTCAGGCTGACATAGTTCACGTGTCCAGGTCTCACACCCCTATGTCAGTGAAACCGATCCAGAGATTTAGTTAGGCATGGTGGATGGACACGGGCGACTTGCCACTAGACCCGGCACCCCATGGTTTGCGAGTAGCATGCGGTGCGCGCGATACGCTCATTACTGGCGCCGATCGAGAGCTCCTCGGGATTGTGAGCCAGTGCACCTTTCGTATCAACAGTAGACAGGCTGAGGCCGAGACTTGTTTCTCGTATAGGATCGTATCATGAGGTGGATTATCCCGGAGTAAGACCCTGAGTTGGCATCCGAAGTTTATGTGTGGATTTAAGCTATGTGCTCTCTTCTGTGTTTATATTCATAGCTTGCATACCTTTCTGCTAGATGACCATGTTTATCGTATTGTACCCCGGTTGGGGATTCTTACTGAGTAATTCGTTACTCACCCTTATTTTGTGGTTTTCCACAGGTAACCATGGTGCGAGACAGGATGGCTGGAGGAGGAGTTGTGATCATGGAAACTCGTTGTTTCGAACTCTGAATCTTGTATTTATGTTTTATGTTTTAAATGTCCTCTGAATGCATGTAGTTGGGCACGGAGCCCTTAGGTTGTTTTCTGGTTGTTGCCCGGATTCTGACACTGATGTAAACCAATTTTGGATTTTAATGTGATTTAAATCTCTGATCAGAGTACGTTTTAAATTGTATTTAGCTTGGAAGAGGTGCTTGGAAACATGGACAGGTTCTAGGACATTTTGTTGTTGTTTTGAATGGATGTTTACTGCTTTTTGTTTTAATCAGAATCTGGCATACAACGTTGCATATTATGTTTCTAAGTTTTAAAAGCATGCATTGAGGTAAAGGCCTATTTTAGGACCCCATTCGGGTCGGGTCTTTACAACCTATCCAGCATCTGATCTATATATGGCAATGGAAAGTGATCTTTCTTGGTGGCCTTGTTGAGTCTTCTGTAATCCATGCAAACTCTCCATCCTGTGACAGTTCTACTCGGGATTAACTCATTTGCATCATTTTTTATCACTGTCATTCCCCCTTTCTTTGGAACATACTGCACCGGGCTTACCTAAGTACTATCACTGATAGGGTAAATGATTCCAGCATCCAGCCACTTTATCACTTCCTTTTTACCACTTCCTTCATTGTGCGGTTTAATCGCCGCTGCTGCTCCCTTGACTTGAATTGGCCTTCCTCCAAATTGATCTTATGCATGCAATAGGATGGGCTTATTCCTGTGATGTCTGCAAGCATCCATCCAATGTTGCCGCAGTAGATCCATAAGCATCCCTTCATTCTTAGGAATTAGCTCGGCTGCTATAATGATGGGGAGGGTATGCTCTTCTCCCAGATATGCAAGTTCAAATGCTGTGGCAATGGTTTTAATTCCAGCGATGGCGGTTTTTCTAATGATGGCAGCATTGGCATGCTCGTGCGTGCCCCCAGATCTAAAGATTCGAATTGGTTCAGACTTAATAGTGTGCTGCATGCTTCTAATTCGTCAATGCTCAATGTCCCAAGCAATTCCTCTAACGGGTCTGTTATCTTGTCAAGCTGAGAAACAGCTCTCAACATCTCTTCAGTTGTACTTAGGAACGAACAATGTTCGATGTCAGAAGGGTACTTCATGGAGTTGTCGATGTTAAATTGTACCTCTTGATCGTTCATTCACAACGTAATTGTGCCCTTATACACATCTACCAAGGTGCGGCCGGTTTTAAGAAAGGGTCTGCCTAAAATGATGGGTATATCTTCATCCGCTTCATAGTCCAGAATGATGAAATCTGCGAGGAAGATGAATTTATCCACTTGTACTAAAATGTCCTCTATTTTTCCTTCTGGATGCGTGATAGAGCGATCGACTAGCTGAATTGTTACGGTTGTGGGCCGAGCTTTTCCTATGCCAAATTTCTTATAGATCGATAGGGGCATTAAGTTAATGCTTGCCCCTAGATCGCACAATGCTCAACCTATATGCTGGCCGCCGATCGTCACTGGGATAGTGAAAGCTCCCGAGTCACTTTCTTTATTAGGAATCTTATTTTTTATAATAGCACTGCATCCTTGATTTAGCGAGACCACTTTAAACTCTTCGAACTTGCTTTTCTCTGATAGAGCATCCTTTAAAAAATTTGCACAGCTCGGCATCTACCTCAGAGCATCAACCAAAGGTATGTTTATCTGAATTTGCTTCAAGATATCCCAGAATTTTTCAAAATGCGCTCCGGCTTGCTTCTTCTTCTGAGGCCTTAGTGGATACGGTGGTGGAGGCAGTTTAAAAGCTGGTAATTACTTTTTCACCTGGTTATTCGACCTCTTGTCCCACCCCACTGTACTATTTTCCACAGCAGGCTCTCCTTGGTCTAACTGACTTTCAACAGGCTCAGATGCTTTGCCCTCGGCATTTACCTCATCTTGTTTATTTTCTTCCAATTCAGCGTTAACAGCATCAGATTCTACTGTATTTTCTTCTTCGGGGACCTCTTCCAGGAATGCTTTTCTTTCATGATAAGCTTTAATTTTTGGATCATCTTCCAGTGGCTTTCCACTCCTTAATTCTATTGACTGCACTTGTTCCTTTCCGTCTCTCTTTGACGATTGAGTGTTTGATGGTAACTTTCCCATAGGCCTGTTTCTCAGTTCAGATGCTAACTGGCCCACCTGAACTTCTAAGTTTCTCATGGCAACTTGTTGGGTCTGCATACTTGCATCGGTTTTCTCCATGTACTCCTTGAACAAGCTCTCTAAAGAAGTGTCGGGTATCTATAGAGGCTGCATGGGCTTTTGATAGCCTTGATTGTTAAATCCTTGCATATTCTGATTGGCAAATCCGGGCGGCTGCTACATTTTCGCTTGTCCTTGCTGAGTGTGCGCAACATTTCCTTGACCTCCCCACGAGAAGTTTGGGTGTTGCCTCCAACTAGAATCGTAAGTATTTGAATACTGGTTATTGGCTGGCCTCATGTTATTCACATTTCCCATGTACATTACTGAAGCAGGATTGTGTGGACAGAATTCGTAGGTATGTCCTTCACCGCAGTAAACACAGCTTTCAGCTTGTAATTGGTTAACCGGCGTAGCTTTCGTAGTCTTAGCAGCACTTTCCATCCGCATGTTCTTCATTTCATTGGATAAACCTGCTAATTCAGCTTGCAATGTTGTCAACTCATCCACTTCTAAGTATCCTCCTTTCTTTGCGGTGCTTCGTCTCGGCTGGGACCACTGATTATTATTCATCGAAAACGTCTCCAAGATATTATAAGCCTCTCTATAAGTCTTGTTCATCAGAGACCCATTGGTTGTCGTATCTAGCATAATCTTGGATGGGTTATCTAATCCGTTGTAAAACTGTTCCATCTGCACTGGATACGATATACCACTCTGTGGACATCTTCGCAACAGGTCCTTATAGTGTTCCCATGCCTCGCTTACAGATTCATCATCATGCTGCCGAAATCCAGTAATCTCATGTCGAATATCCGCATTTTTGGTTGGCGGGAAGTACTTGATTAGAAACTTCTTGTAACGGCCCAGGTTTTCATCCCGGTCTTCCAGGAAGGCCCTAGGGGTATTTTGGTAATTTGGTCGGGCCGTTAGGGCCGTTTATGTCTTTTCCAGTTGCTAAAATTATTGGATTGATTTTTGTAAGTTTTTGAGGCTTTGTGGTTGTGTTTGGCATGGTGAGATGCAAAAGAAAAATGATGGAGTAAAGATGTGTTTGGTGGGTTTCGAACCTAGGTGGTCTGGGAAGTCAGGTGGGTGGTGTGGCCAGTTGAGCCACCAGGTGTTTTTGTTCCTCTCTTCGCAGCATATCCTAGTTAGCCTTGAGTTCTTCGGGTTTTGGTGCATTTGATTAAACGAAAGGAAATTAGGTTTTTGTGTTTTATTCTCCAAACCCCCATGGCCTCCCAACCCTCTTCTCTCTAGCCATCTTGCGTGAGTCTTCTCCCGAGAGTCCCCCGAGTGTCGTTCTGGCCAGCCAAGCAACCCAACCGAGCAGCCCGGTCGAGCAGCCCAGCCAGATCGCACCAGTAGCCCCAGCGCCCAGAAAGCAGCCGCCTTGACGCCAGCGCCAAGAAGACGACGCACCTGGTGCCCAGCCGCCGCAGCCGCCAGCCAGAGGCCGTAGCACGCACGCACTGCCGCGTGCTCATCGCCGCCGTCGCGCCGCCGTGATCGCATTGCTCGCCTACGCGCGCGCAGCCCGTCCGCGCGCCAGACGCCATCGCCCAGCCGAGCTCGCGCCCGTCGCGCCGCCCCAGCCAGCGTCGCGCCAAGAGCAGCGTCTTTGTGCGCTCGCCCGCCCGTGTCTCGCTGTCCGCCCACGCGTCGCGTCGCGCCAGCTCCGCCGCCATCTCTGCGCCGTCGCGCCAAAGAAGCAGCCACCCGCCGTGCCCGTCTTTGCTGCCGTCCGCGTGTCAACATAGCCGCGTGAGTTGCTCTCGAGCTGAGCCTTGTTTATTTTATTATATTTAGGCATATGGATTGTGATTATCATTGTTTTGTTAGGTTCTCGGTAGCTAGCTCGGGTTCGATCGCATCTTAGGTTTTTGTGTGTAGTTGCCTCCCGGCCAGGTAAGGATTTCTTACTGAAGTTGTGTGGGCCCTGCGATGTTATATGTGATCGTTGTTTGTATGCTTGTTTATGATTATCAACATGTTTAGTGTTAGGTGCTCTGTACTGAATTCCCGACTGGCATGGTTTCTTATGTTGTTTCTCATGTTAGTCCATGCTAGGTTGTTTCGTTCTGGCATGCTCATATCTGTTCTTGCTTCGTAGTACCATGCTAGGTTCGTTGTATCTGTTGAGCACGTTTTGGATTGTATTGGATTGTATGTTATTGATATGATAGGTTAGAGTGTAGGTAGGTAGCATCATCCGGGCTTGATGAATAAAGTATCTTGCATCCATGGCAGGGGCGTATGAGGTAGTACTCCGTCCCTGGACCCCGTGAGGGTTTAGCTAACCCAACCGGTAGGCCCTGCAATCTTGGGTGAGGGTGGTAGTCTGCGCGATGCCCCAACGGTCAGGATGATGACTTGGCATTGCCTCGTCCCCGGCAGCCGACACGTCCTCAGCGTGTTCGGTCGTAGCCCTTGATTGCCACCTGTTAGGGCAAGGACGGCTTCCTGGTGTAAGCCTACCACGACCGATTCCTTAGCCTCAGTGCTTTGTGGTTGGTGACATAGTTCACGTGTCAGGTCTCACACCCCTATGTCGGTGACACCGAGGAGAGATTTAGTTAGGCATGGTGACTGGATGCAGGCGACTTGCCACTAGACCCGGCAACCCCCAGAGTCTGCAGTAGCATGCGGTGCGCGCTTACGCTCATTACAGCGCCGACTAGAGAGCTCCTCGGGATTGTGAGCTAGTGCACCTTTCGTATCGATAGTAGACAGGCTGAGGCCGAGACTTGTTTCTCGTATAGGGCATTTTGTGTGGTGGATTGTTCTGGACTAAGACCTTGAGTTGGCATCCGAGGTCCAAGCGTGGACTTCAGCTATGTGCTCTATTCTGTGTTTATATTCATAGCTTGCATACATTCATCTAGATGACCATGTATATCGTATTGTACCCCGGTTGGGGATTCTTACTGAGTAATTCGTTACTCACCCTTATTTTGTGGTTTTCCACAGGTAACCAAGGTGCGAGACAGGATGGCATAAGGAGGAGCTGTGATCATGGGAACCTGCTGTCATCTCTGACTTTTTATATTATGACTCTTGTCTTTTATTTCCCCTGAATGCATGTAGTCGGGCACGGAGCCCTAGGATGTTTTCTCAATGTTTTGTGGATTCCAGCATTTATGTATCTGAGAAGGTTTTGAATGATTTTAATAAATCTACGATCGAGTAAACTTTTGGAAATGTATTTGTCTTAAAGCAGTGCTTGGAGACAGGGACAGTTTTGAAGAAACTATTTTGATTTCGATTGAATCTTTGAATGTTTTAATTTTACTTGGAATCCGAAATCATATTTGTATATTGTCTTTACTTTGAATGCATGCATTGGGGTAAAGGCCCATTTAGAGCCCTTTTTGGGTCGGGTCTTTACACTTCTCCACTAACTGATCCCAAGTTTCTATTGACCTTGCTGGCAACGTTTTCAATCATGCTTTTGCTCCATCTCGCAGCGAATATGGGAATAAGGTCAATCGCAAGTTGTCTTATGTGACTTCTGGAATCCGAAATGAATTGGTTACTTCTAGGAATGATCGAAAATGCTTGTGGGGATCTTCAGATGCATGGCCATAAAACTGCCCAATTGTTTGTAGCATCTGGAACATAACACGTTTAGGTTCGAAATTTCTCGCTCTAATATTCGGTCTCAAAATTCCCGGATTCAGCCCATGTGTAGCATAATCAATACAATCTCTG
Organism: Sicyos edulis; assembly: GCA_036507275.1. Lineage (NCBI taxonomy): Eukaryota > Viridiplantae > Streptophyta > Magnoliopsida > Cucurbitales > Cucurbitaceae > Sicyos > Sicyos edulis. The sequence goes on from CM071851.1 coordinate 15,701,668, forward strand.
ATAGCTCTATCCCTTTCATCTATCAGTTGGTTGGGATTAGCATTTTGGTTAGCAGCATTAGCATTATTGACATTCGGATTCTGCATTGCAATTGGATTCGGTCCTACGTTATGAGCATCAAGATGAGGAGCATTCTCTAGATAATTTCCTTGCTGGTTAGCCATTCTGGCTCTAGCTTCTCTTCGGTTTCTATGAAACGTTCTCTCATGCTCAAGATCAAATTGAAATTCCAACTCAGGGAAATCACTCATGCAATGTCAAAACCTACAATAACACACAATGCGATTAACACTTATACAATTCAACACCACTTTCCAAATAACACTTAAACATAAATAACAAACACCAATCCTCGGCAACGGCGCCAAAAACTTTATAACCAAACTCGACTGTGATTAATAACAAAAATGCTAATCTGACTGTGACGCATATCACGGTCAATGTTTTAAGAAGTGAACAGACTAACACGCAAGCATACGCAGTCGTTTGTATTCAAGTGATAAATATATGTGAGTCATCTCTAGAAGGACTGGGTAATTCCGAAATAAGTGCTACTTGCAAAGTCTTAAATAGAAAAATATAGTGAATTGCTGGTAACCAGTTTCGTGCTGAACGCGATGTAAGTGATACTATAATGCGACAATGATGCGAAAGAAGCTAATGAACTACTTAATGTAATGCAGCAGGATAGATGCTAATGCCTTCAACAATGATATACTGAAAAAAAAAAAAATTTAACTGATAGCGTGCTAGGTTCAATGTAACAGGAAGTGCTGAAAACAGAAGATAAATACGCTGATGATAACGTAGGCTTGGGTTAAGGGTTGTTGAGTGTGATTAACATGCATTAAGGGTAAGGCTATGGTGAGAAGTCGGCTCCGCACAACATGGACCAAATGCTCTTTCTCAAGATGCATTCATTCTCTTTGATCTAGAGCTCTCACATCTAAGCTCGAAGCTAACAGCGATGAAATACGCACTAGCGAGGTGGCTATCTCTAGCCGACCTCTTTAACAAGCAGGAGCCCCTAGCATTGAAACTAATGGTCTTGCATAGTATTTCTCTAATCCTCCTCTCTCTCGAGATGAAATGAAAAGCAAACATGAATGGATGGCCAATCGAAACATGTTCTTAGTTATTATGCCTATCAGGACTTAGCCTAACATCCCCCTACTCACCCAAAAAACATGCATCTCATACTCATTCCCTTCGGCCCTCATGTAACAGCCCAATTTCCTATTCCAGTTTTCGAGGTGCCTTCGGGTCAAGATTCGGTTGTTTGGTTGGGTTTTAGAGCCGTTTGGCCCCTTGGGGGTATTTTGGTCTTTTGGCTCCCCGGGCAGGATTTGTGGTTTTCAGGGCTTCGAGGTAGCTCCTGCCTTTGTCGAGGCTTGTTTGTTGCTGGCTGCGAGTCCCGAGGTGTTTGGGCTAGTCGGTTGGATGCTCGGTTGTGGTTTGGGCTTTGGCAAAGTGTTGGTTGGTTGTGTGCTTCCTTTGGGATTCGAGCCCGGGCCCTTAGTGTTGCTTTGGGAGTTGGATTTAAGTGAGTTTGATTTGTTGGAAAAGATTGCTTCGGTCGGGTCTCGAAGAAGGAAGACGGGAAATGGGATTTTAAGGTTTTAAGTGGTTAAGGATGGATAAAATGAGATAAAAATCCCATTTTTCCCTTTTTTCCCATTTTCCTTTTTATTTCCCATTTTCTTTTATTTTTTTCCCCAAAATCCATTTTCTCTCTCTCTCTCTCTCTCTCTCTCTCTCTCCCAGCCGAGCGGCCCATTCAGCTCGCCTGTGTCGCCCAGCCCTCCCCGCCCGCCCAAGCCCCCTGCCTCGCGCATGTCGTCGCCTACTCGTGTCCGTCGGCGCCGAAGTCGCCAACATAGCTTGCAGCTGTCGCCCACCCCCGCGCCATCGCGCAGTTGTCGCCTAACCCCTCGCTCGCCGCGCCGAGCCCTCGCCGAGCCGCCTCGCCCGCGCAGACCGTGTCGTGGTCGCGCGCCTCCCCCTCAGTAGCGCGCGTGCGGGCAGCGTGTGCCAGAGCCCGACGCGTCGTGTCGCTCGCGCCCGCGCGCCGTCCCCTGTGACGAGGCGCGCCGTGGCCCAGCCGAGCAAGCGCCCGCGCCCGCGCGCAGCCCAGTGCCCCAGCGCCGAGCCAGCGCCCATGCCAGCGCGCCCCAGCGAGCCCCCTGCGGCCCCAGCGCGCCCAGCCAGCCCCTTTGGCTGCCTCGCCCGTGCAGCCGGCTCGTTTGCGTGTCAGCCGCGCCTCGTGAGTTTCTCCCGAGCCGAGCCCTGTTTATTTTATTATTATTTAGGCCTATTGTGTGATTATTGATGTGTTTGTTTGGCTCGATATAGGTTGCTCGGATTCGATCGCAGTTATTTTATTGTGTGTTGTTGCCTTCCGACCAGGTAAGGATTTCTTATCGTTGTTGTGTGGGCCCTGCGATATTTTCATGATTATGCCTTGCTTGTGTTGCTGACTGTTATGAGCATGATAGTAATAGATCAGCTTTGATTGTTTTCTGCTAGCATGTTTGCTTGATTTTACATGTTAGTGCCATGCTAGGTTTGTTCTGCCAGCATGCTTATGATTCCTGCTTAAGCTCGTAGTATCATGCTAGGTAAATGTGATTGACGTCGGTCATTGTTTGCTAGCCAGGAATCATTTATTTGCTCTGTACTCTTAGATAGAGTTGTAGGGTTTGTCATCATCCAGAGGCTGAGAGCGGACATAACGTATCTTGTCCCCACCGGTCGGGAGTAAAGCGAAGCATTGGTTCAGGGGTTGAGAGCGGACATAACGTACTTTGTCCCCAGTGGTCGGATATTGAGCAAAGCATAACATACCTTGCTTTTTCTCCCCCTCCCGTGACCAATGAGACTTAGCTACCTCATTGGCGTATGCCTAGTTTGTAGCCTGCTAGAGCGGAACCCTGCCAACGGTGTAAGCCTGCCTTGGCCGGTTCTTAGTTTCAGGTCAGATGATCAGGCTGCACAGATGAGCGCCGAGGGCCTCGCGCTACTGTGATCAGTGACACCGCTTCCGAGTCATAGGCATGTGCACCTGGTCCGCGTAGTTTGCCCTTAGGCCCCCGCATTTACGCCGGTTGCAGAGGAGCATGCCATGTGCGCTCACACGTGTTAGTTGCCGATTCGGCCGAGAGCTCCCGGGCTAATGTCGTGAGTACACCATTCCTTCCGTTAGAGAGCGACTTCGGGTACTCTCCCGTAAGTCCAGATTAGTGGCAAGGGCAAGGAGGCCCTTGAAGACATTCTAGGGATCAGTGTATTCCCCCCGAGTGACAGATACCTCGGTGATGTCCAAGATTGGTCAGTGTATCCAATCCCAGTTAGGCCGGAAGAAAGAGACTTCCGATGACTCCAGATCTTGTTTTATGAGCTCGTTGAGCCATGATCTGTGTTGGTAGCTGTTTTCTTGCATGCTTTGGTACTTGATGACTGATTATATCGTATTGTACCCCGGTTGGGGATTCTTACTGAGTAATTCGTTACTCACCCTTATTTTTGTGGTTTTTCCACAGGTAACCATGGTGCGAGACAGGATGGCTGGAGGAGGAGCTGTGATCATGGAAACCCGTTGTTCAACTCTGAGTCTTATGTTTATGTTATGATTTAAATGTTCTCTGAATGCATGTAGTTGGGCACGAAGCTCTAGGGTGTTTTCTGAATGTATTTCTGGATTCTAGCATTGTTGTAAAGTTTGTATGTTTTAAATGAATCTCTTATCAGAGTAAGTTTTGTAAATGTATTTGACTTGGAACAAGTGCTTGGAAACAGGGACAGGTTCCAGGAATTGATGTTGATTTTAAATGGATGTTTTATGTTTTAGTTTTTACTTAGAATCCGAACACCGTCTTGCAAATGTTCTGTAGATTTGTATGCATGCATTGAGGTAACGACCTATTTATAACCCCATTCGGGTCGGGTCCTTACAGGTTGGTATCAGAGCTCAGAGTCATAGATTCTGTAGACTGACCTTTTGTTGTAGGTCGTTTTTCCATGATCATCGGCAAGACCGGCGGTCATCAGCACGCCTAAGTTTCTTGCTTTTTAAAGAAAGGGGGTAAGAATTTACAATACTTTTCATCTAGTGTTTGCCTTGTGTAGTGTTGTGGAGCGGAGACGAGAAGGTTCTGACTCATTGTTGGTTTGGGCTTAGAGAGCCATCATGCCAACTTCCCGCAGTGCGAGCAGTTTAATAGCAGCTTGTTGAGGTATCCAGATAGATTCGGATGCCCTGGGACGTCGTCCCCGAGGGAGGCAGAGCTTAGACTCCCATAGGCCATTTGTGGCCCAGTTGCTGCTTTTCCCCTAGTGAGAGGGTGGAGGTGCTTTGTGCAGATCGCCGTATGTTGATCGCTTTTCGGAGGAAGCGGACGCTTGGCATGTCCGACCGAGGAGTTGGACTGATCGTGTTGATGTTGAGGCCGCGCGTCCGTGGTCGTTTAGACATTGGGCGAGTTGGCCCTGGCGATTGAGTTGCCTAGTGGAGGGGGTAGAGGCTAGCACGCCTCGAGTGAGACTCCTTGAGCAGAGAGTGTGCTCCACCATGAGAGATTGGATGGCGTGTCTTTAGCTATCGAGAGCGGAGACCCAGCGCAGCGATTTGTAGCGCGTAGTGAGGAGTCCCGGCACGAGATAGCCCGGTGATGAGTTTGTTTCAGCATTTTTCCCCGGTAGCTCTTGTAGCCCGGAGGATCCAGGAGAGGGCATGATCGTGAGGTTTATTCAGATGAGTTTTTTGGCGTTGATGGAGCCGCCCAATTTGGCAAGTGGATGCCAGAGAGCTCGATGTTTTAGAAAGTCCCGCTTTGCTAGTAGTAAAGCGATTGGCCAGTTTGAGTTTAGCATCCGTGTGTTGGGATGCCCATTGCTCAGAGGCCGAGGTGTGCTGTTCTGTCTGTCTTGTTTACATGCAGTTGGTGGTGGAAGTCCCTTGTGAGAGGTGGACTAGCAAAGTCTCCACCAGTCGCCCGATTGATTGGCAAGTTGCCGTGTTAGTGGCTTGAGGCAGATGTAGAGACATCTTTGACCCCTTGCAAACTCTTTGTTGTTTAATGATGACCTGGATTTCCTCGAGATGTTTGGTAGAGTTGAGCACTCTTCCTTGGTGAGCTCCTAGAGTGGAGCTAGTCACGCTTGTTGAGAGATCCGGCCAGAGTTTTGTTGAGCATCATGAGGAGATGCAAGAGTAGGCTGTGAGCCTTCAGTTTGATGAGATGCCTTAGGCATGGTTGTTTGAGTTGTGCCCTTGTATGCCTAGCCAGAGTTGTTGTCACTTGAGGTAGTGACGTTGTTGGCCCCATCTGTAGTAAGATGTGGTTTTGGTAGTAGTAGCACTTGAGGTGCATTGGTTGGTGTGCCACTTTGGCACTAAGTATGGTTCAGGCTTGAGTTTGGCTTGGGCATACAGATGGTTCTATGCCGTTCGGAGTTCAGCGCACTCCTTTAGCCTTGGATCCGTTTATGGCAGTTGCACCTATTTAGGTCATGCCAGAGGGCTAGTTCAGTGGTAGTCGATGGACTACAAGTGAAAGGATGCTCGAGAGGAGCTGGAGCCTCTTCCCAGTGTTTCTGGAGGTTGAGTAAGTCAGCAGGTTTGCGGTTGGTAAGTGTTGGTGCGCGTGAGTCTCGCGCTATTGTTAAGGCCAAGAGTTTCCTTGTGGTTGGTAGTGCGGTCAACTACCTTCGAGTGCCTTGATCCGAGGAGAGTTGAGCATCGTAGATGTGAGTTTGGTCCAGCAGAGGGGCCCCGAGTTGGATGCCATGAGGCGAGTTGGATGCCTTTGAGGCAAGATGAGTTGATGCCTTGCGAGAGGATTTGGATGCCTTATGGGTAAGCACCCTTGGTAGAGGCTTGGTATAAAGTAAGTTCGGTGTGGCATGGTTATGCCTTGGTAGCGCAAGGTTGCCTCAGCTTTGAGCATCGTGTGGAGTTGGAACTTTTGGTGTTCCAGCGGTTGGAGTTCAGTTAGAAATTGAACAAGAGCGGCCGTAGCAAAGCCGCGCAGTTTCTGATTGCCTTGGCTAAGAGGGTTGTTTGGATCCTTTCCTTGGGTAGAAGCCTTGTTGAGGCTGATGTTTGAGTAGGAGGACGACACATTCGGTAGCGTTTCGGGTCCTCTTGGTTCCCAAGGAATTGGAGTTGGCCAGTATGGTTGAGATGCTGGAGAGTGTTGTGCCTGTTCAGGCAGTTGGCTGTTAGCTCGTTTGTCGTCAGTGTGTGTCGAGGGTTGCCGAAGAACCCTAGGTTGTGGAGAGCCTCTCCAGAGCTCAGTCAGGCCCAACTAGTGAGTTTCAGTTGGCTAGCTGGAGGCGTGAAGTTTGTAGCCTCGGTTGAGTTGTTAGCAGTCTTGGTAGACTAGCAAGCCAGTGTTTGTTTGGAGTAGAGTCCGGATTGGTTCCGGTGCGGTGGCAAGTTGATGCTTGGTGTTGACCAAGGTGTGGTTTGGAGCTGCTAGAGATTAGTTTTGCTCGTGGGGCGAGTGGTTCGTGCCCTGTTGGTGGCTTTCTTGTTTCCAGGATGTTGAGTTGCCCCGTTTGGCATTTGGAGGTTCAGTCTGAGATGGACCCCTATTGTTGCCCCGTGAGATTTAGATGATGTTGCTCTAGTGGAGCAAGACAGTGAGCGTATGTGGAGCTCTCTGTCCTTCGGTTGTCTGCTTGTAAGAGCCGTTTCCTTCTGGGAGTTGTTAGATTTCTCCCGTAGCCATGAGTTGATGGTAGAGGTGCTAGCTTGAAGGAAAAGTTTGTTGGCTGCTTGGAAGCAGTTGTTTGTCCAGTTAAGCGGACCCTTGGATGGTGTTCTAGAGGCTGCAGTAAGGGTTGTTTTGCCTCTTGTGAGTGTTTGGCCAAGATTTGGTCTTTTTGCTGTTTCTAGAGCTAGTTCGGTTCTAGCTGGAGGGCGTTACCCTGAGGTCTTGTTCCTAGTCAGGAAGTTTTGGGAGTTGACCCCTCCCTCGGCAGTTGAGTAAGTTTTGTTAGTTTCGGATTGGTGATCTGATTGGTTGAGTTTTCCCTTGGGTGTTGCTTCCAAGAGAGTTGGTTGTTATTGCCTTGGGTTTGAGCAAGTCAGCGAGCGTGTGTGAGTTCGCTGCCCTTCTAGAGTTTTCTTGCTGGGAAAGTCGTTTCCCGTTTGGCAGGAGTCAGCTTAGCTCCTGAGTTGTGTAGTGGATCAGAGTAGCGCAACGGTCAGCCCAGCGAGAGGGCCCCTGCATTGTGTTGTTAGCAAGCAAGTTGTTTGTCCCCGCAAGGGCGGTGGCCTGCCAGTAAGAGTTGTTTCTGGCAAGTTGTTGGTTCTTTGGGGATTGAAGATTTCCCTTTCCCCTAGTCTCTATGGTGGTTGAGTTGCTCCCTGGATGTCAGCCTCGAGTGTTAGCTTCCGAGGTAGTCTTGCGGATTCGTGTGGCTCAGGATCCGTAAGCTTTGAGGTTGTCGTTATCCATTTTCCTTGCGAGGTTTCGGGAGTGGAGCTTCTGGTTGGAAGATGAGTTAGGCTTAAGCTTAAAGGAGAAGTCCTTTGAGTAGCCAGTTGGATTTTTAGAGTTGAGTAGTAGCTTGGAGGCGAGCGTTGCTCGTTATAAGTTTGGGTTGAGTTCTGCTGAGCAAGCCCTTCTCCGGCTTTGCTCCTAGTTGTTGTGCGTTCGCAGTTGGCGTAGCAGAGCCGTTTGAGTGAGTTGGCACAGAGGTGCCGTGGCTTTGGTTGGTAAAGCCGTTGAGTTGTTTTCCTCAAGGTGTTGTGCCGCAGAGAGCTGCGTGATGGTTTAGTCCTTGCAGCCCGAGTTTTCCTTGAGAGGAATGTTGGTGCCCCTTGCCTCGTTAAGGCTGTAGGCAAGGTTTGAGGTTCGTTGGTCTCTGTGAAGTAAGAGTAGGCCGTTTGGTTTCTGGAACCTGGGAGGTTCAGTTGTTTGGCCAGTTTGTTGTGGGTTGAGGCTGCTTGTTAGCAGCTTTGAGCTCCCAGAGGAGTTTTGCCAAAGCGTGGTGTAGAGTTTTGGAGCTTGTGCCAAGTCTGGATGGCATCGTGGCCTTGAGTTTTTGAGAACCCAAGAGGGTTTGGTTTTCGAAGAAGGTTGGTGTTGTTGGCCGAGAAGTTCAGTTGGCTGGATCAGTGGAGTTTTCCTGGAGCTGTTTCGTCTTAGGACTTTCGAGGACGAAAGTCTTAAAATGAGGGAGTATTGTAACAGCCAAGTTTCCTATTCCAGTTTTCGAGGTGCCTTTGGGTCAAGATTCGGTTGTTTGGTTGGGTTTTAGAGCCGTTTGGCCCCTTGGGGGTATTTTGGTCTTTTGGCTCCCCGGGCAGGATTTGTGGTTTTCAGGGCTTCGAGGTAGCTCCTGCCTTTGTCGAGGCTTGTTTGTTGGTGGCTGCGAGTCCCGAGGTGTTTGGGCTAGTCGGTTGGATGCTCGGTTGTGGTTTGGGCTTTGGCAAAGTGTTGGTTGGTTGTGTGCTTCCTTTGGGATTCGAGCCCGGGCCCTTAGTGTTGCTTTGGGAGTTGGATTTAAGTGAGTTTGATTTGTTGGAAAAGATTGCTTCGGTCGGGTCTCGAAGGAGGAAGCCGGTAAATGGGATTTTAAGGTTTTAAGTGGATAAGGATGGATAAAATGAGATAAAAATCCCATATTTCCCTTTTTTCCCATTTTCCTTTTTATTTCCCATTTTCTTTTATTTTTTTCCCCAAAATCCATTTTCTCTCTCTCTCTCTCTCTCTCTCTCTCTCGAGCAAATTTCAAACCCGAGCCTAGCCCAGCCCCAGCTCGCCAGTCACCGACCTTGCGCCTCGCCCAGCCCAAGCCCCTGCCTCGCACAGTGTCGCCCGACCGTGTCCGTCGGCGCCGAAGTCGCGCGCCTGATGCAAGGCTGTCGCCCGGCCGCGCCATCCGCATGATGTCGCCCACCCCCGCTCGCGTCGCCCGGCCCCCCTCGCCAGCCGTCTCGTCGCGCACAGACTATGCCGTGTCGCGCGCCCTCGTCCCTGTAGCTCGCCGTGCCCGCGCGCATGTCCTGTAGCCCGACGCGTCGTGTCCCTCGCGCCCGCGCGCCGTCCCTTGTTCCGAGGCGCGCGCGCGCGTCCGCCACCGAGCAAGCGCGCGCGCGCCGCGCGCTGTCCAGCGCGACCCGGTGCCCTAGCGCGAGCGGCGCTTCGTGCCAACACGCCCTAGCGAGCCCCCTGCGGCCCCTTTAGCTGCCTCGCCCCTGCAGTCGGCTCGTTCGCGTGTCAACCGCGCCTCGTGAGTTGCTCCCGAGCCGAGCCTTGTTTATTTTATTATTATTTAGGCCTATTGTGTGATTATTGATGTGTTTGTTTGGCTCGATATAGGTTGCTCGGGTTCGATCGCAGTTATTTTATTGTGTGTTGTTGCCTTCCGACCAGGTAAGGATTTCTTACCGGAGTTGTGTGGGCCCTGCGATATTTTCATGATTATGCCTTGCTTGTGTTGCTGACTGTTATGAGCATGATAGTAATAGATCAGCTTTGATTGTTTTCTGCTAGCATGTTTGCTTGATTTTACATGTTAGTGCCATGCTAGGTTTGTTCTACCAGCATGCTTATGATTCCTGCTTAAGCTCGAGTATCATGCTAGGTAAATGTGATTGATGTCGGTCATTGTTTGCTAGCCAGGAATCATGTATTTGCTCTGTACTCTTAGATAGAGTTGTAGGGTTTGTCATCATCCAGAGGCTGAAAGCGGACATAACGTATCTTGTCCCCACCGGTCGGGAGTAAAGCGAAGCATTGGTTCAGGGGTTGAGAGCGGACATAACGTACTTTGTCCCCAGTGGTCGGATATTGAGCAAAGCATAACATACCTTGCTTTTTCTCCCCCCTCCCGGCAGCCAATGAGACTTAGCTACCTCATTGGCGTATGCCTAGTTTGTAGCCTGCTAGAGCGGAACCCTGCCAACGGTGTAAGCCTGCCTTGGCCTGTTCTTAGCTTCAGGTCAGTGGATCAGGCTGCACAGATGAGCGTCAAGGGCCTCGCACTACTGTGATCAGTGACACCGCTTCCGAGTCATAGGCATGTGCACCTGGCCCTCGTAGTTTGCCCTTAGGCCCCCGCATTTACGCCGGTTGCAGAGGAGCATGCGGTGTGCGCGCACACGCGTTAGTTGCCGGTTCGGAGAGCTCCCCCGGGCTAATGTCGTGAGTACACCATTCCTTCCGTTAGAGCCTGACTTCGGGTACTCTCCCGTAAGTCCAGATTAGTGGCAAGGGCAAGGAGGCCTTTGAAGACATTCTAGGGATCAGTGTATTCCCCCCAAGTGACAGATACCTCGGTGATGTCCAGGATTGGTCAGTGTATCCAATCCCAGTTAGGCCGGAAGAAAGAGACTTCCGATGACTCCAGATCTTGTTTTATGAGCTCGTTGAGCCATGATCTGTGTTGGTAGCTGTTTGCTTGCATGCTTTGGTACTAGATGACTGATTATATCGTATTGTACCCCGGTTGGGGATTCTTACTGAGTAATTCGTTACTCACCCTTATTTTTGTGGTTTTTCCACAGGTAACCATGGTGCGAGACAGGATGGCTGGACGAGGAGCTGTGATCATGGAAACCCGTTGTTCAACTCTGAGTCTTATGTTTATGTTATGATTTAAATGTTCTCTAAATGCACGTAGTTGGGCACGGAGCCCTAGGGTGTTTTTTGAATGTATTTCCGGATTCTAGCATTGTTGTAAAGTTTGTATGTTTTAAATGAATCTCTTATCAGAGTAAGTTTTGTAAATGTATTTGACTTGGAACAGGTGCTTGGAAACAGGGACAGGTTCCAGGAATTGATGTTGATTTTAAATGGATGTTTTATGTTTTAGTTTTTACTTAGAATTCGAACACCGTCTTGCAAATTTTCTGTAGATTTGTATGCATGCATTGAGGTAACGGCCTATTTAGAACCCCATTCGGGTCGGGTCGTTACACCTCACCTATACAAGTTTAGCTCATAGTTGTGCAAATAAGTGTAAAATCAGAGAGTAAGAGTGCGGTAGTCGTCATGAAGCTAAACTCAACTCGTAAAACAACGACTATGAACAGTAACTAATGGAACAGTAACACTCCAAATAGTAAGAAAAAGGTGTAGAGCATGGAAAACACAAGAAAGCAAGAGGAGAAACTACGAAATACGATTAAGCTCAAATGTCTAAGCAATCTCATACAGAAATACAACCTATAAATAGAGTTTCAACAGAAATATCAAAATACAGAAGGTAAAAGAAAGAAAGAAAGAAAGAAAGAACTCAGGATGAAAACTGCAGAAATGTTGTAGAATTGCTCCAAACAACCAGGACTCGTTCCCAGAAGCTCTGAAATCAAGGCCGAAAAAACAAAAGAAGGAAAAACGAGCACCCTTTTCTTTTCCCAAAATGATCTATATATACTCCCCTCTTGGTAGAGATCAACAGCCCAGATTCTAGGGCAAAATGGCCCTTGCTTTTGATCCCTAGTAGACAATATCAACCTTTTTCAGCTTTTCTAACATAGGCACAGAGTTGGCAGTCTTTTTGCAGAAGCTGTCTCCCTTGATCGATTGTTTACAGCATTAGCTTGTTCTCGAATGGTTCATCAAATTCGCTCCTCAGACTTCACCAATTGAGGCATGAGTTTAATGCTTCTAGAACTTTAAAGCCTTGTAATGATAAAAACATTTAGCGAAAATGGGAATTCCAGAAATGCGATCCACAATGCTGCAAACTTTAGCTTCTTAGCACACAAAACACTTAATTCATTTGATTTCCTAATCTCTGCCTTGTTTCCAACATGCATAGCATTTTCAATATAATTATCAATATTAGAAGCATCCTATGCATTAGACTTATGATGAAAGTGCATGATTTCTTTAATAAATGCATCCTAAAGAGGACTAAATAACTCTCTAATTGAGAGTTATCAAATACTTTTGAGCTGGAAATGATTCCAGTAGCCTAAAGCACCTTGTTCGGTGGAAAAAGGTTTTGCAAGCAAAATCTATGGGCGGGCTCGGTATAGGCAACTTACAACATAAAAATTCGACTTTGCTAGTAAAGTGGGGCTGGAAATTTCACAAAGATCCTACAGCTTTATGGTGTCGCATCGTATCTAGCATTCATGGCATTGATTCCTTTGGGTGGAAATTTCCCACTAAATCTTCATCTAGTTTGAGAAGTCCATGGATTAGCATTGAAAGAGAATGGAGAAAGTTTCTTCCCTCAACCACTTTGAGGATTGGAAATAGCTATAAAAGTTTCTTTTGGCATGATATCTGGGTTGATTCTATTGCCCTCAAAGACTCCTTTCCAAGTCTGTTCTTATTATCTTTGAACAAGGATGGGTCAATCTCTACTTTTTGGGATAAATCTATTTCAACTTGGCATTTTGAATTTATAAGAAGTTTAAAAGATGAAGAAGTGGTCGCTGTTGAGGCTCTGCTGAGTTTAGTATCCTCTTTTCCCCTTGGCAGTGCATCAGATACTTTGGTATGGTCCTTGGGCAATTTTTTCCAAACTTTTGCAAGCTGTTCTGTCAGGACATTCACAGGAATTGGGAGGCGTTTTTTTTAATTTGTTACTACCTTTGTCTTCTTTGTATCTTTTGTTATAATTTGCTTTCAGCACTTTATTTTTTTCTCTTCTACGTCGTATCTTTGTATTTCCTTCTTCATTTTCTTAATGAATGGAAGGTTTCCTGTTTCAAAAAAAAAACAAAATACTGGTTTTCTTCTTTGTCTGTACTGGAGCAGGAGCCTGAGAAGAAAAAGGAAAATAATGGGGGAATCACTTTAATATCTTCCAGTCTCTGAAGTGTCATTTCTATTGGCAGCAGAGAACCAATGAACTCTTAAAAATCATTTCAATATTGGCTTAGGGTGGTTTCCTAAAAAAACTTAGATTTTGCACTATATCTATGCACGTTCAACATCCTAGTCTTGCATCGCATAATGGATAGTTTACAACCACGTCTGTTTTGTTCTTCTTGATGTTTGTTCACCATCTCATTCATCGGCGATGACATCTACTTCTCCCCTTCCTCCAATTTGGCAAGAAATTGAAAATAACAAAGCTCAAATTATGGATAAACCTACACTCTATCCATTATCATTTTTTCAGGCCTGTCTGTTCTTAATTCTTCACCTTCTATTTCGTGTTCAGGTCCATTGCTCACATTGCCTGCATCCTCATTAAATCCTTATCAATTATCACAGTCAGGAGCAGACGTACTTTCCTCCACAAAGAAATCGTGTGTTGATGCTATGAACTTTGGTGCCTCTACAGATTTTCCTTGTAATTCTGCTTTGTCGGTCATGGATCTGATCCTTGGCTTAGTTGCATTTTTGTGATTTTTGGACCTTCGGTGTTTGATATGTTTGATTCAACGTGTTTCATTGGTTTTGCTGCTGTCTTCCTGGTTCTTCAATGGGCATCAATGTCTTGTGTTGCCTACAGGTATAGTGTATATAGGTGGTGAGTGGAAATGTCCCAGTCATATGATCTCACTTACGATTGGACCTATTTTAGGAAGTCTAGTTGGTGGACCGCTAAACCATGCATTCAAGTTAGATGTTGTACTTTGAAGCATAGGGCTTATAATAATTTCCTGGCTAGATTATAACTAATGCCCCTCAACTTTAAGGATCGTGTCAACTAAAAAGTTTCAATAATGGCCTTCACCCCTTTCCATAGCAATAAAAAATAATGACCCTGCAGTTGGAAACTTTAACAGAAAGGTGAGTTGGGCAATCAAAATTCAGAAAAAAAACAAATAACATACTTAGGTGGCAATTGTGGTTGATTCTCTTTGCTCATCGACCAAGCGGGGTTTTGAATCGTGCAGACGAAACCATATCCCCAGATTTCAATTCCCAAAAATGGGTCAAATTATTTGCATTCGGCCCATAGTGACCGACCCAATTCATCTGAGTTCCCAGGAAGAAGAACAGTCAAGCACGCAACACCCACAAAACCCATAAAACCGCTCGTTCCCATCTCTCTTTCGGAGAACCAAAATCCCGGAACAAAAAAGGAATTTCAATCTGAAACAATAAACACCAATGGATACGAAAATATAGAGGAATTAAAAGTTCTCTCAAGTCTCACCGTAATGAATGGGGCGGGGTTAGAGAAGCGTTTGAAATGGTGAAAAGTCAGGGGCATTATTGAAACTTTTTAAAGTTTAGGGTTATAAACCTAATTTCTTTTTCTGTTGATCCAATCTATGTTTTTTTTTTTTTGGCAACGAATGCCTACTAAAAGAATAGGAGGAAAACTTGTAGGATGCTACTTAATGAACTTGTATGAAGACATCTGATAATTTGTATGAACATGTGGTACTTATAAAAGCATGATGCAGTCACAGGATCTTGCAAATATTTGATAAGATTGAATGGAAAGCCTTTCTTCTTTGCCTGCCCCTTGGCATGCGTAAGGGTTTAATTTGTCATGCATTATCCTTCAAAAGAATTATCACTGGGAATAAATAATGTTCAAATGTTTCCCTCTTATCAAATTATATTACTTTTTCAGCGCTTCTGTTTTAAAACATTGTATCTTCCTTGTTGAAAATATACTGGTTTTTGCCCCCAAAAACTTTAAATTCTAAATTGTTGTAGTCATGAGAGTAGTTTATTGACATTGTTCTTGTCTCAATACTCTTCAAATTGCAGTTCACCGAAGAATTTGATTTTCAAGACATGAATGAGAAGTTCAAAAAGGATGAGGAGAGACATTGGGTGATACCTAGTGCTAAGGTATGGCTTGGAATAATACCATACATTTCATCCTTTATGTATTAATTAATTTCCTCTTCTGTGGTTTTCTTTTTGCAGCCTGCATATAGCAAGGATGAATTCTTCGATAAAATTTCGTGCAATTTTCTTGAACGTGGAACAAGGAATGGACACAGCCGATTCTCTAGGCCAATGAAATTTGACTCTCAGGTTTTGTCTTAGTTTTGTTTTTTTTTTTTGTGGTATACTTCGTTTTGATGGCAGATAAGCTAGATATGGATACGAGACATAGATACGACAAAAACGACCTCGTTTTAGTCTGTCCCTTATACGATGTCGTTCTATTAACTTTTCATTTATTCGTTTGTATACGTGGATAGTCCTTTCTATCCTCACACGTGTCTCTGTTGTATAGGCCACAAGATTATTTGTCGTGTTGTGAAACGGCTCTATTTATTGAGCCCTTCTTCTTCAATAATATCATTCAATCATCTCTGCAATATTCCTGTCCTTTCTGCTCCTTCATTTCTTCGCAAAACAAACTTGGTATCAGAGCACAGGTTGTGCTATGGCTGAAAGCTCCGCCACCTCAGGCAATGTTGTGCAAGCTTCCTCCCCAATCATCTCACCATCTTCGAATGTTGTCAATACCTCCTTTGGCCATCCCCTGAGCACTGTGCTATCAGTGAAGCTGGATGAGAAGAACTATCTCCTATGGCAAGGAATGGTTCTGGCTATCCTAAGAGGCCAAAGGGTTGAGGGTTTCGTGCTGGGAACCAAAGCTCAACCAGAAAGTGAGGTCGAAGTGGTCACTGAGGAAGGAAAGCGGTTATAGGTAAACCCATCCTATGTTGAATGGTGCTCAGTTGACCAAGCCCTATGTGGCTGGCTGTTCAAGTCTATGCTATGACTCTAGTGATTGCAGCCGAGGTGGTCAGCTTCAATACCTCACATGAAGTCTGGACATTGCTCGAGAAGATTTATGGTGCATCTAGCAGAGCAAGAGTCAATCAACTTAGAGGTATCTTGCAAAATACAAAGAAAGGACCAATGAAAATGTCAGAGTACCTTGCAATCCTGAGGCAAGCTTCCGAGAACCTTCAGCTAGCCGGGAGTCCAGTGTCGATTGATGATCAGGTCTCATATGCCCTAGCTCGACTCGATTCTGAATACATACCTATTGTCTGCACCATTGAAGGAAAAGAAATCAAGACTTGGCTTGAACTCAGCTCTATTCTAATTCAGTTTGAAGGAACTCTCTCCCGGTTTTCATCTAGCTTGAGTGAAACAAGCGATATATTGGCAAACTATGCTTACAAACAAGGTAGAGGGTATGGCCGAGGCAATAATGGGGGTATCCAATCTCAGAACAGCAACCCTGGAACTAACCAACAGCAAGGCAATCAGTCGATGTCCTCTAGATGCGGTTCAAACGGTGGAAATGGTAGAGGTCGCGGCAGAGGCAGAGGAGGAGGCCAGCGTGGAAGACCATATTGTCACTTATGCTTGAAATCTGGTCACTAATACCAACAACTGCTGGTCAAGATTTGATGAAACCTTCAATAATCCTAATGGATATAGTGCAAACAGCAGCAATGTTCCAAATGGGGGCAGTAACAATAATAACAACTCAGCCTATCTAGCCACCCCTGAGGTTTTGAATGATCCACGATGGCTAGCTGACAGTGGAGCTACAAATTATATCACTTCTGAGATAGGGAACCTTGCCCTGAAGAATGAGTACACAGGTAAGAAAAGCCTAACTGTGGGAAATGGTGCTAAGTTGTCTATTTCTAATATAGGAAGCAACTCAATACACTCTAAATTACTACCTGGCACTAAAGTGATATTGAAAGATCTATTACATGTGCCTCTAATCAAAAGAAACCTAGTTAGTATTGCTAAACTAAAATCTGATAATAATGTGTATGTTGAATTTCATCCCAGTTTTTGTCTTGTGAAGGACAAAGCTACGGGGAATGTGATGCTGCAAGGGGCTCTTAGAGATGGACTGTACGAGATTGAGCTTCCAGTGTCTGCAAATGGGTCTCTCTTCAATCCAAATAATAGTGTCCAGTCAAGTTCTACTTTCACAGCTAGTGTCAAGTCTAATTCTGATGTTGTTTCATCTTATGTTGAGTCTAGAGATTGTCCTCCTCCATCTACTTTCGTGTCTATGTCAAATAGAGTGTCTAAGGATACCTGGCATCAAAGGCTAGGCCATGCGTCTGAGGTTGTCGTGTCCAAAGTTCTTAATGCTTGTAACATTTCAACTTCTTCTAGTAAAAAATCTTTTTGTGATTCTTGTCAATTTGGTAAGTCCCATAAACTCCCTTTCTTACCCTCCCACTCAATGGCCAATCAACCGCTTGAACTTGTTCATTGTGACCTTTGGGGACCGACTCTCGTAGCATCCACACTTGGCTATAGATACTACCTTAGCATTATTGATGACCACACCAGGCTAACCTACATATATCCTTTAAAAGCGAAAAGTGACACATTCCAATGTTTTCTTCAATATAAAGCTCTTGTTGAAAACAAATTCTCTACATCAATCAAAACGGTTTAGAGTGACTGGGGTGGTGAGTTTCGAGCCTTCTCTAAATTTCTCCAAGACAAAGGTATTATGTTTAGGCATCCATGTCCCCATACCAGTGAACAAAATGGCATAGTCGAGAGGAAACATCGCCATATTGTAGAAATGGGACTCACCTTCCTTGCTCAAGCCTCAATGCCCCTAAACTACTGGTGGGATGCCTTCTCCTCAGCCGTCTACATCATTAACCGCCTTCCAACACCTGTCCTCAATCATCTATGTCCTTGGGAGAAAGCGTTTGGCCAAAAGCCTGATTATCTTTCGTTTAGAGCTTTTGGGTGTGCTTGCTTCCCATGTCTTCGACCATACCATGCTCACAAATTCCAATTCCACAGCACCAAGTGTGTGTTCCTAGGCTACAACCTTGCCCACAAAGGGTACAAATGTCTCAGTTCAAGTGGTCGTGTGTACATCTCTCGTCATGTCACATTTAATGAAACAAACTTTCCTTTCAAGACTAGTTTTCTGTTGTCTGCTTCCTCAATTTCTCATGATACCATCATCTCTTGGGTGCTCTTTCCATCACCCCCCTCATCGACCTCTCCTTCTACTTCACCCCATGGTCACTCCTCGTGTCAAGCACATGTTCCACTGGCTCAAGCTCTGCAGTCTCTAGCTCAGTCCCCTTCTGCAGCATCACCTACGATCGATGTTACCTCACCACCATTTGCTTCGTTAGACTTGTCACACTCTCCATTGGTGGAACAGCCAGCTAGTGTTCAGACCACCTCCCTACTGGTGCCTGACCCCTTACCTGCAACTGCTCAACCAGTGCATCCAATGCAGACCCGAGCAAAGAGTGGGATCTTCAAGCCCAAAGTGCTATCCTCATTTGTCTCTACTTGTTCGGATAGTGAACCATTGCCTGTTTCTGAACCCAGGAATGTCAAGGAAGCTCTCCTCTCCTCACACTGGACTGCGGCTATGAAGGATGAAATTGCTGCGTTACAAAAAAATAAGACTTGGACGCTTGTTCCCGCTCCTCCCAACAGAAATCTTGTTGGCATTCGCTGGGTGTTCAAGCTGAAACGCCTCCCGGATGGCTCTATCGACAGATGTAAAGCTTGACACATTGCCAAAGGATTCCATCAAATTCTGGGTATTGATTTTCATGAAACCTTTAGCCCAGTTGTTAAAGAACCAACTGTTCGGATCATGTTGACAATTGCAGTAGCTAAGAATTGGCAAATTCGCCAATTAGATGTCAACAATGTGTTTCTCAATGGGAATCTTGCTGAAGAAGTATTTATGAAGCAACCAGATGGCTTTGTTGATGCTACTCGACCTGATCATGTCTATCGTCTGAATAAAGCTATTTATGGCCTACGTCAAGCACCCAGAGCGTGGTATGACAGCCTGAAATCGACGTTGCTTCGTTGGAAATTCACCAATTCTAGAGTAGATAATTCGCTGTTTTTTCTACACGATGGTCTAGTAGTTATGTTGATCCTCATTTATGTAGATGATATTCTAGTCATTGGCAATTCACCCACTCATATCAACTCATTCATTGCTAAACTCAGTTCTACGTTTTCTTTGAAGGACTTGGGGTCTCTCAGCTACTACTTAGGAGTTGAAGTGACTCGCACCGAGAATGGTATGTATATTGTTCAAACCAGGTATATAAATGATCTTCTTCACCGGTCTGGCATGTCTAACCTCAAGCCATGTTCTACTTCTGCTGTATCTAGTAAGAAGTTTTCCATTTATGATGGGGAACCTATGAGCAACCCAACTCTTTACAGAAGTATCCTCGGTGCTCTACAATATTTGACTCACACTCGTCCGGATATTTCCTACATTGTCAACACTCTCAGTTAGTTCATGCAAGCTCCTACCATTGTGCATTGGAATGGTGTAAAAAGGATCTTGCGTTATTTGACAGACACGTCGTCCTTTGGTTTGTTCATTCCACGATCCTCGAATCTTTTGTTGGTGGCTTATACTGATGCCTATATCTTGGGTTCAAGCTCTATTAACCGAACTTCAGCTCCCGCTCCAACAAACTCCTCTTGTCTGGTGTGATAACATCATTGCCATATCCTTAGCTACAAATCCTGTGTTTCATTCCCCCAGCAAACATGTTGAGCTAGATGTTCACTTTGTGCGTGATAAGGTCCTTGCAAAAGCTGTTGCGGTGCGCTACATTCCGACAACTGATCAACTGGCTGACGGGTTCACAAAAGCTCTATCGGAGCGCAACTTTACACCTATGCGTGACAAACTTTGTGTGATTCCATCACCCCTACGTTTGAGGGGGGATGTTAGGAAGACGGTGTGAAACGACCTCGTTTTAGTCTATCCCTTATACGATGTCGTTCTATTAACTTTTCATTTTATTCGTATGTATACGTGGATAGTCCTTTCTATCCTTACATGTGTCTCTGTTGTATAGGCCACATGATTATTTGTCGTGTTGTGAAACGACTCTATTTATTGAGCCCTTCTTCTTCAATAATATCATTCAATCATCTCTGCAATATTCCTGTCCTTTCTGCTCCTTCATTTCTTCGCAAAACAAACTCACAGACGTGGTATTTCTTAAAAATCTAGGACATGGACACGAAGACATTAAAATATACAGATATTTTTTTTGAGATTATATAGAAGAATGAAATGAAGTCAAACATATCAGGAAATAATGGACTTATATTGACTTTGTGGTATACTCTATTGTGGTAATAAGTAGTGGTGGAGCATCTTCGTAATATAAATTGAATCGGGCGTTTGCAGACAAGTGGGGACCTTCCAAAAATGGGCGGCAGTGATTGCTATGGCATTATTCGGGGTGAGAATTTCTGGAGCTCAAATAACTTGGGAGGGGGATACAATTATGGTGGGAGCATGCCATTTTGAAATCTTAGCCACTTTTTGTGTGGCCATACTCTGCTATTGAATTGACATATCGCATCTGAACATATCTCCTTGTAATTATTTCCTTCACCACCTTTCAAATCTTGGATTGGGTAGGGTAGGGTAGACTTTTGTAACTTTTACTATATATTTGATGCTTGTATGCATGATTATGGGTGTGTTTGTTTTGAGATGAGAGGAGATGAGCTGTTGAAGCCCAACACCTTATTTAGCTCAAGGTGACCTTCACCTCAACTTTTTTTTTTAATTTAAATTTTAATATTTTTTCATCTTTTATTTATATTTTCTTTACTTATGTTTGATATATTTCGATTATAATAATAATATTATTTAAATATATTAATATACCAATATATAATTATATTATTATTATATCAAATGTTTATTTAAATAAATTTGAATTTTAAAAATGAAAATAAATAGATATATATTAGGGGATTTTGCATGTATAACAAAAGAAGACAAAATATTTTCATTTAAAACATAAAATCAAAACTAATTCATTTGTAGCAAAAAATTCAAATTAAATTCTATCCCTAGCTAAATTCTATTAGTGATAAAATTCAATCAATGAAAGACTTCTTCTATCACTGCTTGAATTTTCTACTAGCGATAGAATTTCAAATTGAGTTCTATCACTAGTTAAGTTTTATCATTGATAGAATTTAATATGACATAGATGAAATTATTTTAGAAATTGTGCTGCAAATGTAATACAAAAGGTAAAATGTGCTGTTGATGATCTCTTAATATATGACGTTAATTTTCATATTTTTATTTCTTTTTCTAATCTTCCTTAATAACAATATATATATATATATATATATATATATATATATATAACTTCAATTATTTAGAGATAGACTATAAATATCATATGTAACGGCCCAGGTTTTCATCCCGGTCTTCCAGGTATGCCCTAGGGGTATTTTGGTAATTTCGTCAGGCCGTCAGGGCTGTTTATGTCTTTTTCCAGTTGCTAAAATTATTGGATGGGTTTATGTAGGTTTTTTAGGCTTTTTGGATGGGTTTGAGCAAGGATAGATGCAAAAGTAAAAATAAAGGAAAATTGTGTGTTGCAGCTGGGATTTGAACCTGGGTCTCCGGGAAAGCCTGTGGGGATGCATGCCAGATGAGCTATGAAGAGCTCTTGTTACTCTTTCTGCGTCATATCTTGGTTAAGCCTTGGTTCCTTGGTTCCTTGGATTTTTGGTGCATTTGGTTAAATGAAAAAGAAATTAGGTTTTTGTTCCTTCTTCTCCAAAACTCATCTTGTCGCCCAAGCTTGTCTCCCAAGCTCCTCTAGCCGATTCTCTTCTCCCTAGCAGCCCCGAGATCCGATCGTCGTGCCGGTAAGTTTCGTCTTCTTCTTCTCCCCCTCCGATTGATGTGCTGTTTGGCCGAGTGAATAGAGTGTGGGTGTGTGTGTGTGTTTGATTGCGGCCAATGAGAGGAGCCCACCAAAAGCAGCCCCTATTGCGCCCAGATCTCGCCCAAAGAAATGAGCTGACCTCCCAAAGACGCCTACATTGCCCAACAACCTGCACCAGACCGCCCAAAGACGCCTGTGACAGCCTCTGTCGCACGCCCAGACACCGCCGCCTCGCCAGACGCCTGAGCACCGAGCAAAGACGTCAGACACCGTCCCAAATAGCAGCGCAGCAGCGCGCGCCGCCGCTGCCGTGTGTCCAGCTCGTCGCGGCGTGCGCCTGCGGGCAGCCAAAGCCATCTCAAGACGAGCGCGCGAGCAGCCCATCAGCGCCCACCAGCGCGCCCAGCGTGCGGCCCCTACCGCTCAGCAGCGCCCAATAGCAGCCACACCATGCAACCTGTCCGTCCGCGCGTCAGCCATGCCCCGTGAGTTGCTCCCAAGCCGAGTTCTATTTATTTTATTATATTTAGGCCTTTGGGTTGTGATTATTATTATGTTTGTTTGGTTCTCGTTAGCTAGCTCGGGATCGATCGCAGCTTAGGATTTTGTGTGTAGTTGCCTCCCGGCCAGGTAAGGATTTCTTACCGGAGTTGTGTGGGCCCTGCGATATATTATGTGATGCTGTTTGTATGCTTGTTTGTGTTTATCAGCATGTTTAGTGATAGGTGCTCTGTTCTGAATTCCCGACTAGCATGATTCCTTATGTTGTTTCTCATGTTAGTCCATGCTAGGTTGTTCCGTTCTGGCATACTCGTATCTGTTCTTGTTTCGTAGTATCATGCTAGGTTCGTTGTATCTGTTGAGCACGTATTGGATTGTATTGGATTGTATGTTATTGATATGATAGGTTAGAGTGTAGGCGGGTAGCATCATCCGGGCCCGAATGCTTAAAGTATCTTGCATCCATGGCAGGGACGTAAGAGGTAGTACTCCGTCCCTGGACCCCGTTAGGGTTTAGCTAACCCGACCGGTAGGCCTTGCAATCTTGGGTGAGGGTGGCAGACTGTTAAATGCCCCAACGGTCGGGATGATGACTTGGCATTGCCTTGTCCCTGGCAGCCGGCACGTCCTCAGCGTGTTCGGCAGTAGCCCCTGATTGCCACCTGTTAGGGCAAGGACAGCTTCCTGGTGTCTGCAGTAGCTTGCCACTAGACCCGGCACCCCCCAGAGTCTGCAGTAGCATGGGGTGCGGGTTTAGGCTCATTACAGCGCTGACTGGAGAGTTCCTCGGGATCTTGAGCTAGTGCACCTTTCGTATCGACAGTAGACAGGCTGAGGCCGAGACTTGTTTCTCGTATAGGGCTTATTGTGTGGTGGATTTTCCGGACTAAGACCCTGAGTTGGCATCCGAGGTTTGTAAGTGGACTTAAGCTATGTGCTCTATTATGTGTTTATATTCATAGCTTGCATATCTTTCGGCTAGATGACCATGTATATCGTATTGTACCCCGGTTGGGGATTCTTACTGAGTAATTCGTTACTCACCCTTATTTTGTGGTTTTTCCACAGGTAACCAAGGTGCGAGACAGGATGGCTGAAGGAGAAGCTGTGATCATGGGAACCTGTTGTTGTCTCTGATTTTTATATTATGACTCCTTGCCTTTTTTATTTCCCCTGAATGCATGTAGTCGGGCACGGAGCCCTAGGATGTTTTCTCAATGTTTTTGTGGATTCCAGCATTGTTGTATCTGAGAAGGTTTTGAATGATTTTAATAAATCTCTCGATCGAGTAAACTTTTGGAAATGTATTTGTCTTGAAACAGTGCTTGGAGACAGGGATGAGTTTGAAAAAGCGTATTTGATTTCTGTTTGAATGCTGAATGTTTTAAATTTTAATTGGAATCCAAAATCATATTTGTATATTGTCCTTACTTTGAATGCATGCATTGGGGTAAAAGCCCATTTAGAGCCCCTTTTGGGTCGGGTCTTTACAGTTGGTATCAGAGCTCAAAGTCATAGATTCTGTAGACTGACCTTTTGTTGTAGGTCGTTTTCCCCATGATCACCAGCACTCCGACAGTCATCAAGTACGCCTAAGTTTTCTGTTTTTAGAAAAGGGTTAAGAATTTACAATACTTTTCATCTAGTGTATGCCTTGTGTAGTGTTGTGGAGCGGAGACGAGCATTTTCTGACTCGTTGTTGGTTTGGGTTTAGAGCGCCATCATGCCAACTTCCCGCAGTGTGAGCTGTATGTTGTGGTTTGTTGAGATATCCAGATAGATTCGGATACCGCTGGGACATCGTTCCAGATGGAGGCAGAGGTTAGACTCCCGTAGGCCACGTGTGGCCCAGTTGTTGGTTTTCCCCTAGTGAGAGGGTGGAGGTGATTTGCCCTGGAGTACCACTCCAGGAGAGGAGTTAGCTATGGCTTTGTTTATGTGGATGCTTGTGGAGCAGGTCTCCGTGTGGACTAGCCTGGGTAGCTCAAGTGTTGATCTTGAGCCTTAACAGATTGTTTGATTGCCCAGTGAGTAGCTGTAGAGTTGGTAGCCTTCGAGGAGGTTGATGAGGCATCTTTGTTCTCTTGTAAAGTGTTGTTGTTTTGCAGCCAGTAAGTCGGAACCCTGTGGTTAAGGGTGCAGCCAGCAGTGTACCCATCGGACGTGATCCGTTGGTGGTTTCCTCAATTGTCTGGTAGAGTTGAGCACTCTTCTTATGGTGAGCTCCTAGAGTAGGGCTAGCTACTGCATGTTGAGAGATCCGGCCAGAGTTTTGTTGAGCATCATGTGGAGATGCAAGAGTAGGCCGTGAGCCTTCAGTTTGATGAGATGCCATAGTCTGGTTGTTTGAGTTTTGAGCCCTTGTATGCCTAGCCATAGTTTTTGTCACTTGAGGTTGTGACCTTGCGGGCCCCATTTGTAGTAAGATGTGGATTTGGTAGTAGTGGCACTTGAGGTGCATTGGTTGGTGTGCCGCTTTGGCACTAAGTCTGGATCAGTCCTGAGTTTTGCATGGGTATAGCAGATGGTTCTATGACCCATCCGGAGTTCAGCACACTTCTTTAGCCGTTGGATCCGTTTAGGGCAGTTGCACCTGTTTAGGTAGTGCAAGAGGGCTAGTTCAGTGGTAGTCGAAGGACTACAAGTGAAAGGATGTTCGAGAGGAGTTGGAGCCTCTTCCCAGTGTTACTGGGGGTTGAGTAAGTCAGCAGGTTGACGGTTGGTAAGTGTTAGTGCGTGTGAGTCTCACGCTAGGGCTGAGGCCAAGAGATCTTTGTGGTTGGTAGTGCGGTCCACTACCTTCAGGTGCCTAAACCTGAGTTGAGTGAGCATTGTAGATGCGAGTTCGGTCCAGCAGGGGGACCATGAGTGGGATGCTCATGAGATGAGTTGGATGCCTATGAGATGAGCTGGATGCCTATAAGGCGAGTTGGATGCCTATGAGATGAGTAGGATGCCTTATGAGAGGAGTTGGACGCCTTATGTGTAAGCACACTTGGTAGAGATTTGGTATAAAGTATGTTCGGTTTGGCATTGTTAGGTTTTAGCAGAGGGTTGCCACTGCTTCGTGTATCGTGTGGAGATGGAACTTTTGGTGTTCCTTTGGTTGATTGTATCTCTGCCAGAAGTTAGTGTTGCCTTTTGGAAAGCACCTGTTAGTCTTGGATCTCTGAAGGAAGGTTGAGAGTTGTGCACACAAGTGTGTTTTGTGTAGTTCGTTCTGGTGGCGAGAGTTTCAGAACCATGTAAGGTTTGCATGGGAGAACTGGTGCTCAGTTCTTGGAGAAGTTGGACTCCAGGTGGATGTTGTAAGGCTTTAGTTGTGGTTGTAAGGATACCGTGCTCGTAGTTGGGTTGTTGCTTAGGCAAGTTGGTTATGTTGAACCTAAGCTTGGTTGGTGGAACCTCTTGTGTTCATGGTTGGAGTTCAGATGGAACTGAACAAATGGTGGTTGTAATGAAGCCGCGTAGTTCCTGACCGTAGTTGCTAAGGGTGTTGCTCGGAATCCTTACCCTGGGTGGAAGCTACGATGTGGTTGATGCTTTGAGTAGGAGGATGACACATTCTGAAGCGTTTCTGGTCTTTTTGGTTTCGAGGTTCGGAGCAGGCCAGCATTGTTGTGATGCTGGGAAAAGAAGTTGTTTGTTCAGGCACTTGGCTGTTAGACCGTTATACGACAGTGTGTGTCGAGGGTTGCCGAAGAACCCTAGTTGTGGAGAGCCTCACTAGAGCTCAGTCAGGCCTAGGTAGTGAGTTTCAGTTGGCAAGCCGGAGTCGTGTAGGTGGTAGCCTTGGGTGAGTTGCTGGCAGTTTTGGTAGGCTAGCAAGCTGGAGTTTGTTTGGAGTAGAGTCTGGATTGGTTCCGGTGTGGTGGCAAGTTGGTGCCTGGTGTTGACCAAGGTGTGGTTTTTGAGTTGCTAGAAGTTAGCCTTGCTCGTGGGGCAAGTGGTTTTGCCCTGGCGGATGTCTTTCCTGTTTCCAGAGTTTGAGAGTTGCCCTTATTTGGTGTTTGGGGGTGAGTCTTCTCTTGCCCGTGGTTGGCGGTTCAGTCTATGGTGGACCCCTTGTTGTTGCCTCTGGGAGACTTGGGTGTTGTTGCTTTAGCTGAGCAAGACAGCGAGCGTGTGTGGAGCTCTCTGTCCTTCAATTGTCCGCTTGTAAGGAACTGGTTCCCCTTTGGAGTTGTCAGGTTATTCCTTGGTCTTGGAGTTGGTGGTAGTGGTGCTAGCTATGGGGTGAAAGTTTGTTGGCTGCTTGGAAGCAGTTGTTTGTCCAGTTAGGCGGACTCCTGAGTGGTGTTCTGGAAGTTGTGGTAACGGTTGTTCTGCCTCCTATGAGTGTTTGGCCTAGTTGGTTAAGGTTTTTGTGTGTTGGCATAGAAGCTGTTGCACCTTTGTAGTTGAAGAACTCCTTTGTATCAGTTGTGGGTTGAGGTTGCACCATTGTGGTTGGATTAGGGTCTTGACCTTTTGAGGGATCCTTGCTGGTTAGTGTGGCTTGTGCTCTGCCAGCCATTATTAGTAATCTGGTTCTTGGTAGTTGGTGTTAACCGAGTAGTGGAGTTCCGTTTATGAAGTTTCGGTGGGAAGGTGCAATAAGCCTAAGCTAGAGGGTTAAGCCTGTATGTGTTATCGTTTGGACTTGTGAGACGTGTTTTATATTTGAGGCAAGCTTCATTCCGTTCTTGCATGGAGGTAAGTTTGGTGGAGGGACCCCTCTGGGGCCCTGTTGATAGCAGGTTGACTTATCCAGCCAGTGATTTGAGTCAAGCTAGAGTTGAGTGGATTGGCATAGCTATGCAGTTTGTAGTTGTTTGGGCTTCCGAGTTCGTAGCACTCAAGATGTTGGGTTGTAAGTTTCGTGTGGGAG
Source organism: Sicyos edulis (assembly GCA_036507275.1). Taxonomy (NCBI): domain Eukaryota; kingdom Viridiplantae; phylum Streptophyta; class Magnoliopsida; order Cucurbitales; family Cucurbitaceae; genus Sicyos; species Sicyos edulis. The sequence goes on from CM071851.1 coordinate 15,728,595, forward strand.
CTGTCAGTTAGTCGAGGTTGTTGTGTGAGTTAAGATTTTTGGAGGATTGGTTTCAGTAGCTAGAGCTCGCACCTCGTCTCGTGTGGAGAGGCCATTTCCTTTGGAGTAGAGGCATGTCAGTTTCAGGCTGGAGTTGTTGGCACCAGGGTGTGGCAACAAAGGTTTTTCTAGGCAGTGCGTTGATGAACCGTGGTTCTGGAGAGCGTTGTTAAGAGGCTTATGAGCTGAGTGCAGTCCTGTAGTGTTTTCACCCTCTGACCGATGGCCTTTTGGGAGGAGTGAGCCGGATCCTTCAGAACTTGTTGTGAGTTGGTGTTTCCATGGTTAGGCAGCGGGAGACCAGTGTTGGTTTTATGAGTTTGCCTTGGGTAGCAGTTCCCAGCTGTTAGTTCATATAGTTCCGTTGAGGCATTGTATTGTAAGTGTTGCATGTTTCTAGTGTTCTGTGAAAAGGTTGGTGGCCGTCAGTTTTATTTTGGGTCCTGAGTTGTTGTAGCTGACCAGCAGTGCAGTGCAAAAGTGTAGAGCTCGTATGTTGGTAGCCCAGAGCAGGTAGAAGTGCTACGCCGGTGTACGGCGTCGAGTTTTAGAGTTTGAAGCTGGACAGTGTGTGTTTTTAAGGTTGCACCGATGTGAGGTGTGTTGAGGTTTGGTAAGTGTGGGAAGTTGAGTCCCCGTTTTGTTGGTCCGTTTGAGATTCTTGAGAGGATTGGCAGAGTTGGGTATCGGTTAGTTCTTTCCCGTCATTGTCAGCCGTATAGTGCTTTCATGTATCGATGTTGGGGCAGCATGTGTTGGACCCATCGCTCATTGTGGACTTTGAGCCTTTGCAGCTGATTGACGATTTGAGCTTCGAGGGGAAGCCTGTGAGTATTCTGGTCTTTGAGACGAAGACGTTGCGTAATCGTGAGGTCCGTTTGGTAAAAGTTCAGTGGAGGAGTCAGAGTTCAGAGGAGGTTGCTAGTGAGCGGGGAAGACGGGATGAGATTGCAGTATCCTGTGCTGTTTCAGTCTCAAGGACTTTCGAGGACGAAAGTCATAAAAAGGAGGGAATATTGTAACGGCCCAGGTTTTCATCCCGGTCTTCCAGGTATGCCCTAGGGGTATTTTGGTAATTTGGTCGGGCCGTCAGGGTCGTTTATGTCTTTTTCTAGTTGCTAAAATTATTGGATGGGTTTATGTAGGTTTTTTAGGCTTTGTGGATGGGTTTGAGCAAGGATAGATGCAAAAGTAAAAATAAAGGAAAATTGTGTGTTGCAGCTGGGATTTGAACCTGGGTCTCCGGGAAAGCCTGTGGGGATGCATGCCAGATGAGCTATGAAGAGCTCTTGTTACTCTTTCTGCGTCATATCTTGGTTAAGCCTTGGTTCCTTGGTTCCTTGGATTTTTGGTGCATTTGGTTAAATGAAAAAGAAATTAGGTTTTTGTTCCTTCTTCTCCAAAACTCATCTTGCCGCCCAAACTTGTCTCCGAAGCTCCTCTAGCCGATTCTCTTCTCCCTAGCTGCCCCGAGATTCGATCGTCGTGCCGGGTAAGTTTCGTCTTCTTCTTCTCCCCCTCCGATTGATGTGCTGTTTGGCCGAGTGAATAGAGTGTGGGTGTGTGTGTGTGTTTGATTGCGGCCGGAGAGAGAGCCCGACCAACACCCCTTGTTGCGCCCAGATCGCCCGTGAGCCGAGCTGCAGACTCCCAAGACGCCCAGATCGCCTAGCAGCTGCACCCAGACCGCCCAGCACGCCCAGACAGCCCCTGCCTCGCCGGACGCTTCAGCGCTGAGCAAAGACGTCGACTGACCCATCCCAGTAGCGCCCATCGCCTGCCCCAGCCGTCGGCCAGCAGCAGCCCAGCGCCGCCGCTTCGCCGCCCGTGTCCAGCTCGTCCGCGTCGTGCGTCTGCGCCAGCCAGCCCGTCCGCGCGCGCGCGCTGCCCATCAGCGCCCACTAGCGTGCCCAGCGTGCGGCCCCTGCCGCCCAGCAGCAGCCACATCGTGCAACCTGTCCGTCCGCGCGTCAGCCATGCCGCGTGAGTTGCTCCCGAGCCGAGTTCTATTTATTTTATTATATTTAGGCCTTTGGGTTGTGATTATTATTATGTTTGTTAGGTTCTCGTTAGATAGCTCAGGATCGATCGCAGCTTAGGAATTTGTGTGTAATTGCCTCCCGGCTAGGTAAGGATTTCGTACCGGAGTTGTGTGGGCCCTGCGATATATTATGTGATGCTGTTTGTATGCTTGTTTGTGTTTATCAGCATGTTTAGTGATAGGTGCTCTGTTATGAATTCCCGACTGGCATGATTCCTTATGTTGTTTCTCATGTTAGTCCATGCTAGGTTGTTTCGTTCTGGCATGCTCATATGTGTTATTGTTTCGTAGTATCATGCTAGGTTCGTTGTATCTGTTGAGCACGTATTGGATTGTATTGGATTGTATGTTATTGATATGATAGGTTAGAGTGTAGGTAGGTAGCATCATCCGGGCCCGAATGCATAAAGTATCTTGCATCCATGGCAGGGACGTACGAGGTAGTACTCTGTCCCTGGACCCCGTTAGGGTTTAGCTAACCCGACCGGTAGGCCTTGCAATCTTGGGTGAGGGTGGCAGACTGTTAAATGCCCCAACGGTCGGGATGATGACGTGGCATTGCCTTGTCCCCGGCAACCGGCACATCCTCAGCATGTTCGGCAGTAGCCCCTGATTGCCACCTGTTAGGGCAAGGACGGCTTCTTGGTGTAAGCCTACCACGACCGATTCCTTAGCCTCAGGTGCGGTGGTTCAAGCTAACATAGTTCACGTGTCCAGGTCTCACACCCCTATGTCAGTGACACCGATCCAGAGATTTAGTTAGGCATGGTGACTGGACCTAGGCAGCTTGCCACTAGACCCGGCACCCGCAGTCTGCAGGTAGCATGCGGTGCGCGCTTACGCTCATTCTGGCGCCGACCGGAGAGCTCCTCGGGATCTTGAGCTAGTGCACCTTTCGATCGGCGGTGAGAGGCAGCCGAGGCCGAGACTTGTTTCTCGTATAGGGCGTATTGTGTGGTGGATTTTCCGGACTAAGACCCTGAGTTGGCATCCGAGGTTTGTAAGTGGATTTAAGCTATGTGCTCTATTCTGTGTTTATATTCATAGCTTGCATATCTTTCGGCTAGATGACCATGTATATCGTATTGTACCCCAGTTGGGGATTCTTACTGAGTAATTCGTTACTCACCCTTATTTTGTGGTTTTTCCACAGGTAACCAAGGTGCGAGACATGATGGCTGAAGGAAGAGCTGTGATCATGGGAACCTGCTGTTGTCTCTGATTTTTATATTATGACTCCTTGCCTTTTTTATTTCCCCTGAATGCATGTAGTCGGGCACGGAGCCCTAAGATGTTTTCTCAATGTTTTTGTGGATTCCAGCATTGTTGTATCTGAGAAGGTTTTGAATGATTTTAATAAATCTCTGATCAGAGTAAACTTTTGGAAATGTATTTGTCTCGAAACAGGTGCTTGGAGACAGGGACAGGTTTCAGTAAACTGTATTGATTTCTGTTTGAATGCTGAATGTTTTAAATTTTAATTGGAATCCGAAATCATATTTGTATATTGTCCTTACTTTGAATGCATGCATTGGGGTAAAGGCCCATTTAGAGCCCCTTTTGGGTCGGGTCTTTACATCATATTTATAAATTTATAATTCAAAATTATTTTAGTGTTTCTTTTTAATATTAACAATATACACATCAGTTTACACATTGAATTTTTATTCGTAGTTTTCAATATATGTATTGAACTTAGTTTGTTTGTTAAAAAAATGAGATTCAAAATTTTACTCTTGTATTCAACTACACTTTAAAATAAAAGTAGGAGTGGATTTTCTTTTTACGGGATAAATTAATTTAAATAATTTAGAGAGTTATGCTTGTATATACCAAAAATAATTATAAGTTTGTATGAGTTAACATAGGGATTGATATCTATTTTATATAATAATAAAAAAAAAAATTCTAAAATTTGAGAGGTATTGTATCACTCCAATGTAATAATTATTATCAAAATATGTCCGAGTTCTCTTTTAACTACAAAAAAAAAAAAAAAAAAATTTAGGGTGTTTATGATTCTTTAGAAGTGTCAATGACTAATAAGATAAATATGTTTAATTTATTATTATCTATTAATTAGTGTATTTTATTGAAAATTCTTTCATCATTAATAACTACGAATATGAATGTATAAAAGATATAAGAAAATAATATCTTTTTTAATAAAATAAAAATTACTATCAAGATTTTATAATAACTAGTTTAACCAAATGGTTTAATTTTTTAATTCATTATTTTTTAACAAATAGAATATTGGCATTTTTAAAATTTATTTTTATTATTTAAGTTTAATAAATCTTGAAAAAAAACTATTAATGATTTGCAAATATTTTAATTTAGCAATATTTAGGTGAGAAAAATTAGAAACTTTGACCTCAAGGTTATCGTGTCGTACATAATATCATTGAAATTTAGTTTCTTTTGAATATAATCATTAAATCATTAACATGATCCATAGTGCGTAATATAATACATTTTTTTTGTAGTGATATTTACATACTTATTAATATCTAAAGATTTGAGAATTGTTGTTTTAAAAAAAAAAGATAAAGAAAAAAAGATTTGAGAATAATTTTATTGTTTTAAAATAATATAAGAATAGATAATAAAATAAAAAATCAGATACTTTAACATCTCATCTTCTCTCTCCTCATCCCAAACAAGGTTTTTCTATCATCTCATCTTTCTATACTCCAAACAAGGTTTTTCTATCATCTCATCTCCCTACCCCAAACAAGAATTTTCTCCTATCAACGTCTTCTCTCATCTCATCTCACCTGTAGCCAAACACCCCCTATGCTATGAGTGGTTTATTCATGAACAACCTTCTGTCATGAAGGTTTAATTTTTATTTTGAAGTTCTTGAGACTCAACAAAAATGATTGATAGCCTATTTGGCGAAAAACAATTAAATGTGTTTTTTTAATTATATGTTGTGTTTTCTTATTTGTGAGTCAAATTTTGAGAATAAAGAGTAGTATTATTATTAATATTATTATTTTGAATTTAAATTTGAATTTGACTAGGTAAAAAATTGTGAGAAAATAAATCCCAATTTTCCATAACAAAAAACAAAAGTCCAAATGGTTAACAATCACACACACATGTGCCAATCCTTTGATACAATTATCAATCATTCGAAATAATTACTTGTCACAAAATCATATTTAGCATAGATTAATTAATAATAAATTAAGTTGTCAATTCAATTTACTAACAATCAATCATAAAAGTAATAACAAGAAACAAATAGTCTTTGAATTAAAAAAAATATCAATTTGGTTCAAAGCCTCAAAAAACTACAATTGAAATAAAACTAACCTTGAATTGGAAACAAAAACTAATTACTCACGAACGAAAGAAAAGAAAAAAGAAAAAGAGAATAAACATATGCCAATGATGAATTGAAGCTGCAACCCTCTTTTAATTTTTCTTTGCACGGCTACCTTTTTTCTCCAACGTGGGTCTCCAGCGGCTGCCTCCCTCTTTTTTAATTTGCGTTATCATATATATATAAGAATTAAAAATAGGTTAGAATTATACTCCTAATGTATTGGGCAAGCCCAATTGAAGAAATCTATTTCTTTTTCAATTTTAAAGTGGTAGACGCCACTTCCATTTTCTTTTTATTAATAATTTTGTTTCCTATTTTATTTTATTCTAAATTCACGCTACAAATCTAAAATTAAAACCATATAACTATTATTTTGGAAATTTATCACATAGATTAAACAAGGCATAATTCTCATAATTAATCACAATATTTAATCTAAATATAGAAAATTTTGATTGAATAAAATATAAATATAATTATTTGAAACTTATGAAGATGGAATCCAGTACTTTGTTGCTTGTGATGTGAGCTTATGAAAGGTACAGTTATTATAGTTTAGTTTTGTTGAGTATGATAATGATCATGGCAGGCTTGCAACTTGGAGTCCTTGTTTAATCTTTACTTACATTTTGTTAATGGAGAGTTAACAAAGCCTTAAATTAAAGTAAAATATTATTTTTTCTCTCTCCTCCTCATTCTTTTAACTCGAAATGATCGTCTCCTTCATCACCTCCCACCTTTACTTCCTCACCTTTAACTCTTCTCTTTTTCTCTTTAAAGAAATCAAGAAACTTGTTGTTCTTCTTTGGATTCTGGAGCTTAAAGGAATTGACAGTGAAAGATTTTTATAAAGGTTTTTGGGATGGGAGGAAAAATCAGACTGAAAATTCCCACATGGACCCTAACAATGCTTGTTCAAAACCTGTTCTAATCTTCTTCTTCTTGGTCTCTTTCAGTTACCACATTTAGTCTTTCAAGTAATCCGAAATCGTGGAATCGGGAAAGCTTTTGAAACACAGGAATGATTACATTAAGCTCTGCCGTCGGTTTAATGTAGCAATGAAATGGTATGATCTATGAATTGAGAATAAAGCTTTGTTTCAACTGTGGTAATTGATTCTATAATATTATATTATGCCAACAAAAAGCATAGTTAGCTAATGTAAAAAGAAGATATGTTTGCTTTGGTGGGGGTACTATACAAGTTTGAAGAGAACAGAAACCCCTAAGAAGTGCAAGTGGGAATTTGATTTATCCGTCACAGAACAGATTCAGAAAAAAAGAAAAAGAAGTATGTGTACGTTGTATATGTTGTTTATCCAATTTGTGCATGTATTTGGTTGGGGGCTTTGACGTGGGCTGTTCTTCCAATAGCGGCGGAGCCTACGGTGGAGCCTCCACTGACGAGAACCAATACGGCGGCGCCGACAAATATTCCGTCTTTGACCACATAGCATTCTCCTTCCACCCATCCCTTTCCATATTCTTGTCTCCTGCTCATGCTCGTTGCTCCGCTCATCATTCCCACCGCAATTCCAAAGCTCACCCTGCTATGTCATTTAACATTTTACCCTTATCTATTATTATAACATATTTTTGCCTCTTTATTACAATAATTGCACCACATGTTCGTAACACATTTTATCCAAAATTCTTATTTAATACCATTAGACTTCTATGGGTTCAACTGATAGACTTTAGACTTCTATTATTAGTTCTTAGACTTTTATCTATTCAATTGATAGACTTTAATCGATTTTGAGTGATTAAACGGTGCAAATTGATAGACTTCAATCATTTTTGTACTCCAAATGAATAAGTTTGTGAATTGTGTTATACATGAAATTATATTCTTTTTTTTAATATACATACAAAATCTCCTTATTATAAATTTGGGAAAATAGAGGCTTAATTTCTAAATTTTGGATGTACCTTCTATTTAATTGGCATTTGATATTTCAAAATATTATTCGATTTTAGTTATTGTTTTCTTTTAAAAATGAAATATATGTCAATGTCAAAATAATTCTTTCATCATTATGTTGAAATTTAAAACTAGGCTTGTTAACATTTTGTTAATTAAATATTTTGTCATTTCAAAGACTAAATCATTCATTATTTAAATTTAAGAGGTAAAACTTCTTGATTTTGGCAAAAAGGAGTAGACTTCAATAACATCTTATACGATTTAGTAAGTAAAAGATTAGAGGTTCGAAACCTCTACCCTCCAAAATGTTTTAAAATGTGCTAGATTTTAAAATGTTAAGATAAAAATGAAACTATCTAAATTAATACTTTTTCCTTCTAAGTTTAATCCATAAACATTTTTTAGCGGAACATAATTTAATTGACTTTGAAAATATATGCTTAGAATTGAAAATTCATATGAATTTGAATCTCACGCCACAAAATATTATTGAATTAAAAAAATGACCATAACAATTATTTGAGAAAATTGAAGACAAAATTATGTAATTAAGCAAATAAGTATGGTTGTAAAGATAAGGCTAATCTAAAAAAAACTACTTTATTCTTATTTCAAAGGAAATGACTTTATTCTTGAAATGATTCTCATGTACTATTAGAATTTGATTATTGTTATTAAATAATGCTATTTTGTAATTTACTATATCTTGGATCCTATGTATAGGAATCCGAACCACCTCAAAGCTGGCCACGTTCTCTTTTAGCATATATTACTTAAAAGTCTCCTCTCTTCCTCCAATTATCATCTCTCTAATTGCCAAATTCAAACAACTTGAATTCAATTCACTGGCACTGCTATTCATTTCAAAAATCACCTTCATTTCCACAAACTTCTCTCTCAAAATTTCCTAAAGGTTCAGCAACAATGCATGTTTATATTAATTTAGTTAAATTACAAATTTAGTCTAGTTATAATTTAATATCTATAATTCTGAAAGTTAAAAATCAGAATTTAATCCATTTAATTGATTTGGTGAAGTTTAAAAATGTAATTTATGTTGTTTAATCGCGGATGAATTATATACATTAAGTAATTAATGGGATAAAAATTAAGTTAAAAATTAACAATTTAATGCTTTTTTTTAATGAGTACATCTTTTATCCAATAAAATTAAGAAAATTTTCATGTATAACAAAACAAAATCAAAGAAATGACATAAATAGCAGAATTTTGAAAAAGACAAATACTTAAAATCTAGTCATTGAAAGCAAGTAAGTTCAATCAATTAAACTAATTTAAAGAAAAAACACACACACACAAATGTTGAGATAAAATTCCTATCTATCTATAGCAAATTCTCATAAAATTATTTAAGGCACCGAACAAACAAATTATTGAGAAATGATTTCATTTACATATGTACAGTATTTATTACTTAAATCAGCTGTAAATTGTATTGAAAAGGACTAAATTTGAATTATTAATATTTTTTTTCAAATGAAAGGCGCCACAATTATAATTTAGCCTATTAGTTTGGTCTTTCATTTTCAAATGGGTGGAAAAAGAGAGAAAAATATGAAGCAGTAAGAAATAATTACGAACCATGAGATGAGAAGAGCGGTTGAAAGCAGAGGCGAATTGAGGGTACAAGTTTTTCCATTCCCCTTTGGCCAATAGCTTCTACAGATTATAGCGTTTCCGAGGATGTGAGCCATAATGAAACACACCAAACCCGCAACTCCCAATTTGAACGCATCACTTTCGGGCAGAAAACAGAATCTTCCGTTCAATTTCAGGTCCTTTTTCTACAACACCATTCAGCTGCTTAAAATTAAAATATGAAAGAAATTGGATGGGAATGAATCATTATTGGTTACCGTTGTTCTGTTGAATTCAGCAGCCATACATGAGGCGAAGGCGGCGAGGGTGAAGATGGCGACAATTGAAAAGCTTGATGGAGGCTTTTCCATGGCGGATGGAAGAAGAATGTCCAACAAAATGAGGGTTTTTTTTTAAATCAAATCATGGAAAGCCTCTTTCGAGCTTAGGGCTGGAAAATTTGTTATTGACTTCTTAAACTTGACTTTCTTTCACTCTGAATCTCTCGTTTTTCATCTTTCCCACTCCTCAAATACCCACTAAAATATCTAGGGACTTAGTTTTGTCCATTATATACTAGTCATGCTCGACCCAAGTTCCTAACTTAAGACATAATCAAAGATTTTAAAATTAAACTCCTTTGTAGGTTTCTAATCTTATACCTCCCTAAAACAGTGCAAGAAATTGTTTTATTTTTGTCCATGTAACTTTAAATATTTAATTTTATTCTATATTCTTTCGATCAAACTTAAAATTAGTCTTTGTGATAAATTTGAAATTAACTTGCTTTCAAAATTGGTTCAATACTCTCAATTGTTTTAAGATATAAAAAAATAGTATACGAGTAATTTTTTTTTAAAAAAATTATTGAAGGAAAGTAAATGAGAGTAATTTTTAAAGATAAATTAATAAGAAACTTATCATCTCAGTCTAATTTTAAGCTTTACTGAAAATAAAAGGACTGCAATTGAAATTTTGAAAGTGTATGGATTAAAATGAAACCAACCTTGTCTCCTTAAGATCTCAAGTTCGAGGTGGCTGTGGAGATTGAGAAACAGGCGGTCCTCAATTTCGCTTTCGATCTTGTTATATTTCTCGGTCCAGAACAATCTAGAGACAAAGAGCAAAGTTTCATGTAACCATGGGTTATAAATTTGATTACTCCTCCAAAGATACTATTTTGTGTAAAAATAGTTAAGTGAGTTAATTGTATTTAAAAACCAAAGATATATTTATACAATTCTAAAAGGCTAATAATAGCCCAACAAACTCTAACTTACAGTAAGGTTGAAAATAATAATCAGAAAAATCTAAAACTAATAAACAGAGAAGAGAAAATGGAACTAAATGTATGTTGTACATTTAACATGCCCCCTCAAACTTATCCTAGAGTTATGGATGGAAGAAGTTTGGACTGATGAAAAAGGAGTCGACTTGTTGTCAATGGCTTTGTAAGTAGATCAACAAGCTGTTGTTTAGAAGTAATGAAGTGTAAGCAAAGGTATTTTGATGCCAGTTTTACCCTTACAAAATGGAAATCAAGTTAAAATGGAAATCAAGTTCTACATGTTTGGTATGACCGTGGAAAACTGGACTTCTTGCTAATTGAATTGCGGACTAGTTTTCACAATACAAATTTGGTGCATCAGACAATACACTGTGAAAGTGTAACAGCCCAGTTTCCTATTCCAGTTTTCGAGGTGCCTTCGGGTCAAGATTCGGTTGTTTGGTTGGGTCGTTAGAGCGGTTTTGACCCTTGGGGGTATTTTGAACTTTTGGCTCCCCGGGCAGGATTTGTGGTTTTCAGGGCTTCGAGGTAGCTCCTGCCTTTGTCGAGGCTTGTTTTTTGGTGGTTGCGAGTCCCGAGGTGTTTGGGCTAGTCGGTTGGATGCTCGGTTGTGGTTTGGGCTTTGGCAAAGTGTTGGTTGGTTGTGTGCTTCCTTTGGGATTCGAGCCCGGGCCCTTAGTGTTGCTTTGGGAGTTGGATTTAAGTGAGTTTTATTTGTTGGAAAAGATTGCTTCGGTCGGGTCTCGGAGGAGGAAGCCGGGAAATGGGATTTTGAGGTTTTAAAAGTGGATAAGGTTGGATTTTTTGGATAAAATCCCATATTTTTTCCTTTTATCCCATTTTCCTTTTTATTTTCCATTTTCTTTTATTTTTTTCCCCAAAATTCATTTTCTCTCTCTCTCTCTCCCCGACCTAGCCCCCCTCCTAGCCCGAGCAGCCCCTTGGCTCGCCCAGCCCGAGCAGCCCCAGCCCTGGGTCGCCCGAGCCCAGCCCCCGCGCGCCCGAGTCGCCCGCACAGTGCCAGCGTCGCCAGCCCGCGCCATCGCACAGTGTCGCCCTCCCCCTGCTTTTGTCCGTCCGCGCTCGAGTCGCCCAACCTTGAGCCGCGTCGCCCAGTGCCGAGCCCAGCTCGAGTCGCGCGTCCCAACCCCAGATCGCGCGTCCCCGCGCCCGTGTCGCGCGCCCTCGCCCTTGTCGGGCGCCCTCGCCCTGTAGCTTGTCGAGCCGCGCCGCGCGCCGTCGCCCAACCGAGCAATCGCCCGCGCCCGCGCGCCCTGTGTCGCTCGAGTGCCATCCGCGCGCAGCCAGCGCGAGCAGCGCCCAGTAGCGCCCGGCCCAGCCAGCCATTGCAGAGCGTCCGTTGTGGCGGCTCGTTCGCGTGTCAGCCGCGCCTCGTGAGTTGCTCCCGAGCCGAGCCTTGTTTATTTTATTGTATTTAGGGCTATTTTATGATTATTGATGTGTTTGTTTGGCTCGCTATAGGTTGCTCGGGTTCGATCGCAGTTATTTTATTGTGTGTTGTTGCCTTCCGACCAGGTAAGGATTTCTTACCAGACTTGTGTGGGCCCTGCGATATTTTTCATGATGATGCCTTGTATGTTTGCTGACTGTTATGAGCATGATAGTAATAGATCAGCTTTGATTGATTTCTGCTAGCATGTTTGCTTGATTTTACATGTTAGTGCCATGCTAGGTTTATTCTTCCAGCATGCTTATGATTCCTGATTATGTTGTAGTATCATGCTAGGTAATTGTGATTGATGTCGGTCTTTGCTTGCTAGCCAAGAATCATTGCTTTTTACTCTGTTCTCTTAGATAGAGTTGTAGGGTTTGTCATCATCCAGAGGCTGAGCAGACATAACGTACTTTGTCCCTACTGATCGGGAGTAGAGTGTGCGAAGCATAACGTATCTTGCTTCCCCCCCCCCCCGGTCGCTAAGGTGGATTTAGCTCAACTCTGAGTCTTGTATTTATGAAGCATAACATAAATACAAGACTCAGAGTTGAACAACGGGTTTTCCATGATCACAGCTCCTCCTCCAGCCATCCTGCCTCGCGCCATGGTTTCCTGAAAGATAAGTAAGGGTGAGTAACGAATTACTCAGTAAGAATCCCCAACCGGGGTACAATACGATATAATCAATCATCTAGTACCAAAGCATGCAAGCAAACAGCTACCAACACAGATCATAGCTCAACGAGCTTACAAAGAAAGATCTGGAGTCATCGGAAGTCTCCTACTTCCGGCCTAATGATTGGTTATCCTAACCAATCCTGGGACATCTCTAAGGGTCTTTCTCCTCAGCCAGTTGATCAGCTCAAAAACCGATCCCAAGGATGTCCTCAAGGGCCTCTTACCCTTGCTAATAGATCTGGACTATCAGGAGAGTACCGGAAGTCTGGCTCTAAACTGGAAGGAATGGTGTACTCACGAACATTAGCCCGGGAGCTCTCGAACGGCAACTAACGCGTGGCAGCGCGCGCACCGCATGCTCTTCTCGCAACCGGCGTAAATGCGGGGCCTAAGGGCAAACTCACGAGGGCAGTGCACGCATGCCTAAGACTCGAAGCGGTGTCGCGATCACATGAGCGCGAGGCCCTCGCGCGCTCATCGTGCGGCATGGTCCACCAACACGAAGCTAAGAACCGGCCAGAGCGGGCTTACACCGATGGCGGGTTCCGCTCTAGCGAGCTACAAACTAGGCTATGCCGAAGTGGGTAGCTAATTCCACAACCCGGCTGGTCGGGGTAGCAAGATACGTTATCTGCGCACACTTTATTCCCGAACCGAGCTAAATCCACCTTAGTGACCGGGGAAGCAAGATACGTTATGCTTCGCACACTACTCCCGATCGGTGGGGACAAAGTACGTTATGTCCGCTCGGCCTCACGGATGATGACAAACCCTACAACTCTATCTAAAGTACAGAGCAAAAAGAAATGATTTCTGGCTAGCAAACAAAGACCGACATCAATCACACTACCTAGCATGATACTACGAGCTTAAGCGGGAATCACAAGCATTTGTGAGAACAAACCTAGCATGGCACTAACATGTAATATCAAGCAAACATGCTAGCGAGAAATCAATCAAAGTCGCTCTATTATTATCATGCTCATAACGATCAACAAACAAGCAAGGCAAATCATGACAATATCGCAGGCCCACACAACTCGGAAGAAATCCTTACAGTCGGAAGGCAACAACACACAATAAAATTAAGCTGCGATCGAACCCGAGCAACCTATAACGAGCCAAGTAAACACATCAATAATCATAAAATAGCCCTAAATACTCTAAAATAAATAGGGCTCGGCTCGGGAGCAACTCACGAGGCACGGATGACACTCGAGCGGGCGGCCGCACGGGCAGGGCGGTGATGGGCGCATGACAGTGCGCTGGGCGCAGTGGTGAAGCGCTGGGCGCCGCCGGGCGCGAGCTGCGCGACGAGGGGCGCTGGGGCTGCTGCGACGGACGGCCTGAGCGACAGTCAGTCTTGTGGCGCGGCTCGCCTGAGACAGAGACGCCGCGGCGCGCGCAGCGAGCGACACGACGCGCGGCGCGATCTGACCGGGGCGACGCGACTTCAGCAGCGCGACGACGACACGCGACGGCAGGCGACACGGACGAGGCGAGCAGAGGCGAGCGGCGCATCTTGGCGGGTGAGCTCGGCCGACACCAGCCGGGCGGCGAGGCCTGGCTCTGGGTGGCGATGGCGCTCGGCGCTTCGGCCGAGGCGACTGGTCGGGCGAGCGGCGAGCGCTTGCGGGTCTAGCTAGCTCGGGCGAGCAGGGGCTCAGTGGGTGGCGAGGCCGGCTCGCTAGGGGTTGGGCGAACCAAGGGCAAGGCTAGGTGGGGGGGGGGGCTCGGGGGAGAGAGAGAGAGAGAGAGAGAGAGAGAGAGAGAGAGAGAGAGAGAGAGAGAGAGAGAGAGAGAGAGAGAGAGAGAGAGAGAGAGAGAGAGAGAGAGAGAGAAAATTGATTTTGGGGAAAAAAATAAAAGAAAAAAGGAAATAAAAAGGAAAATGGGAAATAAAAGGGAAAAATGGGATTTTAATTCCATTTTCCATCTTTATCCACTTAAAACCTCAAAATCCCATTTCCCGGCTTCCTCCTCCGAGACACGATCAAAGAAATCTTTTCCAATCAATCAAACTCACTTAAATCCAACTCCCAAAGCAACACTTAAGGCTCGGGCTCGAATCCCAAAAGAATCACACAACCAACCATCACTTTGCCAAAGCCCAAACCACAACCGAGCATCCAACCGACTAGCCCAAACACCACGGGACTCGCAGCCACCAACAAACAAGCCTCGACAAAGGCAGGAGCTACCTCAAAGCCCTGAAGACCACAAATCCTGCCCGAAGAGCCAAAAGACCAAAATACCCCCAAGGGTCCAAACGACTCTAAAACCCAACCAAACAACCGAATCTTGACCCGAAGGCACCTCAAAACTGGAATAGGAAACTGGGCTGTTACAATACTCCCTCCTTATAAGACTTTCGTCCTCGAAAGTCCTAAGACGAAACAGACTTGAGGAAAACTCCACCGATCCGATAGCTGAACTTCTCGGCCAACAACACTAGCCCTCTTCGAGAACCAAACCCTCTTGGGTTCTCAAAAACTCAAGGCCACAATGCCATCCAGACTGGGCATACGTTGAACTCCAAAGGAAACAGACGGCAAACCACGTCCTCAACTCGCACCAACTCTAAAACGGTGCTACTCTCAGCAAACTCGAGGGTGGCCAAAAGCTCAAACTTTACACACGCGCCGGCAAAACTCCTCTAGGAGCTCACACGGTGTTAACAAATGACCTCAACCCCCTACACAAACTGGCCAAACAACTGAACCTTCCAGGTTCCAGAAACCAAACGGCCGAAAGCAAACTTTTCCATGCAAATCTACTAGCAACTAGCCAAAGAAAACACTGCGAGGCAAGGAAACCACCAAAATTCCTCTCAAGGAAAACTCGGGCTGCAAGGACTAAACCATCACGCAGCTCTCTGCGGCACAACACCTTGAGGAAAACAGCTCAACGGCTTTACCAACCAAAGCCACGGCACCTCTGTGCCAACTCACTCAAACGGCTCTGCTACTCCAGCTGCGGCGCACAACAAGGAGCAAAGCACGAGAAGGGCTTGCTCAGCAGAACTCAACCCAAACTTATAACGAGCAACGCTCGCCTCCAAGCTACTACTCAACTCTCAAAATCCAACCGACTACTCAAAGGACTTCTCCTTTAAGCTTAAGCCTAACTCAACTTCCAACCGTAAGCTCCACTCCCGAAACCCTCAAGGAAAAGCGGATGACGACAACCTCCGTGCTTACGGATCACGAGCCACACGAATCCATAAGACTACCTCAGGAGCTAACACTCGAGGTGACATCTAGGAGCAACTCAACCACCACAGAGACTAGGGAAAGGGAAATCTTCAATCCCAAAAACCAACAACTTGCCGAAACAACTCTTCTTGGCGAGGCCACCATACTTTGCTGGGACAAACAACTCTTGCTTGCTAACAACACAAAGCAGGGACCCTCTAGCTGGGCTGACCGCTGCGCTACTCTGATCAAATACACAACTCTGGAGCTAAGCTGACTCCTACAAAAACAGGAAACGAATTCCCCAGCAAGCAAACTCTGAAGGGCAACGGACTTCACACAAGCTCGCTGACTTTCTCAAACCCAAGGCAACAACAACCAACTGTCTTGGAAGCAACACCCAAGGGAAAACTCAACCAATCGGATCACAAATCCGGAACCAACAAAACTTACTCAACTACCGAGGGAGGGGTCAACTCCCAAAACTTCCTGACTAGGAAAAAGACCTCAGGGCAACGCCCTCTAGCTAGAACCGAACTAGCTCTCGAAACAACAAGAGTACCAAATCTTGGCCAAACACTAACAAGAGGCAGAACAACCTTTACTGCAGCCTCTAGAACACCATCCAAGAATCCGCTTAACTGAACAAACGACTACTTCCAAGTAGCCAACAAATTTTTTCCCTCTTGCTAGCACCACTACCATCAATTCCAAGACCAAAGGAGTAACCTGACAAATCCCCGAAGGAAACGGCACTTACAAACAGACAACCAAAGGACAGAGAGCTCCACATACGCTCACTGTCTTGCTCCACTAGAGCAACAACATCTACATCTCTCGGGGCAACCACGGGGGTCCACCTCGGGGTGAACCTCCAAATGCCAAAGCGGGGCAACTCGACATCCACGGAAGCAGAAAACAACCAACTGGACACGAACCATTCGTCCCACGAGCAAAGCTAATCTCTAGCAGCTCCAAACCACACCTTGGTCAACACCAAGCATCAACTTGCCACCACTTGCAAAACCAATCCGGACTTTACTCCAAACAAACACTAGCTAGCTAGTCTACCAAGATCGCTAGCGGCTCAACCGAGGCTACAAACTACACGGCTCCCGACTTGGCTGAAACTCACTACAGGCTCGGTGAGCTTTGAGAGGCTCTCCAAAACCTAGGGATCCTCCGATCACCCTCCGACACATACGGCCGACAAAGCGAGCTAATGACCAAGCTGCTCGAAGCAGGCACAACTCTCTCAAACATCTCAACCATGCGGAGCCAACTCCAACTCCTAGGGAACCAAGAGGACCGAAAATGCTATCGAATGCGTCATCCTCCTACTCAAACATCAGCCTCAACAAGGCTTCTACCCAAGGAAAGGATCCAAACAACTTTCTTAGCCAAGGCGATCAGAAACTACGCGGCTTTGCTACCACCGCTCTTGTTCAGTTTCCAACTGAACTCCAACCGAAGAAACACCAAAAGTTCCAACTCCACACAATGCTCAAAGCTGAGGCAACCTTGCTCTACCAAAAGCATAACCATGCCACACCGAACTTACTTTATACCAAGCCTCTACCAAGGGTGCTTACCCATAAGGCATCCAAATCCTCTCGCAAGGCATCAGCTCATCTCGCCTCAAAAGCATCCAACTCGAATCATGGCATCCAACTCGCCTCATAGGCATCCAGCTCATCTCATGAGCATCCAACTCAGGGTCCCTCTGCTGGACCAAACTCGCATCTACTATGCTCAACTCTCCTCAGATAAGGCCCTCGAAGGTAGTTGACCGCACTACCATCCAAAAGAAATCTCTTGGCCTTAACACTAGTCGAAACTCACGCGCACCAACACTTGCCAGCCGGCAACCTGCTGACTTACTCAACCTCCAGAAACACTGGGAAGAGGCTCCAGCTCCTCTCGAGCATCCTTTCGCTTGTAGTCCATCGACTACCACCGAACTAGCCCTGCGGCACGACCTAAGCAGTGCAAGCGCCATAAACGGATCCAAGGCTAAGCGAGTGCGCTGAACTCCGACGACATAGAACCATCTCGCTATGCCCAAGCCAAACTCATGCGAACCGGACTTAGTGCCAAAGTGGCACACCAACCAATGCACCTCAAGTGCTACTACTACCAAATCCACACATCGAGGAAGTTGGGAACATTAAACAACAAAGAGGGCTCGCAAGGGGGCAAAGATGTCCCTACATCCGCCTCAAGCCACTAACACGGCAACTTGCCAATCAATCAGGCGATCGGTGGAGACTCGCTAGTCCACTTCTCACAAGGGACTTCCACCACCATCGATGAACCAAGCAAAGACAGAAGCGGCACACCTCGGCCTCACGAGCAAGCGGGGCATCCCACACACGGATGCTAAACTCAAACTCAGCCAACTACTTTACTACTAGCGGCGGGACTTACTAAAACATCGAGCTCTACAGGCATCCATTTGCCAAAGTGGGCGGTTCCATCAACGCCAACAAACTCATCTGAATAAACTGCTGATCATGCCCTCCGGGAACCTCCGGGGCTACAAGAGCTCTTTGGGGAAAAATTTGAAACAAACTCTGTGTCATTTGGGCTATCTGTGCGGGACTCCTCATTACGCGCTACAAAGCTGCGCTGGGGTCGCCGCTCTCGATAGCTAAAGACACGCCATCAAATCTCTCATGGGTGGAGCACACTCTGCTCAAGGAGTCTCACTGAGGCGCTGCTAGCCTCTACCCCCTCCTCTAGGCAACTCAACTGTCGGGGCCAAATCTGGCATGCGGGCCTAACAACCCTGGACGCGGCCTCAACATCAACACGATCGGTCCAACTCCTCGGTCGAACATGCCAAACGTCCCTGCTCCTGCAGGTGCGATCAACATACTAGCGATGCCGCACGAAGCACCTCCACCCTCTCACTAGGGGAAAGAAGCAACCGGGCCACAAATGGCCAACGGAAGTCTAAGCTCGCCTCCCTGCGGAGCGATGTCCCGGGGGCATCCGAATCTATCCGGATACCTCAACAAGCTGCTAAACAAACCGCTGCGCATCTGCGGAAAAGTTGGCATGATGGCTCACTAAGCCCAAACCAACAACGAGTCAGAACCTGCTCGTCTCCGCTACACAACACTACACAAGGCATAAAAGCTAGATGAAAAGTATTGTAAATCTTACCCTTTTCTTTAAAACAGTAAACTTAGGCGTACCTGATGACTGTCGGAGTGCTGATGATCATGGAAAAATGACCTACAACAAAAGGTCAGTCTACAAAATCTATGACTCTGAGCTCTGATACCAACTTGTAAGGACCCGACCCGAATGGGGCTCTAAATGGGCCCTTACCTCAATGCATGCATACAAATCAACACTAGAATTTGCAATAGGGTTGTTTCGGATTCTAAGTAAAAACCAAAAACCGGCAAGAGTTCATTTAAAAAGTCAATACAAATTCTTGAAACCTGTCCCTGTTTCCAAGCACCTATTTCAAGACAAATACATTTCCAAAACTTACTCTGATCAGAGATTTATTATAAACATACAACTTTACAACATTTACAACAATGCTAGAATCCGGAAATACATTCATAAAACAACCTAGGGCTCCATGCCCAACTACATGCATTCAGAGGACATTTAAAACATAAATACAAGACTCAGAGTTGAACAACGGGTTTTCCATGATCACAGCTCCTCCTCCAGCCATCCTGCCTCGCGCCATGGTTTCCTGAAAGATAAGTAAGGGTGAGTAACGAATTACTCAGTAAGAATCCCCAACCTGGGTACAATACGATATAATCAATCATCTAGTACCAAAGCATGCAAGCAAACAGCTACCAACACAGATCATAGCTCAACGAGCTTACAAAGAAAGATGCGAGTCATCGGAAGTCTCCTACTTAGGCCTAATGATTGGTTATCCTAACCAATCTCGGGACATCTCTCGAGGTCTTTCTCCTCGGCCCGGTTGATCACTCAAAACCGATCCCAAGGATGTCCTCAAGGGCCTCTTACCCTTGTTAATAGATTTGGACTATCGGGAGAGTACCCAAGTCCGGCTCTAAAGCGGAAGGAATGGTGTACTCACGAACATTAGCCCGGGAGCTCTCCGAACCGGCAACTAACGCGCGTGTCGCGCGACACCGCATGCTCTTTCTCGCAACCGGCGAATGCGGGGCCTAAGGGCAAACTACGCGGGCGTGCACGCATGCCTAAGACTCGGAAGCGGTGTCGCGATCACGATGCGCGAGGCCCTGGGCGCGCTCATCATGCGGCATGGTCCACCGACACGAAGCTAAGAACCGGCCAGGCGGGCTTACACCGATGGTAGGGTTCCGCTCTAGCGGAGCTACAAACTAGGCTATGCCGAAGTGGGTAGCTAATTTCCACAACCTAGCTGGTCGGGGTAGCAAGATACGTTATGTTTGCGCACACTTTATTCCCGACTGAGCTAAATCCACCTTAGTGACCGGGGAAGCAAGATACGTTATGCTTCGCACACTACTCCCGATCGGTGGGGACAAAGTACGTTATGTCCGCTCGGCCACGGATGATGACAAACCCTACAACTCTATCTAAGAGTACAGAGCAAAAGCAATGATTCCGGCTAGCAAACAAAGACCGACATCAATCACACTACCTAGCATGATACTACGAGCTTAGCGGGAATCACAAGCATCTTGCGAGAACAAACCTAGCATGGCACTAACATGTAATATCAAGCAAACATGCTAGCATAAATCAATCAAAGTCGCTCTATTATTATCATGCTCATAATGATCGGCAAACAAGCAAGGCAAATCATGACAATATCGCGCAGGCCCACACAACTCGGTGAAGAAATCCTTACGGTGGAAGGCAACAACACACAATAAAATTAATCTGCGATCGAACCCGAGCAACCTATAACGAGCCAAGCAAACACATCAATAATCATAAAATAGCCCTAAATACTCTAAAATAAGCAGGGCTCGGCTCGGAGCAACTCACGAGGCACGGATGACACTCGAGCGGGGCGGCTACACTGCTAGGCGGTGATGGCGCAGACAAAGTGGCCGGGCGCTGGCCGGGCGCGCGGGCGCGAGGGCGCGCGATCTGGCGGCAGGGGACGCGACTTCAGCGCGGACGACACGCGACGGCACGGGCGACACGGATCGAAGCAGAGCGGCGCGCGACACCGAGCGGCGGCGAGCTCGGGGCGAAGTAGGGCCCAGGCTCGGGTGGCGATGGCGCTCGGACGCCGGCCGAGGCGACTGGTGGGCAAGAGCGGCGAGCGACGCGGGTGGGCTAGCTCGGGCGAGCAGGGGCTCGGGCTGGGAGAGGCTTGCTCGGGCTAGGGGCTGGGCGAGCCAAGGGCTAGGCTACGTGGGGGGGGCTCGGGGAGAGAGAGAGAGAGAGAGAGAGAGAAAATTGATTTTGGGGAAAAAAATAAAAGAAAAAAAGGAAATAAAAAGGAAAATGGGAAATAAAAGGGAAAAATGGTATTTTAATTCCATTTTCCATCCTTATCCACTTAAAACCTCAAAATCCCATTTCCCGGCTTCCTCCTCCGAGACCCGATCAAAGAAATCTTTTCCAATCAATCAAACTCACTTAAATCCAACTCCCAAAGCGACACTAAAGGCTCGGGCTCGAATCCCAAAAGAATCACACAACCAACCATCACTTTGCCAAAGCCCAAACCACAACCGAGCATCCAACCGACTAGCCCAAACACCACGGGACTCATGACCACCAACAAACAAGCCTCGACAAAAGCGGGAGCTACCTTGAAGCCACGAAGACCACAAATCCCAGAAGAGCCAAAAGACCAAAATACTCCCAAGGGTCCAAACGGCTCTAAAACCCAACCAAACAACCGAATCTTGACCGAAGGCACCTCAAAGCGGAATAGGAAATCGGGTGCATTCTGGCTACCCACTTCGGCATAGCCTAGTTTGTAACTGCTAGAGCGGAACCACCGCCAACGGTGTAAGCCTACCTTGGTCGGTTCTTAGCAGTCGGTGGATCAGCCGCATGAGATGCGCGCCAAGGGCCTCGCGCTCATGTGATCGCGATGGCAGCTTCAGAGTCATAGGCATGTGCACTGGCCCGCGTAGTTTGCCCTTTGGCCCCGCATTTACGTCGGGTGCAGAGAGCATGCGGTGTGCGCTCACACGCGTTAGTTGCCCGATTCGAGAGCTCCCGGGCAATTGTTGTGAGTACACCATTCCTTCCGTTAGAGCGACTTCGTGTACTCTCCCGTAAGTCCAGATTAGTGGCAAGGGCAAGGAGGCCCTTGAGGACATTCTAGGGATCGAGTGTATTCCCCGAGTAGTGAGATACCTCGGTGATGTCCAGGATTGGTCGATGTATCCAATCCCTAGGCCGGAAGAAAGAGACTTCCGATGACTCAGATCTTGTTTTATGAGCTCGTTGAGCTATGATCCGTGTTGGTAGTTTGTTTGCTTGCATGCTTTGGTACTAGATGACCTGATTATATCGTATTGTACCCGGTTGGGGATTCTTCTTGAGTAATTCGTTACTCACCCTTATTTCTCGTGGTTTTTCCACGGTAACCATGGTGCGAGACAGGATGGTGGAGGAGGAGTGTGATCATGGAAAACCCGTTGTTCAACTCTGAGTTTTATGTTTATGATTTAAATGTTTCTCTGAATGCATGTAGTTGGGCACGGAGCCCTAGGGTGTTTTCTGAATGTATTTTTGGATTCTAGCATTGTTGTAAAGTTTGTATGTTGTAAATAAATCTCTGATCAGAGTAAGTTTTGTAAATGTATTTGTCTTGGAACAGGTGCTTGGAAACAGGGACAGGTTTCAGGAAATTTTGTTAACTTTTTAAATGGATGTTTTATGTTTTAGTTTTTACTTAGAATCCGAACATCCTCTTGCAAATTTTCTGTAGATTTGTAATGCATGCATTGAGGTAACGGCCTAGTTAGAACCCTTCCGGGTCGGGTCGTTACAGAAAGTTCCTTAAACAGATGTCGTATCCACGATATCTCAGCCCTTGCAACTACGAGAGCCGTGTATTCTACCTCCGTAGAGCTTTGAGATACGGTCGCCTGCTTTTTTTATATCCATGACACGGCGTTTGATCCAAAGAAAATTATAAAACTAGTTGTTGAACATCGATCACTTGAGTCTCCAGCCCAATCTGAGTCACAGTAAGCTTGAATGTGTACAAGATTGCTTTGTTTGAACAATAGTCTAGTATTCATCGATCCTTGGACATACCTAAAAATACGTTTTAGAGCAGTTAATTGAACCAAGGATGGTGTAACGACCCAGTTTTTCGTTATGATTCTTCAGGTATGTTTGTTAATGTAACGACTCAAGTTTTCATCTCGGTTCCCCAGATATGTTTCTCCTCTGTTTCGGTTGTTTCGTTGGGCCGGTAGGACTAGTTTGGTAATTTGATGGTCTTTAAGGTCGTTCTTGCATTTTGTTGTAACCAGGGATGTTTATGTGATTTACAGGGCATCAGGGTTAGTTTTGCAGTTTGGGAAGTTTGGAGGTTGTTTTGGGTAAAAGGGGTTTTGTTAATTAAAGGAATTAAAAGAAAAAAGAAAAGAAAAGAAAAGGGATTTGGGTTTCGATCTATAGTTCAAGAAGCCAATAATTCGATCGTCTTCTTCCTCTCTTTTCCAAGCCCTAGCCGAAATTACCATCCCATTTCTGATCACCATTGCACAACCACCCCTTCGCCGCCGAGATTGCCAACCACCAAGCCCTAGCCAAACGCCCTCACCCAGGCCGTGTCGATCTTCCCTGCCGCAGTCGCACGCACCAAACAACCCACACCCGCATCGCCCATCATAGACAAGCCCAACTGCTAGCACAGCCTCGCCTGCTCACGTCTCCGAGCCTTATCGCACGTCTTCTCCCACACACGCCCGTCGTGCAGGCCGCTCGCCCACATACGTTGCCTTGCATCCTCGCCCACGTAGCTCGCTACCGTGCTGCACAGTCTTGCAGTTGTAGCCTTCGCCTCAACCTCGCCAACCCTCAACCTTGTGCGGCCCATCCCCGTGCAGACAAGCTGCTTGCTTGCACACACCTACCCGTCAGCCGAGCTACCTTGTGACCGAGGGCTTGTTTCCTTCTCGGTTTTAGGTAACTCCTTCTTCTGAGCCTTAAGCGTTTGACAACCTATTTTGTTAGGGTGTATAGATGTTAATTGATTATTTATTATTGTTATTTGCCTAGGTTATTATGTGTTGGTTCTGCAGCTCGAGAAGCATTCAGTTATTGTCTATTTCTATTTTCCAGGTAAGGGTTCCTTGCTGGGGTTGTGTGGACCCTGCGCTTGCCATTGATGGCTTCTTAGCTGTTTGTTAATGTTTTATGAACATGTTAGTGGATAGGTTGTTTGGTTGCTTGCCCTGTTTAATTGTAAAGACCCGACCCAAAAGGGCTCTAAATGGGCCTTCACCCCAATGCATGTATTGAAAATAAAAGACATTATGAAAAATATATTTCGGATCCCAAGTAAAAACAGAAACATTCAACAACCAAAACATACATTTCTAAAAGCATACTACGATCGAGAGATTTATTTAAAACATTTAAACAATCCACAAGTACAAATATCTTTGGAATCCATAAAACGTAAGAAAACATCACGGGGCTCCGTGCCCGTCTACATGCATTGTGGAAATAACAAAAGTCAAGAGTCATGATAAAATAAAATGGTCGAGAGATGACAAGCAGATTCCATGATCACAGCTCCTCCTTGACCATCCTGTCTCCCGCTTGATTACCGTGGAAAACCACGAGAATAAGGGTGAGTAACGAATTACCCAGTAAGAATCCCCAACCGGGGGTACAATACGATATACATGATCATCTAGAAGAATGTATGCAAGCTATGAGTACAAACACAGAGCGGAGCACATAGCTAAGTCCACACTTGGACCTCGGATGCCAACTCGGGGTCTTAGTCCAGGAAATACCACAACACACTATACGCTCTATACGGGAACAAGTCCCGGCCTCGGCTGTCATCGTCGATCACGAAAGGTGGTGCGCTCAAGATCCCGAGAGCTCTCCCGTCGGCCAGAATGAGCGTAAGCGCGCACCGCATGCTACCGCAAACTCTAGGGGTGCAGGGTCTAGTGGCAAGTGCGCGAGTGTTGATCCACCATGCCTAACTAAATCTCCGGATCGGTGTCACCGACATAGGGGTGTGAGACACGGACACGCGTGAACTATGTCGACTGTACCACCGCACTGAGGCTAAGGAACCGGTCGTGGTAGGCTTACACCAGAAGCGGTCCTTGCCCTAACAGTGGCAATCAAGGGCTACGGCCGAACACGCCGAGGACGTGCCGACTGCCGGGGACGAGGCAATGCCAAGTCATCATCCCGACCTTTGGGGCATTTAACGACCGCCACCCTCACCCAAGATTGCGAGGCGGCCACCGTTAGGGTTAGCTAAACCCTAACGGGATCGTGACGAGTACCATCTCGTGACGTCCTCGTCGGGGATGCAAGTTACGTTATGCATCGGCCGGATGATGCTACCTACCGAACTCTAAACCATAGCAATAATAACAATTCAATCAATGCGGTCCAATACGTGCTCAACAGATACAAGGAACCTAGCATGATACTACGAAGCAAGAACAGATATCGAACATGCCGAATGGAACAACCTAGCATGGGCTAACATGAGAAACAATACAAGAGTTCATGCCATCAGAATTGAACAGAGCACCTAGGGCTAAACATGCTAGTAATCATACACAGGCATACAAAACAACAATCACAAATATACCGCAGGCCCACACAACTCCGTGAAGAAATCCTTACCTTGGTGGGAGGCTTCTACACACAAATCCTAAGTCATGGAACAATCCCGAGCTAGCGGCGGGAACCTAACAAACCAATAATAGTCAATACCTAAAAAGTCTAAAAACAATAGAACAAAGCAAGCTCGGCTCGGGGAACTCACGCGCGCGCACGGCGACACGAGCTTGAGTCAGCTGGCGGCAAGCCGCACGGCAGGTCGGGCGCAGGCGCGCGCTACCGCACTGGCGGCAGGCTGGCGCTGCTGCGCTGCGGCGCAGGCGGCACGGACGCACGACGGACTCACGGTACGCGCGCGCAGCGCGGCGGCGTTTAGGCGGCGGCGGCGAGCAGCCGCGAAGGCGCGCGCGGGGTTGGCGGCGACGGCGCGCGCGGACGCGGCTGGCGCGTATGCGGCGGCGGCGCGGCGGCGAGCGCGCCGGCGCTGGCGTCTGGCGTCTCGCTGCAAGGCGATCCGCACGATCTGGCGAGCGATGGCGGCGCGGCGAGGCCGCTTCGCGAATCGGCGCGACTGGTGAGCGATGGGCGGCGGCGGGGCTGCTCAACAGATCTGGGCGATCCGTGCGATCGCAGGGCGATCTCGTGCGACGGGCAGGCGAGCGTCTGTCTTCTTCTTGGCTCGATCCGGCGTGCGATCTGGCCGGCTGGACGTGCGACGATGGCTGCTGGCTGGGCTTCTCTCGGCTGGCTGCAATCAACACAAACACACACAACACACCTCTTTTCACTTGGCCAAAAGCACACCAAACGGATGAGAAGAAGAAGAGGAAGATCGATACCTACCCGGAATGATGATGAACGATCCAAGGGAGCTGCAAGGATGAAGAATCGGCAAGGGCTATGGAGAGGGAGAGCTTGTGCGGCCAAGAGGAGATTTGGAGAAGAAGATGGAATAAACCTAATTTCTATTTCATTTAACCAAATGCACCAAAACTCCAAAATCCAAGGTTAACTAAGATGTGATGCAGAAAGAGCAACAAGGGCACCTAATGGCTCAATTGGCACACATCTCCACAAGCTTCCCAGGAGACCCGGGTTCAAACCCCAGCTGCAGCACAATTCCCTTTATTTTTACTTTTGCATCAAACCTTGCTCAAACCAAACCACAAACCCCTCCAAAAACCTACAAAAAACCATCCAATAATTTTAGTAACTGGAAAAGACACAAACGACCCTGACGGGATCAAATTACCAAATTACCCCTAGGGCATACCTGGAAGACCGGGAAGAAAAACCTGGGTCGTTACATTAATGAACATGTTAATGGATAGGTTTTGCTTGGTTGTTGCTCCAGTTTGCTGAACATGTTATTGGATAGGATCTTGCAGGTCATTGATGTATAAGCATGTGCTAGTGGATAGGTTTGTATGACTTGTCTGATAGGACCTGACATGTAGATTGTTGTACCCTTGATTGCACTTTCTGTTTACGGTGAATACTATATTATATGACTGTTGGCATTCTGAATGTTATTGTGCAATGTTATTGATGTTCAACTCTGTTAGCTCTAGGGTGCTTCCTCTTAGCTAGATCCTATTAGGTTGTCATCATCCAGAGGCTGAGAGTGGACCAACGTACGAGTCCCCACCGGTCGGGCTGTGAAGACAGATTCCTTACCCCCGACAACCGGGCACGGAGTAGTTACCACCCCGGCATAAGCCTAGTCTGTAACGACCCAGGTTTTCGTTCCAATTCTCCAAGTACGTTCGGTTAATTATTCAGTCGTTTGGTCGGGCCGTTAGGGCTGTTTGAGCTTCTAAGGGTGTTTTGGTCATTTGGCCTCTGGGGTATTTTGGTAATTGTTTAGGGTTTCGGTTTGTTTCCCAGACTTGTGTTGAGTTGTTATTTGTTCAGGTTCCAGGTCTGGGAGTTGTTTGGAGAGGTTTGGAGGTTGTTCGGGATTAAACAGAAAATAAGAGTTAAATGTGAGCTTGCCAGGACTCGAAGGGGGAACCTCCAAGGATACTTGGCACTTAGAGGATTTTTGGAGCATTTTAAAATAAGAAATTAAAAGAGAAAATCCTTTTCCTCCCTTCCTAAAGCCCTAGCCGATTTTTTTCCCTTGCCTATTCACCTTCTTCTCCTTCGTATTCTCCTCTCCATCTCCAAGCTCCTTGTCGAACCCATCACCTCCATCACCGAGTTGCTGCACATCGTCGCCTAAAATCCTCACGCCCCTGTCGAGCCTTGCCGCATTGTAACGACCCAGGTTTTTCTTCCCGGTCTTCCAGGTATGCCCTAGGGGTAATTTGGTAATTTGGTCGGGCCGTCATGGTCGTTTGTGTCTTTTCCAGCTACTAAAATTATTGGATGGTTTTTGTAGGTTTTTGGAGGGGTTTGTGGTTTGGTTTGAGCAAGGTTTGTTGCAAAAGTAAAAATAAAGGGAATTGTCTTTGCAGTAGGGTTTGAACCCGGGTCTCTGGGAAGCTTGTAGAGAGGTGTGCCAATTGAGCCATTAGGTGCTCTTGTTGCTCTTTTCTGCATCACATCTTAGTTAACCTTGGAGTTTGGAGTTTTGGTGCATTTGGTTAAATGAAATAGAATTAGGTTATTCCATCTTATTCTCCAAAAACACCTCTTGGCCGCCCAAGCTCTCCATCTCCATAGCCTTGCCGAGTTCTTCATCCTTGCATCTCCTTGGGTTCGATCATCATCATTCGGGTAAGTCTTCGTCTTCTTCATCTTCTCATTTGGGTGTTTGTTGGCGAATGTAAGAAAAAGGGGTGTGTGTGTGTGTGTGTTGTGCACCCGGTGAGAGGAGTGACCATCATCATCCGGCCAGCTACCGTGACGCCCAGATCGGTCGAGCCGCCACTGCCAGACGCCCAGATCGGTCGAGCCACCGCCACGACGCCCAGATCGGTCGAGCCAGCCCCGCCGCGACGCCAGACTGTCCCAGCGGCCTCGCCGTTCGCCCAAAGAAAAGAGATCGCCCGATCGCCGCCGACGCCAGAGGTCTCGCCAGCGCCGGCGCGTCCGGCCCGACGTCGCTCGCCGCGCTCGCCGTGTCCGCTTGCCGAAGCCGCTTGCGCGCGCCTTCGCTCAGAGCGTTCGCCGCGCGCGCGTCCTCGCGCGAAGTTGCTCGCCGTGTCCGCATCGCGACGCCCGGCGCCGCGCGCCGCCGCCCGACGCCCGCGCGCTTGCGCGCCCAGCGTCGTCGCCTTCGCCGCGCGCGCGCGCGTGTCCCACCTTGCCGTGCAGTAGCGCGGCCAGCGCGTGTCCGTGCCGTGCAGCAGCGCAACGGCAGCGTGTCCTCGCCGTGCCGGTAGCGCGGCCGGCGCCCAACCTTTGCCGAGCAGCTTGCTTGCGGCCCCAAGCTCGTGTCGTCGCGCGCGCGTGAGTTCCCTTTGAGCCGAGCTTGTTGTTCTATTGTTGTTTAGATATTTTAGATGCCGATTATTGTTGGTTTGCTAGGTTCCGCTCGCTAGCTCGGGATTGTTCCATGACTTAGGATTTGTGTGTAAAAGTCTTCCACCAAGGTAAGGATTTCTTCCAGGGGTGTGTGGTGGACCTGCAGTATATTTGTGATTGTTGTTTTGTATGCTGTGTATGTTTACTAGCATGTTTAGCCTAGGTGCTCGTTTCAATTCTCGATCGCATGAACTCTTGTATTGTTTCTCATGTTAGCCCATGCTAGGTTGTTCTATTCTAGCATGTTCGATATCTGTTCTTGCTTCGTAGTATCATGCTAGGTTCTTTGTATCCGATGAGCACGTATTGGACCGCATTGATTGAATCGTTATTATTGTTAAGGTTTAGAATTGAGGTAGATAGAATCATCCGGCCCGATGCATAAAGTATCTTGCATCTATGGCAAGGACGTTCGAGAGGCGATTCTCCGTCCTTGGACCCCGTGAGGGATTAGCTATCCCAATCGGTAGGCCCCGCAATCTTGGGTGAGGGTGGCAGATCGTTAAATGCCCCAACGGTCGGGATGATGACTTGGCATTGCCTCGCCCCCGGCGATCGACACGTCCTCGGCGTGTTGGCCGTAGCCCTTGATTGCCACTGTTAGGGCAAGGACCGCTTCACGGTGTAAGCCTACCACGACGGCCGGTTCCTTAGCCTCAAAGTGCGGTGGTACAGGTGACATAGTTCACGTGTCAGTCTCACACCCTATGTCGGTGACACCGATCCGAGATTTAGTTAGGCATGGTGGATCGAACACGGGCAGCTTGCCACTAGACCCGGCACCCCGAGTTTGCGTGAGCATGCGTGCGCGCTTACGCTCATTCTGGCGTGGCGATCGAGAGCTCCTCGGGATCTTGAGCGAGTGCACCTTTCGTGTATCGGACGATGAGACAGCCGAGGCGGGACTTGTTCCCGTATAGTGCGTTTAGTGTGTTGTGGTATTTTCCGGACTAAGACCACGAGATGGCATCCGAGGTCCAAGTGTGGACTTAGCTATGTGCTCCGCTCTGTGTTTGTTCTCATAGCTTGCATACATTCTTCTAGATGATCATGTATATCGTATTGTACCCCTGTTGGGGATTCTTACTGGTAATTCGTTACTCACCCTTATTACGTGGTTTTCCACGGTAATCAAGCGCGAGACAGGATGGTGAAGGAGGAGCTATGATCATGGAACTCTTTGTCATCTCTCGATTGTTTTATTTTAATTATCATGACTCTTCACTTTTTATTATTTCCCCGAATGCATGTAGACGGGCACAGAGCCCCGGGATGTTTTCTTACGTTTTATGGATTCCAAGATATTGGTACTTGTGGATTGTTTTAATGGTTTAAATAAATCTCGATCGATCAGTGTGCTTTTAGAAATGTATGTTTTGGTTGTTGAATGTTTTTCATTTTTACTTGGAATCAAAAATGTATTTTTCATAATGTCTTTTATTTTCACTACATGCATTGGGGTAAAGGCCCATTTAGAGCCCCTTTTGGGTGGGTCTTTCTGATTGGTATCAAAGCTCGAGTCATAGATTCAGAGATCGACCTTTTGTTGTAGGTCGTTTTCCATGATCATCGGCACTGACAACGGTCATCAGTACGCCTAGATTTATTGTTTTAGAAAGGAAAAGGGTTAAGAATTTTCAATACCTATCATCTAGTGTATGCCTTGTTTGGTGTTGTGGAATGGTGACAGTGTGTTTTGATTCGTTGTTGGTTTGGATGTAGATCGCCAAAGATGCTACCACCCGCATCGGGAGAGGAGGTTCGAGCAGCGGTCGAGGTATCGGGATCGGATCGTCACTGCAGGACATCGTCCCAAGCCGACATCGATGGCATTCCACCAAAGGCTCCTCTGTTACGCCTAGAGCGGGCGTTGAGGCGACCGAAGCGCCGTGAGATCGCGCTCCCGGAGCAGAGAGTTTGCCGAGTCTATGAGGGCTTTTATGGTCAGCATGTTGAGTGACCAGAGAGGCGAGAGACCTGTGCCTTGTTGGCGTGCGCAGGCGGGAAGAGTCCCGAGCCCAGATCGAGCGGTGACTCGATTGGTTCAAAGAGAGCTCAAGAGCTCCTCGGCTCCACAAGAGCAAGTAGCCCCAGAGGCGAGATATGGCAGAGGGTGCCGAGGAATTGGGTAGGTGGTTGAAGGATTTTGTGAAGTGGAAGCTTCGAGAAGTTTGATGCCACCGGTGATGCGTTAGCGGCGGCCTGTGTGGATCGCCCATTTGGAGTACACCTTCCCGATCATGGTGTGCCCCGATATTCGAGAGGCCGAGATGTGCGGCTCATGTGCTAGGAGGCACAGCGAGATGGTGGTGGGAGTCCACCTTGAGCGAGAGACCACCTGGTCTCCACCCGCTACTTGGGAGTTCTTCAAGGTGAGTTCAAGGTAAAGTTCATCGGTGATGAGGCTCGGGAGAAGATGGTGGAGCTCTTCCGGAACTCAGGCGTGGTTACGATTCCATTGAGGAATATGAGCGCAAGTTCTCGGAGTATGGATATTTTGCTCCTCGGTTGATTGCCACCCGGGTCAAGATTCGGAAGTTCATATCCGGATTGAGGCGTGGTGTTTCCCCGAGATGTCGTGGCTCGGGCCCCGACACTTATGCTAGGGCTGTCGATTAGCCACGATCTATAATGGGAAGTATCTCATTGAGCGGGTTGTTGCCGCGCTCTGTTCGGCGTCCGTCCCAGCAGGTGTGGGGCGTAAGAGGAAGTTTGACTTTTCGGGAGGGCGCGCCGCCAAGGGCGCTTTGAAGCAGAGATCGAGAGCTCCGGTCCGCTTCCAGCTCGTCGGCGCAGGAGGACCCGAGCGATTTCCGCTTGTGCTACTTGTGGGAAAGTCCACGCCGAGCTTGTCACTGGACCTAGATTGTGCTTCCGTTGTGGTAGAGAGGGTCACATGGCCCGTTTTTGTGATCACCCGGCTATGGCGGCTCGGCCAATGGCAGCAGCGAGGTCGAGTGTTTGCTACGACCGTCAGAGGCCGAGCGTCACGGATGCGTGTGGTGGTGTACGCTTCTTGTTTTAGATCATCGCGCATTTGTCTTGTTTGATTCTCGGTTCCACGCATTCATTTGTATCTCGTGTTTGTTCTTCGAGCATGCTAAGTTAAGACTAGAGCCTCTAGGTTTTGAGTTATCTGTTGCAACTCCTTCGGGAGTTAGTATGTTGGCTAGAGATAAGATTAAGGATGGCCGGATCGAGATATCCAGAGGAGAGTTGCTTGTAGGCTACGCTCATAGTTCCGCCTATGAGCGGTTTTGATGTGATTCTTGGTATGGAGTGGTTAGTCGCTAACCACGCGTTGATTGACCGCCACCGAAAGAAGTAGTGTTGAGCCTGTGTCGGCCCGACTTTTAAGTTTCGTGGAGTCCAGTGGTGGAGTTTGCCCGCCGATGGTGTCATTGTGAAAGCTCGTCGTTTGCTAGCTCATGGAGCTTGGGGCTATCTAGCCAAGTTGTGCGGGAAGAGCCGCCCTCATTTGTCTGCATTGATCAGTGCCGGTCGTGCGGGGAGTTTGCGCACGTGTTTCTCGAGGAGTTACTGGGGTTGCCCCAAAGAGAGAGGTTGACTTCATTATTGAGCTCGAGCCGAGGACCTCCCTATCTCGAAGGCTCCGTGATCGCATGGCGCCAGTGAGTTAAAGGAATCAAGATCGATTGCAGGGAGATGTTAGACCGAGGGTTCATCCGTCCAAGTGTGTCCTCGTGGGGAGCACCACCCTGTTTGTGAAAAAGAAGGATGGTTCTATGCGCTTATGTATTGATTACGCGAGCTTAATAAGGTGACAGTGAAGAATAAGTATCCTTTGCCCCGTGATCGATGATTTGTTCGATCGGCTTCAGTGGAGCTTCGTGTTCTCCAAGATAGATCCGAGATCCGGTTACCATCGATTGCGGATCGGGGATGCCGACATTCCTAAGACGACTTTGAGTCCGAGATATGGTCACTATGAGTTTGTGGTTATGTCGTTTGGATTGACCAATGCCCCACCGCGTTCATGGACATGATGGATAGGGTGTTCAAATCATTTTGGGCGGCCGTCATCGTGTTCATTGACGATATTCTCGATTTATTCGAGGTCTAAAGAAGACCATGCAGAGCATTTGAGACGAGTATTGGCGGCTTTGAGGAAAACCGGCTTTATGCGAAGTTTTCCAAATGTGATTCTGGATGGAGCGGTGGCCTTCCTAGGCCACGTGGTTTCGAGAGATGGTATAGCCGTGGACCCCGCGAAGATTGAGGCCGTGAGTTCATGGGCCAAGCCGACTTCGATTGCCGAGATTCGCACTTTCTGGTTTGGCGAGTTACTACCTGTCGGTTCGTCGAGGACTTTTTCGCTTTAGCCTCGCCTCTCACTCGTCGACGAGGAAGGGTGTCGAGTTTGTTTGGGACAAAGCAGTGTGATGAGAGCTTTGCGAGCTCAAGCGCAGCTTTGACTTCAAAGACTGTGTTGGCGATCCGGAGGGGACAGTGGTTTCGTGGTCTCTGATGATGCTTCCAAGTATGGATTAGGTTGTGTGTTGATGCAAAGACGGAAGGTCATTGCCTATGCTTCCGTCCATTTGGCCGTATGAGCAGTAACTACCCGACTCATGATATGGAGTTAGCGTGAGTGGTGTTTGCATTGAAGATTTGGAGGCATTACTGTATGGTGAGCGGATTCAGATGTTTACCGATCACCGAGCCTCAAGTATCTGTTTACTCGAAGGAGTTGAATATGAGGCGAGAGGAGATGGTTAGAGTTGGTAAAGGACTATGATGCGAGATTTTGTACCATCGGGTAAAGCCAATGTAGTGGCCGATGCTTTGAGCAGTAAAGACGTCGCACTCTGCGGCGTTGTTGAGTTCCCCAGCCAGTTTTGCGAGAGAGAGTTCGAGCGGCCGAGGTTGCGATGTTGTTGGGAGAGGTTACCGCTGTGGTAGTAGCTCGATTGCTCATTGGCCGATTCGGGCAATGGATTATAGACAGCCTGGGTTGGGTGACCCCCGCACTTAAGAGATTGGTTGTGAGTTAGTGCCTTGACGGTGACTTTGACTTTGTGTATTCCTGCATGGTGGGTTGACTTATAGAGGCCGGTTGTGTGTTCCGGGCATTGCGAGTTTCATGAGCCGAGTTGCTCTCTGAGGCCCACTGTTCCCCCTTTGCTTGGCACCGGGGTACCAAGATGTATCAGACCTTAAGCGACTTTTCGGTGGATGGGGATGAAGAGAGATGTGGCAGAGTTTGTCGGTAGGTGTCTCACTTGTCGGCAAGTGAAGGCACCCCAGCAGAGGCCAGCAGGTTTGTTGCAATGCACCGAGTGTACCCAGTGGAAATGGGAAGAGATCTCTATGGACTTTATATCTGGTTTGCCAAGGACTCGAGGAAGTTCTCTCGATTTGGGTGATAGTCGACCGTTTGACCAAGAGCGCACACTTCCTTCCGGTAGGGACACTTATACCGTGGAACAAAGGGGCGCAAATTGTTTTTGGAGCGAGATCATCCGTTATCATGGTGTGCCGGTGAGGATTGTGTCGATCGTGACTCGCGGTTCACTTTCGTTTCGAGAGCGCCCAGAAGGGTTTGGGCACAGAGTGCGATTTCAGCCTGACTTTTCACCCTCGGACGGATGGTCGATCGAGAGAGTGAATCGATTCTCGAGGATATGTTGAGGGCTTGTGTGTTGGATTTCCCAGCGATTGGGACCGATTCAGACTTGATGGAGTTTGCCTATAACAATAGTTACCAATCGGCGATTGAGATGGCTCCATTCGAGGCATTGTATGGTAAGCGTTATCGGTCCCCCGTGTTCGGGAAGAGGTTGGTGATAGACAGTGTTGGGTCCCGAAGTTACTGCAGATTGACCAATGGTGCAGTCAAGCGTAAGATTAGAGCTCGTATGTTGACATTTCAGCAGCGAGAAGAGTTACGCCGATGTTCGGCGCCGAGATTTGGAGTTTGAGGTTGGTCAAGCATGTGTTCCTTAAGGTTGCTCCGATCGTCGAGGTGTTTTGAGGTTTGCAAGCGAGGGAAGTTGAGTCCCGTTTTGTTGGTCCGTTCGAGATCCTAGAGAGGATTGGCAGAGTTGCTTACCGGTTAGCCCTACCTCCGTCACTATCGGTGCATAGTGTTTTTCATGTATCGATGTTGAGGCGATGCGTGCGCGGACCCGCCGCACATTGTGGACTTTGAGCCTTTGCGGTGAATGAGGATTTGAACTTCGAGGAGAAGCGGTGAGGATCCTTGCCTTTGAGACCAAGACGTTGCGTAATCGCGAGATTCGTTTGGTAAAGGTTCGATGGAAGAATCGGGGTTACGAGGAAGCCACTTGGGAGCGGGAAGACGAGATGAGGTTGCATTACCCCGAAATGTTGTCTGTCTTAAGGACTTTCGAGGACGAAAGTCATAAAAAGGAGGGAATATTGTAACGACCTGTGTTTTTCTTCCCTGTCTTCCGGGTATGCCCTAGGGGTAATTTGGTAATTTGGTCGGGCCGTCATGGTCGTTTGTGTCTTTTCCACTACTAAAATTATTGGATGGTTTTGTAGGTTTTGGAGGGGTTTGTGGTTTGGTTTGAGCAAGGTTTGTTGCAAAAGTAAAAATAAAGGGAATTGTGATGCACGTGGGTTTGAACCCGGTCTCGGGAAGCTTGTAGAGAGGTGTGCCAATTGAGCCATTAGGTGCTCTTGTTGCTCTTTCGCATCACATCTTAGTTAACCTTGGAGTTTGGAGTTTTGGTGCATTTGGTTAAATGAAATAGAATTAGGTTATTCCATCTTATTCTCCAAAAAACACCTCTTGGGCGCCCAAGCTCTCCATCTCCATAGCCTTGCCGAGTTCTTCATCCTTGCATCTCCTTGGGTTCGATCATCATCATTAGGGTAAGTCTTCGTCTTCTTCATCTTCTCATTTGGGTGTTTGTTGGCGAATGTAAGAAAAAGGGGTTGTGTGTGTGTGTGTGTTGTGCACCCAATGAGAGGAGCGACCATCATCCCCACCTCACCAGACGCCCAGATCGGTCGAGCCATACTGTCGCGACGCCCAGATCGGTCGAGCCAGCCCGCCAAGACGCCCGGTCGGTCGTCGAGCAGCCCGCCGCACGCCCAGACTGTCCCAGCCAGCCTCGCCGTTCGCCCAAAGAGATCGCCCGTCGCTCCAGACGCCAGAGGTCTCGCCGCGCCCGGCGCGTCCGGCCGATCGCTCGCGCGACGCCCTCGCCGTGTCCGCTTGCCGAGCTTGCTTGCCCGCGCGCTTCGCTCGACGTTCGCGCGCGCGCGCCCTCGCTGAAGTTGCTTCGCTGCCGTGTCCGCATCGCGACGCCAGCGCCGCCGCGCGCGCCGCCAGACGCCAGCGCCGCGCGCGCCGTCCGAGCTCGCGCGCGCGCGCGTGTCCTCGCTGCCGTGCGGTAGCGCAGCGGCAGCGTGTCCGTCGTCCGTGCTGGTAGCGCAGCTGGGCCAGCGTGTCCCTGCCGTGCGGTAGCGTAGCAGCGCCCAGCCTTTGCCGAAGCCAGCGCGGCTTGCGCTGAGCCCCAAGCTCGTGTCGTCGCGCGCCGCGTGAGTTCCCGAGCCGAGCTTGCTGTTCTATTGTTGTTTAGATATTTTAGATCTTGATTATTGTTGGTTTGCTAGGTTCCCGCTCGCTAGCTCGGGATTGTTCATGACTTAGGATTTGTGTGTAAAAGTCTTCCGACCAAGGTAAGGATTTCTTCTGCAGGGGTTGTGTGGACTCATGGTATATTTGTGATTGTTGTTTTGTATGCCTGTGTATGTTTACTAGCATGTTTAGCCTAGGTGCTCGTTCGAATTCTGATGGCATGAACTCTTGTATTGTTTCTCATGTTAGCCCATGCTAGGTTGTTCTATTCTAGCATGTTCGATATCTGTTCTTGCTTCGTAGTATCATGCTAGGTTCTTTGTATCCGATGAGCACGTATTGGACCGCATTGATTGAATCGTTATTATTGTTAAGGTTTAGAATTGAGGTAGATAGAATCATCGGGCCCGATGCATAAAGTATCTTGCATCTATGGCAAGGACGTTCGAGACAGTTCTCCGATCCTTGGACCCCGTGAGGGATTAGCTATCCCAATCGGTAGGCCCCGCAATCTTGGGTGAGGGTGGCGATCGTTAAATGCCCCAACGGTCGGGATGATGACTTGGCATTGCCTCGCCCCCGGCGATCGACACGTCCTCGGCGTGTTCGGCCGTAGCCCTTGATTGCCACTGTTAGGGCAAGGACCGCTTCTCGGTGTAAGCCTACCACGGCCGGTTCCTTAGCCTCAAAGTGCGGTGGTACAGCAGTGACATAGTTCACGTGTCAGTCTCACACCCTATGTCGGTGACACCGATCCGAGAGATTTAGTTAGGCATGGTGGATGAACTGGGCAGCTTGCCACTAGACCGGCACCCCGAGTTTGCGGTAGCATGCGGTGCGCGCGCTTACGCTCATTACAGCGCCGATCGGAGAGCTCCTCGGGATCTTGAGCCAGTGCACCTTTCAGTCGATCGGCAGATGATGACAGCCGAGGCCGGGACTTGTTCCGTATAGTGCGTTTAGTGTGTTGTGGTATTTTCCGGACTAAGACCACGAGATGGCATCCGAGGTCCAAGTGTGGACTTAGCTA
Organism: Sicyos edulis; assembly: GCA_036507275.1. Classification (NCBI taxonomy): domain Eukaryota; kingdom Viridiplantae; phylum Streptophyta; class Magnoliopsida; order Cucurbitales; family Cucurbitaceae; genus Sicyos; species Sicyos edulis. The sequence goes on from CM071851.1 coordinate 15,765,966, forward strand.
TGTGCTCCGCTCGTGTTTGTTCTCATAGCTTGCATACATTCTTCTAGATGATCATGTATATCGTATTGTACCCGGTTGGGGATTCTTACTGGGTAATTCGTTACTCACCCTTATTACGTGGTTTTCCACAGTGTAATCAAGGGGAGACAGGATGGTGAAGGAGGAGCTATGATCATGGAACCCGCTTGTCATCTCTCGATTGTTTTATTTTAATTATCATGACTCTTCACTTTTTATTATTTCCCCGAATGCATGTAGACAGACACAGAGCCCCGGGATGTTTTCTTACGTTTTATGGATTCCAAAGCATATTGGTACTTGTGGATTGTTTTAATGGTTTAAATAAATCTCGATCGAGTGTGCTTTTAGAAATGTATGTTTTGGTTGTTGAATGTTTCGTTTTTACTTGGAATCCGAAATGTATTTTTCATAATGTCTTTTATTTTCACTACATGCATTGGGGTAAAGGCCCATTTAGAGCCCCTTTTGGGTCGGGTCTTTACACGCATCGCTGCCTAGCCATTCCCAGGCTGTCGAGCCCCATCGCCAAGCATAACCGCAAGCAGCCCCAACGCTATCATCGCTGCCGATCCGCCCATACGCACAGCCACAACTCTACACCGCACGCACGGATTGCTTGCTCGCATAGCAAAGACACCACGCGCGCGCAGATCCGCGCCGATCCGCTGCTTGCTGACGCACCATCGCCAAGCATAACCGCTAGCGGCCCCTAACGCTATCATTGCCGATCCGCCCATACGCGACAGACCACAACTCGCACCGCGACGCACGGATTGCTTGCTCGCGATAGTAGCACACGCCCACGCTACGATCCGCGATGGCGCCGCCGCTGCCGACGCACCATCGCCCAGCCGCACGTCCTTGCAAGTAGCCCCTGCGCGCAGAAGCCTCACATTGCAGCCCTTTCGCGCGCCCAGCCGCACATCCATGCCTACCGAGACACGCTGCTGAACTGTGCATGTAACGACCCAGGTTTTCATCCCGGTCTTCCAGGTATGTAAAGACTCGACCCAAAAGGGGCTCTAAATAGGCCTTTACCCCAATGCATGCATTCAAAGGAAAGGATAATATGCAAATAAGTTTTCAGATTCCCAATTAAAACAAAACAATCAAGGTTCAATCAGAAATCAATATAGTTTGTCAAACACGCCCCTCGTCTCCAAGCACTGTTTCAAGGCAAATACATTTCCAAAACGTACACTGACGAGAGATTTATTAAAACATTTGAAACATCCTCAAATTCAATAAAGCGGGAATCCACAAAATCATTCAGAAAACATCCTAGGGGCTCGTGCGCTACATGCATTCAGGGGAAAATGAAAGACAAGAGTCATAGAAATAAAAAGTCGAGACGACAAAGACGTTCCCATGATCATAGCTCCTCCTTCACCCATCCCGCTCGCGCCATGGTTACCGAAAGATAAGTAAGGGTGAGTAACGAATTACTCAAGAAGAATCCCGATCAGGGGTACAATACGATGCACATGGTCATCTAGATGAGTGTATGCAAGCTATGAACATAAACACATAATAGAGCACATAGCTTAAGTCCACACTTGGACCTCGGATGCCAACTCGTGGTCTTAGTCAGGAATAATCCACACCACACAATACGCCCTATACGAGAACCAAGTCTCGGCCACACGACTGTCTCTCTTCGTCGTCACGAAAGGTGCACTAGCTCAAGATCCCGAGGAGCTCTCCCGGCCGGGCGCCAGAATGAGCGTAAGCATGCACCGCGTGCTCTCTGCAGACTATGGGGTGCCGGGTCTAGTGGCAAGCTGCCCATGTTCAGTCACCACGCCTAACTAAATCTCTGGATCGGTGTCACTGACATTGGGGTGTGAGACCTGGACACGTGAACTATGTCAGCCTGAACCACCGCAGACATCAGAAGGACAGAGAGCTTCACAACCGCTTGCTGTCTTGCTCAGCTAAGCACAACATCCAACTCTCCCAGAGGCAACAATAAGGGGTCCACCACATGGTGGACCGCCAACCACGAGCAAGAGAAGACTCACCCCAAACACCAAAAAAACAACTCTCAAACTCGGAAACAGGGAAGACATCCGCAGGGCAAAACCACTTGCCCACGAGCAAGGCTAACTTCTAGCAACTCAAAAACCACACCTTGGTCAACACCAAGCACCAACTTGCCACCACCGGAACCAATCCGGACTCTACTCCAAACAAACTCCACTTGCTAGCCTACCAAATCGCCAAAGAACTCACCCGAGGCTACAAACTACCCGACTCTGGCTTGCCAACTAAACTCACTACCTGGGTCTGGCTGAGCTCTGGTGAGGCTCTCCACAACTAGGGTTCTTCGGCAACCCTCGACACACACTGTCGCCTAACGGTCTAACAACCAACTACCTGAACAAACAACTCCTTTTCCCAGCATCACAACCACGCTGGCCTGCTCCAAACATCGAAACCAAAAAGACCGTAAACGCGCAGTAATGTGTCATCCTCCTACTCAAAGCATCGGCCACAATGTAGCTTCCACCTAGGGTAAGGATTCCGAGCAACACCCTTAGCAACTACGGTCAGGAACTACGCGGCTTCACTACATCCACCATTCGTTCAGCACCATCTGAACACCAACCATGAACACAAGAGGTTCCACCAACCAAGCTTAGGGTCAACTTAACAAACTTGCCTAGGCAACAACCCAACTACGAGCTCGGTATCCTTACAACCTCAACTAAAGCCTTACAACATCCACCTGGAGTCCAACTTCTCCAAGAACTGAGCACTAGTTCTCCAATGCAAACCCTACATGGTTCTGGAACTCTCGCCACTAGAACGAACTACACGAAACACACTTGTGTGCACAACTCTCAACCTTCCTTCAGAGTTCCAAGACTAACAGGTGCTTTCCAAAAGGCAACACTAACTTCTGGCAGAGATACAATCAACCAAAGGAACACCAAAAGTTCCATCTCCACACGATACTCGAAGCAGTGGCAACCTTGCTCTGCTAAAACATAACGATGCCAAACCGAACTTACTTTATACCAAGACTCTACCAAGTGCGCTTACACATAAGGCGTCCTACTCATCTCATAGGCATCCAACTCATCTCATAAGCATCCAACTCATCTCGAGAGCATCCAACTCATCTCACGGGCATCCAACTCATCTCGTGAGCATCCAACTCATCTCACGGGCATCCAACTCATGGTTCCCTATTTGGACCGAACTCGCATCTACAATGCTCACTCAACTCAGGTTTAGGCACCCGAAGGTAGTGGACCGCACTACCAACCACAAAGATCTCTTGGCCTTAGCACTAGCGTGAGACTCACACGCACTAACACTTACCAGCCGCCAACCTGCTGACTTACTCAACCCCCAGTAACACTGGGAAGAGGCTCCAGCTCCTCTCGAACATCCTTTCACTTGTGGTCCTTCGACTACCACTGAACTAGCCCTCTTGCACGACCTAAACAAGTGCATTTTCCATAAATGGATCCAATGGCTAAAGAAGTGTCTTTGAACTCCGGACGGGTCATAGAACCATCCGCTTATACCCATGCCACACTCGTGTCCGAACTGGACTTAGAGCCAAAGCGGCACACCAACCATTGCACCTCAAGTGCCACTACTACCAAATCCACATCTTACTACAAATGGGGCCAAGCAAGGTCACAACCTCAAGTGACAAAAACTATGGCGAGGCATACAAGAGCTCAACTCAAACAACCATGCCTAAGGCATCTCATCAAACCGAAGTCTCATCGCCTACTCTTGCATCTCCACATGATGCTCAACAAAACTCGCCAGCTCTCTCAACATGCGCAGCCTAGCCCTACTCTAGGGGCTCACCATAAGAAGAGTGCTCAACTCTACTGCACAACCTGGGAAACCACCAACGGATCACGTCCGATGGGAACATCGCCACGCACCTTAACCACTGTGGTTCCGACTTACTAGCCGCAAAACAACAACACTTACAGGAGAACAAGGATGTCTCAAAGAACCACCTCGAAGGCTACCAACTCTGCAGCCTACTCACTGGGCAATCAACCATCCGCTAAGGTTCAAGATCAACACCGAACTACCTGTGCTAGTCCACACTAGGACTCGCTCCACAAGCATCAACATGAGCAAAAGCCAAAGCTAACTCCTCTCCCGGAGTGGTACTCCAGGCAAAATACCTCCACCCTCTCACTAGGGAAATAATAAGTGGGCCACACGTGGCCCACGGAGTCTAACCTCTGCCTCCATCGGAACGATGTCCCAGCCAGTATCCGAATCTATCCGGATATCTCAACAAACCACAACATACACTCACACCGAGGGAAGTTGGCATGATGGCGCTCTAAACCCAAACCAACGACGAGTCGAGAACTCGCTTCGTCTCCGCTCCACAACACAAAACAAGGCATACACTAGATGAAAGGTATTGTAAATTCTTAACCCTTTTCTAAAAGCAGAAAACTTAGGCGCACTGATGACCTGTCTGAGTGCCGGTGATCATGGGAAAGACGACCTACAACAAAAGGTCGGGTCTACAAAGTCTATGACTCGAGCTCGATACCAATCAGTAAAAAGACCCACCCAAAAGGGGCTCTAAATAGGCCTTTACCCCAATGCATGCATTCAAAGGAAAGGATAATATGCAAATAAGTTTTTTGATTCCCAATTAAAACAAAACAATCAAGGTTCAATCAGAAATCAATATAGTTTTGTGAAACTCGCCCCTGTCTCCAAGCACTGTTTCAAGGCAATTACATTTCCAAAACGTACACTCTGATCAGAGATTTATTAAAACATTTGAAACATCCTCAAATTCAATAAAGCGGGAATCCACAAAATCATTCAGAAAACATCCTAGGGCTTCGTGCCCGGCTACATGCATTCAGGGGAAAATGAAAGACAAGAGTCATAGAAATAAAAAGTCAGAGACGACAAAGACGCTCCCATGATCATAGCTCCTCCTTCACCATCCGCCTCGCGCCATGGTTACCTGAAAGATAAGTAAGGGTGAGTAACGAATTACTCAAGAAGAATCCCCCGATCGGGTACAATACGATGCACATGGTCATCTAGATGAGTGTATGCAAGCTATGAACATAAACACATAATAGAGCACATAGCTTAAGTCCACACTTGGAGCTCGGATGCCAACTCAGGGTCTTAGTCCGGAATAATCCACACCACACAATACGCCCTATACGAGAACCAAGTCTCGGCCTCGGCTGTCTCATCGTCGATCACGAAAGGTGCACTAGCTCAAGATCCCGAGGAGCTCTCCCGGCCGGGCGCCAGTAATGAGCGTAAGCATGCACCGCGCGCTACCGCTGCGAACTATGGGGGTGTCGGGTCCCAGTGGCAAGTCGCCCATGTCCCGGCCACCACGCCTAACTAAATCTCAGGATCGGTGTCACCGACACATAGGGTGTGAGACTCGACACGTGAACTATGTCACCAACCACCGCACTTTGAGGTTAAGGAACCGGCCGTGGTAGGCTTACACCAGAAGCGGTCCTTGCCCTAACAGTGGCAATCAAGGGGTACGCCGAACACGCCGAGGACGTGCCGATCGTCGGGACGAGGCAATGCCAAGTCATCATCCCGACCGTTGGGGCATTTAACACCGCCACCCTCACCCAAGATTGCAGTGGCCTACCGGTCGGGTTAGCTAAACCCTAACGGGGTCCGAGGGACGAGAAGCTGTCTCGACGCCCCCGCCATGGATGCAAGATACTTTATGCATCGTGCCCGGATGATGCTACCTACCTACACTTTAACCTATCATATCAATAACATACAATCCAATACGTGCTCAACAGATACAACGAACCTAGCATGGTACTACGAAGCAAGAACAGATATGAGCATGCTAGAACGGAACAACCTAGCATGGGCTAACATGAGAGAACAACATACGAAGTCATGCTAGTCGTGAATTGCACAGAGCACCTAAACTATACATGCCGATAATCACAAACAAACATACAAACAACAATCACATAGAACATCGCAGGTCCACACAACTCCTGTGAAGAGATCCTTACCGGGCCGGGAGGCAACTACACACAAAAATCCTAAGTCGCGATCGATCCCGAGCTAGCTAACGAGAACCTAACAAACACAATAATAATCACAATCCATAGGCCTAAACATAATAAAATAAACAAGGCTTGGCTCAGGAGCAACTCACGCGGCGCGGCTGACACGCTGGACGGCAGACAAAGATGGCGAGGCTCGCTGGCTTTGGCGCTGATGGCGGCGGTGGGTCGGGCGCTGGGCGCTGACAGGCGCAGATGGGCGGCAGAGCTGGGCGCACGCGCGCGCGCGGACGGCCGGCTGGCGCAGGCGCACGGGCGCGGACAAGCTGGAAGCGGACGGACACGCCGCTGGCGGCGCGGGCCGACGAGCGCTCGACGCGCGATTCTCGCCGCCGCAGGGGCTCGGCAGGCGACCGGCTGGCGAGATCTGGCCGCGATAGGCCGCTCGGGGGCGTCATTGGCCGCGATGTAGGCTGTCTCGGAGCGTTTACCTGGCCGCGACAGCAGGCCGCTCGAAGGCTCATTGGGCCGCGATGGGCCGCTCGAAAGCGCTCGTCTGGCTCGGCCGAGCGACAGCCGCTCGATGGCACCGCAGGGCGATGGAGCCGGGCGACTCCGCGATCCGGGCTTCTTCTTTGCGTGCGATCTGGCCGGCTGGGGCCGCGACGGTGGGCCGGGCTGGGGTCGCTCTCTCGGCAGCCGCAAACAAACATACACACACAACCACACTCTTCGATTTACATTCGGCAAAGCAAGAACTCAAATCGGAGAAGACGAAGAGACGAAGAAACTTACCCGGAAAGACGATCGAACCACGGGGCTGCAAAGGGGATGAAAATCGGCTTGGAGCTTGGGAGGGGAAAGCTTGTGCGGCCAAGAGGTGATTTGGAGAAGAAGATGGAATAAACCTAATTTCTTTTCATTTAACCAAAATCACAAAACTCCAAAGATCCAAGGGTAACTAAGATATGACGCGGAAAGAGTAACAAGAGCTCTCCATAGCTCAACTGGCATGCATCCTCTCAGGCTTTTCCGGAGACCCGGGTTCGAATCCCAGCTGCAACACAAATTCCTTTATTTTTACTTTTGCATCCACCCATGCTCAAACCAAACCACAAAGCCTAAAAACCTTCATAAATCCATCCAATAATTTTAGCAATCGAAAAGACGTAAACGGCCCCGATGGCCCGACCAAATTACCAAAATACCCCTCTAGGCGCACTGGAAGATCGGGATGAAAACACGGGTCGTTATGAGATACTTTCCATCATAAATAGTTGCCAATCGCATCGCCTTGGCAAAAGTCTCCGGGCTGTGTTCTAACATCCCGAGACACTCTCTCGCCTCGCACTGCAATAAACTTCCCGATCTTCACTCAGAGTAGCAATCAATCGCGGTGCGAAGTACCCATACTCCGAAAACTTTCTCTCATACACCTCGATTGGGTGGACCCGCTAAGGTTCAAAAACAGCTCAATCATCTTTTCTTGGGCTTCTTCATCGATAAATTTTGCCTTGAACTCACCTTGAAGAATTCCTGTGTGGCGTGGGGAGACCCAGCCTGTCTCTCACTCAAGGTGGAATCCCACCACCACTTAGTCTGCTCCAGCTAACGCATGAGCTGCACATCGAGCTCCGGCTGCACCTCGAGACAAGCCATTACCATAAAAGTATACTCTAGCTCGGCAATCCACCGGCCGCCACGGTGGTTCTCGGGGGCACTAAACTTCTCCGGCTTCCATTTGACGAAATCTTTTAGCCACTTGCCCAAATCCTCGCACCTTCCGCCACAACGGCCTCGTTCACAATTGGCTCCTACCGAGTGGCGATCGGGTGGCACTCGCAGATCCCTCTCATTGAACTAACTTTCGGTCACCGCTCTATCCGAATCCGAGACTCCTCCTGCGTGCGTGAAAGCAGAGCTCGCGTCTCACCCCGCCGCGGCCCTCTCGGTCGACAAAGAACCCAACCATAAGAGCCCTCATGGACTCCACAAAAGCAACTCCTGCAGCCTCCCGAGGCCGAAGTTGCCTCCACGCCTCACCAGGGCAACATGTGCCAGAATGGCTCGTAGGCGGCCTAACATCGCGATCCGCTTGGGACGACGTCCCTCCCGTGTCGGAATCAATACGAATGCCCGGGCTGGTCGGGCTCGAGCCTCCCCGCTCTACGAGTGACAGCATAACGACAATCTACACCCAAACGAACAATGAATCGTAACTCGCTTTTTCCCGGCTCCTCAACAAGAAGTCATATACATGCAAGGTGCAAACGGTATTGTAATTCTTAACCCTTAACCTTAAACTTTCGGACATACCGATGGTCGGAGCGCTGATGATCATGGAAAACAACCTACAATCGCAGTCGATCCTACGTAACCTATAACTCGGGCTCGATACCAACCGTAAGGACCCAACCCAAAAGAAACGGTCTCTAACCTAGATCCTTACTTAGCATGCATGTCTAGGAATGTAAAACGTCATTGAGTTTGAAATTTAAATCCTTGAAGTAAGTACATTCAAAACAAAGAAAATATAATTCCATTTAAAATAAACAGGTAGATGATCGATCAAGATTTCTTTAAAAACAAATCAAGGGAAACGGTACGAGAAACATAAAATAGGTTTTGAGTACTTTTCCTAGGGACTCAAGTCCCACTACATGCTAAATCATAAGAAAAAATAAAAGAACATGCATCCCGAGTCACTATCCATGATCATCCAAAGAGCCTCCTCCTAGCCATCCCGCCGATGTCCCAAGTTACCTGGTGGAAAACCACAGAAAATAAGGGTGAGCAACGAGTTACTCAGTAAGAATCCCCAACCGGGGTACAATACGAAACATATCATTTAGCACACGGACATGCAACCATGCAATGAATCAGAGCAAACAGATGGGTCAACAGAACGTCACTCTTGGGGCTTGCCTAATCGAGGCTTACAGCTACCAACTACCCTAGGTTCCACACCTGGGTGTCCTTCGAGACCTACACAACCTAGGACTCAGTGTTGCCCATCGGGGACTTATACACCTAGGATGCCCATCGGGGTCTTACACCTCCCACTCAGTGATGCCCATCGGGGTCTTATACACCTAGGATGCCTATCGGGGTCTTACACCTCCAACTCAGTGATGCCCATCGGGGTCTTATACACCTAGGATGCCCATCGGGTCTTACACCTCCAACTCAGTGATGCCCATCGGGGTCTTATACACCTAGGATGCCCATCGGGGTCTTACACCTCCAACTCAGTGATGCCCATCGGGGTCTTATACACCTAGGATGCCCATCGGGTCTTACACCTCCAACTCAGTGATGCCCATCGGGGTCTTATACACCTAGGATGCCCATCGGGTCTTACACCTCCAACTCGGTGATGCCCATCGGGACTTATACACCTAGGATGCCCACCGGTCTTACACCTCCAACTCGGTGATGCCCATCGGGTCTTATACACCTAGGATGCCCATCGGGTCTTACACCTCCAACTCGGTTGATGCCCATCGGGACTTATACACCTAGGATGCCCATCGGGTCTTACACCTCCAACCGAGTGATGCCCATCGGGGACTTATACACCTAGGATGCCCATCGGGGTCTTACACCTCCAACTCAGTGATGCCCATCGGGGATTTATACACCTAGGATGCCCATCGGGGTCTTACACCTCCGGATGTCCATCGGGGCCTTCCCTGAGCGGGACTCACTAGTTACCTCTACAATCTCTTACACTATACATCATCCATCAATTCCTAGCATGGCACTAACAGGATAACGTGGTCACGGTTATGCCGAGACTATTTAACCCCTAGCATGAAACTAACAGGATATATCAGGAATCACAAGCGCAAAACCATCTGAAAACAAGAAAGAACAAGCAACCTATCCACTAGCAGTTTCATACAAACACAACACATAGCATGCTATCAAGTATTCGCAGGGTCCACACAACCCCGGTAAGAAATCCTTACCTGGAAGTGAATAGAACCAACGATCAGCAGATGACTCTCGAGCTTCTAAGAGAACCCGACAACCTAAGCAAGTAATAAAATCAACCTAATTAACCAACAGCAGCTAAAAATAACATAAAGTCCAAAGGGTCAGTCTCGGGAATTTACCAACCGAGAAGACACACGTCTCGGCAGCAAGAAGCAAGAACGACGCTGCTGGCGCGGCAGGGGCGCTGGCACTGGGCGCTGGCGCTGGCACTGGCTCGGGCGCACGGTCAAGGCGCCGGGACGATGGCGATGTGTGCGGGCGACTGGCTGGCCGCAGGCAGCGCGGAACGAGCGACATGTTGGGGACGCGCGGCGAAGCGGGGCGACGCGGTGGACGGACGAACGACGCGGTGGTGCGCGGTCGTGCGGATGCGGCCGACAGAGAGCGATGCGGGCGGCTATTTGGGCGCTGACGGCGGCGGCGACGGCGACGCTGGGACGCGGCGCGCGGCGGTGGCGGTGAGCGACGCTGACTCATTGGTCGGGCTGATCGGTGCGGGGCGAGGGTCGGCAGGGCGACGGCGACGAGCGGCGATGGCGCGCGGGTGTGGTGAGAGGGTTTGCGAGAGGAGTGTTTTTCTTTCTTTTTTTTTTTTTTTCCTTTCTTCCTCAAATTAAATAAGCTTGGAAATCTAAAATTCCCTTCCCAAGGCTTTCCTCCTTCAAACCCAAGTTGACGCATTTATTTTCCTTAATTAATTCCAAACTCCCATCTCTCTTTGAGGTCGAGGGTTCGAGTCCTCCAAAAACATCTTTTAAACCTTATTTTATATTTAACTAAAATCCGGGCTGTTACAGTGGCCTAGTTAGATAGCAACAGGGCTTTGCCAGTTGAGCTACAAGTAGATCTTGATACTCATTCTGCAGGAATATTGTTTTGACCTTGGTTGCCGCCCCAACTTAAGTGAGTTTAATTAAAAATAGGTTTTATTTTATTTCCTCCCAAAAAGAAAAGACCTAGCAGCACGCCTCTTCTCCCATTTGCGATTTCTCCCGTGGGTTTTCTCTCTTGTCGTGCGACTTCTTCATCCCGAGCCCGAGCTCAATCGTCCGATCGATCTCCTCCCGGGTAAGTCTTTTTCCTTGTCGATTTCTATCCTAGGGATTTTGTTGGTTTCTTTGTTGGCCGTTTGTGAATGTTGTTTGGTTCGTTGACTTGTGTAGCCGAGAAACCCGAGCCCGAGCTCCGTCGTCCTATCGACCTCTCCTTCTAGGTAAGTCTTCTCCTTGCCGAATCTAGCCTAGGGTTTGTTTCCTTGTTGATTTCGACCAAGATTTGTGCAAGTTATGGCCGAATCCCTTGCTTGGCCGAGAGGAATGGTTGTTGTCGTTTGAGTTGGTTTTTGTGTGTTTGTTTGTTGTGTGCAACCCCAGATTCGCATGAATTCAAGCCGAGAAGCAAGCCCTTGCAGCAAGCACCCTAGCCAAGACTACCCCTAGCCCTATCCCTAGCCGAGAGGCACTCAAATCCTAGTCTAGTCGCAAACCCTCACCTAGCCGCAATCATCTTGGCCTTGTGTTGCCGCGAGCCTTGTCCCTTGCCGAGGCTACTTCTTGCCAAGATCTTTGCTGAGCCGAGACTTCATCCTTGCTAGTTGGTCGAGACACCCCTTACCTGGGCATCCGTTTTGGTGTTGGTACCTTCCCGACCTAACTTGTTAGTTAGTTAACTATAGTTATATGTACTTGATTGTTAGGTTTCCGTTAGCTACCTCGTGTTCGTTTGCAGCTCAAGGATTACGTTGTGTTTGTTACCCTCCGACCCAGGTAAGGATTTCTTACCGGAGTTGTGTGGGCCCTGTGATATTTCTATGATTGTTGTTTGTATGTCTGCTTATGATTACCAGCATGTTTAGTTATTTGGTGCTTTGTTCTGAATTCTGACTGGCATGAATTCTCGTGATTATTCTCATGTTAGTTCCATGCTAGGTTGTTCTGTTCTGGCATGTTCGTATTTTGTTCTTTTTTCGTAGTACCATGCTAGGTTTGTTGATTCTGCTGAGCACGTGTTAGTATGTTTATTGTTAGCTGTTTATAGCATAGTGTCATGATAGGTAGCATCATCTGGGCGAGGGTGCATAACGTAACTTGCATCCGTGGCAGGGACGCGCGAGGCAGTACTCCATCCTTGATCCGTCGTTAGGGTTTAGCTAACCCTAACGGCAGCCCAGTCGTAATCTTGGGTGAGGGTGGCAGACTGTTAAATGGCCCAACGGTCGGGGGAATGACGAGGCATTGCCTTGTCCCCGACAGTCGACACGACCTCAGCGTGTCGACAGTAGCCCTTAATGACCAACTGATAGGGCAAGGACCGATCTCTGGTGTAAGCCTACCACGGACGGTTTCTTAGCCTCAGGTGCGGTGGTACAGGCTGACATAGTCATAGTGTCCTGGTCTCACACCACTATCTTCAGTGACACCAATCCAGAGATTCTTTCAGGCATGCGTACTGAACCAGGGTAGCTTGCCCGAGACCCAGCACCTCCCTGGTTTGAAGCAGCATGCGGTGTGCGTTCACGCTCATTACAGCGCCGACTGGAGAGCTCCTCGGGATCTTGAGTTTAGTGCACCTTTCGTATAGTCAGTATAACAGAAAAGCTGAGGCCGAGACTAGTTTCTCGTAGAGTTCTGAGTTTTAAGATAACTCTAGGAGTAAGACCGTAAGATGGCATCCGTTTATAGTTATGTATGGATTAAAGAAAAGTGCTCTATTCAGTGTTTGTATTTATAGCATGCATACATTCTACTAGATGACCAGTTGTATCGTATTGTACCCCGATTGGGGATTCTTACTGAGTAATTCGTTACTCACCCTTACTTTTGTGGTTTCCACAGGTAATCAAAGCGCGAGACCGGTTGGCTGAAGGAGGAGCTGCTGATCATGGAATCCTGCTGTTTTATCTCTGAGTCTTATGTTACAGATTTTTCTTTATATATTCTTGAATGCATGTAGTTAGGGCACGAAGCCCTTAGGATGTTTTGGTTGTATCTGGATTCTGTCTTTTCATTGAAATGATTTGAAACTGAATGTTTGAAATAAATCTCTGATCAGAGTACGTTTTGAATTATTTATAGCTTGGAACAGGTGCTTGGAAACAGGGACAAGTTTCAGGATGTTTTTATGCTTTCTAGTTTAATGGATGATTGAAAGTTTTAAATTTATACAGAATCTGGATGCCAATCTTGCATAACTTGTTTAGGTTTTAAAAGCATGCATTGAAGTAAAGGCCTAGGTTAGAAGCTCTTTCGGGTCGGGTCCTTACAGTGCCGCACGCGCATTGGCCATGAGCTGCACCTGCCGTACACCCGCCGAGGCTGCAAGCTTGTTCGCCGCACCCTGCCTTGCCACCGAGCCTAGCTGCTAAGCTTGAGCTTCTCGGTTTTGGGTAAAACCCTAATCCCGAGGTTGTTTGATGTTATTTTTCGATTCGTTGCCTAGGAAATAATTTGTGTTGTGTGACTTTTATTGTTAGATTATTTGTGTTATTCCTACAGCTCGAGAGCACCTCTCGGTGGTCATCTTTTTCCCCTCGGTGCAACAGGTTGTTTGAATGTTCTGTTCTGTCATGTATGCCCTGTCTTCCTGAATATTGTGTTTATGCTCGTTCTGATTGCTAGGGCTTGGCATGTAGTTTAGTGTACTTTATTGTTGCACTCTCCTATTTAATAACTGTTCAGTATGTCTGCAAATACTCTATTGATTATAAGCTAGTTGGATGTTGGACCCTGATAGCTCTAGGCTGCCCAGAGTGTTAGAGTTTATTAAGGTGTCCCGAGTGATAGTCGAGTTGCGTGCTAGCTCGTTTTGGCTCCGGACTCGCCCAGTTACGTGCGGTCCAAGTCTTGCCCAGTTGCCTGCAGTCTATGATCTTCTAGGTTTGAGTTGATCCACGGTTTTGCCCAGTGGCGTGCCACTCGAGCCTATTTTCGGACTCACCCAGTTGCGTGCGGTCCCTAATCGACCCAGTTACGTTGTTGATCCAGATTGGCCCACTGGCGTTGCCAATCTAGGGTTTGGACCAGTTACGTGCCACCCGACTATGCTTAGGACTAGCCCAGTGATGTGGTGTTCATTGACAGCCAAGTTTGAGCTGTATCAGGGTTGAGCCCAGTTGCGTGCTGCCCGACATAGTAAGGACAAGCCCAGTAGCGTGCTGTCCCAATTACCCCAGTAGCGTGCTAACCTAGTGTTGTCTTAGAGATAGACATTCCAGAGACCGATGTCACTTAGGTTGTCCTCCTGTCTATTCAACCCAGTGGCATGCTGACCCTGCTCGACACTTGTTGTGCATTATTGTTTGAGACTGCTTTTATGTAAATTGATGTTTGCTTGTATCCTAAGATGTTAAATGATTCGTCTTGCATAATGTACCCCGGTTGGGGGATCCTTACTGAGTGCAATTGTACTCACCCTTTCTGTGGTTTTTCCACCAGGTAACTTGGCACAACATCGAGGTGGCTAGAGGAGAAGCTAGTTAGTCATGGGGACGAGTCCGTTGCATCTGCTGTCCTTCATTGCATCTTTATTTCTGAAGGACTTTTAATTATGTTGTAATGGATTTTTATATACTCTGGCTAGAGGCTAATTGTTTTAATGACTTTTACTTGAATATTTGAAATTTTAAATATTTTTAATGAGATGCATGTTTTCAAATCTTTTATGTTTAAGAATTCAAAAAAAAAAAAACTTTTATGTTTAAGATTAATGAATTTTGAGTCTCGGCATTTAGTAAAGGTCACTTATGACCATTTAGAGTCAAGTCTTTACATAGTCTATGGCCTGCTAAAGCGGGGTCCTTTCCTTGGTGCAAGCTTGCCTTGGGACAACCTTAGCTTCAGGCGTTGGGGTAAGTCAGGCTACCACAATATGGTGTCGTGGGCCTCCCGCCTGTTGTGGATTAGTGGTCACCATTCCGAGTCTTAGGCATGCGTACCTGGACCGACATAGTTTGCATAGGCCTGCATTTATTCGGTTTGCAACAGCATGTGGTGTGCGCGTATGTGCATTAGATGTCGGGAGGAGAGCTCCATCGGGCTAGTGTATCAGTACACCTTTCCTTTCCGTCTAGAGCCAGACACTTGGGTACTCTCCCAAGTGTCCCAGGATTTGCATAGTGAGCTGATCATGATAGTTGAGAGATAGAGACTCTCGAGATTCTGGGGGTTATATTGATAACCCATTTGGAGATCCACAGTGGATCATTTAGCCGAGAGATAAAGTGTAAAGACCCGACATTAAATGGTCCTAAATGGCCTTTACTCGACAATGCTTTTTCAAACATGTGGCTTAAATTAGAATAAAAACAACCACTTCATAAATAATTCAAATCCAAAATGCTTAAGTTTAAAACAAGGAAAACAGTTTCAGCCTCTAGCTAGAGTATAAACAAAATAGTTACAAAAGTTCCATAAAACATTCCAACAAGACAAGTCTATAAACTAAAATTAATTCATGCAACAGACTCTCCCATGATCATACAGCTCTTCCTCTAGCCACCTCGATGCTGTGCCAAGTTACCTGGTGGAAAACAACCACCGAAAGGGTGAGTATAAAAGCACTCAGTAAGAATCCCCCAACCAAGGTACAATACGCAAGACACATCATCTAGCAACCTAGCATACAAGCACAACAAACATCTAAAAAAGGCAGTCTCATACAAGTTCAGACAACAAGTCTCAAGCAGGGTCAGCACACACTGGGCTGACTAAATAGGATGTAACGGCCCAGATTTTTGTTTCAATTCCCCAGGTATGTTCGGTTAGTTTTTCGGTTGTTCGAGTGGGCCGTTAGGGCTGTTTAAGTCTTTTGGTTAAGCTTGGAGATTTATTTCAGTTGCAGGTTCCTCGTCCCGGAGATGTTTAGAGAGGTTCTGTGGCCTTGGAATAAAAAGAGAAATTAAAAAGAAAGAGGTGTTCTAGCCAGGGCTCGAACCTGGGTTGGTTTAGCTAAAGTTGTTTGCAAAAAAAGCGTCTCGGTTGAGCCAATGTTAGAAGGTATGTTTTTGTTTCGATTATCAATTCATTTGAACCTTGATTGTTTGGAGTTAGGAGTTAAATGAAAAAGGATTTTTTACATTTTGTCTGTGTTGGATCCGTACAGAAGAAAGAATCGTCTCCCTTTTGCGATCTCCCTTTGCGTTTCCCCTTGCGATCTCCTAGCAATCTCCCAATCGATCAACCTCTTGGGAAAAGCAGCCTCAATTGCCGATCTCTCTTCCTCCCCTTGTCGATTCCCTCTCCTTCTTCCTTCTCCCTTGGCCGAGGTCACCAAGCAGCCTCAATCGCCATCACCATTCCCATTCTTCACATTTCCTCTTGCCGCAAGCCCTAGCCAAAAAGCCTTGGCCGAGACCTCTTCCCCTTTTCTACAATCACGTCGTGAGCACCCTAGCCGGGATTCCCGTTGGTTTTAATAACCGAAGGTTGCTGCCAAGATTCGAGAGGTGTGTTTTATCTCCTAGTTGAGATTAATCGATTCTTGTTTGGTTGTGTCATAATCGAAGGCTTTGTTGTTGTGTATGTCAAGCTTTAGCCGATTGCATTGTGCCGCACTGCCCTACACCTACCAGCCTTGCTGTCGAAACCACACCACCATCATCCCACCTTGCCGCAAGCTCCTCCAAGCTGAATTCCAGGGAGAGCCGCATTCTTTCTTGTGCATCCTTGCTGGCCGATAAGACCTTGCTGCCGAGGTGAGTCCCTGTTAGCCCTAGCCATGAGCCAAGGTTGGGTTGTTTAGTTTTGTTGCTTGCTCCTTGGCCGAGAGCAAATGGTGTGTGTGTGTTTGTGTTGTTGAGGTGCCTAGCCGAGAGCTGCCTTGTCGGGAGTGGAGACTTGCCTAGCCTTGGACGAGACCTAGCCTTGCCGAGAGCACCTGTTTGGCCGAGTGGTTGTCCTGAGCACCTGTTCGGGATTCTGTAAACTCTAATCTTAGTTTGGTTTAGCTGTTTAGTCTTGTTTAGTTAGTTCGGTTAGTAATAGCATGTTCAGTTATGTGATAGGTTACTTGTAGCTAGGTTTGGTGATCTATAGCTCAAGGAGCAAATTGTGTGTGTTCGTTCTGCTTGTTTTCAGGTAAGGATTCCTTACCGAGGGTTGTGTTGACCCTGTGTGCATCATGACTGGTACTTTTATATGTTTGACTGTTATGAGCATGTTAGTGGATAGGTTTCTTGTTTGTGAATGAGCATGTTATGATTATTATCCTGTCCTGTTTTGCTAGCATGTATGATATTCCTGTGACATGTTAGTACCATGATAGGTTATTCTCTGGCATGCATTCCCATTGTTATCTGTTGAGCATGTTTGGCCTGTTAAGGCACGGGGCGGGACTCTTAGTTAGACTTGTTAGGGTTGTCATCATCCAGAGGCTGAGAGTGGACATAAAGTAAGTTGTCCCCACCGGCTGGGATCGCGAGTTGCACGATGTATGATGCTTCCACCCCGGTAGCCGGTACGGATTAGCTCCCGTATCGACATAAGCCTAGTTTGTAGCCTGCTACAGCGAAACCCAGCAGATGGTGTAAGCTTGCCGTGGCCGGGTCTTAGCTTTTGGTGTGCGGTGGTCTTATGCTGCTTATAGTTGAGTGTCGAGGACCTCACACTGCTGTTTGTTTAGTGACACTGCTCCGAGTCATAGGCATGCGTACCTGGACCGGGGTAGCACGTTTAGGTCCCACGTCCTTACACAGTTTGTAGTAGCATGCGGTGTGAGCGCACGGGCATTAGGCATCGGGAGGAGAACTCCCCCGGGATAATGCTTACAGTACACCATTCCATTTCGAGTCTAGAGCCAGACACCGGGTACTCTCCCGTGTGTCCAAGACCAGTTTGGAGAGCTGGTCAACAGTTTGGACATAACTTATCTTGTCCTAGTGATTGGACATTCGTGTCCCAATTGTTTGGACCTTCGGGTCCCAATATTTGGACAGTGATGTCACAGTTTCAGGATCAGTTGTTGAGTTGATCATTTGGCCGGTGGTAAGAGATCTCAATGATTCAAGAGTCTCTTGGTTGACTCAAAGGTTTGATCTGTGTTGGTAGCGGTTGTATGTATACTAGTATGCTGTATGATTGATGTTCGTATTGTACCCCGGTTAGGGATTCTTATTGAGTATGTTTGTACTCACCTTTATTTTCTGTGGTTTTCCACCAGGTAACTTGGGACAGCGACTAGACGACTAGAGGAGTGGCTGCTCGATCATGGGACTCCGCCAGCAAACTCTGCTTACCTTGTTTTATTTACTTTATTGTTATCAACATGCATTGGGCGCGGAGCCCTAGGACTTTATTATTTGGAACTTGTTAATTTGTTGTTGGATTTTCTGGATGTTTAAACAGTCTGATGAGTTTTATCTGGATTTGTTTTAGACACTTGGATTTGTTATGATTTTAAAGATGTTTGATTTGAAATAAACTCTTGCCAGGGTTGCTCTATACTTTACAAGTTTGAATAAATGTTTTTTTTTTAACAGGTTCTAGGTTTTGAACTGATTTATACAAGAACTATGTTACGTTTTTTGTATTGATTTTACCGTTTTTATTATGCATGCTGAGTAAGAATCCATTTCGTACCATGTTTTGGGTCGGGTTCTTACACTGGAGAACTAACTAAGTGACCTCGGGAACTCGAGAGTCTCTAGCTCTAAGACAAACTTGGTCAGCATACACTGGGCCAACCTGGACAGCACACACTAGGCTTGTCCTTAACATGCTCGGGCAGCACACACTGGGCTAAACCCTGGATCAGCTAACACCTGGTTAATCATGGACCGCACACCATTAGGCTAGTCCTGAACACAAGCTCGGGTAGCACACACTGAGCTAACCCTGGATCAGCTCACACTTGGCTAATCTTAGACCGCACACCACTGGGCTAGTCTTTGAACAGCACACACTGGGCTTGTTTTGAGCAAACCGAGTCAGCACACACTGGGCCAACCCGAGACGACCCTAACAAGATCTAACAAAGATGGAGTACCCTAGAGCTAACAGAGTTCAACATCTAACATTGCACATCAAGACAAGGTATCACAATCCTAACGAGCAGTTTGTTTAATTAGAAAAGTGCAACCAAAAGGGTACAACATTCTACATGCCAAGTCCTAACAGGAAGAACATACATTTCCTATCCACTAGCATGTTTTATTGGAGACATTCAAG
Organism: Sicyos edulis; assembly: GCA_036507275.1. NCBI lineage: Eukaryota > Viridiplantae > Streptophyta > Magnoliopsida > Cucurbitales > Cucurbitaceae > Sicyos > Sicyos edulis. The sequence continues at coordinate 15,785,167 of CM071851.1, forward strand.
AACATAGCATAGTCAATAGCATCACAACATTAAGACAACCTGCAGAGCCTATCCACTAACATTCTTTCCAACCAGACATAGTAAATAAAACCTATCCACTAAGCATGCATAACAAATAGATAAAATAACCAGGAGCTATAAAAGCCAAGCGCAGGGTTCACACAACCCCAGCAAGGAACCCTTACCTGAAAAACAGAGACAAACAATTCTACAAGGATTTGCTCCTCGAGCTGCAGGATCAACACAAAAAACCTAGTAGATAAATATTGTAATCAATAAAAAGTCCTAATCAATCGTTCAGTAAACAATTAACACAAAAGTCCAGGGAACTAGGATTTCAAGGGCTCAAGGCTCTCGGCAGTACAGCATGCGGGCGAAGAGGTTCAGCGGTTGGTGCAGCAGCGGGTGCGAAGAGGCAGCGCGCAGACTCGAGGCGTGCGATGCGAAACTGGCATTCGCGACTAGGCTGCTCGACGGAACGTCTCGGTGCTTCGGGCTTGGATCAGCATCTCGGTGCGCAGCGGTCGAATGTCTTGGTTTGCAATCGCAAGGAATACGATCGCTAGAGCGTGTTGCTGCTTGGGGGAGCGGCAGCGGGCGTGGCATACGGCTGTGCTCTGCTGCGGATGCGAACGAAGGGAGGCGGCATGTGCGGGCCTGCTTGGCGGTGGCTTGGTGATGGAGCTTGGATTTTGGGTGATGGATTCGGTAATGAAGGGAGATGAGAGAGGGATCGACCAAATGAAGGAGAAGGAGAGGAGATGAAGGGGTCGGCTAAGGCATATGGATCGACCAAACAATTACCCTTTATCTTTTTATTTTTAATTCTTATTTAATCTCCAAAAAGGCCAAGTGTCAAAAGGTGAGCCTCCCTTCGAGTCCCAGCAGCAACACTTTATTTTTCTTATTTTCCTCTTTTAACTGAATGAACTCCAAACCTCTAGAAAGTAATCCCAACCCGAGAACCTGAAATCGAAACACAAAACCAACTCAGCAAAAGACAGGAACAACCCAGAAACCCTGGATAATTACAAAACTACCCACGAAGGCCAAATTACCAGAATGCCCCTGAAGGCTTAAACTGCCCTAACGACCCAACCAGACAACTGAATAAACTACCGAACGTACCTGGAAAACTAGAACGAAAACCTGGGCCATTACATAGAGACTCTTTCCGGGCAGTTGGGACCAGCATCTATACTTGATGAAGTTTGCTTACAATAATAGTTTCTAGGGGATGTTCAGATGGCTCTGTTTGAGGCCTTGTATGGTAAACGTTATAGATTCTTAGTGTTCTGGGAAGGTTGGTGACTGACAGGTTTTGGGTTCTGAGTTGTTACAAACGACTAACGATGCCATTAAGAAAATCAGAGCTCGTATGTTGATAGCGTAGAGTAGGTAGAAAAGCTACGCTCATGTTCGACATAGAGACTTAGAGTTTGAGGTTGGTCAGACGTATTTCTGAAAGTGGCACAGATGCGTGGATTGTTTTAGGTTTGGTAAGCATGGGAAGTTGAGTCCCAAGTTTGTGGACCTCTTTGAGATCCTTGAGCGATTGGTTCAGTTGCTTACTGTTGGGACGAAATATCACACAAAAATAAATTATGAATAATGGATGGATGATAACGTGGCTCAGGTTGAGCTTCGCCTAAGCGAAGTGGTGAATTGAAATTAAGCAAGATGTGTGTTGTATTTCACCAAGTTGTGCAAGTATACACAACCTTGTTGTAGCAAGTTCTACTAAGTAAAAGTTATTCTCCACAGGGACTTCTGAGATGTTGAATTTGTTTTCATGCGAAAGCGGAAGTTAAACACTGTGATGAAAAGAGAATTGTAGAAAGCAGTGCACAATACTAACACGATTTACTATCAAGTTGAAAGAGTATCAGAAGGGTTGGGTTTCGGGCTTTGCTTAGACGAAGCAATTAGCGAAACACTTCGTTAACGGCTGGGTCTTAAGTTCTCTCGAACTTCAACAACAGCTCTCTCGAGCACTTAGTTCTCTCTCTCGAGTGAAACAATGGAAATGACCACTGTCAACTAGCTGCGATTCCTATCTCTAGTATTCGCTATTCGAGCCATGCATACAAGTTCCCTCTGTCCTTGTCTCTTGACTTAGCACAGAGTTCATGCAAAGATTTAGAAGTAAAATGAATGATCAGTGAAGCTCGCATGCAAACTCTTACTCTGCTAATGACTTCGATTACGCGAGTCCCTATTTCCTTTTTCCTTTCGACAACTGGTTTAGCTACTCATTATCAGAAAGAAATGCATTGCAAAAATGAAATAAGATGCTGAAATTACTACGAAGTCGATTACAGAAGAATTCAACAAACAACTTGAAACAAAAATAATAACGCTACACTATGCCCGGCATAAACTGCTCAGACGATGAAAAGGTGCTACGGATGAGGTGGTCGAAATGTGATCGGAGTTCCTATCCCAGAGAGAATTCTTTGGAAGAAGGTTCTATTCGTCACTGAATTTGATGAAGAAGGTCGCCCTTTTTATAGTGCTCTCGACAAAATTCGCTTTTTCTCTCTGCTATGCGATCGGATCCTGCCAAATGTTGCTCCACTATTCTCTCTGCCAAAAGCTGCTCTAAGCTCTAATTTGTCAGATGTACTGGGGCCGACAAGATGAACGACCATGATTGCTTTTAGAGCACTGATTCCTGCCAAGCGTCCTTTTGGAGAGATATTTTCTCGATCAAGGTTGGATGCATTGCTTCGCTTGGGAGAATAAGAGTTAGCGCTTTAGTCGTCCCGTCGGGCTCTTCGTTCAGCTGGTACTCCACAACAACGAGTATCTTCTTCAATTTCTTCTCCTTCGCTTTGGTTTTCCTGCGCCAGAGTACAAGTATCAATTCATTTTTTTAAAACATAAACTCAATTTAACTCGTATTCGTTCTATTTCACTGTTTTTATGTTCGCCTTCACTTTATTAGACTGCTAACCAAATGTTCGCTTATGTGCAGCTTGAGTCTAACAATAGCGAAACTTTTTGTGCAATTTACTTGTGATTTTAATAAAAAAATATCTTAATTAAGCTACTTTAACTCTCAATTCTTGAGAGTTATCACTTACCATTTTGCTTTGCCCTCGTCCTTGGCAGCAGTACATAATATTTTCCACTTGTCGATGTTACGTCGGTATGTGGAAGATTCGTCTGACATTCTAGATTTTGAGTCGTTAGAGCTGAATAAAGATTTGAGCTTTGAGGAGAAGTTGGTGTGGATTTTAGCTCGGGAGCACAATACCTTGCTTAACTGGGAGATCAGTTTGGTTAAGGTACAATGGAGATGTCAAAAAGTAGAAGAAGCAACTTGGGATTTGGAAGATGAGATGAGGACTCAATACCTGGAGTTGTTTAAGTCTTAGCGACTTTCGAGGACGAAAGTCATAAAAGGAGGGAGTATTGTAACGACCCAGGTTTTCATCCCGATTGCCCAGGTATGTTTCTTAATTATTTCGGTTGTTTCGTTTTTGCATTTGGCTGAGACCAGGACTATTTTTGTGTTTTGCAGGGCATTAGGTTTAGTTTTGCAGTTTCGAGGTTTTGAGGTTTCTTTGGTTAAAAGAGAACAAGAACTTTTGGGTTAATTAAAAAAAAAAGAAAAAAAAGAGTTTGGCGTTTTGATCGATCAAATTCAGAGAAGGCCAGAGAGAACCTCCCAATCGATCCTCTTTTCCATTCTCCTCTCCTTCTCCCTCTTCTTCTTGTCGAGACCACACCCGTTGCCGTCAAGCCCTAGCCAGCCCGCACATCGCCTCGCCCATCGTCACCAAGCTAGCACACATGCCAGCCCGCCGATCCGCGTCGATGCCCATCGCTGCACGCAAGCCTCGCATAGCCCGTGCTTGTGTCAGAGCCTCAACTGCATGCACACCTGTGCCATTTCGCACGCAGCCTGCCGTGTCACTCTCGCCAACCTACAGTTGCAAGTCTCACCAGCCCCTCGACATCTTTGTAGCCCATCGACACCATCGTCGAGCATCCCATAGCCCCTCGCCGCTCGCTGCCTGTGCCTCATAGCTTTGCCTACACACACATGTTGTGTTGTGCCCAGCCGCAAGGTCTGCCTGTGTCCTCGCCGAGCCATGTCATTCGTCGAGCAGCCTTGCCGAGGCCTTCCTTTGTCGAGGCTCTTTTCCTTTGAGTTTTGGGTAACCCCTGTTTCCCTAGGCTTGTGCGATGGATGCCTAGTTTATTTTAGCTGTTTAGATATTAATTGTGTGTTTGTTATTACTATATCTAGGTTGATTTCTCGTGTTGGTTCTGCAGCTCAAGGAGTATATCTATTTTTTGTCTACTTCCGTTTATTCAGGTAAGGATCTCTTGTCGAGGTTGTGTGGACCCTGCGCTTGCCATTGCATCTTGGTTGTTTGTTACTGTTTACTGAACATGGTAGTGGATAGGTTCTTGATTGTTTGTTATTGTTTACTAAACATGCTAGTGGATAGATTCTTGATTGTTTGTTAGTGTTTACCGAACATGTTAGTGGATAGATTCCGGATTGTTTGTTACTGCTTACGTAACATGTTAGTGGATAGGTTATTGCATGTTTTTTGTTTTATTAGCATGTGCTAGTGGATAGGATTGTTGTGACTTGCCTGAAATGACCTGGCATGTAGATTGTTGTACCCTGTATTGCACTATTCCATTTTTCAGTGACTGTTATGCATATGTGACTGTAGGTATTTTGTTGACTTATTGTGCAATGCTGTAGTTAGAACTGTGTTAGCTCTATGGTACATTCTTCTTAGTTAGCTCCTGTTAGGTTGTTGATAACTCTCAAGAATTGAGAGTTAAAGTAGCTTAAATTAAGATATTTACAAAAGAAAATTGCTAAATTAAATCTATTAAGTAGAAAAGTTTGCTCTTGTAGACTAAAACCAAGCGTAAGCGAAATATTGATCAAAAGTCTATTGAAAGATAAGTCGGGCATTAATTGTAGCGAAAACATGCGAAATCGAGTGAATTTATTGTATAAATATTTTTTAAGGGAATTGATACTCTTATTTTGTTGCAGAAAACTCCGATAGAGCGAAAGCAGCAAGGAATAGACTGAGGCATGCAACTCTTCCACAACGAAGCTAAAGCTCTTCAGAACACTCAAAGGAAGCTAACCTACATTCGCTACAGCGAAACCTCACAAAACAGATAATCGAGATCAAAGAAAATATATTTTCTAAGGACGCGTGGGAACGATCCGTGCTCTCAAAGCTCATCTCAACCGTTCATCTTGTCAGCTCTGAAGCGCCCGACAAAGCAGATTGCAGAGCAGCCTTTGGCAGAGGGGATCATGGAGTCGAAATGGCAGAGAATTTTCGGGAGGCCTATATAAAATGTGAGCTTCTCAATTTCAGAGTCGTCGAACCTTCAATTCTCCAAACTTTAGTGCCAAAAATTCTCCCTGTCCGACCAAATTTTCCTTTTATTTTGTAGATTTCACTCTTTAAGGCAGCTTTCCCAGGCTTAGCTTGGTTATTGTTGTTTCTTGATTGTGTGGGTCTGCAGCAAGTAATAAGTAAATTATCGTACTCCACAGGGACTCAAAAATCTATTCAAGGTGATGTTTAGAATTGAAATATAAATTGCATGAATAAGTTGTGTTAATAGGATTTGTGGTTTTGTATGAAAATAAAGTAAATAAACAAAGAACAGTTTTGCTAAATTAAGGCTAAACTAGGATACTTGCGAGTTCAGTAGCAATACAATAACAAGAAATACGCGGTAAGGGAATCTATCATACTATGCTTACAAACTATTGCTTCCACTTTCGTTAGGCACCTAGCCTAGATTTCGCTGCCACTAAATGTGATTATGACCCGCACTAAGTATGTAAAAGTTACGCGTTTATTCCTAAACTCCGATTTAAAATGTTACAGCTGTAACACTACCTATTAAACATGCATGATAGACTTAGATCGTTTCCTCTTCCATTTACAATCTATTAGCTTGTGTAGATGCTGGTCAACACTTACTATTTTGATGAAGTACCTATATTACATGCTCTAGATTAAACCCTTCCTAACTCCTTCCTACAACATGCTACTAAAACTCACGTTCCCCCAGTTTCACCTTACGAAAGTTAGTTCATAATGAAAATAGAGAATACAATGCAAGATATAGAAAACTTCATAGAATTTTATTGCTGAATTAAAATGAGTCTAACAATACGAAGTAGCAAAACAAAACTAAACAGAAAAACACAATAAATTGTAGCGTAGATCAAGTCTTTTAATTTCTCAAAGAAGAAGAATAGGGAAAAGATCCAGCTCGCCTTTTTCTAATACATCTCATCCTTTTATAGAGTTAGGTCGTCGAGCCTCCGAACATTCTAGAATGGTAGAAATCAATTTGCACAGTGATTTCTCCTTTTAATTTCTTTGAAATATGTGTTTGATTCGTCTAAGGCAAGAATCCTGTGATTTTAGCAATCCGTCTCTTAATTGTCTGGTTAGTTAACTTCTCGCTGGCGGATTCTTCCTTCCTTATTTACTTGTAGTGCTACTGGCCTAGATCTTTCAAGCTTAAGTATCCGTGCTCGAGCATATTGATTCCTTTCGCGACAATGTTCTCCCAGCGTAAATCATGCGAACATAAATAGTCATAAGTTTCTGCGAACCTTATGCTAATGCGCTTCTTTTATCTTTCTCTTTAGCATGATAACCGATATTTAGCATTCAATTCTGCTAATGCACAACACTAGCGAATTACACCTTTTTGCACGTAATTTTGACTCCGCGAACGCTTAATATAAATTAAATAATATGCATAATGATCCGAAGTTAGGCTAAAATCTGACTCTATTTTAGAGTCATCATTTCCCTTTAAGCTTTTTCCTCTTGTTCTTAGCTTTAGCACATTGTAACCGGAACTTCACCGGAATCTTGAAGCTATACAAGTTCTCAGGCATTTTCTATTTCTTCTCTCTTCCTCAATATTATTTGCAAAAGTTTATTGATGTCAAGCATATTTCTGTTCTTTTACTTGTCTTTGAGCATGAGTTTCGTTAGTATGAGTAGCTAAAATTGTCGTTGGAAGGTTAGGGGGAATTAGGGGATTCGTGTAAGCGAAGGAATTGTCGAATAGAATAGTTGTGCATGTTACAACTATTTAATTTAAATAGCGATTATAACCTTTTGTATGAACTCTGTGGTAAGTTGAGAGATTTTAAGCAGAGGGAACTTGCATGTATAACCTCAGGAATTGCAAGTTTGTTTGCTAATTTACGACACTTAGAGATAACGTTCGCCTGAGACTAAACTGATCGAATAGTTGTTTGAGTTCGAGAGAACAAAACTAGAAGCTCGAGACGGCCAACGACCAGAGTTCGAGAAGACCCAACGGAGTTTGTTAATGTTCACCTTCGCTAGTCCCTTGCCCAAGCCAAATCCTTGAAAACAATAACCCCTTCCAATGCTTACTCCTCTTGTTATTACTTTTCCTCGCAAATTTACTTTAGCTAAAACCATTCATCTTAATTCCCATATATTTGACTCTAGTAACAAGATTAACACAAAACACGAAAAATCCCTGTGGAGATGACCTTTCTTACTTTCAAAACTTGTTGTAACATGATTGTTTATACTTGCACAATTGCTTGAATTGATACACACATTTCACTAGGTTAGTGATAACTCTCAAGAATTGAGAGTTAATGTAGCTTAAAATAATATATTTGTTATTAGAATTTGCTAAACTTAAATGATTTAATGTTGATCTAATGCTACTTTATGAATATATGCTGATTTTTAAGCTATTCCTTTACATTCCTTCTATGAACGCTTGTTTCTTTCTTCTATTTTTAAAATAAAACACACTAAGACAGTCTAAAATACGCTCTATTTACGAGTTATCATTCCCTCCTAAACGATCAACAACTGAGATTAGGTGCTACCACATAGTAATTATCACCTTCCAGTGATGCTCGACATGTGTCTTTTCTTAGAATAGTCATGCCATTTTTGTTGCTTTCAAATCAGCTCTGAATTTATGCTCCATCTACCTTGCTTTTGATCTTATCATCCTAATTTCTCACACATTCATGCATAACTACTACAAAATTACTTCAAAACCTGTTCTACTCAGAAAACTTTAGAACTTTACAAGTTGCAAAAATAATGCTTTCGCTAACCATAATTTCTCTTAAATCAGATTAATAATTCAAGTAGTTTATTCAAAATGTTCTCAATAAAGCAAAAAATACTCTCAATACTTGAGAGTCATCAGAACTCCAAAGTGTTCCTTTCTTCATCGATCTCCCTCTACCTTCCATCTTTGCAGATCGCCATTCACCGCCATGCCATGCTGCAGTTTTCTCGCTATCGCAGCTGCCCCCATGCGCAACCGAGCCCCACGCCACCAATTGCATGTGCTTGCACCACGCCTAGTGAGCCCGCACGTGCCTAGCCGCACGCATATGCACAACCGTGCGTAGTGTCACTGCCTCACCTCGTCCCATACCATAGTGCAGCCCCACAGCAACTTTAGCACCAATCCATGACTACGCCAATGCAGACGCCAAGCCCCATGCATGTAAAGACTCGACTCTAAATGGTCCAAAATGGCCTTTACTAAATGATGTAATTCAAAATTCATTGCGCTTAAAAATAAAATATTTCAAACCTCCATTTCATTAAAACAATCAAGATCCAAATGCTTATACAGAAATAATTCAAAATAGTTTAACCTCTAGCCAGAGTACAATAAAACCATTACAAAGTTCAAGTGAAATGTTTCAAGAAGGTAAATATGGAATGAAGAAAGCAAATGCAACAGACTCTCCCATGATCATCCAGCTCTTCCTGTAGCCACCTCGATGCTGTGCCAAGTTACCTGGTGGAAAAAACCACAGAAAGGGTGAGTACAATTGCACTTAGTAAGGATCCCCCAACCGGGGTACAATACGCAAGAAAAATCCTCTAGCATCCTTGCATACATGCATAACAAATAAAGCATGGCAGTCTCAGCAAATACAAACAGCAGGATGAACAACATCCAAGGTTTGTGCTCATAGCTAGACGGGGTCAGCACTAGGTTAACAAACAGGAGAACTGTAACGACCCGACCCGAAAGGGTTCTAACTAGGCCGTTACCTCAATGCATGCATTACAAATCTACAAAAAATTTGCAAGATGGTGTTCGGATTCTAAGTAAAAACTAAAACATAAAACATCAATTTAAAATCAACATCAATTCCTGGAACCTGTCCCTGTTTCCAAGCACCTGTTCCAAGTCAAATACATTTACAAAACTTACTCTGATCAGAGATTTATTTAAAACATACAAACTTTACAACAATGCTAGAATCCGAAAATACATTCAGAAAACACCCTAGGGCTCCGTGCCCAACTACATGCATTCAGAGAACATTTAAATCATAACATAAACATAAGACTCAGAGTTGAACAACGGGTTTCCATGATCATAGCTCCTCATCCAGCCATCCTGTCTCGCACCATGGTTACCTATGGAAAAACCACAGAAATAAGGGTGAATAACGAATTACTCAATAAGAATCCCCAACCGGGGTACAATACGATAAAATCCGTCATCTAGTACCAAAGCATGCAAGCAAACAGCTACCAACACAGATCATGGCTCAACGAGCTCATAAAACAAGATCTGGAGTCATCGGAAGTCTCTTACTTCAGGCCTAACTGGGATTGGATACATCGACCAATCCGGGGACATCACCGAGGTATCTCGTCACCTGGGGAATACACCGATCCCTAGAATGTCCTCAAGGGCCTCCTTGCCCTTGCACTAATCTGGACTTACGGGAGAGTACCCGAAGTCAGGCTCTAACGGAAGGAATGGTGTACTCACGACATTAGCCCAGGAGAGCTCTCCGAACCGGCAACTAACGCGTGTGCGCACACACCGCATGCTCTCTGCAACCGGCGTAAATGTGGGGGCCTAAGGGCAAACTACGCGGGCCAAGTGCACATGCCTTTGACTCGGAAGCGGTGTCACTGATCACAGTAGCGCGAGGCCCTCGGCGCTCATCTGCGTGTACTGATCCACCGACACAAGCTAAGAACCGGCCAAGGTAGGCTTACACCGTTGGTAGGGTTCCGCTCTAGCAGGCTACAAACTAGGCTATGCCGAAGTGGGTAGCTAAGTCCACAACCTGTGGTCGGGGAAGCAAGATACGTTATCGCGCGCACACTTTACTCCCGACCTGAGCTAAATCCACCTTGGCAACCGGGGGGGGAAGCAAGATACGTTATGCTGCGCACACTTTACTCCCGATCAGTAGGGATAAAGTACGTTATGTCCGCTCAGCCTCTGGATGATGACAAACCCTACAACTCTATCTAAGATTACAGAGTAAAAAGCAATGATTCCTGGCTAGCAAACAATGAACGACATCAATCACAATTACCTAGCATGATACTACGAGCTTAAGCAGGAATCATAAGCATGTTGGCAGAACAAACCTAGCATGGCACTAACATGTAAAATCAAGCAAACATGCTAGCAGAAATCAATCAAAGCTGATCTATTACTATCATGCTCAAAACAGTCAGCAAACAAGTAAGGCATAATCATGAAAATATCGTAGGGCCCACACAACTCCGGTAAGAAATCCTTACCTAGTCGGAAGGCAACAACACACAATAAAAATAACTGCGATCGAACCCGAGCAACCTATATCGAGCCAAACAAACAAATCAATAATCATAAAATAGCCCTAAATAATAATAAAATAAACAGGGCTTAGCTCGGGAGCAACACACGAGGCGCGGCTAACACGCTGAACGAAGTTTGCCTGACGGGCTAGGCGACCAAAGGGGCGGGCCGGGCGCGCTAGGGCGCGCAGGGGCTCGCCTGGCACAGCGCGCTGGGCGCTGGCACATGGACAGCGACAGCGCGCGGCAAAGACAGCGCGCGGGTGCGGGAGCTTGCTCGGCTGGGCGACGGCGCGCGGGGGCGAGCGACACAACGCGTCGGGCTACAGGACACGCGCGACACGGCACAGTGCGAGGACGAGACGGCCTGGGCGAGGGCTCGGGCTACGCGAGCAGGGGCTTGGCGACACTGTGCGATGTCGCGGGCTGGCGACGCTGGCACTGTGTGGGCGACTCGGTGGAGGACGAACACGAGCTGGGCGACACTGTGCGAGGCAGGGGCTTGGGCTGGGTGAGGCTAGCACTGCGCGGGCGAGCTGGGGCTGGGCTAGCTCGGGCGAGCAGGGGCTTAGGCTGGCTGGGCTTGGGCGAGCCAAGGGGCTGTTCGGGCTAGGTGAGAGGCTAGGTCGGGGAGAGAGAGAGAGAGAGAGAGAGAGAGAGAGAGAGAGAGAAAATGAATTTTGGGGAAAAAATAAAAGAAAATGGAAAATAAAAAGGAAAATGGGAAAAAAGGAAATAAATGGGATTTTAATCTCATTTATCCATCCTTATCCACTTAAAACCTTAAAATCCCATTTCCCGGCTTCCTCCTTCGAGACCCGACCGAAGCAATCTTTTCCAATAAATAAAACTCACTTAAATCCAACTCCCAAAGCAACACTAAGGGCCCGGGCTCGAATCCCAAAGGAAACACACAACCAACCATCACTTTGCCAAAGCCCAAACCACAACTGAGCATCCAACCGACTAGCCCAAACACCTCGGGACTTGCAACCAACAACAAACAAGCCTCGACAAAGGCAAGAGCTACCGCGAAGCCCTGAAAACCACAAATCCTGCCCGGAGAGCCAAAAGACCAAAATACCCCCAAGGGACCAAACGGCTCTAAAGACCCAACCAACAACCGAATCTTGACCCGAAGGCACCTCGAAAACTAGAATAGGAAACTGGGCTGTTACAAGAACACTAAGTAATCTCGGGAGAACCATCTCTAAATCAAACATAGTCAGCACACACTAGGCTAGTTCTACTCAATACTGGTCAGCACACACTGGGCCAACAATGGACAGCACACACTAGGCTAGTCTTGAGCAACCTGGGCAGCACACACTAGGCTAGCCCGGGATCAGCGCACACTGGGCTAATCCTGAACAATCTGGTCAGCACACACTAGGCCAACAATGGGACAACACACTAGGCTTGTCCTGCTCAAACCTGGTCAGGACACACTAGGCCAATAGGGGACAACACACACAGAGCTAGTCCTGAGCAAAACTGATCAGCACACACTGGGCCAACCTTGGACAACACATACTGGGCTAGTCCTGGGTAAACCCGATTAGCACACACTGGGCCAACCTAGGACAACACACGCTGGTCTAGTACTGGGTATACTGAACAGAATCCACCTATTACGACATAAGCTAGAACTAGCTGGCTTCAATATCAACAGTGAACAACAGAAACAGAATAGAAATAGTCGTATGGAACAGTACAGTGCAACAATGAGGATACATTGTTCTACATTCCAAGTCCTATCGAACAGATCAGTAAAACCCTATCCACTAACATGCTTAATCACAACATACGAAAACAAGGCATACAAAGATACAAGAATATGTCATCCACTAACAATAAAAGCAATTCATCAAGCATGCATATCAATAAAACATTCAGCCAAAGCTATCAAAGCCAAGCGCGGGGTCCACACAACCCCGATAAGGAACCCTTACCTGAAAACAGAGACAAACAGTTCAACCGGGAATAAACTCCTCGAGCTGCAGAATCAAATAATAATAACCTAACAAACAATTAACACAATAATTAATCTTCTAGTCTAGCAAACAAAGATCAACACGCAAGGGCTCGTGAAATAAGGTTTACCCAACCTGAGAGCATAAGGCTCGGCGATAAGGATAGGCTCGTAAAAGGTGGCACGCCTTGGTGGCTCCTGGGAAGCGTGTGGCAAAGAAAGAGCGCAGCGAGCAGCATGGGTGTGGTTTTGTGGCGCAGTACAAGATGCGGGCGAGGGTGGGGGCGAGCGAACAACCAGACGGCAATCGCGGCGCACGGATGTGGCTCATCTGGAGGGTCTACTAGGTGATGCTTGCTGCAGTTGGGGTAAGGAGCAAGAGGGCTCTTGGGGCTTGGTGATGTGCTATAGGGCTCGCGATGGTGATGCGGGAAATTAGGTGCGTTCGTGGGCTTGCTGCAGGCGTGAGGCCTCGGTTGTGATGGTCATGGGGCTGCTCGCGGGTGTGCTAGGTAATAAATATTTGGTGATGGAGCTTGGCAGCTTGGTCTTGCGATGGAGGGGCTGGTTCGGCCAAGGGAGAAAGAAGAACACGAAGAAGAAGAGAAGAGAGGGAGTGAGGGGGTCGGCTAGGTCAAGAGAGGGGAGAGCAAAATAAATTTCTCTTATTTTCTTCATTTTTAATCATTAGAACATCCTCCAAATGACAAGTGTACAAAGTGCTTTCTGAGGCTCACAGTTCCCCGTTCACTTGGCATCTAGTGGGCACCAAGATGTATCAGGATCTTAAGCAGACCTTTTGGTGGAATAATATGAGGAGGGATATTGCAGAGTTTGTTAGCCAGTGTCTTACTTGTCAGCAAGTGAAGGATCCCAGACAGAAACCCGTAGGGTTATTGCAGCCACTGAGCGTACCTTAATGGAAGTGGGAAGAGATCTCCATGGACTACATTTGTGGATTGCCAAGGACACCGAGAAGGTTTACTCAGATCTGGGTGAAAGTAGATTGTTTGACCAAGTGTGCACACTTCATTCTCGGTAGGATCATTTCTACTGTAGAATAGTGGGCACAGTTGTTCTTGGAGCAGATTGTTCGGTACCACGGAGTACCATTTAAGATTGTATCTGACAAAGACTTCCGTTTCACTTCTCGTTTCTAGAGGGCACTCCAAAAGGGTTTAGGTACTGAGTGCAGTTTCAGTATGACGTTTCACCCTCAGACTGATGGATAGACTGAGAGGGTGAACTAGATTTTAAAGGATATGCTGAGAGCCCGTGTGCTTGACTTCCCAGGTAGTTGGGACCAGTACTTGTATTTGATGGAGTTTGCTTACAACAACAGTTATCAGGCAACGATTCAGATGGCGCCGTTTGAGGCATTGTATGGTAAGCGTTGTAGGTCTCCGGTGTTTTGGGAAAAGGTTGGTGACAGACAGGTTTTGGGTTCCGAGTTGCTTTAGTTGACTAATGATGCAGTGTAGAAGATTCGAGCTCGTATGTTGACTGCCTAGAGTAGGCAGAAGAGCTACGCCAATGTTAGGCGTAGGGACTTAGAGTTTGAGGTGGGATAACATGTTTTTCTGAAGGTAGCACTGATGCGCGGAGTACTTGTAACGGCCCAGGTTTTCATCCTGGTCTTCCAGGTATGCCCTAGGGGTATTTTGGTAATTTGGTCTGGCCGTCAGGGTCGTTTATGTCTTTTTCAGTTGCTAAAATTATTGGATGGTCTTATGTAGGATTTTGATGCTTTGTGGATGTGTTTGGGCATGGTGAGATGCAAAAGTAAAATTGAGAAATAAAAGTGAAGCAGTTAGGGTTCAAACCCGAGTCTCTGGGAAGTTTGTTGGGTAGTGTGCCAGTTGAGCCATTGGGTGCTCTTGTTGCTCTTTCCGCGGCATGTCTTGGTTAGCCTTGGGTCCTTGGGGTTTTGGTGCATTTGATTAAAAGAAGGGAAAATAGGTTTGTGTATGCATTCTTCCCCAAATTCCTCTAGCCGCCCAAGCTTTCTCTCCCAAGCTTCAAGCCGAGCTCCATCTCCCCTAGCAGCCCCGTTGTTCGATCATCATCCCAGGTAAGAATCCTAGTTTTCTTCTTCTTCTTCCGATTGGTGTCCTTGCTGGCCGAGAGAAAAGAAGGTGAGATTTGTGTTTTTGTTGCAGCTAGCCGAGAGGAGCACCACCGAGCAAAGCAGATTCGCCCAACACGATTTCGTCGCGACTGTCGACGACGACGAGCGTAAGCTCCCGCATCGCGTCGCCGCCCATCGCGCCCGGCAAATGGGTCGTGCCGCACCAGACGCCGTCGCCCAACAGCTCTGTTGTCGTAGCCCAGATCGCGTCTGCACGCCGCGCCCGCACGCCCGAGTCTCGTCCGCTCTTCCGCGCTCGCCTGCGCAGCCCCTGCCGCCTAGTAGTGCCCAGTGCCGTGCAACCGTCTGTCCGCGCGCCAGCCTGTGCCGTGTGAGTTGCTCCTGAGCCGAGCCCTATTTGTTTTATTATATTTAGGCCTATAGATTGTGATATTGTTGTCCTTGTTAGGTTCTCATTAGCTAGCTCGGGATCGATCGCAGCATAGGATCTTTGTGTGTAGTTGCCTCCCGACCAAGGTAAGGATTTCTTACCAGAGTTGTGTGGGCCCTGCGATATAATATGTGATTGTTGTTTGTATGCTTGTTTATGTTTATTAGCATGTTTAGTGATAGGTGCTCTGTTCCAAATTTCCGACTGGCATGATTCTCGTGTTGATCCTCATGTTAGTTCCATGCTAGGTTGTTATGTTCTAGCATGCTCGTTATCTGTTCTTGCTTCCTAGTATCATGCTAGGTTCGTTGTTTCTGTTGAGCACGTATTGGATTGTTTGCTGTATCTGTTTATAGATTAGAGTTATGATAGGTAGCATCATCCGGGCGAGGATGCATAACGTAACTTGCATCCGTGGCAGGGACGTACGAGGCAGTACTCCATCCTTGATACGTCGTTAGGGTTTAGCTAACCCTAACGACAGCCCTTTGCAATCTTGGGTGAGGGTGGCAGACTGTTAAATGCCCCAACGGTCGGGATAATGACAAGGCATTTTCTTGTCCCCGGCAGTTGGCACGTCCTCAGCGTGTTCGGCCGTAGCCCTTGATTTGCCACCTGATAGGGCAAGGACTGCTTCCTGGTGTAAGCCTACCAAGATCGGTTCCTTAGCCTCAGGTGCGGTGGTTCAGGCTGACATAGTTCACGTGTCCAGGTCTCACACCCCTATGTCAGTGACATCGATCCAGAGATTAGTTAGGCATGAATACTGGACCAGGGGATTCTTACTGAGTAATTCGTTACTCACCCTTATTTTTGTGGTTTTTCCACAGGTAACCATGGTGCGAGACAGGATGGCTGGAGGAGGAGCTGTGATCATGGAATCCCGTTGTTAAATTCTGAGTTTTATGTTTATGATTTAAATGTTCTCTGAATGCATGTAGTTGGGCACGGAGCCCTAGGGTGTTTTCTGAATGTATTTCCGGATTCTAGCATTGTTGTAACTATTGTAAAGTTTGTATGTTTTAAATAAATCTCTGATCAGAGTAAGTTTTGTAAATGTATTTGTCTTGGAACAGGTGCTTGGAAACAAGGACAGGTTTCAGGAAATTATGTTAACTTTTTAAATGGATGTTTTATGTTTTAGTTTTTACTTAGAATCCAACCACCATATTGCAAATTTTCTGTAGATTTGAATGCATGCATTGAGGTAATGGCCTATTTTAGAACCCTTTCGGGTCGGGTCGTTACATGATTGATCATGGGGAGCCGCCGGCACTCTGTCATTTATTATTGCATTGTTTATTCAGCATGTAGATGGACAGGAGTCCTAGGGGAACATTGTTTAAAACGTTGTTTAAATTGTATTGTATATTTTTATAAATACTGGCCAGGATGTTTTACTTCGTTGGTTTGTTTAAATGGAATTGATGGTTATGTTTTAAGGGTTCCCCCTTCTCATATGTTTTGAAAGGTTTTAAAATATGAGCACTAAACCGCTTGTTATCATATTTAACTTGCATGTTGAGTGAGAACCCCGGTTTAGGGCCGTGTTTCGGGTCAGGTTCGTCACAGGTGCAAACCTACCTTGGCCGGTTCTTAGCTTCAGGTCGGTGGTACAGGCTGTTACAGATGAGTACCGAGGGCCTCGCACTACTGTGTTCAGTGACACCGCTTCCGAGTCTTTAGGCATGCGTACCTGGCCCTTGTAGTTTGTCCCTAGGCCCCCACATTTACGCCGGTTGCAGCAGCATGCGGTGTGCACGCACACGCTTTAGTCGCCGGTACGGAGAGCTCCCCTGGCTAATGTTCGTGAGTACACCAGTTCCTTCCAGTTTAGAGCCAGACTTCGGGTACTCTCCTGTTAGTCCAGATTTGTTAGTGAGGGTAAGAGGCCCTTGAGGACACCCATTGGGATTGGTTTTTGAGCTGATCATGTGGTCGAGGGAGAGAGAACCTCGAGGGAGTCAAACATTTGTTGGGATCGGTTTTTGAGCTGATCAATTGGCGAGGGAGAAAGACCCTCGGAGATGTCCCGGGATTGGTTATGAGAACCAATCATTAGGCCGAAAGTAGGGGACTTCCGAGGACTTCGGATTTTGCCTTGTCAAGCTTGTTGAGCTAAGATCTATGTTGATATCTGTATGCATGTGTACTAGTGTAACGACCCAGGTTTCTATCCCGGTTCTCGAGGAGCTTCCGGTTCAGATTCAGTGGTTCGATTGGGCCGTTAGAGTTGTTTTGACCCTTAGGGGTATTTTGGTCTTTTGCTCCCCGAGCAGGATTTGTGGATTTTCAGGGCTTCGAGGTAGCTCCTGCCTTTGTTGCGGCTTGTTTGTTGTGGGCTGCGAGTCCCGAGATGTTTGGGCTATTCGTTTGGGAGTTCGGTTTTGATTTGGGTTTTTGGCAAAGTTATGGTTGTTTGGGTGTTTCCTTTGGGATTCGAGCCCGGGCCCTCAGTGTTGATTTGGGAGGTTGTTTTAAGTGAGATTTATTGTTTGGAAAGGTTGCTTCAGTCGGGTCTCGAAGGAGGAAGCCGGGAAATGAGATTTAAGGATTTTAAGGATTTTTGGAAAATTGGAAAAAATGGATAAGTTTGGATTTTGGATAAGGATAAATTAAAAGAGAAAAAGGAAATTTCTTTTTTTTTAAAAACAATCCCCATTTTTCCCCATTTTTCCTTTTTCCCCCATTTTTCCCCTTTCTCTCTCCTCCAGCCCGACCCCAGCCCTCCTCCCAGCCCGACCCCAGCCCTAGCTCGCCCAGCCTTGGCCGCCCAGCTCGCCCACGCCCGCGCCGTGCCGAACCACCCCGTGCCAACCTCGCCAAGGTCGCGCCGAGCCCAGCTTCTGCTGCCCTGTGCCGAGTTGCGTCGCCCAGGCCCCGCGTCGCCTGACCTCGCCTAGGTCCGTGTCGCTCAACTGCGCACTGTGCCGAGCCACACACAGTGTCGCGTCGCCATCCCCCGCACAGTGCCGTGCCAGCCCTAGCGCCCTGAGCCCATCGTGTCGCGTCGCCTCGCGCGCGCGCCCATGTGCTTGCCGAGCTCGCGCCCGCGTGCCGTCCCCTGTGCCGAGCCGCGCCGTGCGTCCTCGCCTCGCCCCAGCTCACTCGCGCGCGCGCCCTCGCGCCCAGCGCCCCTGCGCTGCGCCCCAGCGCCGTGTCCGAGCGAGCCTCGCGCGCCCGGCCAGCCCCAGACCCTGCCGAAGCGACCGCTTGTGGTGTGTTGGTTGGCCCGAGCCTTGTGGCTTCTCGGATGGTATTTCCTGAGTCTTTTCTTCGTTGGGCCTTAATTTGTTTGCTGCTGGTTATGGATTTTATTGGGCTGTTTTATGTATTTGATTTGGGTGCTTTGTTTGATGTTTAGGCTGTTCGGGTTCGATTAGAGGCTTGAGGATTGCTCGTTGATTTGTGATTTATTATTATTGTTTTCTGCTTGTCCCAGGTAAGGATTTCTTACCGTGGTTGTTTGGACCCTGCGATATATCTCGATATGCCTTGCTTATTTGCTGACTGTTATGAGCATGTTAGAGATAGAGCAGTTGATTGATTTCTTGCTAGCATGTTTGCCTGATTTTACATGTTAGTGTCATGCTAGGTTTGTTCACAAAGATGCTTATGATTCCTGCTTAAGTTGTAGTACCATGCTAGGTAATGTGATTTATGTCCGTCATTGCTTGCTAGCCAGGAATCATTTATTTGCTCTGTACTCTAAGATAAAGTTGTAGGGTTTGTCATCATCCAGAGGCTGAGCGGACATAACGTACTTTGTCCCCACCGATCGGGAGTAAAGTGTGCGCAGATAACGTATCTTGCTTCCCCCGGCCGCCAAGGTGGATTTAGCTCAGTCGGGAGTAAAGTGTGCGCAAAGATAACGTATCTTGCTTCCCCGACCGGCCGGTTGTGGACTTAGCTACCCATTTCGGCATAAGCCTATTTTGTAGCTCGCTAGAGCGGAACCCCCGCCATCGGTGTAAGCCCGCCTCGCCGGTTCTTAGCTTCGTGTCGGTGGATCATGCCGCATGATGAGCGTCGAGGGCCTCGCGCCATCGTGATCATTGACACCGCCGAAGTCATAGGAATGCGCACTGCCCGCGTAGTTTGCCCTTAGGCCCCTCATTTACGCCGGTTGCAAAGAAGATGCGATGTGCGCGCGCACACGCGTTAGTTGCCAGTTCGGAGAGCTCCCCTGGGCTAATGTCGTGAGTACACCATTCCTTTCGTTAGAGCCTGACTTCGGGTACTCTCCCGTAAGTCCAGTTTAGTGCAAGGGCAAGGAGGCCCTTGATGACATTCTAGGGATCAGTGTATTCCTCCCGAGTGACAGATACCTCGGTGATGTCCCGGATTGGTCAGTGTATCCAATCCTTAGGCCGGAAGTAGGAGACTTCCGATGACTCCAGATCTTGTTTTATGAGCTCGTTGAGCTATGATCTGTGTTGATAGCTGTTTGCTTGCATGTTGAGGTGCTAGATGACTGATGTATCGTATTGTACCCCAGTTGGGGATTCTTACTGAGTATGTTTATGCTCACCCTTATTTATCTTTCAGGTAACTTGGGACAACACCAGGATGGCTAGCGGAGGGAGCTAATTGATCATGGGAAGCCGCCGACACTCTGTCTTTTATTATTGCATTGTTTATTCAGCATGTAGATGGACAGGAGTCCTAGGGGAACATTGTTTAAAACGTTGTTTAAATTGTATTGTATATTTCTATAAATACTGGCCAGGATGTTTTACTTCGTTGGATGGTTTAAATGAAAATTGTTGATTATGTTTTAAGGGTTCCCCCTTCTCATATGTTTTGAAAGGTTTTAAATATGAGCACTAAACCGCTTGTTATCATATTTAACTTGCATGTTGAGTGAGAACCCCGGTTTAGGACAAAGTTTTGGGTCGGGTTCGTCACAGTTGGTATCAGAGCACAGAGTCATAGATTCTGTAGACTAACCTGCTTTGTAGGTTGTTGTTCCCATGATCATCAGCACTCCACGGCCGCCAGGTTTGTCTGAGTTCAATCAAGCTAAGGGGTAAGAATTTACAATACTTTTCATCTAACTTTTATGCCTTGTGTAGAGTTGTGGAGCGGAGACGAGCAGGTTCTGATTCGTTGTTGGTTTGGGCTTAGAGAGCCATCATGCCAACTTTCCGCAGTGCGAGCAGTTTGATGAGCAGTGAGAGCCCCAGTGTGGGCAAGCATTTATGCTTTGTGCAGATCGCCAGTATGTTGATCGCACTCAGAGGGAGGCAGAGTTTAGACTTTCGTAGGCCATTTGTGGCCCAGTTGTTGCTTTTCCCCTAGTGAGAGGGTGGGGGTGCTTTGTGCAGATCGCCAGTATGTTGATCGCACTCTGAGGAGCAGGACGCTTGGCATGTCCGACCGAGGAGTTGGACTGATTGTATTGATGTTGAGGCCGCGTCCCAGGGTCGTTTAGACCCGTAGGCCAGAGTTGGCCATGGCAGTTGAGTTGCCTAGAGGAGGGGGTAGAGGCTAGCACGCCTCAGAGTGAGACTCCTTGAGCAGAGTGTGCTCCAGCCATGAGAGATTTGATGGCAGGTCTTTAGCTATCAGAGAGCGGAGAACCAGGCGCAGTTTGTAGCGCGTTGTGAGGAGTCCCGGCACAGATAGCCCCCGGTGTGAGTTTGTTTCAGCATTCCCCCCAGTAGCTCTTGTAGCCCCGGAGGTTCCCGAGAGGGCATGATCAGCAGGTTTATGCAGACAAGTTTGTTGGCGTTGATGGAGCCGCCCAGTTTGGCAAGTGGATTCCTGTAGAGCTCGCTGTTTTAGAAAGTCATGCTGCTTGTAGTAAAGCAGTTGGCCAGGTTTGAGTTTAGCATCCGTGTGTTGGGATGCCCTAATGTTCAGAGGCCGAGATGTGCCGTTCCTGTGCTGTTTGGTACAACAGATGGTGGTGGTAGTCCCTTGAGAGAGGTAGACTAGCAGAGTCTCCACCAGTCGCCCGATTGATTGGCAAGTTGCCGTGTTAGTGGTCTGAGCCAGATGTAGAGACATCTTTGCCCCATTGCAAGCCTGTTGTCGTGGTACAGCCAGTTCTTTTAGTACCCTCTTAGCCAGGGTGTAGTGTGGAGTTTTCTTGCCAGGGTTTGATCCCTTTGTGGATTTCAACGGGCTAGTAGAGTGGAGCACTCTTTTTTATTTGGATGTTCCCAATGTGGAACTAGTTGTTGCCACCCGAGGAGTTGGCTTGAGCTTCTGTTGAGCATCGAGTGGGATGCAAGAGTTGGCCTGAGCTTTTGTTGAGCATCGAGTGAGATGTAGGAGTTGGCCTGAGCTTGTGTTGAGCATCGAGTGGGATGCGGGAGTAGGCCTTGGCATGTCTGTTGGTCGAGATGCCAGATATTGGACTGCTCGAGTGTTTGGACTCTTGTGCTGAGTGCCATTGCCCCGTCACTTGGAGTGTGACCTTTCCTCAGAGGGGCATAAAGCTCGTTTAAGGCTGATTTGTGTTGTAAAGGATGTAGTGCCTGTTGGCACCAGGCTTTCAGAGGAGGCCTAGATTCAGGCCAGTTGGCTCTTTTGTGCAGGTGGTTCCATGGCCACCTAGAGTATAGCATCCCCTCTAGTCTCGTACCCATTTTCTGAGGTTGCACCTGTTTGGGTTGCATAAGAGATCTAGCTCGGTGGTAGTCAGAGGACTACAAGTATGAGGTTTTCGAGGGAAAGTAGGAGCTTTCCAGTGTCGCCGAGAGTTGGGTACCAAAGGATGTTGTAGGCTGTTAAGAGCTAGCGCGTTCGAGATCTCGCGCCTGTGTTGTGAGCCTGTGAGCCTGATTGATGGTAGCATGAGTCGGCTACCCTTTGAGTTACCCTAGTATGGGTAGTGTTGGCATCGAGGATGCGTGATTGATCCAGTGTTAGAGCCATGAGTTGGATGGCTGATCGGAGCGTTTAGTGGGCACAATGGCTTGAGGTATGTTAGCTTGGTATGGATTTGCTCTTGTAGAGTAAGTTGGCCAATGTGGCTTTTCGTGGTGAGTTGGCCCCGAGTGGGTTTGGACTCTTGTTGCTCCCTGGTTAGTAGTGGCTCTATTGGAGGCAAAAGTTCACTTGTGTGAGAGCCCTTGTTGGCATTGGATCTTAAGGAATCAAGTTGGAGCTGTACACGCCAGTGTACTTTTGTGTAGCTTGTTCCGTGGTTCATGTTTGGGAAACCACGAGAGGTTCGTGTTGAGGAACCAGTGCTCAGTCTTTGAGGTGTCAAGGCTTTGGTTCTTGGCAAGTGCCCCAGCTTTGGTTGTAAGGATGCCGTGCTCGTTGCCGGGCTGTTGTTTAAGAAAGTTTTGCTAGTTGGCCTTAGCCTGGTTGAGTTCAGTTGGAACTGAACAAGAGCGGTGGTAGCAAAGCCGCATAGTTTCTGATCGTTATGGCTAAGAGAGCTGTTCGGATCCTTACCTTGGGCAGAAGGTTTGTTGTGGCTGATGCTTTGATTAGGAGGATGACGCATTCTGTAGCGTCTCCAGTCCTCTTGGTTTTCGAGTTGGAGTTGGCCAGCGTAGTTGAGATGCTGGAGAGGATTGTGCCCGTGTAGCCGGTTGTCTGTTAGATCGTTTGACGACCGTGTGTGTCGGAGGGTGATCGGAGGATCCCTAGGTTGTGGAGAGCCTCTCCGAGCTCGATTAGACCTGAGCGGTGTTCCTTGGTGAGTTGCTTGCAGACTTGGTAGTCTAGCAAGCTAGTGTTTGTTTGGAGTAGAGTCCGGATTGGTTCCGGTCTGGTGGCTAGTTGGTGCTTGGTGTTGACCAAGATTTGGTTCTCTTGTTGTTTCAAGAGCTAGCTCGGTTCGAGTAAGAGGGCGTTGCCCTGAGGATTTGTTTCTAGTAAGAAAGTTTTGGGAGCTGACCCCTCCCTCGGAGGTTGAGTAAGTTCTGCTAGTTCTGGATTGGTGGTCCAATCAGTTGAGGTTTCCCTTGGGTGTTGCTTCCAAGGGAGTTGGTTGTTGTTGCCCTTGGGTTTGAGCTAGTCAGCGAGCATGTGTGATGTTCGCTGCCCTTCAGAGTTTCTTGCTGGGAAATCCTTCCCGTTGAGGAGTCAGCGTAGCTCCTGAGTTGTGTAGCTGATCAGAGTAGCGCAGTGGTTAGCCCAGCGAGAGGGTCCCTGCATTGTGTTGTTAGCAAGCGAAAGTTGTTTGTCCCCGCAAGAGCGGAGGCCAACCAGTTTTAGAGTTGAGCTTTTGCTGGCAAGTTGTTGGTTTTTGGGGTTTGAGGAACCCCTGGTTTCTATGGTGGTTGAGTTGCATCATGGATGCCAGCCTCGAGTATTATCTTTGGAGGTAGCCTTGCCAGTCTGTTTTCCTTGCGATGTTCCAAGTGTGGACTTTCTAGTCGCAAGATGAGTTAGGCCTTGGCTAAAAGGAGGAAGTCCTTTGAGTAGCCAGTTGGACTTAAGAGTTGAGTTTCTGCTAAGCAAGCCTTTCTCGGGCTTTGCTTCTAGTTGTTGTGCTTTCGCAGTTGGCGATTAGCGGAGCCTCATTTGAGAGTAAGTTGGCACAGAGGTGCCGTGGCATTGGTTGGTAAATCCCTTGAGTTGCTATCCTCAAGGTGTTGTGTTGCTAGTGGCTGCGTGATGGTTTGGTCCTTGCAGCCTGAGATTTCCATGAGAGGAATGTTGGTTGTTCCTTGCCTGGCAATGTTCTCTTTGGCCAGTTGCTAGTAGATTTGCATGGAAAAGGTTGCGTTCGGCCGTTGAGAGGCTCCAGTTTGTTGGCTAGGCCGAGTGGAGCATGTGCCTAGTTTTTTGCCATTTAGGGTTGGCCATAGCTGAAGTTTCAGCTTGTGCTAGTTGGAAAAAGTTTGCCTTTTGGATCAATCGCCAGTTGGTGGTTCGATTGTTGTTCGTTAAGGCTGAAGGCAAGCTTTGTGGTTCGCTGGTCTCTTGTGAAGTAAAAGTAGGCTGTTTAGTTTCTGGAACTTGAGAGGTTCAGTTGTTTGGCCAGCATGGTGTAGAGTTGAGGTTGTTTGTTAACAGCTGTGGGCATTCAGAGAAGTTACGCCAGTGCGTGGCGTTGAGTTTTGGAGCTTGTGCCCAGTCTGCGAGTTTGCTGAGAGTAACACCGTAGAGAGGTGTTCAGTGTTGAGTTAGCAGGGTTTTTAGATTGAGCCCCAGGTTTGTAAGGCCTTTTGAGATCCTTGAGCGGATCGGAGCAGTGGCCTTTCGGTTAGCCTTGCCTAGTCTTTGGCAGCAGTTCTTTTTGCATGCTCAGTCTTTGTTGAGATAGTCTGTAGCAGACCGGATAGCTTTGTGGCTTTGAGCCTTTGAGAACCCAAGAGGGTTTGGTTTTCGAAGAAGGGCTAGTGCTGTCTTAGCCGAGAAGTTCTGTTGGCTAGGAATCAGTAGAGTATTCCTAGAGCCGTTTCGTCTTAGGACTTTCGAGGACGAAAGTCTTAAAAGGAGGGAGTATTGTAACGGCCCAAGTTTCTATCCCGGTTCTCGAGGAGCTTCTGGTTCTGATTCAGTGGTTTGGTTGGGCCGTTAGAGTTGTTTTGACCCTTAGGGGTATTTTGGTCTTTTGCTCCCCGGGGATAGGAACACGAGTGCTTGCTTGGTTCGTGATCAAGAGGGGTTGATTCCTCTACACTATGCAGTGATTAACGGGCAGATCCAGGTCATACAAGAGTTGGTCAACGCGAGACCGCAATCCATTTGGATGAAGCTCGAAAGTGGTCAAACTATTTTACATTTATGTGTAGAAGGTAACCATTTGGAAGGGTTGAAGTTGTTAACAGAAATAGTTGCAAATCATAACAAAGACTTTCTGAACACAATCGATGATGTCGGAAATACTATTTTGGATCTGTCTCTGACGCTTAAGCAAATCGAGGTAAGTCATATAGAACCCTCAAAGAGGATCACCAAATTGTAACCAATATCAAATTAAGACTATGTTCTTAACTCTTTGTTTTTTTGGACATTGTAGTAGATGAGTTTTTTTCACACAATAATTACAAATGTCTTTTACATTTTATGCTTTTTGTAATTATTGTCTAGATCAGATGATAAGGTATCTACTCTCGATTCCGGAAGTAAAAAGTGGAGCAAGCATCGGAAACTTCAGGGTCACACGAGATCGCCAAAAGTCGAAAAAGAAGAAATAAAAAAAAATGAAAAGACAGAGACCTGTTGGTGCAGCACAAAGCATATAAAAGCAATGATAATTCCTTTCAGGATCTGACCCTTGGCAAACACGGGAACGTTCTAATAAATAAGTTCTGATTGCAGCTCCAGAAATTCTCATACTCCGATCAAATTGGATCTCCACAAATTTACCAAACCGATCATGAGTTCGCGATAATCAACTTAGGAAACTTATTCCATTAGAAAGAACGTATAAGAAAATTCTTTGTAATCAGAAAATGAAAAGAAAGAATTTCATAAATAAGTTGCCCACCTTGAATTATTGTTTCTAAGAGTCTTGGCATTGCCAAATGCTTCTAGAACAGGGTTGGACTGCACATAGAAAGTGTGATATAAATAAGATAAATTTGCAACTGACTTAAGTTCAGAAGCTAAACTGAAGGTGTTGAATTCTCAACATGTAATTGGGAGGGAAAAAACCATTACACATATTTGTTGAATCATGTTATATCATTAATCAACAAAAAAAAAAGTTTAAACTTATTGGTTGAGGTAAATTTAATTATTTCAACCAATACTCTCCTTCACTTGTGGGTTTAGAAAAAAACAATGAGTTTAACTACGATTAGGGGAGGAGAGATTCGAACACATGACCTTAATCATGGGGTATTTTGGTTACAATTTGTGGATTTTCAGGGCTTCGAGGCAGCTTCTGCCTTTGTTGAGGCTTGTTTGTTGTGGGCTGCGAGTCCCGAGATGTTTGGGCTATTCGTTTGGGAGTTCGGTTGTGATTTGGGTTTTGGGCAAAGTTATGGTTGTTTGGGTGTTTCCTTTGGGATTCAAGCCCGGGCCCTCAGTGTTGATTTGGGAGGTTGTTTTAAGTGAGATTTATTGTTTGGAAAGGTTGCTTCAGTCGGGTCTCGAAGGAGGAAGCCGGGAAATGGGATTTAAGGATTTTAAGGATTTTTGGAAAATTGGAAAAAATGGATAAGTTTGGATTTTGGATAAGGATAAATTAAAAGAGAAAAAGGAAATTTCTTTTTTTTTAAAAAAAATCCCCAAAATCCCCATTTTTCCCCATTTTTCCTTTTTCCCCCATTTTTCCCTTTTCTCTCTCCTCCAGCCCGACCCTAGCCCTCCTCCCAGCCCGACCCCAGCCCTAGCTCGCCCAGCCCTGGCCGCCCAGCTCGCCCACGCCCGCGCCGTGCCAAGCCACCCCGTGCCAGCCTCGCCCAGGTCGCACCGAGCCCAGCCCCTGCTGCCCTGTCCCAAGTCGCGTCGCCCAGGCTCCGCGTCGCCCGACCTCGCCAGTCCGTGTCGCTTAGTGCGCAAGATCTTGCCGAAGTGCGCATGATGTCGCGTGAGCCGTCCCCCGCGACGATGTCGTGCCGGCCCGATGCTGCCCGAGCCCGTAGCATCGCCTCGCCTCGCGCGCACGCCCCTGTGCTTGCCGAGCTCGCGCCCGAGCACCATCCCCTGTGCCGAGCCGTGCTGCGCCCGTGTCTGAGCCTTTGCGCGCCCAGTGCATGCGCCCAGCCAGCCCAGCCTCTGCCGATAGCCTCCTTGTGGTGTGTTGGTTGGCCCGAGCCTTGTGGCTTCTCGGATGGTATTTCCCGAGTCTTTTCTTCGTTGGGCCTTGATTTGTTGGCTGCTGGTTATGGATTTTATTGGGTTGTTTTATGTATTTGATTTGGGTGCTTTGTTTGATGTTTAGGCTGTTCGGGTTCGATTATAGGCTTGAGGATTGCTCGTTGATTTGTGATTTATTATTATTGTTTTCTACTTGTCCCAGGTAAGGATTTCTTACCGTGGTTGTGTGGACCCTGCGATATATCTCGATATGCCTTGCTTATTTGCTGACTGTTATGAGCATGTTAGAGATAGAGCAATTGATTGATTTATTGCTAGCATGTTTGCCTGATTTTACATGTTAGTGCCATGCTAGGTTTGTTCTGCCAGCATGCTTATGATTCCTGCTTAAGTTGTAGTATCATGCTAGGTAATGTGATTTATGTCGGTCATTGCTTGCTAGCCAGGAATCATTTATTTGCTCTGTACTCTTAGATAGAGTTGTAGGGTTTGTCATCATCCAGAGGCTGAGCGGACATAACGTACTTTGTCCCCACTGATCGGGAGTAAAGTGTGCGCAGCATAACGTATCTTGCTTCCCCCCCCCCCCGACTCGCCGGTTGTGGACTTAGCTACCCACTTCGGCATAAGCATAGTTTGTAGCCTGCTAGAGTGGAACCCTGCCATCGGTGTAAGCCTGCCCTGGTCGGTTCTTAGCTTCAGGTCGGTGGATCATGCTGCACAGATGAGCGCCGAGGACCTCGCGCTACTGTGATCAGTGACACCGCTTCCGAGTCATAGGCATGCGTACCTGGCCCGCGTAGTTTGCCCTTAGGCCCCCGCATTTACGGGGCGGTTGCAAAGAAGATGCGGTGTCGCGCGCACACGCGCGTTAGTTGCCGGTTCGAGAGCTCCCGGGCTAATGTCATGAGTACACCATTCCTTCCGTTAGAGCCTGACTTCGGGTACTCTCCCGTAAGTCCAGTTTAGTGCAAGGGCAAGGAGGCCCTTGAGGACATTTTAGGGATCAGTGTATTCCCCCCGAGTGACAGATACCTTTGTGATGTCCCGGATTGGTCAGTGTATCCAATTCTTAGGCCGGAAGTAGGAGACTTCCGATGACTCCAGATCTTGTTTTATGAGCTCGTTGAGCTATGATCTGTGTTGATAGCTGTTTGCTTGCATGTTGAGGTGATAGATGACTGATGTATCGTATTGTACCCCGGTTGGGGATTCTTACTGAGTATGTTTATACTCACCCTTATTTATCTTTCAGGTAACTTGGGACAACACCAGGATGGCTAGCGGAGGGAGCTGATTGATCATGGGAAGCCGCAGCACTGTCTTTTATTATTGCATTGTTTATTCAAAGATGTAGATGGACAGAGTCCTAGGGGAACATTGTTTAAAACGTTGTTTAAATTGTATTGTATATTTTTATAAATACTGGCCAGGATGTTTTACTTCGTTGGATGGTTTAAATGAAAATTGTTGATTATGTTTTAAGGGTTCCCTCTTCTCATATATTTTGAAAGGTTTTAAATATGAGCACTAAACCGCTTGTTATCATATTTAACTTGCATGTTGAGTGAAAACCCCGGTTTAGGACCAAGTTTTTGGTCGGGTTCGTCACAACTAGGTTGCTAGATGATTGATTGCATCGTATCGTACCCCGGTCGGGGATTCTTACTGAGTATGTTTATACTCACCCTTACTGTGGTTTTCCACGGGTAACTTTGGGACGGCACACAGGCGGCTAGCGGAGGGAGCTGGGAGATCATGGATGCTGCTGACACTCTGTCGTGTCTTTATTTACATTTTTGAATTCAGCATGTAGTTGGACATGAGTCCGTAGGGAAAACTTATTTATTGTTGTTCGAACTATCTTTTATGTTTTTAAGAAAGGTACTGATCAGTCACTGGTTTTAAATTGCATGGATTTGATTAAGAATTATTTGGTTTGATTTAAATGTTTTCCACTCTTTATGTTTGAAAAGTTTTTAAATTCAACTGCTGGTTGTGTCATTTATACTTTTCACATGCATGCTGAGTAAAGACCTAGGTTTAGGACCGTATTTCAGGTTGGGTCTTTACAAGGCATAAGACCCCGATGGGCATCTTGCAGGTGTAAGACCCCGATGGGCATCCTTGAGATGAATTGGTGTAAGACCCTGATGGGCATTCATGTTCTAGATGGTGTAAGACCCTGATGGGCATCCAAAGTGTAAGCCGAGAGTAGGTTGCGGTAGTAAGTCCTTGAATAGGCAAGTTCTAGAGCGGCGGTTAGCCTGAGCCAGGTTGTTTCTTCTGTGCTCGTAATTGGTTGCATGTATCTGTGTACCTCGGTTGGGGATTCTTACTGAGCGACTTGTTGCTCACCC
Organism: Sicyos edulis; assembly: GCA_036507275.1. Classification (NCBI taxonomy): domain Eukaryota; kingdom Viridiplantae; phylum Streptophyta; class Magnoliopsida; order Cucurbitales; family Cucurbitaceae; genus Sicyos; species Sicyos edulis. Next base: position 15,814,343 of record CM071851.1, read on the forward strand.
TTATTTTTCTGTGGTTTTCCACCAGGTAACTTGAGACCGAGACTTGATGGCTAGGAGGATGCTGCTGGATGATCATGGACAGAGTACTCTGAGTCGTGTCGCATTTGTTCGTAATTCTTTTGCATGTAGACAGGGCATGAAACCCTTAGGTGGACTTGTTGTGTTTAAAAACATTGAGTTATTTGCTTCAGATTCTTTTGTTAAACTTGTTTGGATGTTTTCTTTTGCAAATAAACGATAATCTGGCAAGGGTTGGTTTTGGTAAAACTTTTGACAGGTGCTTGGAAACAGGGACAGATCCAATTAATAAAATTTCTCTAAACAATTTCATGTTATTAAGTTTTCTTTTTCTTTTTTTTTCTGCATTCCTGATTTCAGGTTTACTTACATGCATAAGAGTTTAAAGGCTTAGGTTTAGGACCCTATTCGGGTCGGGTCTTTACAAGCCCAGTGTGTGCTGTCCCTTTGTTGGCCTAGGGTGTGCTGGCCAGATTCAGGATTGGCCCAGTGTGTTGCTGATCTCGGGCTAGCCCAGTGTGTTACTGCCCGTGTTGCTCCAGGACTAGCCTAGTGTGTTGTTGTCCCCTGATAGCCCAGGGTGTTGCTATTCAGGTTGAGCAGGACTGCCTAGTGTGTTGCAGTCCAGGACTAACCCAGTGTGTTGTTGTCCTTAGTTAGCCCAGTGTGTGCTAACCTTGCTTGCTGTACTATTATAGCTTGTGAGATTACTTGAGTATTTCTCCTGTTTGTTAGCCCAGTGTGTGCTAACCCTGTCTAGCTGTAACAGCCTAGTTTTCTATTCCGGTTTCCCAGGTGTTTTCGGTTGTTCGATTGGGCTGTTAAAGCTATTTTAAACCCTTAGGGGTATTTTGGTCTTTTTGCTCCCCGGTCAGGGTTTGTGGATTTTCAGGATTCCAGGGTCATTCCTACCCTTTTATCGAGGCTTGATTGTTGTTGGTTGCAAGAGCCAAAAAGTTGGTGCTAGTTGTTTGGAAGTTTGGAGGTGATTTGGTTATTAGCAAAATTAATGTTAATTAAAGTGCCTCCAATGGGATTTGAACCCTTGACCTAATGGTGAGTCAGAAGCTTGATTTAGATCAGTTTTATTTAAAAAGAAAAGTTTGTCTCAGTGGGGACTCGAAGGAGGAAAGCCCTGGGAAGGGATTTTAGATCACCAAGGCTTATTTAAAATTAGGAAAAAGGAAAAGAAGGGAATGAGCCCTATTTCTCACCTTGCCGTCCTCCAAGAATCAAGAACCGAGAGCCAAGACCAAAGAAGAGTCGTCGTCACACCAGCAGAGTCGCACCAATAAGATCGGACTCGGGCCGCTCGCGCGTGCACCGGCCCGCGCGAAGAAGCTGGCCGCTTCACTTTAGCTCCGCACTCAAAGAAGAAGCAGCGCCACTGTTACCACGCAAGCCGAGCAGCCAGACGCCCAAAGACAAGCCCGCGATCGCGCCAGACGCCCTCGCCAGCCTGCTCGCGTCGCGCCCAGCCAGCGCGCCCAGTCCGTGTCGCAGTGCCAGCGCCTGTCCGCGGGCCCAGTCCGTGTTGCAGTGCCAGCGCCCATCCGCGCGCACTCGTCCCCTGCCGCGCCAACGCGACCGTGTCGTCGCGTGCTGCGCGCCGCCCCCGCCGCAGCGTTCGTCCCCTCTGGCTCAGCCAGCGCCTTGCGGCGCTTCGGCGGCGCTTAACTGCGCTCGCCCGCCACCCAACTCGCCTCGCCTTGCTGCCGAAAGCCTGATTTTGCCAAGAGAGTTGGGCCGAGACCTTGTGCCTTCTCGATTGGTAATTCCCGAGCCTCCAGTCTTTTGAACCTTAAGATGTTAGTTGTTGTTTGCTTAATTAGGATGATTTTTATTGTTTGCTTAGGTTGCTCGGGTTCACTTAGAGGCTCGAGGGTCGCTTGTTGGTTGTGGTAGTTATTCTCTGCTTGTTTCCAGGTAAGGATTTCTTACCAAGGTTGTGTGGACCCTGCGATGCTTTCAGGATTGTTCCTTGTATTCTTGGTTACTGTTATGAGCATGTTAGCTATAGGACAACTTGTGTTTGAAATCTTGCTAGCATGTTTGCTTGTTGTTCATGTTAGTGCCATGCTAGGTTTGTTCTTCCAGCATTCTTTTGATTCCTGCTTGAGTTCATAGTATCATGCTAGGAACTTTCCTTACCCTGACATATCCATGTTTCCTACTCGTATTCTGTTGGTTTCCTGCTGGGGTTAGGCAGGTAATGTTGATTGTCTTATTGTTAGGCTAGTTTGTGTCCTTGTACTTAGGAGACCGTTAGGGGTTGTTAGTTTAGGTTTCGCTTGGGTAAGTCCCCGATGGGCACCAATGCGTTGCTAGTGTATGTAAGTCCCCGATGGGCACTACACTGTTGGCTTATGTGTAAGTCCCCGATGGGCGTCATAAGGTTGCTAGGGAGTGTAAGACCTCGATGGGCATCTCCGTGATCCTAGCTGCAGTAAGACACCGATGGGCATCCTAGATGTGCAAGCCCCTGTTGGGCAGCATTGATGGCTAGAGGTGTAAGACCCTAATGGGCATCCGTATGTGTAAGACCCCGATGGGCATCATTGATTTGAGGTGTAAGACCCCGATGGGCATCCGTATGTGTAAGACCCCGATGGGCATCATTGATAGCTGGAGTAAGACCCCGATGGGCATCCTAGATGTGTAAGACCGCATTTGCAAAGCATTGATGGCTAGAGGTGTAAGACCCCGATGGGCATCCGTATGTGTAAGACCCCGATGGGCATCATTGATTTGAGGTGTAAGACCCCGATGGGCATCCGTATGTGTAAGACCCCGATGGGCATCATTGATTCGTGGAGTAAGACCCCGATGGGCATCCTTGTGTGTAAGTCCCCGATGGGCATCACTGAGTCTAGCAGGTGTAAGCCCCCGATGGGCATCCTTATGTGTAAGACCCCGATGGGCATCATCGCGTCCTAGGTTGTGTAAGACCCCGATGAGCATCAAGTTGTAGAACCTGGTGTAGGTTGTGGTAGTAAGTCCTTGCAAAGGAAATTTCTAGACCGGCGGTTAGCCTGACCCAACCGGTTGCTTCTGAGCTCGTCTTATTTGCATGTATAGGTTGCTAGATGATTGATGTATCGTATTGTACCCCGGTTGGGGATCCTTACTGAGTATGTTTATACTCACCCTTATTTCTGTGGTTTTTCCACCAGGTAACTTGGGACAGCACCGAGATGGCTAGCGAAGGGAGCTGTTTGATCATGGGGGTTGCCGGCACTCTGTCGTTTATTGTTTGCATTTATTTATTCAGCATGTAAATGGACAAGAGTCCTAGGGGAATGGTGTTAATGTTGTTTAAACTGTTTTGAATGTTCTTTTATAAATACTGTCCAGGCTTGTTTTACCTTGTTGAATTTGCTTTATGAAAATTGTTGGTTATGTTTTAAGTGTTCCCCAACTTTCCAAATGTTTTGAAAAGTTTTAAATATGAGCACTAAACCGCTTGTTGAAATATTTAACTTGCATGCTGAGTGAGGACCTAGGTTTAAGACCTTATTTCAGGTCGGGTCCTTACACTAGCTGTGAGCCTAGACCTTTGTTATTGTAATCCTGCTGTTGTATTGTATGAGACTGTTATGTTGTGAGTTGTTGCTTGTATGCTAGGATGTTAGAGGATTTGTTGTGCGTATTGTACCCCGATTGGGGGATCCTTACTGAGTGCAATTGTACTCACCCTTTCTGTGGTTTTCTCCACCAGGTAACTTGGCACAACATCGAGGTGGCTAGAGGAGGAGCTAATGGATCATGGGAAAGGCCGCTACATTGTCTGAGTCTTTTTCATTTGTTAGAAGTGTCTTTGAAACTTGAATACAGTGATTGAGTTTATGTATTGGTTTTATGAACTCTGGCCAGAGGCTTGTTTTACTGATTTTTTTGTGAACTCAAAGAAGTTTTAATTTCAGTACTTTAATAAAGATGGTTTAAATTTTCAGTCTATTGCACATTTCACTGAATCAACATCTTAAAGTAAAGACTATTTAGGGTTATTTTGTATTGGGTCTTTACATCACCCTTCCAGCTGATGGATCATGGGAGTCTGCTGTCCAGTCTTGCATTTGTTATCTTTGTTCAGCATGTAGTCAAGAATTGATTTCCGTTTACTGCTATAGTTATGTTTGAACTTGTTTTAGATAAATCTCTGGCCAGAGGCTTACTATTTTTGGTTTATGATTTGAATGAGGAACTATTTATGCATTGAAAATTGTAACGGTTATATTATTTATGGTTTTAGTCTAAACTATGGATGTTTTGATGGATTTGAATTCATGCATGTTGAGTAAAAACTCTTTTAGAACTGTTTTAGAGTCGGGTTCTCACAGCTGTTATCAAAGCTTAGAGTCATAGATTCTGTAGACTCACCTACTGCGTTAAGTCATTGTCCCCATGATCATCAGCAGTCCAACAAACTCTAAAAGGCTAACAACCCAACAAACTCTAACTTACAACAAGGTTAAAAATAATAATTAGAGAATTCTAAAACTAATAAATGGTCATTATGCATACACTAATGCCGTTGAGCAACTGCTCATGTTGGCAAATGTTTAATATTTTTAGTTCCTATACTATCAATAAATTTAAAAAAATGATTCCTATTAATTTTTTTAAGAACATCTCTTTAATAATATTTTCTTTATAAATTTTAGAAATATATTCGTACTATCTCTTTTTTATATTAAAAATATTATTATTATGAGCAAATTTTAATTAAAATTAATTTGAAATTTATTATGGTGATAAGTATGAATACTAAAGTTAAAGAACAAACCCGTAAAGATAAAGAGGTATTTTAATCAAAATTAATATTTAAACTTTTGAGAGAAGTAATTTAAACTAAATAAGTGAGTTTAGATTGGTGGAGTCAGAATATTAGACCATAATTTAAGTGTTTTTTTCTTTTTTACTAACTTGAAGGGTACGCCCTTTCCCAGAAAATTATCAAACGTTGAAATTCCAGCAATAAAAAAGGCCAATAGAAATGTGTTGACCTCATACAAGGGAGCCTCTGTTTTGTGAGGGGCCCAGCTGACTGTGAGATTACTTTATTAAAATGGGTTCTCATAGAATAATGGAATATTGAAAGCATTGGACATGAAATGCTCAAATCACTAGGAAGCTTCAACTTCAATTGTTTCTTTTTGGAAACTTTCTCAAAGATGCCTCACCTTTCTCCTCGCTTTTCCCCCTTATATTTCATTATCCTCTTTACATATTTGGTATACAATTAAGTTATGCTCACAACTTTAATATGTTGGGTTTTTACCTAAATACTAACCTCTTGTATTGAGTGTAGCTAAATCTACACCAAAACTTGAGAATAAAACGATTAACAAGGAATAATTTCGAAAACTATACTCAATTGTTCACATCCTAAATCATTTCCTTATCCAAATGCATCAAATCAAAAGTATATATTTTAGAGAATGTAAAATCTTGTTCATGATGTGTCTCTCTTTTCTCAAAATATATTAGGATCCACTATTGTCTCACGTTGAAAAAGTGGAGAATTTTCTAAATATTTTATAAAATAGGTGGAATACTTTTGTTACGAACCGATAATTTCTTTTGAAAACTCAATTTGTTATTTCCACAATTTAATTTGTAAAAATTAATTTATGAGAAAATTAATTGCAGTGGTTTTTATTGTAATTAATAAATGAGACCTTTTGGTTTTTAAAACCACCAAATCATTGGGTTTTCTTCTTTTAATTTAATTTAGTGATTTTAGTTAATGTATTAAAATGGCATTTACCTTGTTTTGTTTAAATAGGTGAAATAATTTATTTTTCTTTGATAACTTTTGAGTTTCTTCACGTTACTTTTGGGCAAGCAATTGAAAAGAATAAAAAAAAAAAAAAAAAAAAAAAAAGAATGAAACCACATTTGCTTTTGGAAAAACTTTCCATTTTCCACCTAATGTTATGGATTAAGAGGTTTAAGGGAAAATAATAATAATACTATTATAATAATAAACAGAAGAAGAATTCTGCTTTCATTTGTGTTCGAGTGCAATTGCCTCGAATTTTTCATGCTCGTCTCTAAACATCATCGGATTCGATCTGTGGTAAGCGCCGATTTCTTGTCGAGAGGTATCTGTGTAGTGCAATTTCATTTGCACGAGATAATTATCGGTCAAGTCCAACTTCGAAATCCGCCGACCCGCGACGATTCGTGCGAAATTCGATGGATCCACATAGAAATTTCATCCCCATCACTAGAAATCGACTGAAAATACCCACGACAGCCGCTGAATCGGAAGGGAAAACGCGCAAGGCGCTGTTCTTTCCAGCTGTAGACCCGACGGGCTTGTAAGTTCATCAGCCATGTTTTATTTGCCTTGGGGGTCTGCTGTATTAATATTAATAAAGGGGTGAGATTTTAAAATACTTATGGCTGATATTTTTATTATTGCAATTTGGGCAATGAGTTTACTGGTAGGACTTGTTGATGTTTAAAAGAAAAGAAGAGATAATCGCCATTCTTTTAAGATTATAAATTTCATTGGACAGCAAATGTACGGAGGTATTGGGTTCATGTTTTTTATATGTGAATGATGGTGAGCTTTGTGGGCTATTTGGGTTGTTATCTCAAATTTCTATTTAAATGCTTTTAGGCTGCATTTCAAAGATAAATAGATTGGCCTTTATTTTTTTTTAGCTTATCAATTAATAATAATTGGGTTGTCTTGATCATAATTGAAATTGGGTCATAGTTTATTTCTGAATATAAATTAGTTAGGCATAAGCTATATATTTTTTTAAATGCTAAGTTTGGTTTCAGCTGTTGTTTATTATAAATTGTTGGGCACTGTTTTTAATATTCATTTCTTAATTGAATAGGCTATTAAATTAAAGAATGATGGGAGGCCATGAATTGTTTTAAAAGGTTGAGCTACTGGTTTAAAATTTCCCAAAACATAAAGGAATTTTATGAGATATTGATATCTTAATTAATGGAAGTTTTAGTGGGAATTCTAAAGCATGGGCCCTTGTTTAGAATGTAAGTTTACATGTTTTGGCCAAATACAATTACCGATAAATACTTATAGTCAATTGGATATTCTAATATCCTTTTTACTATGAGCTGTTTTCAAATATATATAATAGTTGACCATGAGCTTTGTTAAACATCAAATTGGAGGTATGGGTGTTATGGTAAAAAAATCAAGGAATTTAAGAAATTATTTAATATCTTTTAATGGAAATTTTTTAATAAAGGATTAATATCTTTTTAATACAAATCTTGTAGGATATTTTATTATCCTTCAATTATGAGTTGTGGAAATCCAAATTAACACTAGGTTTTTATTTTCACCATATAGCTGTTAGGATCTTTTGTTGACTCGTTCAAAGCTAGCTAGACTTGTCTTTCAATGCATTATGTAACTTCAAGAAGTAAGGACTTTTACCTAGAGTTGTGTGGTCCTTAAATGTATTGTTCACTTGATATTTGATTGATAACTTGTTTGATTGTCTATAAGATGCATGGATTTAATCTTTGAGTTAAGTTTGACCTCGTTGACTTCTAAGCTTGTTGTCTAAATTCTTTATAAGATGCTTGGATTTAATCTTTGAGCTGGTTTGACCTCATTGGCCTCTATGTTGGATATTTGAGCTGCTGATAGATTATTTAATATTTGTACACACGAAAATGTTCCTTTTTCTTGATACTGCTCAGTAGTATGAAATGCTGAGTGGTAATTAATATGATGTAATTTATGGGATCAGTTGCGTTTCTCATAAGTTGTAGCAGGACCAGTTGTATTCCTGACCTTTATTAGGGCCATTTGTGTTCCCTAATTGTGTAGGACCAGTAGCGTTCCTACCGCATTATAGGACCAGTTGCATTTCCTATAAGTTTTAACAGGACTATTTGTGTTCCTGATTTGTTGATTTGATGTAATTTATGGGACTAGTTGCATTTCTCATAAGTTGTAGCAGGACTAGTTGTGTTCCTGACCTTTATTAGAGCCAGTCGTGTTCCCTAATTGTGTATGACCAGTAGCATTACTACCCCCTTATTGGACCTGTTATGTTTCCTATAAGTTATAGCAGGACCAGTTGTGTTCCTGATTTATGTGATAGGGCTAGTTGCGTCCCTAACTAGCTAGAACCAATAAAGTTACTTTTATAGGACCAGTTGTGTTTCCTAAAAGTTATAGCATGACCAGTTGTGTTTCTTGTTAGAAATCACTTGGACCAGTTGAACACTTACGTAAATAGACTAGACAAGTACCTGAATAGGGAGGACCAGTTGTGCTTCCCCAATTAGTTGAGCCTAGAGGTTCTCAGCTTAGAGCTCTGAATCTGAGCGTGTTGTAGATAATGAGGGCAATTGTTGGTTAGGTGTTGAGCTAATGTATACATTTTTGTACTCTAGGTCGGAGTTCTTACTAAGTAATTCTCATTACTCACCCTTATCATTTTTCCCCTTCCAAGTAAAGGAGTAGACCATGGTGGCTGAGCTGGAGGCAACAAATGATCATGAAAGGGGACATGTGTCCCTTTTATTTTCTTTGAATTTTCTATTCCGCACGAACTATTTTAAATTGTTGTTGTTTGTCTTTCAATTACTGTTTAAACTTATCCTAGCCAGGAGCTGAACTTTACTGTTGTTAGAGAAATTAATTTTATACAAAAGCATGTTTGACTATTTTAATCTTATTTTTTCATGCATAGAGTAAAGTCTTACTAAAATTAATTATTTTAGTCGGGTCTTTAGAACTTTTGTCATTATCAATGGTTGTTAGATGAATATCTACACTTTTTAATAAAATACACACTTATTTAAAGACATATAAGTTCAGTTACAATATTTTATTTATTTATAAATAAATAAATAATTTAACAATCAATTAGTTAAGTAACATGCATTTAATTAATTGTAATAAGAATTAATGCTCCCACGCATGTACTTGTTTGTATTTAATGTAATACATACATCCTTTTCTTAATCTCTGCTTGTATTTGTCCCTTTTCAAATAATGAGCCAAGAATTAAAAGCTCTGTTTGAGAATCATTTATTTTTTGATTTTTGATTTTTGAAATTTAAGTTTATAATTACTTCCTAAGTACATATAGTTTCGGTACTTGAATATCTATTTTTGGCTTGTGTTTTTTTAAAAATTAAACCAAAGTTTGAAAGCTAAAAAAAATTATTAAATACTTTTTTTTATTTATAAAATTTGATTAAAATACACATACTTCTTTAATGAAAGATGAAGTCACGTATAGAGAATTTGAATAAATACAAATTTACATTTTAAAAACGAAAAATGAAAAACTATGAAAATCTTTTCATGGAAGCTTTTCATGAAAATCATTTGATTATTAAAAGGGACTTCAATGTCAAAGCTTTTCATGGAAGAGAATCACTAATTTGGTATAAGTAGACCAATAATATCATCTATGGCTTTGTAGTAAATATCAGTACCAACTATGAAAATCAAAGAGATTAATTTATGATTCGATTTTTTTTTTCTTTTTCTTTTTCTTTTTTCTCGAAACAATGATTTGATTCGTAGTGTGACTTAAGTGTTTATTTTTTTTCGTATTCTTGAAATAGTAGGTAAATATTTCTGAAATTAAAGTAGATTCTATTTTGAAAAGATTTTATACAATCAATTAGCCTTTTGATTTCTGAGATGATTTGTCTGTACAAAACCCATCTTAGCTTTATCCAACCCTTTATGTGAAGTACACTATTCTTTACAATTTATTTTAAGGTTCTACCAACGAATAAAATTCCCAAATAAACGAGCTCCCGACATTTCCTTTTATTACAAACTCTTTATGATATATTATTCTCAAATTACATCAATTTCTCTTCAAAGATAGATTGTGCAGTGAAGTAAGCAATAGCATTGGATTCACTATCAAAGCAGTTGGAAAAATGCTGGAGTTAGCAATGAGAAGAGCCCTTCATCCTCACTTCCCGTTTGGTGACCCGAACAGATCGGCATCGTTTATGGTTATATAGCACTATAGCTACTCTACCGAGTGTTCGAGAAGGGGTTTCATATGTGAGATTGAAGGATAGTAGTTTCGACTATTTTGAAGAAGTTAATGTTAACCATCTTATCTATAATAATAAGAAAAGGAAATGAGTAACTGATAACTCTCTAGAATTGAGAGTTAGTAGCTTAAAAAGATATATTTTTAAAAGAATTTTCTATAATTGAATGATGTAATGTTGAATTTCACCTCATCATACCAAAAGTTATGCTTAAGTGAATCATCCTTTAGTTTTGTGTTTAGGATGCATTGGAAAGGTCATTTTAGCGAAATCTGCTTGAATGTGTGCAAATTTATAAGTGTTAAAAAGAATTGATATTTTCTAGTTTGTCTGCAGCATTCCTGACGGAGCAAAGCGAAATTCAGACAATGAAGAGTTGGAGTGAGCGAATCTAGCCCAAGCATTCGCCCAAGCAAAGCCAGCCAAGCAGTCCACATTGAAGCAAAGAGAAACAATTGTCAATGATTTCTCTTAGGCGAAGTTGATTACAGCAAAGAAACATGTTCGAGGAAACATCTAAGTCATAGACACGTGTCAAAGATCCGAGCTTCATCCTTTCAATCCCAGCCGTTGTTTGATGACCACTTTTGCAGAGGATCAGGGGCGAGGATTGTTGAGCAAAGCATGTCAGACGTGGTTGATGACTCTAGAATAGAGTCAGATTTCAGCATAAATTCGGATCATATTGCAAGTTATTCAATTCATATCAAGCTTCCGCGAGGACAATAGTGCACGCTTTAAAGTATAATTCGCTAATGTTGTGCATTAGCGGAGTTAAATGCTAAATATCGGGAATCATGCAAAATAAAGATGAAAGAAGTACAGATAGCATTAAAGTTGCAGAAACTGATGATTATTTCTATTTCGCAGGATCAGCGTTAGGGAAGCATCGCTACGAAGGAAATCAAAACGCACGAGCACGAGTACTTAAGCTGGGAAAATGAAAGCCAATCGCACTACAAGTAAATAAGGAAGGAAGAATCCGCCAACGAGAAGTTGACTAACCAGACAATTAAGAGACGGATTTCAGAAATCACGGGATTCCTTCCTTAGACAAATCAAACACATATGGCAAGAAATTAAAAAGGAGAGATCTTCGTGCAAATTGATTCTCACCATTCTGGAACCTTCGGAGGCTCGACGACATAGTTCTATAAAAGGAAAATGATGTAATTGCAAAGGCGAGCTGGATCTTTGCACTGTTTTTCTTCTCGGAGAACTGCAGAGAATCGATCTACTCTACACTTTACTGTCATTATTTTATTTTGTTTTGTTAAGATGTATTGTTAGACTTATTTCAATTTAGTAATACAATTCCATGATGTTTGCTTCATTGTACTTTGTGTTCCTTATTGTTATTATGAACTAACTTTCATAAGGTGAAACTGGGAGAACGTGAGTGGTAGTAGCATGTTATAGGAAGGATTAGGAAGGGTTAATCTAGAGCATGTAAGATAGGAACTTCACCAAAATAGTAAGTGTTGACCGGCCATCCACACGAGCTAGTAAATTGTAAATCAAAGAGGAATGATCTAAGTTTATCATGCATGTTTAATAGGTAGTGTTGCGGCTGCAACATTTTAAATTGGAGTTTAGGACTAAACGCGAAACTATTATGTACGTAGCACGATTTTAATTACACTTAGTCACAGCACAATTTGGGCTAAGTGCTGAACGAAAGTGCAAGCATTAGTTTTTAAGCGTAGTATGGTAGATTCCTAACCACATATTTCTTGCTATTACATTGCTGCTACTCTCACAAGTATCCTAGTTTAGCCTTAATTTATCAAAACTATTCTTTTGTTTAGTTATTTCTTTTTCTTGGGAAAACCCAAAATCTTTTCAACAACACTCTTTTATGCAAATTACTTTCAATTCTAAACATTACCTCAATTTAAATTCCAATCCCTGTGGAGTACGATAATTTACTTATTACTTGCTACAGACCACGTATACTTGTGTGTCGCAGGATCATTTCACGCTATTCATAACCACATTTGTAACACAGGTGCCAACGTTCATTCAGGACGCTACGAGTTAGTGGTCCCAAGGGGACAAGGCAGATCATGGAGTAGACTTTGTCGCTCGAGGTTGGAGTATAAATAGAGTTTCCCTCTTCATAGCAAAGGGACACCAATTTGGGGAGACCGAACTAGGTTGTCCTTCGTCGTAGCTTCCATTTGCGATCACCATTTCCTAAGTTTTAGCCGTAGTTTAGTTATTTTTCCCATTTCTCGTTGTTTAATAGTTTAGTCTTAGCATAGTCGTAGTTAGTCGAAGTTGTGGAGATTTTGTCAGAGCCAAGTTAGAGTTGTCTTTATGATTCCAACTAGGATTCTTCTTAACTTTGTTTCTCCTTTTATTGCTTTTTTTTTTATTTTCGCTTAGCTTAGATTGTAATGAACATTGATATTTTGATGTTTTAATGAATGAATTTTTTCTTTTACATTGCCTTGGATTTAAGTGTCATTATGAATAGCTAAATTGTCATTGGAAGGAAGTAGGCAAGTAGGAACAGTTCGCCTAAGGGAAGCTATACCTAGATGTCAAACTATTATGCATGTTGTGTTGAAATTTAAGTACATTCTGTTTGATCCACACTGTGTATATCTTTATTTCGCTTCGAGAGGATGGAAATAGAACGAACTTGCATGTAGAACATTAGGTCTGTCAAGCTTACTTGGAGATAAGATTGCTTACGAATTAAAGAAGTCTTAGAGATAAGGTTTGCCTAGTGTTGTTTTACTTAGTTTTAGCATTTTTTGAGTTCGAGAGAACTAACCAGGAGCTCGAGAGAGCCAGCTTCTAGAGCTCAAGAGAGCCAAAGAGAATGTCGCAAGTAGTTCGCTTCTTAGCTCGGTGTTGTTTCGACTAAGCGAAATTCTCCAGAAAGTCATGTTTTCCTTCTGATGTATTTCACTTAGTTCAACTTACATTATGTTTATTTTGCCTAGCTTAATTCCACTACAACAACTTTCAACCGTTACTTAACTCTCTTAATTTTGCTTGAACGTGATGTTAATCACTAATCCTTGTGGAGATGACTTGTACTTACATTAAAACTTGCTACAACACAACTGTGCATACTTGCACATTCTTGAGGATCATAGTTGCACATTCTTGAGGAACACACACACGCATTTTGCTTGAACAGGAGTAGGGATTTCACGTTGGCGAAATCTTGAACAAGCCACGTCATCATTCTTCTTTAATTATAATTTAATTTGTGTGGTGGATTATTCTGCAACGACAACTCCAATGGTCTTCAACTTTTCTATATATTTCATTAACTTATCATACTTATGGTACCTAAGTTTCTTTGAATTTATTATTTCTTTGATTTTTGCCAAAAAAGAGCCATGACATTAAGATTGAGAAAAGTGTCTTGGGTGCAATGCTGATGTCTCTATTACTGCATTCCCATATCCAAGTTCTTGATAGGTTCTGATCAAAGTTGTTGATTCGTAAACCGTCATGGGTATTGTTGATGGCAAAATTTGGCCTTCGAGACCAACAAAGAATTTTTATTTCGTTGGGACGAATACGTGCAAAACAAACAATAATCAACTGGACACCGGTGTGGTGTGAGCCACGTAGCCCTCTGATGCCTCAGTCAGTCTTGGTCAAAAGTGTAGAGGAGTTATTTCTAGGGTTTATAATTAACTTACTTTTGTTAGAGTCTCAAGACTATTTATAGGCATGTAGGTCTTTCTACGTCACCCTAGGAATAAGATTTGGGCTTGTTTACTAGGCCGAGCCCGTTTTTGGATCTAGCCTCTTATACTTGAGTTCGTGAGTTTCATTAGGTCTTGACCATGAATTTCACCCATAACAGTTGCCCCCACTCTTGAGTTTAGACAAGATACTTGGTCTAAATTTCAAGAGTAGGTTCAATACTCTAGGTTTTCCAATTTGTACTATTGGATGCTCATGCTTAGCCTTATCAATTTTGTAGCACTGGATAGCTCATACTTAACCTTATCCAACTTGTACTATTTGATAGCTCGCACTTTGCCTGATTTAACTAGTAGAATTGGATAGCTCGCACTAGCCTTATCAATTCTATAGCACTGGATAGCTCATACTTAGCCTTATCCAACTTGTACTATTCGATAGCTCATACGTAGCCTTATCCAACTTGTAGGGAATAAACACTAATTTTACCCATGACAGTTGCCCCCACTCTTAGGCTTCAACTTCTCAATATCGTGTTGAGACTGAGAGTAACTTTTGGGTCATGAAACTAGACTACGTAGTTAGAGCTGGGGAACCTTTAGTGTTTTATGGGCTCCAGGGCTTTGAGGCGTGTCGTTTGGTCCCTAGGACTTGCTTGTGTCACAGGTGCCTTAGGACTTTGTGGTACCCAATCTTTTCAATCTCTAACGCAACCCTATTTTTCTTTACTTGGTACTTTAATCTGGCTTTAGAAATTTTTAAACTTTCAAACTCAATCTCCACCGTTCATATTGATTCTCTCTGTGTAGTGAATAACATATTAAAATTTCGCCTCGACTCAACAGTTGGTTGAGTCAAAAACTCTGAAATACCAAACCTGGGCGGAAGCCCTTTTTTCTATTCTTATGCAACTTTATTATTGTTATCGAATGTTGATGTAGAAAACTTGAAATGCAATCTTCACCGTTCAGACTAAAAATCGTTATGGTGGAAACATTAAAATTAAATTTCAACCTGGGTGAAACCCTTTTTTCTGCTCTGACGCCCCTCTATTTTTCTTCATTTGTGTTCTTGAACCTTAGCGTAGAAGACTTGAAACACAATCTTCACCGTTCATATTTAATATCTTTATGTTTGGAACAACATATTAAAATTTTAAGTCAATCCAATGGTTCATTAATTCGAAAAAGTTGAAATACTAAACCTGGGTGTAACTACTTTTTCTGCTCTTACGCTGCTCTATTTTTATTTTAGAATCTTGTCGTAGAAAGCCCAAGATGCAATCTGCACCGTTCAGATTGAATATATTTGTGTTGGAAACAGGATATTAAAATTTCAACTTGATTTGACGGCTCATTAAATCGAAAACGCCAAAATTCTAAACTCTAAACCTGGGCAGAACCACTTTTTATCCTCTATTTTTCCTTAGTACTCTCGAATCTGACTGTAGAAAGGTTTACACTTGATCTCCACCATTCAAAATGAAGATATTTGAGTTTCAAACATCATATTAAAATTTTAGCTCAATCCAACGTTTGGTTAATTAGATAATGTTGAAATTTTGAACCTACGAAACTTTTTATAAAAAAAAATGTGATTACCTTTCGGTCATTGAGCCTGCTGCAACGGCTAGTGTCACTACTTCCGTGCATGTGTCGTGCCCTACATTTGGAGTATTTTTTTTTTTGCGTGGCTCTCCTGTTAGAATCCCTTTCTTCATCTGATTGAGTTTTAGGCAAGCAGTTATTATGATCCATATTCATCTTCAATAGTGAACTGCAGCGTCAAAAAATTATTGTAGTTTTTTGGTAAAGCACGAAATTGTCCACACAGATTGTGCCAACTGTTGATGCCAAAATTTCGTTGGGACGAATACCTGCAAGTAGCCTTCGATGCCTAAGTCAGTCTTGGTCAAAAAGTGTAGAGGAGTTGTTTCTAAGGTTTAGAATTAGCTTACTTTTGTTAGAGTCTCAAGACTATTTATAGGCATGTAGATCTTTCTACGTAGCCCTACGAATAAGATTTGGGCTTGTTTACTGGGTCGAGCTCGTTTTTGGGTCCAACCTCTTATAATTGAGTTCATGAATTTCATTAGGTCTTGACCAAGAATTTCACCCATAACAAGTATCAAAATATAATTTTAATGTAACGTGTATTATAACTATCATATATGGTAAGTTTCAATTTTATTAATAATATTTAATTATAAATATAAATAATAATGGTAAAGTATATAAAAAAAACTTAGAATTTATTAGAGAAAAAAATAATAAAAACTTAACCAACTTCATATAAAGTTCAAACTATAAAATAAATAAAAATTGAATATGTTAATATAATAAAAAGAAGGAAATTTACTCTCCATAGCAACTTTTGGACCTTGTATTTTAATTATAGCATTTTTGTCAAAATATTTCATTTATAGCACAATTGGTTGCAATTTTTTAAAACTCCAATTTTACCGTACTCCCCTTTGTTGCTTCTCCTCCGCTTCTTCTTCAGGTGGAATATTACAAATATTAAATTCTTCATCTTTTTATATATCCAAAAGTTTTGAGGCTTCACCTTTCTAGACAAAAACAAATCAAAGTTTCCTTTTCTTTTTTTTTCTTTTTTTACTTTTTCTTACTTCCTCGCTTTCTATACTTTTATCAACTTCTTCCATGTTTTTCTATAAATTAATCTCAATTTTCATAAACTTCAAAATGCTATACTTTTAAATTATTAATAATGATCAATAAAAAAACACACACATTCTACCCCATTTTTAAATCTCGACTTAATTTGGATTTCAATTAATTTCGACAACCAAATCCTCACTCTCGTTTAACATTGGAACCAATCGAATTTCAATTATTCCTTTTTCAAAGGCAATAATTTGTGTATGTAAGGACCCGTAATTTTAAACTACGTTTACCACGTCATGCTGACTAAAAACGGTTATAAATCAATGCAATTTCGAATTTCAAAATTTAAATAACTGCTCCTGTTGAATTTTATTTCAAAATAAAATAAGTAAGTGACAAGCCCTTGGCCAAGGTGTAAAAAATGTTTCAAATAAATAATAAGTTAATTACAAATAATGGCATCCATGCCAACAATTAATAGAAACGACAGGAGTTTAAACAATTGCATGCTACTAAAGAAAGAAACATCTATCCTACCAACAACTTAAAGACAATGCAGCGACTTCACCCATGATCACTTATACACCTCCCAGCTGACCGTCTTAGTGGTGTCATTTGATTACCTATGGAAAGAAAATAACCATAGAAAGGGTGAGTATAAAAGAATACTCCGTAAGAACTTCCCAACATGGGTATAATGCACAAAGTAGAACTCAACATGCTAGCAATACATATCTACTCTCGTCTCCACATAGCTTACTAACTCCCCATGAGTTTCGTTACATATCTTTCTCAATCAATCAACTTTATTCTCCACTCAACTTAGTTTATTTCTAGGTCATGGGGTTCGTTGCATGACTTTTTCTTGTGAGATCCTCAAGACACTCACCTAAACTTTAACAGTAAAACTGGTTATGAAGTACGTTACACAACTTTCCTATGAGGCCCTTGAGACACTCACCTGTGCTAGATATTATGACTGGTCATGAAGTTCGTTACACGACTATCTAGTTCAAACACTACTTTTCTCTACTACGGTACAGACAATACCAGTCCAGGTGAGCCATCTACCTGACACTCAGTGCGTGTGTGTACCCACATGGTGTTGGAAACTAGTCAGGTGTAGGCTTACATAGTACTGACCTGGTCTAGGTCGACATGCCTAACAACTCGAAGAAAGGTGTCCACTGAGTCACGGTCCTAGACGCCCTCACCAGCGATCCGAGTCAGCCTGTTTACATGTAAGGACCCGACCCGAAAGGGGCTCTAAATGGGCCTTTACCCCAATGCATGTATTCAAAATAAAAGACATTATGAAAAATAATGTTTCGGATCCCAAGTAAAAACAGAAACATTCAACAATCAAAACAATTTACTCTAAAACCTGTCCCTGTTGCCAAGCACCTATTTCAGGATAAATACATTTCCAAAAGCGTACTCTGATCAGAGATTTATTTAAACCATTTAAACATTCCACAAGTACAAATATGCTGGAATCCGTAAAACATAAGAAAACATCCTAGGGCTCCGTGCCCGTCTACATGCATTCAGGGGAAATAACAAAAGTCAAGAGTCATGATATAATAAAATGGTCGGAGATGACAAAGAGAATTCCATGATCACAGCTCCTCCTTGACCATCCTGTCTCGCGCCTTGGTTACTGTGGAAAACCACAAAATAAGGGTGAGTAACGAATTACTCAGTAAGAATCCCCAACCGGGTACAATACGATATACATGATCATCTAGAAGAATGTATGCAAGCTATGAGTACAAACACGAGAGCGGAGCACATAGCTAAGTCCACACTTGGACCTCGGATGCCAACTCGGGGTCTTAGTCCGGAAATACCACAAAGACACTATACGCCCTATACGGGGAACAAGTCCCGGCCTCACTGTCTCATCGTCGATACGAAAGGTGCATCGCTCAAGATCCCGAGGAGCTCTCCGGTCGTATTTGTAATGAGCGTGGCGCGCGCACCGCATGCTACCGCAAACTGGGGAAGTGCCGGGTCTAGTGGCAAGTCGCTTAGGTTCGATCACCATGCCTAACTAAATCTCCGGATCGGTGTCACCGACATAGGGGTGTGAGACACGGACACGTGAACTATGTCACTGTACCACCGCTTTTTGAGTCCAAGGAACCGGTCGTGGTAGGCTTACACCAGAAGCGGTCCTTGCCCTAACAGTGGCAATCAAGGGCTACGGCCGAACACGCCGAGGACGTGCCAACCGCTGCCGGGGACGAGGCAATGCCAAGTCATCATCCCGACCGTTGGGGCATTTAACGATCGCCACCCTCACCCAAGATTGCGGGGGCCACCGTTAGGGTTAGCTAAACCCTAACGGGATCGTGGACGGAGTACCATCTCGCATGCGTCCCGCTTCGGGGATGCAAGTTACGTTATGCATCCGGCGGATGATGCTACCTACGAACTCTAAACCATAGCAATAATAACAATTCATTCAATGCGGTCCAATACGTGCTCAGCAGATACAAGGAACCTAGCATGATACTACGAAGCAAGAACAGATATCGAACATGCGAGAATGGAACAACCTAGCATGGGCTAACATGAGAAACAATACAAGAGTTCATGCGACCAGAATTGAACGAGCACCTAGGGCTAAACATGCTAATAATCATACACAGCATACAAAACAACAATCACAAATATACCGCGAGGCCCAAACAACTCCGGTAAGAAATCCTTACCTTGGTGGGAGGCTTCTACACACAAATCCTAAGGCTGCGGAACAATCCCGAGCTAGCGTGCGGGAACCTAGCAAACCAATAATAATCAGCATCTAAAACGTCTAAAAACAATAGAACAGCAAGCTCGGCTCGGGGCACTCACGCACGCGGCGACACGAACTTGGAGTTGCTTTGGCGGTCATCCGCAGCGGCAGGCTGGGCGCCGCACGGCATTGGCGCGTCTGCTTGCATGCGGATGGATGGGCAGGGGCGTGGCATGCGCGACGACAGATGAACTCGGCAGCGAGCGGCGGCACGCGGCACGGCGCGCGCGGGCGCTGGCGTCGCGATGCGGACACGGCGAAGCCGCCGGTAGGATGGGCGCGCGCGGCGAACGCTCGGGCGCGGCGGGCGAAGCGGCTCGGCAAGTGACACGGCGAAGGCGCGCGGGCGTCGAGCGCTCGCTTGCTGCGCGACCGCATGACGCGCTGGCCGGGTGGCGATGGCGAGTAAGTGGGCCGGTTCTTTGTCGGCGAGATCGGGCGCGGCGGGCTGTGACGGTGAGGGCCGCGACAGCGGCGAGCGTTAGCGCGCGGAGGGCTGCGCGGCAGATTCTGGCGCGACCTAAGGCGTCTGCTCGTGCGGATCTGGGCCGGCCTTTGCTCGGATCTGGGCGTCTGGCTCGGCGGTAGGCGGACACTGGACGACTGCAACATCACACACACACACAAGCTCTCCTTCTTACCTTCGGCAAAGCAAGAACACCCAAACGAGAAGATGAAGAGGATGAAAACTTACCGGAATGATGATGGAGTCTCGAGCTGCAAAGGGGATGAAGAAATCGGCAAGGAGAGCTTGGGAGAAAGCTTGGGCGGCCGCAACTCTTTTGGAGAAGAAAACACAACAAACCTAATTCCTTTTCATTTAATCAAATGCACCAAACACCAAAGATCCAAGGTTAACTAAGATGTGATGCAGAAAGAGCAACAAGAGCACCTAATGGCTCAATTGGCACACAACCCCACAAGCTTTCAGGAGACTGAGTTCAAACCCCAGTGCGCAGCACAATTTCCTTTATTTTTACTTTTGCATCAAACCTTGCTCAAACCAAACCACAAATCCTTCCAAAAACCTACATAAATCCATCCAATAATTTTAGTAACTGGAAAAGACACAAACGGCCCGACCAAATTACCAAATTACCCCTAGGGCATACCTGGAAGACCGGGATGAAAAACTTGGGTCGTTACATTACACCTATCGCCCCAAGCTGAGACCCTCTCATAGCAGGCATACACTATGATCAGGGCCCGTCTATAGGGCTATAAACTAGGCATTTCCATGGGCGGCATGCTACATCACATCCCTGACTATCGGGCGCTGGACTAAAATCCTCAACGACACAGACCCAATGAGACAACAGTACGTCGTGTCTCTATAGCCTCTAGATGATGACAAATAAGAGTTCTATTACAAATGCTTATCAGCTCAGTCCTAACAGATCACCAAACATGCTAGATATTCTTTATAGTCACCCTAACAGGATATTACTCAAAACATGGTCAGGACTATCTACATACTAACACACGTCATCACCAGCTCACACACACTCATACCAAGAGAACCAAGAACAAATAACAGAGAAAATAACATAACAAATAACATGCTAAGACCCCATAATCCTAGCATGTTCACAAGAAATATAATTTAAAGAACACATACAAGCTTAGTACCCTGAGACCCCATAATGTCGAAGTACGAACATACAAAACATATTCAATATTTTAAACAACATACAAGGTGGCACCCCGGAACCCCATAATCCCGAAGTACAAGACATGCTTAGCATAATCAACATGCATTTCAACTTCACTTAGCACCCACATATATCACAAATCATCTTTTAGCACCAAATACATCTCAAATCAACTTTGTACGTAGTGCCAGCATTATCAATTTCGCCTTGTGCAGGGCCCACACAACCTAAGTGAGAAAGTCCTTACATGTAAAAAAGATACAGAACAAGCAAAGACATTGCTTCTTGAGCTGCAGCCAAAAGATCAATCAAAACCCAGCTGGTTTAACCTACCAAAAATCTCTAATCAACCACTAAACTCCCATCTCAACAACACTTACCGAAACTTCAAACCAGCGAGAATGACTTCGAAAACGTACCCAAAATTCGGATTGACACGATCATGGCATGAGAAGAAAACCTGTGGCAGCGAGGATGGCACTACAAAATGACCAAACAATCACTCATAGTCAGAAAATTTTCTCAAACTAATGACGATTAACAACCATAACTTAATCAATTTCGGCGTGTTTGGTGGGGGGCTTAAATTAAGCCAGATTAATTTAAACCCCCAAAATCACGTTTGGTGGACAGATAAGCAAAAAAGTTAATCCGTATTAAATAAATTTGAATTTCTACAATACATCACTGTTGAAATTCGAGTAAATCTCTCATTTTTCCTTCTTTTTCACACGCTCTCCCTCTCTCTCTTTTCGTTGCGTTTCTGGCTCATCTCTTTCGTTTTCTTTTCTGATTATCTTCCGATTCATTCTTGTATTCTGTAACGGCCCAGGTTTTCGTCCCAGTCTTCCAGGTATGCCCTAGGGGTATTTTAGTAATTTGGTCGGGCCGTCAGGGCCGTTTATGTCTTTTTCCAGTTGCTAAAATTATTGGATGGATTTATGAAGGTTTTTGAGGCTTTGTGGTTTGGTTTGAGCATGGGTAGATGCAAAAGTAAAAATAAAGGAATTTGGGCTGCAGTAATGGTTTGAACCCGGGTCTCCTAGGAAGCTTGTAGAGATGTGTGCCAATTGAGCCATTAGGTGCTCTTGTTGCTCCTTCTGCATCACATCTTAGTTAACCTTGGATCTTTGGTGTTTGGTGCATTTGGTTAAATGAAATAGAAATTAGGTTTGTTGTGTTTTCTTCTCCAAAAGAGTTGTGGCCGCCCAAGCTTTCTCCCAAGCTCTCCTTGCCGATTCTTCATCCTTGCAGCTCCCTTGGATCGTTCATCATCACTCGGGTAAGTCTTCATCCTCTTCATCTTCTCGATTGGGTGTTCTTGTTGGCGAAGGTAAGGAGAAGAGCTTGTGTGTGTGTGTGTTTGTAGCAGTCGCCCAAAGATGCCCAGATCGCCAAAGAACAAGCCCAGCCGCCCAGATGGCCTAGCGGCAAGCCCAGCTGCCCAGATCGCGCAAGAGCGAGCACGAGCCGCCCAGACAGCCGGCCGTCGCGGCGTCGTCGCGCGACTGGCTGAGCAGCGCGCAGCGCGCGCGCTCGCGCCCGCGCGCCGCTCGCGCGCTGCGCCGCGCGCGCGCGCGCGTCGCTCGCCTCGCGCGCGCGCGCGCGCTCGTCCGTCCGCTTGCGCGCCCGTGCGCTGCGCCCAGCCAGTGCCGTCTCGCGCGCGCGCGCGCGCCGCACCGCCGCCTCTGCCGCCCGTCGGCGCGCCGGTGTGCGGTCCTCGCGCCATCAGCCCCTTCTGCGCCCGTCGGCGCGCCCAGCAGCCCCGCCGTCTTTGCCGCCGTCGTCCGCGTGTCGATCGTGCCGTGTGTGAGTGCCGAGCGAGCTCGCTTGTTTTATTATATTTTTAGGGCTATGATTGTGATTTCTATTGTGTTTGTTAGGTTCTCGTTAGCTAGCTCGGGATCGATCGCAGAGTAGGATTTTGTGTGTAGTTGCCCCGGCCAAGGTAAGGATTTCTTACCAGGAGTTGTGTGGACCTGCGATGTTCTATGTGATTGTTGTTTGTATGTTTGTTTGTGATTATCGGCATGTATAGTTTAGGTGCTCTCGTTTCGAATTCTCGACTAGCATGACTTCGTATGTTGTTCTCTCATGTTAGCCCATGCTAGGTTGTTCCGTTCTAGCATGCTCATATCTGTTCTTGCTTCGTAGTACCATGCTAGGTTCGTTGTATCTGTTGAGCACGTTTTGGATTGTATTGGATTGTATGTTATTGATATGATAGGTTAAAGTGTAGGTAGGTAGCATCATCCGGCCCGATGCATAAAGTATCTTGCATCCATGGCGGGGACGTCGAGACAGATTCTCGTCCCCGACCCCGTTAGGGTTTAGCTAACCCGACCGGTAGGCCCCGCAATCTTGGGTGAGGGTGGCGATCGTTAAATGCCCCAACGGTCGGGATGATGACTTGGCATTGCCTCGCCCTCGAGACGATCACGCGTCCTCGGCGTGTTCGGCCGTAGCCCTTGATTGCCACTGTTAGGGCAAGGACCGCTTCGGTGTAAGCCTATCACGACGGTTCCTTAGCCTCAGTGCGGTGGTTCAGCCGACATAGTTCACGTGTCCGTGTCTCACACCCTATGTCGGTGACACCGATCCGAGATTTAGTTAGGCGTGGTGGATTGGACATGGGCGGCTTGCCACTAGACCGGCACCCCATAGTTCCGCGGTAGCACGCGGTGCATGCTTACGCTCATTCTGGCGCCCGACCGAGAGCTCCTCGGGATCTTGAGCTAGTGTACCTTTCGTATCGACGATGAGACAGCCGAGGCCGAGACTTGGTTCTCGTATAGGGCGTATTGTGTGGTGTGGATTATTCCGGACTAAGACCCTGAGTTGGCATCCGAGGTCCAAGTGTGGACTTAAGCTATGTGCTCTATTATGTGTTTATGTTCATAGCTTGCATACACTCATCTAGATGACCATGTGCATCGTGATTGTACCCCTGGTCGGGGATTCTTCTTGAGTAATTCGTTACTCACCCTTACTTATCTTCCAGGTAACCATGGCGCGAGGCAGGATGGCTGAAGGAGGAGCTATGATCATGGGAACTTGCTGTCGTCTCTGACTTTTTATTTCTATGACTCTTGTCTTTCATTTTCCCCTGAATGCATGTACTAACTTTGAGCCCTAGGATGTTTTCTCGAATGTTTTTGTGGATTCCCGCTTTATTGAATTTGAGGATGTTTCAAATGTTTTAATAAATCTCTGATCAGAGTGTACGTTTTGGAAATGTATTTGCCTTGAAACAGGTGCTTGGAGACAGAGACAGGTTTCAGCAAACTATCTTTATTTCTGATTGAACCTTGATTGTTTTGTTTTAATTGGGAATCCGAAAACTATTTGCATATTGTCCTTTACTTTGAATGCATGCATTGGGGTAAAGGCCTATTTAGAGCCCTTTTTGGGTCGGGTCTTTACATATTCGTTCTTTCATCTTTATGAATCTTAATCTATGTTCAATTTCAAGTTTATTGACATATGATTTGCTTAGTTTTATTCAGATCCAAGATTTTCTCTAATTGTTTGTTCCGATTTTTTTTCGATTTAATCTCTCGTTTCCTTCTCCTTCGTAGATCTGTCGATTTCACCCAAATCTTTTTGCTATCAGGGCTTCGTTGGGACTTGCATGCGTACAAATCTACATTCCTTGGGCTTGTATGTGTAGAAATCGATGAAAGTTCAAACAGCTGGGAATGGTTTGGGTGGATTCGGCTAGGTAAGAAATTTTTGTTTTCACATTTGTTTCGATTTTCGATCGTTCTATGTCTAATCTTCCTTTGTGTTTATGGATCTAGTGCTCTCACTGCCGATTCAGTTTTGAATCTTACTGTCGTCGACTTCTACAGGGCTCGAATGTGTGAAATCGACCTTCCAATGGGCATGCATGTATAGAAATTGGTATTGAAGACGACGACCAGGTAGGGTTCGTTCTGAAATTGGCTCGGTAAGGGAGTCAGATCCAGGTATGCTTCTAACCCTTTCTCCCCCCCTCAGCCGATGATGAGAAACCCCACGCCTCTCTCCCCCAATTCTTTGCATCTCATCAATTTGTTCTTGATAGTTCTGTTTTCAATTGTTGTTTTTATTTATTATTTTTTAAAAAAAACTTTTCTCTTTGTGAAATAACTCACTTTCATCTCTTTGTATACCTGTTGGTCATAAATATAGTTCGATTTTCTCTCTGTTATGTAGGATTTTTTTAGTATTAATTCAATTACTACCTTACATGCATCTGAATTCACCTTTGAAATCCTTAGATATGTTGAATGTTAACAAATCTTCCCTGATTGAAAACCTTGTCTCTCTCATTAATGTGATGGTAAGACATCATTTATTTTAGTTAAACCAAACACCTCAAATATTTCTATATAATTGTTGTTTCACTTTCTATTTTACACAACCTAACTCACTGCTCTCTGTTTTTTATGTGAGTATTCTTTCATTGCTTTATGTTTAAACTATCTTTTGTTTTTCCATTTGTTGCTCTCTGTTTTAACTTAGGTTTTCTGTTTTAACTTAGGTTTTACTTGCTATTTCTAATCTTAGTTAATTTATGTTTCAACTGTCTATTATCTATTCCTTTTGTTTTGCCATGTTGCTCTTTGTTTCACTTGTTCGTTCTGATCTTAAGTTAATCTATGTTTCAACTGTCTATTATCTATTCATTTTGTTCTACCATGTTGCTCTTTGTTTCACTTGTTTGTTCTGATCTTAAGTTAATATATATTTCAACTATCTATTATCTATTCATTTTGTTTTACCATGTTGCTTTTTGTTTCACTTGTTTGTTCTGATCTTAAGTTAATCTATGTTTCAACTGTCTATTATCTATTCCTTTTGTTTTACCATGTTGCTCTTTGTTTCACTTGTTAGTTTTGATCTTAAGTTAATATATTTTCCAACTGTCTATTATCTATTCCTTTTTGTTAGTTTTGATCTTAGTTAATATATTTTCCAACTGTCTATTATCTATTCCTTTTTGTTTTTCCATGTTTCACTTGTTAGTTCTGATCTTAGTTAATTTTGTTTCACTTGTTAGTTCTGATCTTAGTTAATCTATATCTCAACTGTAATTTATATACTGTTGCATCATACTTATTTATTTATTTTTTGTAAATGCAAAAGTAACATGGATAATATTTGATCTCTTACAAGAAATGAGTAATACATCCATTCCCTGAGGCTGAGGTTTATATTATTAAGCTTTGATTTAGGTTTATATTATTAAGTTTTGACTTGTAAACTTGTTCGTTTCTCCCCTACTTTGTAAAAGGTAATCAAGAAAAAATTGTATTTACATATATGCGTTTCTAACAACAAATATTTTGTTGTTATCTTTTAGAATCGAACTCTAGCACACCAATACAGTGGACTCTGCTCGAAGGTTTGTGTTATTGAACATGTTATATGTACTTGTTAATTTGAATACTTTCGAAAGAAAAACATATTGTATTATTTTGGACTCTTGTGAATTGTTGGAATTATGTTGATGAACATTTTTTTATTATGAACTTTATATTTTATGATATGAGTTTGAAATCAATTTTATGTGTTTCAATTCTTATATCAAATTGAGTAATTAAAAACCATCAAAGTGACCAATTTTTTAAAACCTAAAACCATCAAAACTATAAAATTAAAACTAAAATAAAAAAAAAAACTATTACCCCTCCTTATTATGAGTATAATTAGCATTTTAAAACAACACGTGTATTACTATAAAAAAACTATTGCTAAATATTCCTCATTCGAAAAGATTAAATTTACAGTTAGAATAAACTTATATATATATATATATATATATATATATATATATATATATATATATATATATATATATATATTGCGAATAACAACTTATTTGGGTGAATGAATCAAGAGTATCTAATAGATCTTATTTTTTAGCAATAAATTTTGAGTATCTTTTTTTCTCATTTTTTTTAGTATCTTTAATTTACTTATTTTTATTTGTGCCAGTGTTTTATTTATTTTGATCGTTTTATAAAAAGAATAAATTTCTCGAGTAGACTTGTAATTTAAATAATTTAGTATTAAAATGAAATTTATAGAATTGGTTTGAAATGATATCCATTTTAACTATTAAAATTAACTTCTTTTTGAAAAATAAAAGCTTAATGTCTATCAAAACAGTATATATATATAGGAAAGTCCATACTATTTTAAAATGTTAACTTTTTTTGAAGATAAAATGACTTCAATTTTATGTACACCATTCGTTTGAAGATAAAATGAACTTTTTTGGGGTAAAAAACTTGGGTTAATCCCTATTACAAGAAAGAAAATAACTTTTTTTGTAATTGAATGACACCAATTTTAACTATTAAAATGAAATTCTTTTTTAAGAAAAAAAAAGCTTAATCTATATTTGAAGAAATAATAAATATAGCAAAGTCACTACTACTTTAAAAAATGACTTCAATTTTATCTATACAATTAATTTGAAAGGACATCAATTTGAATATTAAAATTAACTCTTTTTTTTTTTTTTAAATAAGGCTTAATCTCTATCGCGAGAAAAGAGAATTAGCAAAGACATACATTCGTTTTTTTTTAAAATGACTTCAAATTTATCTATACCACTAGTTTGAAGTTAAAATGAACTTTTTTTTTTTGGAAACTTAATTTGATTATGACTGATATTTTTCTTCTAACTATTTTTTAGATAATGAATCCCAATAAAACTATAGCAGTTTTAACAATACTCTACACATGGCAGAACCAGTTTCTTCTTCTTGCGAATCTTGTAATGAACTACAACCCTAGGAAAAAAAACTATAGCTCTTTCTTTAGACACCATTTTCGCCAAATGACCTTTTTCTCAATGATAAGACAAAGCGATTTAGCTTGTCGTGAGACAACTAGAATGAATCGTAACTGCTTTGAAACTTTGTGCGACATGCTAAGGACCCACAGTGGTCTTTGAGGTACGAATTACATCGACTTGGAGGAAATGGTAGCCATGTTTCTACATATCTTGGCTCATGATGTTAAGAACCGTGTCGTTCGAAGAATATTTACAAGATCCAGCGAGACAGTGTCGCGACACTTTCAATTTTTCCTTACTGCTGTTATTCGTTGTCATGACATTTTGTACAAGAAACCTGAATCTATCCAACCATCATGCACCGATAGTAGATGGAAGTGGTTTGAGGTACCATTATTTTACCTTTATAAAATAGAGTCCTTGTAGGAACCAAATTTCATTTCTTCCTTCGAACTATGCAGAATTGTCTAGGTGCGTTGGATGGTACTCATATAGAGTTACAAGTCCCAGTTGAAAATCGTGCCTCCTTTAGAAATAGGAAGGGTATCATCACAACGAACGTTCTTGCTGTATGCGCTCCAAGCGGAGAGTTCATATACGTACTAGCTAGGTGGGAGGGATTAGCAGCTGACTCTAGAGTTCTTAGGGATGCTTTATATCGTAACAATGGATTTCAAGTCCCTCATGGTAATTAAGGACTAAAAGAAAATGCTACTTTCACTTATATTGAATGTATAATAACCTAGTGTTTATTGATCCAGGATACTATTACCTTTGTGATGCGGGTTGTCCAAATGTTGATGGATTCCTAGCTCCCTATAGAGCCGAACAATATCATCTATCGGATTGGAGGGGTAGCAATCCACCACGAAATCCAAGAGAGTTTTTTAATAAGGCACACTCCTTGGCACGAAATATAATAGAAAGAGTGTTCGATGCATTAAAAAATCGTTGGGCTATTCTGCGACACAAGTCTTACTATCCTTCGAAAGTGCAAGTGAAGATCATAACAGCTTGTTGTCTCCTACATAATTTAATATGTAAGGAGATGGGCTCTACGATTGGTTTAGAGATATTAGGGGAGAAAGATGCTACACTATACCAAGAGAAAATGGACGATACCCCAACGATTAATTTAGTCGAGACATCGCCTCTTTGGACCACATTTCGAGATTCCATGGCCCAAAGAATGTTTGACGCAGCCCAAAACTAGTAGGAATTAGACTTCTAATCTTCTTTTTTTTAGTGACTATAACTTTTATGAATCATAAATGACATAATATGACTTTTATGGGAAATGATACTTGTCTTGTATTATATAATGAACGATACCAAATGAATGATATTCCTTACTCTTTATCTCTTATGTACAACTTCCTTGTAGCAACATGGTTGCGACAGGGAGAAACATTCGACACAGTTGGACAACAATGGAAGATAATACTTTAGTCCAATCACTAATCGAACTTGTACAAGAGGGGGTGGAGATCAGATAATGGTACTTTTAGGAATAAGTACCATAATTAACTACTTCTACTAATGCACCTAAAACTACCTGGATGCCCTATTACATCTACCAGTGTGATTGATACTAGAGTGAAGAATCTGAAACAACAATACCAAGCTATTGCCAAGATGCTGGGCAATACTTGTAGTGGATTCGGTTGGAATGATAAATACAAGTGCATTGAAGTTGAGCCAACTGTTTTTGACAATTGGGTTCAGGTATTAACGAATAGTTATAATATAACAAAATGAAATTTCAATTTGTTTACGAATCGTATGTTCTTAATTTCATTATCAGACGCACCCAAATACAAAGGGTCTCAACAACAAGCCTTTTCCACATTATGATGACTTGGCTTATATGTTCGGAAAGGATAGAGCATGCGGGTCAATATCTCAGTCTGCTAGAGATATTGCAGAAGAAGATTCGAATGCAGAGGTCGGTGAGGCAGGCGGTTCCCAAGAATATTACATACCTGAGATTCCTGTTGCTGAAGAAGAAGACCCAAATACCCCTACAAGTAGAGTAGCTAGATCGTCATCCTCTTCTGTGGGAGAGAAGAGAAAAAGGGTCTCAGAAAAGCAGGAAATGCTTGATGTGTTGCGTGCCGGCATGAACATGCAGTACGAGCAAATCGTGAGGATTGTTGATTGGCCTGTCACAACCCTACAAGTGATAAAGGAGGATAATAAATCTACAAGAGCCGAAGTCGTTAAAATTCTTCAGAAATTATCACCGCCATTAACCAGTCCATAACAGGTTGTACTGATGAACATCCTTTTAAAGGATCTCGACGAAGCTTCTACTTTTATTGGAGTCCTTGAAAATGATCGGGCCAACTACTACGATTATCTATTGAACAGACCCAGATGATGACCTTCTCTATCTCTTTTTTGACGTCGATGGTTGCCTAGAAGATGACCCCACTTCTTATTTAATTAAAGGACGAAAAAGCTTTTTTTTGTTCAACCATCGATTACTTATTCTGCGGAGTCGACTTGCTTTATATTTTCTTTTTTATTATGCAATGAACGTTAATGCATATTTCCTATTTTATTATAAATGGAATGTTAATTCCTTTAATTTATTGCCTACACTTTAAATTTTAATGAGAAATAAATAAACATAAACACTTAGGTAATATTCTTATAAAATGCATGAAAATATAAGTTTGATAAAATAAAAAAGAAGTATTATAATTAATTTCGAAGTTTGATAAAAACAATTTAAATTACTCTTTGTTTAGATTATGGAGCATCGAACGAATTTAATAGTGTGGAAGATAGTGTACACGTGGCAAATAAAAATGGGGGATGATGTTGGAGCTGCTCTCACTAGAGCAATAATGGACGAATCTTCAACTGAATGGTCATACATTCAAGATTTAATGGCAGAAGGAATGTTTACTAAATGGAAAACTTCATTAAATGAGTGAATGAAACAATTTCATAATGTACTACTTGTAAGTGAATGATCTTATTATTATCTCTTATTTGGTTGAACTGATATTTAATATATTATGTCTAAATTATAATTTGGCTATCGAATGAATATTATGTTCTCACAATTTAAAATGAATGTCATTTTATATATTGCCAAAGAAACAACTAAAATAATATTCAAAGCAAACTCAGATTAACAAAATTAAGTTTAGAAACTCAGATTAACTTAATATTCGTACAAAACGCAGCTTAACTTAATATTCAGCTTAACTTAATACTTAGCTTAACTTAATCTCTGCACCAAACAACAGTCAGCTTAACTTAATTTGTCTACCAAACACAGATTAACTTAATCCCCAACTTAACTTAATACTTAGCTTAACTTAATACCTCTTAACTTAATCCTAATCCCTGCACCAAACACCCCCTTCAATACCATAAAATCCAACAGTCTCAAAACACTACTTACCCAAAAATCGAATAGATCGGACACCGAACGAGCAAGGTAAGCGGGCTGCGAGATGTAGCTTCTGCAAAACGATGTTGTAGGGACGGACCACATGCTTGTTGGGCTGCTGAGGCAGAAACGACGCGCTTGCACGTGGGGCACTAGGCAGCAGAACGTGCGCACGGACCTGCTGGTACTGGGCGCGGACTTCACGGCGGAGAGTGTTGGTGCGGCGAAAACTCCACCCGAGCAGGTGAGTCGTCGCGTGGACGACGTTGGCAGAGGAAGATCTAGTGTTGGGCGAGGAAAAACGTGCGCAAGCTGGGCTTGAAGGTGGGCATGCGT
Organism: Sicyos edulis; assembly: GCA_036507275.1. Classification (NCBI taxonomy): domain Eukaryota; kingdom Viridiplantae; phylum Streptophyta; class Magnoliopsida; order Cucurbitales; family Cucurbitaceae; genus Sicyos; species Sicyos edulis. Next base: position 15,845,679 of record CM071851.1, read on the forward strand.
GGGTTTGCTGCTCGCGAAGAAGTGCGATTGTGGCGGGACGGGCCTGCGTCGTCGGCACTTGTAGCGACTTCAATTGGGTGGTGATGAGACGACGGCGTGGTGTGACACCGGGCTGCGGCGGAGAAGGGCAGCTAGGGTTTGAGGGTGGGGAAGGGAAGGAGAAGAAGAAGAAGAAGAAGAAGAAGGGAGAAGAAGAAGACTTTTTGGGTTTTTTTTTTTCTTTTTAAAACTCATTTCAATTTTTTCCTCTTTTATTTAAATGACCCAAATGGCTTGTTTAATATTTTTTTTTTTATAAAAGATTTCCAGCCACTCTTTTCTTTTCTTTTCTTTTCTTTTAAATGAGTTGTTTTTCTTTTACTTCAGGAGTTTTTGCATGTATATTAAAAAAAAAAATTCCATGTATAGCACAATTCCCAAACTTATTCATTTGTGGCACAAAAGTGATTGAAGTATATTAGTTGAACTAATAGAAGTCTATCAATCAAACTGATAAAAGTCTAAAGTCTATCAGTTGAACTGATAGAAATCTAAAATCCATTTGAATTTATAGAAGTCTAAATAGGAATTTTGCCCAAAATGTACTATGAATGAAATTATTTTAAAAAATGAGCTACAATTGTAATAAATAGCCAAAAATACTATGGAGGATCCCAAAGTATTATTGTAAGGGGATTTTGCATCTATATTAAAATAAACAAAATAATTCCATGTGTAGCACAATTCCCAAACTTATTCATTTGTGGCATAAAAATGATTGAAGTCTATCAATTTGCATTGTTCAATCACTCAAAATCAATTGAAGTCTATCAGTTGAACTGATAGAAGTCTAAAGTCTATCGATTAAACTGATAGAAGTCTATTAGTTGAAGCGATAGAAGTCTATCAATTGAACTGATAGAAGTCTAAAAACTATCAATTGAACTGATAAAAGTCTGATGATGTTAGAATAGCAATTTTGGCCAAAATGTGCTATGGATGAAATTATTCTTAAAAATGTGCTATAATTATAATGAAGAGCCAAAAATATGCTATGGAGGATAAATTCCCTTTACTTAACTTAAGAAAAGATGAGTGGACTCTCTCCTTGTTTTTTTCTTTTCCATTTTCTTTAATAAACTTTCAAAACACAATTCCCCTTTTCAAACCTTTTCTTCTAAATAAAATAACCTTAAACAATTATCTTTTACAAAATCCACATAACTTAATTTACAAATGCACATAATACATGATAGTTGCAAAATGGTCCCTAGGGATAAAATTACCAAAACACCCATAAGACATAAGCTAACAAGAAACTCCAACGAAAATCCCTGAAAACGAATAACCGTATCCAGAGAGTGAACTGAATTTTTGGGTCGTTACAAAATTCCCTCCTTTTATGACTTTTGTCCTCAAAAGTTCTAAAACTAAAACAACTTTGTATAATGAGAACGCATGTTATCCTCAACTCGCTGGCTTCTCCTCAATACTTTAACCAAGATAAACTCCTGGGTACACAAGGTCTTGCACTCCCAAGCTAAAATCTTCAGTGGCTCAACACCAAACATGGAACATGTTGTGAACTGCTGACAATGACGACGACAACGCTAAACGACATGCCATTGCCCAACCCTCTCTAGGATCTCAAAAGGCCAAACAAATTGGGGACTCATCTTCCCTTCCTTACAGAACTTTAAGGTACTTCCCATAAGGCCACCTTCATATACACATGTTGGCTAACCTCAAATTCCAAACCTAAGCGTCGAACATCAACATAACTTTTCTGGCGACTCTGCGCTGTCAACAACCGAGACCTAATGTCCTGAACTGCCTCACTAGTTATCTGTACAACGCTGGACCAAACAATTGTCTATCACTAACCCCATCCCAACAAACAGGAGACGTGTAACACATAGCATCTGATGCCTTGAACGGAGTCATCTGAAAAGTTTCCAAACACTATTATTGCAAGCAACTTCATGATACCTCACTATCTTGTCAGGGGAACACTATGCCCATTTTTCTGTGGAGTAAGTGATCGTCCTTGGGACAAAAGGTGCACTCTTAGTCAATCTATCCACTATCACCCAAAACATCGTGTAACCATTCGGGGTGCTCGGTAAGCCTGATTTAAATTCCATTGAAATCTCTTCCCGTCTCCACTACGATACGCTTAAAGGATGTAAAAGGCCCACTGGCTTTGGCCTAGGCGCCTTCACTTGCTAACCCGTGAAACACTTCTTGGCAACTCAACTATTTGTCCTTTATATTATTCCACAGAAACGGCTGCTTCAAAACCTGATACATCTTGGTACCTTCCGAATGCCAAGAAAACAAGAAACTATGAGCCTCTAACAACCACTCAGCTCATAGTCTCGTAGCCAGCTGGCACACCGAGGTGCCCTTCAACAACAAACTTCCAGCTGAAGCAACTGAAAGTTTGTGTCACCATCTACTTAAGCCCGGACCACAACCTGACAAGCTCAAGGTCGCTCGACTGACCTCCAACGTTTCTCTACCAGATGGACAGCTGAACTATCAACCTTGCTACTATGGCAGTAACTTGCTCCATGATCACTACAATACTAACCCACTCCACATCACTTACCGACAAAGGCTGCTCAAACCAAAAGGTTGATGAATGTGATTCCTTTTCCTTTTACTAAGTGCCTTAACCACAACATCGGTCCAACCCATATAGTATAAAATCTCAAAGCACAATCCTTAACCAGCTCGAGTCATACACTAGATGAAAAGTATTGTAAATTCTTAACCCTTTTCTAAAACAGTAAACTTAGGCGTACCTGATGACTGTAGGAGTGCTGATGATCATGGAAAAATGACTTACAACAAAAGGTCAGTCTACAGAATCTATGACTCTGAGCTCTGATACCAACTGTAAAGACCTGACCCGAAAGAGGTCCTAAAATAGGCCTTTACCTCAATGCATGCTTAAAAACTTAGAAAGTATTATGCAAGATCACTTTTCAGATTCTGAATAAAACTAAAAACTGGTAAACATCCATTCAAAATCAAACTTAAAATGTTCTGGAACCTGTCCCTGTTTCCAAGCACTTGTTCCAAGCTAAATACAATTTAAAACTTACTCTGATCAGAGATTTATTCAAATCATTCAAGAAAACTCAAACGGTTTACAATAGTGTCAGAATCCAGAAAAACGATCAGAAAACATCATAAGGGCTTCGTGCCCAACTACATGCATTCAGAGGACAAAAAAACATAAACTTAAAACTCAGAGTTCAAACAACAGTTATCCCATGATCCGCAGCTCCTCCTTCAGCCATTCTGTCTTGAGCCCTGGTTACCTGTGGAAAACCACAAAATAAGGGTGAGTAACGAATTACTCAGTAAGAATCCCCAACCGGGGTACAATACGATATAACTGGTCATCTAGTAGAAAGTATGCAAGCTATGAATATAAACACAGAAGAGAGCACATCACTTCAATCCATACATGAATACCACGGATGCCATCTTACAGTCTTACTCCGAAAAACTACAACGCGTCTCGATACTATACGAGAAACTAATCTCTGCCTCAGACTTCCTACTACTGTCGATACGAAAGGTGCACTGAACTTAAGATCCCGAGGAGCTCTCCAGTCAGCGCTGTAATGAGCATGTGCACTGTAAAGACCCGACCCAAAAGGGGCTCTAAATGGGCCTTTACCTCAATGCATGCATTCAAAGTAAAGGACAATATGCAGGTATGTTTTCGGATTCCAATTAAAACTAAAACATTCAACATTCAATCCAGAAATCAATACAGTTTACTGAAACCTGTCCCTATCTCCAAGCACCTGTTTCAAGACAAATACGTTTCCAAAAGTTTACTCTGATCAGAGATTTAATAAAAACATTCAAAACCTTCTCAGTTACAACAATGCTGGAATCCACAAAAACATTTTAGAAAACATCCTAGGGCTCCGTGCCCGGCTACATGCATTCAGAGGAAATAAAAAGGCAAAGAGTCATAATATAAAAATCAGAGACAACAGCAGGTTCCCATGATCACAGCTCCTCCTTTAGCAATCCTGTCTCGCACCTTGGTTACCTGTGGAAAAACCACAAAATAAGGGTGAGTAACGAATTACTCAGTAAGAATCCCCAACCGAGGTACAATACGATATACATGGTCATCTAGCCGAAAGATATGCAAGCTATGAATATAAACACAGAATAGAGCACATAGCTTAAATCCACTTATAAACCTCGGATGCCAACACAGGGTCTTAGTCCGGAAAAACTGTAACGGCCCAGGTTTTCATCCCGGTCTTCGAGGTATGCCCTGGGGGTATTTTGGTAATTTGGTCGGGCCGTCAGGGCCGTTTATGTCTTTTTCCAGTTGCTAAAATTATTGGATGGATTTATGTAAGTTTTTGAGGCTTTGTGGATGGGTTTGAGCATGGATAGATGCAAAAGTAAAAATATAGGAATTATGTTGCAGCTGAGATTCGAACCCGGGTCTCCGAGAAAGCTTGTGGGGATGTGTGCCAATTGAGCCATTAGGTGCTCTTGTTGCTCTTCCTGCATCATTTTATGGTTAGCCTTGGATTTTGGGAGTTTTGGTGCATTTGGTTAAATGAAATAGAAATTAGGTTTGTTCCATCTTCTTCTCCAAAGTGTGTGGCCGCCCAAGCTATTCTCTCCATTGCCTTGCCGAGTTCTTCATCCTTGCAGCTCCCTTGGATCGATCATCATCATTAGGGTAGGTATCGATCTTCCTCTTCGTCTTCTCCGATTTGAGTTCTTGCTAGCCGAATGTAAATAAAGAAGTGTGGGTGTGTGTGTGTGTTTGTTTTTTGCGGCTGAGAGAGAGCCCCACCCAAATCCCACCGCGTCGCGCTCCCTCCCAGCCGCCGATCGCACGAAGTAGCAAGCCCAGATCGCGAGTCGCCCGGCTCCATCGCCCTGCGCAGTGCCATCGAGCGGCACTGTCGCTCAGCGGAGCCGCCAGACGCCAAAGCAGCCTGTCGCGCCCTCGTAAGACGCCGAGACGGCCCCGCTATCGCAGCCTCGAGATCTCGCCGGCCAGATGCGCCTGCCGAGCCCCTGCAGCAGCGAATCGCACGCGTCAGACGCGCTTCGTCGGCCGCGCGCGCCGTCGTCGTCCCCCAGCGCGCCGGTGTCGTGTCCGTCGCGTCCAGCTTGTCGCGCCCGTGAGCTGCGCCCGATCGGGCGTCGTCGCGCGCGCGTGCGCCAGCTCTGCGCCCATCTGCTCTCCTCGGCGCCAGCGCCCGGCCCCTGCGCGCCCATCGGCGCAAGAAGCAGCCTCGCCATCTTTATCGCCGTCCGCGTGTCGGCCGCGCGCGCGTGAGTTGCTCCTCGAGCCAAGCCTTGTTTATTTTATTATGTTTAGGCCTATGGATTGTGATTATTATTGTGTTTGTTAGGTTCTCGTTAGCTAGCTCGGGATCGATCGCACTTAGGATTTTTGTGTGTAGTTGCCTCTTGCCCGGTAAGGATTTCTTACCAGGAGTTGTGTGGACCTGCGATGTTCTATGTGATTGATGTTGTATGTTTGTTTGTGACTATCGCATGTATAGTTTAGGTGCTCTGCTCGATTTCTGACCGCATGACTTCGTATGTTGTTCTTTCATGTTAGTCCATGCTAGGTTGTTCCGTTCGCATGCTCATATTCATTCTTGTTCCAGTAGTACCATGCTAGGTCTCTTTGTATTCTTTTGAGCACGTATTGGATTGTTCTTGATTGTTAAGGCGAGTTAGAATTGGGTAGGTAGCATCATCCGGGCACGATGCATAAAGTATCTTGCATCCATGGCGGGGACGTCGAGACGATTCTCCGTCCCTCGGACCCCGTTAGGGTTTAGCTAACCCGGCCGGTGAGGCCCCGCAATCTTGGGTGAGGGTGGCGATCGTTAAATGCCCCAACGGTCGGGATGATGACTTGGCATTGCCTCGCCCCGGCGATCGGCACGTCCTCGGCGTGTTCGGCCGTAGCCCTTGATTGCCACTGTTAGGGCAAGGACCGCTTCTGGTGTAAGCCTACCACGGCCGGTTCCTTAGCCTCAGTGCGGTGGTTCAGGTGACATAGTTCACGTGTTCAGGTCTCACACCCCTATGTCGGTGACACAGATCCGAGAGATTTAGTTAGGCGTGGTGGATGGACATGGGCGGCTTGCCACTAGACCGGCACCCCATAGTTCTGCGATAGCACGCGGTGCATGCTTACGCTCATTCTGGCGCCGACCGGAGAGCTCCTCGGGATCTTGAGCTAGTGTACCTTTCGTGATCGGCGATGATGCAGCCGAGGCCGAGACTTGTTTCTCGTATAGGACGTATGGTGTGGTGGATTTATCTCCGGACTAAGACCACGAGTTGGCATCCGAGGTCCAAGTGTGGACTCAAGCTATGTGCTCTTTCTCGTGTTTATATTCATAGCTTGCATACACTCATCTAGATGACCATGTGCATCGTATTGTACCCGGTTGGGGATTCTTACTGAGTTATTCGTTACTCACCCTTATTTTGTGGTTTTCCACAGGTAACCAAGGTGCTAGACAGGATGGCTGAAGGAGGAGCTGTGATCATGGGGACCTGCTGTCGTCTCTGACTTTTTATTTCTATGACTCTTGTCTTCTTATTTCCCCTGAATGCATGTAGTCGGGCACGGAGCCCTAGGATGTTTTCTGAATGTTTTCGTGGATTCTCGCTTTATTGAATTTAAGGATGTTTCAAATGTTTTAAGAAATCTCGATCAGAGTGTACGTTTTGGAAATGTATTTGCCTTGAAACAGTGCTTGGAGACAGGGATGAGTTTCAAACAAACTATCTTTATTTCTGATTGAACATTGATTGTTTTGTTTTAATTGGGAATCCAAAAATTATTTGCATATTGTCCTTTACTTTGAATGCATGCATTGGGGTAAAGGCCTATTTAGAGCCCTTTTGGGTCGGGTCTTTCTGATTGGTATCGAGCTCGAGTCATAGACTTTGTAGATCGACCTTTTTTTGTTGTAGGTCGTTTTTCCCATGATCACCAAAGACTGGCGGGTCATCAGTACGCCTAAGTTTTCTGTTTTTAGAAAAGGGTTAAGAATTTACAATACCTTTCATCTAGTGTATGCCTTGTTTTGTGTTGTGGAGCGGAGGCGAGCGAGTTCTCGACTCGTCGTTGGTTTGGGTTTAGAGCGCCTTCATGCCAACTTCCCGCATGTGTGGTGTATGTTGTGGTTTGTTGAGATATCAGATAGATTCGGATACCGGCTGGGACATCGTTCGGATGGAGGCAGAGGTTAGACTCCGTAGGCCACGTGTGGCCCGGTTATTAATTCCCTAGTGAGAGGGTGGAGGTGTTTTGCCTGGAGTACCACTCCGGGAGAGGAGTTAGCTTTGGCTTTTGCTCATGTTGATGCTTGTGGAGCGGTCCTAGTGTGGACTAGCTTTGGTAGTTCGGTGTTGATCTTGAACCTTAGCGGATGGTTGATTGCCCGGTGAGTAGCTGCAGAGTGGGTAGCCTTCGAGGTGGTTCTTTGAGACATCCTTGTTCTCCTGTAAGTGTTGTTGTTTTGCGGCTAGTAAGTCGGAACCACGTGGTTAAGGGTGCGTGAGCGATGTTCCCATCGGACGTGATCCGTTGGTGGTTTCCCAGGTTGTCTGGTAGAGTTGAGCACTCTTCGTATGGTGAGCCCCTAGATAAGGCTAGCTGCTGCATGCATGTTGAGAGTCGCGAGTTTTGTTGAGCATCATGTGGAGATGCAAGAGTAGGCAAAGTGAGACTTCTGGTTTGATGAGATGCCTTAGGCATGGTTGTTTGAGTTGAGCTCTTGTATGCCTCGCCATAGTTTTTGTCACTTGAGGTTGTGACCTTGCTGACCCCATTTGTAGTAAGATGTGGATTTGGTAGTAGTGGCACTTGAGGTGCAATGGTTGGTGTGCCGCTTTGGCTCTAAGTGCAGTTCGGACACTGAGTGTGGCATGGGTATAAGCGGATGGTTCTATGACCCGTCCGGAGTTCAGCACACTTCTTTAGCCATTGGATCCATTTATGGAAAATGCACTTGTTTAGGTCGTGCAAGAGGGCTAGTTCAGTGGTAGTCGAAGGACTACAAGTGAAAGGATGTTCGAGAGGAGCTGGAGCCTCTTCCCGGTGTTGTTTGGGGGTTGAGTAAGTCACAGGTTGGCGGTGGTAAGTGTTAGTGCGTGTGAGTCTCACGCTAGTGCTAAGGCCAAGAGATCTTTGTGGTTGGTAGTGCGGTCCACTACCTTTCGGGTGCCTAAACCTGAGTTGAGTGAGCATTGTAGATGCGAGTTCGGTTTAGCAGAGGGACCGTGAGTTGGATGCTTATGAGATGAGTTTGGTGCTTATGAGATGAGTTGGATGCCTTATGAGATGAGCAGGTTGTCTTATGTGTAAAGCACACTTGGTAGAGTCTTGGTATAAAGTAAGTTCGGTTTGGCATCGTTATGTTTTAGCAGAGCAAGGTTGCCACTGCTTCGAGTATCGTGTGGAGATGGAACTTTTGGTGTTCCTTGGGTTGATTGTATCTCTGCCAGAAGTTAGTGTTGCCTTTTGGAACATCACCTGTTAGTCTTGGATCTCTGAAGGAAGGTTGAGAGTTGTGCACACAAGTGTGTTTAGTGTAGTTTGTTCTGGCGGCAAGAGTTCCAGAACCATGTAGGGTTTGCATTGGAGAGCGGTGCTCGGTTCTTGGAGAAGTTGGACTCGGTGGATGTTGTAAGGCTTTAGTTGAGGTTGTAAGGATACCGTGCTCATAGTTGGGTTGTTGCTTAGGCAAGTTTGTTAAGTTGAACCTAAGCTTGGTTGGTGGAACCTCTTGTGGCTCTTGGTTGGAGTTCGGATGGTGCTTGAACAAATGGTGGTTGTAGTGAAGCCGCGTAGTTCCCGATCGCGATTGCTAAGAGTGTTTCTCGGAATCCTTACCCAGGTGGAAGCTACATGGTGGCTGATGCTTTGAGTAGGAGGATGACACATTCAAGCCGCGTTTACGGTCTTTTTGGTTTCGAGGTTTGGAGCAGCGGCGTGGTTGTGATCTTTGGGAAAAGGAGTTGTTTGTTCGAGCGATTAGTTGTTAGACCGTTAGACGACAAAGGTGTGTGTCGAGGGTTGTCGAAGAACCCTAGTTGTGGAGAGCCTCGCAGAGCTCGGTCGGACCGTGTAGTGAGTTTAGTTGGCAAGCCGAGTCGAGTAGTTTGTAGCCTCGGGTGAGTTCTTTGGCGTTTTGGTAGGCTAGCAAGCCGAGTTTGTTTGGAGTACTGATCCGGATTTGGTTCCGATGTGGTGGCAAGTTGGTGCTTGATGTTGGCCAAGGTGTGGTTTTCGAGTTGCCAAGGAGTTAGCCTTGTTCGTGGGTAAGTGGTTTTGCCTGTAGGATGTCTCTCCTGTTCCCGAGTTTGAGAGTGCCCTTATTTGGTGTTTGGGGTGAGTCTTCTCTTGCCCATGGTTGGCGGTCTAGTCTGTGGTGGACCCCCTTGTTGTTGCCTCTAGGAGAGTTGGATGCCGTGCTTAGCTAAGCAAGACAAATGAGCGGTTGTGGAGCTCTCTGTCCTTGGTTGTCCTCTTGTAAGGATCTGTTTCTCCTTGGGAGTTGTCAAGTTATTCCTTGGTCTTGGAATTGGTAGTAGTGGTGCTAGTAGGAGGAAAAGTTTGTTGGCTGCTTGGAAGCAGTTGTTTGTCCAAGTTAAGCGGACTCTTGAGTGGTGTTGGAAGTTGCGGTAAGGGTTGTTCTCGCCTCCTATGAGTGTTTGGCCTAGTTGGTTAAGGTTTTGTGTGTTGGCATGGAAGTTGTTGCACCTTTGTAGTTGAAGATCTCATTTGTATCAGTTGTGGGTTGAGGTTGCACCATTGTGATTGGATTAGGGTCTTGACCTTTTGAAGGGTCCTTGCTAGTTAGTGTGGCTTGTGCTCTGCCAGCCATTTTTGGTAATCTGGTTCATGGTAGTTGGTGTTAACCGAATAGTGGAGTTCCGTTTATGAAGTTTCGGTGGAAAGGTGCAATAAGCCTAAGCTAGAGGGTTAAGCCTGTATGTGTTATCGTTTGGACTTATGAGATGTGTTTCATTTTTTTAGGCAAGCTTCGTTCCGTTGCTTGCATGGAGGTAAGTTTGGTGGAGGGAGCCTCGGGCCCTTGGTTGTTAGCGGTGACTTGTCGGCCAGTGATTTGAGTCAAGCTAGAGTTGTGTGGATTGGCATAGCTATGCGATTTGTAGTTGTTTGAGCTTCCGAGGCCGTAGCACTCAAGTTGTTGGATTGTAAGTTTTCCGTGTGGGAGCTGTCAGTTAGTTGAGGTTGTTGTGTGAGATTAGATTCTTGGAGGATTGGTTTCAGTAGTGAGAGCTCGCACCTCGTTTCGTGTGCAGATGCCATTTCTATGGAGTAGAGGCATGTCGATTTCAGTCGGAGTTGTTGTCACCAGCCGTGGCAACGAAAAGGTTTGTTCTAGGCAAAGGCGTTGATGAACCGTGGTTCTCGAGAGCGTTGTTAAGAGGCTTATGAGCCGAGTGCGATTCTCATGATGATGTTGACCCTCTTACTAATGGTCTTTTGGGAAGAGTGAGAGCGATCCTTGAGAACTTGTTGTGAGTTGGTGTTTCCGTGATTAGGCAGCGGGGGACTAGTGTGGTTTTATGAGGTTGCCTTGGGTTGCAATTCTCAGCGGTCAATTCTTGTTGTTCCATTGAGGCATTGCAAGGTAAGTGTTGTAGGATTCCAATGTTCAGGAAAAGGTTGGTGGCCATCAATTTTGTTTTGGGTCTTGAGTTTCTTGCATTTGACCGGAGGTGATGTGCAGGAGTTTAGAGCTAGTGTTGTCAACTCAGAGCGAGCGAGAGAAAGTTACGCCGATGTTCGGCGCCGAGTTTTAGAGTTTGAGGTTGGACAAAGGCGTAGTTTTAAGGTTGTGCCGTTGTGAGTTGTGTTGAGGTTTGGTAAGCGGGAGAAGTGGAGTCTCCGTTGTTGGACCATTTGAGATTCTCGAGAGGATTGGCGAGTTGCATATTGGTTAGCTTTTACTGTCATTGTCGCTAGTGTGCGAGTGTTCTCATGTATCGGGTGTGAGGCAAAGTATGTGTCGGACCCATCGCTCATTGTGGACTTTGAGCCTTCTGGTGATTGAGGATTTGAGCTTCAAGGGAAGCCTGTGAGTATTCGGTCTTTGAGACGAAGGCGTTGCATAATCGTGGGATCCGTTTGGTAAAAGTTCGGTGGAGGAGTCGAGTTCGAGAGGAGGCCGCTTGTGAGCGGAGAAGACGGGATGAGATTGCGATTATCTGTCTTGTTTTGATCTTAAGGACTTTCGAGGACGAAAGTCATAAAAAGGAGGGAATATTGTAACGGCCCAGGTTTTCATCCCGGTCTTCGAGGTATGCCCTGGAGGTATTTTGGTAATTTGGTCGGGCCGTCAGGGCCGTTTATGTCTTTTTCCAGTTGCTAAAATTATTGGATGGATTTATGTAAGTTTTTTAGGCTTTGTGGATGGGTTTGAGCATGGATAGATGCAAAAGTAAAAATATAGGAATTATGTTGCAGCTGGGATTCGAACCCGGGTCTCCAGGAAAGCTTGTGGGGATGTGTGCCAATTGAGCCATTAGGTGCTCTTGTTGCTCTTCCTGCATCATTTTATGGTTAGCCTTGGATTTTGGGAGTTTTGGTGCATTTGGTTAAATGAAATAGAAATTAGGTTTGTTCCATCTTCTTCTCCAAAGTGTGTGGCCGCCCAAGCTATTCTCTCCATTGCCTTGCCGAGTTCTTCATCCTTGCAGCTCCCTTGGATCGATCATCATCATTTCGGGTAGGTATCGATCTTCCTCTTCGTCTTCTCCGATTTGAGTTCTTGCTAGCCGAATGTAAATAGAAGAGTGTGGGTGTGTGTGTGTGTTTGTTTGCAGCCTGCCGAGAGGAGCCCCAGCCAGCAGCCCCACCGTCGCAGCTCCCCAGCCGGCCAGATCGCACCAGCGAGAAGCCCGATCGCCGAGTCGCCCGGCTCCATCGCCCTGCTGCGGTGCCATCGAGCGATGCTGTCGCTCAGCCAAGAAATGAGCGAGCGACTTGAGCAGCCTGCTGCGCGCGGCCAGATCTCGCCAGCAGATGCGCCTGCCGAGCCTGCGCAGCGAAGAGATCGCACGTTCAGACGCTCGTCGGCGCGCGCGCTGTCGTCGTCCCTGCGCCCGCCGCGCGTGTCCGTCGCGCGTCAGCTTGTCGCGCCCGTGCGCTGCGCCACGCCGTGGCGTCCGCGCGCGCGCGTGGGCCCAGCTCGCCGCCCATCTCGCTTCTCTCGGCGCCAGCGCCCGACCCCTACCGCCCATCAGCGCCAAAGCAGCGGCCTCGCCATGCGTCTGCCGTCCAGCGTGTCGGCCGCGCGCGCGTGAGTTGCTCCCGAGCCAAGCCTTGTTTATTTTATTATGTTTAGGCCTATGGATTGTGATTATTATTGTGTTTGTTAGGTTCTCGTTAGCTAGCTCGGGATCGATCGCGACTTAGGATTTTTGTGTGTAGTTGCCTCTTGCCGGTAAGGATTTCTTACCGGAGTTGTGTGGACCTGCGATGTTCTATGTGATTGATGTTGTATGTTTGTTTGTGACTATCGCATGTATAGTTTAGGTGCTCATTCGATTTCTCGATGGCATGACTTCGTATGTTGTTCTTTCATGTTAGTCCATGCTAGGTTGTTCCGTTCGCATGCTCATATTCATTCTTGTTCCGTAGTACCATGCTAGGTCTGCTTTGTATTCTTTTGAGCACGTATTGGATTGTTGCTTGATTGTTAAAGCGAGTTAGAATTGGTAGGTAGCATCATCCGGGCCCGATGCATAAAGTATCTTGCATCCATGGCAGGACGCGTCGAGGCGTTCTCCGTCCCTCGACCCCGTTAGGGTTTAGCTAACCCGACCGGTAGGCCCCGCAATCTTGGGTGAGGGTGGCGGATCGTTAAATGCCCCAACGGTCGGGATGATGACTTGGCATTGCCTCGTCCCGGCGATCGGCACGTCCTCGGCGTGTTCGGCCGTAGCCCTTGATTGCCACTGTTAGGGCAAGGACCGCTTCTCGGTGTAAGCCTACCACGACGGTTCCTTAGCCTCAGTGCGGTGGTTCAGGTGACATAGTTCACGTGTCAGGTCTCACACCCCTATGTCGGTGACACCGATCCGGAGATTTAGTTAGGCGTGGTGATCGACATGGGCGCTTGCCACTAGACCCGGCACCCCATAGTCTGCGAGAGCACGCGGTGCATGCTTACGCTCATTACAACGCCGACGAGGAGAGCTCCTCGGGATCTTGAGCTAGTGTACCTTTCGTATCGATAGAGGCAGCCGAGGCCGAGACTTGTTTCTCGTATAGGACGTATGGTGTGGTGGATTTATCTCGGACTAAGACCACGAGTTGGCATCCGAGGTCCAAGTGTGGACTCAAGCTATGTGTTATTTCTGTGTTTATATTCATAGCTTGCATACACTCATCTAGATGACCATGTGCATCGTATTGTACCCCCGGTTGGGGATTCTTCTTGAGTAATTCGTTACTCACCCTTATTTTGTGGTTTTCCACAGGTAACCAAGGTGCGAGAGACAGGATGGGTGAAGGAGAAAATTTGTGATCATGGGGACTGCTTTGTCGTCTCGACTTTTTATTTCTATGACTCTTGTCTTCTTATTTTTCCCCGAATGCATGTAGTCGGGCACGAGCCCTAGGATGTTTTCTGAATGTTTTCGTGATTCTCGCTTTATTGAATTTAAGGATGTTTCAAATGTTTTAAGAAATCTCTCGATCGAGTGTACGTTTTGGAAATGTATTTGCCTTGAAACAGTGCTTGGAGACAGGATGAGTTTCAAACAAACTATCTTTATTTTCGATTGAACCTTGATTGTTTTGTTTTAATTGGGAATCCGAAAATTATTTGCATATTGTCCTTTACTTTGAATGCATGCATTGGGGTAAAGGCCTATTTAGAGCCCTTTTTGGGTCGGGTCTTTACAAAAACCACCACATAATACGCCCTATACGAGAAACAAGTCCCGGCTTCAGCCTGTCTACTGTCGATACGAAAGGTGCACTGGCTCACAATCCCGAGGAGCTCACCAGTCGACGCTATAATGAGCGTAAGCGCGCACCGCATGCTACTACAGACTCTGGGGGGGTTGTCGGGTCTAGTGGCAAGCTGCCCAGTTCCAGTCACCATGCCTAACTAAATCTCTGGATCGATGTCACTGACATAGGGGTGTGAGACCTGGACACGTGAACTATGTCACCTGAACCACCGCTTTGAGGCTAAGGAATCGGTCGTGGTAGGCTTACACCAGGAAGTCGTTCTTGCCCTAACAGGTGGCAATCAAGGGCTACTGCCGAACACGCTGAGGACGTGCCGGCTGCCGGGGACTATGCATTGCCAAGTCATCATCCCGACCGTTGGGGCATCGCACAGACTGCCACCCTCACCCAAGATTGTAGGGCCTATCGGTAGGGTTAGCTAAACCCTAATGGGGTCCAGGGACGGAGTATTACCTCGTGCGTCCCTGCCATGGATGCAAGATACTTTATGCATTCTGGCCCGGATGATGCTACCTATCTGGACTCTAAGCTATAACATCAACAACAAACAATCCAATACGTTCTCAACAGATACAACGAACCTAGCATGATACTACGAAGCAAGAATAGATAACGAGCATGCCAGAACAGAACAACCTAGCATGCGCTAACATGAGAAACAACATAAGAAATCATGCCAGTCGGGAATTCAGAATAGAGCACCTAACACTAAACATGCTGATAATCACAAACAAGCATACAAACAGCAATCACATATAATATCGCAGGGCCCACACAACTTCGGTAAGAAATCCTTACCTGGCCAGGAGGCAACTACACACAAAATCCTAAGCTGCGATCGATCCCGAGCTAGCTAACCAGAACCTAACAAACATAATAATAATCACAACCCATAGGCCTAAATATAATAAAATAAATAGGACTCGGCTCGGGAGCAACTCACGCTACTACCGACGCGCAGACGGACGGACAGGTTGCACGGTGTGGCTGCTGCTAGGCGCTGATGGGCGGCAGGGGCTGCACGCTGGGAACGCTGGGCGCCCAGGTGGGCTCTGATGGGCTGCGCGCGCGCGCGGACGGGCTGGCTGGCGCAGGAGCACGGCGCGGACGAGCTGGACACGGGCGGGCGAGCGGCACGGCACGGGCGCGCTGGGACGGCGACAGGCACGCAGACGCGTTGGGGACGGGCGCGGCGGCGCGCTGGGCGCCGCCGCTATTTGGGACGACGACGAAGGGCACGATGATGGGTTGTCGCGACGAGCGCTTTCGGCGTCTGGGAGTCTGGGCGAGGCAAGGGCTGCCTGGGCGTGCGACAGGGGATGTCTGGGCTTGCTGCTGGGCGGCCTGGTGCCTGCTGGTGCGATCTGGGTGGGCTGCAATGGCGATCTGGGCGCGATCTGGCTGGCTTGGCTTGCTGCTAGGTGCGACAGAGGCTTGATGGGCTGCTGGCTGGGGCTTCTCTCGGTTAGCTGCACACAACACACCCACACACAACCACTCTTCACTCGGCCAGCAAAAGAAAACCCAAATCGGAGAAGGAGAAGAGACGACGAAACTTACCCGGAATGACGATCGGATCTCGGGGCTGCTAAGGAGAAGAAATTCGGCTTGGGGAGCTAGGGAGACAAGCTTGGGCGGCCACAATGCTTTTGGAGAAGAAGACAAAACAAAACCTAATTTCTTTTCATTTAACCAAATGCACCAAAACTCCAAAGATCCAAGGCTAACCAAGATATGTCGCAGAAAGAGTAACAAGAGCTCTCCATAGCTCATCTGGCACGCATCCCCACAGGTTTCCCTGGAGACCCGGGTTCAAATCCCAGCTGCAACACAATTTTTCTTTATTTTTACTTTTGCATCTATCCTTGCTCAAACCCATCCACAAAGCCTAAAAAACTTACATAAACCCATCCAATAATTTTAGCAACTGGAAAAAGACATAAACGGCCCTGACGGCCCGACCAAATTACCAAAATACCCCTAGGGCATACCTGGAAGACCGGGATGAAAACCTGGGCCGTTACAATATTCCCTCCTTTTTATGACTTTCGTCCTAGAAAGTCCTTAAGACTGAAACAGCATAGGATACTGCAACCTCATCCCGTCCTCCCCGCTCACGAGCGGCTTCCTCTGAACTCTGACTCCTCCACTGAACTGTTACCCAGCAGATCTCACGGCTACGCAACGTCTTCGTCTCAAAGACCAAAATACTTACAGGCTTCCCCTCGAAGCTCAAATCCTCAATCAGCTGCAAAGGCTCAAAGTCCACAATGAGCGATGGGTTCGACACATACTGCCTCAACATCGATACATGAAAACACTGTGCACAGCTGACATCAACGGAGGAAAGGCTAACCAATATGCAACTCTGCCAATCCCCTCAAGCATCTCAAATGATCCAACAAAACGGGGACTCCACTTCCCTCGCTTACCAAACCTCAACACACCTCACATCGGTGCAACCTTAAAAACACGCACTGCCAACCTCAACCTCCAAAACTCGACGCCGTACATCGGCGTAACACTTCTGCCTGCTCTGGGCTAACAACATACGAGCTCTAAACTTCTGCACTGCACCAAAGGTCAACTGCAGCAACTCAGGACCCAAACACTGACGGGCACCAACCTTCTCCCAGAACACAGAAAACCTGCAACCCTTACAATACAACGCCTCAACAGAACTATATGAACTAACAACTGGGAACTGCTACCAAAGGAAACCTCGTAAAACCACACTGGTCTCCCGCTGCCTAACCACAGAAACACCAACTCGCAACAAGCTCTAAAGGATCTGGCTCACTCCTCCCAAAAGATTATAGGTCAAAGGGTGAAAACACTACAGGACTGCACTCGGCTCATAAGCCTCTTAACAACGCTCTCCAGAACCACAGTTCATCAACGCACTGCTCAGAACAAACCTTTGTTGCCACACCCTGGTGACAACAACTCTAGCTCGAAACTACCATGCCACTACTCCACAGTAATGACACCTCCACTTGGGCGAGGTGCGAGCTCTAGCTACTGAAACCAATCCACCAAAAATTCGAACTCACACAACCTCAACCAGCTACCGGCTTCCACACGAAATCCTACAACCCAACAACTTGAGTGCTACGAACTCAGTAGCCTAACCAACCTCACACTACATAACCACGCCAATCTACTCAACTCCAACTCGACCTAGATCACTATCTGGAAAAGTCAACCTGCTAACAACAGGGCCCTAGAGGGCTCCCTCCACCAAACTTACCTCCATGCAAGCAACGGAACGAAGCGTGCCTCAAATATGAAACACATCTCACAAGTCCAAACGATAACACATACAGGCTTAACCCTCTAGCTAGGCTTATTGCACCTACCCACCGAAACTTCATAAATGGAACTCCACTACTCGGTTAACACCAACTACCAAGAACCAGAATACCAATAATGTCTGGCAGAGCACAAGCCACACTAACCAGCAAGGATCCCTCAAAAGGTCAAGACCCTAATCCAACCACAATGGTGCAACCTCAACCCACAACTGATACAAAGGAGTTCTTCAACTACAAAGGTGCAACAGCTTCCATGCCAACGCACAAAAACCTTAACCAACTAGGCCAAACACTCATAGGAGCAGAACAACCCTAACAACAACTTCCAGAACACCACTCAAGGGTCCGCTTAACTGGACAAACAACTGCCTTCCGGTGGCCAACAGACCCTCCCCTCCTGCTAGCACCACTAACACCAACTCCAAAACAAATGAATAATCTGACAACTCCAAAAAGGAAACAGATCCTTACAAGTGGACAATCGAAGGATAGAGAGCTCCACACACGCTCTCTGTCTTGCTCAGCTAAAGCAACAACACCGAAGTCTCACGGGGCAACTATAGGGGGTCCACCACAGACTGAACCTCCAACCACACACTAGCCAAGACATACCTCCAAACACCAAAGGGGGCAGCTCTCAACATCCTGGGAACAGGAAAACAACCAACAGGGCACGAACCACTCGCCCCACGAGCAAAACTAACTTCTAGCAACTCAAAACCACACCTTGGTCAACACCAAGCACCAACTTGCCACCACACTGGAACCAATCCGGACTCTACTCCAAACAAACTCCAGCTTGCTAGCCTACCAAATCTGCCAGCAACGCACCCGAGGTCTACAACCTACACGACTCCGGCTTTCCAACTGAAACTCACTACCTGGGCCTAACTGAGCTCTGGTGAGGCTCTCCACAACTAGGGTTCTTCAACAACCCTCGACACACACTGTCGTCTAACGGTCTAACAGCCAACTGCCTGAACAAACAACTCCTTTTTCCAGCATCACAACCATGCTGGCCTACTTCGAACCTCGAAACCAAAATGACCAGAAACGCTTCAGAATGTGTCATCCTCCTACTCAAAGCATTAGCCACATCGTAGCTTCCACCTAGGGTAAGGATTCCGAGCAACACCCTTAGCAACTACGGTAAGGAACGACGCGGCTTCAATACAACCACCATTTGTTCAGTACCATCTGAACTCCACCCACGAACCACAAGAGGTTCCACCAACCAAGCTTAGGTCCAACCTAACCAAACCTGCCTAAGCAACAACCCAACTACGAGCACGGTATCCTTACAACCTCAACTAAAGCCTTACAACATCCACCTGGAGTCTAACTTCTCCAAGAACTGAGCACCAGTTCTCCAATGCAAACCCTACATGGTTCTGAAACTCTCGCCACCAGAACAAACTACACGAAACACACTTGTGTGCACAACTCTCAACCTTTCTTCAGAGATACAAGACCAACAGGTGCTTTCCAAAAGGCAACACTAACTTCTGGCAGAGATACAATCAACCCAAGGAACACCAAAAGTTCCATCTCCACACGATACTCGAAGTTGCGGCAACCTTGCTCTACTAAAGCTTAACAATGCCAATCCGAACTTACTTTATACCAAGTCTCTACCAAGTGTGCTTACACATAAGGCGTCCAACTCCTATCATAAGGCATCCTACTCATCTCATAGGCATCCAACTCGCCTCAAAGGAATCCAGCTCATCTCATAGGCATCCAACTCGCCTCATAGGCATCCAGCTCATCTCATGAGCATCCAACTCATGGTCCCTCTACTGGACCGAACTCGCATCTACAATGCTCACTCAACTCAGGTTTAGGCACCCGAAGGTAGTGGACCGCACTACCAACCACAAAGATCTCTTGGCCTCAGCACTAGCGTGAGACTCGCACGCACTAACACTTACCAACCGTCAACCTGCTGACTTACTCAACCCCCAGTAACACTAGGAAGAGGCTTCAGCTCCTCTCGAACATCCTTTCACTTGTAGTCCTTCGACTACCACTGTACTAGCCCTCTTGCACGACCTAAACAAGTGCAACTGCCATAAACGGATCCAACGACTAAAGAAGTGTGCTGAACTCCAGACGGGTCATAGAACCATCTGCTATACCCATGCCAAACTCAGGCCTGAACCAGACTTAGTGCCAAAGCGGCACACCAACCATTGCACCTCAAGTGCCACTACTACCAAATCCACATCTTACTACAAATGAGGCCCGCAAGGTCACAACCTCAAGTGACAAAAACTATGGCTAGGCATACAAGGGCTCAAAACTCAAACAACCCTGCCTATGGCATCTCATCTAACTGAAGTCTCACGATGTAACGGCCCCGTTTTCCTTCCCGGTTAATAACAAAATTAATTGGAAAATTAATTGAATCTTTTGGGATTTGAGCCTTGCCCTAAATGGTGAATGTGGAGTTTTAAGAAAAGAGTCTTAATTAAAAGAAAAAGAGAAAAGAATTTCTTTAGTGGGACCCGCAAGAGAAAAGCCTTGGGAAAGGAATTTAGGTCTCCTAACCTATTTAAAAATAAGGAAAAGAAGAAAAATCAAGAAACCCCTAATTTTTCCCCTTAGAGCCGCATTCTCTCTCTCTCTCTCTCTCTCTCTCTCTCTCTCTCTCTCTCTCTCTCTCTCTCTCCTAAAACCCTAGCCGAAAGCAACCCTAGCCACACCATCGAGCCACCCCGAGCCACCCAAATTTCCACCAAGACGCACCACGCCCGCTCGCAGACACCCGCCGCCTGACCCTGCGCGCACGGACCACGCCGCCCGCCTGCGCTTCGCCCGGCCGCGACGCTCGCTGCCGACTGGAAGCCCCACCGCCGCGACACCCATCGCCGCCTGGCGTCGCTTCGTGGCGCCAAAGACCGCCCGACGTCGCTCGTGGTCGCGACAAAGGCCGCAACGCAGCAGACGCGACGCTGCCGCGCCGCGCCGCGCCGCCGCTCCAGCGTGATCTCGCGCGCCGCGCGCCAACCCAGCGAGCCGAGTTCGCTCGCTGCGTCGCCTTGCAACCGCACGCGCGCTGCGCGCTCGCGCTGCGTCCGCCCGGCGTGTTACGCGCCGGCGCCGCCAGCCAGCGCAAGCGCCAGCGCCCCGGCCCGCACCAGTGGCGCCAAGCCACCCTCCTGCTGCGAGGCCCGTGTCTTCTCGGTGGTAATTCCCGAACCAATCCCTTTGTGTTTTCTAAGCAGGTCTTCTGTATGTATTTACTTAGGATGCTTTATTTATGCCTAGGTTGCTCGAGTTCGTATTAAGCTCGAGGGTCTTTTTGGTTGTGATAGCTATTCTCCACTTGTTTCTGTGTAAGGACTTCCTACCGTGGTTGTGTGGACCTGCTATGCTTTCTTAATTGTGCCTTGTATGCTTGTTTACCTTTATGAGCATGTTAGTGGATAGGATAGCTAATGATTAAATTCTTGCTAGCATGTTTTACCTTTTTGTACATGTTAGTGCCATGCTAGGTTTGTTCTTCCAAAGATGCTTGAGATTCCCGCTTTAAGCACGTAGTATCATGCTAGGCTATGTATGATAGATGTCTTTGTGAATGTTAGCCAGAATCACGCACTTGGTAGTCTAAGCTAGTATGATAGGGTTTGTCATCATCTAGAGGCCGAGAGCGGACATAACGTACCTTGTCCCCACCGGTCGGGAGTAGAGCGAAGCATAACGTACCTTGCTTCCCCGGAGCCGGTGAGGATTAGCTACCTCATTGGCATAAGCCTAGTTTGTAGCCCGCTAGAGCGGAACCCCCGCCAACGGTGCAAGCCTACCTTGGCGGTTCTTAGCTTTGTGTCGGTGGTACAGCCGCACAGATGAGTGCCGAGGGCCTCGCACTCACCGTGATCGGTGACACCGCTTCCGAGTCTTAGGCATGCGTGCACTGCCCGCGTAGTTTGCCCTTAGGCCCCCGCATTTACGCCGGTTGCAGAAGAAGAGCATGCGGTGTGCGCGCGCTGCACGCGTTAGTAGCCGGTTCGGAGAGCTCCCCGGGCTAATGTTCGTGAGTACACCAGTTCCTTCTTGTTTAGAGCCGGACTTGGGTACTCTCCCGATAGTCCAGATTTATAGCGAGGGTAAGAGACCCTTGAGGACACCCCTTTGGGATTAACTTTAGAGTTAATCAATTGGTCGAGGAGAAAGACCCTCGAGGGTGTCGGACATCTTGGGATCGGTTTTTGAGTGATCAATTGGCCAAAGGAGAAAGACCCTTGGAGATGTCGGGATTGGTTTGAGAGCCAATCATTAGGCCGGAAGTAGGAGACTTCCGTGGATTCCGGATTTGCCTTGTGAGCTCATTGAGCTAAGATCCGTGTTGATATTTGTGGCATGTGTACTAGGTCGCTAGATAATAGATTGCATCGTGATCGCACTCCCGGCGGTCGGGGGTTCTTACCGAGTATGTTTATACTCACCCTTATCGTGGTTTCTTCCATGGGTAACTTGGGACAAAGACCGAGGTGGCTAGCGGAGAGAGCGGGAGATCATGGATCTTCGCTTGACACTGGCCGTGTCTTATTTCATTTGTTTTTGGATTTCAGCATGTAGTTGGACTTAGGTCCGTAGGAAAAACCATGATTTGAACTATTTTATGTTTTAAGGAAAGTCTCGATCGATCCATCGTTTTTAATTTGAATGGTTCGTTTCGCTTAATGAATGTTTACTTTGTTTTTAATGTTTTCCACTCTTATATTTGAAAAGTTTTACAAACCGGCCCAGTAGGGTCCTTTTAAGTCTTTTCACTTGCATCTTTGAGTAAAGATCTAGATTTAGTCCCATCTTGGGTTGGGTCTTTACTGCTTGGTATCGAGCACGAGTCATAGATTCGTAGACTAACCTGTTTGTAGGTTGTGTTCCCATGATCTCCAAAGACTCCAAGGCCTCCAGTTTGTCTAAGTTCAATAAGATAAGGGTTTTGTTTATGATACTATATGCAGTATACATGTGTTATCTTTGTTGACAGAGAAAGTCCGAGCGTGGACTAACCTGTTGTGGTTTCCGTGTAGATCGCCGATATGCCGGTTACACGTAGTGGAGCAGTCCGTCTGGAGGCGCAAATAGAGATGCCGCAGAGCCGCGGCCTGTGGTATATCGAGCTCGTAGGCGCCCGTGGCACCAGAGGTTAACTTGCCGAGAGAAGGGGCGGAGGTCGCTATGCCTCAAGGTGCAGCTCGAGGAGGAGATATTTCTCGCTATGAGAGACATGATGATGGGCCTAATGGGAGAGCAGAGTCGAGACTCAGCGCGGCTAGCAACAAGCAGAGAGAGGAGTCTAGGGCACAAATAGCCCGATTGACACAGCTCATGCAATGCAGCAGCCCCAGCAGCTCAAAGAGTTCCCGGATAGCTCGTGTAGCTCAACCGGAGGGGCAGGGTCATCAGGACCAGTCAGACCCACTTGATAGTGCAGAGGGAGCTGCTGAGTTTGGCAAGTGGTTGAAAGATTTCACCAAGTGGAAGCCAAGAGAATTTGATGCGTCAGAGAACCCACTTGTGGCAGTCAGGTGGTTGGCAAGAATGGAGTACATCTTCAGAGTTATGGGATGCCCAGATGTACAGAGGCCGAGATGTGCGACCCATGTTCTCTCCGACACGGTGAGTGGTGGTGGGAGTCCACAGATAGAGCTAGACCGGTGGGTCTTCTCCACCACACTGGAGTTCTTTAGAACGAAGTTGTGGCTAAGTATGTTAATGACGAGGCTCAAGCAGAGATGGCAGAGGCCTTCTCAAATCAAACAGGATCGAGATAGTATTGCCGCCTATGAGAAGAAGTTCTCTCGAGTATAGCTATTTTCAGACGGAGCTCATTGCCACCGAGGAGCTCAAGACTAAGAAGTTCATTTGTAATGAGAGAAGGAGGTTGCTCAGGATGTTCGAGCACTCGCCCCGAGAGTTATGATCGGCGATAGAGTTGGCCACGATTTATAACCCGAAGTATCCGCGATCAGGAGATTCTCGCTGCGCCACGGCTCGGTCGATTCGGCCTGCCAGATATTCGGCGTAAGAGGAAGTGCAGGACTTCTAGTGGTTTCCGCTCAATCGTCAAGCGAGACTCGCGCGGCAGGCCGATCTAGTGGTCGAGATCGGCGCCGACCTTAGGGTAGAGCCCAGGATCGCCAGCAGGCGGGGCCAGCAGCACCACTCATTGCAACAAGTGCGGAAAGGCACATTATGGTTCTGTGTGGAGCATCGCCCGTGCTTGCTACGAGATGTGGCAAGGAGGGCACTTGGCCGATTCTCGCACTCGAGATTTAGCAAAGAATGGGACCGCCCAACAGCAGGTCGGGTGTTTGCCACTACTCGCCGGGAGGCGGAGCGCATCGATGATGCGATTTGCAGTACGCCGCTTGTCTTACAAAGACTATGCATTTGTATTGTTTGATTCGGGTTCGACCCATTCCTTTGTTTCGATGCATTCGTTAGACAAGCTTGTGTGGAGCTCGAACCTCTAGGGTTTGAGTGTGTGTTGCCACTCCTTCGGGGTGTGAGTATGTTAGCTAGCGATGAGAGTTAAGCATGGCGATTCGGATATCGATGAGATTTTAGAGGCTACCCTCATAGTGTTGTCTATGAGCGGTTTCGATGTAATCCTTGGCATGGATTGGTTGGCGAGAGAACCATGCTTTGTTAGACTCGTCGGAAAGAAGTGGTGTTTAGGCCGCTCTCGAGGCCGAGCTTCAAGTTTTCCAGCGGTGTCAGGCGGAACTTGCCCGCCTTTGATCTCAAGCAGCAATAAAGCCCATAGGCTGTTGGCTCGAGGAGCTTGGGGCTTCTTGGCAAAGCCGTCGGAGAGATAGTAGTCTCGCGTTGACTGTTGACATGGTCCCCGTGTGGTGCAAGAGTTTGCGGATGTTTTCCCAAGAGTTGTTTGGGTTTACCCCGGCGGGAGTTGGACTTCACCATTGAGTGGAGCCAGGACTCTTCCCATTTCCAAAGCCCCGTATCGTATGGCGCCCGGTGAGTTGAGAGAACTCAAAGTGCGGTTGCAAGAGATCTTTGGATCGAGGTTTCATCCGTCCGAGTGTGTCCCCGTGGGAGCACATCTGTTTGTTAAGAAGAAGGATGGATCCATGCGCTTGTGTATAGACTATAGAGAACCGAATAAAGTCGCGGTGAAGAATAAGTATCCCCGCCGCGTATAGATGATCTGTTTGATCACGTGTGGAGCCTCGGTGTTTTCTAAGATTGATTTGAGGTCGTGGTACCATCGGTGAGGATTCGAGATGCGAGATATCCCGAAGACCGCGTCAGATCGAGGTATGGTCATTATGAGTTCGTGGTCATGTCTTTCGGACTCACGAACGCCCCGCAGCGCTTATGGACATGATGGACAGAGTGTTCAAGGCATTCTTGGATAACTTTGTCATCGTATTCATAGACGACATTTTGATTTATTCCAGGACAAAGGAGGACCATGCTTCGCATTTGAGGCAAGTTTTGACAAAGATTGCGTGAGAACCAGTTGTTCGCAAAGTTCTCTAAGTGTGAATTTTGGCTAGAGAGAGTAGCCTTCCTTGGACATATCGTGTCTGCAGAGATGGTATAGCGGTGGACCCCGCAAAGATAGAGGCGATTAGCTCATGGGCGGGACCGACGACGGTCGCCGAGATACGCAGCTTTTTGGGTCCGGCGAGTTATTACCGGCGTTTCGTGAAAGACTTTTCGCTAAGGCGGCACCCTAACCCGTCTCGACCAAGAAGGGTGTTGACTTTGTTTGGGATGCTAGATGTGAGGAAAGTTTTGCCCGGCTTAAGCTCACTTTTTGACGACAAGACTGTGTTGGCGATTCGGAAGGAACAGGAGGTTTCGTGAGTTTATAGTGATGCTTCCAAGTATGGTTTAGGTTTGTGTGTTGATGCAAGCATGGGAAGGTGATAGCTTATGCTTCCGGCGAGTTGAAGCCTTATGAGAAGAACTATCCAACTCATGATATGGAGTTGGCTGCAGATTGTTTTTGCTCTAAAGATTTGGAGGCATTACTTATATGGTGAGAGGATTCAGATTGTTCACGGATCACCGAGCCTCAAATATTTCTTCACTCGGAAGGAGTTGAACATGAGGCAGAGGAGGTGGCTCGAGTTAGTAAAGGACTACGATCGTGAGATTTTGTATCATCCCGGAAAAGCCAATGTTGTGGCTGATGCACTGAGTAGGAAGACGTCGCATTCAGCGCCTTTTGCCGAGCTCCCAAGTTGAATTGCGGAAAGAGTTTGAGCGAATCCCAGATGCGTCTTGTTGGGAGAGGTTACCGCCGTGGTAGCCCAACTATCGCTCACCGTCGCTTAAGCGAGAGGATCATCGACGATCACCGAGTGATCCCAAGTTGAGGAGATTGCTCGAGAGGGTTAAGGCTGATGGCGATTTCGACTTTGTTGTGGCACCAGACGAAGGCTTGAGGTACCGAGGTCGATTGTGCGTCCCGGATGACGCAGAGGTTCGAGCAGAGTTGCTCGCCGAGGCACATAGTTCCCCATTCACTTGGCACCCGGGAGGTACCAAGATGTACCGAGATCTCAAGCGGACGTTACGGTGGATGGGCATGAAGCGAGATATAGCGGAGTTTGTTAGCGGTGTCTCACTTGTCAACAAGTGAAGGCCCCTGCATGTAAAACCTGCAGTTTATTGCGGCCGTTAAGTGTTCCACGGTGGAAGTGGGATGAGATTTCGATGGATTTTATCTGCGGGTTGCGAGGACACCGAGAGGGTTCACTCAGATCGGGTAGTAGTGGACCGGTGACCAAGAGTGCACACTTTATTTCCGGGAAGATTAGTTATACCATGGAACAGTGGGCACAGTTGTTCCTTGAGCAGATTGTGCGGTACCACGGGGTACCCGCAAAGATAGTATCAGATCGGGATTCTCGGTTCACATCTCGCTTCCGGAGAGCGCTCCAGAAGGGTTTGGGAAGCGAGTGCGATTTTCAAGATCGCCTTTCCACCCTCAAACCGATGGTCGATCGAGAGGTGAGAACCGATTCTGGAAGACATGTTGAGAGCACTGTGTCTTGGACTTCCCGAGGCGATTGGGACCGATGCACTGTACTTGATGGAGTTCGCCTACAACAATAGTTATCAAGCGACTATTCGGATGGCCCCATTCGAGGCGTTGTATGGTAAGCGCTGCAGATCCCCGGTGTTCGGGAGGAGGTTGGTGATGATGAGTTGCGGGACCCGAGTTACTCCGGATAACGACGCAGCGATCTGAGTAAGATAAGGACTCGCATGTTGACAAAGCACAAAGTAGGCGAGAAAAAGTTACGCCGATGTGAGGCGTAGAGACTTGGAGTTTGAGGTGGGTCAACATGTTTTCTGAAAGTAGCACCTATGCGTGGGGTGTTAAGGTTTGGAAAGCGAGGCAAAGTCGAGCCCCAGTTTGTAGGGCCTTTTGAGATCCTTGAGCGGATCGGAGCGGTGGCCTATCGGTTAGCTTTACCCCGTCTTTGTCGGTGCATAATGTGTTCCACGTTTCGATGTTGAGAAAGTACGTGGCGAGATCCTTCGCATGTGCTAGAGCATGAGCCCCTAGAGTTGAGTAAAGATTTATCCTTCGAGGAGAAGCCGTGCAAATTTTGGCTTATGAGCGCAAGGTATTGCGCAACCGAGAGATAAGTTTAGTAAAGGTTCTTTGGAGGCATCAGAGGCGAGAGGAAGCGGCGTGGGAGCTAGAGGATGAGATGAGGACTCATTACCCTGAGTTGTTCCAGTCTTAGGACTTTCGGGACGAAAGTCTTTTAAGGGGGAGTATTGTAACGGCCCCGTTTTTCCTTCCGATTAATAACAAAATTAATTGGAAAATTAATTGAATCTTTTGGGATTTGAGCCTTGCCTAAATGGTGAATGTGGAGTTTTAAGAAAAGAGTCTTAATTAAAAAGAAAAAGAGAAAGGAATTTCTTTAGCGGGACCCGCAAGAGAAAAGCCTTGGGAAAGGAATTTAGGTCTCTAACCTATTTAAAAATAAGGAAAAGAAGAAAAATCAAGAAACCCCTAATTTTTTCCCCTTAGAGCCGCATTTCTCTCTCTCTCTCTCTCTCTCCTAAAACCCTAGCCGAAAGCAAGCCCTAGCCACACCATCCGGCCACCCCGAGCCACCCACCCTAGCCGCACGCACCACCCCCCCCGCCACACACCCACGCCGCGCTGACCCTGCGCGCACAGACTGCACACGCCCCGCCTACCGCTTCGCCCCACCCGCACGCACGCTGTGGCGGAAGCCCCACCGCCGCACACCCATCGCCGCCGACGCGTCGCTTCGCGTGGCGCAAAGCACCGCCCGGCGTCGCGCGTGGTCGCGACAAAGGCCGCAACGCGCAGCCCGAGACGCGTCGACCGCCGACGCCCCGCCGCCGCTCAGCGTGATCCTCGCGCGCGCGCCAACCCAGCCGAGCGCTCGCTGGCGTCGCTTTGCAACAAGACCGCCGCACGCCGCCAGCGGCGCCTGCGCGTCCGCCCGGCGTACGCGCGCCCAGCGCCCAGCGCCCAGCGCCAAGCGCCCGGTGCCCCACCGCACAAAGAGTGCCCAAGCCACCCTCCTTCTCACGCGAGGCCCGTGTCTTCTCGGTGGTAATTCCCGAACCAATCCCTTTGTGTTTTCTAAGCTTAAGCTCATTGTATGTATTTACTTAGGATGCTTTATTTATGCCTAGGTTGCTCGAGTTCAGTATTAAGCTCGAGGGTCTTTTTTTGGTTGTGATAGCTATTCTCCACTTGTTTCCAAGTAAGGACTTCCCTACAGTGGTTGTGTGGACCTGCTATGCTTTCTTAATTGTGCCTTGTATGCTTGTTTACCTTTATGAGCATGTTAGTGGATAGGATAGCTAATGATTAAATTCTTGCTAGCATGTTTTACCTTTTGTACATGTTAGTGCCATGCTAGGTTTGTTCTTCCGGCATGCTTGAGATTCTGCTTTAAGCACGTAGTATCATGCTAGGCTATGTATGATAGATGTCTTTGTGAATGTTAGCCAGAATCACGTACTTGGTAGTCTAAGCTAGTATGATAGGGTTTGTCATCATCTAGAGGTCGAGAGCGGACATAACGCACCTTGTCCCCACCGGTCGGGAGTAGAGCGAAGCATAACGTACCTTGCTTCCCGGCGACCCGGTGAGGATTAGCTACCTCATTGGCATAAGCCTAGTTTGTAGCCCGCTAGAGCGGAACCCCGCCAGCGGTGCAAGCCTACCTTGGCCGGTTCTTAGCTTCGTGTCGGTGGTACAGTGCGCACAGATGAGTGCCGAGGGCCTCGCACCACTCGTGATGATCGGTGACACCGTTTCGAAGTCTTAGGCATGCGTGCACTGCCCGCGTAGTTTGCCCTTAGGCCCCGCATTTACGCCCGGTTGCAGAAGAGCATGCGGTGTGCGCGCGACGCAGCGTTAGTAGTAGCCGGTTCGGAGAGCTCCCGGGCTAATGTTCGTGAGTACACCAGTTCCTTCTTGTTTAGAGCGGACTTGGGTACTCTCCCGATAGTCCAGATTATAGCGAGGGTAAGAGACCCTTGAGGACACTCCCTTGGGATTAACTTTAGAGTTAATCAATTGGTCGAGGAGAAAGACCCTCGAGGGTGTCGGACATCTTGGGATCGGTTTTTGAGGTGATCAATTGGCCAAGGGAGAAAGACCCTTGGAGATGTCCCGGGATTGGTTTGAGAGCCAATCATTAGGCCGGAAGTAGGAGACTTCCGTGGATTCCGGATTTGCCTTGTGAGCTCATTGAGCTAAGATCCGTGTTGATATTTGTGGCATGTGTACTAGGTTTGCTAGATGATAGATTGCATCGTATCGTACTCCCGGTCGGGGTTCTTACCGAGTATGTTTATACTCACCCTTATCGTGGTTTCTTCCACAGGTAACTTGGGACAAAGACCGAGGTGGCTAGCGGAGAGAGTGGGAGATCATGGATGTCTTGACACTCTGCCGTGTCTTATTTTCTTGTTTTTGGATTTGACATGTAGTTGGACTTAGGTCCGTAGGAAAAACCATGATTTGAACTATTTTATGTTTTAAGGAAAGTCTCGATCGACCATCGTTTTTAATTTGAATGGTTCGTTTCTGCTTAATGAATGTTTACTTTGTTTTTAATGTTTTCCACTCTTATATTTGAAAAGTTTTACAAACCGACCCCAGCCGGGTCCTTTTAAGTCTTTTCACTTGCATGCTGAGTAAAGATCTAGATTTAGTCCCATCTTCGGGTTGGGTCTTTACACACGACCTACTCTTGCATCTCCACATGATGCTCAACAAAACTCTGGCCGGATCTCTCAACATGCAGCAGCTAGCTCTACTCTAGGAGCTCACCATAAGAAGAGTGCTCAACTCTACCAGACAACTGGGGAAACCACCAACGGATCACGTCTGATGGGTACACTGCTCGCTGCACCCTTAACCACAGGGTTCCGACTTACTGGCTGCAAAACAACAACACTCTACAAGAGAACAAAGATGGCTCTACCTCCTCCACGAAGGCTACTAACTCCGCAACTACTCTCTAGGCAACCAAACAATCTGCTAAGGTTCAAGATCAACACTTGAACTACCCAGGCTAGTCCACACTGGGACCTGCTCCACAAGCATCAACATGAGCAAAAGCCAAAGCTAACTCCTCTCCTGGAGTGGTACTCCAGGGCAAAACACCTCCACCCTCTCTCTAGGGAAACTAATGGTGGGCCACACCGCAAGGGCTCACGGGAGTCTAATCTCGCCTCTCTCGTGGGGACGGTGTCCCGGTGTATCTGAATCTATCCGGATACCCTGACAAGCTGCAAACATACATCTTACACTGCGGGAAGTTGGCATGATGGTGCTCTGGACCCAAACCAACAACGAGTTTGAACCTGCTCGTCTCCGCTCCACAACACTACACAAGGCATACACTAGAAGAAAAGTATTGTAAATTCTTAACCCTTTCTAAAAAGTAAACTTAGGCGTACCTGATGACTGTCGAAGTGCTGATGATCATGGAAAGAACGACCTACAACAAAAGATCAGTCTACAGAATCTATGACTCTGAGCTCTGATACCAACTGTAAAGACCCGACCCAAAAGGGGCTCTAAATGGGCCTTTACCTCAATGCATGCATTCAAAGTAAAGGACAATATGCAGGTATGTTTTCGGATTCCAATTAAAACTAAAACATTCAACATTCAATCAATATAGTTTACTACAAATGGGCCTTTACCTCAATGCATGCATTCAAAGTTGAGCACTCTTCTTTTAGTGAGCTCCTAGAGTGGAGCTAGCTGCTGCATGTTGAGAGATCCGGCCAGAGTTTTGTTGAGCATCATGTGGAGATGCAAGAGTAGGCCGTGAGACTTCAGTTAGATGAGATGCGATAGGCAGGGTTGTTTGAGTTTGGAGCCCTTGTATGCCTAGCCAGCGTTTTTGTCACTTGAGGTTGTGACCTTGCTGGCCCCATTTGTAGTAAGATGTGGATTTGGTAGTAGTGGCACTTGAAGTGCGTTGGTTGGTGTGCCGCTTTGGCACTAAGCCTGGTTCAGGCTTGAGTTTGGCATGGGTATAGCAGATGGTTCTATGCCGTCTGGAGTTCAGCGCACTCCTTTAGCCTTTGGATCCATTTATTGCAGTTGCACCTGTTTAGGTCGTGCAAGAGGGCTAGTTCAGTGGTAGTCGTAGGACTACAAGCGAAAGGATGTTCGAGAGGAGCTGGAGCCTCTTCCCAGTGTTACTAGGGGTTGAGTAAGTCAGTAGGTTGACGGTTGGTAAGTGTTAGTGCGCGTGAGTCTCACACTAGTGTTAAGGCCAAGAGATCCTCGTGGTTGGTAGTGCGGTCAACTACCTTCGAGTGCCTAAATCTGAGGAGAGTTAAGCATCGTAGATGCGAGTTTGGTCCAGCAGAGGGGCCATGAGTTGGATGCCTATGAGGAGAGTTGGATGCCTATGAGATGAGTAGGATGCCTTATGAGAGGAGTTGGACGCCTTATGGGTATGCTCCCTTGGTAGAGGCTTGGTATAAAGTAAGTTCGGTTTGGCATTGTTATGCTTTAGTAGAGCAAGGTTGCCGCAGCTTCGAGTATCGTGTGGAGATGGAACTTTTGGTGTTCCTTGGGTTGATTGTATCTCTGCCAGAAGTTAGTGTTTCTTTTTGGAAAAGCGCCTGTTAGTCTTGGATCTCTGAAGGAAGGTTGAGAGTTGTGCACACAAGTGTGTTTTGTGTGGTTCGTTCTGTGGCGAGAGTTTCAGATCCATGCAGGGTTTGCATTGGAGAACGGGTGCTCAGTTCTTGGAGAAGTTGGACTCCAGGTGGATGTTGTAAGGCTTTAGTTGAGGTGGTAAGGATACCGTGCTCGTGGTATCAGGTTGTTGCTTAGGCAAGTTTTGTTAGGTTGGACCTAAGCTTGGTTGGTGGTACTTCTTGTTGATCGTTGGTTAGAGTTCAGTTGGAAACTGAACAAGAGCGGTGGTAGCAAAGCCGCGCAGTTTATGATCGTCATGGCTAAGAGAGTTGTTCGGATCCTTGCCTTGGGTAGAAGCTATGTTGTGGCTGGTGCTTTGAGTAGGAGGATGACGCATTCTGTAGCGTTTCGGGTCCTCTTGGTTTCCAAGGAGTCGGTGTTGGCCAGCATGGTTGTGATGCTGGAATATGGAGTTGATTGTTCAGGCAGTTGGCTGTTAGTCCGTTAGTCGGCAACGTGTGTCGAGGGTTGCCGAAAAACCCTAGTTGTGGAGAGCCTCTCCAGAGCTCAGTCAGACCCAGATAGTGAGTTTCAGTTGGCAAGCTGGAGTCGTGTAGTTTGTAGCCTCGGGTGAGTTGCTGGCAGTTTTGGTAGGCTAGCAAGCTAGTGTTTGTTTGGAGTAGAGTCCGGATTGGTTCCGGTGTGGTGGAAAGTTGATGCTTGGTGTTGACCAAGGTGTGGATTGGAGTTGCTAGAAGTTAGTTTTGCTCGTGGGGCGAGTGGTTCGTGCCCTGTTGGTTTTTTTTCCTGTTTCCAGGATGTTGAGAGTTGCCCCGTTTGGCATTTGGAGGTTCAGTCTGTGGTGGACCCCCTGTTGTTGCCCCGTGAGATTTAGATGTTGTTGCTTTAGCGGAGCAAGACAGTGAGCGTGTTTTGAGCTCTCTGTCCTTCGGTTGTCTACTTGTAAGAGTCGTTTCCTTCTGGGAGTTGTCAGATTACTCCCTTAGTCTTGGAGTTGATGGTAGTGGTGCTAGCAAGAGGGAGAAGTTTGTTGGCTGCTTGGAAGCAGTTGTTTGTCCAGTTAGGCGGACTCTTGAATGGTGTTCTGGAGGTTGCAGTAAGGGTTGTTCTGCCTCTTGTGAGTGTTTGGCCAAGATTTGGTTATTATGTTGTTTCAAGAGCTAGTTCGGTTCTAGCAGGAGGGCGTTGCCCTGAGGACTTGTTCCAAGTCAGGAAGTTTTGGGAGTTGACCCCTCCCTCGGCGGTTGAGTAAGTGCTGTTAGTTCTGGGTTGGTGGTCCAATCGGTTGAGATTTCCCTTGGGTGTTGCTTCCAAGAGAGTTGAGTTGTTTTTGGAAAGCTGTTGGATCTTTGGGGATTGAAGATTTCCCTCCCCCCTAGTCTCTGTGGTGGTTGAGTTGCACCATGGATGCCAGCCTCGAGTATTAGCTTCTGAGGTAGTCTTGCTGATTCGTGTGGCTCAGGATCCGTAAGCTTTGAGGCTGTCGTTATCCATTTTCCGTGCGAGGTTTCGGGGGTGGAGCTTCTGGTTGGAAGATGAGTTAGGCCTAAGCTAAAAGGAGGAAGTCCTCTGAGTAGCCAGTTGGACTTAAGAGTTGAGTGGTAGCTTGGAGGCGAGCTTTGCTCGTTATAAGCTTGGGTTGAGTTCTGCTGAGCAAGCCCTTCTCGGGCTTTGTTCCTAGTTGTTGTGCGTTCGCAATTGGCGTTATAGCAGAGCCACGTTTGAGTGAGTTGGCACAGAGGTGTCGTGGCATTGGTTGGTAAAGCCGTTGAGCTGTTATCCTCAAGGTGTTGTGTCGCAGATAGCTGCGTGATGGTTTAGTCCTTGCCACCCGAGTTTTCCTTGAGAGGAATGTTGGTTGTTTCCTTGCCTGGCAATGTTCTCTTAGGCCAGTTGCTGGTAGGTTTGCTTCGAAAATTTTGCGTTCGGCCGATGAGGGGCTCTAGTTTGTTGGTTTGGCCGAGTGGAGCCTGTGCCTGGACCTTGTCTTTTAGAGGTGGCCGTAGCTGAAGTTTCAGCTGGTGTGAGTGTCGTTAGCCGTCTGGTGTACCAGGATCGTGCCCCTTTGTAAGAACCCAACCCATAATACGGTCCTAAACCTAGGTTCTCACTCAGCATGCAAGTTAAATATTTCACCGAGCGGTTTAGTGCTCATATTTAAAACCTTTCAAAACATTTATAACGGGGAATGCTTAAAACATAATCAACAACTTTGTTTAAGAAAACCAACGAAGTAAAATAAGCCTGGCCAGTATATATATAAAACATTCAAAACAGTTCAAACAACTTTTAATAATGTTTCCCCTAGGACTCTCTGTCCATCTACATCTTGAACAAATATGCAAACAATAAAGGCAGAGTGCGGCGGCTCCCATGATCAATCGGCTCCCCTCCGCTTAGCCCCGTCCTGTCTTTGTCCCAAGTTACCCTGGGTGGAAAACCACAGAAATAAGGGTGAGTATAAACATACTCAAGAAGAATCTCAACCGGGGTACAATACGATACTTCAATCATCTAGCACCCTAGTATACATGCAAGCAGCGATTACCAACACGGATCATAGCTCAACGAGCTTACAAGGTAGAATCTGGAATCCTCGGAAGTCTCCTACTTCCGCCTAATGATTGGCTCTCATAACCAATCCGGGACATCTCCGAGGGTCTTTCTCCTCGGCCAATTGATCAGACTCAAAAACCGATCCCAAAGATGTCCGACACCTCGAGGGTCTTTCTCCTCGACCATATGATCAGCTCAAAAGCCAATCCCAATGGGTGTCCTCAAGGGCCTCTTACCCTCGCTTATAACTGGACTATCGGGAGAGTACCGAAGTCCGGCTCTAAACAGAAGGAGGCGGTGTACTCACGAACATTAGCCGGGGTGCTCTCCGAACCGGCGACTAAAGCGTGTGCGCGCGACACCGCATGCTCTTCTCGCAACCGGCGTAAATGCGGGGCCTAAGGGCAAACCACGCGGCCAGCACGCATGCCTAAGACTCGGAAACGGTGTCACTGGACACGATGAGTGCGAGGCCCTCGGCACTCATCTCATGCAACTGTACCACCGACACTGAAGCTAAGAACCGGCCAAGGCAGCTTGCACCGCGTTGGCGGGGTTCCGCTCTAGCAGCTACAAACTAGGCTTATGCCGATGTGGTAGCTACATCCACATCGGTGTCGGGGAAGCAATGTACGTTATGCTTCGCTCTACTCCGACCGGTGGGGACAAGGTACGTTATGTCCGCTCTCACCTCTAGATGATGATGACCCTAACACACTAGCTAGAGTATAGAGTAAACGATTCTGGCTAAACATACATAATCATCATCAATCATACATAACCTAGCATGATACTACGAACTTAAAGCGGGAATCTCAAGCATCTTTGGAAGAACAATCCTAGCATGGCACTAACATGTACAAACAAGCAAACATGCTAGCGGGAATGCAATCACAAGGTGTCCTATCCACTAATCATGTCCATAAAAGTAAACATGCATATAAGGCACATTCAAGAAAGCATCGCAGGTCCACACACAACCACGGTAAGGAATCCTTACCGGAAACAAGTGGAGAATGGCTATTACAACAAAAAGACCCTCGAGCTTAATACGAACTCGAGCAACCTAGGCATAAGTAAAGCATCCTAAGTAAATATACAAAGAACTGCCAGCAGACTTAAAAAAACGAAAGGGAAAAGGCTCGAGAATTACCAACCGAGAGGACACGAGCTCTCGGCGGCAGAAGCGGCAGCCGGGCGCCGCTGGTCGTGCGCGAGGAGCTGAAGCGCTGGGCTCGGCGCGCGGCAAAGCGAAAAAGGACTGGCGGCGCTGGCGGCAGCGCTGCGCTGGCGTCTGGGCGGGGCAGCGATCGAGCGAGTCTTGGCGCGCGCGCACGCGTCTGGCTCGCCGCGGGCGGCGCGCGAGCAGCGGGCTCGGCTGGGTTGGCGCGCGGCGAACGTCAACCGCTGGCGTGGCGTAGCCGCAGCAGCGACGGCCGTGAAGCGTCAGCCAGCGGCGTCGGCGATGATGGGTGTGCGACGGTGGGGCCACAGTGCCAGCAGCGTCTGCGGTGGCCGGGCGAAGCGAGGCCGGGCGTGCTGTCTGCGGTTGGCACAGGCGCGGTGTGGTGCAGTGCGCGCGCAGGGGTGTGCGAGGCGCGGTGTGGTGCGATGGGCGGTGCGTGCGGGTGGGTGGCTCGGTGGGTGGTTCGATGGTGTGGCTAGAAATTTTGCTCGGCTAGGGTTTTAGAGAGAGAGAGAGAGAGAGAGAGAGAGAGACGGCCAACAAGGGGAAAAAATAGGGGTTTCTTGATTTTCCTTCTCTTCCTTATTTTAAATAGGGTTAGGAAACCTAAAATTCCCTTCCCAAGGATTTTTCTCTTGCGGGTCCGGCTAAAGAAATTCTTTTCTCTTTTTAGATCAAATTCTTATTTAAAACTCCAATTCCACCATCTAGGGCAAGGGTTCAAATCCCAAAGGATCAATTAATTCCCAATTAATTTTGCTATTAACTGTAGGGAAGGAAAGCGGGGCCGTTACAATACTCCCTTAAAAGACTTTCGTCCCAGAAAGTCCTAAAGACAAAACAACTCTAGAAAAACTCCACTTTGGTTCTTAACCAACCAAGCTCTGAAAAAGACAACACAAATCCTTCTTTGAAACCGATCCTCTTGGGTTCCCAAAGGCTCCAAGCCCAACAGACGCCGAGTGCGCCACGAACTATCTCAACCAAAAGCCCAGAACTAGCGAGCTTGAAGAAAACATGCGATAACTAGTTGGTGAGCCACATCCTCGACTCGCACCAACTCTCAAAGCGGTCTTACGACTCTAGGGCTCACTTATCCATGCTAACCCAACTCGGGCGCCTCTCTCACGGTGCTACTCTCGGCAAACTCGTGAACGGGTCACAAGCTCTAAAACTCAACGCCACGCTCGGCGTAACTTCTACGAATGCTCATAGTCATTTGTTATCAAACGACCTCGACCCTTCACCATCTTGACCAAACAATCTGAACCTCCGGTTTAAGAAACTAAACGGCCTACTCATACCCGCAAGAGACTGCGAACCCCACCGTAAGAACCCCCCTTTGGTTGCCTACAATCCTTAACGAAATCCAATTCGAACCACTAGCGGGTGATCGATCCCTAGGCAACCTTCTCCGGCTAGCATGCGTCCACAACACTAAAGCAACCATCTTACGAGAAATCGAAGCACCAAAGCCAAGGGCACTTTGCAGTTCACCAAACGGCTACCACCACACACACTAGGCGATACTTCCCGCCTTCGGCCTACGACAGCGGGGTCAAACGAGCTCCACTCGGCCAAACTAATAAGCGGAGCCTCTCATCGGCCGACAACAAACTTTCCAATGCAATCCGATCAGCCAGCGCCTAGGTGAACATCGCGAGACAGAAAACAAACAACATTCCTCTCACGGAAACCTCGAGCAACAAGGAATAAAACGTTACGTGGCTACTAGCAACACGATGTTTGGAGGATCGAAACTCAAGGGCTTTACCACCCAATGCCACGACACCTCTGTGCCAACTCACTCAACTGTGGCTCAGCTAAAATGCCAACTGCGAATGCACAACGACTAAAAGAAAAGCCCGAGAAAGGCTTGCTTAGCAGAAACTCAAACCAAGCTCATAACGAGCAAAGCTCGCCTCCAAGGCTGCCACTCAACTCTTAAGCCCATCTGGCTGCTCCAAGGACTTCCTCCTTATAGCTTAGACCTAACTCTTCTTCCAATCCAGAAACTCCACCCACGAAACATCGAGAGGATAAGGATAGCGACGACCACAAGCTTGCGGATCCTTAACAACACGAGTCGGCAAGACTACCTTAAAAGTTAAAACTCGAGGCCGGTATCCACGGTGCAACTCAACTACCCAAGAACTAAGGGGTTCCACAAACTCCAAAGATCCAACAACCTTCCGCCAACAACTCAAGCCCTGGAACTGGCTGGCATTCGCCCTCGCGGGAACAAACACTTTCCGCTTGCTATCAAACAGACGCAGGGACACTCGCTAGGTGACCCACTGCGCTACTACGATCAACTACATAACTCGGGAGCTAAGTCGACTCTTCCTTTACAGAACGATTTCCTAGCAAGCGGACTTAGAAGGGACAGTGAATTTCACACACGCTCATTTGTCTTGCTCAAACTCAACAATAACAACCACCAACTCTTCTCGGAGGAAACATCCAAGGGTTCCTCAATTGCTTGAACCACCAACTAAGCACTAGCGGTACTTACTCAACCGGCCGGGGGAGGCCAACTCCCAAAACTACGACTAGGAACAAGTCCTCGAGGGCAACGCCCGCTTGCTCGAACCGAGCTAGCTCACGAAACAACATGGGAACCAAACCTTGGTCAACACCAAGCACCACCTCGCTAAGAATTCCGAAAATCAACGTGGAGGTTACCAAGAACAACTCTAGCTTGTTAAGCAGGCAACAAGCATCCACCAACTCAACCGAGGAACACTTGCTGGGTGGGTGAGCTCTGGTGAGGCTCTCCACAACTTAGGGTTCCTCCGATCGCCTTCCGACTCACTGCTGTCGTCAAAGCGGTCTAACAGACAAGCGGCTACACAAGCACATCTCCCTCAAAGCATCTCAATCTGTCTTTGGCCAAAAGCTCTCCTTGCCACATCTCGCAGCAAGCACGGGCGATGCTCCACACAATCGAAAAGTGCCTTACCACACTTGATGCAATGAGTTGTGGCGCTCGCCCCGCCCGCCGACGATCTGAGCTCTAACTGCGGTCGTGCGTCGATCGCGACCCTAGACTTGCCCTATCGCGAGTCTCGCTATCCACTGAGCGGGAACAACTGGAAGACCCAAACTTCCTCTTGCTCAAAGCATCGGCCACATCGTAGCTTCTATCCAGGTAAGGATCCGAACAACTCTCTTAGCCATGGCGGCGTAAATTACGCGATTATGCTACCATCGCCCTTGTTCGATTCCAATGAACTCCAACCATCGATCAACAAGAAATGCCTCTACCTGGGTCAAGGGCCAACTAGCATAACTTTCCCTACGCAACAACCCGGCTCACGCACGGTAACCTCTCAACCCAAGTTAGGGCACTTGCCAAGAACTAAAGTCCTAACTCCTCAGAACCGAGAGCACTGGTTTCACAACCCGAAACCCCTCGTGGTTCTTGAAAAATACACCACAGGAACGAGCTACACAAAAGTACATTGGCGTGTCTGGCTCAACTTGGTTCCTTAAGATCCAAACCAACAAGTATTCTCACACAAGGCAACTTTTGCCTCCCAATAGAGCCACTTCTAGCAAAGGAGCAACAAGAGTTCAACCCACTCGGTGGTCAACTCACCACGGAATGCCACATTGGTCGACTCACTCTTACAAGAGCATAGCCACACCAAGCTAACTTACCTCCTATCGATGGTCCACTAAACGTGCTCGATCAACCATCCAACTCATGGCTCTAACGGTGGATCAACCACGCATCATCGATGCCAACCCTACTCATGTTAGGTGATCGAATCACACTACCATCCAACTGGCTCACAAGCCCACAACACAGGCGCGAGATATCGGACGCGCTAGCCCTTAACAACCAACAGTATCCTTTGTACCCAACTCTCGGTGACCCTGAAAGGCTCCTACTTATCCCTCGAACGACCTCAAACTTGTAGTTCTCTATCTACCACCGAGCTAGATCTCTTATGCAACCCAAATAGGTGAAATCTCATGAATGGGTACAAGACTAGTGGGGATGCTAAACTCGGGCGGGTCCTGGAACCACACCGCACAAAAATGCCAACCGGCCCGAATCTAGGCCTCCTCTCAAAGCTTGGTGCCAACAGCACTACTTCCTTTACAACACAAACATCCCTTTACGGGCTTTAAGCCACTCGAGGGTAGGGAAGGTCACACTCCGGTGTGTGGGGCAATGGCACTCAACACAAGAGTCTCAAGAATCGAGTAGACTACTACTCTCGACATCACGTCTAACAGACAAGCCAAGGCCCACTCCTCGCATCCCACTCGATGCTCAACGAATACTCAGCCAACCCTCGGGTGGCGGCACCTAGCTCCACACGGAACATGCTAATGAGAAGGTGCTTCTCTCTAATAGCCGGTGAAAACCACAGACGGATTAAGTCACGACAAGCAAACTCCACACTACCCCACAGCACGAGGGTACTAAAAGAAGCGGTTTGCAAAACGATCAGAGGCTTGCGGGAGGACAAGATGTCTCTACATCTTCCTCAAAAGCTACTAACTTGGCGACTTGCCAATCGACCGGGTGGGTGGTGGAGACTCTCTTGGTCCGCCTCTCACTGAGGACTTCCACCACCACACTTCTGCTTGCATCAAACAACACGAGCAGCGCGCCTCGACCTCTAAACATCCGGTCATCGGCCTCACGAACACCGAGTCATCACAACACTTGGATGATAAACTCGATCTGGCCAACCACCTTGCCGCTAGCGATGGGTCTCAAAACATCCGGCTCTCTGACAAAGCTTCCACTTGCCAAACTCGGCGGCTCGATCAACGCCAACTATCTTATCGGCATAAACCTGCTTGATCAAGCCCTCCCGGGAACCTCCGGCTACTGGAACTACAAGGAGGGGTGTCTCCTAAATAAACTCTACCGGTGGGCTATCTATGCCCAAGACTCCTCACTACGCGCTACAAAGCGCGCACTGGTCTCCGCTCTCTGTTAGCTAAAAGACCGCCATCAACTCCTCATGGGTGGAGCACACTCTGCTCAAGGAGTCTCACTCGAGGCGTGCTAGCCTCTACCCCCTCCTCTAGGCAACTCAACCGCCGGGGCTAACTCGCCAACGGGCTAAACAACCCCGGACGCGGCCTCAACATCCATACAAACGGTCCAACTCCTCGGTCGGACATGCCAAGCGTCCCGCTCCTCTCAGTGC
Source organism: Sicyos edulis (assembly GCA_036507275.1). Taxonomy (NCBI): domain Eukaryota; kingdom Viridiplantae; phylum Streptophyta; class Magnoliopsida; order Cucurbitales; family Cucurbitaceae; genus Sicyos; species Sicyos edulis. The sequence goes on from CM071851.1 coordinate 15,886,126, forward strand.
GATCCACGCACTAGCGATCTGCACGAGCACCTCCACCCTCTCACTAGGGGAGAACCACAACCGGGCCACAAATGGCCTCACGGAGTCTAAGCTCTACCTCCTCGGGTGCGATCGACACACTTTGGCGATCTGCACAAAGCATAAAACCTAGCCCACGCTGGGCTCTCACCGCCAAACAAGGGTAACACATGTATACTAGATGCGTGATTGTAAAATAAAACCCTTAGCTTAATGAACTCGGACAAACTCGACGGCCGCGAGTACTCGATGATCATGGGGCAACAACCGCAAAGCGAGTTAGTCTCTGAGAATCTATGACTCGTGCTCGATACCAACCGTAAGAACCCAACCCATAATACGGTCCTAAACCTAGGTTCTCACTCAAAGATGCAAGTTAAATATTTCACCGAGCGGTTTAGTGCTCATATTTAAAACCTTTCAAAACATTTATAACGGGAATGCTTAAAACATAATCAACAACTTTGTTTAAGAAAACCAACGAAGTAAAATAAGCTCGCCAGTATATATATAAAACATTCAAAAGCAGTTCAAACAACTTTTAATAATGTTTCCCTAGGACTCTGTCCATCTACATTTGAACAAATATGCAAACAATAAAGACAGAGTGCCATGTGCTCCCATGATCAATCAGCTCCCTCCGCTAGCCGTCCGGTCTTTGCCCCAAGTTACCGTGGAAAACCACAGAAATAAGGGTGAGTATAAACATACTCAAGAAGAATCCCAACCGGGTACAATACGATACTTCAATCATCTAGCACCCTAGTATACATGCAAACAAGATTAACAACATGGATCATAGCTCAACGAGCTTACAAGGCAGAATCTGGAATCCTCGGAAGTCTCCTACTTCCGGCCTAATGATTGGCTCTCATAACCAATCCGGGACATCTCCGAGGGTCTTTCTCCCTCGGCCAATTGATCACTCAAAAACCGATCCCAAAGATGTCCGACACCCTCGAGGGTCTTTCTCCCTCGACCATATGATCACTCAAAAGCCAATCCCAATGGGTGTCCTCAAGGGCCTCTTACCCTAGCTATAACTGGACTATCGGAGAGTACCCAAGTCCGGCTCTAAACAGAAGGAACCGGTGTACTCACGAACATTAGCGGGGAGCTCTCCGAACCGGCGACTAAAGCGTGTGCGCGCACACCGCATGCTCTTCTCGCAACCGGCGTAAATGCGGGGCCTAAGGGCAAACCACGCGCGGGCAGCACGCATGCCTAAGACTCGGAAACGGTGTCACTGGACACAGAGTGCGAGGCCCTCGGCACTCATCTGTGCGGCACTGTACCACCGACACGAAGCTAAGAACCGCCAAGGCGGGCTTGCACCGCTGGCGTGGTTCCGCTCTAGCGGAGCTACAAACTAGGCTTATGCCGATGTGGTAGCTACATCCACATCGTACCGTCGGGGAAGCAATGTACGTTATGCTTCGCTCTACTCCCGACCGGTGGGGACAAGGTACGTTATGTCCGCTCTCACCTCTAGATGATGACAGCTTCTAACACACTAGCTAGAGTATAGAGTAAACGATTCTGGCTAAACATACATAATCATCATCAATCATACATAACCTAGCATGATACTACGAACTTAAAGCGGGAATCTCAAGCATTTGGAAGAACAATCCTAGCATGGCACTAACATGTACAAACAAGCAAACATGCTAGCAGGAATGCAATCACAAGCTGTCCTATCCACTAATCATGTCCATAAAAGTAAACATGCATATAAGGCACATTCAAGAAAGCATCGCAGGGTCCACACAACCACGGTAAGGAATCCTTACCTGGAAACAAGTGGAGAATGGCTATTACAACCAAAAAGACCCTCGAGCTTAATACGAACTCGAGCAACCTAGGCATAAGTAAAGCATCCTAAGTAAATATACAGCAGCCAGCAGCTTAAAAAAACGAAAGGGAAAAGGCTCGAGAATTACCAACCGAGAGGACACGAGCTCTCGGCAGCAAGGCAGCAGCCGGGCGCCGGCAGTGCAGTGCAGCAGGAGTTGGGCGCTCGGCGCGCGCGGCAAGCGAAAAAGGACGCTGGCGCCGGCGAGGAGCAGCGCTGGCGCTGGGCGTCTGGGCAGACGAGCGATCGTGCGAGTCTTGGCGCACGCAACGCTGCGTCTGGCTGCGGGGGCGACGCGCGAGCGAGCGGGCTCGCTGGGTTGGCGCGCGGGCGAACGTCTGAACTGCTGGGCGTGACGAGCTGCAGGCGACGGGGCTGGGCGTCAGCGAGCGGCGTCGGGCAGTGATGGGTGTGCGACGGTGGGGCTTCGGCAGCGCGGCGGCGTGGCCGGGCGGGCGGTAGGCCGGGCTGTTCAGGCGCTGGGGCGGTGTGGTGCAGTGCGTGCGCGCGCAGGGCGCGAGGCGGGTGTGTGGTGCGATGGGCCCGGTGCGGCGCGGGGTGGGTGGCTCGGTGGGTGGTTCGATGGTGTGGCTAGGGCTGCTCGGCTAGGGTTTTAGGAGAGAGAGAGAGAGAGAGAGAGAGAGAGAGAGAGAGAGAGAGAGACGGCCAACAAGGGGAAAAAATAGGGGTTTCTTGATTTTTCCTTCTCTTCCTTATTTTAAATAGGGTTAGGAAACCTAAAATTCCCTTCCCAAGGATTTTTCTCTTGCGGGTCCCGGCTAAAGAAATTCTTTTCTCTTTTTAGATCAAATTCTTATTTAAAACTCCAATTCCACCATCTAGGGCAAGGGTTCAAATCCCAAAGGATCCAATTAATTCCCAATTAATTTTGCTATTAACCGGGAAGGAAAACGGGGCCGTTACACCCTTGCCTTTGGTTCGGCGATTTCTCTTTAAGATGGTTGCTTAAGTGTTGTGGACGCGTTCTAGTTGAAGAAGTTTGCCTTTGGGATCAGTCACCAGTTGGTGGTTCGATTGTATTTCGTTAAGGCTGTAGGCAAGATTTGAGGTTCGCTGGTCTCTTGTGAAGTAAGAGTAGGCCGTTTAGTTTTCTGGAACTTGGGAGGTTCAGTTGTTTGGCCATCATGGTGTAGGGTTGAGGCTGTTTGTTAACAGTTGTGAGCTTCCAGAGGAGTTATGCCAGTGCGTGGTGTAGAGTTTCAGAGCTTGTGGCCAGTCCTCGAGTTTGCTGAGAGTAGCACCGTTTGAGAGTTGGTGCCGTCTAGCTTTATCGCATCTATTCCCTTCGGAGTTCAGTGTATGCCCAGTCTTGGTTGAGATAGTTTGTGGCAGTCTGGATGGCATTGTGGCTTTGAGTTTTGAGAACCCAAGAGGGTTTGGTTGTAACGGCCCAGATTTCTATTTCGGTTTCCCAAGTGTTTCCGGTTAATTATTCGGATGTTCGGATGGGTCGTTAGTGCTATTTTAACCCTTAGGGGCACTTTGGTTTTTTTGCCCCCGGTCAGGGTTTTGTGGATTTTGAGGACTCCAGGGTCACTCCTGCCTTTGTCGAGGCTTGATTGTTGTTGTTTGCAGGACCCAAGAAGTTCGGGCTAGTTGTTTGGAAGTTTGGAGGTGTTTTGGTAATTAGCAAAATTATTGTTAATTAGAGTGCTTCCTTTGGGAATTGAACCCTTGACCTAACGGTGATTAGGAGGCTTGATTTAAATGGGTTTTATTAAATGGAAAAGAATGCGTCAGCTAGGACTCAAAGGAGGAAAGCCTTGGGAAGGGATTTTGGACCACCCAAAGCCTATTTAATTTAGGAAAAAGGAAAAGAAAAGAGAAAAAACCCTTATTCTTTCCCCTTCTCTCTCTCTCTCTCTCTCCTTGCCGACCTCACCAAGAAACCCAACCGAGCCGCACCGAGCCACCAAAGACTCAAAGACAAAGATCCTCGCTTATCGACGGCCGGTGAGCGGCCAGACGCTCAAAGATACCCGCTCATCGCGACACGCACCGAAGAAAGCCAGACGCCCAGCAAAGATAGCCTCGATCGCGCCAGACGCCCCGCCGGCTGCTCGTGCACGCGACGCCCATCCGTGTCATCCGAGTCGCGCCTTGCCGCGTCGCATACGGTCGGTCGCCAGCGCCGCGCGCCGCGTCGGGCGTCTGCGTCTGCGTCTGCGAGCAGTAGCGCGCGCGCCCAGTGCCGTCCGCGTCGCTCAGGCGCCGTGTCACCATGCGCGCCGGTCTGCTGCGCCCCACCAGACGCCCCGCCGCCCACCCGCGAGAGCCTGTTTTGCCAAGATAGATGGGACCGAGACCTAGTGCCTTCTCGGTTGGTAATTCCCGAGCCTCCACTCTTTTAGACCTTAAGATGTTAGTTGTTGGTTGCTTAATTAGGATGATTTTTATTGTTTGCTTAGGTTGCTCGGGTTCATTTAGAAGATCGAGGGTTGCTTGTTGGTTGAGGCAGTTAGTTCTGCTTGTTTCCAGGTAAGGATTTCTTACCGTGGTTGTGTGGACCCTGCGATGCTATCATGATTGTGCCTTGTATGCTTGGTTGCTGTTATGAGTATGTTTGCTATTGAACACCTTGTGTTTGAAATCTTGCTAGCATGTTGCTTGTTGTTCATGTTAGTGCCATGCTAGGTTTGTTCTTCCAGCATGCCATGTCTTGTGATTGTATGAAATTTCCAGTGGGTAGGTTACATGTTTTCTCTTGCTTCCAGATCGTGTTGTTCTTGAATCCCTGTTATATTCTATTAGGTACATGCTAGGGGTATCCTTATCTTGGCATAACCTTGTCCTATTTTCTCCTGATTAGTTCCATGCTAGGGATAGACAGGTGATGTATAGTGTAGAAGATTGTAGGGGTTACTAGTTTAGGTCCCGCTCGGGTAAGACCCCGATGGATATCCGTATGTGAGTTGGAGGTGTAAGACCCCGATGGGCATCCTAGGTGTGTAAGTCCCTGATGGGCATCACTGAGTTGGAGGTGTAAGACCCCGATGGGCATCTTAGGTGTGTAAGTCACGATGGGCATCACCGAGTTGGAGGTGTAAGACCCGATGGGCATCCTAGGTGTGTAAGTCTCGATGGGCATCACCGAGTTGGAGGTGTAAGACCCCGATGGGCATCCTAGGTGTGTAAGTCCCTCGATGGGCATCACCGAGTTGGAGGTGTAAGACCCGATGGGCATCTTAGGTGTGTAAGTCCCGATGGGCATCCTAGGTGTGTAAGTCCCGATGGGCATCACCGAGTTGGAGGTGTAAGACCGATGGGCATCCTAGGTGTGTAAGTCCTCGATGGGCATCACCGAGTTGGAGGTGTAAGACCCGATGGGCATCCTAGGTGTGTAAGTCCCGATGGGCATCACCGAGTTGGAGGTGTAAGACCCCGATGGGCATCCTAGGTGTGTAAGTCCCCGATGGGCATCACTGAGTTGGAGGTGTAAGACCCCGATGGGCATCCTAGGTGTGTAAGTCCCCGATGGGCATCACTGAGTCTAGAGGTGTAAGACCCTGATGGGCTTCCTAGGTGTGTAAGTCCCCGATGGGCATCACTGAGTCCTAGGTTGTGTAAGACCCCGAAGGGCATCCAGGTGTAGAACCTAGGATAGGCTGTAGATGTAAGCCTTGAATAGGCAATTTCTAGTTCGGCAGTTAGTCTGAGGCAACCTGAGGTTTCTGAGCTCGTATTTGTTTGCATGTATACTAGGGTGCTAGATGACTGATGTATCGTATTGTACCCCGGTTGGGGATTCTTACTGAGTATGTTTATACTCACCCTTATTTCTGTGGTTTTTCCACCACGTAACTTGGGACAGCACCAGGATGGCTAGTGGAGGGAGCTGTTTGATCATGGGGGCTGCCGGCACTCTGTCGTTTATTGTTTGCATTTATTTATTCAGCATGTAGATGGACGGGAGTCCTAGGGAAATGATGTTAAAGTTGTTTAAACTGTTTTGAATGTTCTTTTATAAATACTGGCCAGGCTTGTTTTACCTTGTTGGATTTGCTTTAATCAAAATTGTTGGTTATGTTTTAAGTGTTCCCCGTTTCCCTAACGTTTTAAAAAGTTTTAAATATGAGCACAAAACCGCTTGTTGAAATATTTAACATGCATGTTGAGTGAGGACCTAGGTTTAGGACCGTATTTCAGGTCGGGTCCTTACATTGGTTTTCGAAGAAGGTTAGTGTTGTCTTAGCCGAGAAGTTCAGTTGGTTAGGAATCAGTGGAGTTTTCCTAGAGCTGTTTCGTCTTAGGACTTTCGAGGACGAAAGTCTTAAAAGGAGGGAGTAGTGTAACGGCCCAGTTTTCTATTCCGGTTTTCCAAGTGCCTTCGGTTCAAGATTCGGTTGTTCGGTTGGGTCGTTAGAGCTATGTTAACCCTTAGGGGTATTTTGGTATTTTGCTCCCCGGGCAGGATTTGTGGATTTTTAGGATTTCAAGGTAGCTCCTGCCTTTGTCGAGGCTTGATTGTTGTTGGTTGCAAGACCCAAGATGTTTGGGCTAGTCGTTTGGAAGTTCGGTTGTGGTTTGGGTTTTGGCAAAATTATTGTTGTTTGAGTGCTTCCTTTAGGATATGAGCCCTTGCCTTTTTATATTGATTTGGGAGTTTGATTTAAGTGAGTTTTATTTATTGGAAAAAGATTGCTTCAGCCGGGTCTCGATGGAGGAAGCCGGGGAATGGGATCACCAAAATCCAATGCCATCACCAAACTAGCTACCCCAGCCCGAGCCCTAGCTCGCCTAGCCCTCGCTCGCTCGCCACCAAGATGCGCGCGTCGCCGCTGACCCCAAGACCCGGCCGCTCCGCGACAGATCGCCCGAGCTCCAGCCCAGATCGTGCGCGTCGCCCGGACCAGCGCCGCCCAGATCCGAAGTCGCCGCTACCGCCTTCGTGCCGAAGTCGCTCGTCCCGCGCAAGCGCCCCTCAGAGCTCGTCGCGTCGCTAAGCTCGCGCGTGCCGTTCCCTATGCCGAGCCGCGCCGCACGCCTTTGCCTAGCCGAGCTCGCGCCGGCGCCTGCGCGCCCTCATCTCCTGCAGCGGCTCATGCAGCGCAGCTGGCGCGCCGCTGCGTCGTGCTGCGCCCAACCTCGCCCCATCGCGCAAAGAAGAAGCTCGGCCATGCACACCGCTGCCCGTCCAGCGTTTTGCGTCTTTGCGTGAGTTGCTCCCGAGACGAGTCTTGTTTATTTTATTATATTTAGGCCTATGGATTGTGATTATTGTTGTGTTTGCTAGGTTCTCGTTAGCTAGCTCGGGTTCGATCGCAGCTTAGGTTTCTTGTGTGTAGTTGCCTTCCGACCAAGTAAGGATTTCTTACCGGAGTTGTGTGGGCCCTGCGATATTATATGTGATTGCTGATTGTATGCTTGTTGTGTTTATTAACATGTTTAGTGATAGGTGCTCTGTTTTGAATTCCCGACTGCCATGATTTCTTATGTTGTTTCTCATGTTAGTCCATGCTAGGTTGTTCCGTTCTGGCATGCTCGTATCTGTTCTTGCTTCGTAGTATCATACTAGGTTCGTTGTTTCTAATTGAGCACGTATTGGATTGTTTGTTGTTTGATATTATAGGTTTAGAGTGCAGGTAGGTAGCATCATCCGGGCCGGGTGCATAACGAAACTTGCATCCACGACAGGGACGTACGAGACGGTGCTCCGTTCCTGATCCTGTTAGGGTCTAGATAACCCTAACGGCTGGCCCTGCAATCTTGGGTGAGGGTGGCAGACTGTTAAATGCCCCAACGGTCGGGATGATGACTTGGCATTGCCTCGTCCCCGGCAGTCGGCACGTCCTCAGCGTGTTCGGCCGTAGCCCTTGATTGCCACCTGATAGGGCAAGGACGGCTTCCTGGTGTAAGCCTACCACGACTGGTTTCTTAGCCTCAGGTGCGGTGGTTCAGGCTGACATAGTTCACGTGTCCAGGTCTCACACCCCTATGTCAGTGACACCGATCCTGAGATTTAGTTAGGCGTGGTGACTAGACATGGGCAGCTTGCCACTAGACCCGACACCCCCCATGGTCTGCAAGAGCGCGGCGCGGCGCGCTTACGCTCATTCTACGTCGGCCGAGAGCTCCTCGGGATCTTGAGCTAGTGCACCTTTCATTCGACAGTAGACAGGCTGAGGTCGGGACTTGTTTCTCGTATAGGGCGTATTGTGTGGTGGTTTATTCCGGACTAAGACCCTGAGTTGGCATCCGAGGTCCATGTGTGGACTTAAGCTATGTGCTCTATTCTATGTTTATATTCATAGCTTGCATACCTTTCTGCTAGATGACCATGTATATCGTATTGTACCCCGGTTTGGGATTCTTACTGAGTAATTCGTTACTCACCCTTATTTTGTGGTTTTCCACAGGTAACCATGGTGCGAGATAGGATGGCTGGAGGAGGAGCTGTGATCATGGAAACCCGTTGTTCAAACTCTGAGTCTTGTATTTATGTTTTGATGTTTTAAATGTCCTCTGAATGCATGTAGTTGGGCATGGAGCCCTAGGTTGTTTTCTGAATGTATTTCCGGATTCTAGCACTGTTGTAACTATTGGAAAGTTTGAATGTTTTAAATAAATCTCTGATCATAGTAAGTTTTGGAAATGTATTTGTCTTGGAACAGGTGCTTGGAAACAGGGACAGGTTTCAGGAAATTATGTTGACTTTTAAATGGATGTTTTTATGTTTTAGTTTTTACTTAGAATCCGAAACACCATTTTTCATTTTGACTGTAGTTTTGATTGCATGCATTGAGGTAAAGACCTATTTTAGAACCCCATTCGGGTTGGGTCTTTACACTCTCTAACAAACTTAAAAATGTTTGGCTGTGTAGCCTTTGTACATAAGAAACAGGGAAAACTTGATCCTAGAGCCCTTAAATGCATGTTCATTGGCTATCTGGAAGAAACCAAAGGTTACAAACTTTGAGACGTCGAGGAAAACAAAAACATTATTAGCAGGAATGTTATTTTAAAAAAAGATGAGCTCTTTATGAGCTGTAAAGCATAAGAAACTACTAAAGATAGCTCACCTCTTAAAGGAACATCTAGATCTAAGGTGAAGCTTCACAGAGACATTGGACCTTCTAATCCAATGTCACAAGTGGTAGAAGATTCAGAGGAAGAAGAAGACACTAGTGAAGAAGTGGAAATTCCTCCTCCATCAGGCTACACTTATACAAGAGAGAGACCCAAAAGGCAAACTAAGCTTCTAGCTAGATATGCTAATTGTGTATGTAGTGAATGCCTTGAAGAAGAACCTCAGAACTATGAAGATGTTCTGAAAAGCAAGGAGAAGCTTAATTGGCTTACAGCTATGAAAAGTGAGATCAGCTCACTTTACAAATACAAGACATGGGACCTGATCTCACTACCTCCTAATAAGAAATCCATTCCTTGCAAATGAATTTTTAAATTGAAAGCTGCTGGAAATGAACAACTTATGAAGTTTAAAGCTAGTTTGGTAGCTAAGGGCTTTAGACAGAAAGAGGGTGTTGACTACAATGATATTTTTTCATATGTAGTCAAGCACACCTCCATTAGAATATTGTTGTCCATTGTAGCTTGTGAAGACTTAGAACTTGAACAGATGGATGTAACAACAACCTTTCTACATGGAAGCCTAGAAGAAGAAATCTACATGGATCAGACTGAAGGATTCATCAAGGAGAAAAAGAAAGACCTAGTTTGCAAACTAAATAAGCCCCTATATGGTCTTAAGCAAGCTCCTAGGTGTTGGTATAAACGTTTTGATGACTACATGTTGAAAATAGAATTCACCAGAAGCTTCTATGATGCATGTGTTTGGTACAAGAAACTAGAGAATGGAAAACCTATATATCTACTATTATATGATATGTTGCTAGCAGGAAAGGATCTAAAAAAACTTAAAGTGATTAAGAAACAGCTTTCATCAGAGTTTGAAATGGAAGATCTTGGCCCTGCTAAAATGATTCTTGGAATGGAGATTCACAGAGATAGAAATAAAGGGGAACTCTTTGTATCTCAGATATCCTATGCTAAAAAGGTACCCCTAAGGTTCAACATGAATAGCTCGAAATCTATGAGCACACCTCTTGCTCAACACTTCAAGCTAATAGCTAAGGACTCTCTTAAAAACCAAGAAGAAAGACATAAGATGGACAAGATACCCTATGCAAATGCAACTAGAAGTTTGATGTATCTAATGGTCTGTACAAGACCTGACTTGTCTCATTGTTGAAGCCTAGTAAGCAGATATATGGGGAATCCTTGAAAGATTATTGGCAAGAAACTATGTGGGTTTTGAGGTACTTAGTTGGAACTACAAGCAGGGGTCTACTTTATAAGGCTCCTGGCATGTCCAAGGTTGAAATCAAAAGCTATGTAGACTCGGATTATGTAAAGACCTAACTCTAAATGGTCCTAAATGGCCTTTACTCAATAATGCATTTTTAAACACGTGGCTTAAAACAAAATAAAATCATCCATTTCATAAATTATTCAAATCCCAAAATACTTAAGTTTAAAAAAAGCGAAAACAGTTTCAGCCTCTAGCTAGAGTATAAACAAAAACAGTTACAAAAGTTCCATACAAAAATATTCCAACATGACAAGACTGTGAAAAATAGAAATAAGCATATGCAGCAGACTCTCCCATGATCATCCAGCTCCTCCTCTAGCCACCTCGATGCTATGCCAAGTTACCTGGTGGAAAAAACCATAGAAAGGGTGAGTACAAAAGCACTCAGTAAGAATCCTCCAACCGGGGTACAATACGCAAGACACATCATCTAGCATCCTAGCATAAAAGCACAACAAGCATCTCAAATAGGCAGTCTCAAACAAATTCAGACAACAAGTCTCAAGCAGGGTCAGCACACACTGGGTTGACTAAACAGGAGGACTAACTAAGTGACCTCGAGAACTCGAGAGTCTCTAGCTCTAAGACAACTTGGTTAGCACACCACTCGGCCAACCAGGATATCGCACATCTTGTCTTGTCCTAAACATGCTCGGGCAGCACACAACTGGGCTAAACCCTGGATCAACTCACACCTGGCTAATCATGGACCGCACACCTCTGAACTAGTCTGGAGCAAACTTGGGTAGCACATAACTGGGCTAACCCTGGATCACCACACCACTGGGCCAATCTTGGACCGCACACAACTAGGCTAGTCCTGAATAGAAGCTCGGGTAGCACACACTGGGCTAACCTTGGATCAGCTCACACTTGGCTAATCTTAGAACGCACACAACTAGGCTAGTTTTTGGACAGCACACCACTAGCCTAATCCTGAGTAAATCGAGTCAGCACACCACTGGGCCAACCAGGACAACCCTAACAGAATCTATCAAAGATGTAGTATCCTAGAGCTAACAGAGTTCAACATCTAACATTGCACATTCAAGACAGGGTATCATACTCATAACGAGCAGTTTATTAAAATAGAAGAGTGCAACCATCAGGATACAACATTGTACATGTCGAGTCCTAACAATCAGAACATACATTTTCTATCCACTAGCATGTTTTACAGGAGACATTCAAGAACAGAACATAATCAATAGCATCACAACATTTAGACAACCTGCACGAGCCTATCCACTAACATTCATTCCAGCCAGACATAGTAAATAAACCTATCCACTAAACATGCATAACAAACAGGACAAACAACCAGAAGCTATTAAAGCCAAGCGCAGGGTCCACACAACCCGGTCAAGGAACCCTTACCTGAAAAATAGAGATAAATAGAAATAGGGATTTGCTCCTCGAGCTGCCGAATTAAAGCAAGAAATAACCTAGGCAATGAACAATGAACAACAGTCAATCGATAATGAAATACAAACAAAAAACCAACACAACAATTTCCCAGGAGTTAGGGTTTACCCAAGCCAAGAGGCACAAGGCTCGACAGCTACAATGATGGTCTCGGCAAAGGATTCTCCTAAGCTTCAAAGCTAGATATGTGTGGCAAGGAGACTCTCGGCTAGGGTGTGCTTGCAGGGCTTGCTAGATGCGGCAATAAAAATAAGAGAAGAAAGGAGCTCTCGGCTATGCTAGGTGCGACAACAAGACAAGGAGCAAGGTGAGAGCTTCTTGGCTAGACTTGGTGTGGCAGCAAGAACAAGGAGGAAGGTCAGAGCTTCTCGACTAGACTTGCAATGGAGATGGGGAAGATTGATCGGTAGCTAGGGCTTGGTGATGGATTCGGCAAAAGGGAAGGGTGGTTCGGCCAAGGAAATGAAGAAGAAGAAGATGTAGATGGAGATAGAGAGTGAATCGACAACAAGGGGAGAAGGGAAAAGAGGATGCCTGTGGCTTGGGCTTGGAGGAGGCCAAAATGCGTTTTCTTCTTTATTTTTCCTTTCTTTTAGTCTTTTAAAAATCCTCCAAATGCCACATATCAAACGTGTTTCCCCCTTCGAGTCCCAGCAACAACACTTTATTTTCTTATTTTTCTACTTTAACCAAACACCTCCAAACCTCCCGAAAGCAATCCCAAATCGAGAACTTGAAACCAAAACACCAAAACCAACTCAGCAAAAGACAGGAAACAACCCAAAAACCTAGAGAAATTACAAACTACCCCTGAAGACCAAATTACCAAAATGTCCCTGAAGGCTCAAATTGAGCTAACGGCCCAACCAAACAACTGAATAAACTACCGAACGCACCTGGAAAATCGGAACGGAAACCTGAACCGTTACAATACTCCATCCTTTTAAGACTTTCGTCCTCAAAAGTCCTAAGACTAGAACAACTCTGGATAGTGTGTTCTCATCTCATCCTATAACTCCCAAGTAGCTTCCTCTGCCCTTTGATTTCTCCACTAAACCTTAACCAGGTTGATCTCTCGGTTACGCAAAGTCTTGCGCTCCGGGGCTAGGATCTACACAGGCTTCTCCTCGAAGCTCAAGTCCTTACTCAGCTCCAATGGCGCATAATCAACAATGTGGGACGGGTCATCAACATACTGGCATATCATCGATACATGGAATACATTATGCATAGCTACCAAAGATGGGGGCAAAGCCGATCGGTACGCCGCTAGACCGATTCGCTCAAGGATCTCAAAAGGTCTCACAAACCTAGGACTTAACTTCCCCCACTAACCAAACCTTAGAACTTCATGCATCGGTGTAACAGCCCAGTTTCCTATTCCAGTTTTCGAGGTGCCTTCGGGTCAAGATTCTGTTGTTTGGTTGGGTTTTAGAGCCGTTTGGACCCTTGGGGGTATTTTGGTCTTTTGGCTCTTCGGGCAGGATTTGTGGTTTTCAGGGCTTCGAGGTAGCTCCTGGCTTTGTCGAGGCTTGTTTGTTGGTGGCTGCGAGTCCCGTGGTGTTTGGGCTAGTCGGTTGGATGCTCGGTTGTGGTTTGGGCTTTGGCAAAGTGTTGGTTTGTTGTGTGTTTCCTTTGGGATTCGAGCCCGAGCCCTTAGTGTTGCTTTGGGAGTTGGATTTAAGTGAGATTTGTTGATTGGTTAAGGTTGCTTCGGTCGGGTCTCGAAGGAGGAAGTCGGGAAATGGGATTTTGAGGTTTTAAAGTGGATAGGGTTGGATTTAATGGAATTAAAAATCCCATTTTCCCTTTTTTCCCATTTTCCTTTTTATTTTCCATTTTCTTTTCTTTTTTCCCCAAAATTCATTCTCTCTCTCTCTCTCTCTCTCTCTCTCTCTCTCTCTCTCTATCTCTCTCTCCGACCTAGCCTCCCCCCCCTTGCCCGAGCAGCCCCTTGGCTCGCCTAGCCCTTGAGCCCAGCGGCAAGTGCCCGGCCAGAGCTAGCCCGGCCCACGCCGCTCGCCGCGTGCCGTGCCGGCCGCGCGCGAAGTCGCGCCGCAGTGCTAAGCGTCGCCAACCCGCGCCATCGCACAGTGTCGCCCTCCCCCTGCTCGTGTCGCCCAAGCTCGCCCAGGCCGTCGCGTCGCCAACCCGAGCTCGCCCAGCTCGTGTCCGTTCGTGCTCGAGTCTCAAAAACCTCGAGCCGCGTCGCCCTTTGCCGTGCCCAGCTCGTTCGCGCGTCCCAGCGCCCTTGTCGCGCATCCCCGCGCCTGTGTCGCTCGCCCTCGCCCTGTAGCTTGCCGAGCCAGCGCCCGCGCCCTCGCGCCCTGTGTCGCTCGCGTGCCGTCAGCGCGCAGCCCAGCTCCCCTCCGCGCCCAGCGCGCCCAGCCAGCCCCTTTGGCTTCCTAGCCCGTGCAGCCGGCTCGTTCGCGTGTCAGCCGTGCCTCGTGAGTTGCTCCCGAGCTGAGCCCTATTTATTTTAGTGTATTTAGGGCTATTTTATGATTATTGATGTTTTTTCTTGGCTCGTTATAGGTTGCTCGGGTTCGATCGCAGTTATTTATTGTGTGTTGTTGCCTTCCGTCCAGGTAAGGATTTCTTACTGGAGTTGTGTGGGCCCTGCGATATTTTCATGATTATGCCTTGCTTGTTTGCTGACTGTTATGAGCATGATAGTAATAGATCAGCTTTGATTGATTTTCTGCTAGCATGTTTGCTTGATATTACATGTTAGTGCCATGCTAGGTTTGTTCTCGCCAAAGATGCTTGTGATTCCGCTTAAGCTCGTAGTATCATGCTAGGTAGTGTGATTGATGTCGGTCTTTGCTTGCTAGCCAGGAATCATTGCTTTTTCTCTGTACTCTTAGATAGAGTTGTAGGGTTTGTCATCATCCAGAGGCTGAGCGGACATAACGTACTTTGTCCCAGTTGCTCAGGTCGGGAGTAAAGTGTGCGAAGCATAACGTATCTTGCTACCCCCCCCCCCGACCAGCCGGTTGTGGAATTAGCTACCCACTTCGGCATAGCCTAGTTTGTAGCCTGCTAGAGCAAAACCCTGCCATCGGTGTAAGCCTGCCCTGGCCGGTTCTTAGCTTCAGGTCGGTGGACCATGCTGCACAGATGAGCGCCGAGGGCCTCGCGCTACTGTGATCAGTGACACCGCTTCCGAGTCATAGGCATGTGCACCTGGCCCGCGTAGTTTTCCCTTAGGCCCCCTCATTTACGCCGGTTACAGAGGAGCATGCGGTGTGCGCGCACACGCGTTAGTTGCCGGTTCGGAGAGCTCCCTCGGGCTAATGTCGTGAGTACACCATTCTTTTCGTTAGAGCCTGACTTCGGGTACTCTCCCGTAAGTCCAGATTAGTGCAAGGGCAAGGAGGCCCTTGAGGACATTCTTGGGATCAGTGTATTCCCCCCGAGTGACAGATACCTCGGTGATGTCCAGGATTGGTCAGTGTATCCAATCCCAGTTAGGCCGGAAGTAAGAGACTTCCGATGACTCCAGATCTTGTTTTATGAGCTCGTTGAGCCATGATCTGTGTTGGTAGCTGTTGCTTGCATGCTTTGGTACTAGATGACTGATTATATCGTATTGTACCCCGGTTGGGGATTCTTACTGAGTAATTCGTTACTCACCCTTATTTCTGTGGTTTTTCCACAGGTATCCATGGTGCGAGACAGGATGGCTGGAGGAGGAGCTGTGATCATGGAAAACCCGTTGTTCAACTCTGAGTCTTATGTTTATGTTATGATTTAAAGTTCTCTGAATGCATGTAGTTGGGCACGGAGCCCTAGGGTGTTTTCTGAATGTATTTCCGGATTCTAGCATTGTTGTAAAGTTTGTATGATTTAAATAAATATCTTATCAGAGTAGGTTTTGTAAATGTATTTGTCTTGAAACAGGTGCTTGGAAACAGGGACAGGTTTCAAGAATTAATGTTGATTATAAATGGATGTTTTATGTTTTAGTTTTTACTTAGAATCTGAACACCGTCTTGCAAAATTTCTGTAGATTTGTAATGCATGCATTGAGGTAACGGCCTAGTTAGAACCCATTCCGGGTTGGGGCGTTACAATCGGTGCTACCTTCAGGAAAACATGATGTCCCATCTCAAACTCTAAGTCTCTACGCCTAACATCAGCGTAACTATTCTGTCTGCTCAAGTCTCTACGCCTAATATCAGCGTAACTCTTCTGTCTGCTCTACAGTGTCAACATACGTGCCCAGATCTTCTGCACTGCATCGTTAGTCATCTGAAGCAACTCGGGACCCAAAACCGGTCTATTACCAACCTCTTTCCAAAACACTAGGGACCTACAGCGTTTACCATACAAAGCTTCAAACGGCTCCTTATGAACCGTCGCCTGATAACTTTTGTTGTAAGCAAACTCCATCAAATACAAATACTGGTCCCAACTGCCCGAGAAAACAAGTACACAGGCTCGCAACATGTCTTCCAAAATCTGGTTCACCCTCTCTGTCTGTCCATCGGTCTGAGGGTGGAACGCGGTAATGAAACTTCACTCAGCATCCAAACCTGTCTGAAGTGCCCTCTAGAAACGAGAAGTGAAATGGGAGTCTCGATCAAACACAATCTTAACTGGTACTTCATGATACCGAACAATCTGCTCCAAGAATAACTACGTCTACTATTCCACGGTATAAGTGATTTTACCAGGAATGAAGTGTGCATACTTAGTCAAACGGTCAAAAATCACCCAGATCTGAGTAAACCCTCTTGGTGTCCTCTGATCTCTTACCACTTCCACTAAGGCACGCTTAGTGGCTGCAACAACCCTACGGGCTTCTGTCTGAGAGCCTTCACTTGTTGACAAGTGAGACACCGGCTAACAAACTCTACTATGTCCCTTTTCATATTACTCCACCAGAAAGTCTGCTTGAGATCCTGATACATCTTGGTACCCCCTTGGTGCCAAGTAAACGGGGAACTATGAGCCTCAGTGAGCAGCTCGGCTTGCAGTCCAGCGTCGGCTGGCACGCAAAGGCGTCCTCTAAACCTCAAAGCACCATCTGATACTACCACAAAGTCAAAGTCTCTGTAGGCCTGAACTCTGGCAATCAGTCATCTTAACTTGAGATTACTCAGTTGGGCATCGATAATCCTGTGCTTGATCGAAGGCTGCACAGTCAACTGGGCTACCCTGGCAGTAACCTCTCCCAATAGTACTGTTATACCAGCTCGCTCTAACTTCTTTCGCAAAGGGATCTGTGAACTCAGCAAGACTATAGAATGTGAAATCTTCCTACTCAAGGCATCAGCCACAACATTTGCCTTACCCGGATGATACAAAATCTCACAATCGTAGTCCTTCACCAACTCTAGCCATCTTCTCTGCCTCATGTTTAACTCCTTCTGAGTGAAGAAGTACTTGAGGCTCTAGTGGTCTGTGAACATCTGAATCTTTTCGCTGTAGAGGTAATGCCTCTAGATTTTTAAAGCAAAAACAACTACTGCTAACTCCATGTCGTGAGTTGGGTAGTTCTTCTCATAAGGTTTCAACTGTCGTGAAGCATAAACAATAACCTTACTGATAGCTCTCAAATATAGCTTTATTTAGGCTAATATCTTAATATATTCTAAAGGTATTTGTGCATTAATTGAATAAATTTTATAGTTAGAATAACATTAAGATGAGAAATTTATATAAATACGATGCATGCATGATTTATAAGCCAAGATACAAAAAGTCAAGGAAATTAGCGCATTTTAGAGTAAAATGTGAATGTTGAATGCTTTTTGTACTTAAATGCCAAAGATTCCATGCTGCGCTAATTTTTTGCTATATCTACAGGAATTGGAAACATGGTTAGCATCGCATTCAAAGGAGAAGCGGAAGGTCAAAATGCGCATCTGGACGCTTTTGAGGTTGTAGACTACAGGATCTTCCAAATAAATTTGAGATGGACAAATACCTGTTGCAAAACAGATTAGATGCAAAAGCCTCAGTAAGGAAAGAATCGGATGCCGAGCTAATGCCAACTATCAGATTGCATAATAGACAAACTTCTATAATCATGAGATTTATACCTTAATCAGCAAAGAAGTGATTGACAAAATCAGAGGAAATCTGTCATAAGAATCAAGGGATATGCAATAAAAGGAAATAAAAGTCCAAATTAAATCCTTTCCTTCCAAGTCGATTTCTTAGTCCCCAAGTATTTCAAGCCTATAAAAAGGAGAAGAACCAAGTGTGAAAGTGTGCCTGATTTCGGAGTTCTTCTCTCACACTTGGGATGAAGGTTTCGAAGCGAAGTTCATGTTCCTATTGACACAAAGTCTTGTTCTTCAAGTAATCGCCACCATTTACCGCTTTCTAGTTTATCTTTTCTTATTTCTTTTATACTTTATTTATT
The DNA here is from genome assembly GCA_036507275.1 of Sicyos edulis. Taxonomy (NCBI): domain Eukaryota; kingdom Viridiplantae; phylum Streptophyta; class Magnoliopsida; order Cucurbitales; family Cucurbitaceae; genus Sicyos; species Sicyos edulis. Next base: position 15,904,150 of record CM071851.1, read on the forward strand.
TCAGCGTCATTTTTCCCTTTCGAACTGTTCTTGCATTTGAATTAATTCATTTTCTTTTGCAATGACTTTCGTTTTATTCTTCTTTGTTCTCTCCTTTACTTTCATGTCTAGCTAAGCCTTTTAGGCAAATGTTAAGGATGCAGGTTGTAGAAATCATGTACTAGGGTAAAGGGAGTTGTTAATTGAAGCATGTTAAATTAGAATCTTAATCAAATAGCAAATGTCGACCGATCATCCACATGCATTAATAGGTTGTAAATCGGAAGAGGAAATAACCTAAGGCTAGTTTACATGTTCAATAGGTTAGTATTTTGACGACTGTAGTACTTTAAATCGGAGTTTAGGAATAAACACGTAACTATTGCATGCGAAGCGCTAATTTTTCACTACATCAAGTCGCAAAGGAAGTTGGGCTAGGTGCGGAAAGGAAGAGGAAGCGAATGTTTGTTAGGCGAAGTATGACAATTACTACTCATCGCATTTTATCCTAGGAATTGCTAGATACATCCTATAACCTTAACCTGAGCCTTACTTAGTTCATTTCGCATTTAGATATAAAACAAACCAAAAATCCCAACACCATTCATTTTACTTTTTCTGCACGAATCTTAGTTTAATTAACTAATTGTAGACATCAGTCCTTGTGGAGAACGATAAAATATAAATACTTATCACTTGCTACCTACTAGACTACGTATACTTGCGTATTAATGAGATTTGAAGTGTAGAACTTAGTTTCACTCTTAGAATTAATCATTTGCTTATTTATACCGCACCGAAATATCGCATCAATTAGGCTTATGTCGGGGTGGTAGCTACTCCACACCCGACTGTAGGGGGCGGGAAATCAATCTTCGCTGCTATGGGGACAACATACATAGTGTCCACTCTCAACCTCTAGATGATGTCAACCTGACAAACTCTATCTAAGAGTGATAATGTCTAGCACTAAACAGTAAAACAACAATCATCATACATGCATACACGATACTATAACTAGATACTACAATCTCAAGTTACATCCTTACTATATGCCATGCCCTAACAAATTACTCACAAGGTTCCAAAATGATAGAAACAATACATGCAGTCAATACAGGCGTAACACCACAAAAACCTGTAACGGCCAAGTTTTCGGTTCGTTGTTCGGTTGTTCAGTTGGGCCGTTAGAGCTGTTTTAACCCCTAAGGGCATTTTGGTCATTTTGCTCCCAGGACCGGGTTTGTGGTTTCTCAGGATTCCAGGGCTATTTCTGTCTTTTGTTGAGGCTGGTTTGTTAGTTGGTTGCAAGTCCTGAGAGTTTGTGTTGGTTGCTCGGAAGCTTGGTGGTTGTTCGGGTTAATTACAAATTAAAGAGTTAAAAGAGCGTCTGTTGGGATTTGAACCTGGGTGGATTTGAGAAGCTTTTGCTCAAGTGTTTGTTAAATAGAAAATAAAAGGTGATGCTTGTGAGATTCGAACTCTTGACCTGAGGGGTTTGGAGGCTTGGATTAAATGAGTTTAAAGAAAGAGAATAGTTTGCTGCAGTAGGGACTTGAAGGGGGAAAGCCCAAGGAAGGAATCGCCAAACCTAATTTAAGTTTTAAAAAGGAAATCGTTGTATTGATTTCTCTTTCTCCCTTGCCGCATGAGCACCCATCCCATCCCTCATCTTCTTGCCGACTGCATCCCTCCATCTTGCCAATTCTTCAAGAAGCCAAGATCAAGTATGGTGAGCTGAGAGATCCTCATTGTTCTTTTCTTGCTGCCGCACCTCACCTAGCCGAGAGTGTGCACGATCCCTCGCCAGCCTACACATCCGCCAACGCCCTTCGCCCAGCAGCAGTCGCATCGTAGCCACTAGTGCCTACAACACCTTGTTCACCCATTGCAGTAGTGACCACAGCCTTAGCATTGCCCTCGCAAATCCGCAGCTAAGGTAGCTCTTCGCTTGCCCGTGCGCAGCTGCGTCGCCTAGCGTTGCTCATCTTTTGCGCCCATGCGTTCGTCCCCACAGCACCAAAACCGCACCACCCAGCCGCTCTACAGCCCAGCATGTCGCATCGCCCACGTACAGCAGCTGCCCAACATCGCTGCACCTGTCGCCCTCTCGCTCGCTCCAGCACGCCTCTCATTGCAGCAGTAAAGCTGCGTCGTCCAGCCCTCGCTCAGCGATCGCAGTGCCGCTTCGCCCCCAGCAATACCGCGTCCCCCGCACAGTAGCCTTCGCCAGCGCGCAACCTAGCCCTGCACAGTTGCTCGCCCCGCGCGTCTGCTTGCTGCTCTCTTGTTGTTGCCGCATGCCCTTGCCGAGCCAGCCTAGTACCGAGAGCTTCCTTCTTAGTTGGGTAGCCTTATGTGCCTTTTGTTTTATTCCTAGGATATCTTTAGCTGGCAAGTTTATTTATGCACCATTTATGTTGGTTTATTGGCTAGGTTGAGTTGGTTCTTGCAGCTTAAGGAGTTTGCTATTGTGTGATTGTTTTCTGCTTGTTTCCAGGTAAGGATTCCTTATCGGGGTTGTGTGGACCCTGCGATATTATCATGATTGTACCTTGTATGCTTGTTTTCTGTTATGAGCATGTTAGTTATAGGAGAGCTTGTGCTTGACTTCTTGCTAGCATGTTTTCCCTGTTTGTGCATGTTAGTGCCATGCTAGGTTTGTTCCTCCAGCATGTTTATGATTCCTGCTTAAGTTCGTAGTATCTTGCTAGGTTATGTGTTTTGATGTTGAGCATGTATGTTTAGCCAGGAATCAATTACTTTGTACTCTTAGTTAGTATAGTAGGGTTTGTCATCATCTAGAGGCTGAGAGCTGACATAACGTAATTGTCCCCACCGGTCGGGATCCAGTGTGAAGCATAACGTACTTTGATTCCACCCGGGCAGCCGATGCGGATTTGCTTCTGCATTGGCATAAGCCTAGTTTGTAGCCTGCTAGAGCAGAACCCTGCCAACGGTGTAAGCCTACCTTGGCCGAATCTTAGCTTCAGGTCAGTGGTACAGGCTATTATAGATGAGTGCCGAGGGCTTCGAACTACTTTATTTAGTGACACTGCTTCCAAGTCATAGGCATGCGTACCTGCCCCCGTAGTTTGTCCCTAGGTCCCCACATTTATGCCGGTTACAACAACATGCGATGTGCGCGCACACGCGTTAGTCACCGATTCAGAGCGCTCCCCCGGGTTAATGTTCGTGAGTACACCACTTTCGTTCCAATTTAGAGCCAGACTTCGGGTACTCTCCCGTTAGTCAAGTTTTAGCTAGCCGAGGGTAAGAGGCCCTCGAGGACACCTATTTGGAATTGGTTTTTTAGCTAATCATACTGCCGAGGGAGAAAAACCCTCAAGGGTACTGACATCTATTTGGGATCGGTTTTTGAGCTGATCAATTGGCCGAGGGAGAAAGACCCTCGAGGATGTCTTGTGATTGGTTAGGAGAGCCAATCATTAAGCCAGAAGTAGGAGACTTCCGAGGATTCCAGATTTGCCCCGTTAGCTCGTTAAGCATGAATATGTGTTGGTAACTGTTTGCATGTATACTAGGATGCCAGATGACTGTTATATTGTATTGTACTGTAAAGACCCAACCTGGATGGGGTCTTAAACCTCATATGCATGTGAATAGACTCGAAATCATAAATGCAGAATTATAAAAACTTTAAAACAATAAAGCATTCAGTGAAATTCAGTTATTTGGACTTGTCCCTGTTTCCAAGCACCTGTCAAAACGTTTATCAAATCCAACCCTGGGCAAAGTTTCGTTTATTTGCAAGTAAAAACATCCAGTACCAATCCAACAAAAACAAAACAAATACTTTAATATCCAGAAGTACATCAAAATCCACCTAAGGGCTCCATGCCCTGTCTACATGCATAAAGAGAAAGAGAAGATGAAACAAGACTCGGAGTAACACTATCCATGATCATCCAGCAGCTTCCTCCTAGCCATTCAGTCTCGGTCCCAAGTTACCTAGTGGAAAACCACATAAAAGTAAGGGTGAGCAACGAGTCGCTTAGTAAGAATCCCCAACTGGGGTATAATAAAAAAACAAATCATCTAGCATACAGATACATGCAACCAATCACGAGCACAGAGAAACACAACTTGGTTCAAGCTAACCGTCAATCCTAGAACTTGCCTATTCAAGGACTTACCAAGCTGCCCTTTGGGACTTACGACTACATCCTACATTTGGTTTAACACTTGGATGCCCATCGAGGTCATATAACAGCTAGAACACGTGGATGCCCATCGGGGTCTTACACCAGCTCAACTCAAGGATCTCCTACAGGATGGCCATCGGGGTCTTATACCTGATGATGCTCATCGGGGTCTTACTCAATTTAGGGCGCGATGATGCCCTACGGGACTCAATCAACACTCAAGGTTGCCCATCGGAGTCTTACACCTGCTTACGCTCAAGGATGCCCATCGGGGTTGTAACGGCCCAGGTTTTCGTCCCAGTCTTCCAGGTATGCCCTAGGGGTATTTTAGTAATTTGGTCGGGCCGTCAGGGCCGTTTATGTCCTTTCCAGTTACTAAAATTATTGGATGGTTTTATGTAGGTTTTTGGAGGGGTTTGTGGTTTGGTTTGAGCAAGGTTTGATGCAAAAGTAAAAATAAAGGAATTTGTCTTTGCAGGGGTTTGAACCCGGTCTCTGGGAAGCTTGTAGAGATGTGTGCCAATTGAGCCATTAGGTGCTCTTGTTGCTCTTTCTGCATCACATCTTAGTTAACCTTGGATCTTTGGTGTTTGGTGCATTTGGTTAAATGAAATAGAAATTAGGTTTGTTGTGTTTTCTTCTCCAAAAGAGTTGTGGCCGCCCAAGCTTTCTCCCAAGCTCTCCTTGCCGATTCTTCATCCTTGCAGCTCCCTTGGATCGTTCATCATCATTCCGGTAAGTCTTCATCCTCTTCATCTTCTCGATTGGGTGTTCTTGTTGGCCGAAGGTAAGGAGAAGAGCTTGTGTGTGTGTGTGTTTGTAGCAGTCGCCCAAAGATGCCCAGATCGCCAAAGAAGAAGCCCGAGCCGCCCAGATCGCCCAAAGAAGCAAGCCCAGATCGCCCGAGTCGCCCAGCTCCATCGCCCCTGCAGTGCCATCGAAGCAGCAAACTGTCGCAAAGAATGAGCCGAGCGAGACGCTTTCGAGCAGCCCTATCGCGGCCAGCCAGACCTTTCGAGCAGCCCACATCGCGGCCAATGACGCCAGACGGCCCTGTCGCGGCTTTCAAAGAGATGCGCCTGCCGAGCCTGCAGCAGAGAGAGATCGCAGCGTCAGCGCTGCTACCGGCCAGCAGCGCCCGCAAGGCGTGTCCGTCCGCTTCCGGCTTATCGCGCGCGCGCGCTGCGCTGCGCGGCCGCCGTTGCCGCGCGTATGCAGCCTGCAGCCGCCTGCGCCGCGCCGTCAGCGCCCAGTGTGCGGTCCTCGCCGCCATCATCCTCTTCGCGCGTCGCGCGGCGCAGCGGCAAGCAGCCGTCTTTGCTGCCGCCGCCGTCCGCGTGTCGATCGTGCGTGTGAGTGCCCCGAGCCGAGCTCGCTTGTTTTATTATATTTTTAGGGCTATAATTGTGATTTCTATTGTGTTTGTTAGGTTTCGTTAGCTAGCTCGGGATCGATCGCAGCGTAGGATTTTTGTGTGTAGTTGCCTCCGGCCAAGGTAAGGATTTCTTACCGGAGTTGTGTGGGCCTGCGGTATATTTGTGATTGTTGTTTTGTATGCTGTGTATGATTACTAGCATGTTTAGCCCTAGGTGCTCGCTCAAATTCTGATTGGCATGAACTCTTGTATTGTTTCTCATGTTAGCCCATGCTAGGTTGTTCCATTCTCGGCATGTTCGATATCTGTCTTGCTTCGTAGTATCATGCTAGGTTCCTTGTATCTGTTGAGCACGTATTGACCGCATTGATTGAATCGTTATTATTGTTAAGGTTTAGAATTCGGGTAGATAGCATCATCAGGGCCCGATGCATAAAGTATCTTGCATCTATGGCAAGGACGATTGAGACGATTCTCCGTCCTTGGACCCCGTGAGGGATTAGCTATCCCAACCGGTAGGCCCCGCAATCTTGGGTGAGGGTGGTAGTCTAAGCGATGCCCCAGCGGTCGGGACGATGACTTGGCAACGCCTAGTCCCGGCGGGCAGCTGGCACGTCCTCGGCGTGTTCGGCAAGAGCCCTTGATTGCCACTGTTAAGGTAAGGACGGCTTCTCGGTGTAAGCCTACCATGACCCGTTCCTTAGCCTCGGTGCGGTGGTACAGGTGACATAGTTCACGTGTCCGAGTCTCACACCCCTATGTCGGTGACACCGATCCAGAGATTTAGTTAGGCGTGGTATCCGGATATGGGCGGCTTGCCACTAGACCCGGCACCCCATATAGTCTCAGAGAAGCACGCGGTGCATCCTTACGCTCATTACAAATACGACCGGAGAGCTCCTCGGGATCTTGAGCTAGTGCACCTTTCGTATCGGCGGTAGTCGCCGAGGCCGGGACTTGTTCCCGTATAGCGCGTTTAGTGTGTTGTGGTATTTCCGGACTAAGACCACGAGTTGGCATCCGAGGTCCAAGTGTGGACTTAAGCTATGTGCTCTATTCGTGTTTGTACTCATAGCTTGCATACATTCTTCTAGATGATCATGTATATCGTATTGTACCCCGGTTGGGGATTCTTCTTTGAGTAATTCGTTACTCACCCTTATTTCTGTGGTTTTCCACAGGTAACCAAGGCGCGAGACAGGATGGCTGAAGGAGGAGCTGTGATCATGGAATCCTGCTGTCATCTCTGATTATTTTATTTTATCATGACTCTTGACTTTTGTTATTTCCCCTGAATGCATGTAGACGGGCACAGAGCCCCAGGATGCTTTCTTACGTTTTATGGATTCCAGCATATTTGTACTTGTGGATTGTTTTAATGGTTTAAATAAATCTCGATCGTGAGTATGCTTTTAGAAATGTATGTTTTGGTTGTTGAATGTTTCTGTTTTACTTGGGATCCGAAATGTATTTTTCATAATGTCTTTTATTTTCACTACATGCATTGGGGTAAAGGCCCATTTAGAGCCCCTTTTGGGTCGGGTCTTTCTGATTGGTATCGAGCTCGAGTCATAGATTCTGTGAGACCCGACCTTTGTTGTAGGTCATCCTTCCATGATCACCAGCACTCCGACAGTCATCAGGTACGCCTAGGTTTATTGTTTTAGAAAGAAAAAGGGTTAAGAATTTACAATACCTATCATCTTGTGTATGCCTTGTGTAGTGTTGTGGAGCGGAGACGAAAGCGGTGTTCTCGACTCGTTGTTGGTTTGGGCTTAGTGAGCCATCATGCCAACTTTCCGCTTGATCGCGGAGAGCGATTTGTTTAGCGACTTGTTGAGGTATCCAGATAGATTCGGATGCCCACGGGACATCGTTCCGAGGGAGGCGAGCTTAGACTCCGTTGGCCATTTGTGGCCCGATTCTTTCGCTTTTCCCTAGTGAGAGGGTGGAGGTGCTTCGCGCAGATCGCCAATATGTTGATCGCACCCGCAGGAGCAGGGCGCTTGGCATGTCCGACCGAGGAGTTGGACCGATCGTGTTGATGTTGAGGCCGCGCCCCGGTTGTTAGGCCCGCATGCGATTTGGCCCCGGCAGATTGAGTTGCCTAGAGGAGGGGGTAGAGGCTAGCGGCGCCTCAGTGAGACTCCTTGAGCAGAGTGTGCTCCGGCCATGAGAGATTTGATGGCGAGTCTTTAGCTATCGAGAGCGGAGACCCAGTGCAGATTTTTGTAGCAGCGTAGTGAGGAGTCCCGGCACAGATTAGCCCGTGACAGAGTCTGTTTCAAGCATTTTTCCCCAAAGAGCTCTTGTAGCCCCGGAGGTTCTCGGGAGGGCACGATCGTGAGTTTATTCAGATGAGTTTGTTGGCGTTGTTGGAGACGCCCGAGTTGGCAAATGGATGCCTCAGAGAGCTCGATGTTTTAGTAAGTCCCACCGATAGTAGTAAAGTAGTTGGCAGTTTGAGTTTAGCATCCAGTGTGTGGGATGCCCCGCTGCTCAAAGGCCGAGGGTGTGCGTTCTGTCTTTGTTTGGTTCATCGGATGGTGGTGGAAATCCCTTGTGAGAGGTGGTCTAGCGAGTCTCCACCGATCGCCTGGATTGTTTGGCAAGTTGCCGTGTTAGTGGCTTGAGGCGGATGAAGGGTCATCTTTGCCCCCTTGCGAGCTCTTTGTTCTTTAATGATCCGGCTTCCTCGGATGTGGATTTGGTAGTAGTAGCACTTGAGGTGCATTGGTTGGTGTGCCACTTTGGCACTAAGTCCTGGTTCGAGCTTGAGTTTGGCTTGGGCATAGCGGATGGTTCTATGCCGTTCGGAGTTTAGCGTACTCCTTTAGCCTTGGATCTGTTTATGGCGGTTGCACCCGTTTAGGTCGTGCTGGAGGGCTAGTTCGGTGGTAGTCGATGGACTACAAGCGAAAGGATGATCGAGAGGAGCCGAAGCCTCTTCCCAAAGGCTTCTTACGGAGGTTGAGTAAGTCGCGAGTTGCCGGTTGGTAAATGTTGGTGCGCGTGAGTCCCGCGCTAGTGTTAAGGCCAAGAGATTTTCCTTGTGGTTGGTAGTGCGGTCAACTACCTTCGAGTGCCTAAATCGAGGAGAGTTGAGCATTGTAGATGCGAGTTTGGTCCAACCGAGGGACCATGAGTTGGATGCTTATCGGATGATTTGGATGCCTATGAGGCGAGTTGGATGCTTTTGAGGCGAGATGGTGATGCCTTGCGAGAGGTTTTGGATGCCTCGGGGGTAAGCACCCTTGGTAGAGGCTTGGTATAAAGTAAGTTTGGTTTGGCATGATTATGCTTTGGTAGAGCAAGGTTGCCTCGGCCTTGAGTATCGTGTGGAGATGGGACTTTTGGTGTTCCTTGGATTGTTTGTATCATTGCCGGGAGTTATCGTTGCTTTGTGGAAAAGCGCTTGTTAGTCTTGGATCTCTAAAGGAAGGTTGGGAGTTATGCACACAAGTGTGTTTTGTGTGGTTCGTTAAAGTGGCGAGTTTTTGAGATCCATGTAGGGTTTGCTTTGGAGATCTCGTGCTCGGTTCCTTGAGAAGTTGGACTCGGTGGTTGTTGTAAGGCTTTGGTTGAGGTGGTAAGGATACCGTGCTCGTGGTATCAAGTTGTTTCTTAGGCAAGATTTGTTAAGTTGGGCCTAAGCTTGGTTGGCGGATCTTCTTGTTGATCGTTGGTTGGAGTTCAGCTGGGAAACCGAACAAGAATGATGGTAGCTAAGCCGCGTGGTTTCGATCGACATGGCTAAGAGAGTTGTTCGGATCCTTCCTTGGGTAGAAGTTATGTTGTGGCCGATGCTTTGAGTAGGAGGATGACGCATTCTGTAGCGTTTCGGGTCCTCTAGGTTCCCAAGGAGTCGAAGTTGGCCAGCATGGTTGGGATGCTGGAAATTGGAGTTGTTTGTTGAGCGGTTGTCTGTTAGATCGTATCGGCAGTGTGTGTGTCGAGGGTTGCCGAAGAACCCTAGGTTGTGGAGAGCCTCTCTAGAGCTCAGTCAGGCCCAGCTAGTGAGTTTCAGTTGGCTAGCTGGAGGCGTGTAGTTTGTAGCCTCGGTGGAGTTGCTAGCAGTCTTGGTAGACTAGCAAGCTAGTGTTTATTTGGAGTAAAGTCCGGAGTGGTTTCGGTGTGGTGGCAAGTTGATGCTTGGTGTTGACCAAGTGTGGATTGAAGTTGCTAGAGTTTAGTTTTGCTCGTGGGGGGCGAGTGGTTTGTGCCATGTTGGTTGTTTTTCCTGTTTCCAGGATGTTGAGTTGCCCCGTTTGGCATTTGGAGGTTCAGTCTGAGATGGACCCTTGTTGTGCCGCGTGAGATTAGATGTTGTTGCTCTGGTGGAGCAAGACAGTGAGCGTATGTGGAGTCTCTGTCCGTTGGTTGTCTGCTTGTAGGAGCCGTTTCCTTCGGGGAGTTGTCAGGTTACTCCCTTGGTCTTGGAGTTGGTGGTGGAAGCGCTAGCTTGAAGGAAAAGTTTGTTGGCTGCTTGGAAGTAGTCGTTTGTCGATTAAGCGGATTCTTGGAGGGTGTTCTAGAGGTGCGATAAAGGTTGTCCCGCCTCTTATGAGTGTTTGGCCTAGTTGGTTAAGATTTTGTGTGTTGGCATGGAAGATGTTGCACCTTTGTAGTTGAAGGCCCCTTTGTTTTGATTGTGGATGAGGTTGCACCTTTGTGTATTTGGATTAGGTCCGGACTTATTGAGGATCCTTCTGTGGCTAGTGTAGCTTGCACTCTGCCGACCATTGTTGGTATTCTTGTTCTTGGTAGTTGGTGTTGACCGGTAGTGGAGTTCAAGTTAATGAAGTTTCGGTGGGAAGGTGCATTAAGCCTAAGCTTGAGGGTTAAGCTGTATGTGTTATCGTTTGGACTTGTGAGATGTGTTTCATATTTGAGGCGAGCTTTGTTCCGTTGTTTGCATGGAGGTAAGTTTAGTGGATGGAGCCCCTCAGGGGCCTGGTTGTTTGCAAGTTGTCTTGCCCGACTAGTGATTTGAGTCGAGCTAGAGATGAGTGGATTGGCATAGCTACTGCAGATTGTAGTTGTTTGAGCTTCCTAGTTCGTAGCACTCAAGTTGTTGGATTGTAAGTTTCCGTGTGGGAGGTGTCGGCTAGTTGAGGTTGTTGTGTGAGTTCGGATTTTTGGAGTATTGACTTCGTGAGCTAGAGCTCGCACCTCGGTTGGTGTGCTGAGATGCCATTTCTATGGAGTAGAGGCATGTCGATTTCAGTTGGAGATGTTGCCATTAGGGTGTGGCATCAAAGGTTTGTTCTAGCAAAGTGCGTGGGCGAACCGTGATTCAGAGAGAGTGTTCTTAGAGGCTTATGAGCCGAGTGCGTTTCTGTAGTGTTTTCACCCTTTTTGTCCGATGGTCTTTTGGGAGGAGGAGCGAGATCCTTCTTGAGCTTGTTGCGAGTTGGTGTTTCCGTGATTAGGCGGCGGGGAGACCCGGTGTGGTTTTAGGAGGTTGCCTTAGGTAGCGATTCTCGTGATCGATTCTTGTGGTTCCATTGAGGCATTGTATGGTAAGTGTTGCGAGTCTCTAGTCTTTGTGAGAAAAGGTTGGTGGCCGTCGGTGTTGTTTTGGGTCCCTGTGTTGCTGCTGATTGACGGAGAGGTGTTGTGCAAGAGGTTGAGCTCGTTTGTGGTTAGCCTCAGAGCGAGCATGAAAGTTTCGTCGATGTTAGTGGCGCGAGTTTTAGAGTTTGAGGTTGGACAAAGGCGTGCTTTTAAGGTTGTGCCGTTGTGAGTTGTGTTGAGTTTTGGTAAGCGGGAGAAGTGGAGTCTCTGTTGTTGGACCATTTGAGATTCTCGAGAGGATTGGCAGAGTTGCATATTGGTTAGCTTTTTCTGTCATTGTCGGCCTTGTGCGATATTCTCATGTATCGGTGTGCGGCAAGATGTGTCGGACCCATCGCTCGGTGTGGACTTTGAGCCTTTGCGGTGATTGAGGATTTGAGCTTCAAGGGGAAGCCTGTGAGTATTCTGGTCTTTGAGACGAAGACGTTGCATAATCGTGAGATCCGTTTGGTAAAAGTTCGGTGGAGGTGTTAGAGTTCGAGAGGAGGCCGCTTGTGAGCGGGAAGGCGGGATGAGATTGCGTTATCTCTGTCTTTATTTCAGTCTTAAGGACTTTCGAGGACGAAAGTCATAAAAAGGAGGGAATATTGTAACGGCCTGAGTTTTTCGTCCCGATCTTCCAGGTATGCCCTAGGGGTATTTTAGTAATTTGGTCGGGGCCGTCGGGCCGTTTATGTCCTTTCGATTACTAAAATTATTGGATGGTTTTATGTAGGTTTTTGGAGGGGTTTGTGGTTTGGTTTGAGCAAGGTTTGATGCAAAAGTAAAAATAAAGGAATTTGTCTTTGCAGTAGGGTTTGAACCCGGGTCTCTGAAAGCTTGTAGAGATGTGTGCCAATTGAGCCATTAGGTGCTCTTGTTGCTCTTTCGCATCACATCTTAGTTAACCTTGGATCTTTGGTGTTTGGTGCATTTGGTTAAATGAAATAGAAATTAGGTTTGTTGTGTTTTCTTCTCCAAAAGAGTTGTGGGCGCCCAAGCTTTCTCCCAAGCTCTCCTTGCCGATTCTTCATCCTTGCAGACTCCCTTGGATCGTTCATCATCATTCCGGGTAAGTCTTCATCCTCTTCATCTTCTCGATTGGGTGTTCTTGTTGGCCGAAGGTAAGGAGAAGAGCTTGTGTGTGTGTGTGTTTGTAGCAGTCGCCCAAAGATGCCCAGATCTGCCAAGAAGAAGCCCGAGCCGCCCAGATCGCCCAAAGAAGAAGCCCAGATCGCCCGAGTCGCCCAGCTCCATCGCCCTGCAGTGCCATCGAGCAAACTGTCGCTCAGCCGAAATGAGCCGACGCTCAGACAGCCCCTGTCGCGGCCAGACGCTTCGAGCAGCCCTGTCGCGGCCAATGACGCCCGAGCAGATTATCGCGTCGCAGCCAAAGATGCGCCTGCCGAGCCTGCGCAGAATAGGAGATCGCGCGTCGACGCTCGTCGGCCGCGCGCCGCGCGTGTCCGTCCGCTTCCGGCTTGTTCGCGCGCGTGCGCTGCGCCCGGCGGGCCGTCATCCGCGCGCGCGCATGCAGCCCCGCCGCCTCCCGCGCCTCGCTCGGCGCCCGGTGTGCGGTCCTCGCCGCCCATCAGCCCCTTCGCGCCGTCGGCGCCAAGCAGCAGCCCCGCCGTGTTTGCCGCCCGCCGCGTGTCGATCGGTCGTGCGTGTGAGTGCCCCGAGCCGAGCTCGCTTGTTTTATTATATTTTAGGGCTATAATTGTGATTTCTATTGTGTTTGTTAGGTTCTCGTTAGCTAGCTCGGGATCGATCGCGGCGTAGGATTTTTGTGTGTAGTTGCCTCCCGGCCAAGGTAAGGATTTCTTACAGGAGTTGTGTGGGCCCCTGCGGTATATTTGTGATTGTTGTTTTGTATGCTGTGTATGATTACTAGCATGTTTAGCCCTAGGTGCTCTGTTCAATTCCGGTGGCATGAACTCTTGTATTGTTTCTCATGTTAGCCCATGCTAGGTTGTTCCATTACGGCATGTTCGATATCTGTCTTGCTTCGTAGTATCATGCTAGGTTCCTTGTATCTCATTGAGCACGTATTGGACCGCATTGATTGAATCGTTATTATTGTTAAGGTTTAGAATTCAGGTAGATAGCATCATCCGGGCCCGATGCATAAAGTATCTTGCATCTATGGCAAGGACGATTGAGACAGTTCTCCGTCCTTGGACCCCGTGAGGGATTAGCTATCCCAACCGGTAGGCCCTGCAATCTTGGGTGAGGGTGGTAGTCTAAGCGATGCCCCAACGGTCGGGATGATGACTTGGCAACGCCTAGTCCCGGCAGCCGCACGTCCTCGGCGTGTTCGGAAGTAGCCCTTGATTGCCACCGTTAAGGTAGGGGCGGCTTCGGTGTAAGCCTACCATGACCCGTTCCTTAGCCTCAGTGCGGTGGTACAGGCTGACATAGTTCACGTGTCCAGGTCTCACACCCCTATGTCAGTGACACCGATCCAGAGATTTAGTTAGGCGTGGTATCCGGATATGGGCAGCTTGCCACTAGACCCGGCACCCCCCCATAGTCTGTAGAAGCACGCGGTGCATCCTTACGCTCATTACAAAGACCGACCAGGAGAGCTCCTCGGGATCTTGAGCTAGTGCACCTTTCGTATCGGCGATGAGTCAGCCGAGGCCGGGACTTGTTCCCGTATAGCGCGTTTAGTGTGTTGTGGTATTTCCGGACTAAGACCACGAGTTGGCATCCGAGGTCCAAGTGTGGACTTAAGCTATGTGCTCTATTACGTGTTTGTACTCATAGCTTGCATACATTCTTCTAGATGATCATGTATATCGTATTGTACCCCGGTTGGGGATTCTTCTTGAGTAATTCGTTACTCACCCTTATTCTCGTGGTTTTCCACGAGTAACCAAGGCGCGAGACAGGATGGTGAAGGAGGAGCTGTGATCATGGAATCCTGCTTTGTCATCTCTCCGATTATTTTATTTTATCATGACTCTTGACTTTTGTTATTTCCCCACGAATGCATGTAGGCGGGCACAGAGCCCCGGGATGCTTTCTTACGTTTTATGGATTCCAGCATATTTGTACTTGTGGATTGTTTTAATGGTTTAAATAAATCTACGATCGAGTATGCTTTTAGAAATGTATGTTTTGGTTGTTGAATGTTTCTGTTTTTACTTGGGATCCGAAATGTATTTTTCATAATGTCTTTTATTTTCACTACATGCATTGGGGTAAAGGCCCATTTAGAGCCCCTTTTGGGTCGGGTCTTTACAGGGGTCTTACACCTACTCAATCACAAGGAAGCCCATCGGGGTCTTATACCTGCTTAAGCACAAGGATGCCCATTGGGGACTTACTCCTGCTAGGATCACAAAGCTGCCCTACAGGGTCTTACACTCCCTAGCTGCACTATGATGCCCATCGGGGACTTACACATACTGCAACAGTGTGATGCCCATCGGGGACTTACATACACTGGCAACGCATTGGTGCCCATCGGGGTCTTACCCATGCGAGACCTAAACTAGTAACTCCTAACAGTCTCATAAGTACAGTAATGCAAGTTAACAGATCGACCAGGCAATATTCAATAACAACACAATCCTAGCATGGCTCTACAAAAAATGAACAGGAAACATGGATATGCCAGAGTAAGAAAATCCCTAGCATGGAGCTAACATGAACAAGACAACAGACATGCCAGCAAGTCAGAAACAAGAATTCTATCCACTAGAATGCTAATAAACAATCACAAGATATCAATGTGCTATTAAAGTAATCGCAGGGTCCACACAACCCCGGTAAGAAATCCTTACCTGAAGTTAGAAGCCGACAAAAGACAACAAATCGAACTTCCTGAGCTACAGAACAATCACAAAAACCTAACAGATAGAGGCGTAATAATTAATCAACTACACAACACAAAATAAAAGTACAAACTCCCGAGATAGGCTTTACCCAAAACCGAGAGCACTTCAACACTGCAGCTCAACAGCCTCGGCAGGTGTGTGCGGCAGCTCTCGGCGAAGTGCATGCGACTGGCGAATAGGTGCAGCAGGCGTAGGCTTGCGGTGCTGCAGCAGCTCGATGACAAGGCTGCGTGGGACGTCGCTGCCGCGAAACTCACGTGGGCAACGCGAGCACACTCGGGATCGCGTATGAGCGGCAGTGGTGAGGTGAAGCGAGGCGATGCGGGTCGCTGCGGTGAAGTGTCACGTGGGCGAGCGGGCGCGAAGGCGGCTGTGCTGCGATGAAGTGTCGTGCGGGCGAGCTGGCGAGAAGGCGGCTGTGCTGCGACTTCTCTAGTGCTGGCGATCGGCAGCTCTGCAGTCGCTGCTATGTGGCTGCGTGTGGACGGCTGCAATCGGTAGGGCTCGGGCGAGCGATGGGGCTGCGACGATGGGCTGCGATAGGGCTTCTCGGCAACCAAAAAGAACACGATTAGGCTTTCTCTCCAAAAGGAATGAGATCGATTAAGGGGGAGGAAGAAGAAGAAGAAGAAGAAGAAGAAGAAGAAGAACCATACCTTCCCGGGCTTGATCCATCGACAAAGAGGCTACGTGGAGATGCGATGCAATTGAGGAGAGAACCTTGCGATCAGGAGAGGGAGAATAGGAAGCTGCTGCTTTTCTTTTTCCTTCTGTATGAACCACAAAACACAAAAACCCTTTAATTCCATTTAGCTCTTAACTCCGCACAACCACGGGACAAGTAAAACACAAACAAACAAGATCATAACTTACCCTCTTGGCTCAAATGGAACTGCTGCAACCAAGAAAATTCGGGTTTGAGCCTTGGCTCGAGCTCTTTTTCCTTTTAATTTTATTTTAAGCTACACCACCTCCACGTACGAGATCTTGGGTTCGAAACCCACCAAGGCCTAGATAAACCCCTCTTTATTTTTATTTACAAAGAAAACTTCCAAGCCTCACAATCCAACCGGGAAAATTCCTGAAACTGAACTCTGAAAATCGGGCCGTTACATGTACCCCGGTTGGGGATTCTTACTGAGTATGTTTTTACTCACCCTTATTTCTATGGTTTTTCCACCAGGTAACTTGGGACAGCACCGGGACGGCTAGCGGAAGAAGCTGACTGATCTTAGGAGCCGCGACACTCTGTATTTCTATTTGTCTTTCTAAGTCATAATTTCTTTGATAGCATGCTAGAGAAACTGTTTGTTTTGAGAAGTTGTTTTAATTATTGAGTTTTAAATACTGGTCAGGACTTGTTTAATGATGTTTTACTGAATGAATGATTTTCTACATATTTATTAAATGAGTTTTTTTGTTATGCAGTTTCAAAGTTAATTTAAATGATTTTAAATTTTAAGCATGCTAGGTGAGAATCGGGTTTAGGACCACTTTTTGGGTCGAATTCTTACAGTTGGTATCAGAGCACAGAGTCATAGATTCTTTAGACTAACCTGCTTTGTAGGTTGGTGTCCCCATGATCATCAGCACTCCACGACCGTCAGGTTTGTCTAAGTTCATTAAGCTAAGGGTTTTATTTTACAATACTGCATCTAGTATAAATGTGTTACCCTTGTTAGGCAGTGAGAGTCCCAGTGCGGACTAGCTTTTGTGTTTCGTGTAGATCGCCAGTATGCTGATTACACATAGAGGGGCATGGACGTTTGGTATTCCCAACCGAGGAGTTGGAGTGAGCTTGTTGTTGAGGCCACGTCCAGGGTTGACTAGACCCGTAGGCCACCTTTCGCCCCGGTAGTTGAGTTGCCGAGAGAGTGGGGTGGAGGCCATTGGGCCTCAGAGTGAGACTCCAGGAATAGAGTTTGCTCCAACCATGAGAGAGTTGATGGCAGGTCTTCTAGCTGATCAGATAGCAGAGACCGAGGTGCAGTTAGTAGTGTAGAGAGAGGAGTCTTGGTCACAGATAGCCCAGCTGACCTAGCTTGTTCAGCAGGTACCCCCAATAGCTCTAGTAGCCCTGGAGGTTCCGTGGGAGGATAGGATCAACAGGAGCCTTATTGTTAAGGCAGATGATGTGGATGGAGACGCCGAGTATGGCAAGTGGCTCAAGGTCTTTGCCAAGTGGAAGCTTGTAGAGCTTGATGTTTCAGAGAACCTGCTGGTACCAGCGAGGTGGTTGGCCAGGATCGAGTTTATCATCCGAGTGATGGGATGTCCTGATGTTCAGAGGCCGAGGCGTGCCATTCTAGTGCTGTTTGATGCAGCAGCTTGGTGGTGGAAGTCCCCTGAGAGAGGCGGACCAGCAGAGTCTCCATCAGCCACCTGGTCGATTGATAAGTTACCGAGAGAGTGGCTACTGAGTTAGTAGCTTTTGAGGAAGATGTAGAGGCATATTTGACCTCTTGCAAGCCTGCTATTGTTTTGCAGCCAATTCGGTTAGTACCACGTAGCCAGCATGCAGTGTGAAGTTTTCTTGTCAAGACTTAATCCGTCCGTGGCTTCCAGTTGGCTAGTAGAGAGAAGCACTTTTTTGTTAGCATGCTCCAAAGGTGGAGCTAGTTGTTGCCTCCCGAGGGTTGGCTTGAGTATTTGCTTAGCATCGAGTGGGATGCAAGAGTAGACCGTGGCATGTCTATTGGACGAGATGTCAGAGACTAGACTGCTCGAGTGTCGAGATTCTTGTTTGGAATGCCATTATTCCCGTCACCTGGAGTTGCGACCTTCTCTACCCTCAATGGGATGTAGAGCTTGTATATAGTTTCTTTTGTGTTGTAAAGGATGTAGTGCTTGTTGGCACCAAGCTTTGCAAGGAAGCCTAGGTTCAAGCCAGTTCGCACTAGATGTGCAGGTGGTTCTATGACCCTCCCGGAGTTCAGCATCCCCACTAGTCGTTGTACCCGTTTACTGTTGTTGCACCTGTTTGGGTTACGTAAAAGATCTAGCCCGGTGGTAGTCGGACGACTACAAGTGTGAGGTCGTTCGAGGGAAAGCAGGAGCTTTCAGGGTCACCGAGAGTTGGGTACGAAGGATGTTGAAGGTTGTTAAAGGCTAGCGCGTCCGAGTTCTCACGCTCGTGTTGTGGTCTTGCTAGCCAGTTTGTTGGTAGTGCGATTCAATTACCCTTGAGTTTCCTTAGTCTGAGTAGAGTTAGCATCTATGATGCGAGATTGTTCTAGCAGTGGAGCCGTGAGTTGGTTCGTTTGTACAGAGCACTTCTAAAGGACGCATTGGTACGAGGTACGTTAGTTTGGTGTTGTTATGCTCTTGTAGAGTAAGTTGGCCATTGTGGCATGTCGTTGTGAGTTGACCCCGTGTGGGTTTGAACTCTTGTTACTCTCTTGCTAGTTGTGGCTTTATTAGGAGGCGAAAGTTGCCCTTGTGTGAGAGTTCTTGTTGGACTTAGATCTCATGGAAATAAGAGGAAGTTGTACATGCCGATGTACTTTCGTGTAGCTCGTTCTTTGGTGTAAGTTTTGGGATCCACGTGTGGTTCATTCTGGTCAAGTGCCCTAATTGTGGTGGTAAGGATACCGTGCTCGTAGCCCATTTTTTGCTTAAGCAAGTTTTCGTTAGTTGGACCTTGACCTGGTTAGAGAAACTTCTTATCGTTTGATGGTTGGAGTTCAGCTGGTACTGAACAAGAACGGTGGTAGCAAAGCTGCCCAGTTTCCGATCGTCGTTGCTAAGAGTGTTTTTCTGATCCTTACCCTGGGTAGAAGCTATGATGTGGCTGATGCTTTGAGTAGGAGGATGACACATTCTGTAGCGTTTCTGGTCTTTTTGGTTTTCGAGGAGTTGGAGCTGGCCAGCATAGTTGAGATGTTGGAGGGAGTTGTTGCCGTGTAGCCAGTGGACTGTTAGACCGTTTGACGACAGTGTGTGTCGGAGGGTGGTTGGAGGAACCCTAAGTTGTGGAGAGCCTCACCAAAGCTCAGTCAGACCCAGGCAGTGTTCCTCGGTTGAGTTGCTGGAAGCTTGTAGTCAATTGACAAGCTAGAGTTGTTCTTCGTAACCTCCGCGTTGGTTTCAAAATTGTTAGCAAGGTGGTGCTTGGCGTTAACCAAGGTTTGGTTTCCATGTTGTTTCAAGAGCTAGCTTGGTTGGAGCAAGCGGGCGTTGCCCTGAGGGCTTGTTCCTGTTCGAAAAGTTTCGGGAGTTGACCCCTCCTTCGACGTTTGGGTAAGTACTGCTAGTTTTGAGTTGCTGGTCCAGTCTTTTATGGAAGGGCTCTGTTGTTTCTTCTGAGAGAGTTGGTTGTTGACACCTTTGTTTAAGCTAGACAGCGAGCATGTGTGGAGTTCGCTGTCCTTCGGAAGTCCGCTTGCTATGGGATAGTTTCCGTTTAGGAGGAGTCAGCTTAGCTCCTATGTTGTGGAGTTGATCAGAGTGGCTTAGCGGTTAGCCCAGTTGGGGGATCCCTGCATTGTGCTGTTAGCGAGTGGCAAGTTGTTTGACCCCGCAAGGGCGGTGGTCAGCCAGTTCAAGAGTTTGAGTTGTTGCTGGAACGTTAATGGATCTTTGGAGTTTGAGAAACCCCTAAATTTTGTGTTGGTTGAGTTGCACCGTGGATACCAGCCTTGAGTTTTAACCTTTGAGGTAGCCTTGCCGGTTCATATTCCTTGCGATGTTCTGGGTGTGGAGTTTCTGGTTGGAAGATGAGTTAGGCCTAAGATAAAAGGGGGAAGTCCTTAGAGTAGCCAGTTGGACTTGGAAGCGAGCTCCGCCCGTTGTAAGCTCGGGTTGAGGTTTGGCAGAGCAAGCCCTTCTCGGGCTTTGTTCCTAGCTGTTGTGCGTTCTCAGTTATTGTTATAGCTGAGCTAGAGTTGAGTGGTTGGCACAGTTGTTCTGCTGCCTTGGTTGGTCGAGACCTTTGAGTCGGTTTCCCCTAGGTTGATGTGTTTGCAAGTAGCCGCGTGGTGTTATCTTCCTGGCTTCCTGGGTTTCCATGAGAGGATTTTTGGTTGATTTCTTGACTGTTGCGGTTTCTCTTAGGCCGGTTAATGGTAGGGTTTGCGTTGGAATAATCGCGGTCGACCGTTGAGGGGCCCTAGTTTGTTGGTTTGGCCAAGTAGAGCCTGTGCCTTGACCTTGGTACGATGATTTCTCTTTAAGATGGTGGCTTAGTTGTTTTGGACCCGTACCAGTTGGTGAAGTTTGCCTTTAGGATCAGTCACCAGATGGTGGTTCAAAAGGATTCCGTTGAGATTTTTAGGCAAACATTGGTGTTCGCTGGTCTCCTGTGAAGAGAGAGGAGGCTGACTGGTTTCTGAAACCCGAGAGGTTTAGTTGTTTGTCGACGTGATGTAGGGTTGAGGCTGTTTGTTAACAGTTGTGAGCATTTAGGGACGTTACCTCGTTGCGCTGTGTAGTGTTTTAGATCTTGTGATCAGTCAGCGTTTTTGTCTAAAGTAGCGTCGTGGTGAGGTGTTCTGAGTTTGGTAAGCGGGAATAGGTGTGCCCCAGGGTTGTTGCACCACTTGAGAGTTGGAGTGAGTCAGAGCGGCGGCTTACCGATTAGCACTGTCACGTCTCTTTTTTAGAGCTCTGTGTATATCTCATTTTGGTTGAGGTAGTTTGTAGCAGACTCGCTGACGTTGTGGCTTTAGGCCTTTGGAACCGAAGAAGGTTTGCGTTTCGAGGAGGAACTGGTGCAGTTTGAACCGGGAGTTCAGTTGGTTAAAGTTTAGTGGAGTTTTTCCGGAGTTGTTTTAGTCTTAGGACTTTCGGGGACGAAAGTCTTAAAAAGAGGGAGTATTGTAACGACCCAATTTTCCATACTGGTTTTCCAGGTGTTTTCGGTTCGTTGTTCGGTTGGGCCGTTAGAGCTGTTTTAACCCCTTAAGGGCATTTTGGTCATTTTGCTCCCAGGACCGGATTTGTGGTTTATCAGGATTCTAGGGCTATTTCTGTCTTTTGTTGAGGCTGGTTTGTTAGTTGGTTGCAAGTCCCGAGAGTTTATGTTGGTTGCTCGGAAGCTTGGTGGTTGTTTAGGTTAATTACAAATTAAAGAGTTAAAAGAGCGTCTGTTGGGATTCAAACCTGGGTGGATTTGAGAAGCTTTTTCTCAAGTGATTGTTAAATAGAAAATAAAAGGTGATGCTTGTGAGATACAAACTCTTGACCTGAGGGGTTTGGAGGCTTGGATTAAATGAGTTTAATTAAAGAGAATAGTTTGCTGCAGCTCGGACTCGAAGGGGGAAAGCCCAGGGAAGGAATCGCCAAACCTAATTTGAGTTTTAAAAAGGAAATCGTTGTGTTGATTTCTCTTTCTCCCTTGCCGCACGAGCACCCATCCCATCCCTCATCTTCTTGTCGACTTCATCCCTCCATCTTGCCAATTCTTCAAGAAGCCAAGATCAAGTATGCGTGAGCCGAGAGATCCCCATTGTTCTTTTCTTGCTGCCGCATCTCACCTAGCCGAGCATGTGCACGATCCCTCGCCAGCCTACACAGCCGCCAGCGCCCTTCGCCCAACAGCAGCAGCATCGCAGCCACCAGCGCCTGCAGCACCTTGTTCGCTCATCGCAGCAGTGACCACAGCCCTAGCATTGCCCTCGCGAAGCCGTAGTGAAGGCAGCTATTCGCTTGCATGTGCGCAGCTACGTCGCCCAGCGTTGCTCGTCCTTTGTGCCCGTTCGTTCTTCCTCGCAGCAGCGAAGCCGCACCACCTAGTCACTCGACAACCCAGAGCGTCGGATCGCCAGCGTTCAGTAGCTGCCCAACATCGATGCACCTGCAGCTCTCTCGCTCCCGCCCGCGCGCCCCTCGTCGCCGCAGTGAAGCTGTATCGTCTAGCCCTCGCTCAACGATTGCAGCCCCAGTGCCCGTGCTCAGCCGCAGACCCGTGGCAGTGCCTCGCGACGCCCGCCGCAGCCTCGCGCCGCCCCTAGCGATGTCACATCCCGCACAAGTAGCCTACGCCAGGTGCAGGCAGCCTAGACTCAAGACAGATTGCTGCGCGCGCGCGCTACCGATTCATCGCTCGCTTGTTGCTGCTGCACGCCCTTGCCGAGTCAACCTAGTGCCGAGAGCTTCCTTCTTGGTTGAGTAGCCTCTTGTGCCTTTTGTTTTATTCTCGAGATATCTTTAGCTGGCAAGTTTATTTATTGTAACGACCCAGTTTTTCATTCCGGTTTCCCAGGTACTCTCGGTTCAGTATTGGGGCAATCGGTTGGGCCGTTAGAGCTTTTTAACCCTTAGGGGTATTTTGGTCTTCTTGCTCCCCGGACAGAGGTTGTGGATTTTCAGGACTTCAGGGTCATTCCTACCTTCGTTGAGACTCGATTGTTGTTGGTTGCAAGACCCAAGAAGTTTGAGCTAGTTGTTTAGAAGTTTGGAAGAATTTTGGATAATGGCAAAATTAATTGTAAATTAAGTGTTTCCATTGGAATTCGAACCCTTGCCCTAAAATGGTGATTTGAGAGTTTGCAGAAAATGAGTTTTAATTTAAAAAATGAATAGTTGCTTCAGCCGGGACTCGAAGGAGGAAGCCTTGGGAAGGGAATTTAGGTCACCAAACCTATTTAAATTAGGAAAAGAAGGAAAATCAAGAAAAACCCCCTTTTTCTTTCCCTTTGTTAGCCGCACCATATCTCTCTCTCTCTCTCTCTCTCTCTCTCTCTCTCTCTCTCTCTCTCTCTCTCTCTCTCTCTCTCTCAAGGAACCCAGCCAAGGAACCAATTAACCACCCCCACCCACCACACCACCACCCTTCACAGCCCTAGCCGCCGCGCCCGCACCTCCCGCACCACACCAAAGCCGCTCACCAGATCGCTCGGCCACGCGCACAAGACCGCACCGAGCCACCACACCAGCCCAGACGCCGGCCCGCCCGACGCCGCAGCCGTGACGCGCGACGCGCTCGCGGCCGCCGCCGCTTCGCCGCCGCTTCCGCGCGCGCTTCTTCCAGCTTCCAGACGCCAGACGCACGCCGCGTGCCCGCCGCCCAGACGCGTCGCCCTCGCGCTGCTCCGCCATCCAGATGCCTTGCCGCGGCGCCCGCTTAGCGTCTGCTGCTCGCCGCTTTGCGCGCGCCGAGCAGCGCCCAGACCAGCGCCTAGCACTGGCAGCGCCAGCGCTGGGCGCCTGCTGCACACAGAAGCGAGCGCCCTATCCTGCCCCTTGCTGCCGAGACCGCGTGTCTTCTCGGTTGGTAATTCCCGAGCCTTTCCCCTTTTAGATTTTAAACTGCTGGCTGCTGCTTATTTATTTAGGATGTTTTTATCGTATGCTTAGGTTGCTCGGGTTCGCTTTAAAGCTCGAGGGTCGTTATTTGATTCGTGATAGTTATTTTACACTTGTTTCCAGGTAAGGATTTGTTACCGGGGTTGTGTGGACCCTGCGATGCTTTCTTGATTGTGCCTTGTATGCATGTTTACTTTTATGAGCATGTTAGTGGATAGAACAGCTTGTGATTGAATTCTTGCTAGCATGTTTGCATGCTTGTACATGTTAGTGCCATGCTAGGTTTGTTCTTCCAGCATGCTTGAGATTCCTGTTTTAAGTTCGTAGTATCATGCTAGGTTAAGTATGATTGATGTCTATTATGTATGTTAGCCAGGAATCATTTACTCTGTATTCTTAGCTAGTGTAGTAGGGTTTGTCATCATCTAGAGGTGAGAGCGGACATAACGCACTTTGTCCCCACCGATCGGGAGTAGAGTGAAGCATAACGCACATTGCTTCCCCCTGGCGACCAATAAGGATTAGCTACCTCATTGGCATAAGCCTAGTTTGTAGCTCCGCTAGAGCGGAACCCCGCTTAGCGGTGCAAGCCTACCTTGGCCGGTTCTTAGCTTCGTGTCGGTGGCACGAGCTACAGATGATGAGTGCCGAGGGCCTCGCGACTCGTGTTCGGTGACACCGCTTCCGAGTCTTAGGCATGCGTGCACTGCCCGCGTAGTTTGTACTTAGGCCCCCACATTTACGCCGGTTGCGAAGCATGCGGTGTGCGCGCGCGCGACACGCGTTAGTCGCTGTTCGGAGAGCTCCCGGGCTAATGTTCGTGAGTACACCAGTTCCTTCCGATTTAGAGCCGGACTTGGGTACTCTCGATAGTCCGATTTATTAGCGAGGGTAAGAGGCCCTTGAGGACACCCATTGGGATTGGCTCTTGAGCTAATCAATTGGTCGAGGAGGAAGACCCTCGAGGGTGTCGGACATCTTTGGGATCGGTTTTTGAGCTGATCAATTGGCCGAGGGAGAAAGACCCTCGGAGATGTCCCGGGATTGGTTTTGAGAGTCGATCATTAGGCCGGAAGTAGGAGACTTCCGAGGACTCCGGATTTGCCTTGTGAGCTCGTTGAGCTGAGATCTGTGTTGATATCTGTGGCATGTGTACTAGGTTTCAAGATGATTGATTGCATCGTATCGCACTCCCGGTCGTGATTCTTACCGATATGTTTATACTCACCCTTATTGTGGTTTCTTCCACGAGTAACTTGGGGACAAAGACCGAGGCGGCTAAGCGGAGGGAGCCGAGAGATCATGGATGCTGCTGACACTCTGTCGTGTCTTATTTTACTGTTTTTGAAATCAGCATGTAGTTGGACATTGGTCCGTAGGGAAAACTTATGATTTGAACTATTTTTATGTTTTTAAGGAAAGTACTGATCAGTCACTGTTTTTAATTTGAATGGTTTTGCCTAATGAATGTTTACGTTGATTTTAATGTTTTTCCGCTCTTATGTTTGAAAAGTTTTGCAATCCGACCCTGGCCGGGTCCTTTTATGTTTTGCACTTGCATGCTGATTAAAGACCTAGGTTTAGCACCGTTTTTTGGGTCGGGTCTTTACATTTATGCACCATTTATGTTGGTTTATTGGCTCGGTTGAGTTGGTCCTCGCAGCTTAAGGAGTTTGCTATTGTGTGATTGTTTTCTACTTGCTTCCAGGTAAAGATTTCTTATCGGGGTTGTGTGGACCCTGCAATATTATCATGATTGTGCCCTGTATCCTTGTTTTCTGTTATGCGCATGTTAGTTATAGGATAGCTTGTGCTTGACTTCTTGCTAGCATGTTTGCCCTGTTTGTACATGTTAGTGCCATGCTAGGTTTGTTCCTCCAGCATGTTTATGATTCCTACTTAAGTTCGTAGTATCATGCTAGGTTATGTGTTTTGATGTTGAGCATGTATGTTTAGCCAGGAATCAATTACTCTATACTCTTAGTTAGTATAGTAGGATTTGTCATCATCTAGAGGCTGAGAGTGGACATAACGTACTTTGTCCCCACCGGTCGAGATCCAGTGCGAAGCATAACGTACTTTGCTTCCACCCCGACAGCCGACGCAGATTTGCTCCCGCATCGGCATAAGCCTAGTTTGTAGCCTGCTAGAGCAGAGCCCTGCCAATGGTGTAAGCCTACCTTGGCCGGATCTTAGCTTCAGGTCGGTGGTACAGGCTGTTACAGATGAGTGTCGAGGGCCTCATACTATTGTATTCAGTGACACCGCTTCCGAGTCATAGGCATGCGTACCTGGCCCGCGTAGTTTGTCCCTAGGCCCCCACATTTACACTCGTTACAGCAGCATGCGGTGTGCGCGCACACGCGTTAGTAGCCGGTTCGGAGCGCTCTCCCTGGCTAATGTTCGTGATTACATCACTTCCGTTCCAGTTTAGAGCCAGACTTCTGGTACTCTCCCGTTTGTCAAGTTTTAGCTAGCCGAGGGTAAGAGGCCCTCCAGGACACCTATTTGGGATTGGTTTTTTAGCTTATCATGCGGCAGAGGGAGAAAGACTCTCGAGCGTGTCTGACATCTATTTGGGATCGGTTTTTTAGCTGATCAATTGCCCGAGGGAGAAAGGCCCTCGAGGATGTCTTGGGATTGGTTAGGAGAGCCAATCATTAAGCCAGAAGTAGGAGACTTCCGTGGATTCCAGATTTTCCTCGTTAGCTCGTTGAGCATGAATCTATGCTGGTAACTGTTTGCATGTATACTAGGATGCCAGATGACTATTATATCGTATTATACCCCGGTTGGGGATTCTTACTGAGTATGTTTGTACTCATCCTTATTTATGTGGTTTTTCCACCAGGTAACTTGGGACAGCACCGGGACGGCTAGCGGAGGGAGCTGACTGATCATGGGAGCCACGACACTTTGTCTTTCTATTTGTCTTTCTGAGTCATAATTTCCTTGATAGCATGCTAGAGAAACTGTTTGTTTTGAGAAGTTGTTTTAATTATTGAGTTTGAAATACTGGCCAGGACTTGTTTAATGATGTTTTACTGCATGGATGCTTTTCTATATATTTATTAAATGAGTTTTTTTGTTAAGCAGTTTCAAAGTTAATTTAAATGATTTTAAATTTTAAGCATGCTAGGTGAGAACCGGGTTTAGGACCACTTTTTGGGTTGGGTTCTTACAAAACCTATCCACTAACACATGCTCGTAAAACAGTAAAGCAAGCAGGCAAGCATACAATCAATGACATTCACACAGGGTCCACACAACCTACGACTAGGAACCTTCATCTTAATTAACTACAGTAACAATTAATGAGTTGCTTCTTGAGCTGCAGAACCAACACCGACAAGCTAAACTCCACCTAGATAGTTTATAAATAAGCAGTCAATTAATAATCCAGGCTATCTAATTTAACAGTGAAACACAAGGGAATCAGGAATTACCCAACCCAAACGATGTTGGCTTTTTGGCCATCTCAAATTAATTAATTTTAACTAATTAATTAATTAATGTTTTGATGATAACAAACTTGAAATTTATTTACTAACAAATATAGTGTTTTGAAGTATACATTTTGTAGAGCGTGAAATAATAATTCAAACGCATTATGAATTACTCAAATCAAAGTTAAGATGAAAAAGTTATGGCCTAAAAGATTTTGAATGGTAAATCCCGACGTGATGACGTAGCAAAAATTGGCCAATCCAAGAGCGACATGTGAAGCTTTGGATGTTTGACATTTGAGATTTATTTTTGTGTTATAAAAAGTCAAGGTAAAAGAAAAATAGAAAAGGAAAACAAAGGTATCCATTATTATATTATTATTTGAGGATGTGTCTAACGGTAACTTTCTTAAAAGGAAAATCAAGTTATATGTTGTTATACTACTTTTATGTGTTTGTCCAAATGCAACTTTTTGAATATTATATTATTATAATACATTGTGTCTAATGGTAACTTTTTGAATATTATAATATTATTATGTCTTGTGTCTAATAGTAACTTTTTTAATATTATAATATTATTATGTTTTGTATCTAACGGTAACTTTGCCTCTTTATGTTTATTTAAGCTTCATCTTCTCCACCAAATGTATACACCAAGTTTCATATTTCTCAATCTTCCAAAATAAAGAAGTCTTCATTGTTGCTCTCTCCAAGCTTTCAATTTTCATCTTATTCTTGAGAGAGAAATTATTGTATTGTGAGGATTTGATTTGTGAGAGTTAAATTGGTAAATCCACTCTTGGAGAGAGTTTGTTCATCTTGATCTTACATTTCCAAATCATTGTACGGTTTTCTCTTGATCCATAAAAAGAGAGGTTGTAACGGTTTGATCTTGAGCCGTGGAAAAGATCGGGTTTGTTCTTGCTCCCGCAAAAGGAACGTTGTAACGGTTTGACTCTAAGCCGTGGAAAGAGTCTTCATTGTTTTAGTGGAATACCCAAGAGGAGCTTGTGGAGTGGAGTAGGTGCGCTGAACCACCATAAATTCACGGTGTCAATTTCTCTATCCTTAAATTATTTTATTTGCAATTAATTTATTGTTATATTATATTAATTGCTCTTATATGTTTTGTTTGGTTGTTACAATTTTATCTTGACATATTCTTTACCAATTTTTATATTATAATTAAATAGGGTGTTTGAAATCGGTCTTTGATAATTTCTTATTTAATTTACATGGTATTCTTGGTCAAATTGATTGTTTAGTAAAAAGTAAATTCATTTGTTTAATTGGGCCCACATTAGGAAAACGTTTCATAAAGTTTAAAGAAACCCTATTCACCCCCTCTAAGGTTGTCATACCGATCCTACAAACGAAACAGCATGGAACAAGGCACGTTACTGCGGCTGAGTGACACCAAAGTGTCGCGGCTGCTGCTTCTCGGGAACTCGTGCGTGTGCGGGGGGGCTCAGCAATGCAGGTTGTGTGGCTGCGGGGTTCAGTGACGCGGGATGCATTGTGCGAATCTGGATGAGTGTGGGCTCGCAGCGGCTACGTAGGGTGTGAAGCGGCCGTGGAGGGTGGTCGACGGCGATGGGGAAGGGAAGAAGAAGAAGAAATCGATGGAGAGGAGAAGGGTTTTGGCCTTTCTGAGATTTTATAGATACAACGTAAAAACCCTTTTTTTTCTTTTTAATTTCCTTTTCTTTTAGAAACCAAATAAAACCTTTCCTCCAAAATTGCAAAACTAACCCTGCTTAGCCTGAAATCACAAAAACAATCCTATACTCAATAAAATGCAGAAAGGACCCTGAAACTCAATAAATTCGCAAACTGACCCTAGGGATAAAATTACCAAAATGCCCCTCGAGACCTAAACTGCAATAATGGCCCAACGAAACACCCGAAATAGTTGAAAAACATACCTGGAGAACCGTGACAAAAATCCGGACCGTTATAAATAATTATTTGGTTTTTGTTTTTGATTTTTGAAATCTAAACTTACAACAACTATCTTACCTTATTTATTTATTTTTTTTTATTGAATATCTACATCTAATCTATATTGGCATAAATCAAACTAAAATTTGGAAACAAAAAAAAGTAGCTTCCAAAAATTTATTTTTGTTTTTGAAAATTGGTTAGCATTCACATTTTTTTTATGGAAATATTGATATATTGTAGAAAAAGTGAAATACATGGTAAGAAATTTGAGTAAAAATAGGCTTAAATTTCAAAAACAAAAAGCCAAATATTATCAAACATGAGTCGTAATTATTAAATTATATATCATCAACAATTGTATACTAAATTCAAATTAAAATTGAATCGTTGATACCAAAGTATTATAAATCAACTCATGGTACCTGCTTATTTTATTATTTCTATCCATATATCACTTCATTGTTCAATTACAACTTTTTTTAAAAAGAAAAATTATAACTTTTATTCCTCGGTTATATATATATATATATATATATATATATATATATATATATATATATATATATATATTTTAAATTTATTTAACCATATTTTGACCAACATGTACTAAAATAATTTAAATATACGTGACCAACAGATTGATCAACGACTATGCATATGACCACTTGTCCATACAATCATTAGTTTATAAACCTTCCTCAATAACTTATGTAGTTCTTTATTTTTTTCGTTTTGGTATATTTGTAAAAGAATTAAGTTCTTATTTAACGCTTACTGGGTAGAGCTTAGGAATCATTTGAATAGTGAAGAGATGTGTCTATATCCGATTTAATCTACCGTCACAATCGATCTTTAAAATTAGTATTTTGGGTTTTTTTGAAAAAAAAAATGTATATACCCTCTAATCTGTTTTGTCATTACTTTTCTAATTACTATCAATGAGTAGCAAATATTATGAGGGTTGATAAGAGAAGAATAGTCATAGTATAACAATATATATATATATATATATATATATATATGATCTATTAATCTTTAAACAATAGTTTTAAATTATGAAATTCTGTTTTTTTTTAATTATCAAAGTTGCTATTTAATTAAACTAGGCCAATATAATTTATCATAAACACAACTAATATAAAGTACACTCACTCACACAATTTAGTAGTTTTTTTTTAATTTAATATTTAATCATTGAGTAAGATTAGAGATTCAAACCTACCATCAATTATCATAGAAAAACATACCTTTTAGCTCTGTCTTAATCCAGACAATATCAAAATTAGTTTATGAGTCCACTAATATTAATTAGTAAAGCACACAAACCTATTTAATTTGAGGGACATCAAAAACTATATAAGAGGAAGAGCCAAAAGGATGCATTAAACTTTCAATCAAAAAGCACACACCAAAAAGCGAAAACATTACAAACATACAATCCGAAAGTAAATCTCAAGGAAGACAATCACATTGCAAAAGTTCATGTAGCCGCTGCCTAGGGTGCACCGGGTGGTTCCTCGTGGCCGACCCCGGGGCTATGCCCCGGTGAGGTCGGTCGAAAAGCATCCATCTCTACATATTTATACCGATTTGTCAAGAACGCTGACACTAGAGCCGTGGTCGGTGGATGAATGCCATGAAGTGGCCGTGATGTTACAGGGAAGAGGTGAAGGAGAAAAGTGATGAGAGTGATAAGAACAATCAAATTCAAGTGTAAACTTCTACGAGCCATAACAAATGTTTTTTTTTTAAATGAAAAAAACAAGAAAGGAAATTGGCATAAAAATACGGCAAGGAGGTGAGATTTTACACTAGTATTTATGGAGATGGTTGGCTTGGGAGTTGCCATAAGACAGCTATTTAAGAGAATTTAAAAGGATCCACTTTAGGATTTCTCAAACTTTTTGCTCACATGGAGATGTTGGGGTTTAAAATCCAATGAAATTTCCCAAAGAAAAGAATGGGCATGGGAATATTTTCCATATTTGGGATGTTTTATAATTCATTCTCGTTACAAAACTGGCAAGGCAATTTCTAGTGGGCATTTGTTTATTTCGGAAGTTTTGATTTGTGTAATCTCTCTCTACTTTTTTTTTTTGATAATTTTTGTAATCTCTATTATCTCAAAATAAATTAAATAATGAGTGGAGTAACTCATTTATAATTATAATTTTTTTTTATTGTATTGAATATCTATTTAGATTTATTGGACTCATATCAATATTAGACAACATAATATTTTATTTCGAATTAATGAGTAACAAGTGAAGCTGTTCATCTATCTTATAAAAATGAGGATACGTAAGATTCTTAACCATCTCTAGTTAAATTTCTTTAAAATATATTTATATAAAAAGAAATAAGGAATTTACCTTAAATAGTAAATTTAATGTTATCTATTACAGTTATAACATTTTTTTTTAAGTAATTCATTTATAGATTTCCCACTTTATCTTTTAAAATGTTCATTCTACCTCTCTTTCTACAAATCGATTTCAATCATCTGCATCTACTAAGGCCTCCATCTCACCATCTCACCGCCAACAAACTCCCTTTCTCCCTTCGTCGCAGCTTTCCCCACCTCTTCCTTAACCACTACGACGACACTGGTATATTGATTGAAGATTAATACGACCCTATTTGAAAACTATTTAGGAAAATTATAGTAACTAGACCACATCCGAAAAGTATTTGCAAATATAAGCGCCCAAGTTTTTTTTTGCAAAGTTAATTTTTTTTATTAAAATTCGTAATTATTAATTTTTCATTAATACCATTTTGCCCTTTATCACATTTAATACTAAATTTTTGAATTAAAACACTCATTTAAACATATTTTCCATTCTTTTAAAGCATACCATATTTAATTGTCAATTCTTTTAATGCAAAATATTTTAATTCCTTTTCTCATTTATCTTCCATCTTTCTTCCTTTTCTTTTTCTGTTTCACTCTTCTTCCTCCATTCTCCATTCCTCCATTTTCGTTTCTTCAGCTCTATTCATTCTCTCTTTTCACATTCCGGCCACCACGTAAAATGTAAATTTTCTTCGACCACAAAGCTCCGATCGGATGGTATAATCATACGAGTTAAGTCATCTTCTCTCAATAATCTCCGTTTTTCACAGTATTTGTATCACGTTTTTGTTACTTATCCATCACCATTAGCATGTTACTGTTCATTTTCAATATAGTCGTGATTCGATATGTCTCATATTGTTTAGTATGATATGTTTTATTTCTATTTATGTCAATTTTGTACATTTAATTCATTTATATTCCAATCTTTAGAATGTCAAAAATCATGTTCAGAAAATGTAGTAAAATCATATGTAGAACAGTAGTATCTTCATACTTTCCAATTCATATTGTGGTATAATTGACTGTATATACATCTACAAAACTGTATAATTGAGTATATACCGTATATTCACACGTCCTCGATTTCTATATAGTCAAAGAAATTGTATAATTGACTATATACCATATGTTCATACTATATTTTTAGGTTAGTTATATTGTACATCTTTTCCTTACAGGTTCATTAATCATTCCATTTGAAATTGCACATAGTGTTATTTACAATGTCAATATTTCTGTTTAGAAATGTATTTAAATCATATGTAGAACAGTATTATCTACATACTAAAATGTTCAAGTCCTGTATACTTGAGTATTATCTACTGTAGTTTTCCATGTACCGTACGTTATATTACTGTATAAACTATGCAAAACTCTATATGTTTCATTATTTCATTATACATATTGTATAAGTTACACAATACATTTATGGTTTATTATTCTTTTTTATTCATGTATAATACATTTTTCGTACTCATATTACTATTCATTAAATTTTCATTCTGCAATACGGTATTGTTTATACATGTATATTATACGACTTATAATATAGAGCAATATTATTTGGACATTTTTGTAATACTATACAACGTTGTCTTATAGGTTCAACAAGCATTCCAATATGTATTGCACATAATGGTCAGTAGGATGAAAATGAGATGTACCATAATCATGAAGTAGCTGAAGAGCGTCGCATAAATATTGAGGAACGCATTCACTCAATGATGATTTTACATTACAGTTTTTTTTATGTCTAATGCTTTCAATTTCAATTTTGTAACCCATGAGACCTTTTTTATTTACTATTGATCTCACTTTGAATAGTAATTTTGTGTGAAGTTGTTCCAACAGTACGAATATCTATCAATTCACAAATATTACATATGTTATTTCTCAATTGTTTTACTATACGGTATTGTACATTCAAAATTACTTGTTCGTTGTCGCAAACATATTAAATCACACTACAAGTATCCATATCAGCAAATTAAACACTTTAAAAAAAACACAAAGTTTTAAAATTACGGTATGATACATGATATATTATGGTTGTACCGTATATACTAAGTTGTTTCAATACTGTGTGGTTATCAAACGTGTTCTAGTTTCAATAAACGAAATTGAACGTTCAGCCGCTCATACGGTTTATTTATAAATAAACTTACTAGAATCAAATAACATGTACATTACGAACTATACTGTATGTAAATCACAACACAGTACGTCTAACAATGTATTGTCGCCACTCTCGTCCTACGATTAATGCACCATAAATTGGCGATTTCTGGTTTGGAATGTGAGACGAATTTCCTTTTTTAAAATCTTACTCCCCAAATGAAAAACCAATAATTTGATCGTTATTTTTTAAATTTATAAGGTATTAAAAAAAGGAAGATGAAACGTCTCTAATAAATGTGATTTCGAATGATATATTTTTCTATAATTAATGCCCATAAATTTGCGATTTGTGGTTTTGGAATGTGAAATAGTTTTCCTTTTTTGAAAATTTTCTTCCAAAATTAAAAAACAACCAATATGAGGGCATGATTGTAATTCATTATTTTCGGATTTTATAATGTATTAAAACAAAATCTACTTTTGCTAATATTTTTGTAGATATATATATTTGCAAATACTTTTCAAATAGGGTCTATTTATGAAAAAAGCCCAACTATTTATTACATTGATTGAAGTCTAGTGTTGATTGAGGCCATATGTTACTGTGGCAATTCGAAGCTCAAAATAGTTTAGTCAAGTATATATTATGTTTTCTTGTGAACGATTCTAAAGCTTATTAATGTCATTGTCTATAATAGTTACTTTTGAATTGATATTGTGCTTTTAATTCACATGTTACTTATATGGCCGTAATTAGTGGCTCGCCATTTGGTTCGATTGGAAAGATTATAGGGAATTTACCTTGAGTAGCACCTTTTACCCCTTCTATTTCATTTGTAGCACAAATCTTAAAATAATTCATGTCTAGCACATTTTCTAAAACCATCTTTTACTTTCCAAATTTACCCCTTCTTCATCAACGATTATCGTCTCCAAATTTCATCAACGAATATCGTCAACGAGAGCCATTTACCCCTTTTTCATCAATTTGTTCTTCATTCCATCCTCTGCAAATTTTCTCTTCAAGTTATTCTTATAGTTCCTCTTCAAATTGGCCCTCGATCATTGATTGTATCCTCTACAATTTTCTCTTCAACATATACAATCTCCGGTAGAAACAAATCGTAGATTATCGTCTGCAATTTCCTTTTCAATATTGGCCAGATTAGATTTCATTTTTTTTGTTTTTCTTTCTCCAATTCAAGGTTCAGATTGGATTTCTCTTCTTCGTTAGATTGGATTGTCGTTCCAATTCAGATTCCGCTACATAATTTTCAAATTCAAGGTTATTTGTTATATTTCTTTTTCTATTTAATCGTTGCAATCTAATTCAAGGTTTGTTACTGTTTGATTGAATTGAAGTCTGGTTAAATTTGTGTTTGTAATACTCTGTTTTGAAAAGGAAGAAGTTTTAAAAAAGACACCCTAGGTTTAGGTTCTATCAGTTAACTTGTTAGAAGTCAATTTGATTGACTTCTATCACTTAAAAAATTGATTGACTTCTATTAGGTGAATTGATTGAAGTCAATCACTTTAATTGATAGATAATATCTAATATTATTTCATTGATAGATGATTAACCTAGAGAGAAGTTTTTTCTTGTAGATTTTGAAGATGTCATCGTTCTTCTTTGAATTCTAGTGAATTTAGGCATCAAGTTTTTAAAAGTGAATTTTGAGCAGGAATTAAATCTTAAATCAGCTGGGTTCTTAGAAATTATGAGGTCATTGATATTACTCACTATTTTGTTGCTTGATAACTCTCAAAGAGAGCGCATGTTAGGTTGCTTTATTTTACATTATTTTAGAATTTAATTAGAGAATATATGCATTCATAGAAGAAACGCGAAGAAACAATTTAGAAAATTAGCATGCATTCACAAAGTAGCATCAGAAGCATAGATCCACGTTTTAGCATAAATCACAGAGAAATTATGCCTAATTAATGCTTTTAGCAGGATTTGGCGCAGCATCGCGGGAAAGCACAACAATGCGAACAATGACCAGATCACGCGGAAGACGTAGAACGCAAAAAGGAGACACGTTCGAACAAGGTTACATCTACAAGGCAAGAATCAGAAAATCAATAATGTAATCAAGGTGGCAGCAATCAAATAAATCTCGACGAAAATCATGGAATTCTACATTTATGAGGATTTGTACAGCTCACCTCAACTTGCGGATCAAGAAATTCAACTTTATAAATACCAAAGTAAGAAGCGGAGATCATTGAGCTGGTCGGTTCGCCATGAGTCGATCGGGTGACTGTAAGCTGAACACAAGGGCTTGAGTTTATTGCAAAGGAGCAATTGGTGGTGTTGTGGGAGCCGATGACAAGGGGACTACACACTCTCAGCCGTGCCAATTCCATTTACTGTTTTTATTAGGAGTAGTTATAGACTTTAAAATTTTCATATTAATAATAAAATTTTCTGCTTTAAACTTCTATATATGCGTCGATTAGCTACCCACGCATGTGTCTTGCTAAGAATCGGAAGAGGAACCACATGTTGACCCAATACGCTACTTTAGGTTGCATGAACAGCTGTTCGGCATTTAGGGTGTTAGGAATAACCTCACTACTGCTTGCGTCGCCCTGAGCTAGTATGGAATTCGCAGCGGAAGCTGGTTTGCCCATAAATCATTAGTTACGAAAGTAATAATTGTTAGGGAAGTAAGACATTCTTTGTTTAGTCTGCACTCTTAGCATCTTCTAGCATTAATTAGTTAGCATTACTCATTGCATGCAACAGTATTTTATTTCTATATTTCAATTATTTTATTAAAACAAAACCACTCAACTCAAACACACATATTCTTCTTTATTTTCCGCATGACTCTGACTTAAGTGGTATTAGCTCTAGACATCAATCTCTGTGGGATTGATAAATTTACATCTTATTACTTGCTACAATTCCCCACTGCGTATACTTGCGCGTAAGCGATTCTTAGTGTACTTAGCATAAGTCAACTTAGAATTAAGTATTGTTCAATATATTAGCAATGGAATCGTAAACACCATTCAAGTTTTAGGTGTCGTTGCCGGGCATTTATTATGTAGAGTTAATATACTTAGGAAATAGTAGTTCTTAATTGTCTAAAGATTGAATTCTTTTTTATTCCAGGAAACTTAAAGTCCAAACTAATTTGATCAAATGGGAAACAGAGTCCCAGAGCAACTCATCACCATGATTATCAAATGGAACCTAATCAGTTTACAAATCAACAATAGACGCAATATTACATTCCACAACCATTATACAACTTTAAAAAACAAGGCTACACGGAGGAGATTAACAAGGCACAACTTTGTTCAAATGAAGATTTTCATTGCAATATTGGGGAGACCATAATAGCCTCTATCAACCTCAATTCGATCTGCTAGGAGATCGCAACAACAGGGGATATACATGGGATGCTAGGAGTCATGAACGTAGTTATTACATGTATACTCATGGGCAGTCTCTAAGGGACACAACTCTAGAAGAAGAAGAGTAGCTAAGAAGAACGCAGTGGTTGAGTGATAATGGTATCATATCAGAACCTCAGCAGCCCCATTTCGAGAATCAGCACTTTCTGAGGGAACCAGTAAGAACCTGTGCAGCAAGCAGTAGGCAAGCAGAAACATCATATCTAGAGGTTGATCTACTTAACGAGGCAAAAGCACTGGATTTGCTCTATGAGAAAGAACTCTCATGGGTGGACTTCAGAGCAGCTACAATAGCAAGAGCGCAAGAGGTCAGAGAACTACAGCTTGCAGCAGAAATAGAAAGAGAGCAGGAGTGACGATACAAGGAACAAGAGAAAGCTTGGGCAAGGTTCGCCACCCTAGCAGCTTCAGAGGTGGACGAAGCAGAGTGTGTTATAGAGAACAACGAAGAAAGCTCCAAGGTCGATATTGAGAGTATAACTGAAGATGAAACTTGCCAACATGAGGGCATGAAAGGTGATGAACCTGCAGATTCACTGGATGTAAGTGCACATCAACCCGAAAAGGGGGAGGTGAACTCAACCCATCTGCAGGAAGAAAAGTGCAACGTTGAAAAGCACAATCCACCAGCAATGGTACTTGAGAGCATTCATCACAGGAATTGATTTGTTGAGTCAGCGACACATGGGCATTTCAACCGAGCTTTAGCATAAATCATTACATCCTATCAGCGTTGTGTTTGATAGGAAGTCTATGCATAAAGGCGTATGAAAAAGAAAGGCAAGAGAAGACGACTAAAGATGGTGTCACCCTAGAAATTCTAATATGACCAAAATATGGATGAACTATGCAGGACGAAATTAGCACAAAGATTCCGCCCAGATTTGCTCAGCAGCATTCCTGGAATGCAAAAATCTGGTATCTCTGACTTTAAACACAATATTTAATTTCTTTTAATTAGGAAATTTTATTAGATTTGATTTCATAATTTTAGGAAGTTTTTCTATTTTTGAAATTTCCATTTTTATCATTTTACATTTAGGAAGGAATTTGACCAAGTATTTATAGATATTTTCCTTGTGAATTGATTACCTTCCTTGCATGAGAATTCTGAACTTAATACTCTACCTCTATATAAAATTGGTGTGAGGAAGAATCGATCACGGCAATCCATACTCGTTTCTATCAAAAGCTAAGAGTCTTTTACACCTCCCTCAAATGGCCTCAAGCAGCACCTTACATCTCAAGGGAATGGAAGTTGAAAGAAGAATGGAACAAAATGCAGTAGAATCAGTCAACGGCAGGTATGTCGCACTACTAAAGAAGAGGTTTTGGAGAGATCAAGGCTAGCTGAACGCATTCATGACCAAAGCTACTCTTCAAAAGATAGATAGCTTAGGCTGGCTACACCAAGAATGGATGCGAGGCAAGACTGGGTTCGCTAGTTCTATGCGAATATAAATAAAGAACGAAAGTTCTTTTCTCGAGTAGAAAGGCAATTAATTGACTGCAGATCAACGACTTTCAATGAAGTCTTCTATTTATCTGACGAACCTAGAGAAGAAGGGCAGCAACTGTTGAGGAAGCCAACCAAGGCACAACTACAGGAGTGTGTAAGGACGATCAGCGTGGAAAAGGCCAAACGAAAAATTCGATGGACATTCCCTATTGAAGATGTCAAGCCAAAGTTACGAGGATGGATTATGTTCATAAAAAATGCAATCATGCCCTCAACAAATGCAAGGATAGTTAGCAGAGAGAAAGCATTGTTACGTTTTGCGATCATAAGCTGAGTAAGTGTTAACTTGGGGAAGATAGTGGAAGTGCAGATTCAGCGATGGGCTTCGGCTAATCGTAGGAAGAGATTTTTCATGCATACCATTACACAACTGTGTAGGGAGTAGGGAGTTCAGATGCGGTCAACTAACAGACGGTTAAGAATCCGACTAAGAAAGGTGAACGTTATGGAAGAAAAAGGCAAAGAAGAAAATGAAATGACGCTAATAAATATAGATAGCATGGTGCATCAATTTGAGACGAAAATCTAATAACTATTGGGATTATGCAAATTCAAGGGACGAGCTAATTCTAAAAGCTACTAGAGCACTACAAGAATACTCTGAATGGTCTGAATTTCCAAAACACTTAGAAAATTTAGAGATTACTAAGGGCAAGGGAAAGAAGAGCGGTAGACAGCAAAATAAATGGAAGTCTCGCTCTCTTTTATTATGCTTTCTACATTTTATTTCCTTCGCATGCATTTCATGACTAGAAGCTTTTATAGGATCATGCATCTATGACACAATTTAACTTAATTCATATGCTATTTTTCTTTAATTCAGCAGTTCTTCTTTTGAAAGTCTAGTAAGTGTTTATTATCACAACAATTAGATCTGGCAGAAACGTTAGTTCAATTTGTAGAATTCTTAAGTTCCCTCAGATTCAAACCTAGCATTAGAATAATCTCTATCATAAATGACAGGAAGCACAAAAAATTTGCAAGGAAGCCAAAGAAACTCACAATAGCGTAGAGCAATCGCATAAATAGCTAAGTTTAGGGGAACTAAGCCTAACCTTCATTGAGGACAATGGAGATTTTAAGTTTGGCGGTGAGGGCAGCCCATTAAAATAAAAAACATCAATCTACTCTTGCAAAAATAAAAAGGTCGTTACTAGCAGATGAGCCCAAAAATACCTTAAGTATTTCGCTGTCTACATTAGCGCAAGCTTGAAATTCTTTTGGTTAGTGAAATTGTTTGATGCTCAAGCGATTTACGTAAGAATTATGGAATTTAGTAGATATGGGTGCAACTTGTGAGGAATACGAAAAGCATAACTAAAATCCTCAAAAGACATAAGGACCGGAACAGATACCTTCTAAGAGTAAGTTGGTCAAACTTTGAACTAGAAGCGATTGCGACACAATAGGTTGAGCATTACGGAGTACTTGCGATGAGGGCAATTTTTCAGTCATGATAAAGAAGATTTTAATGCTTAAACTGAATCTTTTGGAAAGTTTGAAAACTGCAAGGAGAAAGAAGTTCTTGCTAGAAATAAGACGTGTGCTAAGAATCACGGAAGTAGATGGGAAAAAGGTAGAAATGTTGAATTAACTAAAATAAGCATCTTAAGCGAATAAGCATTACTTGAGGACAAGCAATTATGTAAGTTTGGGGGTGTGATAACTTTCAAAGAGAGCATATTTTAGGCTGCTTTAGTTTGCAATATTTTAGAATTTAAGTAGAGAATATAGGCGTTCATAGAAGAAATGAGAAGAAATAACTTAGAAAATCAACATGCATTCACAAAGTAGCATCAGAAGCATAATTCCACGTTTTAGCATAAGAGAAATTATGCCTAATTAATGCTTTTAGTAGGATTTCGCGCAGCATCGCAAGAAGCACAACAATGCGAACAATGACCAGATCACACAGAAGACGCAAAACGCAAAAAGGAAACACATTCGAACAAGGTTACTGCTACAAGGAAAGAATAAAAAAATCAATCATGTAATCAAGGCGGCAGCAATCAAATATATATAGACAAAGATCATGGAATTCTACATTTAAACTTCTATATTGTGTTTATTGCTATGACTGTGTTATAGGAATGCATGTTAGCTACTTATGACTAAATTGTGTTAAGAGTATAGGTCATAGAATGTTACACTACTGAATATTTATTTATATATATATATATGCGTCGATTAGCTACCCACACATGTGTCTTGCGAAGAATCGGAAGAGAAATCGCATGTTGACCCAATATGCTACTTTAGGTTGCATGAACAGCTATTCGGCATTTAGGGTGTTAGGAATAATCTCACTACTGCTTACGTTGCCCTGAGCTCATATGGAGTTCGCAGCGGAAGCTGGTTTGCCCATAAATCAATAGTTACGAAAGTAATAATTGTTAGGGAAGTAAGACATTCTTTGGCTAGTCCGCGCTCTAACCATTTTCTAGGGTTAATTAATTAGCATTACTCATAGCATGCATCAGTATTTTATTTCTATATTTCAATTATTTTATTAAAACAAAACCACCCAACTCAAACAACATATGCTTCTTTATTTTCCGCATGACTCTGACTTAAGTGGTATTAGCTATAGACATCAATCTCTATGGGATCGATAAATTTACATACTTATTACTTGTTGCAATTCCCGACCGCGTATACTTGGGCGTAAGTGATTATGAGTGTACTTATCATAAGTCAACTTAGAATTAATTATTGTTCAATATATTAGCAGTTGAATCGCAAACACCATTCATTGCTCATATACATTGAATTTTTTAAAGATTAGAATGATAGTTGAGTGATTTCTTAGGTGTTTCTGAATATATTAACCTAATTTTATGAACTAAAATTTGTTAAGATTGCCTAGTTGATTGATCATTCTTGGTTATGATATGTTATTATTGCTGAAATTTGGGTTAACTAAGCTGAATTATGGTGGATTTTTTGCTAAAAATAGAATACAACTTATTTAAGTCTTTCCTTTTATAAAAATAGTTATCATAACAAATTTTCCACAAAGTAAACACTAAGTTCCAATAATTTTTTTTTTTTGTATCTTTCTTTTGGTTAGATTTACTGCTACACTCTTTGGTGGGCCTTGTATTCTTTTCAGATTTGACTATGAAATTCCATGTTGTCATGCCCTTGCTGCTATTCATGCATTAGATTTAAATCCTTATGCTTTCTTGTCTGAATTTTATTATTTTAATAAATTGGTAGGAACTTATAGAGGTTTAGTTCGTCATGTTGGGAATCATCCTAGTTGGAGCTCTATATTGAAACGTCAAGCTAGAAGGCCTCGAAACAAAGGATACCGTCTATAGGTGAAGCAAAGTGTTACATAAGATGTAGTCGTAGTCATCGAGTTGGTCATAATTGTAGAACTTGTAAATTTTCTCCCGCTTTACAATGATGTGCTTATTTACACTTTGTCTCTGTTGTATTGAAACATAATGATTGTTCCTACATGATATTAAATGATATAATGTACTGTCTGTTTCAACATATACGTCTGCTATGTATGAAATACTTTCAATTTTTTCTTCTATCAGTTGTTAAGCTGCGTCTTCTATCATTTGATTTTCAATCTTCCTCTTTCTCAGTGATTAATTCTATTTGTCCCTAGAGATGAAATCTATCCATCCCTTGTGATGGAATCTATGAGTATGATGGAATCTGTCAGTCCTTAATGATTGAATATATCAATTTTCTATTGATTGAATCAACTTCTCATTCAAAGTTTTAACTACTTTTTGCAATGGCCTATATGTTTAAACAGGATGTGTTATCGAGAAAATCATGTATGTATAAGGATTTCCAAACATAATGGGTAATTGAGAAAGAGTTTTCAAAATGCCTTTTTCTCAATGATTGATTCTATTAGTCCCTAGTGATGGAATCTATAGTTGCTTGTGATTGAATCTATCAATCTACTAATACAAAACGGAAAATAAATGTGAAATTCGTTGATTAACTCTATTTTTTTTATCTCTCTAGAAGATATCACTCGGAGTCAGGAGATCGTCAATAATAAATCAGAACAATCGTAAAAAAGAATAAGAAAATTTTCAACTTACATAAAATGCATAAACTTACATTTAGTGATAGAAGTCAATTTTCTAGGTGATAGAAATCAGTTTTATTAGTGATAGAGGTCAATCAATTTTTGAAGTGATAGAAGTCAATCATTTGTTTTATATATAAGTGATGTCAGTCAATTCTGATAGTGATAGAAGTAACAAAGACAGAATCATATAAAAAAAAGAATTCTCTCTGTAATTTCATTTTCAAATTGAAGGTTCCAATTTCTTTTTCATTCCAATTTGGATTCTGCGACATAATTTTCAAATTCAAGGTTCGTTCTTTTTTTTATTTAATTTTTCCAAATCTATTCAATGTTCGTTACTTATTTTAGAATTGAAATTTGATTGTGTTTCATTTGTGTAATGTTCTGTTTCGAAACAGGAAGAAGAAGGAAGAGTTTAAAAACATGCAGTGTAGGTTTAGGTTTTATCAGTTAAACTGATAGAAGTCAATCGAAATGACTTTTATCACTTAAAAAATTGTTGAAGAAGTGTAAAACATGCAGGGTAGATTTAGGTTCTGATAGAAGTAAATCTGATTGACTTTTATCACTTAAAAAACTAGTTGAATTCTCTCACTCCAACCAATTCAAGAGACAATCATATCATGAGGTAGAAACACTATAAGTTCCTAACCTTCTATCATTTAAGAATCTGATAAGTGTCAATCAGCTCAATTGATGTTAATCAATTGTTAAACTGATTGACTTCTATCATTTAAACACTAACTGACTTTTATCACTGGTTGACTTCAGTACAAGTTCATCAAATCTTATTGAGTTCTGTCACTAGTTCATAACATATCACTCTAAGTTCATAAAAGTTCACTAAATATGATTGATTTCAATCAGTTCAATGGATAGACTTTTATCAGTTCAACTAATAGACTTTAATCGATTTTGAGTGATTGAACAACGACGCAAATTGGATCTAAAAGTTTGGTCATTTTAGTTATTTTACCAGACCCGTTTGGTTTTTTTGTCCCAAGATTATAGGTACATAAATGATGATAACATTATTCATTAATATAAAATCTTTTTAGGGAAAAAAGGGCAATTGTACTCAATATACCACACTTGAAAAATATCTGCAAAAATAGGTCACCAACTTTTAATTTGCATTTTAAATTTTATTTTATAAAATCCAAAATTAACATTTTTTATAAATATTATTTTTCCCTCTTATTCATTTATTGCTTTCATTTCAAATTCTAAATGTCTAATTCATACTTTCCATAATTAGGAATACATACCATCTAAAATTACAAATCAATTTTATTAATTTCTAATTGATTTGTGCATTTCTCTCACCTCTTTATTCCTATTCCATAATCGTGTGAGTGACTTTAATTCTACTTTTTTCCAAGCTCCAGTCCCAATTCATTTTAATCTCATAATCCTCCATACATTTCGGCAACCACTGTTTATTCTGACCAGACGGTGGTTGCCATCCATCACAATCAATCAATCCTTCGACCAGACAGTAGCTGTCATTCATCACAATCATTCAAAGCTTCTTGTCCGTTTTTTTTTTCAAGAAATCCCTCCGTTTTATTAACATTTTTCTGTTCATTCTCACGTAATTCTGATTCGATATGCCTTAGACGATACAATATGGTATGTCTTTATTCCCTTTCATATTTTGCAATACACTAAAACCTAACACCATTTCTGTGCATTATAATCATATCCAATCCATCTTCCATACTCATATTTTTTACAGTATTATTTACGCCCTCAGATTCCATAATGTAGTTTGCCATGCAGATTTTACACACATATATAAGACTGTATAATGTACACAATACATTATACATTCAAATAGTTTTCATGCTACATACTGTATAACTTATTGGTTGGCGATATTCGGTGTGGTACAAATAAACTACTAATTAATTCTAAGTGTGAAACTAGGTTCTATGCTTCGAATCGCACTAATACGCAAGTTTACGCTGTCGAGAATGCAACAAGTGATAAGAATTTATATTTATCGTTCTC
Organism: Sicyos edulis; assembly: GCA_036507275.1. Lineage (NCBI taxonomy): Eukaryota > Viridiplantae > Streptophyta > Magnoliopsida > Cucurbitales > Cucurbitaceae > Sicyos > Sicyos edulis. The sequence goes on from CM071851.1 coordinate 15,948,212, forward strand.
CACAGGGATTGAGGTTAGGACTACTACTTCTATCTTTGAGAGTTAAGCAATTAAATTAAGGAATGATTTGAAGTTGGTTTTGTGATTTATGCTAAGAATAAGTAAATATGAGTATTAATGCAAACTAGAATTAAACGTGAATGCAATGAGTAGTGTTGAGAAAACATTTGCAAAAGATATTAACAATGCGGAACTAGTTATCAAGTTTCTTGCTTCCCTAATCTAAAAAGTAACTTTCACACTTAATGATTTATGGCAGATACAAGCTTCCACTGCAAGCTCCATACTAAATCAGGGCGACAGAAGCGTTAGTAAGGTTATCCCTAACACTTTGAATGGTGAAAAGGCTTTCACCCAATCCTAACATACTGGATCATCTTGCAGTTCCATCTTCCAAACTCACTACTAGTTACAAACGTGTGTAGCTAATCAATGCATGTGTATTAGGTAAAACAAAGTAGTGTAAAACATGATAACCTACATTTCTAACATGCTTCTACAATTAAATTCTCATCAACAACTCCTATAATGTAGCATAACAATAAACACAAGTAGACAGCTAAAATCAGCTAGTTTTATTACTATTATTAAATGTTCACAGCTATAGACTACTCCTATGAAAAACAGTAAAAAGTTGGAATTGGTGCGGTTGTGAAGTGTGCAGTCCCCTTGTCATTGGCTTCCACAAACACCACCGGCTGCTTCTCCTTAAGATTGAATTTTGGCCAACCGACCAGATCACTGAACCTCGGCTTCCCTCTTGCTATTTATAAAGATGAATTACTTGGTGAACAAGCTTAGGTAAGCTGTAAAATCTTTATTAATGTAGGATCTCTTGATTTTCTTCGGTATTTATTTGATTGAATCCAACTTAATTGCTTGATTGATTCTTCATTTGTTTCCTTGTTGGCGTGACTATTCGAACGTGTTTGCATTCTGGTTTAGTGCTTCCTTGCGTTGCTTGTTACCGTTCGTGCTGATTTGTCCTTACCGTACTTAAGCTTCACATTTCCTACATTTCGCATTGATTTAGCACAATTTATGTAACATTTATTCTAAAACCACGAAACTGTGTTTCTTATGCTAATTTATGGATGCATACAACCTCTAGTATTTTTTACTCGCAATTTACATGTTATAGCCCAAATATTTTCCTTGAACCTTAGAATAATGCAGAATAGAATAGTCTAAAATGTGCTCTATTTGAGAGTTATCACTTATATAGTGCCTTTAATATTTATTCTTCATTCTATTCATATCAAAACCTAAATAATTGTGCCTTGGGTTGTTCGGAAAGTAGTGAACCAACATAATTGTTCCCTTGATGTTGTCATGAATAAACAAAAGGAAGCTACTGCATCTCTCGTTTAGGACCTTATTGTTAATAAAACCACTTTCATGGGTAGAGAGTTTGAGAAAGCACACACCATAGTGACATATGTACGTACACATCATGGACTGAACATCATCTACCACAAAGCCTATAGTGAAAAATAATCAATTATGAATGAAATGTATGGGGACCCAGACAAGTCCTATGCACTGCTATCGTCTTACACCAAAGTGTTCATTAAAAAAAAACCCTGTAAGACCACTTACATTTGAGTTATATTGTATTGTTTCTACTAGATGTACAGAATACACAGTACATTATGTATTATCCTACACTATCATACAATCAATTCTACTAATCTAATCATATATACATTTTATTATTTTTACAGGTTCTAAGGGTTCAAGACAATTTTCTGATGAAAGGTTGTAACGACCTAGTTTTCCATTTCGGTTTCCTAGGTATGCTCAGTTGTTTATTCGGTTGTTTGGTTGGGCCGTTAGGGCACTTTGAGCCTTTAGGGGCATTTTGGTAATTTTTCCTTCAAAGTCGGTGTTGTAATTAATCATGGTTCTAGGGTTGTTTATATCATTTGCTAAGTTCGAGTTATTCTTTCGGTTTCAGGTTTCCAGGGCTAGAGTTGCTTTTTGGGAAGCTTGAAGGTTCTTTTTGGGTTAAAAAAGAAAAAAAGGAAAATTGGATTCAAAAGTTGCCTTCGCCAGGACTCGAAGGTTGGTTGGTTTTGGACGCGTGGCATTTGAAGGATTAACAAACGAAAGGAAAAGGGAAAATACGTTGGTTTTGAAGATTCCTTCTTCTCCCAAGCCCTAAATCGTATTCTTCTTTTCTCTTCTCCCTTGTTTGCCGATTCCTCTCCCTTTTCCCCCTTTTGTTCTTGCCAATTTCCCTTCTCCCAACTCCATTGCCAAAAAACACCAAGCAACACCATAGCTGATCTTCTCCTCTTCTTCTCCTTCTTCTTGCCATGGACAAACCCTAGCCGAGGGGTCTTGATTGCCGCAAAACACCCCCTAGTTGAGAAACTTTTCTTCTCCTTCTTCCATTGTCGATCCATCTTGCCTTTTTCTTACTGCATCTCCGTTGTAGCACAACACCATCTCTTTGTAAGTCCTAGCCAAGATCAACAGCTTCTTGCGTTGCCAAGCCCTACAGCTGCAAGCCCCTTGGCTAACAACCCTTTGGACGCAAACCCTAGCCGAGGTAACACCCATAACCGCAAGCTTCACATGCATCCCTTGATCATTGAGAAGACCAGCCCCTTGCTGTACACCGTAGCAACCGAGAGCCGCCTTGTGTTCGAGAGCCTTGTGCCTTCTTTAGTTGGGTAACCTTCTCGAGCCTTGTTTATGTTTAGTCGATCCAGCTTTCGAGCTGTTTAGTTAGTATTATTTATTTAAGCTTGTTTATATTATTGCTTAGGTTCGTGTTGGTTCTGCAACTTAAGGAGCATAGCTTGTTTGTTTGTTCTGCTTGTCTTCCAGGTAAGGATTTCTTACTAGGGTTGTGAGGGCCCTGCGATACTTCATTGATTGTATTCCTGTTTGCATGTATACTTGGATGCTCGATGAGATGTTGTTTCGTACTGTACCCTGGTTGAGGATTCTTACTGAGTGCTTTTGTACTCACCCTTATTGTCTGTGGTTTTCCACCAGGTAACTTAGAACAGCACCGGGACGGCTAGTAGAGGAGCCGATTGATCATGGGAGCTACCAGCGTCACTCTGTCTATGTTTTATGTTTTATTTGATTCAACATGTAGTTGGACACGGAGTCCATAGGGGGATTTGCATTATGTTGTTAAACGGTTTATGGATGTTTAAATAAAATTATTGGCCAGGATCTTTGTTAACTGTTTTAGCAAGTTTATGTTGGATGTTTATTACATTCATGCATGTTGAGTAAGAACCAGGTTTAGGACTATTTTTAGATTCGGGTTCTTATATAGGCGATTTGAAAACAACTTCATTGTTGTTGCTGCTTCAATTGAAAGGTGGAAATCTTGTCGACCTTGTATATGCATTAATAGTACATTCATTAAAAGAAAGTACAGAGGTGCATTGCTTACGGCAACAGCTAGTGATGCAAACAACCAAATTTTCCCATTAGCAGTAGCTGCAGTTGATTATGAAAACAACGCATCCTGGAAATGGTTTGTACGACTCATGAAAAAATTGTTTGGTAATAGGAAAGATAACGTTGTCATATCTTAAGTTCAAGGTATCATTCCTAACTCCTTATATATTTGAAGCTTATAACAAGTACATCATATTGACAATCTTTAATACCAAGTTCTGTACGGCATCCAACAATATCATGTTAACCTTCAAGAGAGAAGTTGTAGCTGTAGAGAGTACGACTTAATAGAAATACCGTGTGCTCAGGCTCGTGTCATCTTACAAAATAAACAATTTCCTTCGACAGAGTATGTTTCAAAATACTATCATGCAGAAACATTAAGGAATACATATCCAAGATCGTTAACCTGTTAAGACCTAAGAACATTGGGATGTACCATAGCACATTTGAGATAAAAAGCTTCTTCCTCCTAAAACTAAACAACTTCTAGGTAGACCAAAGAAGCAACGTATGAAATCATCTTTGGAGGTAAACAAATGCCTCAAATGTTGTCGATGTGGACAACTAGGACACAGTAGGAAAATCTGTAGGAACCCATTCGCCCAATGATCGATTTCTCATTATATTATTTTTGTTATGCGGAACACTTTTTCAGTATTCATTTTATTATCCAGTTGCTCCCTTATCCATATCAATAAACTTGAACTACGTGTTCAGAACATTATAAATATGGTAATTTTATTAACTTATACTAAAAATAGCATAATATTAAACAATGAAAAAAGTGCCATATATCATAATTAAGAAACAATATCGTAGTGTTATAAAAAATTCTTCTCTACAACCCGTTCCATTTGGGTTGCTCGTCGCATTCCCAATTAACCATCAGTGGAAGATTATACCCTTTACGACATGCAAACATATTTGATTCATGCGATATTAGAGGGATGCATTCATATGCCCAATCGTACTAGATTTAGCGTATTGGATGGCACTTTTTACAAACATAATTGTTGTCACAAATGCTATGCGACCCCAATGATATTTGTTAAATTGTTCCTCATCCTCTAAAAGAAGCAAACTCTCATTGTCTACGTTCTGTTTTAAGTGCTTCGCGTCAATGAAACACTCGAAGGAATACAGCTGCACGAACCAGACCATATGATTTTCATGTATATTACTTTCGTTCTTAAAGAGGCCTGTGATATCAGTCAGTGTAATTGTATTCTTGTTCAGAAAATATTTCTTCATGAACCTCCCCTTCAATTTGCTAACGTCCACCACTACTTCTTCCCCACATTTTAATCATGTTATTTCCCCAAACTCAACTATACTGAACTTTACAACTCTACCCGCCAAATTGAACCACAGTTCATCTTTTTTAGATGACTTGCACAATCTCCTAATAAGTGAGTTCAATAGTTGAGATTGGAACCTCTTAATATCTAGGTCTAAAAACCTTCTAAAGATTACCTCCTTAAACTTTTCTCTTTGTTCCACACTCATTTTATAATTGATTTTCTTAATTGTGTCATAAGCTGCAAAAATATTTACTTTTTGTTGCACATTCTACTCTGAACGTGGCATTAGTAATGGTGTTGTATGTTAGTAGAAAATTCAAATTATGAATCAATAAAAAATATAGTATTGTAGTATATCTAATGCACTTGACAGTATATGCCTATCTATTTTACCCTTTCTATTTACTCGCTTGCCTCTGGTCTTCTTTGAAAGGGTTTCCATTACACTCGTGCACCTCTTCTTTTGCAAATAGATTCAACATCAATTTCATTTCATGTTCTCTTTTTCTAAATTGATTAAAATAGTACAATTCATATTCTAAAAATGTACTATTACAAGAAATCATACAATATATGTCATACCATATATAATATTTACCTCCATTGTTGATTCTTCCCAATCTGATTCATCAATAATCAATTGTTATTTTTTACTCTTACTACATAAATGTTGTTAGTGATTGTGCCTCAAAAGGCCTAGTGGTTTGTATTTAAAGAACAAGAATTTAATGTTAGACATTTAATGTTATATTTAAGTTATAAATAAAGGTTATTATTTTCATTAATTGTGCATTTAATATACAAACGTCATTCAACTTTATCACATTAATTGGATTAATGGCGATATTCCCATGGTTATTTACATGTACCCATGGACAAGTATGTGAGACATACAAGTGGATCTAGTTCCAAGTTAATAACCTAAAACGTTTATAATATATGGACTAAGGTTTGGCACCTAAGTCCTAGTGACACTGTTGGTATGACCTGCTTTGCAAAGGTTGCAAACAACCTGATCTTGGTTATTCATGTGGAGACATGTGCCTATGCAAAGAGGAGTTATGGGTCTAGAAGTTTTACGACCGATCTAGTAATTTAGTTCTAGAACCATATCAACTACTTCGTTAAGGATGATCGTACGTCGATGTGATCTTAATCCTGAACGGGTTGTGAACTCCTGCTTTATGAAAGCGTCATTTGATGTGCATAGATAAGACCAGCCAAATAGTGTTGGTTCAATAAGCCTCCCATGTCGAGGATTGTCGTAGTTAGTGGCTAGGAACGCAACGTCAAAAGAAGGAATTCACGCCTTCCTGAAATTTAAGGAAGATGTAGAGTTGTTCCCTTTAATTCCAAGGCTAGTATAATGGGATCCCGCCTCTCATTGGCCCGAGAGGACATTGATTTATAGTTGGACTATAAACACTTGTTCATTAGAGGAATCAGTGACGCTTAAGGAGAAAGATGTAATCACATGGGTAGAACGGATTTCTTATCCCAGCTATGAATTATGAACAAGCTTGTAAAGGATCATATGACAGCTGAGATCTCTTCCCTCCTTCATAGTCAAACTATACTGATAAAGTTTCTAGCTCTCTTCTGTAAAGGCAAGTCATAGCCTATAAGAGCGGAGGAGATCGTTCGAGATTGTCCACGGAGAATAGTCGATCCTACTCAACATAATGTGTAAAGACCCGACCCAAAAAGGGCACTAAATAGGCCTTTACCCCAATGCATGTATTAAAAGGAAAAGACATGATGAAAATAAAGTTTTCGGATTCCCATTAAATAAAAACATTCAAGATTCATTCAGAACAATAAAGTCTACCGAAACCTGTTCCTGTCTCCAAGCACCTGTTTCACAGACAAATACATTTCCAACAGTTTTACTCGATCAGAGATTTTATTAAAAACATTTAAAACATCCTCAAATTCAACAAAAATTTGGAATCCACAAATAATTGAGAAAAGTATCCTAGGGCTCGTGTGCGCTACATGCATTCGGGGAGAAATAACGAAAAGAGTCATAACATAAGAAAAGTCGGAGACGGCGATGCAAGTTCCCATGATCACGGCTCCTCCTTCACCATCCCGCTCGCGCCATGGTTACCGAAAGATAAGTAAGGGTGAGTAACGAATTACTCAAGAAGAATCCCCAACCAGGGGTACAATACGATGCACATGGTCATCTAGATGAGTGTATGCAAGCTATGAATATAAACACAGAATTGAGCACATAGCTTAAGTCCACACTTGGACCTCGGATGCCAACTCGTGGTCTTAGTCCGGAATAATCCACACCACACAATACGCCCTATACGAGAACCAAGTCTCGGCCTCGGCACTCTCTCATCGTCGATACGAAAGGTGCACTAGCTCAAGATCCCGAGGAGCTCTCCGGTCGGTATTTGTAATGAGCGTAAGCATGCACGTGCGTGCTACTGCAGAACTATGGAAGTGCGGGTCTAGTGGCAAGTCGCCCATGTCCGATCACCACGCCTAACTAAATCTACGGATCGGTGTCACCGACATAGGGGTGTGAGACACGGACACGTGAACTATGTCGGCTGAACCACCGCTTTGAGGCTAAGGAACCTGGTCGTGGTAGGCTTACACCAGAAGCGGTCCTTGCCCTAACAGTGGCAATCAAGGGCTACGGCCGAACACGCCGAGGACGTGCCGACCGTCGAGGACGAGGCAATGCCAAGTCATCATCCCGACCGTTGGGGCATTTAACGATCGCCACCCTCACCCAAGATTGCGGGGCCCACCGGTCGGGTTAGCTAAACCCTAACGGGTCGAGGACGGAGGATCGTCTCGACGTCCCCGCCATGGATGCAAGATACTTTATGCATCGAGGCCGGATGATGCTACCTACCTACACTTTAACCTATCATATCAATAACATACAATCCAATACAATCCAAAACGTGCTCATGCAGATACAACGAACCTAGCATGGTACTACGAGCAAGAACAGATATGAGCATGCTAGAACGGAACAACCTAGCATGGGCTAACATGAGAGAACAACATACGAAGTCATGCTAGTCGAGAATTGTAAGCGAGCACCTAAACTATACATCTTTGATAATCACAAACAAACATACAAACAACAATCACAAAGAACATCGCAGGTCCACACAACTCCGGTAAGAGATCCTTACCGGGCCGGGAGGCAACTACACACAAAAATCCTAAGCTGCGATCGATCCGAGCTAGCTAACGAGAACCTAACAAACACAATAATAATCACAATCCATAGGCCTAAACATAATAAAATAAACAAGGCTTGGCTTGGGAGCAACTCACGCTTGGCCTTACCGACACGCGGACGGGCGGACAAAGATGGCGAGGCTGCTCGCCGGGCGCTGATGGGCGCCCGGCGGGCTGGCAGGGTCGGCGGCGCTGGCGCTGACAGCGCGAGATGGGCGCAGAAGCTGGCGCACGCGCGCGACGACAGCGCAGATGGGGCGGCAGAGCTGGGCGCACGCGCGCGACAAGCTGAAGCGGACGGACACGCGCTGGCGCGCTGCGGCGCGACGCGCGCGCGCGCGGCGTCTGAGCCGCGCGACGCTTCGCTGCGCGGGGGCTCGGCAGGCGCATCTCTTTGGCGAGATCCGGGCTGCGGCGATCTGGCCGCGAGCGGTGGCGCTTGAAGGCTGCATTGGCCGCGACAGGGGCTATCTCGAGCGTCTCGGCTCGGCCGCTTGAGCGACAGTCGCTCGATGGCACTGCAGAGGGCGATGGAGCTGGCGACTCGGCGATCTGGGCTTCTTCTTTGGGCGTCTGGGCGGCACTGGGCTTCTTCTTTGGCAGATCTGGGCATCTTTGGGCGACTGCTACAAACACACACACACACAAGCTCTTCTCCTTACCTTCGGCCAACAAGAACACCCAATCGAGAAGATGAAGAGGATGAAGACTTACCGGAATGATGATGAACGATCCAAGGGAGCTGCAAGGATGAAGAATCGGCAAGGAGAGCTTGGGAGAAAGCTTGGGCGGCCACAACTCTTTTGGAGAAGAAAACACAACAAACCTAATTTCTATTTCATTTAACCAAATGCACCAAACACCAAAGATCCAAGGTTAACTAAGATGTGATGATGAGAAAGAGCAACAAGAGCACCTAATGGCTCAATTGGCACACATCTCTACAAGCTTTTCAGAGACCAGGTTCAAACCCCATTTGCAAAGACAAATACCTTTATTTTTACTTTTGCATCAAACCTTGCTCAAACCAAACCACAAACCCCTCCAAAACCTACATAAAACCATCCAATAATTTTAGTAATGGAAAGGACACAAAGCGACCACTGACGGCCCGACCAAATTACCAAATTACCCCTAGGGCATACCGGAAGACCGGGAAGAAAACACGGGCCGTTACAATATTCCCTCTTTTTATGACTTTCGTCCTCGAAAGTCCTTAAGATCAAAAGCAAAGACAGATATCGCAATCTCATCCGTCTTCCCGCTCACAAGCGGCCTCCTCTGAACTCTAACTCCTCCACCGAACTTTTACCAAACGGATCTCACGATTATCCAACGTCTTCGTCTCAAAGACCAGAATACTCACAGGCTTCCCCTTGAAGCTCAAACCTCAATCAGCTGCAAAGGCTCAAAGTCCACAATGAGCAATGGGTCCGACACATACTGCCTCACACCGATACATGAGAACACGCACACACGGTGACAATGAGAAAAAGCTAACCAATATGCAACTCTGCCAATCCTCTCGAGAATCTCAAATGGTCCAACAACGGGAGACTCCACTTCTCCCGCTTACCAAACCTCAACACAACTCACAGCGGCACAACCTTAAAAGCACGCCTTTGTCCAACCTCAAACTCTAAAACTCGACGCCGAACATCGGCGAAACTTTCATGCTCGCTCTCTGAAGCTAACCACAAACGAGCTCAACCTCTCCCGCACAACACCTCTGGTCAACTGCAGCAACACAGGACCCAAAACAACACTGACGGCCACCAACCTTTTCTCACAGCACTAGAGACCTGCAACACTTACCATACAATGCCTCAATGGAACCACAAGAATCGACCGGCCGAGCGCAACCCAAGGCAACCTCCTAAAACCACACCTGGTCTCATTTGCCTAATCACGGAAACACCAACTCGCAACAAGCTCCGAAGGATCTCGGCTCACTCCTCCCAAAAGACCATCGGACAAAAGGGTGAAAACACTCTGAAAGCGCACTCGGCTCATAAGCTTCTAAGAACACTCTCTGAACCACGGTTCGCCCACGCACCGCCTAGAACAAACCTTTGTTGCCACACCCTAATGGCAACATCTCAAACTCAAACCGACATGCCTCTACTCCATAGAAATGGCATCTCGCACACCAACAGAGGTGCGAGCTCTAGCTCATCAAGTCAATACTCCAAAAATCCGAACTCACACAACAACCTCAACTAGCCGACGGCTCCCACACGGAAACTTACAATCCAACAACTTGAGTGCTACGAACTAGGAAGCTCAAACAACTACAATCGCATAGCTATGCCAATCCACTCATCTCTAGCTCGACTCAAATCACTAGTGGGCAAGACAACTTGCAATCAACCAGGCCCAGAGGGCTCCAACCACTAAACTTACCTCCATGCAAACAACGGAACAAAGCTCGCCTCAAATATGAAACACATCTCACAAGTCCAAACGATAACACATCTGAGCTTAACCCTCAAGCTTAGGCTTAATGCACCTTCCCACCGAAACTTCATAACGGAACTCCACTACCGGTCAACACCAACTACCAAGAACAAGAATACCAACAATGGTGGCAGAGTGCAAGCTACACTAGCCAGCAAGGATCCTCAAAAGTCCGGACCTAATCCATGCCACAAAGGTGCAACCTCATCCATAATGAAACAAAGGGGCCTTCAACTACAAAGGTGCAAATGACTTCCAAGCCAACACTCAAAACCTTAACCAACTAGGCCAAACACTCATAGGAGGCAGAACAACCCTTACGCAACTTCCGAGAACACCACTCACGAGTCCGCTTAACTAGACAAACAAGCTGCTTCCAAGCGACCAACAAACTTTTCCTCCTACTAGCACCACTACCACCAATTCCAAGACCAAGGAATAACCTAACAACTCCCAAGGAGAAAGCAGTCCTTACAAGCGGACATCGAAGGACAGAGAGCTTCATAACCGCTCATTGTCTTGCTCACTAGGCACAACATCCAACTCTCCCAGAGGCAACAACAAGGGGTCCACCACAGGGTGGACCGCCAACCACGAGCAAGAGAAGACTCACCCCAAACAACAAATAAGGGCACTCTCAAACTGCGGGAGCAGGAGAGACATCCTACTGGGGCAAACCACTTACCCACGAACAAGGCTAACTCCTTGGCAACTCGAAAACCACACCTTGGCCAACATCAAGCACCAACTTGCCACCACACCGGAACCAAATCCGGACTCTACTCCAAACAAACTCTGGCTTGTTAGCCTACCAAAACTGCCAGCAACTCACCCGAGGCTACAAACTACCCGACTCTGGCTTGCCAACTAAACTCACTACTGGTCGAGTGAGCTCTGGTGAGGCTCTCCACAACTAGGGTTCTTCGGCAACCCTCGACACACACTAATCGCCTAACGGTCTAACAACCAACTACGAACAAACAACTCTTTTCCCAAAGATCACAACCACACGCTCGCTGCTCCAAACCTCGAAACCAAAAAGACCGAAATGCTTGAGAATGTGTCATCCTCCTACTCAAAGCATCGGCCACAATGTAGCTTCCACCTAGGGTAAGGATTCGAGCAACACCCTTAGTAACTACGGTCGGGAACTACGCGGCTTCACTACATCCACCATTCGTTCAAAGCACCATCCGAACACCAACCATGAACACAAGAGGTTCCACCAACCAAGCTTAGGGTCAACTTAACAAACTTGCCTAGGCAACAACCCAACTACGAGCACGGTATCCTTACAACCTCAACTAAAGCCTTACAACATCCACCTGGAGTCCAACTTCTCCAGGAACTGAGCACCAGTTCTCCAATGCAATCCCTACATGGTTACGGAACTCTCGCCACGAGAACGAACTACACGAACACACTTGTGTGCACAACTCTCAACCTTCCTTCAGAGATCCAAGACTAATGTGTGCTTTCCAAAAGGCAACACTAACTTCTCGCGAGGATACAATCAACCAAAGGAACACCAAAAGTTCCATCTCCACACGATACTCGAAGCAGTGGCAACCTTGCTCTGCTAAAACATAACGATGCCAAACCGAACTTACTTTATACCAAGACTCTACCAAGTGCGCTTACACATAAGGCGTCCTACTCATCTCATAGGCATCCAACTCATCTCATAAGCATCCAACTCATCTCGAGAGCATCCAACTCATCTCACGGGCATCCAACTCATGGTTCCCCTCTTTGGACCGAACTCGCATCTACAATGCTCACTCAACTCAGGTTTAGGCACCCGAAGGTAGTGGACCGCACTACCAACCACAAAGATCTCTTGGCCTTAGCACTAGCGTGAGACTCACACGCACTAACACTTACCAGCCGCCAACCTGCTGACTTACTCGACCCCCAGTAACACTGGGAAGAGGCTCCAGCTCCTCTCGAACATCCTTTCACTTGTGGTCCTTCAACTACCACTGAACTAGCCCTCTTGCACGACCTAAACAAGTGCATTTTCCATAAATGGATCCAATGGCTAAAGAAGTGTCTTTGAACTCGGACGGCATAGAACCATCTGCTATGCCAAGCCAAACTCAAGCCTGAACCAGACTTAGTGCCAAAGTGGCACACCAACCAACGCACCTCAAGTGCTACTACTACCAAATCCACACCTGAGGAAGCTGGGCTGTTAAACAACAGCAGGCTCGCAAGGGGGCAAAGATGACCCTTCATCTGCCTCAAGCCACTAACACGGCAACTTGCCAAACAATCGGGCGATGGTGGAGACTCGCTGCTAGACCACCTCTCACAAGGGATTTCCACTACCATCGATGAACCAAAGCAAAGACAGGCGGCACACCTCGGCCTTTGAGCAATGGGGCATCCCACACACGGATGCTAAACTCAACACAGCCAACTACTTTACTACTAGCGGAGGGACTTACTAAAACATCGAGCTCTCTACAGAATCCATTTGCCAACACGGGCGTCTCCATCAACGCCAACAAACTCATCTGAATAAACTGCTGATCATGCCCTCCCGAGAACCTCGGGGCTACAAGAGCTGCTTGAGGAAAATTTGAAATAAACTCTACATCGGTTGGGCTAATCGTGCCGGGACTCCTCACTACGCGCTACAAAGCGCTCACGGGTCTCCACTCTCGATAGCTAAAGACACGCCATCAAATCTCTCAAAGCTGGAGCACACTCTGCTCAAGGAGTCTCACTCTGGGTGTTTGCTAGCCTCTCCCCCCTCCTCTAGGCAACTCAAGCTGCCGGGGCCAAATCGGCATGCGGGCCTAACAACCACGGACGCGGCCTCAACATCAACACGATCGTCCAACTCCTCGGTCGGACATGCCAAGCGCCCTGCTCCTGCGGGTGCGATCAACATACTTGGCGATCTCGCACGAAGCACCACCACCCTCTCACTGGGGAAGCGAAGAATCGGGCCACAAATGGCCAGCGGAAGTCTAAGCTCGCCTTCCTGCGGAGCGATGTCCCGGGGCATCCGAATCTATCTGGATACCTCAACAAGTCGCTAAACAAAGCGCCGCGATCATGAAAGTTGGCATGATGGCTCACTAAGCCCAAACCAACAACGAAGAGAACACCGCTCGTCTCCGCTCCACAACACTACACAAGGCATACACTAGATGAAAGGTATTGTAAATTCTTAACCCTTTTCAAAAAAACAAGAACTTAGCGCGCACTGGTGATCCAGTCTTTGGTGATCATGGGAAAGACGACCTACAACAAAAAGGTCAGTCTACAAAGTCTATGACTCTGAGCTCTGATACCAACTGTAAAGACCCGACCCAAAAAGGGCACTAAATAGGCCTTTACCCCAATGCATGTATTAAAAGGAAAAGACATGATGAAAATAAAGTTTTCGGATTCCCATTAAATCAAAACATTCAAGATTCATTGAACAATAAAGTCTACAGAAACTGTTCTGTCTCCAAGCACTGTTTTCTGAGACAAATACATTTCCAACGATTTACTCGATCGAGAGATTTTATTAAAAACATTTAAAACATCCTCAAATTCAACAAAGCTGGAATCCACAAATAATTCAGAAAAGTATCCTAGGGCTCCGTGCCCGGCTACATGCATTCAGGGGAGAAATAACGAAAAGAGTCATAACATAAGAAAAGTCGAGAGGCACAAAGCAAGTTCCCATGATCACAGCTCCTCCTTGACCACCATCATCCGCCTCGCGCCATGGTTACTGAAAGATAAGTAAGGGTGAGTAACGAATTACTCAGTAAGAATCCCCAAGCAGGGGGGTACAATACGATGCACATGGTCATCTAGATGAGTGTATGCAAGCTATGAATATAAACACAGAATAGAGCACATAGCTTAAGTCCACACTTGGACCTCGGATGCCAACTCGGGGTCTTAGTCGGGAATAATCCACCACACAATACGCCCTATACGAGAACCAAGTCTCGGCCTCGGCTGTCTCATCGTCGATACGAAAGGTGCACTAGCTCAAGATCCCGAGGAGCTCTCCGGTCGGCGTTTGTAATGAGCGTAAGCATGCACCGCGTGCTCACTGCGAACTATGGGGGTGCCGGGTCTAGTGGCAATTTGCCCATGTCGATCCACCACGCCTAACTAAATCTCCGGATCGATGTCGACGACATAGGGTGTGAGACACGGACACGTGAACTATGTCGGCTGAACCACCACACTTTGAGGCTAAGGAACCGGTCGTGGTAGGCTTACACCAGAAGCGGTCCTTGCCCTAACAGTGGCAATCAAGGGCTACGGCCGAACACTGGCGAGGACGTGCCGATTGTCGGGGACGAGGCAATGCCAAGTCATCATCCCGACCGTTGGGGCATTTAACGATCTGCCACCCTCACCCAAGATTGCGGGGCCTACCGGTCGGGTTAGCTAAACCCTAACGGGGTCGAGGGACGGAGGATCTGTCTCGACGCCCCCGCCATGGATGCAAGATACTTTATGCATCGGGCCCGGATGATGCTACCTACCTACACTTTAACCTATCATATCAATAACATACAATCCAATACAATCCAAAACGTGCTCAGCGGATACAACGAACCTAGCATGGTACTACGAAGCAAGAACAGATATGAGCATGCTAGAACGGAACAACCTAGCATGGGCTAACATGAGAGAACAACATACGAAGTCATGCTAGTCGAGAATTGAGCAGAGCACCTAAACTATACATGCTGATAATCACAAACAAACATACAAACAACAATCACAAAGAACATCGCGAGGTCCACACAACTCCGTAAGAGATCCTTACGGGCCGGGAGGCAACTACACACAAAAATCCTAAGTCGCGATCGATCCAGAGCTAGCTAACGAGAACCTAACAAACACAATAATAATCACAATCCATAGGCCTAAACATAATAAAATAAACAAGGCTTGGCTTGGGAGCAACTCACGCGCGCGCGGCGTGACACGGCGGACGGCAGCGCAACATGCATGAAATTTCTTCTTGGCTGGGAGCGATGGCGCGATGGGCGAGCAGGGTCGGGCGCTGGCGCCGAGCAGCGCAGATGGGCGGCAGAGCTGGCGCCACGCGCGCGACAGATGCAGCGATGAGGCGCAGAGAGCTGGGCGAGCGCGCGCGACAAGCTGGAAGCGGACGGACACGCGCGGCGGCGCTGCGGCGACGGCGCGCGCGGCGGCCGAGCGTCTGGGCCGCGCGGTCTCTTCTCGCTGAGGAGGCTCGGCAGGCGCATCCGCTGGCGAGATCGAGGCCGCGATAGGCTGTCTCGAGCGTCTCTTTGAGCCGCGGCGGGGGCTGCTGAGCGTCTGGCTCATTTGGCGAGCGGCACAGCGCTCGATGCCTGCAGCAGGGGCGATGGAGCCTGGCGACTCCGGGCGATCTGGGCTTCTTCTTTGGGCGATCTGGGCGGCTGGGCTTCTTCTTTGGCAGATCTGGGCATCTTTGGGCGACTGCTACAAACACACACACACACAAGCTCTTCTCCTTACCTTGGCCAACAAGAACACCCAATCGAGAAGATGAAGAGGATGAAGACTTACCGGAATGATGAGCGATCCAAGGGAGCTGCAAGGATGAAGAATCGGCAAGGAGAGCTTGGGAGAAAGCTTGGGCGGCCACAACTCTTTTGGAGAAGAAAACACAACAAACCTAATTTCTATTTCATTTAACCAAATGCACCAAACACCAAAGATCCAAGGTTAACTAAGATGTGATGCGAGAAAGAGCAACAAGAGCACCTAATGGCTCAATTGGCACACATCTCTACAAGCTTTCAGGAGACCCGGGTTCAAACCCCATTGCAAAGACAAATACCTTTATTTTTACTTTTGCATCAAACCTTGCTCAAACCAAACCACAAACCCCTCCAAAACCTACATAAAACCATCCAATAATTTTAGTAGCTGGAAAGGACACAAACGACGACGACGGCCCGACCAAATTACCAAATTACCCCTAGGGCATACCGGAAGACCGGGAAGAAAACACGGGCCGTTACAATATTCCCTCCTTTTTATGACTTTCGTCCTCGAAAGTCCTTAAGACTCAAGCAAAGACGAGGATACTGCAATCTCATCCCGTCTTCCCGCTCACAAGCGGCCTCCTCTGAACTCTAACTCCTCCATCGAACTTTTACCAAACGGATCTCACGATTATCCAACGTCTTCGTCTCAAAGACGAGAATACTCACGAGCTCCCCTTGAAGCTCAAACCTCAATCAGTGCAAAGGCTCAAAGTCCACAATGAGCAATGGGTCCGACACACATCTTGCCTCACACCGATACATGAGAACACTGCACGGTGACAACAATGTGAGAAAAAGCTAACCAATATGCAACTCTGCCAATCCTCTCGAGAATCTCAAATGGTCCAACAACGGGAGACTCCACTTCTCCCGCTTACCAAACCTCAACACAACTCACAGCGGCACAACCTTAAAAGCACGCACTTGCCCAACCTCAAACTCTAAAACTCGGCGCCGAACATCGGCGAAACTTTCATGCTGCTGCTCGAGCTAACCACAAACGAGCTCAACCTCCCGCACAACACTCTGCGGTCAATCGCAGCAACACGGGACCCAAAACAACACTAACGGCCACCAACCTTTTCTCACGGCACTAGAGACACGCAACACTTACCATACAATGCCTCAATGGAACCACAAGAATCGATCCGAGAAGCGCAACCCAAGGCAACCTCCTAAAACCACACCTGGTCTCCATTGCCTAATCACGGAAACACCAACTCGCAACAAGCTCCGAAGGATCTGGCTCACTCCTCCCAAAAGACCATCGGACAAAAAGGGTGAAAACACTACTGAAAGCGCACTCGGCTCATAAGCTTCTAAGAACACTCTCTGAACCACGGTTCGCCCACGCCTTGCCTAGAACAAACCTTTGTTGCCACACCCTAATGGCAACATCTCCAACTGGCCCGACATGCCTCTACTCCATAGAAATGGCATCGCACACCAACCGAGGTGCGAGCTCTAGCTCATCAAGTCAATACTCCAAAAATCCGAACTCACACAACAACCTCAACTAGTGACGGCTCCCACACGGAAACTTACAATCCAACAACTTGAGTGCTACGAACTAGGAAGCTCAAACAACTACAATCGCATAGCTATGCCAATCCACTCATCTCTAGCTCGACTCAAATCACTAGTGGGCAAGACAACTTGCAATCAACCAGGGCCCAGAGGGCTCCAACCACTAAACTTACCTCCATGCAAACAACGGAACAAAGCTCGCCTCAAATATGAAACACATCTCACAAGTCCAAACGATAACACATCTGAGCTTAACCCTCAAGCTTAGGCTTAATGCACCTTCCCACCGAAACTTCATAACGGAACTCCACTACCGGTCAACACCAACTACCAAGAACAAGAATACCAACAATGGTGGCAGAGTGCAAGCTACACTAGCCGACAAGGATCCTCAAAAGTCCGGACCTAATCCACCACAAAGGTGCAACCTCATCCATAAGCGAAACAAAGGGGCCTTCAACTACAAAGGTGCAATGACTTCCAAGCCAACACTCAAAACCTTAACCAACTAGGCCAAACACTCATAGGAGGCGAGAACAACCCTTCATCTGCAACTTCCGAGAACACCACTCACGAGTCCGCTTAACTAGACAAACAAGCGCTTCCAAGCGACCAACAAACTTTTCCTCCTACTAGCACCACTACCACCAATTCCAAGACCAAGGAATAACCTAACAACTCCCAAGGAGAAGCAGGTCCTTACAAGCGGACATCGGAAGGGAGAGAGCTTCATAACCGCTCATTTGTCTTGCTCGGCTTAGGCACAACATCCAACTCTCCCAGAGGCAACAACAAGGGGTCCACCACAGGTGGACCGCCAACCACGAGGCAAGAGAAGACTCACCCCAAACAACAAATAAGGGCACTCTCAAACTGCGGGAGCAGGAGAGACATCCACTGGGGCAAACCACTTACCCACGAACAAGGCTAACTCCTTGGCAACTCGAAAACCACACCTTGGCCAACATCAAGCACCAACTTGCCACCACACGGAACCAAATCCGGACTCTACTCCAAACAAACTCGGCTTGTTAGCCTACCAAAAGCGCGCGCCGCCAACTCACCCGAGGCTACAAACTACCCGACTGCGGCTTGCCAACTAAACTCACTACCGGGTGAGTGAGCTCTGGTGAGGCTCTCCACAACTAGGGTTCTTGGCAACCCTCGACACACACTTGTCGCCTAACGGTCTAACAACCAACTACCTGAACAAACAACTCCTTTTCCCAGCATCACAACCACGCTGGCCTGCTCCAAACCTCGAAACCAAAAAGACCAGAAATGCTTCAGAATGTGTCATCCTCCTACTCAAAGCATCGGCCACAATGTAGCTTCCACCTAGGGTAAGGATTCCGAGCAACACCCTTAGTAACTACGGTCAGGAACTACGCGGCTTCACTACATCCACCATTCGTTCAGCACCATCTGAACACCAACCATGAACACAAGAGGTTCCACCAACCAAGCTTAGGGTCAACTTAACAAACTTGCCTAGGCAACAACCCAACTACGAGCACGGTATCCTTACAACCTCAACTAAAGCCTTACAACATCCACCTGGAGTCCAACTTCTCCAGGAACTGAGCACCAGTTCTCCAATGCAATCCCTACATGGTTACGGAACTCTCGCCACGTAACGAACTACACGAACACACTTGTGTGCACAACTCTCAACCTTCCTTCAGAGATCCAAGACTAACAGGTGCTTTCCAAAAGGCAACACTAACTTCTGGCAGGGATACAATCAACCAAAGGAACACCAAAAGTTCCATCTCCACACGATACTCGAAGCAGTGGCAACCTTGCTCTGCTAAAACATAACGATGCCAAACCGAACTTACTTTATACCAAGACTCTACCAAGTGCGCTTACACATAAGGCGTCCTACTCATCTCATAGGCATCCAACTCATCTCATAAGCATCCAACTCATCTCGAGAGCATCCAACTCATCTCACGGGCATCCAACTCATGGTTCCCTCTTTGGACCGAACTCGCATCTACAATGCTCACTCAACTCGAGTTTAGGCACCCGAAGGTAGTGGACCGCACTACCAACCACAAAGATCTCTTGGCCTTAGCACTAGCGTGAGACTCACACGCACTAACACTTACCCACCGCCAACCTCTTTGACTTACTCGACCCCAAGAACACTTTGGGAAGAGGCTCAGCTCCTCTCGAACATCCTTTCACTTGTGGTCCTTCAACTACCACCGAACTAGCCCTCTTGCACGACCTAAACAAGTGCATTTTCCATAAATGGATCCAATGGCTAAAGAAGTGTCTTTGAACTCCGGACGGCATAGAACCATCTGCTATGCCAAGCCAAACTCAAGCTGAACCGGACTTAGTGCCAAAGTGGCACACCAACCAACGCACCTCAAGTGCTACTACTACCAAATCCACACTGAGGAAGCTAGGAACATTAAACAACAAAGAGGCTCGCAGGGGGCAAAGATGACCCTTCATCCGCCTCAAGCCACTAACACGGCAACTTGCCAAACAATCGGCGATGGTGGAGACTCTGCTAGACCACCTCTCACAAGGGATTTCCACTACCATCGATGAACCAAAGCGGCCACAGAGGCGGCACACCTCGGCCTTTGAGCAGCGGGGCATCCCACACACGGATGCTAAACTCAAACTGGCCAACTACTTTACTACTAGCAGTGGGACTTACTAAAACATCGAGCTCTACAGAATCCATTTGCCAACACAGGCGTCTCCATCAACGCCAACAAACTCATCTGAATAAACTCTGCTGATCATGCCCTCCGAGAACCTCAGGGCTACAAGAGCTCTTGAGGAAAAAATGCTGAAATAAACTGTCATTTGGGCTAAGCGTGCCGGGACTCCTCTACTCTGGCTACTAAACCGCTGCTCCTGGGTCTCCACTCTCACGATAGCTAAAGACACGCCATCAAATCTCTCAAAGCTGGAGCACACTCTGCTCAAGGAGTCTCACTGGGGCGCTGCTAGCCTCTACCCCTCCTCTAGGCAACTCAGCTGCCGGGGCCAAATCGGCATGCGGGCCTAACAACCACGGACGCGGCCTCAACATCAACACGATCTGTCCAACTCCTCGGTCGGACATGCCAAGCGCCCCTGCTCCTGCGGGTGCGATCAACATCTTGGCGATCGCACGAAGCACCACCACCCTCTCACTGGGAAAAGCGAAGAATCGGGCCACAAATGGCCAGCGGAAGTCTAAGCTCGCCTTCCTGCGGAACGATGTCCCGGGGCATCCGAATCTATCTGGATACCTCAACAAGCCGCTAAACAAACTGCGCCTGAGCTGCGGGAAAGTTGGCATGATGGCTCACTAAGCCCAAACCAACAGTCGAGAACACCGCTCGTCTCCGCTCCACAACACTACACAAGGCATACACTAGATGAAAGGTATTGTAAATTCTTAACCCTTTTAAAAAAAGCGAAGAACTTAGGCGTGCACTGATGACCGCGGCTGAGTCTTTGGTGATCATGGGAAAGACGACCTACAACAAAAGGTCGGTCTACAAAGTCTATGACTACGAGCTCGATACCAATCAGTAAAGACCCGACCCAAAAAGGGCACTAAATAGGCCTTTACCCCAATGCATGTATTAAAAAGGAAAAGACATGATGAAAATAAAGTTTTGATTCCCATTAAATCAAAACATTCAAGATTCATTGAACAATAAAGTCTCACAAAACTGTTCTGTCTCCAAGCACTGTTTCACAGACAAATACATTTCCAACGATTTACTCGATCAGAGATTTTATTAAAAACATTTAAAACATCCTCAAATTCAACAAAGTGGAATCCACAAATAATTGAGAAAAGTATCCTAGGGCTCGTGTGCGCTACATGCATTCGGGGAGAAATAGCGAAAAGAGTCATAACATAAGAAAAGTCGAGGCGACGGCCAAGTTCCCATGATCACGGCTCCTCCTTGACCATCACGCCTCGCGCCATGGTTACCCGAAAGATAAGTAAGGGTGAGTAACGAATTACTCGGTAAGAATCCCCAACCGGGGTACAATACGATGCACATGGTCATCTAGATGAGTGTATGCAAGCTATGAATATAAACACGAGAATAGAGCACATAGCTTAAGTCCACACTTGGACCTCGGATGCCAACTCGGGTCTTAGTCCGGAATAATCCACACCACACAATACGCCCTATACGAGAACCAAGTCTCGGCCTCGGCACATCTGCATGTCGTCACGAAAGGTGCACTAGCTCAAGATCCCGAGGAGCTCTCCGGTCGGCGCGTGTAATGAGCGTAAGCATGCACCGCGTGCTCACTGCGCGAACTATGAAGTGCCGGGTCTAGTGGCAAGTTGCCCATGTCCGATCCACCACGCCTAACTAAATCTCCGGATCGATGTCGCGACATAGGGTGTGAGACTGGACACGTGAACTATGTCGGCTGAACCACCGCACTTTGAGGCTAAGGAACCGGTCGTGGTAGGCTTACACGAAGCGGTCCTTGCCCTAACAGTGGCAATCAAGGGCTACGGCCGAACACGCCGAGGACGTGCCGATCGTCGGGGACGAGGCAATGCCAAGTCATCATCCCGACCGTTGGGGCATTTAACGATCCGCCACCCTCACCCAAGATTGCGGGGCCTACCGGTCGGGTTAGCTAAACCCTAACGGGGTCCAGGGGACGGAGGATCGTCTCGACGTCCCCCGCCATGGATGCAAGATACTTTATGCATCGAGGCCGGATGATGCTACCTACCTACACTTTAACCTATCATATCAATAACATACAATCCAATACAATCCAAAACGTGCTCAATGGATACAACGAACCTAGCATGGTACTACTGAAGCAAGAACAGATATGAGCATGCTAGAGCGGAACAACCTAGCATGGGCTAACATGAGAGAACAACATACGAAGTCATGCTAGTCGTGAATTGAACAGAGCACCTAAACTATACATGCTGATAATCACAAACAAACATACAAACAACAATCACAAAGAACATCGCGAGGTCCACACAACTCGGTAAGAGATCCTTACACCGGGCCGGGAGGCAACTACACACAAAAATCCTAAGGCTGCGATCGATCCCGAGCTAGCTAACGAGAACCTAACAAACACAATAATAATCACAATCCATAGGCCTAAACATAATAAAATAAACAAGGCTTGGTGGGAGCAACTCACGCGCGCGCGGCTGACACGCTGTGACGGGCAGCGAAAGCATGGCGAGCTGCTTCTTGGCGCGATGGGCGCTGGATGGGCGCAGGGGGCCGGGCGCTGGCGCGACAGCGCAGATGGGCGGCAGAGCTGCGCGGCACGCGCGCCGACAGCGCAGATGGGCGCAGAGCTGGGCGCGCGCGCGACAAGCTCAAGCGGACGGACACGCGCTGGGCGCGCTGCGGCGACGACGGGCGCGTGGCCGACGAGCGTCTGGACCTTCGGTCTTCGGCCGCTGAGGGGCTCGGCAGGCGATCTCGCTGGCGAGATCGAGGCCGCGGCGGGGCTGTCTCGAAGCGTCTCATTGGCGCGCGATGGGGCTGTCTCAGCGTCGCTCTCTCGGTGGCTTGAGCGCAACAGCCGCTCGATGGCACAAAGAGGGCGATGGAGCTGGGCGACTCGGGCGATCTGGGCTTCTTCTTTTGGGCGTCCGGGCGGCTGGGCTTCTTCTTTGGCAGATCTGGGCATCTTTGGGCGACTGCTACAAACACACACACACACAAGCTCTTCTCCTTACCTTCGGCCAACAAGAACACCCAATCGAGAAGATGAAGAGGATGAAGACTTACCCGGAATGATGATGAACGATCCAAGGGAGCTGCAAGGATGAAGAATCGGCAAGGAGAGCTTGGGAGAAAGCTTGGGCGGCCACAACTCTTTTGGAGAAGAAAACACAACAAACCTAATTTCTATTTCATTTAACCAAATGCACCAAACACCAAAGATCCAAGGTTAACTAAGATGTGATGCAGAAAGAGCAACAAGAGCACCTAATGGCTCAATTGGCACACATCTCTACAAGCTTCCCAGAGACCGGGTTCAAACCCTATTACTGCAAAGACAAATACCTTTATTTTTACTTTTGCATCAAACCTTGCTCAAACCAAACCACAAACCCCTCCAAAAACCTACATAAAACCATCCAATAATTTTAGTAACTGGAAAGGACACAAACGACCCTGACGGCCCGACCAAATTACCAAATTACCCCTAGGGCATACCTGGAAGACCGGGAAGAAAACCTGGGCCGTTACATAATGACTCGCCAGATTAGATCAGACACGACAGTCAATGTAAGTATTATTTTTCAATAACATGTCAATCACCTAGGGTATTGATCCCGGCCCGCTACGCCCACGCTAGAGTCGTCCTTCCACATGCTCGTCCTGCCTGTCGATCAACACTGTTGCACAACTGCACGTGCCCACGTTGACTTGCAGCAGCAGCACACTTCTTATTGAGCCACCATGCCATTGTGGAGCCTGTTCGATTGGTATATCAGGTAACCTTCGTTTCCTGTTAAATTAGATAGCCTGGTTTTATTATTAATTATTTTATATTATGTATCTAGGTTGTGTTTTGGCCTGTTGGGGTTGGTATCTGCAGCTCAAGGAGAAAATTATTATCTATTCTGTTTGGGGTTTGATAGCGCTAAATAATAGCACTATTTAAGCTTCTAAAATTGCGTATTATACGAAAAAGGGCAAGTATGTGAATAGTATAAAAAGGAAATTAAGTGCAAATAGTCACATTATCCAGACATGTATGCCAACAACACCGCATGATGAAATCCTTGCTAAAAACGATCTTTAAGATGCAAAACATGGGCATAAGTGTGGAAACGAGGTTACTAAGCATAAAGTTGATCACACGTCGTATGTTCGCTGGAAATCGCCGCAATGAAGAAACGGATGAGTCATCAGAACAGAAAAATAGAAGAGATAATTGGCAATCAAGTCGTCGCAAGGAAGGAACGACTGAGTCGTCATAACAGAAAGAGAAAGGAAAAAATGATTGGCAATCAAATCACGAAATCAAGGGAATCAAGACAAAAATAATCGACGAGGAGAATATTCCAGAAGGATAGAGATTTGGCGTGGTCAACAAGAAACCTTGGACTGTTATAAATAAACGACGAATCGAAGAAGAAAGGTGTGTCAATTCAGAGAGGAAGCTACTGATTGATGACCTTGAAAAATTGAGTACCAACGCGGTGTCATGGACGAAGACATCATTGGCAACAATGGCGATTGACTCTATTGCTCCATGGATAGATATTGTAGTAGTTTGTCATTTCATTTGCATTTCATACTCTGTTTTGTGTTTTATTCATAGTTGTTGCTTTCTTGAATTAAATCTACAAGTTCTTCATTCCAGAATTGATCTTTTGTAACTTTTATGCGTGATTTAATCTTAAGAAAGTAAGGAATGGAAGTATTATAAGTATTATATCAAAGATCAATTTAAGGGGGAAAAAGAGTAAGTAAGACAAATGTTTTAATTATCTCGAGTCGACTGACCATCCACTCAAGAGTGCTTAGCATTGATCTTGGGAAAGAAGATGCTAAGGGTTTAACCTTACCGTAATCACTAGGTAATGCTTAGCCTTAAGTACTTTTTAGAGGGGAGTTAGGAATAACATTCTCACTAGCTGCATATGCATGGCTTGTGCTTAAAAGAAAACCTAGAGGCTTTGTACTGGCAGGTTGCAGTCAAGTACTCCGAGAGGGGACTTGACTTTTAGTTCAGTATGTATTCATTTTCTCATGATAACTTAACATGCTTTGAATTAATCTTTATTATGATACTTCCCAGTAGTCAGTCTTTAAACTTAAGAAGCATATTTGATTTAGGTTAAGATAAGCATAAGTGTGGGTGATTGAATTTATAATGTTGTAATTAAATTAAGCATGTGTCGGCTCGCTACCCATGGATGCTCGCCTCCAGCTTACTCGGAAAAAGACCCTGGTGGAAGGCCCAGTAGGTTACGTTAATATTGTGCGAAGACTCTTCGTGCTACGCAATGGGAGTTAAAGTTTAACCCCGCTAACGCATGCAAAACCCTGAGCCTAATTATGTGGAACTGCAGCGAAAGTTGGGTTCTGCATCCATAAATGCGGAAGCATTTATGCAGTTGGGTAGCATGATTTCTACATCACCAAGCAACACATATATGTTCTTCATAATTTCTAATTAAATGTAGCAGCTTAGTTTGCATTAGCATTAGCGTCAGCATCAGCATTAGCATCTACATTAGCATTTTATTCAATTGATATTTTAGCAACATCAACTGTCTCAAAACCCATTCGTGTATTTACATTTTCGACCCTTAATCTATATCATTACGCTTCAAATTCTCTGTGGGATCGATAAATCTATAGACATATTACTTGCTGCAATTCTCAGCTGAGTATACTTGCGTGTAGGTGATTCCGAGTTACACTTAGCATAAGTTGACTTCGATTTAATTATTGTACAATATATCAGCACTAGAATCGCATCGATCAATTGTTTAGGTAAGGATTTCTTTCTTGGGTTGTGGACCTTGCACTTGTTGTTCACTGATTGTATCTAATGTTGTATGTGTTTACTTTTTTCGAGCATGTTAGGTAGTTACTCTGTGGATGATGACCTGTCTTTGAATGCTAGCATGTAGCTATTCCAATTGTGTGTATTAGTATCCTGCTAGGGATGACTTTTATCTATTGTTATGTGTTGTTATCTATTGGGGAACTGAGCATGTAGAGATCTTAGAATTATATATCCTGTTAGGTTGTCATCATCTAGAGGCTCTAAGAGAACGTGATGTAGCATGCCACCTTCTTAGACCCAAAGATGTAATGCAACATGCCGCCCCCGATATAGCCTAGTTTTGAGGCCTGTTGAGCGGGATTTTGATCATGGTGTAAGCCTGCCATGAGAGTTTCCTTAACTTCAGGTGTTGGGTGTGAACAGGCTACCATAGTAGAGTGTCAAGGCCTCCCACCGACTCTTACATCATTTGACACCAATTCCAAGTGTTGTTAGGCATGTGAACTTGGACAAGTATAGTCTGCATAGGCCTGCATTTTCATGGTTTCAGTAGCATGTGGTGTGCGCGCACAAGCACTAGATGCCGAGAGGAAGGCTTCTTCAGGCTAGTGTCATTAGTACACCATTCCTTGTATCTATCTAGAGCCGAACACTGGGATCGACCCCCAAGTGTTGAGATTAGTGCGATGAGCTGATTGTTAGATCAGGAGTCAGCGAAATCTAGATATTGGGAGTTATGTTGATAATTCAAGTTTTGATTGAAAGTTGATCAGTTTGCATGTATTGCTAGGATGCTAGATGATGTGATGACTTGTGTACTGTAGCCCAATTGGGGGATTCTTACTGAGTACCTTCGTACTCACCCTTATATATTGGTTTTCCACTAGGTAACTTGGGGTAGCACCGAGACGGCTAGAAGAGGAGTTGTTGATCATGTGAGTCCGCTAAAATTATCATTTTCTTTATTTGCATGTTGTTAATGTTCAGCATGTTTGATTAGGGACTGAGTCCAACTATTTCATGTGTTTATCTGTTTTTAACAAAACTCTGGCCAGAAGCTTGAACTTGTTTTTAATTATTTATATTTTAACTGTTATTCATTTGAAATAAAAAAAAATGAGTTTGGTTTTAAGTTTTCTGTTGTAACTGTATTTAATCCATGCATGCTGAGTAAGAACAGGGTCTAGGATGGTTTTAGAAGTCAGTTTCTTACACCATAATTGATGGCATATCAGTCATTTCGTTAGACACAACCACTTATCACATGAAAAAAGCTAATAACATGGACTTACCGATTCAACTGGAGACCTATGTGTTTTTCTTCGCCTCGAGTGTGATTCCAGCTGTCTTCAATCGCTCAGTCGCATGAGCTCCCCGTGGTGGTTTACCTTCAGCCATTTTTGGATTCAACCACATTTTAAGCAGCAAAAAAACAAAAATCTCGCCAAACCAGGGATACTTGATTCATTTCTAAGAAGTTGAAATCTCACCTTAGTACGCGTAACAACCTTCATTACTAGGAAAGTTTGTGGGTGTTTGAGAATTGGGAGCTCAATTACAACCAATATTTGAGGAGGAAAAAGCTTCGACGGAGTGGTTTGACTGGGAACGCAGCTTCAAAGTTTGGTCTTGGGTTTGATCGAGAATACGACGAAATTAGGGTCAACAAAACAGGGAGGACGACCAAAGCTTGGGTGCGCAACTCTTGTCACTATCCTTCAATTAAGACTATGGTGGTGCTTCACGATTCCCGAGCAGATGCAATGATGGCAGAAACTAAAGTTATTCAATTAAATTTTAATTTCTTTAGTCTCATAACCAAATGGGATTCCTGTGGCCATGTGGAAGAGAAGATAAAATATCTTCTATTTACTAAATCGATATCCAAAAAACCTTTTAATTGTTTTTTTTTTTAAATCAACAAAAAAAAAAAGAGTGATTATCAAAAAAAATTCTATATTTTTTTAAAAAAATTTAACTTGCAAGGATTTGCCGGTGATGAAATTTAATTTAATTAAAATAAGGGATTAAGATAGAAGGTAGAATAGTTCTTCATTTGTAAAACAACTAATTAATTAATTCATGATAATTAAAGTGGATATTTATTTTAAATAAAAAAAAATAGACATTTTCTTAATTATTTTCCCAAATTTAGACACTTACCTAACTCAATATTTTTTAAAATGGGTCTACTTCTGAAAAAGCTAAACAAAAAATAAACCCTACAAATTATCGACTTTTATTAGACAACAACAAAGTACGCTTAATGAAAAAGAAGTTTGCATTCAATAAAGTAAAATGATATCAAATCAAGGATTATAAGTTCTAATAAAATGGAAATGCTTCTTCCACTAACAAAAGTCAAATATCACAGACAAGACACAATTACTAATTTTATTATTATTATTATTATTATTATTATTATTATATATTTATATATATTTTTGAAATTGGAGAAGAAAAACCACTTATCTTATATATAAGGTATTGCTATTTGTTCTTTCATGAGAGTCAAATACCTATTTTCACTATCAAATATGTGATTATGGAATTATAATGGATTATCATCAATTAAAATAATCGCTATTATTTTTTTTTTAAAGCAACATTGTTTGCACTTTTGATGTAATCGAGTGATTGGATTGCAAAAAGAATCTTGGAAACTAAAAGATAAAAATTTAATATATTTTTGACTCTGCATTAGAGTTATAGTATATTTTTTAAAATAATTTCATTCATGATATATTTTGCTCAAAATTCATATTCTAATATTATTAGACTTTTATTAGTTGAATTGATAGATTTTAAACTTTAGGCTTCCATTAATTCAACTGATAAAGTTAGACTTGTATCGGTTCAATTGATAGACTTCTATCAAATTCAATTAATAGAATTTTATCAGTTCAACTGATAGACTTCACTCGATTTTGAGTGATTAAACAATGTAAATTGATAGACTTTAATTATTTTTGTGCCACAAATGAATAAGTTTAAAAATTGTGCTATATAAAATTATTTTATTTTTTTAATATACATGCAAAATCTCATTTATCTTATGCCAGCTGACTCAAATAATTATAGATATTTGACACCAAAAAAAAAAAAGTAATCTCATCAAATAATAAGGCGGGATAAATCTTTTTGTTGCTTTGTCAACAACTGATGTGACATTTCTCAAAAAAAAACTACTGATGTGACATATAATTTAGACTAAGATCAAAATGTTTTTTTACAACCCTAAGATAATATATTTTTAATTAACGAATTCTTTGCATTGAAGTTTAGAAAGATAAGTTTGATTAATAGAGAAAAGTTAATTTAACAAAATATATATTTAAAAAACTCTTGCAAGAAAATTTAGAACATCCAATCAATTTTTTTACTATAAAGCCAAATCAAGTTGTCCATTATGAAAAAAAAATAGTTTAACAAGAAAGATTTTGTGGTATACCAAAAGTCGAAAACCATAAAGTCAAAAAAAGAGAGCATAAACTAAAAACTACATTTAAACAACTACCACATGTTGATTTAGTTGTATAAAAAGTTATAAAGTAGGTAAGAGATAATAAATTTAATTTATAATGATTAGTATTTTATATATACAAGAAAATTTATAAACGTTTAATATACTCTAACATATTTTAATTTTAAAATTTTAAATTGTAATAATTTTATAATTTTATAATTTTATAAATCATAAAGATAAGATCAATTATTATTAAAAATATATGGAATAGTATTATTCTTAAAAATTAAAATTAAATTTTGTCATCAATTTCAAAGATACATATATATACTCCAATCAATTAATTGGTGTTAAAACTCTGAAAAATAGTAAAGGGTTGTACGAAAAACTAAATTATAACATTATATAATAGAGTGCGAATTAATAGTGTGGAAGTTTAGCTTATTAACCTTTTTTTTTTCTTTTTTTTTTCAATTTCTTTCCTTTTTCTTTACTAATTATAAAATATATGGTGATCATAAGAAACATTAAGAATACAAATATAGGACTTTTAAAATTTTGAGATTATGTTTTGGATGAAAATTTTACTTTATTTTGCATATTCATATATAACTTAAATTCAGATCCTAAGCAACATCGTGTTAGAAAAGATAGAATATATGACATATTTTTTTTTATCTATTTATTAATTTGTTTTTAATATCATTTTTCTCTATTTTATCATGATTTGTTATTATATCATTTTTTAATTAAACTTGAAAATTTATGTAATATTATAATGTTTGACATTTGGTTTATTTTTCTTTTTTAGACTTAATTTCAATGTTATAAATCATAAGTAATAATTAATAACTACAAATAACTCAATTCTTTATTCTTTAAAAAATTAATTCATTTTATTTTATAATTAATTAAAGTAAAAATATGAAATATCCATTATTTTATTTGATGAGAAGACCTATGATTTCAAGATGAATAATGTTAAGAGATTTTACGAAATTAGATATAAGTTTTAAAATTTTCGAAAAGGTTAGTGACGCGTCGGTTTCATTGTTTAAGTGATAATCCATTTTAACACTACGATCTCATGTTTGATCATGAGTATTGATATTTTTGTCTTATTTATTTGAGAATAATAATACTTTTTGTGTAGGCTTTGTCGCCCTTCCATATTGTACTTAAAAAAAACCTAAAACTTAAAAAAATGTGAAATATAATGTATGACGTAAGATGTAAATTGTTTGAATATTTGAGTTTCCTCTTTTTTTTTACTTTATTTGAGATGCATATTATTTTTTTAAAATAAGCATGATAACATATATTACTTATAATATTATATTATCTTATAATTAAAATCTTGTAATTATTTTTTAATTATAATTATAAATTTATTTAATTATTATGTTCTAATAAAACAAATTATCCCGCCCAAACAATGTTAACCCAAACATTCAAGATTATGTTTGTATATCTCTTTATGTTTTTTTTTCCTCAGGGCTGTTTTGAATGTGGGATAGTTTGATACTGTTGAATAATATTGGAAAATTCTAGATCATTCAACTTTATCTTAGATGGCCAAAGAAAGTTCTAGATCATACACATATGTTCTAGATTGGTGGAGAGAATTCTAAAACACCATTTGTCTAAGAATTGTGGAAAGAATTATAGAACACCATTTGACTAAGATTGGTGAAGAGAATTCTAGAACATCATTGGTCTAAGAATGATGAAGAGAATTCTAGATCACACTTTATCTAAGATTGTTGAAGAAATAT
The DNA here is from genome assembly GCA_036507275.1 of Sicyos edulis. Taxonomy (NCBI): domain Eukaryota; kingdom Viridiplantae; phylum Streptophyta; class Magnoliopsida; order Cucurbitales; family Cucurbitaceae; genus Sicyos; species Sicyos edulis. The sequence goes on from CM071851.1 coordinate 15,979,425, forward strand.
CTAGATAAGAACTTGTCAAGAAATATCTACTCATACTTATCCAAAGTGAAGTTGTGGCAAAATCATGGCCACATGATTTACTTGATCACCAAAGAAAAATGTGGACCATTGGATCATACTTGGAGCCCAAGTTTATGAGTAATATAAATAGGTGATGCCATTAGTTGGCAAACCATTCCAAAATCTCCCAAGACATCGCACATATAAGTGAGTGAGTGAGGGAGTGAGATAAAAATAGAGAGAGTTTGTAATGGCCCAGGTTTTCATCCCGGTCTTCTAGGTATGCCCTAGGGGTATTTTGGTAATTTGGTCCGGCCGTCAGGGCCGTTTATGTCTTTTGCAGTTTCTAAAATTATTGGATGGGCTTAAGTAGGATTTTGATGCTTTGAGGTTGTGGTTGGGCATGGTGAGATGCAAAAGAAAAATTGAGGAATAAAGATGTGTTTGTTAGGATTCAAACCTGGAGTGCTAGAAAGTCAAGTGGGTGGTGTGGCCAGTTGAGCCACAAGAGGATCTTGTTCCTCTTTTCGCGGCATACCTTAATTAGCCTTGGGTTTTCGGGATTTTGGTGCATTTGATTAAATGAAAGGAAATTAGGTTTTTGGCTTTCTTCTCCATAATCTCCTTGGCCGCCCAAGCTCCCCCTCCCTAGTTCCTTGCCGAGCTCCTTCTCCCCTTGCAGCCCCGTCGTTCGTGCGTCGTCCCGGCCGAGCAGCAACCCAGCCGAGTAGCAGGTCGCAGCCAGCAGGCACCAGGCCGCCCAGCACGCCCAGACAGCCCTTGTCGCACGCCCAGCCCCTGTTGCACACCATTGCACGCCCAGGTCGCCCAACCGAGCTCGCGCCCGCGCTCTCGCTCCGCGTCCGCGCCCAGCGCCAGCACGCCCGCCCGCTTCCAGCTTGTTCGCGCCGTGCGCCTGCGCCAGCCAGCCATCCGCGCGCACATGCAGCTCATCAGCGCCCAGCAGCGCCGTGTTAGCGCGCCCAGCACGCCCAGCGTGCAGCGGTAAGAACCCGACCCAATACACGGTCCTAAACCTGGGTTCTCACTCAGCATGCAAGTTAAATATGATAACAAGCGGTTTAGTGCTCATATTTAAAAACTCTTTAAAACATATGAGAACGGGGAACCCTTAAAACATAACCAAAAATTTTCATTTAAGCAAAACCAACAAAGTAAAACAAGCCTGGCCAGTGTTTATAAAAACATGCAATACAATTTAAACTACTTTTTAACAATGTTCCCCTAGGACTCCTGTCCATCTACATGCTGAATAAACAATGCAATAATAAATGACAGAGTGCCGGCAGCTCCCATGATCAATCATGTAACGGCCCAGGTTTCTATACCGGTTCTCGAGGAGCTTTCGGTTCAGATTCAGTGGTTCGGTTGGGCCGTTAGAGCTGTTTTGACCCTTAGGGGTATTTTGGTCTTTTTGTTCCCCGGGCAGGATTTGTGGATTTTCAGGGCTTCGAGGCAGCTCCTGCCTTTGTTGAGGCTTGTTTGTTGTGGGCTGCAAGTCCCGAGATGTTTGGGCTATTCGTTTGGGAGTTCGGTTGTGATTTGGGTTTTGGGCAAAGTTATGGTTGTTTAGGTGTTTCCTTTGGGATTCGAGCCCGGGCCCTTAGTGTTGGTTTGGGAGGTTGATTTGAGTGAGATTTATTGTTTGGAAAGGTTGCTTCAGTCGGGTCTCGAAGGAAGAAGCCGGGAAATGGGATTTAAGGATTTAAGGATTTTAAGGATTTTTAGAAATTGGAAAATTGGAAAATTGGATTTATTTGGATAAGGATGGAAAATTAATAAAAGAGAAAAAGAAAAGAAAAAAAAAAAGAAAAATCCCATTTTTCCCCCCATTTTTTCCCTTTCTCTCTCCTCCAACCCGAGCTCACCCTCCCAGCCCCCTTGGTCGCCCGAGCGCCCCACCGCTCGCCCTCGCCCGCCCGCCGCCAGCTAGCCTAGCCCGGCTGGCGCGCGACAAAGTGCCCGAGCGCCTAGCCCCAGCTCACCCAGGCCGATCGTGTCGCCCAGCTCCCAGGCCGCCCGACCGTGTCGCCCAGCTCGCCTTGCACTGTGCCGAGTCCATGCGCCCTGTAGCTCGCCGTGCCGTGCCAGCCAGAGCGCCCCGAGCCATCGCGTCGCGTCGCCTCTCGCGCGAGCCCCTGTGCTTACCGAGCTCGCTCCCGCGCGCTGTACCTTGTGCCGAGCCGCGCCGTGCGCCAGCGCCCAGCCAGCTGCTCAACTGCGCCCGTCGCGCCTCGCCTCGCCCGGCTGCTGCGGTCACACGCGCGCGCTCGCGCCCTGCGCGTCCGTGTCTGCGCCCAGTGCGCCCGATGCTGCGCCCGGCCCGGCCCGACCCTGCCTGAACGACACCGCTTGTGGTGTGTTGGTTGGCCCGAGCCTTGTGGCTTCTCGGATGGTATTTCCCGAGTCTTTTCTTCGTTGGGCCCGGATTTGTTGGCTGCTGTTTATGGATTTATTGGGCTATTTTATGTATTTGATTTGGGTCCTTTATTTGATGTTCAGGCTGTTCGGGATCGATTAGAAGCTCGAGGGTCGCTCGTTGATTTATTGTGATTTATTATTGTTTGCTGCTTGTTCCAGGTAAGGATTTCTTACCGTGGTTGTGTGGCCCCTGCGATATATCTCGATATGCCTTGCTTGTTTGCTTGCTGTTATGAGCATGTTAGAGATAGAGCAGTTGATTGATTTCTTGCAAGCATGTTTGCCTGATTTTACATGTTAGTGCCATGCTAGGTTTGTTCTGCCAGCATGCTTATGATTCCTGCTTAAGTTGTAGTATCATAATAGGTAATGTGATTTATGTCGGTCATTGCTTGCTAGCCAGGAATCATTGATTTTGCTCTGTACTCTTAGATAGAGTTGTAGGGTTTGTCATCATCCAGAGGCTGAGCGGACATAACGTACTTTGTCCCCACTGATCGGGAGTAAAGTGTGCGCAGCATAACGTATCTTGCTTCCCCCCCCCCCCGATCGCCAAGGTGGATTTAGCTCAGGTCGGGAGTAAAGTGTGCGCAGCATAACGTATCTTGCTACCCCCCCGACCTCGCGGTTGTGGACTTAGCTACCCACTTCGGCATTAGCCTAGTTTGTAGCCAGCTAGAGTGGAACCCTACCATCGGTGTAAGCCTGCCCTGGCCTGTTCTTAGCTTCAAGTCGGTGGATCATCTTTGCCTGGATGAGCGCCGAGGGCCTCGCGCTCATCGTGATCGGTGACACCGCTTCAAAGTCATAGGCATGCGTACACGCCCGCGTAGTTTGCCCCTTAGGCCCCCGCATTTACGCCGGTTGAGAGAGCATGCGGTGTGTGCGCGCGCGCGCGTTAGTTCTTGGTTCGGAGAGCTCCCCCGGGCTAATGTCGTGAGTACACCATTCTTTCCGTTAGAGCCTGACTTCGGGTACTCTCCCGTAAGTCCAGTTTAGTGCAAGGGCAAGGAGGCCCTTGAGGACATTTTAGGGATCAGTGTATTCCCCCCGAGTGATAGATACCTCGGTGATGTCCAGGATTGGTCAGTGTATCCAATCCATTAGGCCGGAAGTAAGAGACTTCCGATGACTCCAAATCTTGTTTTATGAGCTCGTTGAGCTATGATCTGTGTTGATAGTTGTTTGCTTGCATGTTGAGGTGCTAGATGACTGATGTATCGTATTGTACCCCGGTTGGGGATTCTTACTGAGTATCTTTATACTCACCCTTATTTATCTTTCAGGTAACTTGGGACAGCACCAGGATGGCTAGCGGAGGGAGCTGATTGATCATGGGAAGCCGCCGGCACTCTGTCTTTTATTATTGCATTGTTTATTCAGCATGTAGATGGACAGGAGTCCTAGGGGAACATTGTTTAAAACGTTATTTAAATTGTATTGTATATTTTTATAAATACTGGCCAGGATGTTTTACTTTGTTGGATGGTTTAAATGAAAACTGCTGGTTATGTTTTAAGGGTTCCCCCTTCTCATATGTTTTGAAAGGTTTTTAAATATGAGCACTAAACCGCTTGTTATCATATTTAACTTGCATGCTGAGTGAGAACCCCGGTTTAGGACCATGTTTTGGGTCGGGTTAAATCACGTTGGTATCGAGCACGAGTCATAGATTACGTAGACTAACCTGCTTTGTAGGTCGTTGCTCCCATGATCATCAGCACTCCACGGCCGTCAGGTTTGTCTGAGTTCAATCAAGCTAAGGGGTAAGAATTTACAATACTTTTCATCTAGCTTTTATGCCTTGTGTAGAGTTGTAGAGCGGAGACGAGCAGGTTCTGACTCGTTGTTGGTTTGGGCTTAGAGAGCCATCATGCCAACTTTCTGCAGTGCGAGCAGTTTGATGAACAGTGAGAGCCCCAGTGTGGGCTAGCTTTTATGCTTTGTGCAGATCGCCAGTGTGTCGATCGCACCTAGAGGGAGGCAGAGCTTAGACTCTCGTAGGCCATTTGTGGCCCAGTTGTTGCTTTTCCCCTAGTGAGAGGGTGGAGGTGCTTTTTGCAGATCGCCAGTATGTTGATCGCACTCAGAGGAGCAGGACGCTTGGCATGTCCGACCGAGGAGTTGGACTGATTGTGTTGATGTTGAGGCCGCGTCCCAGGGTCGTTTAGGCCTGTTGGCCAGAGTTGGCCCTGGCAGTTGAGTTGCCTAGAGGAGGGGGTAGAGGCTAGCACGCCTCAGAGTGAGACTCCTTGAGCAGAGTGTGCTCCAGCCATGAGAGATTTTATGGCAGGTCTTTAGCTATCAGAGAGCGGAGATCCAGGCGTAGTTTGTAGCGCGTAGTGAGGAGTCCCGGGCACAGATAGCCCAGCTGACAAAGTTTGTTTCAGCATTCCCCCCAGTAGCTCTTGTAGCCCGAGAGGTTCCCGGGAGGGCATGATCAGCAGGTTTTGCCGATGAGTTTGTTGGCGTTGATGGAGCCGCCCAGTTTGGCAAGTGGATGCCTGTAGAGCTCGATGTTTTAGAAAGTCCTACTACTAGTAGTAAAGCAGTTGGACAGGTTTGAGCTTTAGCATCCGTGTGTTGGGATGCCCTGCTGTTCAGAGGCCGAGATGTGTCGTTCTGTGCTGTTTGGTACAACAGTTGGTGGTGGTAGTCCCTTGAGAGAGGTGGACTAGCTGAGTCTCCACCAGTCGCCCGATTGATTGGCAAGTTGCCGTGTTAGTGGCTTGAGGCAGATGTAGAGACATCTTTGCCCCCTTGCAAGCCTGCTGTCGTGGTACAGCCAGTTCTTTCAGTGCCCTCGTAGGCAGGGTGTAGTGTGGAGTTTGCTTGCCAGGGTTTTATCCATTTGTGGATTTCAGCGGGCTAGTAGAGTGGAGCACTCTTTTGTTTGGATGTTCCCAGTGTGGAACAAGTTGTTGCCACCCGAGTAGTTGGCCTGAGCTTCTGTTGAGCATCGAGTGAGATGCAAGAGTTGGCCTGAGCTTTGTTGAGCATCGAGTGAGATGCAGAAGTTAGCCTGAGCTTTTGTTGAGCATCGAGTGGGATGCAGGAGTAGGCCTTGGCATGTCTGTTGGCGAGATGCCAGAGATTAGGCTGCTCGAGTGTTTGGACTCTTGTGTTGAGTGCCATTGCCCCGTCACTTGGAGTGTGACCTTCCCTTTCCTCAGAGGGGCATAAAGCTCGTTTAAGGCTGATTTGTGTTGTAAAGGATGTAGTGCCTGTTGGCACCAAGCTTTGAGAGGAGGCCTAGATTCAGGCCAGTTGGCACTTTTGGTGCAGGTGGTTCCATGGCCGCCCGGAGTTCAGCATCCCCTCTAGTCTTGTACCCATTTCCTGAGGTTGCACCTGTTTGGTTGCATAAGAGATCTAGCTCGGTGGTAGTCAGAGGACTACAAGTATGAGGTTTTCGAGGGAAAGTAGGAGCTTTCCAGGATCACCGAGAGTTGGGTACAAAGGATGTTGTAGGCTGTTAAGAGCTAGCACGCTCGAGTTCTCGCGCCTGTGTTGTGAGCTTCTGAGCCAGTTTGATGGTAGCATGATTCGGCTACCCTTTGAGTTACCCTAGTATGGGTAGTGTTGGCATCGAGGATGTGTGGTTGATCCAGTGTTAGAGCCATGAGTTGGATGGCTGATCGGAGCACTTAGTGAGCACATTGGCTTGAGGTATGTTAGCTTGGTGTGGATTCGCTCTTGTAGAGTGAGTTGGCCAATGTGGCTTTCCGTGGTGAGTCGACCCCGAGTGGGTTTGGACTCTTGTTGCTCCCTGGTTAGTAGTGGCTCTGTTGGAGGCAAAAGTTGCCCTGTGTGAGAGAACTTGTCGGCATTGGATCAAGTTGGAGTTGTACACGCCGGTGTACTTTTGTGTAGCTCGTTCCGTGGTTTATGTTTGGAGAAACCACGAGAGGTTCGTGTTGAGGAGCCAGTGCTCAGTCTTTGAAGTGTCAAGGCTTTGGTTCTTGGCAAGTGCCCTAGCTTTGGTTGTAAGGATGCCGTGCTCGTTGCCGGGTTGTTGTTTAAGCAAGTTTTGCTCGTTGGTCCTTGCTTCACAGTGAGTTGGTTGGAACCGAACAAGAGCGATGGTAGCAAAGCCGCAGATTTCGATCATTATGGCTAAGAGAGTCGTTGGATCGGATCCTTACCTTGGGCAGAAGGTTTGTTGTGGTTGTTGCTTGAGTAGGAGGATGACGCATTCTGTAGCGTCTCCGATCCTCTTGGTTTTCAAGTTGGAGTTGGCCAGCTTAGTTGAGATGGTGGAGAGGGTTGTGCCCGTGTAGCCGGTTGTTTGTTAGATCGTTTGTCGACCGTGTGTGTCGGAGGGTGATCAGAGGATCCCTAGTTTGTGGAGAGCCTCTCCAGAGCTCAGTTAGACCAGGCAGTGTTCCTTGGGTGAGTTGCTTGCAGTCTTGGTAGTCTAGCAAGCTAGTGCTTGTTTGGAGCAGAGTCCGGATTGGTTCCGGTTTGGAGGCTAGTCGATGCTTGGTGTTGACCAAGATTTGGTTCTCTTGTTGTTGCAAGAGCTAGCTCGGTTCGAGCAGGAGGGCTTTGCCCTGAGGATTTGTTCCTAGTCAGGTGGTTTTGGGAGTTGACCCCTCCCTCGGCAGTTGAGTAAGTTCTGCTAGTTCTGGTTGGTGGTCCAATCAGTTGAGGTTTCCCTTGGGTGTTGCTTCCAAGAGAGTTGGTTGTTGTTTGCCCTTGGGTTTGAGCTAGTCAGCGAGCGTGTGTGTAGTTCGCTGCCCTTCAGAGTTTGCTTGCTGGGAAATCATTCCCGTTGAGGAGTCAGCGTAGCTCCTGAGTTGTGTTGTGGATCAGAGTAGCGCAGTGGTTAGCCCAGCGAGAGGGTCCCTGCATGGTGTTGTTTAGCAAGCGAAAGTTGTTTGTCCCCGCAAGAGCGGAGGCTAGCCAGCTTAAGAGTTGAGTGGTAGCTTGGAGGCGAGTTTTGCTCGTTATGAGCTTGAGTTGAGTTTCTGCTGAGCAAGCCTTTCTCGGGCTTTGCTTCTAGTTGTTGTGCTTTCGCAGTTGGCGATTAGCGGAGCCTCAGTTGAGTGAGTTGGCACAGAGGTGCCGTGGCATTGGTTGGTTAGCCCTTGAATTGCTATCCTCAAGGTGTTGTGTTGCTAGTGGCTGCGTGATGGTTTGGTCCTTGCAGTCTGAGTTTTTCCATGAGAGGAATGTTGGTTGTTTCCTTGCATGACAATGTTCTTTTTGGCCAGTTGCTAGTAGGTTTGCATGGACAAGTTTGTGTTCGGCCGTTGAGAGGCTCCAGTTTGTTGGCTTGGCCGAGTGGAGCCTGTGCCTGGTTTTGGCCATTTAGGGTTGGCCGTAGCTGAAGTTTCAGCTCGTGCTTGTTGGAAAAAGTTTGCCTTTTGGATCAATCGCCAGTTGGTGGTTCGATTGTTTTTCGTTGAGGCTTTAGGCAAGCTTGTGGTTCGCTAGTCTCTTGTGAAGCAAGAGTAGGTTGTTTAGTTTTCTGGAACCTGAGAGGTTCAGTTGTTTGGCCAGCATCGTGTAGTGTTGAGGCTGTTTGATAACAGCTGTGGGCATTCTGAGAAGTTACGCCAGTGCGTGGCGTTGAGTTTTGGAGCTTGTGCCCAGTCTGCGAGTTTGCGGAGAGTAACACCATAGAGAGGTGTTCAGTGTTGGTTTAGCAGGGTTTTAGTTTGAGCCCCGGGTTTGTAAGGCCTTCTGAGATCCTTGAGCGGATTGGAGCAGTGGCCTTTCGGTTAGCCTTGCCCAGTCTTTGTTGAGATAGTTGTGGCAGACTGGATAGCTGTGTGGCTTTGAGCCTTTGAGAACCCAAGAGGGTTTGGTTCTCGAAGATGGGCTAGTGTTGTCTTAGCCAAGAAGCTCAGTTGGCTAGGAATCAGTGGAGATTTCCTAGAGCCGTTTCGTCTTAGGACTTTTGAGGACGAAAGTCTTATAAGGAGGGAGTATTGTAACGGCCCTGGTTTCTATCCCGGTTCTCGAGGAGCTTAGGTTGGATTCGAGTGGTTCTGGTTGGGCCGTTAGAGTGCTTTTGACCCTTAGGGTATTTTGGTCTTTTGCTCCCAGGCGGGATTTGTGGATTTTCGGGGCTTCGAGGTAGCTCCCGCTTTGTTGAGGCTTGTTTGTTGTGGGTCATGAGTCCCGAGATGTTTGGGCTATTCGTTTGGGAGTTCGGTTGTGATTTGGGTTTTGGGCAAAGTTATGGTTGTTTGGGTGTTTCCTTTGGGATTCGAGCCCGGGTCCTCAGTGTTGGTTTGAGAGGTTGATTTGAGTGAGATTTATTGTTTGGAAAGGTTGCTTCAGTCGGGTCTCGAAGGAAGAAGCCGGGAAATGGGATTTAAGGATTTTAAGGATTTTTAGAAATTGGAAAATTGGAAAATTGGATTTATTTGGATTAGGATGGAAAATTAATAAAAGAGAAAAAGAAAAGAAAAGAAAAAGAAAAATCCCATTTTTCCCCCATTTTTTCCCTTTCTCTCTCCTCCAACCCGAGCTCACCCTCCCAGCTCCCTTGGTCGCCCGAGCCAGCCCCCCAGCTGGCCCACCCTGGCCGCCCAGCTCGCCCACGCCCGAGCCCCAGCTCGCCCAGCCCAGCCCGGCCGCGCACAGTGCCCAGGCGCCCAGCCCCAGCTCGCCCAGGCCGATAGTGTCGCCCCTCTCCCAGGCCGCCCGACCGTGTCGCCGGCTCGCGATTCGCCTAATAATCCGCCGCCGCCTCGCCTTTGTGCGAGTCCGCGGCGACTGTAGCTCGCCGTCTTTGTGTGCGGCCCAGAGCGCCCCGAGCCGTCGCGTCGCGTCGCCTCGCGTGCGAGCCCATGTGCTTGCCGAGCTCGCGCCCACGTGCCGTCCCCTTGTGCCGAGCTGCGCCGCGCGCCAGCGCCCAACCAGCTGCTCTCCCGCGCCCGCGCGCCCTCGCCCCAGCGCGCCCTTGCACCCGTGTCTGCGCCTCAGCGCGCCCAGTGCCTGCGCCTAGCCAGCCCAGCCCCTGCCGACAGCCTGCTTGTGGTGTGTTGGATGGCCCGAGCCTTGTGGCTTCTCGGATGGTATTTTTTGAGTCTTTTCTTCGTTGGGCCAGGATTTATTGGCTGCTGTTTATGGATTTATTGGGCTGTTTTATGTATTTGATTTGGGTGTTTTATTTGATGTTCAGGCTGTTCGGGATCGATTAGAAGCTCGAGGGTCGCTCGTTGATTTATTATGATTTATTATTGTTTGCTGCTTGTTCCAGGTAAGGATTTCTTACCGTGGTTGTGTGGACCCTGCGATATATCTCGATATGCCTTGCTTGTTTGCTTGCTGTTATGAGCATGTTAGAGATAGAACAGTTGATTGATTTCTTGCAAGCATGTTTGCCTGATTTTACATGTTAGTGCCATGCTAGGTTTGTTCTGCCAGCATGCTTATGATTCCTGCTTAAGTTGTAGTATCATGCTAGGTAATGTGATTTATGTCGGTCATTGCTTGCTAGCCAGGAATCATTGATTTTGCTCTGTACTCTTAGATAGAGTTGTAGGGTTTGTCATCATCCAGAGGCTGAGCGGACATAACGTACTTTGTCCCCACTGATCGGGAGTAAAGTGTGCACAACATAACGTATCTTGCTTCCCCCCCCGGTCGCCAAGGTGGATTTAGCTCAGGTCGGGAGTAAAGTGTGCGCAGCATAACGTATCTTGCTACCCCCCCGACCTGCCGGTTGTGGACTTAGCTACCCACTTCGGCATTAGCCTAGTTTGTAGCCTGCTAGAGCGGAACCCTGCCATCGTGTAAGCCCGCTACTGCCGGTTCTTAGCTTCAAGTCGGTGGATCATCTTTTGCATGAGATGGAGCGCCGAGGCCTCGCGCCATCGTGATCGGTGACACCGCCTCGAGTCATAGGCATGCGTGCACTGGCCCGCGTGGTTTGCCCTTAGGCCCCGCATTTACGCCGGTTGCAGAGAGCATGCAGTGGCGCGCGCACACTGCGTTAGTTGCTTGGTTGAGAGAGCTCCCTCGGGCTAATGTCGTGAGTACACCATTCTTTCCGTTAGAGCCCGACTTGGGTACTCTCCGTAAGTCGATTTAGTGCAAGGGCAAGGAGGCCCTTGAGGACATTTTAGGGATCAGTGTATTCCCCCCGAGTGACAGATACCTCGGTGATGTCCAGGATTGGTTAGTGTATCCAATCCATTAGGCCGGAAGTAAGAGACTTCCGATGACTCCAGATCTTGTTTTATGAGCTCGTTGAGCTATGATCTGTGTTGATAGCTGTTTGCTTGCATGTTGAGGTGCTAGATGACTGATGTATCGTATTGTACCCCGGTTGGGGATTCTTACTGAGTATCTTTATACTCACCCTTATTTATCTTTCAGGTAACTTGGGGACGGCACCGGGATGGCTAGCGGAGGAGGCGATTGATCATGGGAGGAAGCAGGCACTCTGTCTTTTATTATTGCATTATTTATTCAGCATGTAGATGGACAGGAGTCCTAGGGGAACATTGTTTAAAACGTTGTTTAAATTGTATTGTATATTTTTATAAATACTGGCCAGGATGTTTTACTTTGTTGGATGGTTTAAATGAAAACTGCTGGTTATGTTTTAAGGGTTCCCCCTTCTCATATGTTTTGAAAGGTTTTTAAATATGAGCACTAAACCGCTTGTTATCATATTTAACTTGCATGCTGAGTGAGAACCCCAGTTTAGGACCATGTTTTGGGTCGGGTTCGTCCCAAATCAGCTCCCTCCGCTAGCCATCCTGGTGTTGTCCCAAGTTACCTGAAAGATAAATAAGGGTGAGTATAAACATACTCAGTAAGAATCCCCAACCGGGGTACAATACGATACATCAGTCATCTAGCACCTCAATATGCAAACAAACAGCTACCAACACAGATCATAGCTCAACGAGCTTACAAGGCAAGATCTGGAGTCATCGGAAGTCTCCTACTTCCGGCCTAATGATTGGTTATCCTGACCAATCACGGGACATCACCGAGGTCTCTTTCACTCGGGGATTGATCACTCAAAAGCTGATCCCAAGGATGTCCTCAAGGGCCTCTTTACCCTTGCTACTAATCTGGACTTACGGGAGAGTACCTGAAGTCTGGCTCTAAACTAGAAGGAATGGTGTACCCAAGACATTAGGCCGGGGGAGCTCTCCGAACCGGCAACTAACGCGTGTGCGCGCACACCGCATGCTGCTGCAACCGGCGTAAATGTGGGGGCCTAAGGACAAACTACGCGCGGCGTATGCATCCCTAAGACTCGAAGCGGTGTCACCGATCACGACAGCGCGAGGCCTCGGCGCTCATCTGCGGCAAAGATGAACCACCGACACGAAGCTAAGAACCGCCAGGCAGCTTACACCGATGGCGGAGGTTCCGCTCTAGCGAGCTACAAACCAGGCTTATGCCGATGTGGGTAGCTAAATCCACATCGGGCGTCGGGAAAGCAATGTACGTTATGCTTCGCGCACTTTACTCCCGACCAGTGGGGACAAAGTACGTTATGTCCGCTCTCAGCCTCTGGATGATGACAAACCCTACAACTCTAGCTAAGAGTACATAGTAAATAAATGATTCCTGGCTAGCAAACAATAACCGACATCAAACACGCTTACCTAGCATGATACTACGAACTTAAGCAGGAATCATAAGCATGCTGGAAGAACAAACCTAGCATGGCACTAACATGTAAAATCAGGTACCCATGCTAGCAAGAGACAATCAAAGCTGCCCTATCACTATCATGCTCATAACAGTAAACAAGCATACAAGGCACAATCATGATATATCGCAGGGTCCACACAATCACGGTAAGAAATCCTTACCTGGAAACAAGCAGAAAACAATAATCACAAATCAACAAGCGACCCTCGAGCCTCTAATCGAACCCGAACAGCCTAAACATTCAAATAAAACACCCCAATTAAATCAATAATCAGCAGCCAACAAATCAGGGCCCAACGAATAAAAGACTCGGGAAATACCATCCGAGAAGCCACAAGGCTCGGGCCAACCAACACACAACAGGGCAGGCTGTCGGCAGGGCTGGGCGCTGGGGCCCGAAGGCTGCGCGCGGACGAGCTGGAGCGAGACAAGGGCGCGCGGGCGCGGGCTCGAGCTCAGCTGGGCGATGGCGAGCGGCGCGGCTCGGCAGAAGGAACGGCGCGCGGGCGCGAGCGACACGACGCGCGCTGAGGGGGCGCCGCCGGGCGATGCGACGCGCGGCGGCTACGGTGGACGCACGCGGGCTCGGTGACGACAAGCTACGTGGCGCACACAGCTCGGCATGATGCAGCGGTGGCGCTTAGACACAGGCGACGCGAGGCTGGGCGACCGTGCGAGAGGACGGCTCGGGCGACGGAACACGTGGCGTGGCGAGGCGAGGCGGGTGGGGCGCTGGCATCAGTCTGTGGTGGGCTCGGGCTAGCTCAAGCTTGGGCGAGCCTGGCGCCAGTTGGGCGAGAAATGGGTCGCTCAGTGGGGTGAGGGCTCGGGTTGGGGGAGAGAAAGAGCGAGAGAAAATGGAAAAAATGGGGAAAAAAGGAAAAAAATGGGGATTTAAAAATGGGATTTTCTTTTTATTTGTTTTTCCATCCTTATCCACTTTTAAATAGCCTTAAAATCCCTAAATCCCATTTCTCGGCTTCCTTCTTCGAGACCCGACTGAAGCAACCATTTCCACTAAATAAAACTCACTTAAATCCAACTCCCAAATCAACACTAAGGGCCCGGGCTCGAATCCCAATGGAAGCACTCAAACAATAATGATTTTGCCAAAACCCAAATTCACAACCGAGCTTCCAAACGAATAGCCCAAACATCTCTGGACTCGCACCCCACAACAAACAAGCCTCGACAAAGGCAGGAGCTGCCTCGGGATCCTGAAAATCCACAAATCCTGCCCGGGGAGCCAAAAGACCAAAATACCCCTAAGGGTCAAAATAGCTCTAACGGCCCAACCGAACAACCGAATCTGAACCGGAAGCACCTCGAAAACTGGAATAGAAAACTGGGCCGTTACAATACTCCCTCCTTTTAAGACTTTCGTCCTCGAAAGTCCTAAGACGAAACAGCTCTAGGAAATCTCCACTGATTCCTAGCCAACTGAACTTCTCGGCTAAGACAACACTAGCCCTTCTTCGAGAACCAATGCTATCCAGTCTGCCACAAACTATCTCAACAAGGACTGGGCATACACTGAACTCCGAAGGAAATAGATGCGATAAAGCTAGACGAAAAACCACATCCTCAACTCGCAGCAACTCTCAAACAGTGCTACCCTCAGCAAACTCGAGGACTGGCCACAAGCTCCAAAACTCAACGCCACGCACTGGCATAACTTCTCTGAATGCTCACCGCTGTTAACAAACAGCCACAACTCTACACCAAGCTGGCCAAACAACTGAACCTCTCAGGTTCCAGAAAACTAAACAGCCTACTCTTACTTCACATGAGGACAGCGAACCACAAGGCTTGCCTAAAGCCTTAACGAAATACAATCAAATCACCAACTGGCGACTGATCCAAAAGGCAAACTTTTCCAACTAGGACGCATTTACAACACTTAAGCAATCATCTTAAGAGAAATCGACGCGTCAAAGACAAGGGCAAAAAAATCCTAGTTCACCAGATGGCTAACACTACTCGCACCAGCTGAAACTTCAGCTACGGCCAACCCTAAATGGAAAAATCCAGGCATAGGCTCCACTCGGCCAAGCCAACAAACTGGAGCCTCTCAACGGCCGAACGCAAACTTTTCAAGAAACTGGCCTAAGAGAACATCGCCAGACAAGGAAACAACCAACATTCCTCTCATGGAAAATCTCGGGTAGCAAGGACTAAACCATCACGCAGCCACTAGCAACACAACACCTTGAGGATAGCAACTCAAGGGTCTAACCAACCAATGCCACGGCACCTCTGTGCCAACTCACTCAACTGTGGCTCCGCTAAATGCCAACTGCGAAAGCACAACAACTAGGAACAAAGCCCAAGAAAGGCTTGCTCAGCAGAAACTCAAACCAAGCTTATAACGAGCAAAGCTTATCCTCCAAGCTACCACTCAACTCTTAAGTCCAACTGGCTACTCAAAGGACTTCCTCCTTTTAGCTTAGGCCTAACTCATCTTCCAACCAGAAGATTCAATCCCGAAACAACGCAAGGAATACGAACTGACAAGGCTACCATAAAAAATAATACTCGAGGCTGGCATCCATGGTGCAACCCAACCACCATAGAAACTAGGGGTTCTTCAAACCCCAAAGAACCAACAACTTCCCAGCAAAATCTCAACTCTTAAACTGGCTGGCCTCCGCCCTTGCGGGGACAAACAACTTTTCGCTTGCTAACAACACAAGGCAGGGACCCTCTCGCTGGGCTAACCACTACGCTACTCTGATCAACTACACAACTCAGGAGCTACGCTGACTCCTTCTAAACGGGAACGATTTCCCAGCAAGCAAACTTCTGAAAGGCAGCGAACTTCACACACGCTCGCTGACTAACTCAAACCCAAGGGCAACAACAACCAACTCTCTTGGAAGAAACACCCAAGGGAAACTCAACTGATTGGGCCACCAACCTAGAACTAGCAGAACTTACTCAACCACCAAAGGAGGGGTCAACTCCCAAAACTTCCTGACTAGGAACAAGTCCTCAGGGCAACGCCCTCTTGCTCGAACCGAGCTAGCTCTTGAAACAACAAGAGAACCAAATCTTGGTCAACACCAAGCACCAACTAACCACCACACCGGAACCAATCCGGACTCTACTCCAAACAAACTGTAACGGCCCAGTTTTTTATTTCGGTTACCCAGGTGATTTCGGGTCATTATTCGGATGTTCGGATGGGCCGTTAGAGCTATTTTAACCCTTAGGGGTATTTTAGTCTTTTTGCCCCCGGTCAGGGTTTTGAGGATTTTCAAGATTTCAGGGCCATTCTCGCCTTTGTCGAAGCTTAATGGTTGTTGGTTGCAAGACCCGAGAGGTTTGGGCAAGTTGTTTGGAAGTTTGGAGGTGTTTTAGAAAATGGCAAAATTAATTGTAATTTTGGTGCTTCCATTTGGTTTTGAGCCCTTGCCATAAATGGTCTTGGGAAGTTCGTAGGAAAAGAGATTTTTATTTTTTTAAAATAAGTTTGCTTCGGCCGGGTTTGGAAAGAGGAAGCTTTGGGAAGGGATTTTAGACCTATTTAATTAGGGAAAAGGAAAGAAAATCAAGAAAATCCCTTCTCCCCTTGTTTTTCTCTCTCTCTCTCTCTCTCTCTCTCTCTCCTAGCCGACCTCACCAAGAAACCCTAGCCGCCCTAGCCGCACCCACGCTCAGCCGCTTCAGCCAGCGCACAGTGCAAATTTCATTTGCACAAACCAGCGCACGAGCGGCCAATTTTATCGGCCAGCGCACGAGTCGCCAGACGCGCTCCACACCAGCGCCCAGATCGCGCCGCAGACCGACCTGATCGGGTCGCCCAGACGCGCCGCGTCGTCCCGCACCTGAGCCGCCCACGCCGCGCGCGCCGCGCGCTCGCCGCCGCGCGCGCGCGCCGCACCGTCGCGTCTGCGTGCCGTGCCACTCGCGTCGCGTCCGCTTCGCGGCGCGCTGCGCCTGTCGCGCAGCCTTGCGCGCAGCCAGCGCCAGCGCGCCGTCCTCCCGCCGCGCATAAGCCTGCCGAGCAGCGCCAGCGCCCAGCGCGCGCGCCAGCCTGCACCACCAAAGAAGCGCCAAAATCGCCCTTCTGCTGCGAGACCCCCGTGCCTTCTCGGTTGGTAATTCCCGAACCTATCCCTTTTAGATTTTTAAGCTGCTGGGTCTTGCTGTATATTTATTTAGGATGCTTTTAAAATGCTTAGGTTGCTCGGTTTCGCTTTAAAGCTCGAGGGTCATTATTTGATTGTGAAGGTTATTTCGCTCGTTTCGTGTAAGGATTCCTTACCGTGGTTGTGTGGACCTGCGATGCTTTCTTGAATGTGCCTTATATGCATGTTCACTTTTATGGACATGATTAGTGGATAGGATGACTTGTGATTGCATTCCTGCTAGCATGTTTGCTTGTTTGTACATGTTAGTGCCATGCTAGGATTGTTCTTCCAAGCATGCTTGAGATTCTGCTTTAAGTTCGTAGTATCATGCTAGGTTATGTATGATTGATGATGATTATGTATGTTTAGCCAGAATCGTTTACTCTATACTCTAGCTAGTGTGTTGTTATTTGTCATCATCTAGAGGTGAGAGCGGACATAACGCACCTTGTCCCCACCGGTCGGGAGTAGAGCGAAGCATAACGTACATTGCTTCCCCGGCAGCCGATGTGGATTTAGCTACCACATCGGCAAAAGCCTAGTTTGTAGCCGCTAGAGCGGAACCCCGCCAGCGGTGCAAGCCCGCCTTGGCCGGTTCTTAGCTTCGTGTCGGTGGTACAGTGCGCAGATGAGTGCCGAGGGCCTCGCACTCATCGTGTTCGGTGACACCGTTTCCGAGTCTTAGGCATGCGTGCACTGGCCCGCGTAGTTTGTACTTAGGCCCCACATTTACGCCGGTTGCAAAGAAGATGCGGTGTGTGCGCAAGACACGCGTTAGTCGCCGGTTCGGAGAGCTCCCGGGCTAATGTTCGTGAGTACACGGTTCCTTCTGTTTTTAGAGCCGGACTTAGGTACTCTCCCGATAGTCCAGATTTATAAGCGGGGTAAGAGGCCCTTGAGGACACCCATTGGGATTGGCTTTTGAGTGATCATATGGTCGAGGGAGAAAGACCCTCGAGGGTGTCGGACATCTTTGGGATCGGTTTTTGAGGTGATCAATTGGCCGAGGAGAGAGACCCTCGGAGATGTCTGGGATTGGTTATGAGAGCCAATCATTAGGCGGAAGTAGGAGACTCCGAGGATTCCAGATTCGCCTTGTAAGCTCGTTGAGCTATGATCCGTGTTGGTAATCTGTTTGCATGTATACTAGGGTGCTAGATGATTGAAGTATCGTATTGTACCCGGTTGGAGATTCTTACTGAGTATGTTTATACTCACCCTTATTTCTGTGGTTTTCCACGGTGTAACTTGGGGGAAAGCACAGGACGGCGAGCGGAGGAGTGAATGATCATGGGAGCCGCCGGCACTCTGTCTTTATTGTTTGCATATTTGTTCAAAGCATGTAGATGGACAGAGTCCTAGGGGAAACATTATTAAAAGTTGTTTGAACTATTTTGAATGTTTTATATATATCTTGTGAGCTTGTTTTACTTCGTTGGTTTTCTTAAACAAAAGCGTTGATTATGTTTTAAGCATTCCCGTTTCTAAATGTTTTGAAAGGTTTTAAATATGAGCACTAAACCGCTTGATGAAGTATTTTAACTTGCATCTTTGAGTGAGAACCTAGGTTTAGGACCGTATTTTGGGTCGGGTTCTTACGGTTGGTATCGAGCACGAGTCATAGATCTCAGAGACTAACTGCTTTGGAGTTGTTGCCCCATGATCATCGAGTACTCGCGGCCGTCAGTTTGTCCGAGTTCATTAAGCTAAGGGTTTTATTTTACAACATCGCATCTAGTATACATGTGTTACCCTTGTTTGGCGGTGAGAGCCCAGCGTGGGCTAGGTTTTATGCTTTGTGCAGATCGCCGGTGTGTCGATCGCACCCAGAGGAGGTAGAGCTTAGACTCCGTGAGGCCATTTGTGGCCCGGGGATTGTGGTTCTCCCCTAGTGAGAGGGTGGAGGTGCTCGTGCGGATCGCTAGTGCGTGGATCGCACTCGAGGAGCAAGACGCTTGGCATGTCCGACCGAGGAGTTGGACCGTTTGTATGGATGTTGAGGCGCGCCCGTGGTTGTTTAGCCCGTTGGCGAGTTGGCCTGCGCAGTTGAGTTGCCTAGAGGAGGGGTAGAGGCTAGCACGCCTCAGTGAGACTCCTTGAGCGAGTGTGCTCCAGCCATGAGGAGTTGATGGCGTGTCTTTTAGCTAACAGAGAGCGGAGACCCAGTGCGCAGTTTGTAGCGCGTGTAGTGAGGAGTCTTGGGCATAGATAGCCCGGTGGTAGAGTTTATTTAGGAGACACCCCTCCTTGTAGTTCCAGAGCCGGAGGTTCCGGGAGGGCTTGATCGGCGAGTTAATCTTGATAAGATAGTTGGAGTTGATCGAGCCGCCGAGTTTGGCAAGTGGAAGCCTGTAGAGAGCTGGATGTTTTGAGACCATCGCTAGCAAAGCAAGGTGGTTGGCCAGGATCGAGTTTATCATCCAAGTGTTGTGATGACTGGTGTTCAAAGGCCGATGACCGGATGTTTAGAGGTCAAGGCGCCGTTCTGGTGTTGTTTGATGCGCAGGTGTGGTGGTGGAAGTCCCTGTGAGAGGCGGCGGACAGAGAGTCTCCACCCACCACCGGTCGAATTGGCGTTGCCAAGTTTAGTAGCTTTTGAGGAAGATGTAGAGACATCTTGTCCTCCTGCAAAGTCTGCAATCGTTTTGCGGCCGGTTCTTTTAGTACCCTCGTGAGCGGAGGGTAGTGTGGAGTTTCCTTATCGAGGACCTAATCCGTCCGTGGTTTCCAGTGGCTATTAGTGAGAAGCACCTTCTGTTAGCATGTTCAGTGTGGAGCTAGGTGCTGCCACCCGAGGGTTGGCACGAGTATTCATTGAGCATCGAGTGGGATGCAGGAGTGGGCCCCGGCATGCATTAGGACGTGAGGTCGGAGAATAGTCTACTCGATTCTTGAGACTCTTGTGTTGAGTGCCATTGCCCTGCCACCTGGAGTGTGACCTTCCCTACCCTCAGAGTGGCTTAAAGCCCGTAAAGGGATGTTTGTGTTGTAAAGGAAGTAGTGCCTGTTGGCACCAAGCTTTGAGAGGAGGCCTAGATTCGGGCCGGTTGGCACTTTCTGCGTGGTGTGGTTCCAGGACCCGCCCGGAGTTTAGCATCCCCACTAGTCCTGTACCCATTCATGAGATTTCACCTATTTGGGTTGCATAAGAGATCTAGCTCGGTGGTAGCTAGAGAAACTACAAGTTTGAGGTCGTTCGAGGGATAAGTAGGAGCTTTCCATGGTCACCGAGAGTTGGGTACAAAGGATCTTTGTAGGTTGGTGAGGGCTAGCGCGCGTCGAGTTCTCGCGCTTGTGTGTGAGCTTGTGAGCCGCTTGTTGGTAGTGTGTTTCGACTACCCTTGGAGTTACCCTAATATGAGTAGGGTTGGCATCGATGATGCGTGGTTGATCCGATGTTAGAGCCATGAGTTGGATGGTTGAGTGGAGCATTTAGTGGGCACATTGGTATGAGGTATGTCGATTGGTGTAGTTAAGCTCTAGTAAGAGTGAGTCGACCAATGTGGCATTCCGTGGTGAGTTGACCCTGAGTGGATTGAACTCTTGTTGCTCCTTTGCTAGAAGTGGCTCTATTGGGAGGCAAATGTTGCCTTGTGTGAGAATTCTTGTTGGTTTGGATCTTAAGGAACCAAGTTGAGGTATACACGCCAATGTACTTTTGTGTAGCTCGTTCTCGTGGTGTATTTTTCAAGAACCACGAGGGGTTTTGGGTTGTGAAACCAAAGTGCTCGATTACGAGGAGTTAGGACTTTAGTTCTTGGCAAGTGCCCTAACTTGGGTTGAGAGGCTGTCGTGCGCGGTAGAGTGGGTTGTTGCGTAGGAAAGTTATGCTAGTTGGCCCTTGGCACCGGTAGAGGCATTTCTTGTTGGTCGACGGTTGGTGTTGAGTTGAAACTGAACAAGGGCGATGGTAGCATAATCGCGTAGTTTCTGGCCGCCATGGCTAAGAGAGTTGTTCGGATCCTTACCATGGATAGAAGCTACATTGTGGCTGATGCTTTGAGCAAGAGGAAGTTTGGGTCTTCCAGTTGTTCCCGCTTCAGTGGATAGCGACTTAAGCGAGGCGATCTAGGGGGTCGGGATCGGCGCGATCGCGAGTTAGAGCTCAGGATCGTCGCAGGGCGGGGCGAGCGATCGGCTCATTGCATCAAGTGTGGTAAGCGCTTTTGGATTGTGTGGAGCATCGCCCGTGCTTGCTACAGATGTGGCAAGGAAGAGCTTTTGGCCAGCACAGTTGAGATGTCAGAGATGTGCTCGTGTAGCCAGTTGTCAGTTAGACCGTTTGACGACAGTGTGTGTCGGAGGGAGATCGGAGGAACCCTAATTTAAGGAGAGCCTCACCAGAGCTCAGTCAGACCCAGGCAGTGTTCCTCGGTTGAGTTGCTGGATGCTTGTAGGCGGTTGACAAGCTAGAGTTGTTCTTAGTAGCCTCCGCGTTGGTTTTTTTTTTGAATTCTTAGCAAGGTGGTGCTTGGCGTTGGCCAAGGTTTGGTTCCTTTGCTGTTTTCTAGGGCTAGCTTGGTTCGACCAAGCTGGCGTCGCCTGAGGACTTGTTCCTAGTCAGGTAGTTTTGGGAGTTGGCCACCCCCTCAGCGGTTGAGTAGTACCGCTAGTGCTTAGTTGGTGGTTCAAGCGATTGAGGAATCCTTGGACGTTTCTTCTGAGAGAGTTGGTGGTTGCTACCGTTGAGTTTGAGCAAGACAGCGAGCGTGTGTGAAATTCGCTGTCCTTCGGAAGTCCGCTTGCTAGGAAATCGTTCCTGTAGAGGAGGAGTCAGCTTAGTTCCTGAGTTGTGTAGTTGATCAGAGTAGCGCAGCGGTCAGCCTAGCGAGAGTGTCCCTGCGTCTGTTTGTTAGCAAGTGGAAAGTTGTTTGTTCCCGCGAGGGCGAAGGCCAGCCAGTTCAAAGACTTGAGTTGTTGGCGGAAGGTTGTTGGATCTTTGGAGCTTGTAGACCCCCTTAGTTCTTTGGTAGTTGAGTTGCACCGTGGATGCCAGGCCTCGAGTTTTAACTTTTGAGGTAGTCTTGCCGACTCGTGTGGTTCAGGATCCGCAAGCTTGTGGTCGTCGCTATCCTTATTCCTCGCGATGTTTCGTGGGTGGAGTTTCTGGATTGGAAGAAGAGTTAGGTCTAAGCTATAAGAAGGAAGTCCTTGGAGCAGCCGATGGGCTTAAGAGTTGAGTGGCAGCTTGGAGGCGAGCTTTGCTCGTTATGAGCTTGGTTTGAGTTTCGCTAAGCAAGCCTTTCTCGGGCTTTTCTTTTAGTCGTTGTGCATTCGCAGGTTGGCATTTTAGCTGAGCCACAGTTGAGTGAGTTGGCACAGAGGTGCCGTGGCATTGGGTGGTAAAGCCCTCGAGTTTCGATCCTCCAGCTATCGTGTTGCTAGTAGCCACGTAATGTTATATTCCTTGCTGCTCGAGGTTTCCGTGAGAGGAATGTTGTTTGTTTTCTGTCGGGCGATGTTCACCTAGGCCGTTTAGTTTCTTAAACACGGGAGGTTCGGTTGTTTGTTTGGTCAGCATGGTGAAGGGTTGAAATTGTTTGATAACAAATGCTATGAGCATTCGAGAGAAGTTACTGCCGAGCGTGGCGTTGAGTTTTAGAGCTTGTGACCCGTCCACGAGTTTCACGAGAGTAGCGCCAGAGAGAGGCGTTCCGAGTTGGGTTAGCAGGGATAAGTGAGCCCTAGAGTCGTGAGACCGTTTGAGAGTTGGTGCGAGTCAGAGGGTGTGACTCACCGACTAGCTATCGCATGATTTCTTCGAAGCTCAGTGTTAGTTCAGTTTTGGTTGAGATAGTTTGTGGCAGACTCGGTATCTTTTGAGCTTGGAGACTTTGGGAAACCAAGAGGGTTCGGTTTCGAAGAAGGATTTGTGTTGTCTTAACCGGGAGCTAGGTTGGTTAAGAATCAGTGGAGTTTTCCTAGAGTTGTTTTCGTCTTAGGACTTTCGAGGACGAAAGTCTTAAAAGGAGGGAGTATTGTAACGGCCCAGTTTTTTATTTCGGTTACCCAGGTGATTTCGGGTCATTATTCGGATGTTCGGATGGGCCGTTAGAGCTATTTTAACCCTTAGGGGTATTTTAGTCTTTTTGCCCCCGGTCAGGGTTTTGAGGATTTTCAAGATTTCAGGCCATTCCGCCTTTGTCGAAGCTTAATGGTTGTTGGTTGCAAGACCCGAGAGGTTTGGGCAAGTTGTTTGGAAGTTTGGAGGTGTTTTAGAAAATGGCAAAATTAATTGTAATTTTGGTGCTTCCATTGGGTTTTGAGCCCTTGCCCTAAATGGTCTTGGGAAGTTCGTAGGAAAAGAGATTTTTATTTTTTTAAAATAAGTTTGCTTCGGCCGGGTTTGGAAAGAGGAAGCTTTGGGAAGGGATTTTAGACCTATTTAATTAGGGAAAAAGGAAAGAAAATCAAGAAAATCCCTTCTCCCCTTGTTTTGCAATCTCTCTCTCTCTCTCTCTCTCTCTCTCTCCTAGCCGACCTCACCAAGAAACCCTAGCCGCCCTAGCCGCACCCACGCTCACCACACCATTTCAGCGCCAGCAGCCAGTGCAGCCCACCAGACAAGACCAGCGCACCAGGCAGCCAAATTGGCCGCCACCCCAGCGCACCAGCTGCCAGACGCTCCGCGACCAGCTGCCCAGACGCGCGCGCGACCGACCAGATCGGGTCGCCCAGACGCGCCGCGTCGTCCGCGCTGAGCCGCTTCTGCAGACCGCGCCGCGACGCTGTCGCCGCCGCCGCGCGCCGCGCCGCACCGTCGTCGCGTCTGCGTGGTTCGTACCACTCGTCGCGTCCGCCCGCCACAAGCGCTGCGCCTGTCGCAGTCCGCGCGCAGCCCAGCGCCAGCGCCCGTCCCCTGCCGCGCCAGCGCGCCCGAGCCAGCGCCCAGCGCCCAGCGCTAGCGCCCCAGCCGCACCAGCAGCGCCCAAAACTGCCCCCTTGCTGCCGAGACCCCGTGCCTTCTCGGTTGGTAATTCCCGAACCTATCCCTTTTAGATTTTTAAGCTGCTTTGCTCTATATATATTTTTAGGATGCTTTTAAAATGCTTAGGTTGCTCGGTTTCGCTTTAAAGCTCGAGGGTCATTATTTGATTGTGAAGGTTATTTCGCTCGTTTCCCAGTAAGGATTCCTTACCGTGGTTGGTGTGGACCCTGCGATGCTTTCTTGAATGTGCCTTATATGCATGTTCACTTTTATGGACATGATTAGTGGATAGGATGACTTGTGATTGCATTCCCGCTAGCATGTTTGCTTGTTTGTACATGTTAGTGCCATGCTAGGATTGTTCTTCCAAAGATGCTTGAGATTCCCGCTTTAAGTTCGTAGTATCATGCTAGGTTATGTATGATTGATGATGATTATGTATGTTTAGCCAGAATCGTTTACTCTATACTCTAGCTAGTGTGTTAAATTTGTCATCATCTA
The DNA here is from genome assembly GCA_036507275.1 of Sicyos edulis. NCBI lineage: Eukaryota > Viridiplantae > Streptophyta > Magnoliopsida > Cucurbitales > Cucurbitaceae > Sicyos > Sicyos edulis. Next base: position 16,003,065 of record CM071851.1, read on the forward strand.
GAGGCCGAGAGCGGACATAACGTACCTTGTCCCCACCGGTCGGGAGTAGAGCGAAGCATAACGTACATTGCTTCCCCGGCGGCCGATGTGGATTTAGCTACCACATCGGCATAAGCCTAGTTTGTAGCTGCTAGAGCGGAACCCCGCCAACGGTGTGCAAGCCGCCTTGGCGGTTCTTAGCTTCGTGTCGGTGGTACTGGTGCGCACAGATGAGTGCCGAGGGCCTCGCACTACCGTGTTCGGTGACACCGTTTCCGAGTCTTAGGCATGCGCACCTGGCCCGCGTAGTTTGTACTTAGGCCCCCACATTTCGCCCGGTTGCAGAAGCATGCGGTGTGCGCGCGACACGCGTTAGTCGCCGGTTCGGAGAGCTCCCGGGCTAATGTTCGTGAGTACACAGTTCCTTCTGTTTAGAGCCGGACTTGGGTACTCTCCCGATAGTCCAGATTTATAAGGGGGTAAGAGGCCCTTGAGGACACCCATTGGGATTGGCTTTTGAGTCGATCATATGGTCGAGGAGAAAGACCCTCGAGGGTGTCGGACATCTTTGGGATCGGTTTTGAGTGATCAATTGGCCGAGGAGAGAGACCCTCGGAGATGTCCCGGGATTGGTTATGAGAGCCAATCATTAGGCCTAAGTAGGAGACTTCCGAGGATTCCAGATTCTGCCTTGTAAGCTCGTTGAGCTATGATCCGTGTTGGTGCTGTTTGCATGTATACTAGGGTGCTAGATGATTGAAGTATCGTATTGTACCCCGGTTAGAGATTCTTACCGAGTATGTTTATACTCACCCTTATTTCTCGTGGTTTTCCACGTGTAACTTGGGACAAAGAGGGACGGCGAGCGGAGGAGCTGAATGATCATGGGAGCCGCCGGCACTCTGTCTTTATTGTTTGCATATTTGTTCAGCATGTAGATGGGACAGAGTCCTAGGGAAACATTATTAAAAGTTGTTTGAACTGTTTTGAATGTTTTATATATATACTGGCCAGGCTTGTTTTACTTCGTTGGTTTTCTTAAACAAAACTGTTGATTATGTTTTAAGCATTCCCCGTTTCTAAATGTTTTGAAAGGTTTTAAATATGAGCACTAAACCGCTTGATGAAGTATTTTAACTTGCATGCTGAGTGAGAACCTAGGTTTAGGACCGTATTTTGGGTCGGGTTCTTACACAAACACTAGCTTGTTAGTCTACCAAATCTGCCAGCAACTCACCCGAGGAACACTGCCTGGGTCTGACTGAGCTCTGGTGAGGCTCTCCACAACCTAGGGATCCTCCGATCACCCTCCGACACACGCGGTCGTCAAACGATCTAACAGACAACCGGCTACACGGGCACAACCCTCTCCAGGATCCAAACTATGCTGGCCAACTCCAACTTCTTGAAAACCAAGAGGACCGGAAACGCTACAGAATGCGCCATCCTCTTACTCAAACATCAACCACAACATACCTTCTTCCCAAGGTAATGATCCGAACAGCTCTCTTAGCCATGACGATCAGAAACTGCGCGGCTTTTCTACCACCGCTCTTGTTTAATTCCAACTGAACTCTAACCAGGATAAGGTCCAACTAGCAAAATTGCTTAAACAACAACCCGGCTACGAGCACGACATCCTTACAACCAAAGCTAGGGCACTTGTCAAGGACTAAAGCCTTGACACCTCAAAGACTGAGCACTGGTTCCTCAACACGAACCTCTCGTGGTTCTCCAAACATACACCACGGAACGAGCTACACGAAAGTACACTGGCGTGTACAGCTCCAACTTGATTCCTTAAGATCCAATGCCAACAAGAACTCTCACACAGGGCAACTTTTGCCTCCAAACAGAGTCACAACTAGAAAGGGAGCAACAAGAGTTCAAACCCACTCGGGGTCAACTCACCGCGAAACGCCACATTAGAAAACTCACTATTGCAAGGGCATATTCACACCAAGCTGACATACCTCAAACCAATGTGCCCACTAAACATGCTCCGATCAACCATCAAACTCATGGCTCTAACACTGGATCAACCACGCATCCTCGATGCCAACACTACCCATACTAGGGTAACTCAAAGGGTAGCCGAAACATGCTACCATCAAACTGGCTCACAGGCTCACAACACAGGCGCGAGAACTTGAACGCGCTAGCTCTTAACAGCCTACAACATCCTTTGGTACCCAACTCTCGGTGACCCTGAAATGCTCCTACTTTCCCTCGAATGACCTCATACTTGTAGTCCTCTGACTACCACCGAGCTAGATCTCCTATGCAACCCAAACAGGTGAAACCTCAGGAGAACGGGTACAAGACTAGAGGGGATGCTATACTCTGGGCGGGCCATGGAACCACCTGCACAAAAAGTGCCAACTGGCCTGAATCTAGGCCTCCTCTCAAACCTTGGTGCCAACTGGCACTACATCCTTTACAACACAAATCAGCCCTAAACGAGCTTTATGCCCCTCTGAGGGAAGGGAAGGTCACACTCCAAGTGACGGGGCAATGGCACTCAGCACATGAGTCTCAACACTCGAGCAGACTACTCTCTGGCAGCTCGACCAACAGACATGCCACGACCTACTCCTGCATCCTACTCGATGCTCAACAAAAGCTCAGGCCAACTCTTGCATCCCACTCGATGCTCAACAGAAGCTCAGGCCAGCTCCTCGGGTGGCAACAACTAGTTTCGCATTTGGAACATCCAAATAAAACGAGTGCTCCACTCTACTAGCCCGCTGAAATCCACAAACGGATTAAGCCCTGACAAGCAAACTCCACACTACACCCTGGCTACGAGGGTACTAAAAGAACTGGCTGTAAAACAACATCAGGCTTGCAAGGGGGCAAAGATGTCTCTACATCTTCCTCAAGTCACTAACACGGCAACTTGCCAATCGATCGGGCGACTGGTGGAGACTCTGCTAGTCCACCTCTCACAAGGGACTTCCACCACCAACTGCTGTATCAAACAGCATACGAACGACACATCTTGGCCTCTGAACAGCAGGACATCCCAACACACGGATGATAAACTCAATCCTGGCCAACTGCTTTACTACTAGCAGTAGGACTTTCTAAAACATCGAGCTCTACAGGCATCCACTTGCCAAACTGGCCGGCTCCATCAACGCCAACAATCTCATCTGCATAAACCTGCAGATCATGCCCTCCCGGGAACCAGTTTGTTGGCTCCAGTTTGTTGGCTTGGCCGAGTGGAGCCTGTGCCTGGTTTTGGCCATTTACGGTTGGCCGTAGCTAAAGTTTCAGCTCGTGCTTGTTGGAAAAAGTTTGCCTTTTGGATCAATCGCCAGTTGGTGGTTCGATTGTTTTTCGTTGAGGCTTTAGGCAAGCTTGTGGTTCGCTAGTCTCTTGTGAAGCAAGAGTAGGTTGTTTAGTTTTCTGGAACCTGAGAGGTTCAGTTGTTTGGCCAGCATAGTGTAGTGTTGAGGCTGTTTGATAACAGCTGTGGGCATTCTGAGAAGTTACGCCAGTGCGTGGCGTTGAGTTTTGGAGCTTGTGCCCAGTCTGCGAGTTTGCGGAGAGTAACACCGTAGAGAGGTGTTCAGTGTTGGTTTAGCAGGGTTTTAGTTTGAGCCCCGGGTTTGTAAGGCCTTCTGAGATCCTTGAGCGGATTGGAGCAGTGGCCTTTCGGTTAGCCTTGCCCAGTCTTTGTTGAGATAGTTGTGGCAGACTGGATAGCTGTGTGGCTTTGAGCCTTTGAGAACCCAAGAGGGTTTGTTTCTCAAAGATGGGCTAGTGTTGTCTTAGCCGAGAAGCTCAGTTGGCTAGGAATCAGTGGAGATTTCCTAGAGCCGTTTCGTCTTTGGACTTTTGAGGACGAAAGTCTTATAAGGAGGGAGTATTGTAACGGCCCAGGTTTCTATCCCGGTTCTCGAGGAGCTTCCAGTTCAGATTCAGTGGTTCGGTTGGGCCGTTAGAGCTGTTTTGACCCTTAGGGGTATTTTGGTCTTTTTGCTCCCCGGGCAGGATTTGTGGATTTTTAGGGCTTCGAGGCAGCTCCTGCCTTTGTTGAGGCTTGTTTGTTGTGGGCTGCGAGTCCCGAGATGTTTGGGCTATTCGTTTGGGAGTTCGGTTGTGATTTGGGTTTTGGGCAAAGTTATGGTTGTTTGGGTGTTTCCTTTGGGATTCGAGCCCGGGCCCTCAGTGTTGGTTTGGGAGGTTGATTTGAGTGAGATTTATTGTTTGGAAAGGTTGCTTCAGTCGGGTCTCGAAGGAAGAAGCCGGGAAATGGGATTTAAGGATTTTAAGGATTTTTAGAAATTGGAAAATTGGAAAATTGGATTTATTTGGATTAGGATGGAAAATTAATAAAAGAGAAAAAGAAAAGAAAAGAAAAAGAAAAATCCCATTTTTCCCCCTTTTTTTCCCTTTCTCTCTCCTCCAACCCGAGCTCACCCTCCCGGCTCCTTGGTCGCCGAGAGCAGCCCCAGCTCACCGCCCACCTGGTCGCCCGGCTCGCCACGCTGAGCCCGGCTCGCCCAGCCGAGCCCGGCCGCGCCACGATGCCCAGCGCCCAGCCCAGCTCGCCAAGCCGAGAAGCGTCGCCCGCTCGTGGCGCCCGACCGTGTCGCCCAGCTCGCCCTCGCCCTAATCCGTGCCGCCTCGCACTGTGCCAAGTCCGTGCGCCCTGTAGCTCGCCGTGCTGTGCCAGCCAGAGCGCCCCGAGCCGTCGCGTCGCGTCGCCTCGCGTGCGAGCCCCTGTGCTTGCCGAGCTCGCGCCCACGCGCCGTCCCCTTGTGCCGAGCTGCGCCGCGCGCCAGCGCCCAGCCAGCTGCTCTCCCGCGCCCGCGCGGCCTCGCCCCAGCGCGCCCTTGCGCCCGTGTCTGCGCATCAGCGCACCCAGTGCCTGCGCCTAGCCAGCCCAGCCCCTGCCGACAGCCTGCTTGTGGTGTGTTGGATGGCCCGAGCCTTGTGGCTTTTTGGATGGTATTTTCTGAGTCTTTTCTTCGTTGGGCCAAGATTTATTGGCTGCTGTTTATGGATTTATTGGGCTGTTTTATGTATTTGATTTGGGTGCTTTATTTGATGTTCAGGCTGTTCGGGATCGATTAGAAGCTCGAGGGTCGCTCGTTGATTTATTATGATTTATTATTGTTTGCTGCTTGTTCCAGGTAAGGATTTCTTACCGTGGTTGTGTGGACCCTGCGATATATCTCGATATGCCTTGCTTGTTTGCTTGCTGTTATGAGCATGTTAGAGATAGAACAGTTGATTGATTTCTTGCAAGCATGTTTGCCTGATTTTACATGTTAGTGCCATGCTAGGTTTGTTCTCACAAAGCATGCTTATGATTCCGCTAAGTTGTAGTATCATGCTAGGTAATGTGATTTATATGTCGGTCATTGCTTGCTAGCCAGGAATCATTGATTTTGCTCTGTACTCTTAGATAGAGTTGTAGGGTTTGTCATCATCCAGAGGCTGAGCGGACATAACGTACTTTGTCCCCACTGATCGGGAGTAAAGTGTGCGCAGCATAACGTATCTTACTTCCCCCCCCCCCCCGACCCGCCGGTTGTGGAATTAGCTACCCACTTCGGCATAAGCCTAGTTTGTAGCCTGCTAGAGCGGAACCCTACCATCGGTGTAAGCCTGCCCTGGCCGGTTCTTAGCTTCAGGTCGGTGGATCATGCTGCACAGATGAGCGTCGAGGGCCTCGCGCTACTGCGATCAGTGACACCGCTTCCGAGTCTTAGGCATGCGTACCTGGCCCGCGTAGTTTGCCCTTAGGCCCACGTAATTATGCCGGTTGCAGCAGCATGCGGTGTGCGCGCACACGCGTTAGTTGCCGGTTCGGAGAGCTCCCCCCGGCTAATGTCGTGAGTGCACCATTCCTTCCGATAGAGCCAGACTTCGGGTACTCTCCCGTAATTCCAGATTAGTAGCAAGGGCAAGGAGGCCCTTGAGAACATTCTTGGGATCAGTGCATTCCCCCCGAGTGAAAGATACCTCGGTGATGTCCTAGGATTGGTCAGTGTATGCAATCCTTAGGCCGGAAGTAGGAGACTTCCGATGATTCCAGATCTTTCTTTATGAGCTCGTTGAGCTATGATCTGTGTTGGTAGCTGTTTGCTTGCATGCTTTGGTACTAGATGACTGATTATATCGTATTGTACCCCGGTTGGGGATTCTTACTGAGTAATTCGTTACTTACCCTTATTTTTGTGGTTTTTCCACAGGTAACCATGGTACGAGACAGGATGGCTGGAGGAGGAGTTGTGATCATGGAAAACCCGTTGTTCAACTCTGAGTCTTATGTTTATGTTCTGATTTAAATGTCCTCTGAATGCATGTAGTTGGGCACGGAGCCCTAGGGTGTTTTCTGAATGTATTTCCGGATTCTAGCACTATTGTAAAGCTTGTATGTTTTAAATAAATCTCTGATCAGAGTAAGTTTTGTAAATGTATTTGTCTTGGAACAGGTGCTTGGAAACAGGGACAGGTTTCAGGAAATGATGTTGATTTTTAAATGGATGTTTTATGTTTTAGTTTTTACTTAGAATCCGAACACCACTTTGCAAATTTTCTGTAGATTTGTATGCATGCATTGAGGTAACGGCCTAATTTAGAACCCCTTTCGGGTCGGGTCGTTACAAGTTGGTATCAGAGCTCAGAGTCATAGATTCTGTAGACTGACCTTTGTTGTAGGTCGTTTTTCCATGATCATCAAGCACTCAAGCGGTCATCAGTGCGCCTAAGTTTACTGTTTTAAAGAAAGGGGTAAGAATTTACATTACTTTTCATCTAGTGTTTGCCTTGTGTAGAGTTGTGGAGCGGAGACGAGCAGGTTCTGATTCGTTGTTGGTTTGGGCTTAGAGAGCCATCATGCCAACTTTCCGCAGTGCGAGCAGTTTGATAGCAGCTTGTTGAGGTATCCAGATAGATTCGGATGCCCCTGGGACGTCGTCCCCGAGGGAGGTAGAGCTTAGACTCCCGTAGGCCATTTGTGGCCCGCCATCGCTTTTCCCTTAGTGAGAGGGTGGAGGTGCTTTGTGCAGATCGCCAGTATGTTGATTGCACTCAGAGGAGCAGGACGCTTGGCATGTTCGACCGAGGAGTTGGACTGATCGTGTTGATGTTGAGGCCGCGTCCAGAGTTGTTAGGCCCGCAGGCCAGAGTTGGCCCTGGCAGTTGAGTTGCCTAGAGGAGGGGGTAGAGGCTAGCACGCCTCAGAGTGAGACTCCTTGAGCAGAGTGTGCTCCAGCCATGAGAGATTTGATGGCGTGTCTTTAGCTATCGAGAGCGGAGACCCAGCGCAGATTTATATCGCGTAGTGAGGAGTCCGGGCATAGATAGCCCGGTGATGAGTTTGTTTCAGCATTCCCTCGGTAACTCTTATAGCCCAGCAGATTCCCGGGAGGGCATGATCGTGAGTTTATTCAGATGAGATTGTTGGCGATGATGGAGCCGCCTAGTTTGGCAAGTGGATGCCTGTAGAGCTCGATGTTTTAGAAAGTCCTGCTGCTAGTAGTAAAGCGGTTGGCCAGGTTTGAGTTTAGCATCCGTGTGTTGGGATGCCCCATTATTCAGAGGTCGAGATGTGCCGTTCTGTCTTTGTTTGGTACAGTGATTGGTGGTGGAAGTCCCTTGAGAGAGGTGGACTAGCGAGTCTCCACCATCGCCCGATTGATTGGCAAGTTGCCGTGTTAGTGGCTTGAGAGGCGATGTAGAGACATCTTTGCCCCCTTGCAAGCCTCTTGTGTTGTTTAAACACCCCAGATTTCCTCAGATGTTTGGTAGAGTTGGGCACTCTTCCTTGGTGAGCTCCTAGAGTGGAGCTAGGCTGCCGCATGTTGAGAGATCCGGCGAGTTTTGTTGAGCATCATGTGGAGATGCAAGAGTAGGCTGTGAGCCTTCAGTTTGATGAGATGCCATAGGCATGGTTGTTTGAGTTGAGCCCTTGTATGCCTAGCCAGAGTTGTTGTCACTTGAGGTAGTGACCTTGCTGGCCTCATCTGTAGTAAGATGTGGATTTGGTAGTAGTAGCACTTGAGGTGCATTGGTTGGTGTGCCACTTTGGCACTAAGTCTGGTTCAGGCTTGAGTTTGGCATGGGCATAGCAGATAGTTCTATGCCGTTCGGAGTTCAGCGCACTCCTTTAGCCTTGGATCCGTTTATGACAGTTGCACCTGTTTAGGTCGTGCCAGAGGGCTAGTTCAGTGGTAGTCGATGGACTACAAGCGAAAGGATGCTCGAGAGGAGCCAGAGCCTCTTCCTAGTGTTTCTGGGGGTTGAGTAAGTCAGTAGGTTGCCGGTTGGTAAGTGTTGGTGCGCGTGAGTCTCGCGCTAGTGTTAAGGCCAAGAGATCCTTGTGGTTGGTAGTGCGGTCAACTACCTTCGAGTGCCTTTATCTGAGGAGAGTTGAGCATCGTAGATGCGAGTTTGGTCCAGCAGAGGGACCTTGAGTTGGATGCTCATGAGATGAGCTGGATGCCTATGAGGCGAGTTGGATGCTATGAGGCGAGTTGGATGCTTTTGAGGCGAGATGAGCTGATGCCTTGCGAGAGGATTTGGATGCCTTATGGGTAAGCACCCTTGGTAGAAGCTTGGTATAAAGTAAGTTCGGTGTGGCATGGTTATGCCTTGGTAGAGCAAGGATGCCTCAGCTTTGAGCATCGTGTGGAGAAGGAACTTTTGGTGTTCCTTCGGTTGGAGTTCAGTTGGAAACTGAACAAGTGCGGTGGTAGCAAAGCCACGCAGTTTCTGATCGCCTTGGCTAAGAGAGTTGTTTGGATCCTTTCCTTGGGTAGAAGCCTTGTTGTGGCTGATGTTTGAGTAGGAGGACGACGCATTGGGTAGCGTTTCGGGTCCTCTTGGTTCCCAAGGAGTTGGAGTTGGCCAGCATGGTTGAGATGCTGGAGAGAGTTGTGCCTGTTCACGCAGTTGGCTGTTAGCTCGTTTGTCGACAGTGTGTGTCGAGGGTTGCCGAAGAACCCTAGGTTGAGGAGAGCCTCTCCAGAGCTCAGTCGGCCCAGGCAGTGTTCCTTGGGTGAGTTGCTGGCAGTCTTGGTAGACTAGCAAGCCAGTGTTTGTTTGGAGCTGCTAGAGATTAGTTTTGCTCGTGGGGCGAGTGGTTCGTGCCCAGTTGGTTGTTTTCCTGTTTCCAGGATGTTGAGTTGCCTCGTTTGGCATTTGGAGGTTCAGTCTGAGATGGACCCCTGTTGTTGCCCCGTGAGATTAGATGTTGTTGCTCTAGTGGAGCAAGACAGTGAGCGTATGTGGAGCTCTCTGTCCTTCGGTTCTCTGCTTGTAAGAGCCGTTTCCTCCTGGGAGTTGTCAGATTTCTCCCGTAGCCATGAGTTGATGGTAGAGGTGCTAGCTAGAAGGAAAAGTTTGTTGGCTGCTTGGAAGCAGTTGTTTGTCCAGTTAAGCGGACTCTTAGATGGTGTTCTAGAGGCTGCAGTAAGGGTTGTTTTGCCTCTTGTGAGTGTTGGGCCAAGGTTTGGTCCTCTTGTTGTTTCGAGAGCTAGTTCAGTTCTAGCTGGAGGGCGTTGCCCTGAGGACTTGTTCCTAGTCAGGTAGTTTTGGGAGTTGACCCCTCCCTTGGCAGTTGAGTAAGTATTGTTAGTTCCGGATTGGTGGTCCGATTGGTTGAGTTTTCCCTTGGGTGTTGCTTCCAAGAGAGTTGGTTGCTGTTGCCTTGGGTTTGAGCAAGTCAGCGAGCTTGTGTGAAGTTCGCTGCCCTTCAGAGTTTGCTTGCTGGGAAATCGTTTCCCGTTTAGCAGGAGTCAGCTTAGCTCCTGAGTTGTGTAGTTGATAAGAGTAGCGCAGTGGTCAGCCCAGCGTGAGGGTCCCTGCATTGTGTTGTTAGCAAGCAAAAGTTGTTTGTCCCCGCAAGGGCCGAGGCCAGCCAGTAAGAGTTGTTTCTGGCAAGTTGTTGGTTCTTTGGGGATTGAAGATTTCCCTTTCCCCCTAATCTCTGTGGTGGTTGAGTTGCTCCCTGGATGTCAGCCTCGAGTGTTAGCTTCCGAGGTAGTCTTGCGGATTCGTGTGGCTCAGGATCCGTAAGCTTTGAGGTTGTCGTCATCCGTTTTCCTTGTAAAGTTTCGGGAGTGGAGCTTCTGGTTGGAAGATGAGTTAGGCTTAAGCTAAAAGGAGAAGTCCTTTGCGTAGCCAGTTGGATTTTAAGAGTTGAGTAGTAGCTTCGAGGCGAGCCTTGCTCGTTATAAGTTGGGTTGTGTTCTGCTGAGCAAGCCCTTCTCGGGCTTTGTTCCTAGTTGTTGTGCGCTCGCAGTTGGCGTAGCGGAGCCTCGTTTGAGTGGGTTGGCACAGAGGTGTCGTGGCTTTGGTTGGTAAAGCCGTTGAGCTGTTTTCCTCAAGGTGTTGTGCCGCAGAGAGCTGCGTGATGGTTTAGTCCTTGAGAGGAATGTTGGTTGTCCCTTGCCTGGCCCTTGTCTTTTAGAGGTGGCCTTAGCTGAAGTTTCAGCTGGTGTGAGTGTTGTTAGCCGTTGGGTGTACCAGGATGGTGCCCCTTGCCTTTTTTATCAGTCGCCAGTTGGTGATTCGATTGGATTTCGTTAAGGTTGTAGGCAAGGTTTGAGGTTCGTTGGTCTCTTGTGAAGTAAGAGTAGGCCATTTGGTTTCTGGAACCTGGGAGGTTCAGTTGTTTGGCCAGTTTGTTGTGGGTTGAGGCTGCTTGTTAGCAGCTGTGAGCTCCCAGAGGAGTTTTGCCAGTGTGTGGTGTAGAGTTTCAGAGCTTGTGGCCCGTCCTCGAGTTTGCTGAGAGTAGCACCGTTTGAGAGTTGGTGCGAGTAGAGGATGTGGTTTCCCGTCTATTCCCTTTGGAGTTCAGTGTATGCCCAGTCTGGATGGCATTGTGGCCTTGAGTTTTTGAGAACCCAAGAGGGTTTAGTTTTCGAAGAAGGTTGGTGATGTTGGCCGAGAAGTTCAGTTGGCTGGATTAGTGGAGTTTTCCTAGAGCTGTTTCATCTTAGGACTTTCGAGGACGAAAGTCTTAAAAGGAGGGAGTATTGTAACAGCCCAGTTTCCTATTCCAGTTTTCGAGGTGCCTTCGAGTCAAGATTCAGTTGTGTGGTTCGGTCATTAGAGCGGTTTGGACCCTTGGGGGTATTTTGGTCTTTTGGCTCCCCGGGCAGGATTTGTGGTTTTTAGGGCTTCGAGGTCGCTCCTACCTTTGTCGAGGTTTGTTTGGGTTGGATTGCGAGTCCCGAGATGTTTGGGCTAGTCGGTTGGATGCTCGGTTGTGTTTTGGGCTTTGGCAAAGTTATGGTTGTTGGGTGTTTCCTTTGGGATTCGAGCCCGAGCCCTCAGTGTTGATTTGGGAGTTGGATTTAGGCGAGTTTTATTTATTGGAAAAGGTTGCTTCAGTCGGGTCTCGAAGGAGGAAACCGAGAAATGGGATTTTAAGGATTTTTTAGGTTTTAAAATGGATAAGGATGGAAAATGAGGTAAAAATCCCATTTTCCCCCTTTTTTCCCATTTTCCTTTTATTTCCCATTTTCTATTATTTTTTTCCCAAAATCCATTTTCTCTATCTCTCTCTCTCTCTCTCTCTCTCTCTCTCTCTCTCTCTCTCCCCGAGCCTCCACCTAGCCCGAGCCCCTTGGTCGCCCATCCTCGCACAACCCAGCCAGCCCGCGCAGTGTCGCCCCAGCCCGAGCATCGCGTCGCCCAGCTCGCCCGAGCCTCGCCCTGCTCGCGTCGCCTAGCTCGCCCGAGCCCCGCACAGTGTCGCCAGGTCTCGCCTGCGCCCGTGTCGCCCTGTGCCGAGCCATCACGTCGTGTCGCTCGCGCCGTCTGGCCTATCCTGTGCGAGCCCGCGCGTCGCCGCTGAAGAGCTAGCGCGCGCGCGCCGCGCCGCCTGTGTCACTCGCGCGCGCGTCGAGTGCGACCCAGCGCCCCAGCGCTTGACCCTGCGCTGTGTCTGCGCCCCTAAGCTGCCTAGCTCGTGCAGCCGGCTCGTTCGCGTGTCAGCCGCGCCTCGTGAGTTGCTCCCAAGCCGAGCCCTATTTATTTTATTGTATTTAGGCCTATTTTTATGATTATTGATGTGTTTGTTTGGCTCGCTATAGGTTGCTCGGGTTCGATCGCAGTTAATTCTATTGTGTGTTGTTGCCTTCCAACCAGGTAAGGATTTCTTACCGGAGTTGTGTGGGCCCTGCGATATTTTCATGATATGCCTTGCTTGTTTGCTGGCTGTTATGAGCATGTTAGAGATAGAGCTGTTTGATTGATTTCTTGCTAGCATGTTTGCCTTATTTTACATGTTAGTGCCATGCTAGGTTTTTTCTGCCAACATGCTTATGATTCCTGCTTAAGCTCATAGTATCATGCTAGGTAATGTGTTTGATGTCGCTCATTGTTTGCTAGCCAGGAATCATTGATTTTACTCTGTACTCTTAGATCGAGTTGTAGGGTTTGTCATCATCCAGAGGCTTAGCGGACATAACGTACTTTGTCCCCACTGATCGGGAGTAAAGTGTGCGCAACATAACGTATCTTGCTTCCCCCCCCCAGACTCGCCGGTTGTGGAATTAGCTACCCACTTCGGCATAAGCCTAGTTTGTAGCCTGCTAGAGCTGAACCCTGCCATCGATGTAAGCCTGCCCTGGCCGGTTCTTAGCTTCAGGTCGGTGGATCATGCTGCACAGATGAGCGCCGAGGGCCTCGCGCTACTGTGATCAGTGACACCGCTTCCGAGTCTTAGGCATGCGTACCTGGCCCGCATAGTTTGCCCTTAGGCCCCCGCATTTATGCCGGTTGCAGCAGCATGCGGTGTGCGCGCACACGCGTTAGTTGCCAGTTCGGAGAGCTCCCCTGGGCTAATGTCGTGAGTACACCATTCCTTCCGATAGAGCCAGACTTCAGGTACTCTCTCGTAAGTCCAGATTAGTAGCAAGGGCAAGGAGGCCCTTGAGGACATTCTTGGGATCGGTGCATTCCCCCCGAGTGAACGATACCTCGGTGATGTCCTAGGATTGGTTAGTGTATCCAATCCTTAGGCCGGAAGTAGGAGACTTCCGATGAATCCAGATCTTTCTTTATGAGCTCGTTGAGCTATGATCTGTGTTGGTAGCTGTTTGCTTGCATGCTTTGGTACTAGATGACTGATTATATCGTATTGTACCCCGGTTGGGGATTCTTACTGAGTAATTCGTTACTCACCCTTATTTTTGTGGTTTTTCCCACAGTAACCATGGTGTGAGACAGGATGGCTGGAGAAGGAGCTGTGATCATGGAAAACCCGTTGTTCAACTCTGAGTCTTATGTTTATGTTATGATTTAAATGTCCTCTGAATGTATGTAGTTGGGCACGGAGCCCTAGGGTGTTTTCTGAATGTATTTCTGGATTCTAGCACTATTGTAAAGCTTGTATGTTTTAAATAAACCTCTGATCAGAGTCAGTTTTGTAAATGTATTTGTCTTGGAACAGGTGCTTGGAAACATGGACAGGTTTCAGGAAATGATGTTGATTTTTAAATGGATGTTTTATGTTTTAGTTTTTACTTAGAATCCGAACACCACTTTGCAAATTTTCTGTAGATTTGTATTCATGCATTGAGGTAACGGCCTATTTTAGAACCCCTTTCGGGTCGGGTCGTTACACGATCAATCCAACTCCTCGGTCGGACATTCCAAGCGTCCCTGCTCCTCTGAGTCCGATCAACATACTGGCGATCTGCACAAAGCATCTCCACCCTCTCACTAGGGGAAAACCAACAACTGGGCCACAAGTGGCCTACGGGAGTCTAATCTCTGCCTCCCTCTGGAACGATGTCCCAGGGGCATCCGAATCTATCTGGATACCTCAACAAGCTGCTATCAAACTGCTCATACTGCGGAAAGTTGGCATGATGGCGCTCTAAGCCCAAACCAACAACGAGTCAGAACCTGCTCGTCTCCGCTCCACAACACTACACAAAGCATAAAAGCTAGATGAAAAGTATTGTAAATTCTTAACCCTTAGCTTAATGAACTCAGACAAACCTGGCGACCGTGGAGTGCTGATGATCATGGGAACAACAACCTACAAAGCAGGTTAGTCTACAGAATCTATGACTCTGTGCTCTGATACCAACTGTAAGAACCCGACCCAATACACGGTCCTAAACTTGGGTTCTCACTCAGCATGCAAGTTAAATATGATAACAAGCGGTTTAGTGCTCATATTTAAAAAATCTTTAAAACATATGAGAAGGGGGAACCCTTAAAACATAACCAACAATTTTCATTTAAGCAAAACCAACAAAGTAAAACAAGCCTGGCCAGTGTTTATAAAAACATACAATACAATTTAAAAAACTTTTTAACAATGTTCCCCTAAGACTCCTGTCCATCTACATGCTGAATAAACAATGCAATAATAAATGACAGAGTGCCGGCAGCTCCTATGATCAATTAGCTCCCTCCGCTAGCCATCCTGGTGTTGTCCCAAGTTACCTGAAAGATAAATAAGGGTGAGTATAAACATACTCAGTAAGAATCCCCAACCGGGGTACAATACGATACTTCAGTCATCTAGCACCTCAACATCCAAGCAAACAGCTACCAACACAGATCATAGCTCAACGAGCTTACAAGGCAAGATCTGGAGTCATCGGAAGTCTCCTACTTCCAGCCTAATGATTGGTTATCCTGACCAATCCTGGGACATCACAGTGGTCTCTTTCACTCGGGGGATTGATCAGCTCAAAAACTGATCCCAAGGATGTCCTCAAGGGCCTCTTTACCCTTGCTACTAATCTGGACTTACGGGAGAGTACCCGAAGTCTGGCTCTAAACTAGAAGGAATGGTGTACTCACGACATTAGCCCGGGGGAGCTCTCCGAACCGGCAACTAACGTGTAACGGCCCAGGTTTTCATCCCGGTCTTCGAGGTATGCCCTGGGGGTATTTTGGTAATTTGGTCGGGCCGTCAGGGCCGTTTATGTCTTTTTCCAGTTGCTAAAATTATTGGATGGATTTATGAAGGTTTTTGAGGTTTTGTGGTTTGGTTTGAGCATGGGTAGATGCAAAAGTAAAAATAAAGGAATTTGTGTTGCAGCTGGTTTTGAAACCGAGCCTCGTGAAAGCTTGTGGGGATGCGTGCCAGTTGAGCTATTGAGAGCTCTTGTTGCTCCTTCCGGGTCATTTTATGGTTAGCCTTGGATTTTGGAGTTTTGTTGTATTTGGTTAAAAGAGAAAGGAAGCTAGGTTTGCATTTCTTCTCCAACACCTCACTTTGCCGCACAAGCCGCCCGACCTCCCGGCCAGCCAGATCCACCGTCGCCCAACCGCCGAAAGCAAAGACGCCCAACCCGCACTTTAGCGGCTGTCGCTCGCACCTTGCCTTGCCGCATGAGACGCCCTCGACCAAAGGTTGCACCAGATCCCGCCGAGGATCGCAGATCGCTCTGTCGACGCCCCGTGTCTGTCGCCCAGATTTGTCGCCGTCGCGCACCCGCCTTTGTCGTGACGCCAGTCGCGGCCGAGGGAAGCCATCGCCCGATCGCACGATGAGCCCGTCGCGCGCCAAGCCTGGCCCGTCGATCTGCCGCCGAGCAAAGACGCCCGAGCGCGTCGGTCGGCCACATCGCGCCGTCGCACACCAGCAGCCGCCAGATCCGTCCATCGCCGACGCCCGATTCTCGCGTAGAGGCCCGCGCGTCGCACGATTCGCGCAAGGCAGCGAGATCGCCGTGTCGCGCATCTTCGCTCGAAGCTGCCCTCCCGCGACGCCCAGACGCTTCGCTCGTGCTCGGCCGCTTCGCCAGCGCCGCGCCGCGCCTTCTCCCATCACCGTGCTCCAGCGCGTGTCCGCCTTGCAGCGCGCCAGCGCTGCCGCCTAACGCCATTGCCACTGCAGCCAAGCTTTTCGGCCCGTGTCGTCGTGCCGTGTGAGTGCCCCGAGCCGAGCCTCGCTTGTTTTATTATATTTTAGGGCTATGATTGTGATTTCTATTGTGTTTGTTAGGTTCTCGTTAGCTAGCTCGAAATCGATCGCGCGTAGGATTTTGTGTGTGTAGTTGCCTCCGGCCAAGGTAAGGATTTCTTACCGGAGTTGTGTGGACCTGCGATGTTCTATGTGATTGTTGTTTGTATGTTTGTTTGTGATTATCAGCATGTATAGTTTAGGTGCTCATTTCAATTCTCGACTAGCATGACTTCGTATGTTGCTCTCTCATGTTAGCCCATGCTAGGTTGTTCCGTTCTAGCATGCTCATATCTGTTCTTGCTTCGTAGTACCATGCTAGGTTCGTTGTATCTATTGAGCACGTTTTGGATTGTATTGGATTGTATGTTATTGATATGATAGGTTAAAGTGTAGGTAGGTAGCATCATCCGGGCCCGATGCATAAAGTATCTTGCATCCATGGCAGGGACGTTCGAGGTAGTACTCCGTCCCTAGACCCCGTTAGGGTTTAGCTAACCCGACCGGTAGGCCCTGCAATCTTGGGTGAGGGTGGCAGACTGTTAAATGCCCCAACGGTCGGGATGATGACTTGGCATTGCCTCGTCCCCGACGATCGGCATGTCCTCGGCGTGTTCGGCCAGTAGCCCTTGATTGCCACTGTTAGGGCAAGGACCGCTTCACGGTGTAAACCTACCACGGCCGGTTCCTTAGCCTCAAAGTGCGGTGGTTCAGCCGACATAGTTCACGTGTCCAGTCTCACACCCCTATGTAAGTGACACCGATCCGGAGATTTAGTTAGGCGTGGTGGATCGGACATGGGCGACTTGCCACTTGACCCGGCACCCCCATAGTTCTGCAGAGCACGCGGTGCATGCTTACGCTCATTACTGGCGCCGGCCAGGAGAGCTCCTCGGGATCTTGAGCTAGTGCACCTTTCGTGATCGGCGATAGACAGCCGAGGCCGAGACTTGGTTCTCGATAGGGCGTATTGTGTGGTGTGGATTATTCCGGACTAAGACCACGAGTTGGCATCCGAGGTCCAAGTGTGGACTTAAGCTATGTGCTCTATTACGTGTTTATATTCATAGCTTGCATACACTCATCTAGATGACCATGTGCATCGTATTGTACCCCGGTTGGGGATTCTTCTTGAGTAATTCGTTACTCACCCTTACTTATCTTTCAGTAACCATGGCGCGAGGCGGGATGGTGAAGGAGGAGCTATGATCATGGGAACTTCTTTGTCGCGTCTCTCGACTTTTTATTTCTATGACTCTTGTCTTTCATTTTCCCCGAATGCATAGACGGGCACTGAGCCCTAGGATGTTTTCTCGAATGTTTTTGTGGATTCCCGCTTTATTGAATTTGAGGATGTTTCAAATGTTTTAATAAATCTCGATCGAGTGTACGTTTTGGAAATGTATTTGCCTTGAAAGCAGTGCTTGGAGACAGGGACGAGTTTCAAACAAACTATATTGATTTCGATTGAACCTTGATTGTTTTGTTTTAATTGGGAATCGAAAATTTATTTGCATATTGTCCTTTCCTTTGAATGCATGCATTGGGGTAAAGGCCTATTTAGAGCCCTTTTGGGTCGGGTCTTTCTGATTGGTATCGAGCTCGAGTCATAGATTACGTAGACCGACCTTTTTGTTGTAGGTCGTCTTTCCCATGATCACCAAAGACTGACAACGAGTCATCAGTACGCCTAAGTTTTCTGTTTTAGAAAAGGGTTAAGAATTTACAATACCTTTCATCTAGTGTATGCCTTGTGTAGTGTTGTGGAGCGGAGACGAAGCGGTGTTCGACTCGTTGTTGGTTTGGGCTTAGTGAGCCATCATGCCAACTTTCGCGATCGCAGCGATTTGTTTAGCGACTTGTTGAGGTATCCAGATAGATTCGGATGCCCCGGGACATCGTTCGAGGGAGGCGAGCTTAGACTCCCGTTGGCCATTTGTGGCCCGATTCGCTTTTCCCTAGTGAGAGGGTGGTGGTGCTTCGTGCGATCGCGATATGTTGATCGCACCCAGAGGAGCATGGCGCTTGGCATGTCCGACCGAGGAGTTGGACCGATCGTGTTGATGTTGAGGCGCGTCCAGTGGTTGTTCGCCCCCGCATGCCGATTTGGCCCCTGGCAGTTGAGTTGCCTAGAGGAGGGGGTAGAGGCTAGCAGCGCCTCAGAGTGAGACTCCTTGAGCGAGTGTGCTCCAACCATGAGAGATTTGATGGCGTGTCTTTAGCTATCGAGAGCGGAGACCCAGCGCAGATTTGTAGCGCGTAGTGAGGAGTCCCGGCACGATTAGCCCGGTGACAGAGTTTGTTTCAAACATTTTTCCCCCAGTAGCTCTTGTAGCCCCGGAGGTTCGGGAGGGCATGATCAGCAGAGTTTATTGGATGAGTTTGTTGGCGTTGATGGAGACGCGAGGTTGGCAAATGGATGCCTGTAGAGCTCGACGTTTTAGTAAGTCCTACCGCTAGTAGTAAAATAGTTGGCGAGTTTGAGTTTAGCATCCGTGTGTGGGATGCCCCATTGCTCAAAGGCCGAGTGTGCTGCGTTCTGTCTTTGTTTGGTTCATCGGATGGTGGTGGAAGTCCCTTGTGAGAGGTGGACTAGCGAGTCTCCACCGATCGCCCGATTGTTTGGCAAGTTGCCGTGTTAGTGGCTTGAGGCGAGAGGAAGGGTCATCTTTGCCCCCTTGCGAGCCTCTTTGTTGTTTAATGACCTGACTTCCTCGAGATGTGGATTTGGTAGTAGTAGCACTTGAGGTGCATTGGTTGGTGTGCCACTTTGGCACTAAGTCCAGTTCGAGCTCGAGTTTGGCTTGGGCATAGCAGATGGTTCTATGCCGTTCGGAGTTGGCGTACTCTTTAGCCTTGGATCTGTTTATGGCGCTTGCACCCGTTTAGATCGTGCGGAGGGCTAGTTCGGTGGTAGTCGAAGGACTACAAGTGAAAGGATGTTCGAGAAGAGTGGAGCCTCTTCCCGGTGTTACCGGGGATTGAGTAAGTCGCGAGGTTGACGGTTGGTAAGTGTTAGTGCGTGTGAGTCTCACGCTAGGCCGAGGCTAAGAGATCTTTGTGGTTGGTAGTGCGGTCCACTACCTTCGGGTGCCTAAACCTGAGTTGAATGAGCATTGTAGATGCGAGTTCGGTCCAGCAGGGGAACCATGAGTTGGATGCTCACGAGATGAGTTGGTTGTTCATGAGGTGAGTTGGATGCTCTCGAGATGAGTTGGATGCCCATGAGATGAGTTGGTTGTTCATGAGGTGAGTTGGATACTCATGAGATGAGCTGGATGTCCAGGAGGTGTGTTGGATGCTCATGAGGTGAGTTGGACGCTCATGAGGTGAGTTGGATGCTTATGAGATGAGTGGGCCGCCTTATGTGTAAGCGCACTTGGTAGAGTCTTGGTATAAAGTAAGTTCGGTTTGGCATCGTTATGTTTTAGCAGAGCAAGGTTGCCAACGCTTGAGTATCGTGTGGAGATGGAACTTTTGGTGTTCCTTTGGTTGATTGTATCTCTGCCAGAAGTTAGTGTTGCCTTTTGGAAAGCACCTGTTAGTCTTGGATCTCTGAAGGAAGGTTGAGAGTTGTGCACACAAGTGTGCTTTTGTGAAGTTCGTTCTGGTGGCGAGAGTTTCTAAACCATGAAGGGTTTGCATTGGAGAACTGGTGCTCAGTTCCTGGAGGAGTTGGACTCCAGGTGGATGTTGTAAGGCTTTAGTTGAGGTTGTAAGGATACCGTGCTCGTAGTTGGGTTGTTGCTTAGGCAAGTTTGTTAAGTTGAACCTAAGCTTGGTGGGTGGAACCTCATGTGGCTCTTGGTTGGAGTTCAGATGGTACTGAACGAATGGTGGTTGTAGTGAAGCCGCGTAGTTCCTGACCGTAGTTGCTAAGGGTGTTGCTCGGAATCCTTACCCTGGGTGGAAGCTACGTTGTGGCTGATGCTTTGAGTAGGAGGATGACACATCTACAAGCGTTGCGGTCTTTTTGGTTTCGAGGTTCGGGAGCAGGCCGGCGTGGTTGTGATCTTTGGGAAAAGGAGTTGTTTGTTCGGGTAGTTGGTTGTTAGACCGTTAGGCGACGGTGTGTGTCGAGGGTTGTCGAAGAACCCTAGTTGTGGAGAGCCTCACAGAGCTCGGTCGGACCAGTGTAGTGAGTTTAGTTGGCAAGCCGCAGTCGAGTAGTTTGTAGCCTCGGGTGAGTTGCTGGTAGTTTTGGTAGGCTAGCAAGCCAGAGTTTGTTTGGAGTAGAGTCCGGATTTGGTTCCGGTGTGGTGGCAAGTTGGTGCTTGGTTTTGACCAAGGTGTGGTTTTGAGTTGCTAGAAGTTAGCCTTGCTCGTGGGCAAGTGGTTTTGCCACTGGCGGATGTCTTTCTGCTTTCGAGTTTGAGAGTTTTTTTTTTGGTGTTTGGGGTGAGTCTTCTCTTGCTCGTGGTTGGCGGTCCGATCTGTGGTGGACCCCTTGTTGTTGCCTCTGGGAGAGTTGGATGTTGTGCTTAGTGAGCAAGACAATGAGCGGTGGTGAAGCTCTCTGTCCTTCGATGTCCGCTTGTAAGGGACTGTTTCTCCTTGGGAGTTGTCGAGTTATTCCTTGGTCTTGGAATTGGTGGTAGTGGTGCTAGGAGGAGGAAAAGTTTGTTGGGTTGCTTGGAAGCGTTGTTTGTCTAGTTAAGCGGACTCGTGAGTGGTGTTCGGAAGTTGCGGTAAGGGTTGTTCTCGCCTCCTATGAGTGTTTGGCCTAGTTGGTTAAGGTTTTGAGTGTTGGCTTGGAAATTTGTTGCACCTTTGTAGTTGAAGGCCCCTTTGTTTTGATTGTGGATGAGGTTGCACCTTTGTGTGGTTTGGATTAGGTCCGGACTTATTGAGGATCCTTGGCGGCTAGTGTAGCTTGCACTCTGCCACCATTGTTGGTATTCTTGTTCTTGGTAGTTGGTGTTGACGGGTAGTGGAGTTCCGTTTATGAAGTTGCGGTGGGAAGGTGCATTAAGCCTAAGCTTGAGGGTTAAGCCTGTATGTGTTATCGTTTGGACTTGTGAGATGTGTTTCATATTTGATGCGAGCTTTGTTCCGTTGTTTGCATGGAGGTAAGTTTAGTGGATGGAGCCCTCTAGGCCTGGTTGTTTGCAAGTTGTCTTGCCCAGCTAGTGATTTGAGTCGAGCTAGAGATGAGTGGATTGGCATAGCTATGCAGTTGTAGTTGTTTGAGCTTCCTAGTTCGTAGCACTCAAGTTGTTGGGTTGTAAGTTCCGTGTGGGAGGCTGTCACTAGTTGAGGTTGTTGTGTGAGTTCGGATTTTTGGAGTATTGACTTGATAGCTAGAGCTCGCACCTCCTACAGTGTGCGAGATGCCATTTCTATGGAGTAGAGGCATGTCGATTTGGAGTTGGAGATGTTGCCATTTAGGGTGTGGCAACAAAGGTTTGTTCTAGCAAAGGCGTGGGCGAACCGTGGTTCAGGAGTGTGTTCTTAGAGGCTTATGAGCCGAGTGCAGTTTCTGTAGTGTTTTCACCCTTTTTTGTCCGATGGTCTTTTGGGAGGAGTGAGCCAGATCCTTCGGAGCTTGTTGCGAGTTGGTGTTTCCGTGATTAGGCAGCGGGAGACCAGTGTGGTTTTAGGAGGTTGCCTTGGGTTGCAGTTCTCAGAGGTCAGTTCTTGTGGTTCCATTGAGGCATTGTATGGTAAGTGTTGCAGGTCTCTAGTGCTGTGAGAAAAGGTTGGTGGCCGATGTTCGGCGTCGAGTTTTAGAGTTTGAGGTTGGACAGTGCGTGCTTTTAAGGTTGTGCCGTTGTGAGTTGTGTTGAGGTTTGGTAAGCGGGAGAAGTGGAGTCTCCTGTTGTTGGACCATTTGAGATTCTCGAGAGGATTGGCAGAGTTGCATATTGGTTAGCTTTTTCTGTCATTGTCAGCCGTGTGCAGTGTTCTCATGTATCGGTGTGAGGCAGTATGTGTCGGACCCATTGCTCATTGTGGACTTTGAGCCTTTGCAGCTAATTGAGGTTTGAGCTTCAAGGGGAAGCCTGTGAGTATTCTGGTCTTTGAGACGAAGACGTTGGATAATCGTGAGATCCGTTTGGTAAAAGTTCGGTGGAGGAGTTAGAGTTCAGAGGAGGCCGCTTGTGAGCGGGAAGGCGGGATGAGATTGCAGATATCTGTCTTCATTTTGATCTTAAGGACTTTCGAGGACGAAAGTCATAAAAAGGAGGAATATTATAACGGCCAGTTTTCATCCCGGTCTTGAGGTATGCCACTGGGGGTATTTTGGTAATTTAAGTGGGCCGTCGAGGGCCGTTTATATCTTTTTCCGGTTGCTAAAATTATTGGATCGATTTATGAAGGTTTTGAGGTTTTGTGGTTTGGTTTGAGCATGGGTAGATGCAAAAGTAAAAATAAAGGAATTTGTGTTGCAAATGGTGGGTTTTGAACCCGAGCCTCAGGAAAGCTTGTGGGGATGCGTGCGGTTGAGCTATTGAGAGCTCTTGTTGCTCCTTCCGGGTCATTTTATGGTTAGCCTTGGATTTTGGAGTTTTGTTGTATTTGGTTAAAAGAGAAAGGAAGCTAGGTTTGCATTTCTTCTCCAACACCTCACTTTGCCACACAAGCCCGACCTCCCCGGCCCAGTGAGATCCACCGTCGCCCAACCGGCCGAAAGCAAAGATGCCCAACCGCGCACGAGCGGCTGTCGCAGCCACGCCTTGCCGCGCAGACGCCCTCGACCGCCGGTTGCACACAGATCCGCCGAGGATCAGCAGATCGCTCGTCGCGACGCCCGTGTCCGTCGCCCATATATCTCGCCGCCGTCGCACCGGCTTGTTGCGCGCCAGTCGCGGCGAGGAAGCCATCGCCTCGATCGCACCGATGAGCCCGTCGCGCACCAGCGGCCGTCAGATCTGCCGGCGGCAAAGACGCCCGAACGCGTCGGTCAGCCATCGCCGTCGCGCACCACAAGCCGCGCCAGATCCGTCCATCGACGCCCGATTCGCGCGAGCCAGCGCGTCGCACGATTCGCCGCGGCAGCAGAAGACGCGCCGTGTCGCGCATCTTCGCTCCGAGCCGCCCGCCCGCCCGCCCGCACGCCCAGACGCTTGCTGCGTGCTCGGCCGCTTCGCCAGCGCCGCGCGCCGCCGCCCGTCCGTGCTCCGGCCACAGCGTGTCCGCACTTGTGCGCGCAGCGCGCCAGCGCCAAAGCCAGCTGGCTTTTCGGCCCCGTGTCGTCGTGCGTGTGTGTGAGTGCCCCGAGCCGAGCTTGCTTGTTTTATTATATTTTAGGGCTATGATTGTGATTTCTATTGTGTTTGTTAGGTTTCGTTAGCTAGCTCGGGATCGATCGCGGCGTAGGATTTTGTGTGTAGTTGCCTCCGGCCAAGGTAAGGATTTCTTCACGGAGTTGTGTGGACCTGCGATGTTCTATGTGATTGTTGTTTGTATGTTTGTTTGTGATTATCAGCATGTATAGTTTAGGTGCTCTGTTTCAATTTCGACTAGCATGACTTCGTATGTTGCTCTCTCATGTTAGCCCATGCTAGGTTGTTCCGTTCTAGCATGCTCATATCTGTTCTTGCTTCGTAGTACCATGCTAGGTTCGTTATATCTGTTGAGCACGTTTTGGATTGTATTGGATTGTATGTTATTGATATGATAGGTTAAAGTGTAGGTAGGTAGCATCATCCGGGCACGATGCATAAAGTATCTTGCATCCATGGCGGGGACGTTCGAGGTAGTACTCAGCCCCTAGACCCCGTTAGGGTTTAGCTAACCACCCGGTAGGCCCCGCAATCTTGGGTGAGGGTGGCGGATTAAATGCCCCAACGGTCGGGATGATGACTTGGCATTGCCTGCGTCCTCGACGGTCGGCACGTCCTCGGCGTGTTCGCCGTAGCCCTTGATTGCCACTGTTAGGGCAAGGACCGCTTCTGGTGTAAGCCTACCACGGCCGGTTCCTTAGCCTCAAAGTGCGGTTCAGGTGACATAGTTCACGTGTCCGAGTCTCACACCCTATGTCGGTGACACCGATCGAGAGATTTAGTTAGGCGTGGTGGATCGGACATGGGCGGCTTGCCACTAGACCCAGCACACCCCCATAGTTGCGCAGAGTACGCGCGCGGTGCATGCTTACGCTCATTACTGGCGCCGACCGGAGAGCTCCTCGGGATCTTGAGCTAGTGCACCTTTCGTATCGGATGATGAGACAGTGAGGACGAGACTTGGTTCTCGTATAGGGCGTATTGTGTGGTGTGGATTATTCCGGACTAAGACCACGAGTTGGCATCCGAGGTCCAAGTGTGGACTTAAGCTATGTGCTCTATTCGTGTTTATATTCATAGCTTGCATACACTCATCTAGATGACCATGTGCATCGTATTGTACCCCCGGTTGGGGATTCTTCTTGAGTAATTCGTTACTCACCCTTACTTATCTTTCAGTAACCATGGCGCGAGGCGGGATGGTGAAGGAGGAGCTATGATCATGGGAACTTCTGTCATCGTCTCGACTTTTTATTTCTATGACTCTTGTCTTTCATTTTCCCCCTGAATGCATGTAAGACGCACGAGCCCTAGGATGTTTTTCGAATGTTTTTGTGGATTCCCGCTTTATTGAATTTGAGGATGTTTCAAATGTTTTAATAAATCTCGATCAGAGTGTACGTTTTGGAAATGTATTTGCCTTGAAACATGTGCTTGGAGACAGGGGCGAGTTTCAAACAAACTATATTGATTTACGATTGAACCTTGATTGTTTTGTTTTAATTGGGAATCTGAAAACTTATTTGCATATTGTCCTTTCCTTTGAATGCATGCATTGGGGTAAAGGCCTATTTAGAGCCCTTTTGGGTCGGGTCTTTACATAACGCGTGTGCGCGCACACCGCATGCTGCTGCAACCGGCGTAAATGTGGGGGCCTAAGGACAAACTACGCGGGCCAGGTATGCATGCCTAAGACTCGGAAGCAGTGTCACGATCACGAGAGCGCGCGAGGCCCTCGGCCATCATCGTGCAAAGCATGAACCACCGACCTGAAGCTAAGAACCGGCCAGGGCAGGCTTACACCGATGGCAGGGTTCCGCTCTAGCAAGCTACAAACTAGGCTTATGCCGATGTGGGTAGCTAAATCCACATCGGCGGCCGGGGGGGGGGGGGAAAGCAATGCTTCGCGCACTTTACTCACGACCAGTGGGGACAAAGTACGTTATGTCCGCTCTCAGCCTCTGGATGATGACAAACCCTACAACTCTAACTAAGAGTACAGAGTAAATAAATGATTCCTGGCTAGCAAACAATAACCGACATCAAACACGCTTACCTAGCATGATACTACGAACTTAAGCAGGAATCATAAGAATGCTGGAAGAACAAACCTAGCATGGCACTAACATGTAAAATCAGGCAACCATGCTAGCAAGAGATCAATCAAAGCTGCCCTATCACTATCATGCTCATAATAGTAAACAAGCATACAAGGCACAATCATGATATATCGCAGGGTCCACACAACCTCGGTAAGAAATCCTTACCTGGAAACAAGCAGAAAACAATAATCACGAATCAACAAGCGACCCTCGAGCCTCTAATCGAACCCAAACAGCCTAAACATTCAAATAAAACACCCCAATTAAATCAATAATCAGCAGCCAACAAATGAGGGCCCAACAAAGAAAAAACTCGGGAAATACCATCTGAGAAGCCACAAGGCTCGGGCCAACCAACACACAATAGGGCAGGCTGTCGGTAGGGCTGGGCTGGCTGGGCGCTGGGGCGCTGGGCGCAGGCGCTGGGGTGCAGAGGCTGCGCGCGGACGAGCTGAGCGATGGCGTACGGCGCGGCTCGGCACAGGGAATGGCGCGCGGGCGCGAGCGACACGACGCGCTACAGGGACGCGCGCGAGGTGACGCGACGCGACGCGCTACAGGGACGCGCGCGAGGTGACGCGACGCGACGGCTACAGGACGCACGGGGTCGGCACGGCGAGCTATAGGGCACAAGGGCTCGGCACAGTGTAGGGCGCTCGAACCTGGGCGACGCGGGGCCTGGGCGATCTGGCGCGGGGGCGGCCTAGGCGAGGCTCAGGCGGCGGGGACTGAGGCGAGGCGGTGTGGGCTAGGCACCTAAACCTTTGTCTTGTGGTGGCTCGGGCGGGCTCGGGCTTAGGCAAAGTGGGCGAGCCAAGTTGGTTGAAGTGAGGGGGGCGCTCAGTGGGGGTGAGGGCTCGGGTTGGGGGAGAGAGAGAGAGAGAGAGAGAGAGAGAGAGAGAGAGAGAGAGAAGGGAAAAAATGGGGAAAAAAGGAAAAAAATGGGGATTTAAAAATGGGATTTTCTTTTTATTTGTTTTTCCATCCTTATCCACTTTTAAATAGCCTTAAAATCCCTAAATCCCATTTCCCGGCTTCCTCCTTCGAGACCCGACTGAAGCAACCATTTCCACTAAATAAAACTCACTTAAATCCAACTCCCAAATCAACACTAAGGGCCCGGGCTCGAATCCCAATGGAAGCACTCAAACAACAATGATTTTGCCAAAACCCAAAATCACAACCGAGCTTCCAAACGAATAGCCCAAACATCTCGGGACTCGCAACCCACAACAAACAAGCCTCGACAAAGGCAGGAGCTGCCTCGGGATCCTAAAAATCCACAAATCCTACCCGGGGAGCCAAAAGACCAAAATACCCCAAAGGGTCAAAATAGCTCTAACAGCCCAACCAAACAACCAAATCCGAACCGGAAGCACCTCGAAAACCGGAATATAAAAGCGGGTCATTCTGGCGACCACGCCTCCCGATGGCGCCTGCGCAAAGACTCAAAGGTGTCGTGCGACCGCCCGTCCGCGTGTTAGCTGCGCCGCGTGAGTTGCTCCCGAGCCGAGCCTTATTTATTTAATTATATTTAGGCCTATGGATTGTGATTATTATCGTGTTTGCTAGGTTCTCGTTAGCTAGCTCGGGATCGATCGCAGCTTAGGATTCTTGTGTGTAGTTGCCTCCCGACCAAGGTAAGGATTTCTTACCGGAGTTGTGTGGGCCCTGCGATATATTATGTGATGCCGTTTTATGCTTGTTTGTGTTTATCAGCATGTTTAGTGATAGGTGCTCTGTTCTGAATTCCCGACTGCCATGATTTCTTATGTTGTTTCTCATGTTAGTCCATGCTAGGTTGTTCCGATTCGCATGCTCGTGATCATTCTTGCTTCGTAGTATCATGCTAGGTTCGTTGTATCTGTTGAGCACGTATTAGATTGTTTTGGATTGTTTGCTGTTGATATTATAGTTTAGAGTTCAGGTAGGTAGCAACATCCGGGCCGGATGCATAACGTAACTTGCATCCACGATAGGGACGTACGAGACGGTACTCCGTCCCTGATCCCGTTAGGGTTTAGCTAACCCTAACGGCTGGCCCTGCAATCTTGGGTGAGGGTGGCAGACTATTAAATGCCCCAACGGTCAGGATGATGACTTGGCATTGCCTCGTCCCCGGCTGTCGGCACGTCCTCAGTGTGTTCGGCCGTAGCCCTTGATTGCCACCGATAGGGCAAGGGCGGCTTCACGGTGTAAGCATACCACGACCGGTTCCTTAGCCTCAGGTGCGGTGGTTCAGGCTGACATAGTTCACGTGTCCAGGTCTCACACCCCTATGTCAGTGACACCGATCCAGAGATTTAGTTAGGCGTGGTGATTGGACCTGGGGAGCTTGCCACTAGACCCGGCACCCCCCATGGTTTGCAGTAGCATGCGGTGCGCGCATACGCTCATTACAGCGCCGACCGGAGAGCTCCTTGAGATCTTGAGCCAGTGCACCTTTCGTATCGACAGTAGACAGGCTGAGGCCGAGACTTGTTTCTCGTATACGGCGTATCATGAGGTGGATTATTCCGGAGTAAGTCCATGAGATGGCATCCGAAGTTTATGTGTGGATTTAAGCAATGTGCTCTATTCTGTGTTTATATTCATAGCTTGCATACCTTTCTGCTAGATGACCATGTATATCGTATTGTACCCCGGTTGGAGATTCTTACTGAGTAATTCGTTACTCACCCTTATTTTGTGGTTCTCCACAGGTAACCATGGTGTGAGACAGGATGGCTGGAGGAGGAGCAGTGATCATGGAAACCCGTTGTTGAACTCTGAGTTTATGTCTATGATTCTTTATGTCTTATTTTTCCTCTGAATGCATGTAGTTGGGCACGGAGCCCTAGGTTGTTTTCTAACTGTTTTTCCGGATTCTAGCACTGTTGTAACTATTGAAAAGCTTTGAATGTTTTAAATAAATCTCTGATCAGAGTGAGTTTTGGAAATGTATTTGCCTTGGAACAGGTGCTTGGAAACAGGGACAGGTTTCAGGAACTTTGTATTGACTTTTTAAATAGATGTTTGAATGTTTTAGTTTTCACTTAGAATCCGAAAACCATTCTTGCGTATTGTCTTTAAGTTTTGAACACATGCATTGAGGTAAAGGCCTATTTTGGACCCCACTCGGGTCGGGTCTTTACAGAGTTTCTCCTTATATAAGAGTTTGTTGCTACTTTGTAAGAGAGAAAGTTGTAATTCCTATTTTTATAATGAAGTTCCTCTATCCTTGCCCGTGGTTTTTATCGTAAGGGGTTTTCCATGTAAAATCACTGTGTTCTTTCTCTTCTTCCTCTTTCTTATTATTGTTATTCTCAATCTCTTTTAGTTGCGACCCTGCTCTATTCTATGCAAACAATCATAACAAGTGGTATCAGAGCCTAGTTCTTCCTGGAAATATCTACTTATCGTATGCTTTGTGGTTGCCACTAAAAGTGGATCCTTCACATCAGAAATAAGTTAGATATTTTCACAGTTATTGAAAGGCACGTGGATTGTTTACATTTCGTGGTAGAAGCAATGGCGGAAAGGTTCGAGATTGAGAAGTTCAATGGGACAACTTTCTCGTTGTGGAAGATGAAGATGGAGGCAATCTTGAGAAAAGATAATTGTCTGGCAACCATCAACAGAATGCCAGTGGACACACAGATGATAAGTGGAACGAGATGGACGAGAATGCTATTGCAAATCTCATCTGACACTAGCAGATAGAGTATTGTGAAGCATGGACGAGAAGAAACTTGCGAGGGAGATTTGGGATCATCTCACAAAATTGTACGAGGTTAAATCACTTTACAATAAGTTTTCCTTTAAGAGGAAATTGTATTCTCTCTAGATGTCTAGAATTCTACTTCAAAGTCTTCCTGATTCTTATGATCAACTTGTCATCAACTTGACAAATACGGATTTAGTGGTGACAAGAGGCGGATCAACGGAACATGGCTTCAGTGGGAGCCAAAATCAAGGAAGGGAAAAATCAAGAAGTAAGAAGGATGTGAAATGCCACCATTGTGGTAAGAAAGGATATCTGAAGAAGGATTGTTGAAATATAAACAAGAAAGATTTCAATCCTCAAGGAAATATAGCAAACACCTCTAACGAAGGTGGTGTTTTATGTTGTGAAGCAGCGACAACTATCGAAGGCACAAAGAGTTTGGATGACGAATGGTTCGTCGACTATGGAAGATGAATAGTTTGTCGACTAAGGAGACAGTTATCATCATGCCTTGAAGATTGTCGGTATTGGAACTATCAAATTGAAGTTCTAGTTCCTTCGTCAAATTCAACAAGTGTGACACATAGAAGACTTGTAAAAGAACTTGCTCTAATTAGGTTAACTTGAGAACCTTGATTGCAAAGTTGTGGTTGAGAGGAGCGATGATACTTATGAAGGGAGAAAAAGTTGTTACAAACTTGTACATGCTGGTGGGAGAAACTTTGCAGAAAAGAGGAGACATGTGTTTTCTTAAGAAGTTCAAGTAAACATCTTTCAATGATGTGGCATCAGAAACTTGGGCACTTGTCGAGGCAAGGAGTTGAAGTTCTTGTAGAGCAAAATCTACTCCCTGAGCTCATTAAGGTATGTTTACCTTTGTGTGGGCATCGCGTGGCAAGTGGGCAACACAGATTAAAGTTCAACACATCAAATTCAAGAAATGGAGTCATTCTAGAATTGGTTCATTCTGATGGACGGAAAGCACCGGTTACATCCTTAAGAGAAGCAAGGCACTTTGTGTCCTTTATAGGCGGTGACTCCAAGAAGTGTTGGGTGTATCCCATCAAGAAAAAGGTAGATGTGTGTTCGGTCTTCAAAGTAATCAAAGTGCTAGTTGAACTTCAACCAGGAAAGAAGGTCAAGTGTATGCTGATGGTGTGAAGGGGTATACCTGTGGGATCTCACTAGCCATAAGGTTATCATCAGCATCGTTCTTGAAAAAGAAATGCGTATGCTCAAACCAGAAGGAAAAAGGAACTTGGTTTATAGGTTGAACGAATCTTTTTATGGTCTCATATAGGCGTTGAGATGTTACAAGAGATTTTCCTTCATTGTGAGCCTTATATACAACAGACTTGGTGCAAACCCTTGTGCATATTTCAAGAGCTTTGGTGAAAAGATTTCATGATCTTGCTGTTGTATGGTGATGCATGTTGGTAGCAGGCCCCAACAAAGATTGTCTTGAAGAGTTGAAGGCTCTGTTGGCTAGGGTGTTTAAAATGAAGGACTTGGAACCAGCAAACAAAATTCCAGGAATGCAAATTCACCGAGACAAAAATAATAGAAAGACTTGGCTGTCTTATTTGAAGAAGGTATTGCGACACTTCAATATGGAAGACTGTAAGCCAACTTCTACCCATCTTTCTAATAATTTCAAGCTATCCTCTAAGATGTGCCCTAGTAGAGAAGTGGAGAGGATGTAGATGTCTCGAGTACCGTATGCATCAGTAGTGGGAAGTTTAATGTTCGCTAGAAGTTGTACCAGACTAGACATTGCACATGTAGTGGGAGTAGTTAGTCGGTATATGGCGAATGTTGGTGGAGAGCATTGAAATGTTATTGCAAAGATCCTTAGATACACTAAAGGATCGATAGATGTTGCATTGTGTGGTGGAGGATCAGACTTTATTGTTAGAGGACAAGTTCAATTGGTGTCGATCCTTGAATGGCCTAGCAAGGAACATAAGCAACATGGAATTGGCAAGGAAGAAATAATGGTGTGGAGATTGATTGATCTTCAATCAAATCTCCAAGTGGGAGAATGTTGAATAATATTGGAATATGCTAAATCATTCAACTTTATCTTTGATTGCCAAAGAAAGTTCTAGATCATACACATATGTTCTAGATTGGTGGAGAGAATTCTAAAACACCATTTTTCTAAGAATTGTGGAGAGAATTATAGAACACCATTTGACTAAGATTGGTTAAGAGAATTATAGAACATCATTGGTCTAAGAATGATGAAGAGAATTCTAGAACACACTTTATCTAAGATTGTTGAAGAAAGATCTAGATATGAACTTGTCAAGAAATATCTACTCATACTTATCCAAAGTGAAGTTGTGGAAAAATCATGGCCACATGATTTACTTGATCACCAAAGAAAAATGTAAGGACCCGACATGAAATACAGTCCTAAACCTAGGTCCTCACTCAGCATGCAAGTTAAATATTTCAACAAGCGGTTTAGTGCTCATATTTAAAAATTTTCAAAACATTTGGAAACGGGGAATACTTAAAACATGATCAACAATTTTCATTAAGCAAAACCAACAGAGTAAAAACAAGCCTGGCCAGTATTTATAAAAGAACACTCAAAACAGTTTAAACAACTTTTAAACAACATTCCCCTAGGACTCCTGTCCATCTACATGCTGAACAAATAATGCAAATAATAAATGACAGAGTGCCGGCAGCTCCCATGATCAATCATCTCCCTCCGCTAGCCATCCCGGTGCTGTCCCAAGTTACCTAGTGGAAAAACCACATAAATAAGGGTGAGTATAAACATACTCAGTAAGAATCCCCGATCGGGGTACAATACGATACATCAGTCATCTAGCAACCTAGTATACATGCAAACAAAACGAGCTCAGAAGCAACAAGTTGTCTCAGGCTTATCGCCGATCTAGAAATTGCCTACTCAAGGACTTACAACCACAACCTACACTAGGTTCTACACCTTGATGCCCATCAGCGTCTTACACAACCTAGGACGCGATGATGCCCATCGGGGTCTTACACATAAGGATGCCCATCGGGGTCTTACACCTGCTAGACTCAGTGATGCCCATCGGGGACTTAAACACAAGGATGCCCATTGGGGTCTTACTCCACAATTCAATGATGCCCATCGGGGTCTTACACATACGGATGCCCATCGGGGTCTTACACCTCTAGCTATCAATGCTGCCCAACGGGGTCTTACACATCTAGGATGCCCATCGGGGTCTTACACATACGGATGCCCATTGGGGTCTTACACCTCAAATCAATGATGCCCATCGGGGTCTTACACATACGGATTCCCATCGGGGTCTTACACCTCTAGCCATCAATGCTGCCCATCGGGGTCTTACACTCCCTAGCAACCTTATGACGCCCATCAAGGACTTACACATAAGCCAACAGTGTAGTGCCCATCGGGGACTTACATACACTAGCAACGCATTGGTGCCCATCGGGGACTTACCCAAGCGAAACCTAAACTTACAACCCCTAACGGTCTCCTAAGTACAGGGACATAAACTAGCCTAACAATCAGACAATCAACATTACCTGTCTAACCCTAGCAAGAAACCAACAGAATACGAGCAGGAAACATGGATATGCCAAGGTAAGGAAAGTCCCTAGCATGATACTACGAACTCAAGCAGGAATCAAAAGCATGCTGGAAGAACAAACCTAGCATGGCACTAACATGAACAACAAGCAAACATGCTAGCAAGATTTCAAACACAAGCTGTCCTATAGCTAACATGCTCATAACAGTAACCAAGCATACAAGGCACAATCCTGAAAGCATCGCAGGGTCCACACAACCACGGTAAGAAATCCTTACCTGGAAACCAGCAGAAAATAACTACCACAAATCAACCAAGCGACCCTCGAGCTTCTAAGTGAACCCGAGCAACCTAAGCATTTAATAAAAACAACTTAATTAAATAAACAGCAGCCAACAGCTTAGGGCCCAAGGGAGAAAAGACTCGGGAAATACCAACCGAGAAGACACAAGGTCTCGGCCCATCCCTCACAGCAAGGCAGGCTGTCGGCAACAGGGAGGCAGGCTTGGCGAGCTGGCGCGGCAGGGGACGCGCGCGCGGGAGCTGGGCTTTAACGGCCCAGGTTTTCATCCCGAACTTCCAGGTATGCCCTAGGGGTATGTTGGTAATTTGGTCGGGCCGTCAGGGCCGTTTATGTCTTTTTCAGTTGTTAAAATTATTGGATGGACTTAAGTAGGATTTTGATGCTTTGTGGATGTATTTGGGCATGGTGTGATGCAAAAAGAAAAATTGAGAATTAAAGTGTAACAATTGGGTTTCGAACCCAGGTGATCTGGGAGGTTAGTTGTGTGTCCTTGCCAGTTGAGCTAGTGGGAGTTCTTGTTACTCTTTCCGCGACATATCTTGGTTAGCCTCGGATCTTTGGAGTTTTGGTGCATTTGATTAAAAGAAAAGAATTTTAGGGTTTTGTCTTCTCCTCCAAAAGCTTCTTGGCCGCCCAAGCTTTTCTCCCTAGCTCCCAAGTCGAATCCTTGCTCCTTTGTAGTCCCGAGGTTTGATCGGCATTCCGGGTAAGTCTTCATCCTCTTCATCTTCTCCAATTGATGTCCTTGCTGGCCGAGTGTAAAGGAAGAGGTTGTGTGTGTGTGTGTTTTGTTGCAGCCAGCCGAGGAAAGCCGAGCCAGATCGCCCAGCACGCCCAGATCACCCCTGTCGCACGCCCAGATCGCTCAGCAGGCCGTCGCAGCAGTCGCGCGCACCAGATCGCCAGCTCGTCAGCATCGCGTTGCTCGCCCGCGCGCGCCCTGTCTGCTCCGCGCCCAGCCGCTTCGTGTCGCTCTCCCTCGCGCGCCCAGCCGCACCGCGTCGCTCGCCCGGGCGTCCGCGTCCGCACCCAAGCGCCTTGTCTCACCCCCAGCCCGCCTGTAAAGACCCGACCCGAATGGGGTCCTAAACTAGGCCTTTACCTCAATGCATGCTTTTAAAACTTAGAAAAATAATATGCAACGTTGTGTGCTAGATTCTGATTAAAACAAAAGCAGTAAACATCCATTCAAAACAACAACAAAATGTCCTGGAACCTGTCCCTGTTTCCAAGCACCTGTTCCAAGCAAAATACAATTTAAAACGTACTCTGATCAGAGATTTATTTCACATTCAAATCCAAAAATGGTTTACATCAGTGTTAGAATCCGGGCAACAACCAGAAAACAACCTAAGGGCTCTGTGCCCAACTACATGCATTCAGAGGACATTTAAAACATGAAAACATAAATAAAAGACTCAGAGTTCGAAACAACGGGTTTCCATGATCACAGCTTCTCCTCCAGCCATCATGTCTCGCACCATGGTTACCTGTGAAAAACCACAAAAATAAGGGTGAGTAACGAATTACTCAGTAGGAATCCCCAACCAGGGTACAATACGATATACATGGTCATCTAGCTGGAAGATATGCAAGCTATGAATATCAACACAGAATAGAGCACATAGCTTAAATCCACATATAAACCTCGGATGCCATCTCAGGGTCTTACTCCGAAATAAACCACCTCATTATACGCCCTATACGAGAAACAAGTCTCGGCCTCGGCACTGTCTCACATCGTCACGAAAGGTGCATCGCTCAAGATCCCGAGGAGCTCTCCGGTCGGGCCAGTAATGAGCGTATGCGCGCACCGCATGCTACACGCAAACCATGGGGGTGTCGGGTCTAGTGGCAAGCCTGCCCGAGTCGAGCCACCATGCCTAACTAAATCTCGGATCGGTGTCAGCGACACGGGTGTGAGACACGACACGTGAACTATGTCAGCCTGAACCACCGCACCTGAGGCTAAGGAACCGGTCGTGGTAGGCTTACACCAGGAAGCCATCCTTGCCCTATCATGTGGCAATCAAGGGCTACGACCGAACACGCTGAGGACGTGCCGACTGCCGGGGACGAGGCAATGCCAAGTTATGCATCCGGCCCGGATGATGCTACCTACCTGAACTCTAAACTATAATATCAACAGCAAACAATCCAAACAATCCAATACGTACTCAACAGATACAACGAACCTAGCATGATACTACGAAGCAAGAACAGATACGAGCATGCCAGAACGGAACAACCTAGCATGGACTAACATGAGAAACAACATAAGAAATCATGCCAATCGGGAATTCAAAACAGAGCACCTATCACTAAACATGCTGATAAGCACAAACAAGCATACAAACAACATCACATAATATATCGCAGGGCCCACACAACTCCGGTAAGAAATCCTTACCTTGGTCAGGAGGCAACTACACACAAGAATCCTAAGCTGCGATCGATCCCGAGCTAGCTAACGAGAACCTAACAAACAAAATAATTATCACAATCCATAGGCGAAAATATAATAAAATAAACAAGGCTCAGCTCGGGAGCAACTCACGCGGCGCGGCTGACACGCAGACGAGCGGCAGCGCACGACGACGTTGGCGCGCTGGCGCCTGTACGGCAACGATGGGCCGATGCGCGCTGATGGACGACATTTGGCCGGGCGCAGCGCATGGGGCGCGACAAAAGCCGGACGCTGGCGGGCGAGCCGCACGGCACATGGGTCTGGTGTTTGGCTGGTGTTTGGGCGATCTGGTGTTTGGCTGGGCGATCTGGGCGTTTGGGCGGCTGCGAAGGGGTCTGGTGTGTGCGACACGGGCTGGGAGTGCGACAGCTGCGATCTGGGCGTGCTGGGCGGTCTGGCTCGGCTGCTGGGCAGATCTGGGCTTGCGACAGGGGCTGTCTGGGCGTGCTGGGCAGCCTGGTGCCTGCTGGCTGCGACCTGCTGCTCGGCCGGGACGACACACGAACGACGGGGCACAAGGGGAGAAGGAGCTCGGCAAGGAACTAGGGAGGGGGAGCTTTGGCGGCCAAGGAGCTTATGGAGAAGAAAGCCAAAAACCTAATTTCCTTTCATTTAAACAAATGCACCAAAATCCCGAAACTCAAGGCTAACAAAGATATGTCGCGGAAAGAGCAACAAGATCCTCCTGTGGCTCAACTGGCCACACCACCAACCTGACTTCCTAGCACTCCAGGTTTGAATCCTAACAAACACATCTTTATTCCTCAATTTTTCTTTTGCATCTCACCATGCCCAAACACAACCTCAAAGCATCAAAATCCTACTTAAGCCCATCCAATAATTTTAGAAACTACAAAAGACATAAACGGCCCTGACGGCCTGACCAAATTACCAAAATACCCCTAGGGCATACCTAGAAGACCGGGATAAAAACCTGGGCCGTTACAATATTCCCTCCTTTTTATGAATTTCGTCCTCGAAAGTCCTTAAGACTGAAACAACTCAGGATACTGCAATCTCAACTCGTCCTCCCTGCTCACGAGCGGCTTCTTCAGAACTCCAACTCCTCCACTGAACTTTTACCAAACGGATCTCACGATTACGCAACGACTTCGTCTCAAAGACCAGAATACTCACAGGCTTCCCCTCGAAGCTCAAATCTTCATTCAACTGCAATGGCTCAAGGTCCACAATGAGCGATGGGTCCGACACATACTGCCTCAACATCGATACATGAAAACACTGTGCACAGCTGACATCAACGAAGGAAAGGCTAACAAATGCAACTCTGCCAATCCTCTCAAGCATCTCAAACGGACCAACAAAACGGGGACTCAACTTCCCACGCTTACCAAACCTCAACACACCTCACATTGGTGCAACCTTAAAACACGCATTGTCCAACCTCAAACTCTAAAACTCGACGCCGTACATCGGCGTACCTCTTCTGCCTGCTATGAGCTGACACAAACGAGCTCTAATTTTCTGCACTGCACTGCTGGCCAACTGCAGCAACTCAGGACAAAAAACTGATGCCACCAACCTTATCTCACAACACTAGAAACCTGCAACATTTACCACACAACGCTTCAACGAAACCTCATGAACTATCAGCTGGGGACTGCTACCCAAAGCATTCTCGTAAAACTAACACTGGTCCCCCGCTGCCTAACCACGGAAACACCAACTCGCAAGAAGCTCTAAAGGATCTGGCTCACTCCTCCCAAAAGACCATCGGTCAGAGGGTGAAAACACTACAGGACTGAACTCAGCTCATAAGCCTCTTAACAACGCTCTCCAGAACCACATTTCATCAACGCACTGCTCAGAACAAACCTTTGTTGCCACACCCTGGTGACAACAACTCTAGCCCGAAACTACCATGCCACTACTCCACAGTAATGACATCTCCACCTGGGCGAGGTGCGAGCTCTAGCTACTGAAACCAATCCACCGAAAATCCGAACTCACACAACAACCTCAACCAGCTACCAGCTTCCACACGGACTCCTACAAACCAACAACTTGAGTGCTACGAACTCGGTAGCCTAAGCAACCGCACACTGCATAACCACGCCAATCTACTCAACTCCAACTCGACCTAGATCACTGACTGGAAAAGTCAACCTGCTATCAACAGGGCCCCAGAGGGCTCCCTCCACCAAACTTACCTCCATGCAAGCAACGGAACGAAGCTTGCCTCAAAATATGAAACACATCACACAAGTCCAAACGATAACACATACAGGCTTAACCCTGTAGCTTAGGCTTATTGCACCTTCCCACCGAAATTTCATAAACGGAACTCCACTACTCGGTTAACACCAACTACCAAGAACAAGAATACCAACAATGGCTGGCAGAGCACAAGCTGCACTAACCAGCAAGGATCCCAAAAGGTCAAGACCCTAATCCAGCCATAATGGTGCAACCTCATCCCACAACTGATACAAATGGGTTCCTCAACTACAAAGGTGCAACAGCTCCCAGGCCAAACTCACAAAGTACCTTAGCTGACTAGGCCAAACACTCATAGGAGGCAGAACAACCCTTACTGCAACTTCCAGCACACCACTTAAGAGTCCTCTTAAATGGAAAACAACTGCTTCCAAGCAGCCACCAAACTTTTCCCTCCTGCTAGCACCACTACCATCAACTCCAAGACCAAGGAATAATCTGGCAACTCCCAAGGAGAAACAGTTCCTTACAAGCGGACAGCCGAAGGACAGAGAGCTCCACACACGCTCGCTGTAACAGCCCAGTTTTCTATCCCGGTTCTCGAGGAGCTTCCGGTTAAGATTCAATGGTTCGGTTGGGCCGTTAGAGCTGTTTGGACCCTTAGGGGTATTTTGGTCTTTTGGCTCTCCGGGCAGGATTTGTGGTTTTCAGGGCTTCGAGGTAGCTCCTGCCTTTGCCGAGGCTTGTTTGTTGGTGGCTGCGAGTCCCGTGGTGTTTGGGCTAGTCGGTTGGATGCTCGGTTGTGGTTCGAGCTTTGGCAAAGTGTTGGTTTGTTGTGCGTTTCCTTTGGGATTCAAGCCCGGGCCTTTAGTGTTGCTTTGGGAGTTGGATTTAAGTGAGTTTGATTTATTGGAAAAGATTGCTTCGGTCGGGTCTCGAAGGAGGAAGCCGGGAAATGGGATTTTGAGGTTTTAAAGTGGATAAGGATGGAAAATGGAATTAAAAATCCCATTTTTTCCCTTTTTTCCCATTTTCCTTTTTATTTCTCTTTTTCTTTTCTTTTTTTTTCCCAAAATCAATTTTCTCTCTCTCTCTCTCTCTCTCCCCGAGCCCCACCTAGGCGGCCTTGGCTCTTGACCCTTGCCCGAGCAGCCCTTGGCTCTCAGTAGCCACGAGCGGCCTCGCCAGTAGAGCCCCGCCTGCCAGTCGCGCGCATGCAGCCCAGCTCGCCCGCCAGGTCGCCAACCCGAGCTCGCCTGCCCAGTTGTAAAGACCCGACCCAAAAGGGGCTCTAAATGGCCTTTACCCCAATGCATGTATTGAAAATAGAAGACATTATGAAAAACACATTTCGGATTCCAAGTAAAAGCAGAACCATTCAACAACCAAAACATACATTTCTAAAAGCATACTCGATCGAGATTTATTTAAACCATTAAAACAATCCACAAGTGCAAATATCTTTGGAATCCATAAAACGTAAGAAAACATCCACGGGGCTCTGTGCCCGTCTACATGCATTCAAGGGAAATAATAAAAGTCAAGAGTCATGATAAAATAAGATAGTCGAGAGATGACACGAGATTCCATGATCACGGCTCCTCCTTGACCATCCTGTCTCCGCCTTGATTACCGTGTGGAAAACCACGAGAATAAGGGTGAGTAACGAATTACCCAGTAAGAATCCCCAACCGGGTACAATACGATATACATGATCATCTAGAAGAATGTATGCAAGCTATGAGTACAAACACAGAGCGGAGCACATAGCTAAGTCCACACTTGGACCTCGGATGCCAACTCGTGGTCTTAGTCCGGAAATACCACAACACACTAAACGCGCTATACGGGAACAAGTCCCGGCCTCGGCTGTCTACTGAGGACGATACGAAAGGTGCACTAGCTCAAGATCCCGAGGAGCTCTCCGGTCGACATTGTAATGAGCGTAAGCATGCACCGCGTGCTTTCTGAGACTATGGGGGTGCCGGGTCCAGTGGCAAGTCGCCCATATCCGGATACCACGCCTAACTAAATCTCCGGATCGGTGTCACCGACATAGGGGTGTGAGACACGGACACGTGAACTATGTCGGCTGTACTGCACCACCGCACTGAGGCTAAGGAACGGGTCTGGTAGGCTTACACCGGAAGCCGTCCTTACCTTAACGGTGGCAATCAAGGGCTCTTTCGCGAACACGCCGAGGACGTGCGGTACCGCCGAGGACTAGGCATTGCCAAGTCATCATCCCGACCGTTGGGGTATCGCTTAGACTACCACCCTCACCCAAGATTGCGGGGCCTACCGGTTGGGATAGCTAATCCCTCACGGGTCCAAGGGCGGAGAACTGTCTCGAACGTCCTTGCCATAGATGCAAGATACTTTATGCATCGGGCCCGGATGATGCTATCTACGAATTCTAACTTCGCCTTAACAATCAAGCAAACAATCCAATACGTGCTCGAAAGAATACAAGCAGACCTAGCATGGTACTACAGAACAAGAATGAATATGAGCATGCCGAGCGGAACAACCTAGCATGGGCTAACATGAGAAACAATACAAGAGTTCATGCGATCAGAATTGAGAATAGAGCACCTAGGGCTAAACATGCTAGTAATCATACACGGGCATACAAAACAACAATCACAAATATACCGCGAGGCCCACACAACTCCCGTAAGAAATCCTTACCTTGGTCGGGAGGCTTCTACACACAAATCCTAAGTCATGGAACAAACCCGAGCTAGCGGCGGGAACCTAGCAAACCAATAATAATCAGCATCTAAAACGTCTAAACAACAATAGAGAGCAAAGCTCGGCTAAAAGGGGACTCACGCGGCACGGCGACACGAGCCGTGCACGGCAGGTGCGCGGGCGCGGTGCGCTGCACCGCGCAGCAGGTCGGGCGCTGGCCGCGCTATTGGCATGGCATGGATGCACGGCAGGAGGACGGCTTGCGCGCGCGCGAGCGCTCGGGCGAAGGCGCGCTGGCGTGGCGTGCTGGCTGAGCTCTACTCTGGACGCTGGTGGCGCGGGCGGGCGAGCAGCAGCTTAAGGCGCGCTGGCGCTGGCGCTCGCGTCTATTTCTTTGGCGCGACCGCACGATCGCGAGCGATGGCGCGCGGGAGGCCGCTTCAACAGATCCGGCGATCCGTGCGACGGGCAGGGCCGCTCAACGGATCTGGGCGACACGGAGAGAGCGATGGCGTCGCGGGAGGTCTACGACGGTGGATCGGGCGGCCGCTTTGTCCGGCTTTGGCGTGGCGGCAGGGCCGCTTCAACAGATCTGGGCGAGCTGGACGGCGATGATGGTCGCTTTCTCTCGGTGTTTGCAATCAACACAAACACACACAACACTCTACATCTTACCTTCGGCCAGCATCAAAAACCAAAAGAGGAGATGAAGAGGATGAAGACTTACCCGGAATGATGATGATCGAACCCAAGGAGATGCAAGGGAAGAAGAATCGGCAAGGGCTATGGAGAGGGAGAGCTTGTGCGGCCAAGAGGAGATTTGGAGAAGAAGATGGAATAAACCTAAATCTATTTCATTTAACCAAATGCACCAAAACTCCAAAATCCAAGGTTAACTAAGATGTGATGCAGAAAGAGCAACAAGAGCACCTAATGGCTCAATTGGCACACATCTCTACAAGCTTCCCAGGAGACCAGGGTTCAAACCCATTGCTGCAAAGACAAATTCCTTTATTTTTACTTTTGCATCAACCTTGCTCAAACCAAACCACAAGCCCCTCCAAAAACCATCCAATAATTTTAGTAACTGGAAAAGACACAAACGACCCTGACGGCCCGACCAAATTACCAAATTACCCCTAGGGCATACCTGGAAGACCGGAAAGAAAACCTGGGTCGTTACAATATTCCCTCCTTTTTATGACTTTCGTCCTCGAAAGTCCTTAAGACAGAAATAGCTCGGGGTAATGCAATCTCATCTCGTCTTCCCGCTCCCAAGTGGCTTCCTCGGAACCCCGACTCTTCCACTGAACCTTTACCAAACGAATCTCGCGATTACGCAACGTCTTGGTCTCAAAGGCAAGGATCCCCACTGGCTTCTCCTCGAAGTTCAAATCCTCATTCAGCTGCAAAGGCTCAAAGTCCACAATGTG
This sequence comes from Sicyos edulis, assembly GCA_036507275.1. NCBI lineage: Eukaryota > Viridiplantae > Streptophyta > Magnoliopsida > Cucurbitales > Cucurbitaceae > Sicyos > Sicyos edulis. The sequence continues at coordinate 16,044,621 of CM071851.1, forward strand.
CGACGGGTCCGGCACATACTGCCTCAACATCGATACGTGAAAAACACTATGCACCGCTGATAGTGACGGAGGAAGGGCTAACCGGTAAGCAACTCTGCCAATCCTCTCTAGGATCTCAAATGGACCAACAAAACGGGGACTCAACTTTCCACGCTTACCAAACCTCAGAACACCTCGCATCGGAGCAACCTTAAGGAACACATGCCGACCAACCTCAAACTCCAAATCTCGACGCCGAACATCGGCGAATAACTCTTCTGCTGCTCGCCTCAGTTTGTCAACATACGAGCTCTAATCTTCTCGTGACTTTGCACCATTGGTCAATCTGCAGCAACTCGGGACCCAAAACTGTCTATCACCAACCTCTTCCCGAACACGGGGACCGATAACGCTTACCATATAATGCCTCGAATGGAGCCATCCAGATCGTCGATCGTAATCGTTGTTATAGGCAAACTCCATCAAATACTGACATCTGGTCCCAGCTGCACGGGAAATCCAACACACAAGCCCTCAACATATCCTCGAGAATCGATTCACTCTCTCGACCGACCATCCGTCCGAGGGTGAAAAGTTGTGGTCTGAAATCGCACTCTGTGCCCAAACCCTTACGGAGCGCTCTCGTAAACGAGAAGTGAACCGCGAGTCACGATCGGACACAATCCTCACCAAGACACCATGATAACGGATGATCGATCCAAAAACAAGCGCGCCATTGTTCCACGGTATAAGTGTCTCTACCGGGAATGAAGTGTGCGCTCTTAATCAACCGATCGACTATCACCCAGATCCGAGAGAACTTCCTGAGTCCTTGGCAAAACGGAGAGATAAAGTCCATGGAGACCTCTTCCCATTTCCACTGGGGCACACTCTGGGTTGCAACAAACGGATGGCCTCTGCTGTCAGGTGCCTTCACTTGCCGACAAGTGAGACACCGGGTGACAAACTCGCCACATCTCTCTTCATTCCCATCCACCGGAAGGTGCGCTTAAGGTCTCGATACATCTTGGTACCCCTGTGGTGCCAAGCAAAAGAAGGCTGTGGGCCTCCGAGAGCAACTCGCCGCAAACCCGCAATATCCGGAACGCACAACCGGCTCTATAAGCCAACCCACATGTCTCGTGAATATACAAAGTCAAAGTCACCGTCGGCACTAACTCTGTCAACCAATCTCTTAAGTGCGGGGTCACCCAACTGGCACATCTATAATCCCGCCGCCTAATCGACGGCCGGTGAGCGATCCAATCGAGCTACCACTGGCGGTAACCTCTCACCCAACAACATCGCAACCTCGGCCCGCTCGAACTCTCTCCGCAAACTGGCTGGGAACTCAACAACGCCGCAGAGTGCGACGTCTTTCTACTCAAAGCATCGGCCACTACATTGGCTTTACCGGATGGTACAAAATCTCGTGAGCTCATAATCCTTTACCAACTCTAACCATCTCCTCTCGCCTCATATTCAACTCCTTACGAGTAAACAGATACTTGAGGCTCGGTGATCGGTAAACATCGAATCCGCTCACCACCACGGTGTAATGCCTCCAAATCTTGAGCAAACACCACTCACGCCTAACTCCATATCATGAGTCGGGTAGTTCGCTCATACGGCTTGGTGACGGGAAGCATAGGCAATGACCTTCCCGTCTTTGCATCAACACACAACCTAATCCAAACTTGGAAGCATCATCGAGACCACGAAACCACTGTCCCCTCCGGATCGCCAACATCGTGCTTTGAAGTCAAACTACGCTTGAGCCTCGCAAAGCTCTCATCACACCTCTTTGTCCCAAACAAACTCGGCACCCTTCCTCGTCGGACGAGTGAGGGGCGAGGCTATAGCGAAAAAAGTCCTTGACGAACCGGACGGTAGTAACACGCCAAAACCAGTAAAGTCGCGAATCTCGGCAGCCCTGAAGTCGGCTTGGCCCATGAACTCACGGCCTCAATCTTCGCGGGGTCCACGGCTATACCATCTCTCGAAACCACGTGGCCTAGGAAGGCCACCGCTCCAACCAGAAATCACATTTGGAAAACTTCGCATAAAGTGGTTTTCCTCAAGGCCGCCAATACTCGCCTCGGGTGCTCTGCATGGTCTTCTTTAGACCTCGAATAAATCGAATATCGTCAATGAACACAATGACGAAGTCGTCCAAAAATGATTTGAACACCCTATCCATCATGTCCATGAACGCGGGTGGGGCATTGGTCAATCCAAATGACATAACCACAAACTCATAGTGACCATATCCGACTGAAAAGTTGTCTTAGGAATGTCGGCATCCCCGATCCGCAGAATCGATGGTAACCGGATCTCAAATCTATCTTGGAGAACACGGAAGCTCCACGAAGGTGATCAAACAAGTCATCAATACGGGCAACGGTACTTATTCTTCACCGTCACCTTATTAAGCTCGCGATAATCGATACATAAGCGCATAGAACCATCCTTCTTTTTCACAAACAGAATCGGTGCTCCCACGGGGACACACTCGGACGGATGAACCCTCGGTCTAACATCTCCCGCAATCGAATCTTCGCCTTTAACTCATTGGCGCCATGCGTCACGGAGCCTTCGAGATAGGGAGGGTCCACGGCTCGAGCTCAATAATGAAGTCAACTCTCTCTTTGGGGCAACCCCAGTAACTCCTCAGAAACACATCCGCGAACTCCCGCACGACCGGCACTGATCGCGATCGGCCAAGGGACGGCTCTCCGCGCACAACTTGGCTAGGTAACCCCAAGCTCCATGAGCTAGCAAACGACGAGCTTTCACGGTGACACCATTGGCGGGCAAACTCCACCTGGACTCCACGAAACTTAAAGCCTGGGCCGACTGGGCGCTGAACACTACTTCCTTCCGGTGGCGGTCAATCAACGCGTGGTTAGCGACTAACCACTCCATACCAAGAATCACATCAAAACCACTCATAGGCAGAACTATGAGTGTGGCTACAAGCAACTCTCCGGATATCTCGATCCGGCCATCCTTAATCTTATCTCTAGCTAACATACTAACTCCCGAAGGAGTTGCAACAGATAACTCAAAACCTAGAGGCTCTAGTCTCAACTTAGCATGCTCGGCCAAACAACACGAGATACAAATGAATGCGTAGAACCAGAATCAAACAAGACAAATGCGCGGTGATCTAAAACAAGAAGCGTACGCCCACAGCGGCATCCGTGACGCTCGGCCTCTGACGGTCGTAGCAAACACCCGACCCTCTTTGCTACTTGGCCGGTGAGAACGAACGGATCATATGACCCTCTTTACCACAACGAAAACACACTGGGCCTGCGCCGCAAGCTCCAGTGTGGGTCCTCCCGCAAGAAGCACAAGCGGGAACTCGCTCGGGACCGACCGCCTGGCGCGAGGTGAAACGGATCGGGGCCCTATGCCGATCCCGGTTTTGAATCGCGCCCTTGGCGACGCTGGCCGCCACCCCTAAACTCAAACTTTCTCTTCGCCCCCCCACTGCGGTGGAGCAGACGCCCGAGCAGAGCGGCAACCACCCGCTCGGCGCAGATACTTCCCATTATAGATCGTGGCCAACCGGGATGACCTAGCATAAGTGTCGGGGCACGAGCCACGACATCTGGGAAACACCCGCCTCAATCCGGATATGAACTTCCGAATCTTCACTCAGGGGTGGCAATCAAGCGAGGAGAAAAATATCCATACTCACGAGAACTTGCGCTCATAATCCTCAATGGAATCGAGAACCCCGCTTCGAGGTTCCGGAAGAGCTCCACCATCTTCTCTTGAGCCTCATCACCGATGAACTTTACTTTGAACTCACCTTGAAGAACTCCCAAGTAGCGGGTGGAGACCCGGTGGTCTCTCGCTCAAGGTGGACTCCCACCACCATCTCATTTGTGCCTCCTAGCACATGAGCCGCACACCTCGGCCTCGAATATCGGGGCACACCATGATCGGGAAGGTGTACTCCAAATGGGCAATCCACAGGCCGCCGCTAACGCATGACCGGTGGCATCAAACTTCTCGAGCTTCCACTTCACAAAATCCTTGACCACCTACCCAATTCCTCGACACCTCTCCGCCATATCCGCCTGCGGGGCTACTTGCTCTCGAGGAGCCGAGAGGTGCTCTTGAGCTCTCTTTGAACCAATCGAGTCAATTTTGCTCGATCTGGGCTCGGGACTCTTCCCGCTGCTTACGCGCCAACAAGGCACAGGTCTCGCCTCTGGTCACTCAACATGCGACCATAAAAGCCCTCATAGACTAAAGCAAACTCGCTCCCAGGAGCGATCTCACGGCGGCTCGATCGCCTCAACGCCCGCTCTAGGCGTAACAGAGGAGCTTTGGTGGAATGCCATCGATCTCGGCTTGGGACGATGTCCCTGCGAGATCGAGATCCGATCCTCGATACCTCTCGACCGCTCTCGAACCTCCTCTCCGATGACGGATGGTAGCATCTTTGGCGATCTACATCCAAACCAACAACGAATCAAAACTCCGCTGTCACCATTCCACAACACCAAACAAGGCATACACTAGATGATAGGTATTGTAAATTCTTAACCCTTTTCCTTTCTAAAACAATAAATCTAGGCGTACTGATGGTAGCCTGAGTTTGGTGATCATGGAAGGATGACCTACAACAAAGGTCGGTCCTACAGAATCTATGACTCGAGCTCGATACCAATCTGAAAAGACCCGACCCAAAAGGGGCTCTAAATGGCCTTTACCCCAATGCATGTATTGAAAATAGAAGACATTATGAAAAACACATTTGATTCCAAGTAAAAAGCAGAACCATTCAACAACCAAAACATACATTTCTAAAAGCATACTACGATCGAGAGATTTATTTAAACCATTAAAACAATCCACAAGTGCAAATATCTTTGGAATCCATAAAACGTAAGAAAACATCCCGGGGCTCTGTGCCCGTCTACATGCATTCGGGGAAATAATAAAAGTCAAGAGTCATGATAAAATAAGATAGTCGAGATGAAAGCGAGGATTCCATGATCACGGCTCCTCCTTCACCATCCTGTCTCCGCGCTTGATTACCCGTGGAAAACCACAGTAATAAGGGTGAGTAACGAATTACCCAGTAAGAATCCCCAACCGGGTACAATACGATATACATGATCATCTAGAAGAATGTATGCAAGCTATGAGTACAAACACAGAGCGGAGCACATAGCTATGTCCACACTTGGACCTCGGATGCCAACTCGTGGTCTTAGTCGGAAATACCACAACACACTAACGCGCGCTTATACGGGAACAAGTCCCGGCCTCACTGTCTCTGAGACGATACGAAAGGTGCACTAGCTCAAGATCCCGAGGAGCTCTCCGGTCGTATTTGTAATGAGCGTAAGCATGCACCGCGTGCTTCTATAGACTATGGGGTGCTGGGTCTAGTGGCAAGTCGCCCATATCCGGATACCACGCCTAACTAAATCTCTGGATCGGTGTCACCGACATAGGGGTGTGAGACTGGACACGTGAACTATGTCGGCTGTACCACCGCACTTTGAGGCTAAGGAACAGGTCTGGTAGGCTTACACCCGAAGCCGTCCTTACCTTAACAGTGGCAATCAAGGGCTCTTGCGCGAACACGCCGAGGCGCGTCGGCCGCCGCCGGGACTAGGCATTGCCAAGTCATCATCCCGACCGTTGGGGTATCGCTTAGACTACCACCCTCACCCAAGATTGCGGGGCCTACCGGTTGGGATAGCTAATCCCTCACGGGGTCCAAGGACGGAGAACTGCTCTCGAACGCCCTTGCCATAGATGCAAGATACTTTATGCATCGGCCCGGATGATGCTATCTACCAATTCTAACTCGCCTTAACAATCAAGCAAACAATCCAATACGTGCTCGAAAGAATACAAGCAGACCTAGCATGGTACTACAGAACAAGAATGAATATGAGCATGCCGTAAGCGGAACAACCTAGCATGGGCTAACATGAGAAACAATACAAGAGTTCATGCCGATCGAGAATCGAGAATAGAGCACCTAGGGCTAAACATGCTAGTAATCATACACGGGCATACAAAACAACAATCACAAATATACCGCAGGCCCACACAACTCCGGTAAGAAATCCTTACCTTGGTCGGGAGGCTTCTACACACAAATCCTAAGTCGCTGGAACAAACCCGAGCTAGCGAGCGGGAACCTAGCAAACCAATAATAATCAGCATCTAAAACGTCTAAACAACAATAGAACAGCAAAAGCTCGGCGCCGGGGACTCGCGCGCACGGCGACACGAGCCGGGCACGGCAGTGGTCGGGCGCTGGCGCGCGCGCGCACGGCAGGCGGGCTGGCCGCGCTACCGGCATGGCATGGATGCACGACAGGACGCGCGCGCAGCAGCGCAGCGCGTCGGCGCGTGGCGGCGCGCTGGCGCTGGCGCGTGCGACGCGACGCTGGGCTGGCGGCGCGCGGCGAGGCGCTTTGGCGGCGGCGCGCGGGCGTCTCGCGCTCTCGCGCTGGCGCGATCGCACGATTCGCGAGCGATGGCGTCGCGGGAGGGCCGCTTCAACAGATCCGGCGATCCGTGCGACGGCAGGGGCCGCTCAACGGATCCGGGCGACACGGAGAGCGATGGCGCGGCGGAGGTGCGCGACGGTGGATCGGGCGCCGCTGTCCGGCTTTGGCGTCTGTGGTGTGGGCCGCTTCAACAGAATCTGGGCGAGTGGACGGCGATGATGGCTGCTTCTCTCGGCTGGCTGCAATCAACACAAACACACACAACACTCTACATCTTACCTTCGGCCAGCATCAAAAACCAAAAGAGGAGATGAAGAGGATGAGGACTTACCCGGAATGATGATGATCGAACCCAAGGAGATGCAAGGGAAGAAGAATCGGCAAGGGCTATGGAGAGGGAGAGCTTGTGCGGCCAAGAGGAGATTTGGAGAAGAAGATGGAATAAACCTAAATCTATTTCATTTAACCAAATGCACCAAAACTCCAAAATCCAAGGTTAACTAAGATGTGATGCAGAAAGAGCAACAAGAGCACCTAATGGCTCAATTGGCACACATCTCTACAAGCTTCCCAGGAGACCCGGGTTCAAACCCCATTTGCAAAGACAAATTCCTTTATTTTTACTTTTGCATCATCCTTGCTCAAACCAAACCACAAGCCCCTACAAAAACCATCCAATAATTTTAGTAACTAGAAAAGACACAAACGACCCTGACGGCCCGACCAAATTACCAAATTACCCCTAGGGCATACCTGGAAGACCAGAAAGAAAACCTGGGTCGTTACACCAGTCGCGCATCGCCAGCCCCAGCCTCGAGCCGCTCGCACAGTGTCGCCCAGGCCTCCCTGTCGCGCGCCTCCATGTCGCCCGGCCGTCGGCGGTCCATCAGGCCGAGCCACTCCGAAGTCGCATCCTCAGAAGCGCGTCGCGCGCCGCGACGCTTTTTGCTCGCTGCTGCTCGCCCGCGCGTTACGCCTCGCTTCGCCAGGCGCGCCGCCGCAGCGTGCGTGAGCCCAGCAGCCGTGCTGTCGCGCAGCGCCCAGCGCGAGCGGGGCTCCAGCGCCCGACCCTGCGACCAGCCAGCGCTGTCTCGCGCCATTATTAGCTACTGGCGCGTGCTGGCCGGCCCGTTCGAGTGTCAGCCGTGCCTCGTGAGTTGCTCCCGAGCTGAGCCCTGTTTATTTTAGTGTATTTAGGGCTATTTTATGATTATTGATGTATTTGTTTGGCTCGATATAGGTTGCTCGGGTTCGATCGCAGTTATTTTATTATGTGTTGTTGCCTTCCGACCAGGTAAGGATTTCTTACCGGAGTTGTGTGGGCCCTGCGATATTGTCATGATTTTGCCTTGCTTGTTTCTTCGATTGTTATGAGCATGATAATAATAGAGCGACTTTGATTGATTTCTCGCTAGCATGTTTGCTTGATATTACATGTTAGTGCCATGCTAGGTTTGTTCTGCCAGCATGCTTGTGATTCCTGCTTAAGCTCGTAGTATCATGCTAGGTAGTGTGATTGATGTCGGTCTTTGCTTGCTAGCCAGGAATCTTTGCTTTTTACTCTGTACTCTTAGATAGAGTTGTAGGGTTTGTCATCATCCAGAGGCTGAGCGGACATAACGTACTTTGTCCCCACTGATCGGGAGTAGTGTGCGACGCATAACGTATCTTGCTTCCCCGGTCACTAAGGTGGATTTAGCTCAGGTCGGGAATAAAGTGTGCGCAGCATAACGTATCTTGCTACCCCCGACCAGCCGGTTGTGGAATTAGCTACCCACTTCGGCATAGCCTAGTTTGTAGCCGCTAGCGGAACCCCGCCGCGGTGTAAGCTCGCCTTTGCCGGTTCTTAGCTTCGTGTCGGTGGACCAGCCGCACAGATGAGCGCGAGGGCCTCGCGCCATCGTGATTAGTGACACACCGCTTCCGAGTCTTAGGCATGCGTGCACTGCCCGCGTAGTTTGCCCTTAGGCCCCGCATTTACGCCGGTTGCAGAAGAGCATGCGGTGTGCGCGCACACGCGCGTTAGATGCCGGTTCGGAGAGCTCCCCCCGGGCTAATGTTCGTGAGTACACCATTCCTTCCGATTTAGAGCCGGACTTGGGTACTCTCCGATAGTCCAGATCTATTAGCAAGGGTAAGAGGCCCTTGAGGACATCCTTGGGATCGGTTTTGAGTGATCAATTGGCCGAGGAGAAAGACCCTCGAGAGATGTCCCGAGTTAGTTGGGATAACCAATCATTAGGTCGAAGTAGGAGACTTCCGATGGCTCCGAGATCTTTCTTTGTAAGCTCGTTGAGCTATGATCCGTGTTGGTAGTTGTTTGCTTGCATGCTTTGGTACTAGATGATTGATTATATCGTATTGTACCCGGTTGGGGATTCTTCTCGAGTAATTCGTTACTCACCCTTACTTATCTTTCAGAAACCATGGCGCGAGGCGGGATGGGTGGAGGAGGAGGCGTGATCATGGAAACCCGTTGTTCAACTCGAGATTTATGTTTATGATTTAAATGTTCTCTGAATGCATGTAGTTGGGCACGGAGCCCTAGGGTGTTTTCTGAATGTATTTCCGGATTCGAGCATTGTTGTAAAGATTGTATGATTTAAATAAATCTCTGATCAGAGTAGGTTTTGTAAATGTATTTGTCTTGGAACAGGTTTCAGGAATTTATGTTGATTTTTAAATGGATGTTTTCATGTTTAGTTTTTACATAGAATCCAAACACCATCTTGCAAATTTTCTGTAGATTTGAATGCATGCATTGAGGTGACGGCCTATTTAGAACCCCATTCGGGTCGGGTCGTTGCAGGTTGGTATCAGAGCTCAGAGTCATAGATTCTGTAGACTGACCTTTTGTTGTAGGTCGTTTTTCCATGATCATCAGCACTCCGACAGTCATCAGGTACGCCTAAGTTTACTTTTTGTTGTTGAAAAAGGGTTAAGAATTTACAATACCTGTCATCTAGTGTATGCCTTGTGTAGTGTTGTGGAGCGGAGACGAGCAGGTTCTGACTCGTTGTTGGTTTGGGTTTAGAGTGCCATCATGCCAACTTCCCGCAGTGTGTGATGTATGTTGTGGCTTGTTGAGGTATCCAGATTGATTCGGATGCCCTGGGACATCGTCCCCGTGGGAGGCAGAGCTTGGACTCCCATAGGCCAATTGTGGCCCAGTTGTTGGTTTTCCCCTAGTGAGAGGGTGGAGGTGCTTTGCCTTGGAGTGCCACTCCAAGAGAGGAGTTAGCTATGGCTGTGCTTATGTGGATATTTGTGGAGCAGGTCCCCGTGTGGACTAGCCTGGGCAGCTCAAGTGTTGATCTTGAGCCTTAGCAGATTGTTTGATTGCCCAGTGAGTAGCTGTAGAGTTGGCAGCCTTCGAGGAGATTGTTGAGGCATTTTTGTGCTCTTGTAAAGTGTTGTTGTTTGCAGCCAGTAAGCTGGAACCCTATGGTTAAGGATGCAGTGAGTAGTGTTCCCTTCGGATTGGATCCGTTGGTGTTTTCCTCAGATGTTTGGTAGAGTTGAGCACTCTTCCTTTGGTGAGCTCCTGGAGTGGAGCTAGCTGCTGCTTGTAGAGATCCGGCCAGAGCTTGTTGAGCATCATGAGGAGATGCTAGTGTAGGCCGTGAGCCTTCGGTTTGTTGAGATGCCATAGGCATGGCTGTTGAAGTTGAGCCCTTATAAGCCGAGCCAGAGTTCGTGTCACTAGAGGTTGTGACCTTGTTGGCCCCGTTGGTAGTAAGATGTGGATTTGGTAGTAGTGGCACTTGATGTGCATTGGTTGGTGTGCCGCTTTGGCACTAAGTCTGGTTGAGGCTTGAGTTTGGCTTGGGCATAGCAGATGGTTCTATGCCGTTCGGAGTTTAGTGCACTCCTATAGCCTTGGATCCGTTCATGGCAGTGGCACCTGTATAGGTCGTGCCAGAGGGCTAGTTCAGTGGTAGTCGATGGACTACAAGCGAAAGGATGCTCGAGAGGAGCCGGAGCCTCTTCCCAGTGTTTCTGGAGGTTGAGTAAGTCGGCAGATTGGTTGGTAAGTGTTGGTGCGCGTGATTCTCGCGCTAGTGTTAAGGCCAAGAGATTTTCTTTGTGGTTGGTAGTGCGGTCAACTACCTTCGAGTGCCTAAATCTGAGGAGAGTTGAGCATTGTAGATGCGAGTTTGGTCCAGCAGAGGGACCCTGAGTTGGTTGCTCATGAGATGAGCTGGATGCCTATGAGGCGAGATGAGCTGATGCCTTGTGAGAGGAGTTGGATGCCTTATGGGTAAGCACCCTTGGTAGAGGCATGGTATAAAGTAAGTTCAGTTTGGCATAGTTATGCCTTGGTAGAGCAAGGTTGCCTCAGCTTCGAGTATCGTGTGGAGATGGAACTTTTGGTGTTCCTTGGATTGTTTGTATCGCTGCCAGGAGTTAGCGTTGCTTTTTGGAAAAACGCTTGTTAGTCTTGGATCTCTAAAGGAAGGTTGAGGGTTGTGCACACAAGTGTGTTTTGTGTGGTTCGTTCCGTGGCGAGAGTTTCAGATCCATGTAGGGTTTGCTTTGGAGATCTAGTGCTCAGTTCCTGGAGAAGTTTGACTCCAGGTGGATGTTGTAAGGCTTTGGTTGAGGTGGTAAGGATACCGTGCTCGTGGTATCAGGTTGTTGCTTAGGCAAGATTTGTTAAGTTGGACCTAAGCTTGGTTGGCGGATCTTTTGTGATCGTTGGTTGGAGTTCAGTTGGAAACTGAACAAGAGCGGTGGTAGCAAAGCCGCGCAAATTCTGTTCGCCTTGGCTAAGAGAGTTGTTTGGATCCTTTCCTTGGGTAGAAGCCTTGTTGAGAGGCTGATGTTTGAGTAGGAGGTCGACGCATTCGGTAGCATTTCGGGTCCTCTTGGTTCCCAAGGAATTGGAGTTGGCCTGCATGGTTGAGATGCTGGAGAGAGTTGTGCCTGTTCAGGCAGTTGGTTGTTAGCTCGTTTGTCGGCCGTGTGTGTCGGAGGGTGATCGGAGGATCCCTAGGTTGTGGAGAGTCTCTTCAGAGCTCAGTCAGGCCCAGGTAGTGAGTTTCAGTGGGCAAGCTTGAGGCATGTAGTTTGTAGCCTCGGTTGAGTTGCTAGCAGTCTTGGTAGACTAGCAAGCTAGTGTTTGTTTGGAGTAAAGTCCGGATTGGTTCCGGTGTGGTGGCAAGTTTATGCTTGGTGTCGACCAAGGTGTGGATTGGAGTTGCTTGAGATTAGTTTTGCTCGTGGGGCCAGTGGTTTGTGCCTTGTTGGTTGTTCTCCTGTTTGCAGGATGTTGAGTTGCCCCGTTTGGCATTTGGAGGTTCAGTCTGAGATGGGCCCCTGTTGTTGCCCCGTGAGATTAGATGTTGTTGCTCTAGTGGAGCAAGACAGTGAGCGTATGTGGAGCTCTCTGTCCTTCGGTTGTCTGCTTGTAAGAGCTGTTCCCTGCTGGGAGTTGTCAGGTTACTCCCTTGGTCTTGGAATTGATGGTAGTGGTGCTAGCAAGAGGGAATAGTTTGTTGGCTGCTTGGAAGCAGTCGTTTGTCCAGTTAAGCGGATTTTTGGATGGTGTTCTAGAGGCTGCAGTAAAGGTTGTTCTGCCTCTTGTGAGTGTTTGGCCAAGAATTGGTTCTTTTGTTGTTTCGAGAGCTAGTTCGGTTCTAGCTGGAGGGCGTTGCCCTGAGGTCTTGTTCTTGATCAGAGAGTTTTGGGAGTTGACCCCTCCCTCGGCAGTTGAGTAAGATTTGTTGGTTCTAGATTTGCGATCCGATTGGTTGAGTTTTCCCTTGGGTGTTGCTTCCAAGAGAGTTGGTTGATGTTGCCTTGGGTTTGAGCAAGTCAGCGAGCGTGTGTGGAGTTCACTGCCCTTCAGAGTTTGCTTGCTGGGAAAGTCGTTTCCCGTTTGGCAGGAGTCAGCTTAGCTCCTGAGTTGTGTAGTTGGTCAAAGTAGCGCAGCGGTCAGCCCAGCGAGAGGGTCCCTGCATTGTGTTGTTAGCAAGCAAGAGTTGTTTGTCCCCACAAGGGCTGTGGCCAGCCAGTAAGAGTTGTTTCTGGCAAGTTGTTGGTTCTTTGGGGATTGAGGATTTCCCTTTCCCCCTAGTCTCTGTGGTGGTTGAGTTGCTCCTTGGATGACAGCCTCGAGTGTTAGCTCCTGAGGTAGTCTTGCGGATTCGTATGGTTCAGGATCCGTAAGCTTTGAGGTTGTCGTTATCCGTTTTCCTTGTGAGGTTTCGGGAGTGGAGCTTCTGGTTGGAAGTTGAGTTAGGCTTAAGCTAAAAGGAGAAGTCCTTTGAGTAGCCTGTTGGATTTTTAGAGTTGAGTAGTAGCTTGGAGGCGAGCGTTGCTCGTTATAAGTTTGGGTTGAGTTCTGCTGAGCAAGCCCTTCTCGGGCTTTGCTCCTTGTTGTTGTGCGCTCGCAGTTGGAGTAGCAGAGCTGTTTGAGTGAGTTGGCACAGAGGTGCCGTGGCTTTGGTTGGTAAAGCCGTTGAGCTGTTTTCCTCAGGGTGTTGTGCCCAGAGAGCTGCGTGATGGTTTAGTCCTTGCAGCCCGAGTTTTCCTTGAGAGGAATTTTGGTGGTTTCCTTGCCTGGCAGTGTTTTCTTTGGCCAGTTGCTAGTAGGTTTGCATGGAAAAGTTTGCTTTCTGCCGTTGAGAGGCTGCTGTTTGTTGGCTTGGCCGAGTTGAACCTGTGCCTGGCCCTTGTCTTTTAGAGGTGGCCGTAGCTGAAGTTTCAACTGGTGTGAGTGTTGCAGGCCGTTTGGTTTTCTGGAACCTGGGAGGTTCAGTTGTTTGCCCAGTTGTTGTTGGTTTGAGGCTGCTTGTTAGCAGCTGTGAGTTCCAGAGGAGTTCGCCAGTGCGTGGTGTAGAGTTTCAGAGCTTGTGGCCGTCCTCGAGTTTGCTGAGAGTAGCACCGTTTTAGAGTTGGTGCGAGTTGAGGACGTGGTTTGCCGTCTGTTCCCTTGGAGTTCAGTGTATGCCCAGTTTGGATGGCATTGTGGCCTTGAGTTTTTGAGAACCCAAGAGAGTTTTGGTTCTCGAGAGAGGCTAGTGTTGTTGGCCGAGAAGTTTGATTGCTTTTGGATCAGTGGAGTTTTCCTGGAGCTGTTTCGTCTTAGGACTTTCGAGGACGAAAGTCTTATAAGGAGGGAGTATTGTAACAGCCTAGTTTTCTATCCCGGTTCTCGAGGAGCTTCCGGTTCAGATTCAGTGGTTCGGTTGGGCCGTTAGAGCTGTTTGGACCCTTAGGGGTATTTTGGTCTTTTAGCTCTCCGGGCAGGATTTGTGGTTTTCAGGGCTTCGAGGTAGCTCCTGCCTTTGTCGAGGCATGTTTGTTGGTGGCTGCGAGTCCCGTGGTGTTTGGGCTAGTCGGTTGGATGCTCGGTTGTGGTTCGGGCTTTGGCAAAGTGTTGGTTTGTTGTGTGTTTCCTTTGGGATTCGAGCCCGGGCCTTTAGTGTTGCTTTGGGAATTGGATTTAAGTGAGTTTGATTTATTGGAAAAGATTGCTTCGGTCGGGTCTCGAAGGAGGAAGCCGGGAAATGGGATTTTGAGGTTTTAAAGTGGATAAGGATGGAAAATGGTATTAAAAATCCCATTTTTTCCCTTTTTTCCCATTTTCCTTTTTATTTCTCTTTTTCTTTCCTTTTTTTTTCCCAAAATCAATTTTCTCTCTCTCTCTCTCTCTCTCTCTCTCTCCCCGAGCCCCCCACCTAGGCCAGCCTTGGCTCGCCCGAATTTCTTGCCCGAGCGACCCTTGGCTCGCCCGTGCCGCCGAGCCCCGCCGCTCGGCCAGTCGCGCGCGACCAGCCTCGCGCCGCCATGTCGCCACCGAGAGCTCGCCGCCCGATCGCAAGATCGCATCGCCACCCGAGCCGAGCCGCTCGCCGCAGTGTCTCGAGCCTCCGCTCGCGCGCCTCCTGTCGCCCGGCCGTGCGGTCCATCAGGCCGAGCCGCTCGAAGTCGCGTCCCCTCAGCGCGCGTCGCGCGCGCGCGCGCTTGCCTGCTGCCGCGCCGCGCGCCGCGCGCTCGCCTCGCCGCCCGCTCGCCCGCCGTGCCGTGCGGTGAGCCGGGCCGTGTCGGGCGAGCCGCGAGCCAGCGCCGAGCGGCGCTCAGCGCCCACCTGCGCCCGGCGCGCGCTGTCTGCGCCCATTAGTCGCGCCTAGCCGTGCGGCCACCCGTTCGAGTGTCGTCCCGTGCCTCGTGAGTTGCTCCCGAGCCGAGCCCTGTTTATTTTAGTGTATTTAGGGCTATTTTATGATTATTGATGTATTTGTTTGGCTCGATATAGGTTGCTCGGGTTCGATCGCAGTTATTTTATTGTGTGTTGTTGCCTTCCGACCAGGTAAGGATTTCTTACCGGAGTTGTGTGGGCCCTGCGATATTGTCATGATTTTGCCTTGCTTGTTTGCTGACTGTTATGAGCATGATAATAATAGAGCAGCTTTGATTGATTTCTGCTAGCATGTTTGCTTGATATTACATGTTAGTGCCATGCTAGGTTTGTTCTCACAAAGATGCTTGTGATTCCCGCTAAGCTCGTAGTATCATGCTAGGTAGTGTGATTGATGTCGGTCTTTGCTTGCTAGCCAGGAATCTTTGCTTTTTACTCTGTACTCTTAGATAGAGTTGTAGGGTTTGTCATCATCCAGAGGCTGAGAGGACATAACGTACTTTGTCCCCACTGATCGGGAGTAGTGTGCGACGCATAACGTATCTTGCTTCCCCCCCGGTCACTAAGGTGGATTTAGCTCAGGTCGGGAATAAAGTGTGCGCAGCATAACGTATCTTGCTACCCCCCGACCAACCGGTTGTGGAATTAGCTACCCACTTCGGCATAGCCTAGTTTGTAGCCTGCTAGAGCGGAACCCTGCCACGGTGTAAGCTCCGCCTTGGCGGTTCTTAGCTTCGTGTCGGTGGACCAGCCGCGCAGATGAGCGCCGAGGGCCTCGGACTCATCGTGATCGGTGACACCCCTTCCGAGTCTTAGGCATGCGTACCTGGCCCGCGTAGTTTGCCCTTAGGCCCCCGCATTTATGCCGGTTGCAGAAGAACATGCGGTGTGCGCGCACACGCGTTAGATGCCGGTTCGGAGAGCTCCCCCCGGGCTAATGTTCGTGAGTACACCATTCCTTCCAGTTTAGAGCCGGACTTGGGTACTCTCCGATAGTCCAGATCTATTAGCAAGGGTAAGAGGCCCTTGAGGACATCCTTGGGATCGGTTTTTGAGTGATCAATTGGTGAGGAGAAAGACCTCGAGAGATGTCCCGAGATTGGTTAGGATAACCAATCATTAGGCCAGTAGGAGACTTCCGATGGCTCCAGATCTTTCTTTGTAAGCTCGTTGAGCTATGATGCGTGTTGGTAGTTGTTTGCTTGCATGCTTTGGTACTAGATGATTGATTATATCGTATTGTACCCCGGTTGGGGATTCTTCTTGAGTAATTCGTTACTCACCCTTACTTATCTTTCAGAAACCATGGCGCGAGGCGGGATGGTCGGAGGAGGAGGCGTGATCATGGAAACCCGTTGTTCAACTCACGAGATTTATGTTTATGATTTAAATGTTCTCTCGAATGCATGTAGTTGGGCACGGAGCCCTAGGGTGTTTTCTGAATGTATTTCTGGATTCTAGCATTGTTGTAAAGATTGTATGATTTAAATAAATCTCTGATCAGAGTAGGTTTTGTAAATGTATTTGTCTTGGAACAGGTGCTTGGAAACAGGGACAGGTTTCAGGAATTTATGTTGATTTTTAAATGGATGTTTTCATGTTTTAGTTTTTACTTAGAATCCAAACACCATCTTGCAAATTTTCTATAGATTTGAATGCATGCATTGAGGTGACGGCCTATTTAGAACCCCATTCGGGTCGGGTCGTTACACTCGCTGTCTTGCTCTGCTAAAGCAGCAACATCTAAATCTCACGGGGCAACAACATGGGGGTTCCACCACAAACTGAACCGCCAA
This sequence comes from Sicyos edulis, assembly GCA_036507275.1. NCBI lineage: Eukaryota > Viridiplantae > Streptophyta > Magnoliopsida > Cucurbitales > Cucurbitaceae > Sicyos > Sicyos edulis. The sequence continues at coordinate 16,061,036 of CM071851.1, forward strand.
CCACACACTAGCCAAGACTCACCTCCAAATGCCAAAGGGGCAACTCTCAACATCCTGGAAACGGAAAACAACCAAAAGGGCACGAACCACTCGCCCCACGAGCAAAACTAACTTCTAGCAACTCAAAACCACACCTTGGTCAACACCAAGCACCAACATGCCACCACACCGGAACCAATCCAGACTCTACTCCAACAAACTCTAGCTTGCTAGCCTACCAAATCTGTCGGCAACTCACCCGAGGTCTACAACCTACATGACTCCGGCTTGCCAACTGAACTCACTACCTGGGTCTGACTGAGCTCTGGTGAGGCTCTCCACAACTAGGGTTCTTCGGCAACCCTTGACACACTGCTCGTCGTCTAACGGTCTAACGACCCAACCTGCTCGAACAACAACTCTTTTTCCCAAAGATTACAACTATGCTGGCCTGCACCGAACCTCGAAACCAAAAAGACCAGAAACGCTTCAGAATGTGTCATCCTCCTACTCAAAGCATCAGCCACATCGTAGCTTCCACCTAGGGTAAGGATTTCGAGCAACACCCTTAGCAACTATGGTCAGGACTACGTGGCTTCGCTACAACCACCATTTGTTCAGTACCATCTGAACTCCAACCATGATCAACAAGAGGTTCCACCAACCAAGCTTAGGTCCAACCTAACAAAACTTGCCTAAGCAACAACCCGACTACGAGCACGGTATCCTTACAATCTCAACCAAAGCCTTACAACATCCACCTGGAGTCCAACTTCTCCAAGAACTGAGCACCAGTTCCCCAATGCAAACCCTACATGGTTCCGAAACTCTCGCCACCAGAACGAACTGCACAAACACATTTGTGTGCACAACTCTCAACCTTCCTTCAGAGATCCAAGACTAACAGATGCTTTTCCAAAAGGCAACACTAACTTCTGGCAGAGATACAATCAACCAAAGGAACACCAAAAGTTCCATCTCCACACGATACTTCTGACGCGGACGAGCGGGCGCGCTGGCGACGCGGGCGTGCAGGCACGAGCTCGGCTGGGCGATCTGGGCATCTGGGCGGGCGCGGCGGTCCGATGCGTCGCGACAAGTGTAGCTGCAGCGTGCTACTGTGGGCGGGCGTAAGGCGAAAAGCCGCGATCCGGGCGTCTTTGGCGGTCGAGCTCATTGCTTTGGGCGATCTGGGTGTGCGATAGGGGCTGTCTGGGCGTGCTAGGCGGCTCGGTGCTCTCTGGCTGCGACTCGCCGCTGCACTGGCTGGCGCTGCTCGGACGGGGATGATACACGAACGACAGAGTGCAAGGGGAAAATGAGCTCGGCAAGGAACTAGGGAGTGGGAGCTTGGGCGGCCAAGTAGCTTATGGAGAAGAAAGCCAAAAACCTAATTTCCTTTCATTTAATCAAATGCACCAAAATCCCAAAAATCAAGGCTAACCAAGATATGCCGCGGAAAAAGCAACAAGATCCTTATGTGGCTCAACTGGCCACACCACCCACCTGACTTCCTAGCACACCAGGTTCGAATCCTAACAAACACATCTTTATTCCTCAATTTTTCTTTTGCATCTCACCATGCCCAAACACAACCTCAAAGCATCAAAATCCTACTTAAGCCCATCCAATAATTTTAGAAACTGCAAAAGACATAAACGGCCCTGACGGCCCGACCAAATTACCAAAATACCCCTAGGGCATACCTAGAAGACCGGGATGAAAACACGGGCGTTCATAAAGACCAGTGGCGGCAGTGTGCGGCGTGCAGCCTTCTTTGCGCCATCGGCGCGCCAAAGAAGACCTCGCCGTCGCGGCACTGCCCGTCCGCGTGTCAGCCCCGTGCGTGAGTTGCTCCCGAGCCGAGCCTTGTTTATTTTATTATATTTAGGCCTATGGATTGTGATTATTATTCTGTTTGTTAGGTTCTCGTTAGCTAGCTCGGGTTTGATCGTAGCTTAGGATTCTTGTGTGTAGTTGCCTTCCGACCAGGTAAGGATTTCTTACCGTTGTTGTGTGGGCCCTGCGATATATTATGCGATTGCTGTTTGTATGCTTGTTTGTGTTTATCAGCATGTTTAGTGATAAGTGATCTGTTCTGAATTCCCGACTGGCATGATTTCTTATATTGTTTCTCATGTTAGTCCATGCTATGATTGTTCCGTTCTGACATGCTCGTATCTGTTCTTGCTTCGTAGTATCATGCTAGGTTCGTTGTATCTATTGAGCACGTATTGGATTGTTTGTTGCTGATGTTGTAGTTTAGAGTTCAGATAGGTAGCATCATCCGGGCCAGAATGCATAAAGTACCCTACATCCCGGCAGGGACGTACGTGGTAGTACTCCGTCCCTGGACCCCGTTAGGGTTTAGCTAACCCTATCGGTAGGCCCTGCAATCTTGGGTGAGGGTGGCAGACTGTTAAATGCCTCAACGGTCGGGATGATGACATGGCATTGCCTTGTCCCCAGCAGCCGGCACGTCCTCATCGTGTTCGGCAGTAGCCCTTGATTGCCACCTGATAGGGCAAGGACGGCTTCCTGGTGTAAGCCTACCACGACCGGTTCCTTAACCTTAGGTGCGGTGGTTTAGGCTGACATAGTTCACGTGTCCAGGTCTCACACCCCTATGTTAGTGACACCGATCCAGAGAATTAGTTAAGCATGGTGACTGGACCTAGGCAGCTTGCCACTAGACCCGCCACCCCCCATGGTTTGCAGTAGCATGCGGTGCGCGCATACGCTCATTACAGCGCCGACTGGAGAGCTCCTCGGGATTGTGAGCCAGTGCACCTTTCGTATCGACAGTAGACAGGCTGAGGCCGAGACTTGTTTCTCGTATAGGGCGTATCATGAGGTGGATTATCCCGGAGTAAGACCCTGAGTTGGCATCCGAAGTTATGCGTGGATTTAAGCTATGTGCTCTCTTTTGTGTTTATATTCATAACTTGCATACCTTTCTGCTAGATGACCATGTATATCGTATTGTACCCCGGTTGGGGATTCTTACTGAGTAATTTGTTACTCACCCTTATTTTGTGGTTTTCCACAGGTAACCAAGGTGCGAGAAAGGATGGCTGAAGGAGGAGCTATGATAATGGAAAACAGCTGTTGAACTCTGAATTTATGTTATGACTCTTATATGTCTTGTTTTTCCTCTAAATGCATGTAGTTGGGCACGGAGCCCTAGGTTGTTTTCTGAATGTTTTTTCGGATTCTAGCACTATTGTGACTATTGGATGTTTTGAAGGTTTTAAATAAATCTCTGATCAGAGTGAGTTTTGGAACTGTATTTGTCTTGGAACAGGTGCTTGGAAACAGGGACAGGTTTCAGGAATTATGTTGATTTTTAAATGGATGTTATATGTTTTTGGTTTTTACTTAGAATCCGAAACACCACTCTTGCATATTGATTTTAGCTTTGAATGCATGCATTGAGGTAAAGACCTATTTTTGGACCCCATTCGGGCCGGGTCTTTACATGGGCGCTGGGCGCAGGCGTGCAGACGCGATAGAGACACGGGCGCGCTGGAGCTGAAGGCGCTGAGGCGTGACGGGCGCAGAGATATTGGCGAAGCCGGGCGCTGGCGCCGAGGCGTCTCGGGCTGCGAGGAGCGGCGCGCGCGGCGACGCTGGTCGGCGGCGGGGACGACGCACGGGTGACGCGTCTGGATGGCGGCGACAACGTACGGTGTAGGCCGTGGTCCTGCTGCGGGCGCGCGACAGGCTGGGCGAGGCAGGGACTGGGCGGCAGCGAGCGTTGCAGGGCGGCGATGGGGCTGAGGTTCGGTGTGGTGCGGCGCGGAAGCTGGGGGCTCGGTGCGGCTAGGGTTTGGCGAGATCTACAAGGAGAGAGAGAGAGAGAGAGAGTGGGTGGTGCGGCAAAACAAGGGGAAAAAGGAGATTTTCTTGATTTTCTTTCCTTTTCCTATTTTAAATAGGCCTTGGGGACCTAAAATCCCTTCCCAAGGCTTCCTCCTTCGAGTCCCGGCTGAAAAAACTTTTCTCCTAAATAAAACTCACTTAATTCAAACTCCCAAATCAACATTTAGGGCAAGGGTTCCAATCCCAAAGGAAGCACATAAATTAACAAAAATTTTGCTATTTACCAACTCACCTCCAAACCCCCAAACAACTAGCCCATACTTCTTGGGTCTTGCAACCAACAACAATCAAACCTCGACAAAGGTAGGAGTGACCCTGGAATCTTGAAAATCCACAAATCTTGCCCGGGGAGCAAAAGACCAAAATACCCCTAAGGGTTAAAATAGCTCTAACGGCCCAACCGAACAACTGAATATTGAGCCGAAAACACCTGGGAAACCGGAATAGAAAACTGGGCCGTTACAAAAAACGTGGACCATTGGATCATACTTGGAGCCCACGTTTATGAGTAATATAAATAGGTGATGTCATTAATTGGCAAACGATTCCAAAATCTCACAAGACATCGCATATATAAGTGAGTGAGGGTGTGAGATAAAAATAGAGAGAGTTTCTCCTTATATAAGAGTTTGTTGCTACTTTGTAAGAGAGAAAGTTGTAACTCCTATTTTTATAATGAAGTTCTTCTATCCTTGCCCGTGGTTTTTATCGTAATTTGTTTAGGGGTTTTCCACGTAAAATCACTGTGTCGTTCTTTCTCTTCTTCCTCTTTCTTATTATTGTTATTCTCAATCTCTTTTAGCTGCGACCGTGCTCTATTCGATGCAAACAATCATAACATATACGAATTCTAATTAGTTTTTTTTTTTATTCCAATCTTGTAATTTTGAATTCTAAAATTAATAGTAAAAATTATGAAGAAAAAAGTTCGATATATTTTACTCAACAAAATGAAGAAACATTATAATATAAAAAAACACATTTATTTGCAAACGCATTCTATTAAAGACTGTAAATAAAATTACAATAAAAAATAAGTAGTACCAAAGAGAATCTAAATCTCTAATTATACTCTCATTTCTTAAAAGAAATGTGTTGTAAGGTCACTAGATATTGATTCACTAAGTTGTGCATCACTTGAATGTAACACAAAAATCTTGAAATTATCGGAAGGTTTGAAAACCTTTGAAAACAATGATTTGAATGAAACAAAATAAAGAAAAAAAAATTAGATTTTTGAGTTGATGAAGAAATAATAAGAAAAACTCATTATTTATAGATAGAAAAAGTTGAATGTTACAAAAAAATTTAAATTGCATAACTTATAAAATTCAAAGTTAAATGTTACAAAACCTTTTAAATTACATAACTTAAAAAATTTATACGTGTTGTTATGAATTATAATTAATAAGAATATAATGGTGGAAAAAATTGTTATTTCAACCTTTGAGGTCTAATTGTTTTTAAGTTTAGTACTATTTATAAATTTTGTTATTTCAACCTTATGTAAAGCATATGTATAGTTGTTTGAGGTTCAATGCAATTAAATAAATACTGATATACCAATTAATAAAAGACTTATTTGAAATAAGAGAGAATTACGTGGACAAAATAGTAAAAAATGATTATTCCTACTAAATCACCTATACAAATTTTGTAAAGTGGAAAATTTTGTGCTTCTTTCTTTTTAAGGTTATTTAGTTTAGATATTGGAGGCAGTTTTTTTTAATAGAAAAGATCCTTCGTGTGTTTGTAGATGGACACCTTTTCTTACTAGGAGAAAAAAGTGGGTAGCCAAATGTGTACTTTCAAAAGTCCTATAATTACAAAAGTTCTTGGGGTTCAAAACTTCAAATAAAAGTGGCAAGTATCGTGGGCGTTAGCTTCATAGTCTTTCTTCTTTCTTATTATCTTATTTATTTATTTATTTATTTATTTTGAGTTTTACCTAATTGAGATGGACACTCGAATCTATAACCCTCATCTTAAGATTCACATTTATGCAATTGAGTTATTATTTTGTTTTTAATTTTTAGTTTTTGAAGTTTAAGATTACTTAGATATTTACATTTTACCTATATTTTTAAAAGTCAAACCAAAATTTGGAACAAAAAAAAAATAGCTTCTAAAGATTTATTTTGATTTTTTAAAATTTGGTTAATGTTTAGCTATTTTTTTAAGGAAGGATGGAACACAATGTAACAAATAAGAGTCAGACTAAGTTTAAATTTTAAAAACCAAAAATTAAAAAATTAAGGCCCCGTTTGATAACCATTTTATTTTTCGTTTTATTTTTATAAAATTTAAGCTTACAACAACTACCTTACTATATCTTTTTCGTTATTTGGATATCTACATCTTACCTATATTTTAATAAACAAAACTAAAATTTGGAAACAAAAAAAAAAAAGTAGCTTCCAAAATCTTCTTTTTATTTTTGAAATTCGATTAGTATTCACCTACTTTATTGATGAAATATGGATATATTGTAAGAAAGATGGAGTACATGGTGGTAAATTTGAGTAGAAATAAGCTTAAATTTCATAATAAAAAAACAAAAAACAATATGGTTATCAAACATGGTCTAAATAATTATAAAACAAGACTTAATTTAATGATTTTGTTTAATTATTTTAAATAAATTATAAATTTCATTTCATTTCAAAGTTAGAATTTAAATATAAATTTGGAAGCTGAAAATTAATTAGTGGGAAAGGTATCCGATAGCGAGCACCCGAGAATTTGGTCTATCTTACCATTTTAAAATTTAGAATTTAGTCACTATAGTAAGTCTAAAAATTAGAATGTAGTCTTTATAATTTTATTCAACAAATTCTCAATTTATAAGCTTAACTTTTTAAAACAAAGCTATCCAAGCATACCTAAGTTATCATATTTATTGCAATAAATAATAAATTAAGGTTGTTGCAGTGGAGTTATGTGTTGATAGTATTTATTGCAATAAATTTGAAGGTGCATTAAACAAGATCAAATCAAAAAGTTTTTCGGTTCATACTATTTAAGATCGGTCAATTCAAACGTCTAACCTTGTTGATAGTATTAATGGGACTAAATTATGTCAATTTTGGTTTTTAAGTAATTTTTTTTAGTATAAATTGAGGAAATGGAGACAACAAACCTTAAATACTAATTTTCGGCTCGAACTCGTGACTGTAGAGTTGAAATAAATTAATACAAAAAAAATAATCAACTGCGCCACTGATCTTGATGACTTTTAAATAACTAAAAGATGATAAATTTAATATATGAATCATTTATCTAACAATTAATTTTTTACAAATTTTCTTGACATTCAAATATTATAGGATCAAAAGGTATATTCTGTGATAGCAGTCAAAATAAGCACAAACTAGTTCCAACAATCATATATATATATATTAATCTTAAATACTCAATATTAATTACGCATAAAACTTCTTTGATTCTCAGCTACTAAATTCTCAAACTAGAAACAAACCGTTTTGTGAATTTAACCAGGTGTATATAGTTTAAAATTATATATCTATTAGATTAAAAATAAATGATATATTTATTAAATTAGAAATAAATTATTGAGTGGATTAATTTTAAGCTTAAACGAAAGTATAAGAAGTAAATAACATTTAAAATAATATTAATTAACCGAGGGTTAGTGACGTAATTGGTTATCTTGTCTGGTGTTAATCCATTTCAACTTCACGGTCACGAATTTGAACTCGAAAATCGGTATTTGGATATCATATTATTTAAAAGTAGTTGTGCTCTCTATGTAAGGTTTGTATTTTTTAATCAAGTTAGTTTTTTTTAATAATATATATTAATTGTGCTAAATGGGCAATTTGTTGAATAAAAAGTACAGTTAATATTTAAGTGTCTGATGTGACATATTCATAATTTATAGGGAATTTGCGCTGTATAGCAACTTTTTTAACACAGTTTACAATTATAGCACATTTTTAAAAATAATTTTTTTATAGAAAATTCTGCCATTTTTTTAAAAAAAAATTATTTACCTTTTTTATAGAAGACTTTGATAGAATCTATCATTCTCTAGTGATGAAAGTCTATAAATTTTATGAGTGATTGATTCTATCGATTCTTATTGATAGACTATTGATAGAATCTGATGGAAGTCTATCAATTTATTTTATTTATTAGTAATTGATTCTATCATCCTTTATCTATAGAATCTATCAATATGAAGTCTATCAATTTACAATTTTTGCTATATGTGCAAATATTTTCATTTTTGTACTATTCATGTAATATTTTATCCATTTTATAATATATATATATGCAAAAGCCCCTAATTTATACTTTAATTAATGTTTTTTTAGCAAACACTAATTAATGTTGTTGAATTAATGAAATCATTGCAAAGTTTGGGAGGGAGGGGTTTCCTGCGAGTAAAACTCCTCCATAAGTCCATGTCGAATTAATGTGTACGCAGAGGAGTTTTACGGGTCTAGGTCACTTTAAAACCCACTTTAATTATAAAAAACAAAAACTTGAATGGCCAATCACTTTGGACATTATGTTAAAAGGCAACTCTAAACCATAAAACTACCTACTCTCTAGGACCAGGTCACATTTCCTTTTTAAGAACCTTTTATGATTTCACTCACCTGAAAGACATTGGTCATAGGTGATAACTCTAAAAAATTTAGAGTTAAAGTAGCTTAAAAAAATATATTTTTTATTAGAATTTACTAAACTTAAATGATTTAATGTTGAATTTCGCCCCATCATACTTCAAATTGTGCTTAAGCGAAACATCCTTTAGTTTTCTGATTAGGATGAATTTTAGAGGTTCTTTGCAGGGAAATATGCTTGAATGTGTGTAAATCGGTAAATGTTAAAAAGAATTGATACTTTCTAGTTTGTTTGCAGCATTCATGATGGAGCAAAGCAAAATCCACACAAGAAGAAGTTCGCTCCAGCGAACAGCAGCCCACAAAGTGTACCTAGAAGATATCTAACATAGCAGCATAGCATGAAGAATCGCCAAAGACTTTGCCACAACGAAGTTTCCAACGAAAGAAAATGCTTGACAAATTAGCGAAGCCAAGGACGCTCTAACAACCAACAATACGGATCCTAGAATAGAAATGTCAGAATAAAACAATTCTTCGACTGAAAAGCGATCACAGAGAAGCTTTAAACATTGTCAGCATCATGGAGCAGGCCTTGTCGCTGAGAGCTAGAGTATAAATAGATACCTTCTCCTTCAGAGAAAAGAGTCGCCCATTCTGGGGTCGTCCATCGTCGTAGTTTTCATTTCCTATCAAATTTCCTTTGTCTTAGTTGTAGTTCAGTTGTTTTTCCCATTTCTAGTTGTTTCATAGTTTAGCCTTAGCATAGTTGTAGCTTGTTGGAGTGCAAAGTTTTGCCTGAGCCAAATCAGAGTTGTTGTCTTTACGATTCCGACCTGGCTTCTTCTTAACTTTATTTCTCATTTTACTACTTACGTTTACTTTTGCTTTAGCATAACTTTTGTAGAAAACGTTGTGATTTTAATTATAATGAAGATTAACTTTTTCCTTTACATTGCTTTTAATTTATTTATTGTTATGAGTAGCTGAGTTTGTTGTTGGAAGGAACTGCGAGAGTAGGCGAGCAGTTCGCCTAAGTGAAGCTTTAGCAAGTTGTTAAACTATTATGCATGTTGTGTTAATTCAAAATGCACCCCGTTTGATCGACTGTGTGTATGTTTTTGTTTCACTTCGAGAGAATAGAAATAAAGTGGTCTTGCATGTATCACAATTAGGACTGCCAAACTTGCTTAGAGATAAGATTGCTTGCACACAAATTGAGCACTTACAGATAAGGTTCGCTTAATGCTGTTTTGTTCGTTTAGCGAGATTTGAGTTCGAGGGAACCAAGCCAGGAGCTGGGAGAGCCAATTTCTAGAGCTTGAGAGAGCGAGAGAGAAGTCGTTAGTAGTTCTCTTCTTAACTCAATATCGTTTCGCTGTAGCGAAACTCTTCGAAAGTCTTACTTTCCTTCCAATTCAATTACATCTTATTTCACTACTAGAAAAAGCTGATTAGATGACACTTAATCAAACCAAATTCATGAGGGAGAAGCTATTAAAGTGTCATAAATAAAAACACGCGTTTTATGACACTTTATTAGAATCTCGCAGTCAGAAATTAAAATAAAATTATCAATACAAAAAAGTGTCATAAATTAAAAAGGAGCGTTTTGTGACACTTTTGTAGAATCATAAATTTCTTAATGTAATTTTGATATCATTAAACATTATAAATAAATAAATATATATATATATATATTGAGATTAACCTTATATATTTTATTACAATTATCTTTTTAACCACTTCTAAATTATAATTTTATAGTAATTAACTCCCTAATTTTATTTTATATATATATATATTATGAAATTTATTTTGTGGTCTCCTGACCTTATTAAAAAAAACTGATTTTGTTACAAAATTTAGTCTATAACAATTTTTATACAAAAATTAATTTTTAAAAAATATTTTATATTAAATTATGACAATTTTATAATTTTCATAAAAAGATTATGTAATGGCCCACGTTTTTGTAAAAAAAGAAAAAAGAAAAAAAAAGTGGGATTTGCTCCTATTTAAGTTTAAGGGAAAAATAAAAAGATTGGGATTTTATGGATTATTTGAAAAGACCATGGATATTAAAAGTAATAAAAAAAATGGACTTTAGTTTTAAAGGAAAAGGGACTCATTTTTCTCTTTCATTTTCATTTCTTTTTCTTTTTCTTTTTCCTTCTTCTTCTTTCTTCTTCTTCCTTCTTCTTCTTCCTCATTCCAACCCTATTCCTCATTCCAACCCTAACCCACACCACCAGTCGCCGCCGCCGCCCATCCCTCTGTCTCGTCGCTCCCCTGATCGCCTCGCCGTCCCGCCTAGAACGCGCCGCTACCAGCCTGACGTCGTCGCAACCCCCTTCCTCCCTCGCGTGCAGCCCCACGCGACACCACCCCTTCCCCCTCTCGCATGCGTCACCTCCTCGGCATCTCTGTCGTGCTCAGCCCGTCGCCGACCAGCCGCCACGCTCTATCCCACCACGTGTGCCTCTAACCAGCAGCCCCAACTTGTGTATTTTCAACCGTGCGTTGTGCTCGTACTGTGGGTATTTGTTGGTAAGTCCTCCTTCACTCCTGTCGATTTTGTTTGGTGTTGGCTGGTCAAACCATGGCCTGATTTATGTGGTTAATTGATTTGTGCTTTAGGTTGGTTGTTGTTGTGAAGTTTTGATAACTTGTATCGTGGGTACAATGCTCGATTTGATTCGTGTCTCGACGACTTTGGACAGTCGTGCTAAGTCGAATTTTGGGTAAGTTGTGGGCTGATTTTTGTAGAGCAAAAGACACTTGATGTGGTCCTTGGGTTGGTTTTAAATGATTGATATTGGTATATGTTGAGATTAATTTTTTTGTTATATTTTCTAGGTTGTTTCAACTTATTTGGTCGTTCTGTTGACTGCTTCTCAGGGATAAAAAATTCCCTTGTTTGTAATGTATTATAATTAGCAGGCATGTGTGCTTTCAGTTCCATGAATGTTGTTCTCATTTTCTGTGACTTGGGTAAGGATTTTGTTTCCGTTGTTGTTTTATTGTGTATTAATCGTTTCGGTTTGGTTTATTAATCATTGAGTTTTGTTTGGGTGTTTTGTGAAACCTTGTTCTTGTTGGATGTTAAGACGTTTCTTGTAGGTTCAGGTTGATTCCTATGTTTTGACAGTGTTGGACAGTCGTGTTGTTTCCAGTTTTTGGGTAAGTTCCCTCAAGTTCCATAGAACATATTTGACCCATGTCTTGAATAATTTTTCAAGGGGACGTAGATGCTACATTTTTTTTTTTTTTGTAATTTCTAGTTTTGCACTCTTCTATTTTTATTTAATTATCATAATTTGTTGTATTATTTTTTGTCCACAAATTGATATAGATTGAAGTCCACACATTGTAAGTTTCTTCTAATGAAATATTTATTTCACTATAAGTTTCTTCTAATCATTATTTGTACTTGTTTGATTAGTTAAGTGTTTCTATAAGAGTTCTATGTTCTCAATTGAAATAAAATTTTCTTTTATCTTGGTATTTGTCAGATAAATTAGATGTTAGTCTCATGAAAGATGTTTAAATTTGTGTGCTAAATTTCATTACTTCTTTCATTAAGTTGTATGATGAATAATGATATTTAATTGGAGCTTATGATTGATTCTTTAGAATGCCAATGTTTTATTTTATATTTCCATTAAGGTTGTTCTATGACCTCCAAGGAGAAGAAAGGTCACAAGAAAGAAAAGGTTGTTCTTAGCTGACTACTTATTATTGAATTCGGTTAAACTTCTTTATAATCCTAGAAATTTCCTTCATTGAAGCCTTATTGGTTTACTTTGTGTACACTATTGATTCTTCATTTTTTTTTCTTTTCTTTCTTCAGAGTTGAATATCTGGTTCTTTGGTTTATCAATAGGTTTGTCATCTAAATATATGGTGTCTTTCAAAGGAGTTTCTTGAACTAGAATTCTGGACATTCCGTTCTTGGATTAGGAAATGATTTCATGTTGTAGGTTTTCTACTACACCTTTCCTTTCCTTGATATAATAATGTAGTTTCTATAAGCTTTTAATTCTTTATGTCTCACAAGTTAGGACAATATGAATTTATGGTCGGTAGTTAATTTATGTTTCAGTCTCATTAGCATAACCAAAGTATATTTTATTCTCCCATCCTTCTATCTTTATTTTTTCAGGATGTAATACTTAAGACAGTGTAAGATTTTTTTTTGAAAATAAATTTATGCTGACTAGCTAGTAATTTTCTCAATGTTTTGAGACAAATTTTAAGCTTTCTCATTTGGATTCCAATAATCACTAATGTTTGTTTGTTTGTTTAAAAAAAAAAATCCATGTAGACACGAAGGAATTCATCTTTTTAGATGGTGGCTATCAATCCAACATTCTTCTCAAACACAAAGTGACATTCTTCATTCAAAGAAGTTTCGACAAAAACTCATTTCTTTAGGTAATTTCTACGCTATAAATAGTTCATATAAATCTTTCTTGATTCTACTTTTAGTTCTTTTTCTCTTCAAGTTTCTTCTTGTCATGTAGCAAGCAAAGTGAAGGTTTGAGGTGTTAATCACCCTCCTCAATCAAGTATCTCTTGGTTGAATTATATTTTTATGTCTTGTTTGCTTATAAATTATGTTTTTATCAATTCGAGACTCTATTTAGGAAGATAGAGTAGTAACTTGAGATTGATAGTTGATAATTGATTTGTACTATTAAAATTTGCTAGCTACCAATTTCACCTACATATTTGGAAAGGTAGAGAAGTTGCAACTTTATATTCAATGTTTTGGTTCTACATCATGAAAGTAAGGTGAGATCGAATCTTAATGAGATTTTCATTTATTGTTGTTGTGGCTATTTTTTTTTTTAATTTCATTCTTCTCGTATTTTCTCACACGACTAAGATAAGATTACAATTCTTAAAATCTTTATTCATCAATTCAACTATTATTTATATTTTTTTTCTTCATTTCTCTTGGAATGGTGGCGATTTCAAGACTTTTCTTTTGCAAACTTTGCAATATTTTTACTAAGTTACCTTTGAATTCTCTTAAAATGCTTCTTATTTGATTTGTCTTTGCGTGATTTAGGAATCATTTGGGTGCCAACTCGTGGCTATCTTCTAAGGTTGAATTTGAGTAAGTTTGCTCTCTTACATGACTCGTGTTTGGAATATTTGATTATGTGTATCATATTTTGTTTTTACTATCTTAATAGTGTTCTTATTATTTTAATTGTTGTATTTTCTTCGAGAGTATTTGTTTGACATTACAAATTATGTTGTCTTTTAAAGTATTTGTTATGATATTATAGTTGAATGGATCGATACTCATATATATTTTTTTCTCTCCTTACTTTGACTAGAAATGATTCGTTTTAGTTTTCTTTTTTTTTTCCTCCAGCTTCATGATGATCGATGCGACATTGAAGAAAGTTTTCTCCCATTCAACAGTCGATTACAGTTGTGTCTATGTCTTCTTTGGAATTGAGACCAGCATAGAGGCAACATTTGTTATTATGTAAATTTTTACAAGTTTTATTGTATTATATATGTTCATATGTTAAAATTCTATCAAGATTAATTTAATAGAGAAGCTGACTTTGATGTTTGTTCTTTGACTGACTCAAGTGTAATGGAAGGTACGAATAGAAAATTTGTTTGTCTTCAAATGAGAGAGATAAAACTAAAATAAAGAGTCATGTTTTAGTATTTTGTGATTATATGAAAAGAGTCAATATAAATTAATGGTTGATTATGTTAATATGTCATCAATAATGCATTGATGATGTATCTTAAAAATCATATATTGTTCATTGGTGATAATAAATTAATGTGATTAAAGAATAATCAATGACACTTATCAATAAGTGTCATCTTAACTGAATAGATTATGTGCGATACTATGATTATAGAACAGTATCATCTAAAGATTTTTAATAACACTTAATAAGAAGTGTCATCTTAAGAGCATAGATGATGTGTGATATAATGATTGTAGAATGGTATCATCTAAAGAGTTTTAGTGACACTTCATAAGAAGTGTCATCTTAAGGGAATAGATGATGTGCGATACAATGATTGCAAAAAAGTATCATCTAAAGCATTTGTGATACTTTCTTAGAATCATCATACCCTCATTTTGTAGTAGTGCTTGAATTACATTACATTTATGTCACATAGTTTAGCCTCACCAGAACAACTTTCACCCCACTTGACTCTCTTAATTTTGCTTAAGCATGACATTAATAACTAATTCCTGTGGAGATGACCTTTACTTACATTAAAATTTGCTACAACAAAGACCGCGTATACTTGCATAACCTTTGGGGACCACACACATATGCATTCTACTTGAAAAGAAGTAAAAGTTTTGCTTTGGTGAAACTTGAACAAGCCACGTACAAAGCAACATACCACATAAAATTATAGATTGGTCCTAAATTTTGAATATCAAGAGGTGCTACCCATACACACGCATATATACATACATACATATATACATACATACATACATACATACATACATACATACATACATGCATACATACATACATGTATATATAAATAAATGTCTATGGTAACTTATATGCATCTCTAATTTCACATAATAAATTCATGATTCTAGCGTATTCAATCATTATAAAAAATTAATTAATAATGAAAAATTAATTTTTAAGTACGTAATTAATATGAATTGAATTTAAATCTTTCTTCGTAACTATTGTAATTCAGGATACTTGGAAAACATTACTAAGTGTTTAATAAATTTGAGTGTCTATTTTATCTCTAAATTTTAAATTTTGTGTGTAATAGGTTCTTATATAATTGAAGTTTCTTTTCTTTTTTTTTTTTCTTTTTTTTTTGAAATTAACGGTTTATTAGACATAATTAAAATAAAAAATTGAGTTTCATAAACTCGTAAAATCCTAAAATTTTAATTTTGTATACAAAAAATCCATTATTTTTAAAATGCCATTAGGCAAATAAAACATGTTAGATAGAAAATTGAAAGTTCATTGACTACATGTGTACACTACAAAAAACAAAATTGAAAGTTTCCAATATTATTAGACACAAAATCAAAAGTTTCTCTGAACTTTTTTTAAATTTAGAGATATGTTTGAGATAAATGATATTTAGAAATCTTAGTCTTGATATTTAACCAAAATTAAAACAAACTTTTTGTAAATCAAAAGTGAAATAAAATTAATATTTAGGTTGTTAGTTTTAAAAATAATATTTTAAATTATCTTAAACTTTCTATAAAAAACTAAAATAAATCTACAATTGTTAAAAAATTTATTCAAAAAATAGAAATAGAAAAAAGATGGACGATCATGATAAAATTACAAGAATGTCATCGAAATTAACGATGCCAATCAATAATATTGGTCGAAAACAATCAGTGACATTGATTTAAAAAAAATTGATGGCATTGATTTAAAAAATTGTTACATTAATTAAAAATAGCTGATAACACTAATTTGAAGTCATTTTAAATAATTTAAATTTTGCACCTTGTTAATTATTTTTAGTTTGTCTATTCTAAATTATAAAGTATAGCCAGTGTTATTGATTGGTTTCAATAAATGTTATGAGTTAATTTTAATTGTGTTATAAGTTTCCATCGATAGTTTTGTAAAATTTTGAGTTTTAGGATGTTTTAAGGTTTTTTTCCTTTTTTAATTCAATATTGTAAGATGGAAGGTAAAGAAATCCCACTAAGGAGATGATTGGCCATGGAAAAACCCATAATGGGAAGGCTTAGATATCATGCCTTATTTTATACAACTTCCAACAAATTGATATATAAATATATCAAATTGTGGGAAAAGAGTTTTTTTTTTTTTTTTCTTTTTTTCTGCGAAAAAAGAAAAACAGCTTTTTTAGATTCCTGGGAAAGCAGCTTTAATAAAATAAATTAATATACTATGATATTGAAAAGTTCGGTGGGATGTACTTAATGATTTTTTTTTTCTTTTTTTTAAACGGACACTTTATGAATTATAGTTCTCATATATCATGGTGATGCATTTTACTTTCATTGGCCACGGCTTGTGTTCAATTCAATGAAAATGGTGTAGAAAGAAATATGTACTAGAATTACACTACTACTAATATTGAGAGGGTTTACGAAACAATTCTATCCCAAATTTTCAATTCTTTTGCAACCGAACTTGAAATCAATAAGAGTTTCCAAATTTCAAAAATCTCAATTTATAAAGATAGTGTCAACAAAGGAATAAATATATATTAAAAAAAAGTCGGGGATGTACAACCGTTTGTTGTGTACATGGATGTTTGCATTTTTGCTGAAGTTGTTGTATATACAGATATGCATAACATGAATATATCGAACGATCCACTTTGCAATGATATAAAAAAATGACTCCTTATTTGTGATGTATTAGTTTCATCTTCTGAATTTGTGTTCAAATTTAATTTCATAAGTCTACAATTATGTTATGATATGTATATATATGTACATCTATTCATAAACATATCTGTGTCGTCCCTTTTATTCTTTTATTTAAAAAAAGTTAACATTAGTCACATTTATTATTGACTAGTTTTTAAACTTAAAAATTTAAAATTTTAATTATTATATGTTCATGAATTCATAAAATTTTGAGTTTTCGTTAATTTGAAATATAAATTGTCATTTTTAAATATTGTAGGTTAATATAAGTAAATCTAAAATACAATTAAATACACTACAAAATAAATAAAAATAATATTAGAGGTATAATAGTCTATTATATTTTAATTCATTATTTAATCATTTTCAAAAAAATCACTTTTAGTCATGAATTTTAAGTTTAAAAAAATTAGTCATTTTTTAATTTAGTTTCCAAAATTGGCTACTTTCTTAGTTGACATTTACTTTTGACAAAAATAAGTAAATGTCTAAGTTGGTTGGAAGTAAAATGGGTGTCCACTCGGTGGATGAAGGAGGAGTTAAAAACAATTAAGCTCCAATATTTCCTTTTCAATTAATTATTTACCTTACATTTTAAATTAGTTTTTTTAAAAAAAAAAAATTAGTTAAAAACGTAAAAATGCCAATCTTCCACCATTTTAGGAGTAGAACCTCCAATATCTTACTAAACATTTTTTCGCTCACAATACTACGAGATCCAAATTGATATCGTCGATCGAGGCAAGTCTTAATTGAACAAGAATTCCAAAGTCAACAACATAGCATTCTACAAAGACGAGTATGACAAAGGTATGACTATAACACTAAATGAGGATAGACATGTACAATGCTATAGTAATTGGTGTATCATAGCTGAAATCATTCAGATATATAATGAGATGTACATCTCAACAACTTAAACATCCTATTTGAAGTGCAACAAATTTTTCAGGAATTATAGAAATGGAGACTGAATCTAGAGAGTTGGTCGCAATGCACTAGTGTAAATGGGGATGCTGGTGGAACGGAGGTGAAACTAACGGAGGAGGTCGAAGCAGGCAGCTGATGAAGACTAGGGAGGGAGCAACAAGCTTCACTCGGGGAAGGTGTAAAGACCTAACACTAAATGGTCCTAAATAGTCTTTACTTTAAGATGCAATTTCAAATCAGGCAGTGGAATGGAAGATTCAACATCTTTTATTAAATCATTCAAAACTTAAACATTTCAAAGTATAGTATGAAAATAGTAAAACAACGTAAGCCTCTGGCCAGAGTTAAATCAAAATAGTTACACAATCTCGATAAAAAAAATACAAGTTCCAAACGACACTTTCAAGATTAGAATGTAAATGACTCAAGGACATATAGCGGCCTTTCCCATGATCCATCAGTTCCTCCTCTAGCCACCTCGATGCTGTGCCAAGTTACCTGGTGGAGAAAACCACAGAAATGATGAGTACAATTGCACTCAGTAAGGATCCCCCAACCGGGCTTCATGGCAAACCGACCAGCTCACCTTTCTCGGCTCCCTACTTTGGTATTTATAGAATTTAATTACTTGGCCGACAAGTCGAGGTGAGTTGTGCAATCTTCATAAATGCAGGATTCCTTGATTTCTGACAAAATTTATTTGATTGACGCCGCCTTGATTACTTGATTGATTCTCCAATTATTTCTTTATTGACGTGTCTTTTTCGAACGTGTTTTCCTTTTTGAGTTGCGTACCTTTTTGCATTGCTTGGTCATCGTTCGCGCTGTTGTCCTTGTCGCGGTGTAGCTCAATATGTCCTGCCAATAGCATTGATAAGGCACAATTTTCTCAAGATTTATGCTAAAACACGAATTTGTGCTTCCGATGCTACTTTATGAATGCATGCTATTTTTCTAAGTTATTTCATCACATTTCTTCTCTTAGCGCTTGCTTTTCCCCTTTTATTCTAGAATAATGCAAACTAAGACAGCCTAAAATACACTTTATTTGAGAGCTATCACACCCCCAAACTTAAATCATTGCTTGTCCTCAATAGTGCTTATCCTCCTAGTTAGCTTATTTTAGTTAATTCAACATTTTTACTTTTTCCAATCCACTTCTGCAATTCTTATTGCATATCATATTTTTAGCAAGAAACTTCTTTCTCTTTTCAGTTTTCAAAATTTCCTAAAGATTCAGGTTTAGCCTTAAAATCTTCCTTACCATGATTGACAGATTGTTCCTCATAGCAAGTATCCCTCATCACTTAATCTATTGTATAGAAATTGCTTCTAGTCTAAGTTTGCCCAACTTACTCTGCTAAGGTATTCGTTCTGGCCCTTATATTCTTTGAGGATTTTAGTTATGCTTTTCGCATTCCTCTTAGGTTGCACTCATATCTACAGAATTCCATAGTTCTTAGAATAAATGGCTTGAGCATCAAGCAACTTCCCTAAGAAAAAGAATTTTAAGCTTGCGCTAATTCGTAGATAACAAAATACTTAAGGTTTTCATAGGCTTATACGCCTTTCTTGACCTTCTTATTTTTGCCAGAGTAGGTTGATCTATATTTTATAATTTTTTTATTTTTTTTACGCTCAACGCTCCTCGGGCTGCCCTCACCCCTAAACTTAAATTCTTCATTGCCCTCAATGAAGGTGAGGCTTAGTTCCCCCAGACTTAGCTATTACTGCAATTATTCTCTTCTATCTTAAGCTCTCAGGCTTCCTTGTGAAATTTTGGTTCTTTTTGTCATTCATGATAAGGATATTCTATGGCTAGATTTGAATCTAAGGGAAATTAAGAATTCTTCAAATTGAAGTTATGTTTCTACTAAATTTAGTTTTGCGATAATCATACTCAGTAGACTTTCAAAAGAAAAAATTCTGAATTTATAAATAAGGGAAATAAGATAAATTTCATCTTAAATGCATGATCCTAACATAGATTAAAACATACTGATGATATGCATGCAAAAAAGAAATAAATAAAATGCAGTAAGCGTAGTAAAAAGGGAACGAGTCTTCCATCTAATTTGTTGGTCTGCCACCGCTCTTTCCCTTTCCTTTTCCATGCACCGCATTTAGTATTTGTTTTGGAAATTCAGGCCATTCAGAGTGTTCTTTAGCGCTACCGTTATTTTCAAAACCAGCTACTCTCTCTTATTCGCATACTCCTAGTAAACTTACAAATTGATTAACAACATTTCAAATTATTTTACCAATTCATCTGCATCTAGGTCATTCTCAAGTCTTTCTCATCTCTTTATCAATATCTCAGTGATCTCCCAATTCTTTTCATAGATTTTCAACAGTCTGTCTGTCGCCTTTGGCTGCACACCCTGCTTCAAGCATATTCTAGTGATAGATTGCGGATAGAACCAAAACCAACTCTATCTTAAGCTCTTAGGCTTCCTTGTGAAATTTTGGTTCGTTTTATAATTCATGTTAAGGATATTCTATGGCTAGGTTTGAATTTAAGGGAACTTAAGAATTCTTCTAATTGAAATTATGTTTCTACTAAATTCAATTTTGCAATAATCATACTTAGTAGACTTCAAAAGAAATAATTATAAATTTATAAATAAGGGAAATAAGATAAATTTCATCCCAAATGCATGATCCTAACATAGATTAAAACTAGTGATGATATGCATGCAAAAAAGAAATAAATAAAATGCAGAAAGTGTAGTAAAAAGGGAAGAAGACTTCCATCTAATTTGTTGCTCTGCCACCGCTCTTTCCCTAGCCTTTTCCATGCTCCGCATTTAGTATTTTTTAAAAAACATTCAGAGCATTAGAAGTCACTACTACAAAAAACAGTATAGTTGATGCTAAACTTTTTTAAATAGTTGACGTTTATAAAAAAATGTCAAGTAATATACTTAAAATATAAAAAGCGTCAACTAATATCAAAAGGCAGGATAGGATTTGTAGTTCCATTTTACTTGACGTGTTATGTGTGTTAACTATTATCATACATGCGTTGACGTATACAAAATGTCAATTAATAAGCATTAAAAATTAAAATATTAAATCTAATTTAAATATTTGTTTTTAAAAAAAATTAATTAAAAGGGGCTGACTTGTTAAATATTATTATACATGTGTGGAAATTGATTTGTTTGATGGGTGAAAATAAATTAGATGATTAAAAGGGTTGAGTTGTTAAATAAAGTAAAAGAAAAAAAAAAGAAAGGAAAAACCTCATTTAAAAGAATAAAGGAAAATGGCTGGAAAATTAAGAATGAAAAAAAAAATAAATTAATAAAGTCAATTTTAAGTTGTTAAAAAAGGAGAAAAAAAAAGGAAAATCACGATTCCTAAGTTCCTTCTTCTTCTCCTTCTCTAACCTAGCAAGTGCCATCACCTTCGATCTCCACCGCCGAACTCTACCTTGCCGCCGCCACAACTTTTCGCCCTCTTTTAGCAGCCATGAGCCATCACAAAGCAGACTTGATTTGAACCTACAAAGTGAGTTCGCCCTGCGGCGCTAGCTTGTACCAAGGCTTGCAAAGACGCTTTGTCTTCTTCGCCCACACCCGCGTCTCTTGCTCCAATGCCGACGTTTCCATCTGCTCAGCCATCAATCGTTGCAGGTCTTTGCAGCCGCCCACCTCCCACCAAAGGTGAAAAAGTGCGAGCAAAGAACCCGACCAGCTCGCGTTACCGCCCTGCCTTATCGGGTCTGTCCTGCTAGTGCACCTTGCAGCCACGTTGGGTTGTTCCAGCCGTCTCGCTCGAGTTTTGGGTAAGGTTTCCTTGCCGGTCATTTCTTGCTGCTACTCTTGATAACCCCAATATTCTTGTGGATGGAATTTAAGTGAAGTGTATATCAAATTCCAAGTGTAAACTTAGATTGTAGTATGTGTTTATTGTGTGTAGGATGCTCGAGAGCAACTAGAATTGGGTAGAGCAGTAGAAGGGAAGGTTCCAGCCATTGATCGACGTTCTTCAAAGGGATTTTGAGGTCTTGCCGGTGCGGTTTGAGGTGCGATGGAAGTGGGAATGTAAGTTCTTGAATTTTAGTTCGCTTTTTCGGCAACGTAGAACTTCGAAGGTTGATAACTTTCTATTGTGAACTAGAAATTGCACGATTCTTGTTGCGTTGAACTTGTCTTCGTCTCCTCTTTCTTTTGGTATATAGATTTACATGAAAATATCAAGCATTGACCTCTGTATGTTCGAAACTTTGATGGGTATTGTGGAGCTCAGGTTTGAGCATTTCATGGCTGTTTTAGCCGATTTCTTTTTGGTTATTTTTCCGAATTTAGGGGAGACCATTATTAGAGTAGGTTTTAGTGAGTATTTAAGTATTGGGTTGGTTTACACGATTTGGGTAGTTAATTTTAGCTTGGTTCTTTTGCCTTTCTATGTTATATTTTCTTTTCTTTCTCCTAGTGTTAAATTACATTGTGGAAGGTTAGCTATAGTGTGATATTATTGGTGGTTGTTGAATTTTGATTGTTGCAGGTGGCCATTAATGGGCAACCACGTGACTCGTAGGATGTTCTATGGTTTTTCAACACTCTCCTTATTTGGATGTTTTGTTCTTAGAAATGACCAATGGGTTGTCATGTTATAAATAATATTTTCGTGAGGACGTAAACTTGTAATAGGTGGTATCAAGCATGTTTTTGGGTATTTATGTGTAAACGGGTGATCATGGACGTTACTAATAGATGAAGTTTTAGTTTCATATATATTTTTATATATCTTGTTGCATAAATAAACTTACAGGTAGTTGCTTTGCTCCTCTGAGGGGTGCCTGAAAGGTGATGGGTGTTACATAATGAGTAATAGTTATGGTGGAAGAGCTCTTGCTTCCGGTTTGGTACAACTTCTACTTGCTTCAGGTACGTTTTGCCGACTTCTCTCATTTTTTAGATCAAAGTTTTATGTAAAGTTTTCATTTAAAGGGTATATCTCGTGACCCTCACACTCTCCCACAAAATTGGCAACCAAAATTAGCAAGTACTCCCTAATTAGCTTGAGTAATTATGGCAACCAAAATTGAGCGATGAGAATAAAATTGTGAAGTATCAACAAAATTAGCAAGACAATATTTTTTGTTGTAGTTCTTGTATGGTTGGGCTAGTGCAGTTACTACTAAAATCTAATATTGCAAGCTCTTTAGTCGAGGATTATGCATCCTACCTTGAGTTAAGATCTAAAGATAGTCATGCAATAGAAAACAACAGAGATGATCCTAGTGTTCTTATAGTGCAGGTTTGTCTTAGCCTATTTATGCTCTCAAGTTCGATTTTTTTTTAAATACTTGAATGTCTCCGGCGTTGGGTATTTTCTGCACCAAATCTTGCTCCTTAAATTCTAACTAGCTTATCAAACCATCATTTATGTGCCCATTTTCTGCAGCTTCTTATTGACAACATTCTCTCCTAATGTTACACACTTGCTACTTCAATTTGACCTTTAGACATCCATTGAGCGAACGGTTTTGCAGCCAAAATTTCATTATAGGTGATTTGTTTTTAAATTTATGACAAGTTCTTAAAATATTCCGTTCACTTTTGCATTGATAAATCACAATGTAGTATATTAGTCACATGATTCTTCCTATGTAGTTGCTCGAAGGTTATTGTGGAGATTTTGGAAAAGCTTTCAAATCTAAAAAGTCATTTTGTTGCTTTATGAGTTTGATTTTCAGGTTAAATGTTGTGGATTATTATTCTAATTAAGGGAAAGTAAAAATTTCAACATATGATCCCTTGTTTTCCATTGTCCATTCACACTCACACATCCCCACTTCGTCATTAGTCTAAAGTGGTTTTCTTGTACAACTTCAGATGGATTTGGATGGAGTTTTGAATGATAAGTTATTTTGAAGATTTATTTTAAGTAGTTAGAAGTGGAAGTTTTTGTAATAACTTGTTTAGTCACTTGCATTATGGATATGGTAAGAGCTTCTTCTATTTGGGTCCTGCCATGATAAAATAAGAAATATCGCATTTTTAACAAAAACGAAATTTGTTTAGGTTAAATGACGTGTTTGCTTTTTGAAAATAAAATTAAGTTCTATTTATTTATTGGATAAATTTTTCCGCTCTATTTTTCACCATTCGTACCTTTTTCATGCTTGTAATGGTAGCACTTGGAAACCAACCATACCCATTGCATTAGCTCCCTTCATCATGTTTGTTTTTTTTTTTTATGAATTACTGCACTTAATCATGCTCATGCTTTGCATTTCATTTTCCTGCATTTTTAAACTCAGTACTTACCATTTCTTACCGGCAAATCTGACTTTATTTTTCTTTGTTCATGAAAGCATGGTTGCTTAAGCTTTTAGTTCTAGCTATTGAGTTGCATGTTGCTGATTTTAGTAGCTCGGTCCATCGAAAGGCATGCTAGAGTATGCTTGCGCACTTATGTCATGTAGGCACAAATAAAAAATAAAAAATAAATATTTAAATTAATAAATATATGTGTGTTTATATTTATATATTGAGTTAAACAAACCATCTAGGCATATATTAGTGCTCATGATTATGACGCAAATGCAATCGACCTTAACGTGCAACAAGGTTCAATTTTTGAAGCACTTCCAAGTTTTCTTCAATTACTTTTAAGTATCTATTCCTCAATTTCTCATGTCCAAGCATTGGAGCTGCTTGAAGTCATTCAGTTCAGAACTCCAAATACCTTAAGCTTCCTCAAATAGTTTCAAATTTAAAGTACTAATTGCTAGAATTGCTAGTAATGTTCAAGTATTCCGATTTCTTTGTCTTTCGTTTTTCATTATTGGTGTCTGACACTATTCTTATTCTTTTTTGTAGGCAAAGGATGTACTTGGAAATCCTTCATCTTCTCAAAAGGGTGGGATCTATTGTTATTTAGCTCGTGATCATCTGATTGACCTTTACTTCCTTTCGTGATAAACTTTGGCGTCGGTAAAGAAAAAATCCAATTTCTTTTTTTATCAAAAAATGACAGACTTAGTTGGAAAATCAGGTTCCATACTTTTATTTGTGGTTTTGGATTGTGTAAGACATCAGTACTTGAAATATATATTTTATTTAATGCTTATGTGGAAACGTTGAAATTGTAATTTATTATTGAAATTCTGTCCAGCAAGATATCAATATGTATATATTGATAGGATGAACGGGATAATTAGATAAATGTGACCAATGTTTTTTATAAAAAAAAATAACATGCTTTGACGTTTTATAGGTGTCAACAATAAGAACCAACTTGACATTTGACAAGCGTCAACCTTCTATTTTAATGACATTTACAAACTGTCAACATATGTATATTTACTTGACGTTTTTGTTAATAATTGACATTCACAACAGGTCAACTAAACTCTTGCTTGACGTTTATAAAACGTCAACCAATCATCACTTGACGCTTATAGAGTATCAACGACTTATAGTCCTGACACTTATAATATGTCAACTATAACTTCAAATGACGTTTTTTCGAACGTCAACTATAGTGACTTTAGTTGACAGTCGATTCGTTGACGCTTTTGAAAGTGTCAACTTGACTAAAGGGTTGACGTCCTGTGCACGTCAACTTTCTTAATTTTTGTAGTAGTGAGTGTTCTTTAGCGCTACCGCTATTTTAAAAATCAGCTCATGTAAAGATCCGACACTAAATGGTGCTAAATGACCTTTACTCAATGATGCATTATTAAAATACAAGGATTAAGATTGAATTGAAAACATTCATTTATAAAATAAAGGAAACAATCCCCAAAACAACTTGTGCTGAAAACATTAAATGGTTTAGCCTCTGGCTAGAGTGTAATTAAAAACATTACAAGTTCCAAGTAAAACTGTTCAACAACATAAATATGAATGGACAAGAAGATGCAGCGGCCTTTCCCATGATCATTCAACTCCTCCTCTAGCCACCTCGATGCTGTGCCAAGTTACTTGGTGGAAAAACCACAGAAAGGGTGAGTACAATTGCACTCAGTAAGGATTCCCCAACCGAGGTACAATACACAAGACAAATCCTCTAGCAACCTAGCATACAAGCATAACACAAGAATCATGGTAGTCTCAACAAGTTTAACAGTAGGATGTACAACAACAAAGATCTATACTCATAGCTAGACTAGGTCAGCACACACTGGGCTAACAAACAGGAGAAATAGTTAAGTAATCTCGGAAGCTCTATCACTATAGTAAACATGGTCAGCACACACTGGGCTAACAAAGGACAGCAACACACTGGGCTAGTCAACAGTAAACAATGGGCTAGTCCTGCTCATACCTGGTCAGCACGCACTGAGCCAACAGGGGACAACAACACACTGGGCTAGTCCTGAGCAACTCGGGCAGCACACACTAGGCTAGTCCAGGATTAGAAACACTGTAAAGACCCGACCTGAAAGAGGTCCTAAACTAGGCCTTTACCTCAATGCATGCTTTTAAAATTTAAAAATAATATGCAAGATTGTTTTCTAGATTCTGAATAAAAACAAAAACTTGTAAACATCCATTCAATAATCAAATATAAATGTCCTAAAACCTGTCCCTGTTTCCAAGCACCTGTTCCAAGCTAAAAGCAGTTTAAAACATACTCTGATTAGAGATTTATTCAAAACATTCAAAACCCCAAACAGTTTACAACAGTGTCAAAATCCAGAAACAATCAGAAAACATCATATGGGCTCTGTGCCCAACTACATGCATTCAGAGGACAAACTAAAAAACATAAATATAAACTCAGAGTTTAAAGGCAACAGTTATTCCATGATCCGCAGCTCCTCCTTCAGCCATCCTGTCTCGCGCCCTGATTACCTGTGGAAAACCACAGAATACGGGTGAGTAACGAATTATTCAATAAGAATCCCCAACCGAGGTACAATACGATACAACTGGTCATCTAGCAGAAAGTATGCAAGCTATGAATACAACACAGAAGAGAGCACATCACTTTAATCCATACATAAATGTAAAGACCGGACCCGAATGGGGTCCTAAAATAGGCCTTTACCTCAATGCATGCGTTCAAAACTTAAAAACAATATGCAAGAATGGTTTTCAGATTCTAAGTGAAAACTAAAACATGCAAACATCCATTTAAAACAAACACAATTATAGAATTCCTGAAACATGTCCCTGTTTCTAGTCAAATACATTTCCAAAACTCACTCTGATAAGAGATTTATTTAAACCATTCAAAACTTCCAACAATTACAACAGTGCTAGAATCCGGAAAAACAGTCAGAAAAATAACCTAGGGCTCCGTGCCCAGCTACATGCATTCAGAGGAAAATAAAGCATAAAGAATCATAGACATAAACTCAGAGTTTGACAGCTAGTTTCCATGATCATAGCTCCTCCTTCAGCCATCCTGTTTCGCACCATGGTTACCTGTGGAAAAACCACAAAATAAGGGTGAGTAACGAATTACTCAGTAAGAATCCCCAACAGGGGTACAATACGATATACATGGTCATCTAGCAGAAAGCCAACTTAAATGAGTTAAAACTTAAAACAACAACCTCTAAGCTTCATTTAAATAACTCTAATCACAGAAATAAACACACTTCTTCTTCTTCTTTAATGAAATGCAACCAAACTCATTTGAACTACCAAAACACCATTAATGGAAGCTCACCTTGAGGGATCTCTGGCGACGTCGAGGGCTGAACCACGGCGGCGACAAACTCGTGACGAGGGCCGCTGAAGCAACCCACACGAACAGACCAAGCCAACTGTAAGGACCCGACCCGAAAAATGGTCTCTAACCTAGATCCTTACTTAGCATGCATGATTAAGAATATAAAATCACCATTCAGAGTACCAATTTAAGACTTTTCAATCAACACAATTAAAATAAATCCATAAATCCATTAAGTAAAACCAACAAGTAAGGTGACTGATCAACACTTTCTTAAAATCAAAGAAAACGGTTCGAGAAATTTTAAACAAGTTTTTGTGTTTTTTCTTAAGGACTCAAGTCCAACTACATGCTAAACCCAAATAAAAGAAAGATAAAATTTGTCTCAGAGTTCGGCCATCCATGATCATTCAGCAGTCTCCTTCTAGCCATTCAGCCTCTGTCCCAAGTTACCTGATGGAAAAACAACATAAAATAAGGGTGAACAACGAGTCACTCAGTAAGAATCCCCAACTGGGGTACAATACGAAAACATCTCATTTAGCACACCGACATGCAACCATACAATGACTTAGAGCAAAACAGTTGGTTTAGGCTATATGCCACTCCTAGAGCTTGCCTATTCAAGGCTTACAGCTACAACCTACCCTAGGTTCTACACCTTGATGCCCATCGGGGTCTTACACAACCTAGGACGCGATGATGCCCATCGGGGTCTTACACATAGGGATGCCCATCGGGGTCATACTCCTGCTAAACACAGTGATGCTGTAAAGACCTGACCCGAATGGGGTCCTAAACTAGGCCTTTACCTCAATGCATGCTTTAAAACTTAGAAACAATATGCAGGATTGCATTCCTGATTCTGAATGAAAACTAAAAACATATAAACATCCATTCTAAAAATCAAACATTTAATTCCTGAAACCTGTCCCTGTTTCCAAGCACCTGTTCCAAGACAATTACATTTCCAAAACATGCTCTGATCAGAGACATATTTAAACCATTCAAAACTTCAAACGGTTTACAGCAGTGTCAGAATCCAGAAAAACAATCATAAAACACCCTATGGGCTCCGTGCCCAACTACATGCATTCAAAGGATAATAAACAAAAAGAAAACTTAAACTTAAGACTCAGAGTAAAACAGCTGGTTCCCATGATCAACAGCTCCTCCTTCACCATCCTGTCTCGCACCATGGTTACCTGTGGAAAACCACATAATAAGGGTGAGTAACGAATTACTCAGTAAGAATCCCCAACCGGGGTACAATACGATAAAACTGGTCATCTAGCAGAAAATATGCAAGCCATGAATATAAACACAGAGGAGAGCACACAGATTTAATCCATACATAAACCTCGGATGCCATCTCAAGGTCTTACTCTGGAAAACTACTACACGATACGATACTATACGAGAAACTAGTCCCGGGCTCAGCCTTCCTACTGTCGATACGAAAGGTGCACTGAACTCAAGATCCCGAGGAGCTCTCCAGTCGGCGCTGTAATGAGTGTAAGCGTGCACACCGCATGCTGGTGCAAACTAGGGGGGTGCTGGGTCTGGAGCAAGCTGCCCTGGTCCAGTACTCATGCCTAACAAATCTCTGGATCGGTGTCACTAAACATAGGGGTGTGAGACCAGAACACATAAACTATGTCAGCCTGTACCACCGCACCTGAGGCTAAGGAACCGGTCGTGGTAGGCTTACACCAGGAAGCGGTCCTTGCCCTATCAAGTGGCAATCAAGGGCTACTGCCGACACGCTGAGGACGTGCTGACTGTCGGGGACAAGGCAATGCCTCGTCATCCCCCCCGACCGTTGAGGTAACGGCCCAGGTTTTCATCCCAGTCTTCCAGGTATGCCCTAGGGGTGTTTTGGTAATTTGGTCAGGCCGTCAGGGCCGTTTATGTCTTTTTCAGTTGTTAACATTATTGGATGGTCTTCTATAGGGTTTTGATGCTTTGTGGATGTGTTTGGGCATGGAGAGATGCAAAAGTAAAATGGAGATTTTAAAGTGTGGGTGTTGGGATTCGAACCTAGGGTGCTAGAAAGTCAGGTGGGTGGAGTTGCCAGTTGAGCCATAGGAGGCTCTTGTTGCTCTTTCCGCGGCATGTCTTGGTTAGCCTTGGTTCTTTGGAGTTTTGGTGCATTTGATTAAATGAAGGGAATTTAGGTTTATTGTTCTTTCTTCTCCAAATCATCCCTAGCCGCCCCAAACCTTCTCTCCCAAGACTCAAGCCGAGCTCCATCTCCCAAGCAGCCCCGTCGTTCGTTCGTCATCCCGGGTAAGAGTATTTCCTTCTTCTTCTTCTTCCGATTGTGTTCTTGTTGGCCGAGAGGGAAAAGTGGCTGAGTTGTGTGTTTTGTTTGCAGCTGGCCTAGAGGAGAGCCCCAATCGGTTGTCCTTGTGCAGCGCTCAGCCGGATCACCCTGCAGCCCTATCGCCTAAGCAAAGAAGACCAACAAATTTCTAGCGATGCATGAGTCGAGCGGCCAGCGCCGTCGCACTGTCGCGACGCACTGCCAGAAGATCGCCAGACGCTCAGACGCCCAGCAGAGCGCCCACACGCCCATGGCCTGCAGCAGCAGCTCGCGTGCGCCCGTCCCCTCCCCAGCGCGTCAGCACGCCCGTGCCTCGCCCGTGTTCGTCTGTCTGCATCTGCACGCCGCGCCCGCGCGCCCGTGTCTCATCTGCTCATTCGCGCTCAGCTTCGCACCCCAGCGCCATGCATGGCAACGCTCTCACCACGCTGACCAGCGCCTCGGCCGGTAGTGCCGGCATGCAAAGCCGCTCGGCCCCTACCGCCGCCAGCGCGCAAGCGATTGCCAGTGCCGTGTAGCCTGTCCCTCCTCGTGTCAGCCGTGCCGTGTGAGTTGCTCCAGAGCCGAGCTCTGTTTGTTTTATTATATTTAGGCATATAGATTGTGATATTGTTGTGCTTGTTAGGTTCTCATTAGCTATCTCGGGATTGATCGCAGCATAGGATCTTTGTGTGTAGTTGCCTCCAGACCAAGGTAAGGATTTCTTACCAGAGTTGTGTGGGCCCTGCGATATAATATGTGATTGCTGTTTGTTTGCTTGTTTATGTTTATCAGCATGTTAGTGGATAGGTGCTCTGTTCTGAATTCTGACTGGCATGAATCTCGTATTGTTTCTCATGTTAGTTCCATGCTAGGTTGTCCTGTTCTGGCATGATCGATATCTGTTCTTGCTTCGTAGAACTATGCTAGGTTCGTTGTTTCTGTTGAGTAAGTTTTGGAATGTTTGCTGTTTATGTTATAGTTTAGAGTTCAGATAGGTAGCATCATCTGGGCAAGGATGCATAACGTAACTTGCATCCACGACAGGGACGTACGAGACAGTACTCCATCCCTGATCCACCGTTAGGGTTTAGCTAACCCTAACGGCAGCCCAGTGCAATCTTGGGTGAGGGTGGCAGACTGTTAAATGCCCCAATGGTCGGGATGATGACAAGGCATCGCCTTGTCCCCGGTAGTTGGCACGTCCTCAGCGTGTTCGGCAGTAGCCCTTGATTGCCACCTGATAGGTCCTGGTGTAAGCTTACCACGACCGGATCTTTAGTGTAAAGACCCGACCCAAAAGAAGCGGTCTCTAACCTAGATCCTTACTTAGCATGCATGCCTAGGAATGTAAAACACCATCCATTCTACAGGTTTAAAACTTTTGCAATTAATGAGAACTTTAAACAAACCCACGAAGCCAATGTAAAAATCAAGAGTAATTGGTGATCGGTGCTTTTCTTAAAAACAAAACAAGAGTACTGATGCGAGAACCATAAAATAGTTTGAGTGTTTTCCCTAGGGACTCAAGTCCCACTACATGCTAAATCATAAAGAAAACAATAAAAGAACATGCATCCCAGAGTCAGCTTTCCATGATCATCCAGCCGCCTCCTCCTAGCCATCCTGCCGATGTCCCAAGTTACGGTGGAAAAACCACAGAAATAAGGGTGAGTATAAACATACTCAAGAAGAATCCCCAACCAGGGTACAATACGATACATCAGTCATCTAGCACCCTAGTATACATGCAAATAAAACAATGACTTAGAGCAAAACGGTTGAGTTAGGCTATGAGCTACTTCTAGAGCGAGCCTATTCAAGGGCTTTCATCTACTCCCTATCCTAGGTTTTACACTTGGATGCCCTTCGGGCCTTACACAACCTAGGACTCGGTCTTTGTCGGTCGGGACTTACACCTCCAACTCGGTGATGCCCATCGAGGACTTACACACCTAGGATGCCCATCTGGGTCTTACACCTCCAACTCGGTGATGCCCATCGGGTCTTACACACCTAGGATGCCCATCGTGGTCTTACACCTCCAACTCGGTGATGCCCATCTGGGTCTTACACACCTAGGATGCCCATCGTGGTCTTACACCTCCAACTCGGTGATGCCCATCGGGGACTTACACACCTAGGATGCCCATCAGGGTCTTACACCTCCAACTCAGTGATGCCCATCGGGGTCTTACACACCTAGGATGCCCATCAGGGTCTTACACCTCCAACTCAGTGATGCCCATCGGGGTCTTACACACCTAGGATGCCCATCAGGGTCTTACACCTCCAACTCAGTGATGCCCATCGGGGACTTACACACCTAGGATGCCCATCAGGGTCTTACACCTCCAACTCAGTGATGCCCATCGGGGACTTACACACCTAAACTAGTTACCCCTACAGTCTTCTACACTATAAATTACCTGCCCATGCCTGGCATGGAACTAACAGGATAAAATAGAACAAGGTATGCCAAGATAATTAAACCCCTTGCATGGAACTAACAGAATATATCAGGGGACACAAGAGCAACACGATATGGAAGCAAGAGAAAACATGTAACCTATCCACTGGAAATTTTCATACAATCACAAGACATGGCATCTTTGGAAGAACAACCTAGCATGGAACTAACATGAACAACAAGCAAAGATGCTAGCAAGATTTCAAACACAAGTCGTTCAATAGCTAACATACTCATAACAACAACCAAGCATACAAAGCACAATCATGATAGCATCGCGAGGTCCACACAACCACGGTAAGAAATCCTTACACGAAACAAGCGAAAATAACTACCATAAGCCAACCAAACGACTCCCGAGCTTCTAAGTGAACCCGAGCAACCTAAGCATTTAATAAAAATATCCTAATTAAATAACAACAGCCAAACAACTTAGGGTCCAAAAGAGTGGAGGCTCGGGAATTTACCAACCGAGAAGGCACTAGATCTCGGTCCCATCTATCTCGGCAAAGCAGCACACTCGGCGGCAAGTGGGGCAGCGGGACGGTGCGGTGGGCGAGCAGTGGCGGGCGCCGGCGGGCGCTGGCTGGCGCTGGCTGCGCGGTGGTGGTGCGGCAGGGACGAAGGCCAGTGACACGGCGCTGGCGCGGCGCGCTGGCGGCGCGAATCGATTAGGCGATGAGCGTCAGCGCGCGACGCGCGCGCGGACGGGCAACGCGTGGCGGCGCGGCTGCTGGCGTCGGGCGCTGGCTGCTGGCCGCGACCGATCGCTGGCTGGTGGGTCTGGCTGACGATGGAAATTGCTTGGTGCGATCTGGCTGAAATTTGCTCAGTGACTGGCTGCTGGCTGGTTGTTATTTGGCGGGACGGCTCGGTGAGGCTCGGTTGGGTTTCTTGGTGAGGTCGGCCAGAGAGAGAGAGAGAGAGAGAGAGAGAGAGAAAAGTGGTAAAACAAGGGAATTGGATTTTCTTGATTTTCTTTCCTTTTCCTAATTTAAATAGGTCTTGGTGACCTAAATCCCTTCCCGGGCTTCCTCCTTCGAGTCCGGCCCAAACAAACTTATTTAAAAATAAGACTCACTTTTCCTACAAACTCCCTAAGACCATTTAGGCAAGGGCTCAAAACCCAATGGAAGCACCAAAATTACAATTAATTTTGCCATTTTCTAAAACACCTCCAAACTTCCAAACAACTTGCCCAAACCTCTGGGTCTTGCAACCAACAACCATTAAGCTTCAAAAAGGCGGGAATGACCACGGAATCTCGAAAATCCACAAAACCCGGACCGGGCAAAAGACCAAAATGCCCCTAAGGGTTAAAATAGCTCTAACGGCCCATCCGAACATCCAGAATAATGACCGAAATCACAGGTAACCGAAATAGAAAAGCGGGCCGTTACAATACTCCCTCCTTTTAAGACTTTCGTCCTCGAAAGTCCTAAGACGACACAAACTCTAGGAAAACTCCACCGATTCTTAACCAACCAAGCTCCCGGTTAAGACAACACAAATCCTTCTTGAAAACCGAACCCTCTTGGTTTCCCAAAGGCTCCAAGCCCAAAAGACACCGAGAGTCCGCCACAAACTATCTCAACCAAAATGAACTAACATCGAGCTTGAAGAAATCATGCGATAGCTAGTCGGTGAGTCACACCCTCGACTCGCACGAACTCTCAACGGTCTTAAAATCTTAGGGCTCACTTAGCCCTCGCTAACCCAACTCTGGACGCGCCTCTCTACGGCGCTACTCACGACAAACTTGACTCACTAGAACACGACCACAACACTTAAACAACCATCTTGAAGAGCACCGACGCACCGAAGCCAGGGGCACATACCAGTTCACGGACGGCTAACGCCACTCACACTAGTGAAACTTCGCCACGGCCACCATGAACGACAAGGTCCAGGAGCAGGCTCCACTCAACCAAACTAATAAAGCTGGAGCCCTCTTCGGCCGACAACAACTTTCCAATGCAATCCGACCACCACCGCCTAAGAGAATATCGCCAAATAAGGAAACAAACAACATAACTTTCTAAAAAATCTCGAGCAAAGAAGGAATAAAACAACACGCGGCTACTTGCAACACAACACCTCGAGGATAACGACTCAAAGGTTTTACCAACCATTTCCACGGCACCTCTGTGCCAACCCACTCAAGCGTGGCTCATTTATAACGCCAATCGCGAACGCACACCAACTAGGAACAGAGCCCGAGAAGGGTCGACTCTGCAGAAACTCAAACCAAGTCTTACAACGAGCGAAGCTCCCCTCCAAGCCGCCACTCAACCCTTAAGTCCATCGGTCGCTCTAAGGACTTCCTCCTTATAGCTAGACCTAGCTCTCCTTCCGATCCAGAAACTCCACCCACGAAACATCGCGAGGAATAAGGATAGCGGCGACCACAAGCTTGCGGATCATGAGCAACCGGGTCCGCAAGACTACCTCAAAAGTTAATACTCAAAGCGGCATCCACGGTGCAACTCAACGACCAAGGAACTAGGGGTTCTACAAACTCCAAGGACCCAACAACCTTCCAACAACAACTCAAGCCCTTGAACTGGTGGCCTCCGCCCTCGCGAGGACAAACAACTTTCCGCTTGCTAACAAGCCAACGCAGAGACACTCGGCCGGGGTGACGGCACGCCACTCAAATCAACTACACAACTCAGAGCTAAGTCGACTCCTCCTCTTCAGGACGATTTCCCGGCAAGCGGCGGACTGAAGGGCGAGTGAACTTCACACACGCTAGTTGTCCTACTCATCGAAGGCAACAACAACCAATTCCCTTGAAAGCAACAATCGAGGGATTCCACAATCGCTTGCACCACCAACTTAGAACTAGCAGTACTTACTCAACCTCCGAGGGAGGGTCAACTCCCAAAACTTCCTGACTAGGAACAAGTCCTCAGGGCAACTCCAGCTTGCTCGAACGAAGCTAGCTCTAGAAACCACATGGGAACCAAACCTTGGTCAACGCCAAGCACCACCTTGCTAAGAATTCTGAAAACCAACGCAGAGGCTACTAAGAACAACTCTAGCTTGCCAAACGACTACAAGCATCCAACAACTCAACCGAGGGACACTTTGCTTGGAGTGGTGAGCTCCGGTTCCTCAACACCACGAACCTTTCGTGGTTCCCAAAACATACACCACGGAACGAGCTACACAAAAGTACACCGACGTGTACAACTCCAACTTGATTCCTTAAGATCCAAACCAATAAGTACTCTCACACAAGGCAACTTTTGCCTCCCAATAGAGCCACAACTAGCAAGGAGCAACAAGAGTTCAACCCACTCGTGGTCAACTCACCACGGAACGCCACATTGGTCCACTCACTCTTACAAGAGCATAGCCACACCAAGCTAACTTACCTCATACCAATGGTCCACTAAACGTGCTCCGATCAACCTTCCAACTCATGGCTCTAACTTTGGATCAACCACGCATCATCGATGCCAACCCTACTCATATTAGGGTAACTCCGGTGGTAGTCGAGTCACACTACCATCCAAGCGGCTCACAAGCCCCACAACACACAGCGCGAGAACTCGGACGCGCTAGCCCTTAACAACCAACACATCCTTTGTACCTAGCTCTCGGTGACCTCGAAGGCTCCTACTTATCCCTCGAACAACCTCACTCTTGTAGTTCTCTTACTACCACCGAGCTAGATCTCTTATGCAACCCAAGCAGTGCAATCTCGGGAAGTGGGTACAAGACTAGTGGGGATGCCAAACTTCGGGCGGGTCTTGGAACCATCTCGCACAAAAAGTACCAACCTGGCCCGACTCTAGGCCTTCTCTCAAAGCTTGGTGCCAACAGCACTACATCCTTAACAACACAAACATCTCTTTACGGGCTTTAAGTCCCTCTCGAGGGAAGGGAAGGTCACACTCCAGTGTGTGAGGCAATGGCACTCAACACAAGGGTCTCAACACTCGAGTAGATTATTCTCGACATCACGACTAACAGACAAGCCACGGCCCACTCCTCGCATCCCACTCGATGCTCAACAAATACTCAAAGCCAACCCTAGGGGTGGCAGCACTGCTCCACTCTTGGAACATGCTAATGAAGGTGCTTCTCTCTAATAGCCAGTGAAAACCACGGACGGATTAAGTCTTGACAAGTAAACTCCACACTACCCCCAGCTACGAGGGTACTAACGGAAGTGGCTACAAACGATGTGAGGCTTGTAGGAGGACAAGATGTCTCTACATCTTCCTCAAAAGCTACTAACTTAGCGACTTGCCAATCGACCGGGTGGTGGTGGAGACTCTGCTTTGGTCCGCCTCTCATAGGGGACTTCCACCACCACTTCTTTGCATCAAACAAAGACCAGAAGCGGCACGCCTCGACCTCACGAACATCGGGTCATCGGCCTTTGAACACCGAGTCATCCCAACACCGGATGATAAACTCGATCTGGACAACTACCTCATTGCCGTGATGGGTCTCAAAACATCCAAATCTCTACAGGTTCCACTAGCCAAACTCGGCGGCTCGATCAACGCCAACTAACTTATCAAGATAACTCGTTGATCGATCCCTCCGGAGCCTCGGGGCAGCTGGAGCTACAAGGAGGGGTGTCTCCTAAATAAACTCTGCGCCGGTGGGCTATCTCGCGCCCAAGACTTCCCATTACGCGCTACAAATTGCGCCTAGGTCTCTCGCTCTCTGTTAGCTAAAAGACACGCCATCAATTCTCGCATGGTGGAGCACACTCTGCTCAAGGAGTCTCACCGAGGCGTGCTAGACTCTACCCCTTACTCTTGGCAACTCATCCGCCGGGGCCAAAGGTGGCCTCACGGGTCTAAACGACACGGACGAGGTCTCATCATCAACATGAACGGTCCAACTCCTCGGTTGGAGATACCAAACGTCCCTGCTCCTCAATGTGTAATCAACAATCGCGGTCTACACAAAACATAAAAACTAGCCACGCTGGGCTCTCCACGCCCAACAAGGGTAACACATGTATACTAGATGCGATTGTAATTCTTAACCCTTAACTTTAAACTTACGGACATACCGATGGTGGTGGCGGGCTGATGATCATGGAAAACAACCTACAAGCTGCAGTCGGTCTACGAGAACCTATAACTCGAGCTCGATACCAATCAGTAAAGACCCGACCCAAAAGAAGCGGTCTCTAACCTAGATCCTTACTTAGCATGCATGCCTAGGAATGTAAAACACCATCCATTCTCTGAGTTTAAAACTTTTGCAATTATGCAGAACTTTAAACAAACCACGAAGCCAATGTAAAAATCAAGAGTAATTGGTGATCGGTGCTTTTCTTAAAAACAAAACAAGAGTACTGATGCGAGAACCATAAAATAGTTTGAGTGTTTTCCCTAGGGACTCAAGTCCCACTACATGCTAAATCATAAAGAAAACAATAAAAGAACATGCATCCCAGAGTCACTTTCCATGATCATCCGGTAGCCTCCTCCTAGCCATCCCTGCCGATGTCCCCAAGTTACCCGGTGGAAAAACCACAGAAATAAGGGTGAGTATAAACATACTCAGTAAGAATCCCCAACCAGGGTACAATACGATACATCAGTCATCTAGCACCCTAGTATACATGCAAATAAAACAATGACTTAGAGCAAAACGGTTGAGTTAGGCTATGAGCTACTTCTAGAGCGAGCCTATTCAAGGGCTTTCATCTACTCCCTATCCTAGGTTTTACACTTGGATGCCCTTGGGCCTTACACAACCTAGGACTCGGTGTTGTGTCGATCGGGGACTTACACCTCCAACTCGGTGATGCCCATCGGGGACTTACACACCTAGGATGCCCATCGGGGTCTTACACCTCCAACTCGGTGATGCCCATCGGGTCTTACACACCTAGGATGCCCATCAGTGGTCTTACACCTCCAACTCGGTGATGCCCATCGGGTCTTACACACCTAGGATGCCCATCGGTCTTACACCTCCAACTCGGTGATGCCCATCGGGGACTTACACACCTAGGATGCCCATCGGTCTTACACCTCCAACTCGGTGATGCCCATCGGGTCTTACACACCTAGGATGCCCATCGTGGTCTTACACCTCCAACTCGGTGATGCCCATCGGGTCTTACACACCTAGGATGCCCATCGTGGTCTTACACCTCCAACTCGGTGATGCCCATCTGGGGACTTACACACCTAGGATGCCCATCGTGGTCTTACACCTCCAACTCGGTGATGCCCATCGGGACTTACACACCTAAACTAGTTACCCCTACGGTCTTCTACACTATAAATTACCCGCCCATGCCCGGCATGGAACTAATGAGATAAAATAGAACAAGGTATGCCAAGATAATTAAACCCCTTGCATGGAACTAACGAGAATATATCGGGGACACAAGAGCAACACGATATGGAAGCAAGAGAAAACATGTAACCTATCCTTTGGAAATTTTCATACAATCACAAGACATGGCATCTTTGGAAGAACAACCTAGCATGGAACTAACATGAACAACAAGCAAAGCATGCTAGCAAGATTTCAAACACACAAGCTGTTCAATAGCTAACATACTCATAACAACAACCAAGCATACAAAGCACAATCATGATAGCATCGCAGGTCCACACAACCACGGTAAGAAATCCTTACCGGAAACAAAGCGAGAAAATAACTACCATAAGCCAACCAAACGACTCCCGAGCTTCTAAGTGAACCCGAGCAACCTAAGCATTTAATAAAAATATCCTAATTAAATAACAATGTACCAAACAACTTAGGGTCCAAAAGAGTGGAGGCTCGGGAATTTACCAACCGAGAAGGCACTAGATCTCGGTCCCATCTATCTCGGCAAAACAGGCACTCGCGGCAAGTGGGCAGCGGGACGTGTGGTGGGCGCAGCAGTGGCGGGCGGGCGGCGCTTCTTGGCGCTATTGGCGCTGGTATTGGCGGGCTGGCTTTGCGCTGGCAAGCGCGGGTGCGGCAGGGACGAAAGGCCAGTGACACGGGCGCTGGGCTGGCGCGGGCTGGCGCGGAATCGATTAGGCGATGGGCGTGCAGTCAGTGCGATGACGGCGCGGACGGCAAACGCGGGCGGCGGCGGCGCTCTTGGCGCGTCTGGCGCGCTGCTGTCTTTGGGCTGCGACCGACTATTCTGGCTGGGTGGGGTCTGCTGCTTGACGATGGGGCTTTGGTGCGATCTGTTTGAAATTTGCTCATTGGCCGCTGGCTGGGTTGCTTTGGCTGGCGGGACGGCTCGGTGAGGCTCGGTTGGGTTTCTTGGTGAGGTCGGCCAGAGAGAGAGAGGAGAGAGAGAGAGAGAGAGAAAAGTGGTAAAACAAGGGAATTGGATTTTCTTGATTTTCTTTCCTTTTCCTAATTTAAATAGGTCTTGGTGACCTAAATCCCTTCCCAGGGCTTCCTCCTTGAGTCCGGCCCAAACAAACTTATTTAAAAATAAGACTCACTTTTCCTACAAACTCCCTAAGACCATTTAGGGCAAGGGCTCAAAACCCAATGGAAGCACCAAAATTACAATTAATTTTGCCATTTTCTAAAACACCTCCAAACTTCCAAACAACTTGCCCAAACCTCTCTGGGTCTTGCAACCAACAACCATTAAGCTTGAAAAGGCGGGAATGACCT
Organism: Sicyos edulis; assembly: GCA_036507275.1. Lineage (NCBI taxonomy): Eukaryota > Viridiplantae > Streptophyta > Magnoliopsida > Cucurbitales > Cucurbitaceae > Sicyos > Sicyos edulis. Next base: position 16,100,866 of record CM071851.1, read on the forward strand.
CGAATCTCGAAAATCCACAAAACCGACCGGGGCAAAAGACCAAAATGCCCCTAAGGGTTAAAATAGCTCTAACGGCCCATCCGAACATCCGAATAATGACCCGAAATCACCTGGGTAACCGAAATAGAAAACTGGGCCGTTACATTTAGCCTCAGGTGCGGTGGTTCAGGCTGACATAGTTCACGTGTCCAGGATGTCAGTGACACCGATCTATAGATTAGTTAGGCATGAGTACTGGACCTGGGCAGCTTGCCACTAGACCCGGCACCCCCCATGGTTTGCAACAGCATGCGGTGCGCGCATACGCTCATTATAGCGCTGACCGGAGAGCTCCTCGGGATCATGAGCCAGTGCACCTTTCGTATCAACAGTAGACAGGCTGAGGCCGAGACTTGTTTCTCGTATAGGATCGTATCGTGTGGTAGATTTTCTGGAGTAAGACCCTGAGATGGCATCCGAGGTTTATGTGTGGATTTAAGCTATGTGCTCTCTTCTGTGTTTATATTCATAGCTTGCATACCTTTCTGCTAGATGACCATGTATATCGTATTGTACCCCGGTTGGGGATTCCTATTGAGTAATTCGTTACTCACGCTTATTTTGTGGTTTTCCACAGGTAACCATGGTGCGAGACAGGATGGCTAAAGGAGGAGATGTGATCATGGAACCTAGCTGTCAAACTCTGAGTTTATGTCTATGATTCTTTGTGCTTTATTTTCCTCTGAATGCATGTAGTTGGGCACGGAGCCCTAGGTTGTTTTTCTTACTGTTTTTCCGTATTCTAGCACTGTTGTAACTGTTGGAAGTTTTTGAATGGTTTAAATAAATCTCTGATCAGAGTGAGTTTTGGAAATGTATTTGACTTGAAACAGGTGCTTGGAAACAGGGACAGGTTTCAGGAATTCTATAATTGTGTTTGTTTTAAATGGTTGTTTTCATGTTTTAGTTTTCACTTAGAATCCGAAAACCATTCTTGCATATTGTCTTTAAGTTTTGAACGCATGCATTGAGGTAAAGGCCTATTTTAGAACCCCATTCGGGTCGGGTCTTTATAGTTGGTATCAGAGCTCAGAGTCATAGATTCTGTAGACTGACCTTTTGTTGTAGGTCGTCTTTCCATGATCATCAGCACTCCGACAGTCATCAGGTACGCCTAAGTTTACAGTTTTAGAAAGGGTTAAGAATTTACAATTCTTTTCATCTAGTGTATGCCTTGTTTAGTGTTGTGGAGCGGAGACGAGCAGGTTTTGACTCGTTGTTGGTTTGGGTCCAGAGCACCATCATGCCAACTTCCCGCAGTGTAGAAGTATGTTAGCAGCTAGTCAGGGTATCCAGATAGATTCAGATACCGCTGGGACGTCGTTCCAGGGGGAGGTAGAGTTTAGACTCCCGCAGGCCACTTGTGGCCCAGCTGTTAGTTTTCCCCCATGTAGAGGGTGGAGGTGTTTTGCCTTGGAGTACCACTCCAGGAGAGGAGTTAGCTTTGGCTTGGCTCATGTTGTTGCTTGTGGAGCAGGTCCCAGTGTGGACTAGCCTGGGTAGTTCAAGTGTTGATCTTGAACCTTAGCAGATTGTTGGGTTGCCCAGTGAGTGGCTGCAGAGTTAGTAGCCTTCGTGGAGGATGTAGAGACATCTTTGTTCTCTTGTAAATTGTTGTTGTTTTGCAGCCAGTAAGTCGAAACCGTGTGGTTAAGGGTGTAGCGAGTAGTGTACCCATCGGACTTGATCCGTTGGTGGTTTCCCCAGTTGTTTAGTAGAGTTGAGCACTCTTCTTTTGGTGAGCTCCTAGAGCAGAGCTAGCTGCTGCATGTTGAGAGAGCCGGTTGGAGTTTTGTTGAGCATCATGTGGAGATGCAAGAGTAGGTCGTGAGACTTCAGTTAGATGAGATGCCATAGTCAGGGTTGCATGAGTTTTGAGCCCTTGTATGCCTAGCCAGAGTTTTTGTCACTTGAGGTTGTGACCTTGCTGGCCCCATTTGTACTAAGATGAGGAATTGGTGGCAGTGGAACTTGAGGTGCGTTGGTTGGTGTGCCGCTTGGCACTAAGTCTGGTTCAGGCCTGAGTTTGGCACTAGTAGAACAGATGGTTCTATAATTCGTCCAGAGTTCAACACACTCCTTTAGCCTTTGGATCCGTTTGCGGCAGTTGCACCTGCTTAGGTCGTGCAAGAGAGCTAGTTCAGTGGTAGTCGTAGAACTACAAGCGAAAGGATGTTCGTGAGGAGCTGGAGCCTCTTCCCAGTGTTACCGGGGTAAGAGTACGTCAGCAGGTTGAAGGTTGATAAGTGTTAGTGCGTGTGAGTCTCACGCTAGTGCTAAGGCCAAGAGATCTATGTGGTTGGTAGTGTGGTCAACTACCTTCGAGTGCATAAATCTGAGGAGAGTTGAGCATCGTAGATGTGAGTTTGGTCCAGCAGAGGGGCCATGAGTTGGATGCTTATGAGATGAGTTGGATGCCTATGAGATGAGTTGGATGCCTATGAGATGAGCTGGATGCCTATGAGACGAGTTGGATGCCTATGAGATGAGTAGGATGCCTTATAAGAGGAGTTGGACGCCTTATGTGTAAGCACACTTGGTAGAGACTTGGTATAAGGTAAGTTCGGTTTGGCATTGTGCTTTAGTAGAGCAAGGTTGCCACAGCTTCGAGTATCGTGTGGAGATGGAACTTTTGGTGTTCCTTTGGTTGATTGTATCTCTGCCAGAAATTAGTGTTGCCTTTTGGAAAAGCACCTGTTAGTCTTGGATCTCTAAAGGAAGGTTGAGAGTTGTGCACACAAGTGTGTTTTGTGTAGTTCGTTCTGGTGACGAGAGTTTCGGAACCATGTAGGGTTTGCATTGGAGAACTGGTGCTCAGTTCTTGGGGAAGTTGGACTCCATGTGGATGTTGAAAGGACTTAGTTGAGGTTGTAAGGATACCGTGCATTTAGTCGGGTTGTTGCTTAGGCAAGTTTTGTTAGGTTGGATCTAAGCTTGGTTGGTGGAACCTCTTGTGCTTAGGGTTGGAGTTCAGGTAGTACTGAGCAAATGGTGGTTGTAGCGAAGCCACGTAGTTCCTGACCGTAGTTGCTAAGAGTGTTGCTCAGAATCCTTACCCTAGGTGGAAGCTACGATGTGGCTGATGCTTTGAGTAGGAGGATGACACATTCTGAAGCGTTTCTGGTCTTTTTGGTTTCGACGTTCGAAGCATGCCAACATAGTTGTAATGCTGGAAAAAAGGAGTTGTTTGTTCAGGAAGTTGGCTGTTAGACCGTTTGACGACAGTGTGTGTTTGAGGGTTACCGAAGAAACCCTAGTTGTGGAGAGCCTCACCAGAGCTCAGTCAGACCCAGGCAGTGAGTTTCAGTTGGCAAGCCGGAGTCGTGTAGGTTGTAGACCTCGGGTGAGTTGTTGGCAATTTTGGTAGGCTAGCAAGCTAGAGTTGTTTGAAGTAGAGTCCGGATTGGTTTCGGTGTGGTGGCAAGTTGGTTCTTGGTGTTGACCAAGGTGGGGTTTTGAGTTGCTAGAAGTTAGTCTTGCTCGTGGGGCGAGTGGTTCGTGCCCTATCGGATGTTTTTCCTGTTTCTAGGATGTTGAGAGTTGCCCTCCTTTGGTGTTTGGAGGTGGGTTTTGGCTAGTTTGTGGTTGGCGGTTCAGTCTGTGGTGGAACCCCCCTGTTGTTGCCTCCGTGAGACTTAGATGTTGTTGCTTTAGCTGAGCAAGACAGCGAGCATGTTTGGAGCTCTCTGTCCTTCGGATGTCCGCTTGTAAGGAACTGTTTCTTCTTGGGAGTTGTTAGGTTACTCCTTTGGGCTTGGAGTTGGTGGTAGTGGTGTTAGCAAGAGGGATAGTCTGTTGGCCGCCTGAAAGCAGTTGTTTGTCCAGTTAAGCGGACTCTTGAGTGGTGTTCTGGAAGTTGCAGTAAGGGTTGTTTTGCCTCTTGTGAGTGTTGGGCCTAGTCAACTAAGGTACTTTGTGTGTTTGGCCTAGGAGCTGTTGCACCTTTGTAGTTGAGGAACCCCTTTGTATCAGTTGTGGGATGAGTTTGCACCATTGTAGCTGGATTAGGGTCTTGAACTTTGAGGGATCCTTGTTGGTTAGTGTAGCTTGTGCTCTGCCAGCCATTGTTGGTATTCTTTTTTTTTTTTGGTAGTTGGTGTTAACCGAGTAGTGGCGTTCCATTTATGAAGTTTCGGTGGGAAGGTGCAATAAGCTTAAGCTAGAGGGTTTAAGCCTGTTTGTGTTATCGTCTGGACTTGTGAGATATGTTTCATATTTGAGGCAAGCTTCGTTCCGTTGCTTGCATGGAGGTAAGTTTGGTGGAGGGAGCCCTCTGGGGCCCTGTTGATAGCAGGTTGACTTTTTCAGTCAGTGATCTAGGTCGAGCTAGAGTTGAGTAGACCGGCGTAGTTATGCAGTGTGCGGATGGTTAGGCTACCGAGTTTGTAGCACTCAAGTTGTTGGTTTGTAGCCGGCTTTTGGTTGAGGTTGTTGTGTGAGTTCGGATTTTTTTTGGCGGGTTAGTTTCAGTAGCTAGAGCTCGCACCTCGCCCAGGTGGAGATGTCATTACTGTGGAGTAGTGGCATGGCAGTTTCAGGCTAGAGTCGTTGGCACCAGGGTGTGGCAACAAAGGTTATTCTAGGCAGTGCGTTGAAGAACCGTGGTTCTGGAGAGCGTTCTTAGAGGCTTGTGAGCCGAGTGCAGTTCCTGTAGTGTTTCACCCTCTGACCGATGGTCTTTTGGGAGGGGTGAACCAGGCCCTTGGAACTTGTTGCGAGTTGGTGTTTCCGTGGTTAGGCATCGGGGAACCAGTGTTGGTTGATGAGGTTGCCTTGGGTAGCAGTCCCCAGCTGTTAGCTCATATGGTTTCGTTGAAGCGTAGTATGGTAAATGTTGCAGGTTTCTAGTGTTATGGGAAAAGGTTGGTGGTCGTCAGTTTTTGGGTCCTGAGTTGCTGCACTTGACCAGCAGTGTAGTGCGAAAGATTAGAGCTCGTGTGTTGGTAGCCTAGAGCAGGAAGAAGAGTTACGTCGATGTTCGGAGTCAGGATTTGGAGTTTGAGGTTGGACAGTTCATGTTTTTAGGGTTGCACCGATGAGAGGTGTGTTGAGGTTTGATAAGCGAGGGAAGTGGAGTCCGTGTTTGTTGGACCTTTTGAGATTCTTGGGAGGATTGGCAGAGTTGCATATCGGTTAATTTTTTCCCATCATTGTCAGCTGTGCACAGTGTTTTCATGTGTCGATGTTGAGGCAGTATGTGTTGGACCCGTCACTCATTGTGGACTTTGAGCCTTTACAGCTGGATGAGGATTTGGGCTTCGAGGGGAAGTGTAACGGCCCAGTTTTCCATTCTGGTTTCCCAGGTACTCTCGGTTCAGTATTGGGGCAATCGGTTGGGCCGTTAGAGCTTTATAACCTTCGAGGGTATTTTGGTCTTTCTGCTCCCCGGCCAGAGGTTGAGGATTTTCAAGATTTCAGGGTCATTCCGGCCATCGTTGTGACTTGTTGATGTTGAATGCAAAACCCAAGGAGTTTGGGTTAGTTGTTTGGAAGTTTGGTAGCATATAGGTGAATGGGAAAATTAATTGAAAATTAATGGTTCCATCGGGATTTGAACCCTTGCCCCAAAATGGTGAATTTGGAGTTTTAGAAAAGAGCCTTAATTAAAAAGAAAGAAAAGTTGCTTTAGCCGGGACCCGCAAGAGGAAGCCTTGGGAAGGGATTTTAGGTCCCCTAACCTATTTAAAATAGGGAAAAGAAGGAAAATCAAGAAAACCCCTATTTTTCCCCTCATAGCCGACACACTCTCTCTCTCTCTCCTAATCGAGCCAAGCACCCTAGCCCAGCCGCACCACCCAGCCGAGCCACCCCAGCCACATCGCACCAGACCGCACCGCCCAGGCCGCCGCACCAGACCGCACCGCACCAGGCCGCTCAGCCCTTGCTTCGCACCAGCCGCCGCACGCCTGCAGACCAGAAGCCCCGCCGTCGCACGCCCATCACCGCCTGCTGACGCCCAGCCCCGTCGCCTGCAGCGCGACACGCCCAGCGAGCCCGTTCGCTCGCGTATCACCTTCGCAGCCGATCGCCCGCGCGCTGCCCCGCCGTCCAGACGCCGTGCCGCGCGCCCGCTCCTGCGCGTCCGCTCGCCGTGCCGCGCGCCCGCTCCTGCGCGTCCGCTCGCCGTGCCGCGCGCCCGCTCCTTCGCTTCCGCTCGCCTTGCCGCGCGCCCGAGCTCAGCGCCCAGCCGCACCGGCAGGCTCCTCTTGCGCTCGCTGCCGAGCCGTGTCCTCTCTACTGTAATTCTCGAGCCTTTTTCCTTTTTGATTTTAAGCTGCTGGCTGCTTTATTTTTATTTAGGATGTTTTTTTTAATATGCCTAGGTTGCTCGAGTTCGTTTTAAAGTTCGAGGGTCTTGCTTGACTCGTGTTAGCGTTTTCCACTTATTTCCAGGTAAGGATTTCTTACCGTGGTTGTGTGGACCCTGCGATGCTTTCCTGATTGTGTCTTTTATGCATGTTTACTTTTATGAACATAATTAGTGGATAGGACAGCTTGTGATTGCATTCCTGCTAGCATGTTTGCTTGTTTGTACATGTTAGTGCCATGCTAGGATTGTTCTTCCAGCATGCTTGAGATTCCTGCTTTAAGTTCGTAGTAGCATGCTAGGTTATATATGATTGATGATGATTATGTATGTTTAGCCAGGAATCGTTTACTCTATACTCTAGCTAGTGTAGTAGGGTTGTCATCATGTAGAGGCTGAGAGCGGACATAACGTACCTTGTCCCCACCGGTCGGGAGTAGAGCGAAGCATAGCGTACATTGCTTCCCCGGCTGACCCGGTGAGGATTAGCTACCTCATTGGCATAAGCCTAGTTTGTAACTGCTAGAGCGGAACCCCGCCAGCGGTGCAAGCCTACCTTGGCGGTTCTTAGCTTCGTGTGGTTGGTACAGTCGCACACGGTGAGTGCCGAGGACCTCGCACCACCGTGTTCGGTGACACCGTTTTGAGTCTTAGGCATGCGCACCGCCCGCGTAGTAGTTGTACTTAGCCCCCACATTTAAGCCGGTTGCAGCAAAGGCATGCGGTGTGCGCGACATGCGCTGCGTTAGTCGCCGGTTCGGAGAGCTCCCGGGCTAATGTTCGTGAGTACACCAATTTCCTTCGATTTAGAGCCGGACTTGGGTACTCTCCGATAGTCCAGTTATAAGCGAGGGTAAGAGGCCCTTGAGGACACCCATTGGGATTGACTTTAGAGTTAATCAATTGGTCGAGGGAGGAAGACCCTCGAGGGTGTCGGACATCCTTGGGATCGGTTTTTGAGCTGATCAATTGGCCGAGGGAGAAAGACCCTCAGAGATGTCCCGGGATTGGTTTTGAGAGCCAATCATTAGGCCGGAAGTAGGAGACTTCCGAGGTTTCCGGATTTGCCTTGTGAGCTCGTTGAGCTAAGATCCGTGTTGATATTTGTGGCATGTGTACTAGGTTGCTAGATGATTGATTGCATCGTATCGTACCCCGGATGGGGATCCTTACTGAGTATGTTTGTACTCACCCTTATCTCTGTGGTTTTCCACCAGGTAACTTGGGACAGCACCGAGGCGGCTAGAGGAGGGAGCTGGGAGATCATGGATGCTGCTGACACTCTGTCGTGTCTTATTTTACTGCTTTATGATTTCAGCATGTAGTTGGACATTGGTCCGTAGGGAAAACTTATGTTTTGAACTGCTTTTATGTTTTAAGGAAAGTACTGATCAGTCACTGCTTTTATTTTGAAAGGTTTTGCTTAATGAATGTTACTTTATTTTTTTAATGTTTTCCGCCCTTATGTTTGAAAGGTTTTACAACACGACCCTGGTCGGGTCCTTTTATGCTTTTCACTTGCATGCTGAGTAAAGACCTAGGTTTAGCACCGTTTTCAGGTCGGGTCTTTACAGGAAGCCTGTGTGTATTCTGGTCTTTGAGACGAAGACGTTGCGTAATCGTGAGATTCGCTTGGTAAAAGTTCAGTGGAGGAGTCAGAGTTCAAAGGAAGCTGCTCGTGAGCGGGGAGGACGAGATGAGATTGCGATATCGAAAGTCAAGTTTGAGTCTTAAGGACTTTCGAGGACGAAAGTCATAAAAAGGAGGGAATATTGTAACGGCCCAGGTTTTCATCCCGATCTTCCAGGTATGCCCTAGGGGTGTTTTGGTAATTTGGTCTGGCCGTCAGCGCCGTTTATGTCTTTTTCAGTTGTTAAAATTATTGGATGGTCTTCTATAGGGTTTTGATGCTTTGTGGATGTGTTTGGGCATGGAGAGATGCAAAAGTAAAATGGAGATTTTAAAGTGTGGGTGTTGGGATTCGAACCCAGGGTGCTAGGAAGTCAGGTGGGTGGAGTTGCCTGTTGAGCCACATGAGGCTCTTTTTGCTCTTTCCACGGCATGTCTTGGTTAGCCTTGGTTCTTTGGGGTTTTGGTGCATTTGATTAAATGAAGGGAATTTAGGTTTATTGTTCTTTCTTCTCCAAATCATCCCTAGCCGCCCCAAGCCTTCTCTCCCAAGCCTCAAGCCGAGCTCCATCTCCCAAGCAAACCCGTCGTTCGTTCGTCATCCCGGGTAAGAGTATAGTCTTCTTCTTCTTCTTTCGATGGGTTCTTGTTGGCCGAGAGGGAAAAGTGGCTGAGTTGTGTGTTTTGTTTGCAGCTGGCCGAGAGGAGAGCCCCGATCGGTTGTCCTTGTGCAGCTCCCAGCCGGATCACCCAACATCCCCATCGCCCAGCAAGCGGCGGCGCAAGAAATTTCAAACCAGCAGAGAGCCGGCGGCCCGAGCTCAGTCGCGCGCAGCCTTGTCGCGACGCACTAGCGGCATCACGAGACGCAGACGCCCAAAGCGCGCGCGCGCGACGCTTATCGCTTGCAAAGCAGCTCACGCTCACGCAGCGCGCGCAGCGTCGAGCCAGCGGCCAGCGCTTCCGTCGCGCAAGCGATCCTCGCGCTTCGCGCGTCGCGAGCGCGTGCCTCGCCCGTGTTTGTCTGTCCACATCTGCACGCTGCGCCCGCGCGCCCTAGTCTCGTCTCGTTCGTTCGCTTCGCATGAAGCGCGCTGCGCCCTAGCGCGTGCCAAGACGCTCGGTGCGCGCAGCCCGGTGCCCGGCGGCCGTGCAGCAAGACGCCCGGCCGCGCAGCCCCTACCGCCAAAGAAGCGCCGCGGTGCCCGATGCGTGCGGCACATGTCCGTCATCGTGTCAGCCGTGTTGTGTGAGTTGCTCCCGAGCCGAGCCCTATTTTTTTTAATTATATTTAGGCCTATAGATTGTGATATTGTTGTGCTTGTTAGGTTCTCATTAGCTAGCTCGGGATCGATCTCAGCCTAGGATCTTTGTGTGTAGTTGCCTCCAAACCAAGGTAAGGATTTCTTACTGGAGTTGTGTGGGCCCTGTGATATAATATGTGATTGCTGTTTGTTTGCTTGTTTATGTTTATCAGCATGTTAGTGGATAGGTGCTCTGTTCTGAATTCTGACTGGCATGAATCTCGTATTGTTTCTCATGTTAGTTCCATGCTCGGTTGTCCTGTTCTGGCATGATCGATATCTGTTCTTGCTTCGTAGAACTATGCTAGGTTCGTTGTTTCTGTTGAACACGTTTTGGAATGTTTGCTGTTTATGTTTTAGTTTAGAGTTCAGATAGGTAGCATCATCTGGGCAAGGATGCATAACGTAACTTGCATCCACGCGGGGCGTGCGAGGCGAGACTCGCGTCACGATCCACCGTTAGGGTTTAGCTAACCCTAACGGCAGCCCAGTGCAATCTTGGTTGAGGGTGGCAGACTGTTAAATGCCCTAACGGTCGGGATGATGACAAGGCATCGCCTTGTCCCTGGCAGTCGGCACGTCCTCAGCGTGTTCGACAGTAGCCCTTGATTGCCACCTGATAGGGCAAGGACGGCTTCCTGGTGTAAGCCTACCACGACCGAATCCTTAGCCTCAAGTGCGGTGGTTCAGGCTGACATAGTTCACGTGTCCAGGTCTCACACCCCTATGTCAGTGACACCGATCCAGAGATTAGTTAGGCATGAGTACTGGACCTGGGCAGCTTGCCACTAGACCCGGCACCCCCCATGGTTTGCAGCAGATGCGGTGCGCGCATACGCTCATTATAGCACCGATTGGAGAGCTCCTCGGGATCGTGAGCCAGTGCACCTTTCGTATCGACAGTAGACAGGCTGAGGCCGAGACTTATTTCTAGTATAGGATCGTATCGTGTGGTAGATTTTCCAGAGTAAGACCCTGAGATGGCATCCGAGGTTTATGTGTGGATTTAAGCTATGTGCTCTCTTCTGTGTTTATATTCATAGCTTGCATACCTTTCTGCTAGATGACCATGTATATCGTATTGTACCCCGATTGGGGATTCTTACTTAGCTCGGCCTTGGGGCTGTCCTCCGCGAAGCTACGTGGCTCGGCCTTGAGGCTACTTGGGTATCCAAGGGTTTGCGATGAGGGGCTCTAGGCTGCAAGGGTATTGCAATCTCAACAAAGGAATGGGAGAAGGAAATGACAAAGAAGTTGGGGCTTGGTGTGGTGAAATCGAAAAGGGAATAGGGAGATTCATTCGATTGAATTTGAGAGGAGGAATAAATCGTCTGGGAGAAAAAGGAATTGAATTTGGAGAAGGCTTCCATGGAAGAGAAATCGCAAAAGGCAAGGGTTCTAGGAGAAATCGCAAAATGCAAGGGAACGATCGTAAAAATCCATCGATCAAAAGAATGCCTCCATCCCACGTGTCCCTGGCCATTCCCCCTTCGAGCCCCAGATTCAACACAATTAACTCCTCTTTCTTCTTTTTCTAAAACAAGCTTCCAAGGCCTAGCTGGTCACAGGTTCGATTCCCAGCAGCAACACTAATTAATTTTTAATTTAAACAACAACCAACTCCAACTCCTAGTCACCTGGGTTCGAGTCCCGGCTCGAACACATTTCTTTTAAATTTTCCTTTTCAATCCAAGCCACCAAAACATAAGAATAGACTCCAGTTCCAAGAACCTGTTACTGAATAAAACTTCGAGCTTAGTGAAAGACTAAAACAACCCTAACTGCCCAACTGAACAACCGAAATATTATCCAAACAAACACAGGAGCGGAGCAATGTATCACGAGTACATTAAAGACACTTTATCCCCGATAGAATTAACTATACCGTAGAACAGTGGGCACAGTTGTTTTTGGAGTAGATCGTTAAGTACCGTGGGGTACTAGCAAAGATTGTTTCGAACCGTGATTCTCGGTTCACTTCCCGCTTCTGGATAGCGCTCTAGAAGGGTCTAGGAACCGAGAGCAGTTTCAGCACAGCTTTTCACCCTCACACAGATGGTCAGACTGAGAGGGTGAACAAGATTCTCGAGGATATGTTGCGTGCTTGTGTGTTGGACTTTCAAGGCAGTTGGGATCAATACTTGTATTTGATGGAGTTTGTATATAACAATAGTTATCAGTCGACCATTCAGATGGCTCCGTTTAAGGCCGTGTATGGCAAGCTATAAGGACCTGACACTAAATGGTCCTAAATGGCCCTTACTTAATGATGCAATAATTAAAATAAGGAAATTAAAGCTGAACTCAAAACATTCTTTTATTAAGTTGAACAATCCCAAATCATCAAAATCTTAAATCATCCAAAGTCATTTAGTGTAACGGCCCAGTTTTCTATTCCAGTTCTCGAGGTGCTTAGGTTGATTGATGGTTGGTTGGGCGTTAGAGCTGTATTTTGACCCTTAGGGTATTTTGGTCTTTTGCTCCCCAGCAGGATTTATGGTTTTTCGGGGCTTGAGGCGGCTCCCGCTTTGTTGAGGCTTGTATGTTGGTGGCTGCGAGTCCCGAGATGTTTGGGGTACTCGTTTGGGAGTTCGGTTGTGATTTGGGTTTTGGGCAAAGTGATCTTTGTTTGGGTGTTTCCTTTGGGATTCGAGCCCAGGCCCTTAGAGATGATTTGGGAGTTTGTTTAAGTGAGAGTTATTGTTTGGAAAAGGTTGCCAGTAGGGTCTCGAAGGAGGAAGCCGGGAAGTGGGATTTAAGGACTTTAAGGCTTATTTAAATTGGTTAAGGATGGAAAGGAGGATAAAATCCCATTTTTCCTTTTAATTCCCTTTTTCCTTTTATTTTCCAAAATCCCCAAAATTCCTTTTTCTCTCCCTTTCTCTCCTCCTCGGCCGAGCGACCCCTAGCCGCACCATGCCCGACCCTAGTCGCACCTTGTCCGGCCGAGCGCGCCTCGCACCAGGCCGCCCAGGTCACCCATGCCGAGCCACCCCTGCGCCCGATCGCGTCGCCCTCGCCCTAGTCGCGCCGAGCCCAGATCTGCATCGCCCAGGCCATCTTCGTGTCGCCTTGGTCGCGCCGCGTCGGATCGCGTCGCCCTCGCCCTAGTCGCGCCGAGCCCGGATCTCGCATCGCCCGGGCCATCTTCGTGTCGCCTTGGTCGCGCCGCGTCCGGATCGCGTCGCCCCTCGCCTTGGTCGCGCCGAGCCCAGATCGGCATCGCCTGAGCCGTCTCCGTCGCCCAGTCCGTGTCGAGTCGCCCGAGCCACGCCGCGACCGAGTCGCTCGCCCCTCAGAGGTCGTCGTGCCTTCCCGAGCGCCCCGAGAGCGTCGCGTCGCCGCGTCGCCTCGCGCGCAGCGCTGTCGCGCCTCTCCTCTGTCAAGCGCGCCGTGTGTCCGCCGCCGCCGAGAGCTCGAGCCGCGCCGTGCGCTTTGCTGCCGCCCGCGCGCGCGCGCTGCGCGCGCGCGCCCGCCTGCGCGCCGTGCTGCGCGCCGGCGCCACGCCTGCGCCGGCAGCGCTGTGCCCAGCCCGGCCTGCTTGTTGTGTGGTGTGGTTGGCGAGAGCCTTGTAGCTTCTCGGATGGTATTTTCCGAGTCTTTTCTTCGTTGGGCCCCGATTTTGTTGGTCTTTGTTTAGGGATTTGATTTGGTTTGCTTTATTTTATGTTTAGGTTGTTTGGGTTCGATTGGAGGCTCGAGGATCGCTTGGTTGAGTTATGATTATTTTTCGCTTGTCCTGTAAGGATTTCTTACCGTGGTTGTGTGGACCCCTGCGATATGTCTCGATTGTGCCTTGTATGTTTCTTTGATTGTTATGAGAATGATAGTGATAGGCGACTTTGTTTGATCTCTTGCTAGCATGATTGTTGATTTTACATGTTAGTGCCATGCTAGGTTTGTTCTTCCGGCATGCTTGTGATTTCTGTTTAAGTTGTAGTATCATGCTAGGTAAACGTGATTGATGTCGGTCATTGCTTGCTAGCGGGAATCATTGATTTACTCGGTATTCTTGGATAGAGTAGTAGGGTTTGTCATCATCCGAGGGCGAGAGCGGACATAACGTACTTTGTCCCCACCGGTCGGGAGTAGAGCGAAGCATAACGTACATTGCTTCCCCGGCGGCCGATGTGGATGTAGCTACCACATCGGCATAAGCCTAGTTTGTAGCCCTGCTAGAGCGGAACCCCGCCAGCGGTGCAAGCTCGCCTTGGCGGTTCTTAGCTTCTGTCAGTCGGTGGTACAGCTGCGCGAGATGAGTCCGAGGGCCTCGCACTCTGTGTTCGGTGACACCGTTTCGAGTCTTAGGCATGCGTACTGGCCCGCGTAGTTTGCCCTTAGGCCCCCGCATTTACGCCGGTTTGAGAAGAGCATGCGGTGTGCGCAAGACACAGCGTTAGTAGCCGGTTCGGAGAGCTCCCGGGCTAATGTTCGTGAGTACACCGGTTCCTTCGATTTAGAGCGATCTGCGGGTACTCTCCGATAGTCCAGATTGTTAGCGAGGGTAAGAGGCCCTTGAGGACACCCATTGGGATTGGCTTTTGAGCTAATCAATTGGTCGAGGAGAAAGACCCTCGAGGGTGTCGGACATCTTGGGATCGGTTTTTGAGGTGATCAATTGGCGAGGAGAAAGACCCTCGGAGATGTCCCGGGATTGGTTATGAGAACCAATCATTAGGCGGAAGTAGGAGACTTCCGATGTTTCCAGATCTTGTGTTATGAGCTCGTTGAGCTATGATGCGTGTTGATAGTTGTTTGCTTGCATATTGAGGTGCTAGATGACTGATGTATCGTATTGTACCCGGTTGGGGATTCTTCTTGAGTATGTTTATACTCACCCTTATTTATCTTTCGGGTAACTCGGGACAACACCGGGAGGGCTAGCGGAGGAGGCGATTGATCATGGGAACCGCGGCACTCTGTCTTTATTTATTGCATTGTTTATTGGCATGTAGATGGATGAGAAGTCCTAGGGAAACATTGTTTAAAACGTTGCTTAAATTGTATTGTACATTTTATTAAGCGCATTTGCGAGGATGTTTTAATTTGTTGGATTGTTTAAACTTAAATTGTTGGTTATGTTTTAAGGGCTCCCCCTTCTCATATGTTTTGAAAGGTTTTTAAATGTAAGCTCTAAACCGCTTGTTATCATATTTAACTTGCATTTGAGTAAGATCCCGAGTTTAGGACCATGTTTTGGGTCGGGTTCTTACAGATTGGTATCGAGCACGAGTCATAGATTACGTGAGACTAACTGCTTTGTAGGTTGTTGTTCCCATGATCATCGGCACTCCACGGCCGCTTGGTTTATGCGAGTTCAATTAAGTTAAGGGTAAGAATTTACAATACTTTTCTTCTAGCTTTTATGCATGTGTAGAGTTGTGGAGCGGAGACGAAAGGAGTTCGACTCGTTGTTGGTTTGGGCTTAGAGAGCCATCATGCCAACTTTTTCGCATGATGCGAGTAGTTTGATGAGCGGTGAGAGCCCCGTGTGTGGGCGGTTTTGTTGCTTTGTGCGGATCGCGGTGTGTCGATCGCACTCAGGAGGGAGGCAGAGATTAGACTCCCATAGGCCATTTGTGGCCCGGTTGTTGGTTTCTCCCCTAGTGAGAGGGTGGAGGTGCCTTGTGCGAATCGCCGATATGTTGATTGCACTCGAGGAGCGGGGCGCTTGGCATGTCGACCAAGGAGTTGGGTGATCTTGTTGATGTTGAGGCCGCGTCCCGGGGTTGTTTAGCCCTTTGGCCAAGAGTTGGCCCTGGCGATTGAGTTGCCTAGAGGAGGGGTAGAGGCTAGCACGCCTCAGTATGACTCCTTGAGCGAGTGTGCTCGGCCATGTGAGATTTGATGGCGAGTCTTTAGCTATCGAGAGCAAAGACCAGCGCGATTTGTAAGCAGCGTAGCGAGGAGTCCGGGCATGGATAGCCCGGTGTGAGTTTGTTTCAAACATTTTCCCCCAGTAGTTTCTCGTAGCCGGAGGTTCGGGGGAGGGCTTGACCAGCGAGTTTATGCGATTGAGTTTGTTGGCGTTGATGGAGCGCTTGATTTGGCAAGTGGATGCCAGAGAGCTTGATGTATTAGAAAGTCCCTCGCTAGTAGTAAAGCGGTTGGCTGAGTTTGAGTTTAGCATCCGTGTGTTGGGATGCCCCTGCATTCGAGGCCGAGGTGAGCCGTTCCGTCTTTGTTGATTCCGCGATTGGTGGTGGTAGTCCCTTGAGAGAGGTGGACTAGCGAGTCTCCACCGATCGCCCGATTGATTGGCAAGTTGCCGCGTGTTAGTGGCTTGAGGCGGATGTAGAGACATCTGTGCCCCCTTGCAAGCTTCTTTGTTGTTTTGCTGGCCAGTTCTCTTTGTACCCTCGTAGCGTGGTGTAGTGTGGAGTTTGCTTGCCGGGTTTTATCCATCTGTGGATTTTGGCGGGCTAGTAGAGTGGAACCCTCTTTTATTTGGATGTTCCGAGTGTGGAACTAGTTGTTGCCACCCAGGAGTTGGCTGAGCTTTTGTTGAGCATCGAGTGGGATGCGGGAGTAGGCCGTGGCAAGTCTGTTGGTCGAGATGCGAGTTTAGGTTTGCTCGAGTGTTTGGACTCTGTCTTTGAGTGCCATTGCCCCGTCACTTGGGAGTGACTTTCCTATTCTCGAGAGGGGCATAAAGCTCGTTTGAGGCTGATTCGTGTTGTAATGGATGTAGTGCTGTTGGCACCAAGCTTTGAGAGGAGGCCTAGTTTTGAGGCCGGTTGGCACTTTTAGTGCAGGTGGTTCCATGGTGCTGCCCAGTATAGCATCCCGTTTGTCTTGTACCCTTTTCACGAGGTTGCACTGTTTGGGTTGCTTAAGAGATCTAGCTCGGTGGTAGTCGAGAGGACTACAAGTTTGAGGTTTTCGAGGAAAGTAGGAGTGTTCGGGATCTCACGAGAGTTGGGTGTGAAGGATGCTTTAGGTCATTAAGAGCTAAGCGCGTTCGAGAGTTCGCGCTTTGTGTTGTGAGCACTGTGAGCCGGCTTGATGGTAGCATGATTCGGCTACCCTTTGAGTTGCCCTAGTATGGTTAGTGTTGGCATCGTAGATGCATGGTTGATCGAGTGATAGAGCCATGAGTTGGATGGCTGATCGGAGCGCGTTTAGTGAGCACATTGTTTGAGGAATGTTAGCTTGGTGTGGTTTTGCGCTTGTAAGAGTAAGTTGGCCAATGTGGCTTTTCGTGGTGAGTTGGCCCAGAGTGGGTTTGAACTCTCGTTGCTCCCTTGTTTGTTGTGGCTCTGTTTGGAGGCAAAAGTTGCCCTGTGTGAGAGCCCTTGTTGGCTTTGGATCTTAAGAGATCAAGTTGGGTGTACACCCGGTGCACTTTTGCGTAGATCGTTAAAGTGGTTTATGTTTGGAAAACCACGAGAGGTTCGTGTTGAGGACCCAGTGCTCGATCTTTGAGGTGTCAAGGCTTTAGTTCTTGGCAAGTGCCCTAGCTTTGGCTATTAGGATGCCGTGCTCGTTGGAATTTGTTGGGTAAGCAAGTTTTGCTAGTTGGTCCTTGCCACTGGTTAGACTTGATTTGGGGGTGAACAAGAGCAATAGTGGCAAGCCGCGCGATTTACGATCGTTTTGGCTAAGAAAGGCTGTTCGGATCCTTACCTTGAGAAGAAGGTATGTTGAGGTTGTTGCTTTGAGTAGGAGGATGGCGCCTCTGTAGCGTTCTGGTCCCCTTGGTTTCCAAGTTGGAGTTGGCCGGCTTAGTTGAGATCTTTGGAGAGGGTTGTGCCCGCGTAGCCGGTTGTTTGTTAGATCGTTGTCGACCGTGTGTGTCGGAGGGTGATCGGAGGATCTCTAGTTGTGGAGAGCCTCTCGAGCTCGATTAGACCCGAGCGGTGTTCCTTGGGTGAGTTGCTTGCGATTTGGCGATACCGCAAGCTAGTGCTTGTTTGGTTTTGGAGGTTAGTTGGTGCTTGGTGTTGACCAAGATTTTGGTTCTCTTGATGTTTCAAGAGCTTGCTCAGTTCGAGCTGCAGGGCGTTGCCACGAGGATTTGTTCCTAGTCCGGTTGTTTTGGGAGTTGATTCCTCTCTCGGTGGTTGAGTAAGTTCGGCTAGTTACGGATTGGTGGTCCAATCGGTTGAGTTTTCCTTGGGTGTTGCTTCCAAGAGAGTTGGTTGATGTTGCCCTTGGGTTTGGGCAAGTCGTGAGCGTGCGTGATGTTCGCCGCCCTTTTGAGTTTTGCTTGCCGGGAAATCGTTCCGTTGAGGAGTCAGCGTAGCTCTGAGTTGTGTAGTTGATCGGAGTAGCGCGGTGGTTAGCCCAACGAGAGGTCCTGCATTGTGTTGTTAGCAAGCGAAAAGTTGTTTGTCCCGCAAGAGCGGTGGCGGCCGATTTAAGAGTTGAGCTTGAGTTGAGTTTCTGTGAGCAAGGCCTTCTCGGGCTTTGTTTCTAGTTGTCGAGCTTCGCGATTGGCGAATAGTGAGCCTCGATTGAGTGTGTTGCACGAGAGGTGCCGTGGCATTGGTTGGTTAGCCTTTGAAATTTGTTTTCCTCAAATTTGTTGTGTGTTCTTTGGTAGCCCTGTGAGGGTTTGGTCCTAACGCCGAGATTTTCCATGAGAGGAATGTTGGGTGTTTCCTTGCTGGCAATGTTCTTTTTGGCCGATTGCTAGTAGGTTTGCATGGAAAAGTTTGTGTTCGGCCGTTGTGAGGCTCCGGTTGTTGGATTGGGTGAGCGGAGCTCTGTGCACAGTTTTTGGCCATTTAGGGTTGGCGTAGTGAAGTTTCAGCTTGTGCTAGTGGGAAAAAGTTTGCCTTTTGGATCAATCGCGATTGGTGGTTCGATTGTTTTTCGTTAAGGCTTTAGGCAAGCCTTGTGGTTATTTGGTCTCTTGTGAAGAAAGAGTAGGCCGTTTGGTTTTTACGGAACACCGAGAGGTTGATTGTTTTAGCGACTTGGCGTTGTGTTGAGGCGATTTGTTATCGATTGTGGGCATTCAGAGAAGTCACGCCGGTGCGTGGCGTTGAGTTTTGGAGCTTGTGCCGAGTCTGCGCGATTTCTTTGAGAGTAACACCGTTGAGAGGTGTTCCGTGTTGGTTTAGCGGGGTTTTGGTGAGCGCCAAGTTTGTAGGGCTTTTGAGATCCTTGAGCGGATTGGAGCGAGTGGTTAGCTTTGCCCGTCGTTGGCAATGATGCAAGTTTTGTGTTCCTCGTCTCTTGGTTGAGATAGTTTGTGGCGGATCGAGAGCATTGTGGCTTTGAGCCTTTGAGAACCCAAGAGGGTTTGGTTTTGAGAGAAGGGTTAGTGTTGTTTTGGCCGAGAAGTTACTGTTGGCTAGGAAACATTGGAGTTTTCCTAGAATTTGTTTCGTTTTAGGACTTTCGAGGACGAAAGTCTTAAAAGGAGGAGTATTATAACGGCCGATTTTCTATTCAGTTCTCGAGGTGCTTAGGTTGGTCGAGTGGTTGGTTGGGCCGTTAGAGTCATTTTGACCCTTAGGGTATTTTGGTCTTTTGCTCCCGGGGCGGGATTTATGGTTTTTCGGGGCTTGAGGCGGCTCCCGCCTTTGTTGAGGCTTGTATGTTGGTGGTCTGCGAGTCCCGAGATGTTTGGGGTACTCGTTTGGGAGTTCGGTTGTGATTTGGGTTTTGGGCAAAGTGATCTTTGTTTGGGTGTTTCCTTTGGGATTCGAGCCCAGGCCCTTAGAGATGATTTGGGAGTTTGTTTAAGTGAGAGTTATTGTTTGGAAAAGGTTGCTTCAGTAGGGTCTCGAAGGAGGAAGCGGAAGTGGGATTTAAGGACTTTAAGGCTTATTTAAATTGGTTAAGGATGGAAAGGAGGATAAAATCCCATTTTTCCTTTTAATTCCCTTTTTCCTTTTATTTTCCAAAATCCCCAAAATTCCTTTTTCTCTCCCTTTCTCTCTCCTCCAGCCCGAGCAGCCCCCTAGCCGCACCATGCCCAGCCCTAGTCGCACCTTGTCCCCGGTAGAGCGCTGCTCGCACCAGCCGCCCAGTCACCCATGCCGAGCCACCCTGCGCCCGATCGCGTCGCCCTCGCCCTAGTCGCGCCGAGCCCAGATCTGCATCGCCCAGGCCATCTTCGTGTCGCCTTGGTCGCGCCGCGTCCAGATCGCGTCGCCCTCGCCCTAGTCGCGCCGAGCCCAGATCTGCATCGCCCAGGCCATCTTCGTGTCGCCTTGGTCGCGCCGCGTCCAGATCGCGTCGCCCTCGCCTTGGTCGCGCCGAGCCCAGATCGGCATCGCCGAGCCGTCTCCGTCGTCGCCCAGTCCGTGTCGAGTCGCCCGAGCCCCGCCGCGCGAAGTCGCTCGCCCCCTCGAGGTCGTCGTGCCTTCCCGAGCGCCCCGAGCCCGTCGCGTCGCGTCGTCGCCGCGCGCGCGCGCTGCGCTGCAAATCCTCTGTCAAGCAAGCGCGCGCGTGTGTCGTCGCTCACCGAGCTCGAGCCGCGCCGCGGCGCTTTGCCGCCGCTGGCGCCGCGCGCGCGCCTCGGCGCGCCTGCGCTGGCGCGCGTGCTGCGCCGCGCGCCGCCTGCGCCCAGCGCCTGTGCCCAGCGCCCAGCCTGCTTGTTGTGTGGTGGTTGGCCCGAGCCTTGTAGCTTCTCGGATGGTATTTTCCCGAGTCTTTTCTTCGTTGGGCCCCGATTTTGTTGGTTTCTTTGTTTAGGGATTTGATTTGGGTGCTTTATTTTATGTTTAGGTTGTTTGGGTTCGATTGGAGGCTCGAGGATCGCTTGGTTGAGTTATGATTATTTTTCGCTTGTCCCGGTAAGGATTTCTTACCGTGGTTGTGTGGACCCTGCGATATGTCTCGATTGTGCCTTGTATGTTTTTGATTGTTATGAGAATGATAGTGATAGGCAGCTTTGTTTGATCTCTTGCTAGCATGATTGTTGATTTTACATGTTAGTGCCATGCTAGGTTTGTTCTTCCAAAGCATGCTTGTGATTCTGTTTAAGTTGTAGTATCATGCTAGGTAAGCGTGATTGATGTCGGTCATTGCTTGCTAGCCGGGAATCATTGATTTACTCGGTATTCTTGGATAGAGTAGTAGGGTTTGTCATCATCCGGAGGTGAGAGCGGACATAACGTACTTTGTCCCCACCGGTCGGGAGTAGAGCGAAGCATAAGCGTACATTGCTTCCCCGGCGGCCGATGTGGATGTAGCTACCACATCGGCATAAGCCTAGTTTGTAGCTCGCTAGAGCGGAACCACCGCCAGCGGTGCAAAGCTGCCTTGGCGGTTCTTAGCTTCCAGTCGGTGGTGCAGTGCGCGCAGATGAGTGCCGAGGGCCTCGCACTCACCGTGTTCGGTGACACCGTTTCCGAGTCTTAGGCATGCGTGCACGGCCCGCGTAGTTTGCCCTTAGGCCCCCGCATTTACGCCGGTTGCGAGAAGAGCATGCGGTGTGCGCGCGACACAGCGTTAGTAGCCGGTTCGAGAGAAGCTCCCGGGCTAATGTTCGTGAGTACACAGCCTTCCTTCGATTTAGAGCGATGCGGGTACTCTCCCGATAGTCCAGTTGTTAGCGAGGGTAAGAGGCCCTTGAGGACACCCATTGGGATTGGCTTTTGAGCTAATCAATTGGTCGAGGAGAAAGACCCTCGAGGGTGTCGGACATCTTGGGATCGGTTTTTGAGTGATCAATTGGCCGAGGAGAAAGACCCTCGGAGATGTCCCGGGATTGGTTATGAGAACCAATCATTAGTAGGAAGTAGGAGACTTCCGATGTTTCGAGATCTTGTGTTATGAGCTCGTTGAGCTATGATGCGTGTTGATAGTCGCATTTGCTTGCATATTGAGGTGCTAGATGACTCGATGTATCGTATTGTACCCGGTTGGGGATTCTTCTCGAGTATGTTTATACTCACCCTTATTTATCTTTCGGGTAACTCGGGACAACACGGGAGGGCTAGCGGAGGAGCTGATTGATCATGGGGAACCGCCGGCACTCTGTCTTTATTTATTGCATTGTTTATTCAGCATGTAGATGGACAGAAGTCCTAGGGAAACATTGTTTAAAACGTTGCTTAAATTGTATTGTACATTTTATTAAACGCTGGCCAGGATGTTTTAATTTGTTGGATTGTTTAAACTTAAATTGTTGGTTATGTTTTAAGGGCTCCCCCTTCTCATATGTTTTGAAAGGTTTTTAAATGTAAGCTCTAAACCGCTTGTTATCATATTTAACTTGCATGCTGAGTAAGATCCCAGGTTTAGGACCATGTTTTGGGTCGGGTTCTTACATTTAGCCTCTGGCCAGAGTAATTTTAAAACATTACAACTTCCAACAAAACTGTTTAAACAAAAGTAAACTTGATAAGACAAGGAGATGCAACGACCTTTCCCATGATCATCCAGCTCCCCCTCTAGCCACCTCGATGATGTGCCAAGTTACCTGGTGGAAAAACCACAGAAAGGTTGAGTATAATTACACTCAGTAAGGATTCCCCAACCGGGGTACAATACGCAAGATAAGTCATCTAGCATCCTAGCATTCAAGCATCAAACAAAACTTGGCAGTCTCAATAGTACAACAGCAGGATGAACAACATCAAGGGTCTATGCTGAAGCTAGACAAGGATAGCACACACTGAGCTAACAAGTAGGAGAAAACATTTAAGTAATCTCAGAAGCTCTATCACTATAGCAAACAAGGTTAGCACACATTGGGCTAACAAAGGACAGCAACACACCGAAGATAGGACTAAATCCAGGTCTTTACTCAGCATGCCAGTGAAAAGCTTAAAAGGACCCAGCTAGGGTCGGTTTGTAAAACTTCTCAATTATAAAAGTGGAAAACATTAAAAACAAAGTAAACATTCATTAGGCAAAAAAACGAACCATTCAAATTAAAACAGTGACTGATCAGTACTTTCCTTAAAACATAAAATAGTTCAAATCATAGTTTTCCCTACGGACCTAAATTCAACTACATGCTGAAATCCAAAAACAGTAAAATAAGACACGGCCAGTGTCAAGAAGCATCCATGATCTCCGGCTCTCTCCGCTAGCCACCTCGGTGTTTGTCCCAAGTTACCCTGTGGAAGAAACCACGATAAGGGTGAGTATAAACATACTCAGTGAAGAACCCCGACCAGGGTAGTGCGATACGATGCAATCTATCATCTAGCAACCTAGTACACATGTTCACGATTATCAACACGGATCTTAGCTCAACGAGCTCTCAAGGCAAATCTGGAGTCCTCGGAAGTCTCCTACTTCTGCCTAATGATTGGCTCTCAAAACCAATCCGGGACATCTCCAAGGGTCTTTCTCCCTTGGCCACTTGATCACTCTAAAACCGATCCCAAGATGTCCGACACCCTCGAGGGTCTTTCTCCTCGACCAATTGATTAACTCTAAAGTCAATCCCAATGGGTGTCCTCAAGGGCCTCTTACCCTCGCTTATAATCTGGACTATCGGGAGAGTACCCAAGTCCGGCTCTAGGCTGGAAGGAATTGGTGTACTCACGAACATTAGCCCGGGAGCTCTCGGGCGGCTACTAACGCGTGTGCTTGCGCACACCGCATGCTCTTCTCGCAACCGGCGTAAATGGGGCCTAAGGGCAAACTACGCGGGCGTGTACGCATGCCTAAGACTCGGAAAGCGGTGTCACCGAACACGATGGTGCGAGGCCCTCGGCACTCATCATGCGGCTGTACCACCGACTGAAGCTAAGAACCGGCCAAGGCGAGCTTGCACCGCTGCGGGGTTCCGCTCTAGCAGCTACAAACTAGGCTTATGCCGATGTGGTAGCTACATCCACAACGTTTGTCGGGGAAGCAATGTACGTTATGCTTCGCTCTACTCCCGACCGGTGGGGACAAGGTACGTTATGTCGCTCTCTCCTCTGGATGATGACAAACCCTATTGTACTAGCTAAGACTACCAAGTAAGTGATTCTGGCTAACATACACAAAAGACATCTCATCATACATAGCCTAGCATGGTACTACGAACTTAAAGCGGGAATCTCAAGCATCTTTGGAAGAACAAACCTAGCATGGCACTAACATGTACAAAAGGCAAAACATGCTAGCAAGAATTCAATCACAAGCTATCCTATCCACTAACATGCTCATAAAGGTAAACAAGCATACAAGGCACAATTAAGAAAGCATAGCAGGGGTCCACACAACCACGGTAGAAAGTCCTTACACTGGAAACCAAGTGGAGAATAGCTATCACAACCAAAAAGACCCTCGAGCTTAATACGAACTCGAGCAACCTAGGCATAAATAAAGCATCCTAAGTAAATACATACACAGACTAGAAGCTTAGAAAACACAAAGGGATTGGTTCGGGAATTACCACCGAGAAGACACGGGCCTCGGCAGCAAGGAGGGTGGCTTGGCGGCTTTGAGTGCTGGTGCGGCTGGGCGCTGGCGCTGGCGCGCGCGCACGTCGGGCGGGCGCGCAGGCGCAGCAGTGGTGTGTGGCTGCTGCAGGCGACGCGCGAGCAGAGCGCTCAGGTTGGGTTGGCGCGCGGCGAGGGGTCGGTGGAGTGGCGGCGCGCTGGCGCGCAGGGTCGCAGCGAGCGCGGCGGCGCGCGGCGCGCGCGGCTGCGTTGCGGCTGCGGCACTGCGGCGACCACCAGCGCGCGGGCGGCGGCTGGCGCCACGCGACGCGGCGTCGGCGGCGCGATGGGGTGCGGCGGTGGAAATTTGGTCTGCAGCGGCGCGCACGGCGGGCGGGCGGTGGGGTCGGGCGGTTCGTGGTCAGTGCGGCGCAGGCCGAGCGATGTAGGAAATTTGTGCGCGGGCGGGGTGGTGCGATGGTCGGGTGGTGCGGCGGCTAGGGTGGGTGGCTCGGGGTGGTTCGATGGTGTGGCTAGAAATTTGCTCGGCTAGGGTTTTAGAGAGAGAGAGAGAGAGAGAGAGCCAACAAAGGGAAAAAGGGTTTTCTTGATTTTTCCTTCTCTTCCTTATTTTAAATAGGGTTAGGAAACTTAAAATTCCCTTCCCAAGGATTTTTCTCTCATGGGTCCGGCTAAAGAAATTCTTTTCTCTTTTTAGTTCAATTTCTTATTTAAAACTCCAATTCCACCATCTAGGGCAAGGGTTCAAATCCCAAAGGATCCAATTAATTCCCAATTAATTTTGCTTATTAAGGGAAGAAAAGCGGGGCCGTTACAATACTCCCCCTTAAAAGACTTTCGTCCCCGAAAGTCCTAAGATCTGGAACAACTCCGGGTAATGAGTCCTCATCTCATCCTCTAGCTCCCACGCCGCCTCTGCGCCTCGATGCCTCCAAAGAACCTTTACTAAACTTATCTCTCGGTTGCGCAATACCTTGCGCTCATAAGCCAAAAAATCGCACGGGCTTCTCCTCGAAGGATAAATCTTTACTCAACTCTAAGGGCTCATGCTCTAGCACATGCGACGGATCCGCCACGTACTTTCTCAACATCGAAACGTGGAACACATTATGCACCGCCGACAAAGACGGGGTAAAGCTAACCGATAGGCCACCGCTCCGACCCGCTCAAGGATCTCAAAAGGCCCTACAAACACGGGGCTCGGACTTGCCTCGCTTTCCAAACCTTAACACCCCACGCATAGGTGCTACCTTCGGGAAAACATGTTGACCCACCTCAAACTCCAAGTTTCTACGCCTCACATCTGCGTAACTTTCTCGCCTACTCTTTGTCAACATGCGAGCCCTTATCTTCGCACTGCGCGTCGTTCGTCATCTGCGATAACTCGGGTCCCGTAACACATGCGCCACCAACCTCCTCCCAAAACACGGGGATCTCGCAGCGCTTACCATACAATGCCTCGAATGGGGCCATCTCGAATAGTCGCTGATAATTTGTTGTTGTAAGCGAACTCCATCAAATGCATGTCATTGGTCCCAAGCTGCTGGGAAGTCCAAGACACGGGCTCTCAACATATCTTCCAGAATCGATTCACCCTCTCGATCGACCATCGGTTTGAGGGTGGAAGGCGATCTTGAAAAGCGCACTCGATTCCCAAACCCTTACGGGCGCTCTCTGAGCGAGATGTGAACCGAGAATCCCGATCGGACACTATCTTCTTTGCGGTACCCGTGGTACCGCACAATCTGCTCAATGAACAATCTGTGCCCACTTTGTTCCACGGTATAACTAATCCTCCGGGAATAAAGTGTGCACTCTTGGTCACCGGTCCACAACTACCGGATCTGCGAAAACCCTCTCGGTGTCCTCGGCAACCCTGAGAGATATAATCCATCGAAATCTCGTCCCACTTCCACTTTGTGGAACACTTAACGGCCGCAATAAACTGCTGAAAGCTCGCTCGAGAGCCTTCACTTGGCGACAAGTGAGACACCGGCTAACAAACTCCGCTATATCCCGCTTCATGCCCATCCACCAAAATGTCCGCTGAGATCTGGTACATCTTGGTACCTCCGGGCGCCAAGTGAATGGGGAACTATGTGCCTCGGCGAGCAACTCGCTCGAATCTCTGCGTCATCCAGGACGCACAACCGACCTCTGTACCTTAAGCCTCCGTCTAGTGCCACAACAAAGTCGAAATTGCCATCGGCCTCAACTCTCTCGAGCAATCTCTTTAACTTGAGATCACTCACCGATCGTCGATGATCCTCTCGCTTAGCGACGGTGAACCGATATTTGGGCTACCCGGCGGTAACCTCTCCCAATAAGATCGCAATACCGGTTCGCTCAAACTCCTTCCGCAACTCAACTTGGGAGCTCAGCAAGGTCTTTGAATGCGACGTCTTCCTACTCGGGCCGCATCGGCCACAACATTGGCTTTTCGGGGTGGTACAAAATCTCACGATCGTAGTCCTTTACTAACTCGAGCCACCTCCTCTCGCCTCATGTTCAACTCCTTACGAGTGAAGAAATATTTGAGGCTCGGTGGTCCGTGAACAAGCTGAATCCTCTCACCATACAAGTAATGCCTCCAAATCTTTAGAGCAAAAACAAGCTGCAGACCAACTCCATATCATGAGTTGGATAGTTTTTCTCATAAGGCTTTAGCTGCAGGGAAGCATAAGCTATCACCTTCCCATCTTTGCATCAACACTGACCTAAACCATATTTGGAAGCATCACTATAAACTACGAAACCTCCTATTCCTTCCGGATCGCCAATACAGTCTTTGTCGTCAAGCTAAGCTAAAAAGTTGGGCAAAACTTTCCTCACATCTAGCATCCCAAACAAAGTCAACACCCTTCTTGGTCGAGACGGGTTAGGGGTCTTTGCCTTAGAGGAAAAGTCTTTCACGAAACGCCGGTAATAACTGCCGGACCTAGAAAGGCTGCGTATCTCGACCGACCGTCGTCGGCCCGCCCTGAGCTAATCGCCTCTATCTTCGCGGGGTCCACCGCTATACCATCTGCGAGACACGATATGTCCAAGGAAGGCTACTCTCTCTAGCCAAAACTCACACTTAGAGAACTTTGCGAGCAAGTGGTTCTCACGCAATCTTGTCAAAACTTGCCTCAAATGCGAAGCATGGTCCTCCTTTGTCCTGGAATAAATCAAAATGTCGTCTATGAATACGATGACAAAGTTGTCCAAGAATGCCTTGAACACTCTGTCCATCATGTCCATAAACGCTGCAGGGGCGTTTGTGAGTCCAAAGGACATGACCACGAACTCATAATGACCATACATCGATCTGAACGCGGTCTTCGGGATATCTGCATCTCGAATCCTCAATTGATGGTACCCTGACCTCAAGTCAATCTTAGAGAATACTGAGGCTCCCTGAAGCTGATCAAACAGGTCATCGATACGCGGCAGGGGATACTTATTCTTCACCGTGACTTTATTCAGTTCTCTATAGTCTATACACAAGCGCATGGCTCCATCCTTCTTCTTAACGAACAGGACAGGTGCTCCCCACGGGGACACACTTGGCCGGATGAAGCCTCGATCCAGCATCTCTTGCAACTGCATTTTGAGTTCTCTCAACTCAGCTGGCGCCATACGATACGGGGCTTTGGAGATGGGAAGAGTCCACGGCTCCGGCTCAATGGTGAAGTCCAACTCCCGCCAGGGGTAAACCCAGCAACTCTTCGTGGAAAATATCTGCAAACTCTTGCACCACGGGGACCATGTCCACAGACAACGAAGTACTACTATCTCCGGACAGCTTTGCTAAGAAGCCCCAAGCTCCTCTAGCTAACAATCTACGGGCCTTCACTGCTGAGATCAAAGGCGGGCAAATTCCGCCCTGGACACCGCGAAACTTGAAGCTCGGCCTCAGAGGCGGCCTAAACACCACTTCTTTCCGGCGGCAGTCTATCAATGCGTGGTTCTCTGCCAACCAATCCATGCCAAGGATCACATCGAAACCGCTCATAGATAGAACTATGAGGGTAGCCTCTAAGATCACATCAGATATCTGCACCTGGCCACACTTAACTCTACTGGTAGCTAACATACTCACTCCCGAAGGAGTGGCCACACACAGCTCGAACCCTAGAGGTTCGAGTTCCACACAAGCTTGTCTAACGAATGCATCAGAGACAAAGGAATGGGTCGAACCCGAATCAAACAATACAAATGCATAATGCTGTAAGACAAGCAGCGTACCTGCAACTGCATCCTCTGTACGTTCCGCCTCTTGGCGAGTGGTGGCAAACACCCGCCCGCCGCTACTAAATCCCGAGTGCGAGAATCGGCCAAATGCCCCTCCTTGCCACATCCGTAGCAAGCACGGGCGATGCTCCACACAGACCATAATGTGTCTTTCCGCACTTGTTGCAATGAGTGTTGCTCGCCCCGCCTGCTTTGGCGATCCTGGGGCTCTACCGAGGTCGGCGCCGATCTCGACCACTAGATCGGCCTCGCCTGGGCGAGTCTGGCGACTAGTTGGGCGGAAACCACTAGAAGTCCTGGACTTCCTCTTACGCGGAATCTGCTGCGGAAATTTGAATCGACCGAGTGGGCGCAATGAATCCTGCCTGATGGCGGATACGCCGGGTTATAAATCGCGGCCAACTCTATTGCTCGATCATAACTCTCGGGAGCGAGTGCTCGAACATCCGAGCAACCTCCTTCCTCAGCCCACAAATGAACTTCTTAGTCTTGAGCTCCTCGGTGGCAATGAGCTCGGTGCTGAAATAGCTATACTCGAGAGAACTTCTTCTCATAGGCGCAATACTATCTCGATCCTGTTTCATTTGAGAAGGCCTCTGCCATCTCTCTTTGAGCCTCGTCATTAACATACTTAGCTCTGAACTTCGTTCTAAAGAACTCCTGTGTGGTTGGAGAAGACCCCATTTGGTCTAGCTCTATCTGTGGACTCCCACCACCACTCGGTGTGTCGGAGAGAACATGGGCCGCACATCTCGGCCTCTGTACATCTGGGTATCCCATAACTCAAGATGTACTCCACCCTAGCCAACCACCTAAGCGCCACAAGTGGGTTCTCTCAAGCATCAAATTCCCTCGGCTTCCACTTGGTGAAGTCTTTCAACCACTTGCCAAACTCAGCGGCTCCTCTGCACTATCAAGTGAGTCCGGTGGTCCGATGACCCTGCCCCTCGGTTGAGCTACCGGGCTCACTGGGCTCTTTGGAGCCACTGGGGTGCTCTTTGTATGAGCTGTGTCAGCCCGGGCTATCTGTGCCCTAGACTCCTCCTCTCTGCGCTACGCTAGGCTGCCTGAGTCTCCGCTCTCTGCTCGGCCATTAGGCCCATCATCATGTCTCTCATAGCGAAATATCTCCTCCCCGGAGCTGTACCTTGAGGCATAGCAGCCTCCCCCTTCTCTCTGGGCAAGTTGGCCTCTGGTGCCACGGGCGCCTACGAGTCCGATTTACCACGGCTGCTGGCTCGCAAAGCATCTCTATTTGCGATTCCAGACGGACTGCTCCATCTGCTGCAGAATTAGGCATATCTGGCGATCTACACGGAAACCACAACGGGTTAGTCCACGCTCGGACTCTCTCTCGCCAACAAAGATAACACATGTGTACTCGCATATAGTATCGTAAACAAAACCCTCACTTAATGAACTTAGACAAACTCGCGCGGCCTTGGAGTCTTTGGAGATCATGGGAACACAACCTACAAACAAAGTTAGTCTACAGAATCTATGACTCGTGCTCTGATACCAACTGTAAAGACCCAACCCGAAGATAGGACTAAATCCAGGTCTTTACTCAGCATGCCAGTGAAAAGCTTAAAAGGACCCAGCTAGGGTCGGTTTGTAAGACTTCTCAATTATAAAAGTGGAAAACATTAAAAACAAAGTAAACATTCATTAGGCAAAAAAACGAACCATTCAAATTAAAACAGTGACTGATCAGTACTTTCCTTAAAACATAAAATAGTTCAAATCATAGTTTTCCCTACGGACCTAAATTCAACTACATGCTGAAATCCAAAAACAGTAAAATAAGACACGACAGAGTGTCAGCAGCATCCATGATCTCCCAGCTCTCTCCGCTAGCCACCCGGTCTTTGTCCCAAGTTACCTGTGGAAGAAACCACGATAAGGGTGAGTATAAACATACTCAGTAAGAACCCCCGACCGGGGTACGATACGATGCAATCTATCATCTAGCAACCTAGTACACATGTTCACAGTTATCAACACGGATCTTAGCTCAACGAGCTCTCAAGGCAAATCTGGAGTCCTCGGAAGTCTCCTACTTCCTGCCTAATGATTGGCTCTCAAAACCAATCCCGGGACATCTCCAAGGGTCTTTCTCCCTTGGCCACTTGATCAGCTCTAAAACCGATCCCAAGATGTCCGACACCCTCGAGGGTCTTTCTCCCTCGACCAATTGATTAACTCTAAAGTCAATCCCAATGGGTGTCCTCAAGGGCCTCTTACCCTCGCTTATAACTGGACTATCGGGAGAGTACAGAAGTCCGGCTCTAGGCTGGAAGGAATTGGTGTACTCACGAACATTAGCCAGGGAGCTCTCCGACCCGGCTACTAACGCGCGTGCGTGACACCGCATGCTCTTCTCGCAACCGGCGTAAATGCGGGGCCTAAGGGCAAACTACGCGGGCAGTGCACGCATGCCTAAGACTCGGAAACGGTGTCACCGAACACGATGAGTGCGAGGCCCTCGGCACTCATCATGCGGCACTGTACCACCCACTGAAGCTAAGAACCGCCAAGGCGGAGCTTGCCGTTGCTGGTGGTTTCGCTCTAGCAGGCTACAAACTAGGCTTATGCCGATGTGGTAGCTACATCCACAACGGCTGTCGGGGGGAAGCAATGTACGTTATGCTTCGCTCTACTCCCGACCGGTGGGGACAAGGTACGTTATGTCCGCTCTCAGCCTCTGGATGATGACAAACCCTATTGTACTAGCTAAGACTACCAAGTAAGTTATTCCTGGCTAACATACACAAAAGACATCTGTCATACATAGCCTAGCATGGTACTACGAACTTAAAGCAGGAATCTCAAGCATGCTGGAAGAACAAACCTAGCATGGCACTAACATGTACAAAAGGCAAAACATGCTAGCAAGAATTCAATCACAAGCTATCCTATCCACTAACATGCTCATAAAGGTAAACAAGCATACAAGGCACAATTAAGAAAGCATAGCAGGGTCCACACAACCACGGTAGAAAGTCCTTACCTGGAAACCAGTGGAGAATAGCTATCACAACCAAAAAGACCCTCGAGCTTAATACGAACTCGAGCAACCTAGGCATAAATAAAGCATCCTAAGTAAATACATACAGCAGCTAGAAGCTTAGAAAACACAAAGGGATTGGTTCGAGAATTACCACGAGAAGACGGGCCTCAGCAGCAAGGAGGGTGGCTTGGCGCCCGCTGAGTGCGGGTGGGCGTTGCGCTGGGCGCGCGGTGACACGTCGGGCGGACGCGCAGGCGGCGCGGGTGTGTGGCTGCAAGGCGACGCAGCGAGCAAGCGGCTGGCTGGTTGGCGCGCGGCGAGGTCGCGCTGGAGTGGGCGCGCGGCAGGGTCGCTACTGGAGCGGCGGGCAGGCGCGGCTGGCGCGCGTCTCGGGCTGCGTTGCGGCCTTCGGCGACCACGAAGCGCGTCGCGCGGTCTTTGCTGGCGCCACGGCGACGTCGGCGGCGATGGGGTGCGGCGGTGGAAATTGGCTGGTGAGTGCGCAGCGGCGTGCGCGCCGGGCGGCAGCGGGTCGGGCGGTTCGTGGTCAGTGCGCGCAGGGCCGAAAGCGATGTAGAAATTTGTGGCGGGCAAGGGTGGTGCCATGGTCAGTGGTGCTACTGGCTAATTTGGGTGGCTCTGGGGTGGTTCGATGGTGTGGCTAGAAATTTTGCTCGGTTTTAGGAGAGAGAGAGAGAGAGAGAGAGAGAGAGAGAGAGCCAACAAAGGGAAAAAGGGTTTTCTTGATTTTTCCTTCTCTTCCTTATTTTAAATAGGGTTAGGAAACTTAAAATTCCCTTCCCAAGGATTTTCTCTCATGGTCCCGGCTAAAGAAATTCTTTTCTCTTTTAGTTCAATTTCTTATTTAAAACTCCAATTCCACCATCTAGGCAAGGGTTCAAATCCCAAAGGATCAATTAATTCCCAATTAATTTTGCTTATTAAGGGAAGGAAAAGCGGGGCAACATAAAGACAACAAAATAGGATGAACAACATCAAGGGTCTATGCTGAAGCTAGACAAGGATAGCACACACTGAGCTAACAAGTAGGAGAAAAAATTTAAGTAATCTCAGAAGCTCTATCACTATAGCAAACAAGGTTAGCACACATTGGGCTAACAAAGGACATCAACACACCGAGCTAGTCCTGGACTACACACACTGGGCAAGTCCTGCTCATACTTAGTAAGCAACACACTGGGCTTCAGGGGACAGCAACACACTGGGCTAGTCCTGAGCAACACGGGCCGCAACACACTAGGCCAATCCTGAAAACTGGTCAGCACACACTGGGCCCACAAGGGACAGCACACACTCGGCTAGTCCGACTCATACATGTTAGCAGCACATTGGGCTAATAAGGGACAGCAACACACTTGGCTAGTCTTGAGCAACATGGGCAGCAACACACTGGGCTAGCCTAGGATCAACAACACACTGGGCCAATCCTAAAAATTGGTTAGCACATACTGGGCCAACAAGGGACATCACACACTGGGCTAGTCCCGCTCATACATGTTAGCCGCACACTGGGCTAACAGGGGACAACAACACACTGGGCTAGTCCTGAGCAAACCCGATCAGCAACACACTAGGCCAACCTTGGACAGCAGACACTAGGCTAGTCTGGGTAAACTTAAGTAGAAATACCTATGGCTACACATCCTAGAGCTAGCATAGTTCAGCACTAATAGTAAGTATAGCAACAACAGAAATAAACAGTGTTTATCATTCTACATGCAAGCCCTAACAACAATCCAGAAAACCTATCCACTAACATGCTTACATCACAACACATGAATAAGAACATTAACATGCTTACATCACAACACATGAACTAACCAACATTCATACAGGAATAACATGTTTCTTACCAGAGAAGCATCCAAGAACCTGCAAGAACCTAACCACTAACAATATAAATCAGTAACCTGCACGAGCCTATCCACTAACAATATAGTTTAGATAACCTGCATAAAACCTATCCACTAGCAATGCAACATATAAAGTCAATCAGCTAGGTGATATCATCATCCGGCGCTGGGTCTACACAACCCCGACAAGGAACCCTTACCTGTGAAACAAGCAGAAACCTAACAACAAGAAGTGCTCCTTGAGCTGCAGATCACCAAACTAGCTAACCTAACAGATGAGCCAACAAACAATTAATAACCAATGTAGAACAAACTAATCAACCAAACCAGAACAGGGCTAGGGCTTTACCAAAATCCGAACAAGCACCAACTCCTCAAGGGTGGTCTCGGCCAAGGTAAGCTAGTCCACACAACAAGCAACTTCAAAGATCACTCTTACAAATCTCTGCTAGGGCATCACCAACAACACAAACCACAAGTTAGTCTCGGTTAAACCTCAAACACACAACTAATAGCTTCCATGTAGCTCTCGGTCACCATGGGGTTTTTGGTAGCATAACTCAACAAACAACCACTCCTCAACTCACCTCGATGTCTCGACAATGGAGGAAGCACAATGAAGGTCTCGGCTAGCACCTCCAACAAGCTCACAAGGATTTTCGGTTAGGCTAGGCTTTGTAACAGCCCAGGTTTTCCTTCTGGTTCTCCAGGTACGTTCGGTTGACTTTCAGTTAGTTGTTTGGGCTGTTAGAGTTGTTTGAGCTTCCAAGGGAATTTTGGTCATTTTACCCTCCAGCCCAGTTTTATGGTTAGCCAGGGTTTCAAGGATGTTTCATTCATTTGTTGACTTCAGTTATCCTTCGGTTTCAGGTTCCAACAGTTAGAATGCAATTTGGTGAAGTTTGGAGGCATTCCGGTTAAAAGAGAAAAATAAGAATAAATTGTGTGGGAGCTAGGATTCAAACCATGGTGGTTTAGAGGGTGGAATTTAGCCAAATGAAGGGAAAATAAAAAGGGTTTTAAAAGTGTTCAAGCTAGGATTTGAAGGTGGGATTTTTTGAGGCATTTTAGCATTTTTAAAATAAGAAAAATAAAATAGGGTTTTGTCTCTTTCTTCCCTTCCCTCCCTTGGCCGACCACACATCTCTCTTTTCTCTTCTCTTTGGCCGAATCACTACCTCCATTGCCAAGCTCTCAAGCTCTCCTCTATGGCTCTTCCCCTCCTTCTTGCTCCAAGGTTAGTTCTTTGCCAAACTCAACTTCTCCATCTCTTTGTCTTGGCCAAATCCTAGATCTAACCAAGAGGAACTCTTCCTCTCTTCTCCTTGTAGATTCTAGAGCCCTTGCCTTGGGATTTAAAGATATCTTCTTGTTGCTTGGATCCGAGACCTCTTGCACCTCTCCTTGTTGGTAGCAATCCGAGATCTCCATCCCCACTAACCTCCATTGTCGAGAGCTCTAAGGTAAGTTTGTTGGTGTTTTGGCTTGATTTGTTGTACGGTTGCTTAGATCTAACCAAGACTCTTCTCCTTTGTGCAAATCTAGCCCTAGCCGAACCCATCTTGCTTGTGCATCTACCTTGGCCGAGACCTCATTGCATCATTGGAGTCCTTGCCGAAATCACCAAGGTGAGCTTGTGGTTCTTGTTGTGTTGTTGTGTTATGGTGTGGGTTTGGCCGAGAGCTACAAAGTAGCAAGGATGTTGTTGCTCTTCCCTTGGTCTAGAGCTACTTGGTAGCTAAGAGTGTGTTGTTTTCCCTTGGACCGAGAATTAACTTGTGTTTTGTATGTTGTGATGCCTTAGCCGAGAGTAGAAGAAGAAAGAGCTTTGGAGTTTCACTTTTGTGTGGTTAACCTTGACTTGGCCGAGACCCTCTTTGGGAGTTGGAGTTTACTTGGGTTTCGGTAAAGCCCTAATTCTTGTTTGTTATGGTTGCACACGGTTGTCCTGCTTTGGTTGTTAACTTTGTTGGCCTGTTGTTTGGGTAGCTTGTGCGGTGATCTGCAGCTCAAGGAGTACTCTCATTTGTTGGGTTTTGCTTGTTTGGCAGGTAAGGGTTCCTTGTCGGGGTTGTGTGGACCCTGCGCATCATAATGATAACTCCTGGTTGTTTGTTTATATGTTGCACTGATAGTGGATAGGTTTCTGCAGGTTATCTGAATTATTGTTAGTGGATAGGTTCTTGCAGGTTTCCTGGAGGTCGCCTTATTAATGATCATGCTTATTCCCTGTCTGCTTGTTGTTATGATCTTGTTTGTTATATGCCTTGATGTATATGTTGTGATCAAGCATGTTAGTGGATAAGATTTTCTGGATTGTTTGCTAGGGCTTGGCATTTAGTTCATTGTACCTTGCTATTGCACTCTCCTGGTTATGACTGTTCAGTATGTCTACTAATACACTTGTTATGCCTTGATGTATATGTTGTGCTCAAACATGTTAGTGGATAGGATTTTCTGGATTGTTTGCTAGGGCTTGGAATTTAGTTCATTGTACCTTGCTATTGCACTCTCCTGTTTATGACTGTCCCATATATCTGTTAATACACTTGTTTATAACTAGTTTATAATAGGCCCTGTTAGCTCTATGCTGTTGTAACGGCCCAGGCTTTCATCCCAGTCTTCCAGGTAGACCCTAGGGGTATTTTGGTAATTTGGTCGGGCCGTCAGGGCCGTTTATGTCTTTTTCCAGTTGCTAAAATTATTGGATGGGTTTATGTTGGTTTTTGAGGCTTTGTGGATGGGTTTGAGCATGGGTAGATGCAAAAGTAAAAATAAAGGAAATTGTGTTACAATGGGATTCGAACGCGGGTATCCAGGAAAGCCTGTGGGGATGTGTGCCAGATGAGCTATGGAGAGCTCTTGTTACTCTTTCTGCGACATATCTTGGTTAGCCTTGGATCTTTGGAGTTTTGGTGCATTTGGTTAAATGAAAGGAAATTAGGTTTTGTTTTGTCTTCTTCTCCAAAAGCATTGTGGCCGCCCAAGCTTGTCTCCCTTGCTCCCCAAGCCAAATTTCTTCTCCTTAGCAGCCCCGAGTTCCGATCGTCGTTTCGGGTAAGTTTCGTCGTCTTCTTCTTCTTCTCCTCCTCCAATTGATGTGTTGTGTGGCCGAGTGAATAGAAGTGGGGGTGTGTTTGTGTTTGGTTGCAGCCAGCCGAGAGGAGCCCCAGCCAGCAGCCCCATCGTCCCTATCGCGCCCAGCAGCAGGCACCAGGCCGCCCAGATCACAGCCCAAGCCGCCAAGATCGTAGCCCAGGCCGCCCAGATCGCCCACTCCTTGCCAGCGCCTGCATCGCGCCTAGCCGCTCCGCGTCGCCAGCGCGCTTGCTCGTCTGCGTCTGCGTCATAGCCCCAGCGCCCGCTCCCGTGCCGTGCCGCTCGTCGCCCGTGTCCTGCTTGTCCGCACGCCGTGCGCTGCGCCCGGCCCGGCCGTCGCCGCGCTCGCGTGCGCGCGCCGCCGCCGCGCGTCGAAGCAGCAGCCGGCCTCGCCGTCTTTGCTGCCCGTCCTCGTGTCAGCCACACATCGTGAGTTGCTCCCGAGCCGAGCCTTGTTTATTTTATTATATTTAGGCCTATGGATTGTGATTATTATTGTGTTTGTTAGGTTCTCGGTTGCTAGCTCGGGTTCAATCGCAGCTTAGGATTTTGTGTGTAGTTGCCTCCCAGCCAGGTAAGGATTTCTTACCGGAGTTGTGTGGGCCCTGCGATATTATATGTGATTGTTGTTTGTATGCTTGTTTGTGATTATCAGCATGTTTAGTGATAGGTGCTCTGTTCTGAATTCCCGACTAGCATGATTTCTTATGTTGTTTCTCATGTTAGTCCATGCTAGGTTGTTTCGTTCTGGCATGCTCGTTATCTGTTCTTGCTTCGTAGTATCATGCTAGGTTCGTTGTATCTGTTGAG
Organism: Sicyos edulis; assembly: GCA_036507275.1. Taxonomy (NCBI): domain Eukaryota; kingdom Viridiplantae; phylum Streptophyta; class Magnoliopsida; order Cucurbitales; family Cucurbitaceae; genus Sicyos; species Sicyos edulis. The sequence continues at coordinate 16,137,480 of CM071851.1, forward strand.
CACGTATTGGATTGTTTGATGTATCTGTTTATAGGTTGAGATATGATAGGTAGCATCATCCGGGCCAGAATGCATAAAGTATCTTGCATTCACGGCAGGAACGTATGAGGCAGTACTCCGTCCCTGGACCCCGTTAGGGTTTAGCTAACCCTACTGGTAGGCCCTGCAATCTTGGGTGAGGGTGGCAGACTGTTAAATGCCCCAACGGTCGGGATGATGACTTGGCATTGCCTTGTCCCCGGCAGCCGGCACGTCCTCAGCGTGTTCGAAAGTAGCCCTTGATTGCCACTTGATAGGGCAAGGACGGCTTCCTGGTGTAAGCCTTCCACGACTGGTTCCTTAGCCTCGGGTGCGGTGGTTCCGGCTGACATAGTTCACATGTCCAGGTCTCACACCCCTATGTCAGTGACACCGATCCAGAGATTTAGTTAGGCATGGTGACTGGACCTAGGCAGCTTGCCCCTAGACCCGGCACCCCAAGAGTCTGCAGTAGCATGCAGTGCGCGCTTACGCTCATTACAGCGACGACTGGAGAGCTCCTTGGGATTGTGAGCCAGTGCACCTTTCGTATCGACAGTAGACAGGCTGAGGCCGGGACTTGTTTCTCGTATAGGGCGTATTGTGTGGTGAATTTTCCAGAGTAAGACCCTGAGTTGGCATCCGAGGTTTATAAGTTGATTTAAGCTATGTGCTCTATTCTGTGTTTATATTCATAGCTTGCATATCTTTCGGCTAGATGACCATGTATATCGTATTGTACCCCGGTTGGGGATTCTTACTGAGTAATTCGTTACTCACCCTTATTTTGTGGTTTTCCACAGGTAACCAAGGTGCGAGACAGGATGGCTGAAGGAGGAGCTGTGATCATGGGAACCAGTTGTCAAGCTCTGATTTTATGTTATGACTCTTTGTCTTTTTATTTCCTCTGAATGCATGTAGTTGGGCACGGAGCCCTAGGTTGTTTCCTGAATGTTTTTACGGATTCCAGTACTGTTGTAACTGCTGAAAGTTTTGAATGCTTTAATAAATCTCTGATCAGAGTAAACTTTTGGAAACGTATTTATCTTGAAACAGGTGCTTGGAGACAGGGGACGGAGTTTCAGAAATTGTTTTGACTTTGAATTGAATGTTTGAATGTTTTGGTTTTAATTGGAATCTGAAATCCATTCCTGCATATTGATTTTAGTTTTGATTGCATGCATTGAGGTAAAGTCCCATTTAGAGCCCCTTTTGGGTCCTGGTCTTTCTGATTGGTATCGAGCTCGAGTCATAGATTCTCAGAGAGTGACCTTTTGTTGTAGGTCGTTTTCCCCATGATCACCCAAAGACTACGGCGGTCATCAGTACGCCTAAGTTTACTATTTTTATAAAAGAGTTAAGAATTTACAATACTTTTCATCTAGTGTATGCCTTGTTTAGTGTTGTGGAGCGGAGACGAGCAGGTTCTGACTCGTTGTTGGTTTGGGTCCTGAGCACCATCATGCCAATTTCCCGCAGTGTAAGATGTATGTTTGCAGCTTGTTAGGGTATCCAGATAGATTCAGATATCATTGGGACACCGTCCCAGAGAGGCGAGATTAGACTCCGTGAGGCCCTTGCGGTGTGGCCCGGTTGTTAGTTTTCCCTAGAGAGAGGGTGGAGGTGTTTTCCCCTGGAGTACCACTCCAAGAGAGGAGTTAGCTTTGGCTTTTGCTCATGTTGATGCTTGTGGAGCAGGTCCCAGTGTGGACTAGCCTGGGTAGTTCAAGTGTTGATCTTGAACCTTAGCAGATTGTTTGGTTGCCCAGAGAGTAGCTGCGGAGTTAGTAGCCTTCGTGGAGGAGGTAGAGTCATCTTTGTTCTCTTGTAAAGTTTTGTTGTTTTGCAACCAGTAAGTCGGAACCCTGTGGTTAAGGGTGCAATGAGCAGTGTACCCATCGGACGTGATCCATTGGTGGTTTCCCTAGTTGTCTGGTAGAGTTGAACACTCTTCTTATGGTGAGCTCCTAGAGTAGAGCTAGCTGCTGCATTGTAAGGACCCGACCTGAAATACGGTCCTAAACCTAGGTCCTCACTCAACATGCAAGTTAAATATTTCAACAAGCGGTTTAGTGCTCATATTTAAAACTTTTTCAAAATATTTGGAAACGGGGAACACTTAAAACATAACCAACAATTTTCATAAAGCAAATCCAACAAGGTAAAATAAGCTTGGCCAGTATTTATAAAAGAACATTCAAAACAGTTTAAACAACTTTAACATCATTCCCTAGGACTCTGTCCATCTACATCTTTGAATAAATAAATGCAAACAATAAACGACATAGTGCTTGGTGGCCCCCATGATCAAGCGGCTCCCTCCGCTACGCCATCCTCAGTCTTTGTCCCAAGTTACACGGGAAAAACCACGAGAAATAAGGGTGAGTATAAACATACTCAAGAAGAATCCCAACCAGGGGTACAATACGATACATCGGTCATCTAGCACCCTAGTATACATGCAAACAAATACGAGCTCGAAACCTCGGGTTGGCTCGGACTAAGCTGCCGAACTAGGAATTGCCTATTCAAGGCTTACATCTCTGACCTATCCTAGGTTCTACACTGGATGCCCTTCGGGTCTTACACAACCTAGGACTCGGTGATGCCCATCGGGGACTTACACACCTAGGATGCCCATCAGGGTCTTACACCTCCAACTCAGTGATGCCCATCGGGGAGTTACACACCTAGGATGCCCATCGGGGTCTTACACCTCCAACTCAGTAATGCCCATCGGGGACTTACACACCTAGGATGCCCATCAGGGTCTTACACCTCCAACTCAGTGATGCCCATCGGGGACTTACACACCTAGGATGCCCATCAGGGTCTTACACCTCCAACTCAGTAATGCCCATCGGGGACTTACACACCTAGGATGCCCATCAGGGTCTTACACCTCCAGACTCAGTGATGCCCATCGGGGACTTACACACCTAGGATGCCCATTAGGGCTTACACCTCCAACTCAGTGATGCCCATCGGGGACTTACACACCTAGGATGCCCATCTGGGTCTTACACCTCCAACTCAGTGATGCCCATCGGGGACTTACACACCTAGGATGCCCATCAGGGTCTTACACCTCCAACTCACATACGGATGTCCATCGGGGTCTTACCCGAGCGGGACCTAAACTAGTTACCCCTACCATCTTCTACACTATACAACACCTGTCTATCCCTAGCATGGAACTAGGTTATGCCAAGATAAGGATACCTCTAGCATGCACCTAATAGAATATAACAGGGATACAAGAACAACACGATATGGAAGCAAGAGAAAACATGTAACCTAACCACTGGAAATTTCATACAATCACAAGACATGGCATGCTGGAAGAACAAACCTAGCATGGCACTAACATGAACAACAAGCAACATGCTAGCAAGATTTCAAACACAAGCTGTTCAATAGCTAACATACTCATAACAGCAACCAAGCATACAAGGCACAATCATGATAGCATCGCAGGGTCCACACTACAACGGTAAGAAATCCTTACCTGGGAGCAAGCAAAAATAGTGACCACAACCAACAGGTGACCTCGAGCTTCTAGGCGAACCCGAGCAACCTAAGCAAGTAATAAAATAATCCTAATTAAACAAACAACAGCTAATAACCTAAGGTACAAAAGAGTGGGGGTTCGGGAACTACCAATTTGAGAAGCACAAGGTCTCGGCAAAGCAAAGCGAGCAGTGGGCGTGTGGAACGGCGACAGTCCGAGCGCAGTGTCGTGAGCCCGCGCGAGCCGGAGGCTGGACCGAGCCGCTTGGTGCGCGCAGGGCGGCTGGCGCTGGCGAGGTAGGGCACTGGCTCGGACGCATGACAAGGCGAGCGGACGCGCTGGAGCGGGAGCGCGGGGACGACGCGTCTGGGCTGTGGGGCAGCGCGCGACGCATCTGGGCTGCGGAACTGCGCGAGCCGCGAGCAACAACGGGCTGGCGACATCGAGCGACATCAGGCGATCGTGGCGGGCGGCGACGGGCGGCGACGACGGGACGATTCTGGCGGCTGGTCGCCGCGACGGCGATCTTTGGGAGGCGGCTTGCGGAGCGCAGATAGCGGCGTGGCGCTGGCGGCAGCGTGCGGCGCGTCTTGGCGGCTGGGTCTGAGCGGGCTGAGCTTGGGCGACCTGGGGCTGGTGCGGCTAGGGGCTGGGTTTCTTGGTGAGGTCGGCAAGGAGAGAGAGAGAAAGAGAGAGAGAGAGAGAGAGAGAGAGAGAGAGAAGGGGAAAGAATAACGGTTTTTCTCTTTTCTTTTCTTTTTTCCTAAATTAAATAGGCTTTGGGTGGTCCAAAATCCCTTCCCAAGGCTTTCCTCCTTCGAGTCCTAGCTGACGCATTCTTTTCCATTTAAAAAACCCCATTTAAATCAAGTCTCCTAATCACCGTTAGGTCAAGGGTTCAATTCCCAAAGGAAGCACTCTAATTAACAATATTTTTGCTAATTACCAAAACACCTCCAAACTTTCAAACAACTAGCCCAAACTTCTTGGGTCCTGCAACCAACAACAATCAAGCCTCGACAATGGTAGGAGTGACCCTGGAGTCCTCAAAATCCACAAAACCCCGACTGGGGGCAAAAAGACCAAAATGCCCCTAAGGGTTAAAATAGCACTAACGACCCATTCGAACATCCGAATAATGAACCAGAAACACCTGGGAAACCGAAATAGAAAACTGGGTCGTTACATGCATGTTGAGAGATCCCGAGTTTTGTTGAGCATCCTGTGGAGATGCAAGAGTAGGCCGTGAGACTTCAGTTAGATGAGATGCCTTAGACAGGGTTGTTTGAGTTTTGAGCCCTTGTATGCCTAGCCATAGTTTTTGGAACTTGAGGTTGTGACCTTGCTGGCCCCATTTGTAGTAAGATGTGGATTTGGTAGTAGTGGCACATGAGGTGCATTGGTTGGTGTGCCGCTTGGGCACTAAGTCTGGTTCAGGCCTGAGTTTGGCATGGGTATAGCAGATGGTTCTATGACCCGTCCAGAGTTCAGCACACTCCTTTAGCCTTTGGATCCGTTTGTGGCAGTTGCACCTTTTTAAGTCACGCAAGAGAGCTAGTTCAGTGGTAGTCGTAGGACTACAAGCAAAAGGATGTTTGCGAGGAGCCGGAGCCTCTTCCCAAAGTTACCGGGGGTTGAGTAAGTCAGCAGGTTGACGGTTGGTAAGTGTTAGTGTGTGTGAGTCTCACGCTAGGGCTGAGGCCAAGAGATCGTTGTGGTTGGTAGTGCGGTCCACTACCTTCGGGTGCCTAAACCTGAGTTCAATGAGCATTGTAGATGCGAGTTCGGTCCAGCAGAGGGACCATGAGTTGGATGCCCGTGAGATGAGTTGGATGCTCATGAGATGAGTTGGATGCCCGTGAGATGAGTTGGATGCTCATGAGATGAGTTGGATGCCTATGAGATGAGCTGGATGCCTATGAGGCGAGTTGGATGCCTATGAGATGAGTAGGATGCCTTATGAGAGGAGCTGGACGCCTTATGTGTAAGCACACTTGGTAGAGACTTGGTATAAAGTAAGTTCGGTTTGGCATTGTTATGCTTTAGTAGAGCAAGGTTGCCGCAGCTTCGAGTATCATGTGGAGATGGAACTTTTGGTGTTCCTTTGGTTGATTGTATCTCTGCCAGAAGTTAGTGTTGCCTTTTGGAAAGCACCTGTTAGTCTTGGATCTCTGAAGGAAGGTTGAGAGTTGTGCACACAAGTGTGTTTTGTGTAGTTCATTCTGGTGGCGAGAGTTTCAGAACCATGTAGGGTTTGCATTGGAGAACTGGTGCTCAGTTCTTGGAGAAGTAGGACTCCAGGTGGATGTTGTAAGGCTTTAGTTGAGGTTGTAAGGATACCGTGCTCGTAGTCGGGTTGTTGCTTAGGCAAGTTTATTAAGTTGAACCTAAGCTTGGTTGGTGGAACCTCTTGTGTTCATGGTTGGAGTTCAGATGGTACTGAACAAATGGTGGTTGTAGTGAAGCCGCGTAGTTCCTGACCGTAGTTGCTAAGGGTGTTGCTCGGAATCCTTACCCTGGGTGGAAGCTACGATGTGGTTGATGCTTTGAGTAGAACGATGACACATTCTGAAGCGTTTCTGGTCTTTTTGGTTTCGAGGTTCGGAGCAGGCCAGCATGGTTGTGATGCTGGAAAAAGGAGTTGTTTGTTCAGGCAGTTGGCTGTTAGACCTTTAGACGACAGTGTGTGTCGAGGGTTGCCGAAGAACCCTAGTTGTGGAGAGCCTCACCGCGAGCTCGGTCGGGCCCGGTAGTGAGTTTCTGTTGGCAAGCCGGAGTCGTGTAGGTTGTAGACCTCGGGTGAGTTGCTGGCAGATTTGGTAGGCTAGCAAGCTGGAGTTTCTTTGGAGTAGAGTCCGGATTGGTTCCGGTGTGTTGGCAAGTTGGTGCTTGGTGTTGACCAAGGTGTGGTTTCGAGTTGATAAGAAGTTAGTTTTGCTCGTAGGGCGAGTGGTTCGTGCCCTGTCGGTTGTTTTTTCCTGTTTCCAGGATGTTGAGAGTTGCCCTCCTTCGGTGTTTGGAGGTGTGTCTTGGCTAGTTTGTGGTTGGCGGTTCAGTCTGTGGTGGAACCCCCCTGTTGTTGCCTCTGTGAGAGTTGGATGTTGTGCTTAGCTGAGCAAGATAGCGTGCGTTGTGGAGCTCCCTGTCCTTCGGATGTCCGCTTGTAAGGATCTGTTTCCTATTTGAGTTGTCAGATTATTCATTGGTTTTGGAGTTGGTGTTAGTGGTGCTAGCAGGATGGAAGGTTTGTTGGCCACCAGAAGGCAGTTGTTTGTCCAGTTAAGCTGACCCTTGAGTGGTGTTCTGGCAGTTGTTGTTAGGGTTGTTCTGCTCTTGTGAGTGTTGGGCCTAGTCGGTGAAGGTTCTTTGTGTGTTTGGCCCGGGAGCTATTGCACCTTTGTAGTTGAAGAACCCTTTGTATCAGTTGTGGGTTGAGGTTGCATCATTGTGGCTGGATTAGGGTCTTGACCTATTGAGGGATCATTGCTGGTTAGTGTAGCTTATGCTCTGCCAGCCATTGTTGGTATTCTTGTTCTTGGTAGTTGGTGTTAACCGGGTAGTGGCGTCTCGTTTGTGAAGTTTCGGTGGAAAGGTGTAATAAGCCTAAGCTAGAGGGTTAAGCCTGTATGTATTATCGTTTGGACTGGTGAGATGTGTTTCATATTTGAGGCAAGCTTCGTTCCATTGCTTGCATGGAGGTAAGTTTGGTGGAGGGAGCCCTCTGGGGCCCTGTTGATAGCAGGTTGACTTTTCTAGTCAGTGATCTAGGTCGAGTTGGAGTTGAGTAGACTGGCGTGGTTATGCAGTGTGCGATTGGTTAGGCTACCGAGTTCGTATTACTCAAGTTGTTGGTTTGTAGGAGTCCGTGTGGAAGCTAGCAGTTGGTTGAGGTTGTTGTGTGAGTTCGGATTTTTGGTGGATTGGTTTCAGTAGCTAGAGCTCGCACCTCGCCCAGGTGGAGATGTCATTACTGTGGAGTAGTGGCATGGTGATTTTGAGCTAGAGTTGTTGGCCCCGGGTGTGGCAACAAAGGTTATTCTAGGCCGTGCGTTGAAGAATCGTGGTTCTGGAGAGCGTTCGTAGAGGCTTGTGAGTCGAGTGCAGTTCTTGTAGTGTTTTCACCCTCTGACCGATGGTCTTTTGGGAGAAGTGAACCAGATCCTTCAGAGGTTGTTGCGAGTTGGTGTTTCCGTGGTTAGGCAGCGGGGGACCAGTGTTGGTTTTATGAGTTTGCCTTGGGTAGCAGTTCCCAGCTGTTAGTTCATATAGTTCCGTTGAGGCGTTGTATTGTAAATGTTGCAGGATTCCAGTGTTCTGGGAAAAGGTTGGTGGTCGTCAGTTTTGTTTTGGGTACTGAGTTGCTACAGTTGGCCAGCAGCGCAGTGCAAAAGTGTAGAGCTCGTATGTTGGTAGCCTAGAGCAGGCAGAAGTGTTACGCCGATGTATGGCGTCGAGTTTTAGAGTTTGAGGTTGGACAGTGCGTGTTTTTAAGGTTGCACCGATGTGAGGTGTGTTGAGGTTTGGTAAGTGAGGGAAGTGGAGTCCCTGTTTGTTGGATCATTTGAGATTCTCGAGAGGATTGGCAGAGTTGCATATTGGTTAGCCTTTCCTCCGTTGATGTCAGCTGTGCATAGTGTTTTCATGTATCAATGTTGAGGCAGTTTGTGCTGGGCCCATCGCTCATTGTGGACTTTGAGCCTTTGCAGCTGATTGAGGATTTGGGCTTCGAGGGGAAGCCTGTAAGTATTCTGGTCTTTGAGGCGAAGACGTTGCGTAATCGTGAGATCCATTTGGTAAAAGTTCAGTGGAGGAGTCAGAGTTCAGAGGAGGTCGCTCGTGAGAGGGGAAGACGGGATGAGATTGCAGTATCCTGTGCTGTTTCAGTCTTAAGGACTTTCGAGGACGAAAGTCATAAAAAGGAGGGAATATTGTAATGGACCAGGTTTTCATTCCGGTCTTCCAGGTATGCCCTAGGGGTATTTTGGTAATTTGGTCGGGCCGTCAGGGCCGTTTATGTCTTTTTCCAGTTGCTAAAATTATTGGATGGGTTTATGTTGGTTTTTGAGGCTTTGTGGATGGGTTTGAGCATGGGTAGATGCAAAAGTAAAAATAAAGGAAATTGTGTTGCAGCTGGGATTCAAACCCTGGTCTCCGGGAAAGCCTGTGGGGATATGTGCCAGATGAGCTATGGAGAGCTCTTGTTACTTTTTCTGCGACATATCTTGGTTAGCCTTGGATCTTTGGAGTTTTGGTGCATTTGGTTAAATGAAAGGAAATTAGGTTTTGTTTTGTCTTCTTCTCCAAAAGCATTGTGGCCGCCCAAGCTTGTCTCCCTAGCTCCCAAGGCCGAATTTCTTCTCCTTAGCAGCCCCGGGATCCGATCGTCGTTCCGGGTAAGTTTCGTCGTCTTCTTCTTCTTCTCCTCCTCCAATTGATGTGCTGTGTGGCCGAGTGAATAGAAGTGGGGGTGTGTTTGTGTTTGGTTGCAGCTAGCCGAGAGAGCCCGGCCAAGAGCCCCATCGTCATCGTCTCGTCGCGCAGCAGCAGCAGCACGAGCCTCCCGGATCGCGCGCCCAGCCGCCCAGATCGCTAGCAGCCCCATCGTGTCCCTGTCGCGCGCAGCAGCAGGCACCAGGCCGCCCAGATCGCCCGCTCCTCGCCAGCGCATGCATCGCGCCCAGCCGCTCCGCGTCGCTAGCGTGCCCGCTCATCCGCGTCTGCGTCGCAGCCCCAGCGCCCGTGTCCTGCTTGTCCGCGCCGTGCTGCCTGCCCGTCCGCGTGTCAGCCGCGCCGCTTGAGTTGCTCCCGAGCTGAGCCTTGTTTATTTTATTATATTTAGGCCTATGGATTGTGATTATTATTGTGTTTGTTATGTTCTCGGTAGCTAGCTCGAGTTCGATCGCAGCTTAGGATTTTGTGTGTAGTTGCCTCCCGACCAGGTAAGGATTTCTTACCGGAGTTGTGTGGGTCCTGCGATATTATATGTGATTGCTGTTTGTATGCTTGTTTGTGATTATCAGCATGTTTAGTGATAGGTGCTCTGTTCTGAATTCCCGACTAGCATGATTTCTTATGTAGTTTCTCATGTTAGTCCATGCTAGGTTGTTTCGTTCTGGCATGCTCGTTATCTGTTCTTGCTTCGTAGTATCATGCTAGGTTCGTTGTATCTGTTGAGCACGTATTGGGTTGTTTGCTGTATTTGTTTATAGGTTAAGATATGATAGGTAGCATCATCCGGGCCAGAATGCATAAAGTATCTTGCATTCACGGCAGGGACGTACGAGGCAGTACTCCGTCCCTGGACCCCGTTAGGGTTTAGCTAACCCTACCGATAGGCCCTGCAATCTTGGGTGAGGGTGGAAGGCTGTTAAATGCCCCAACGGTCGGGATGATGACTTGGCATTGCCTTGTCCCCGCCAGTCGGCACGTCCTTAGCGTGTTCGGCAGTAGCCCTTGATTGCCACCTGATAGGGCAAGGACGGCTTCCTGGTGTAAGCCTACCACAACCGGTTCCTTAGCCTCGGTGCCGTGGTTCAGTGACATAGTTCACGTGTCGAGTCTCACACCCTATTTCGGTGACACCGATCCGGAGATTTAGTTAGGCATGGTGATTGGACCTAGGCGACTTGCCACTAGACCCGACACCCCCTGCAGAGTCTGCGAGAGCATGCGGTGCGCGCTAACCCTCATTACTGGCGCCATTGGAGAGAGCTCCTCGGGATTGTGAGCGTGCACCTTTCGTATTGATGATGAGAGCGGTGAGGCGAGACTTGTTTCTCGTATAGGGCGTATTGTGTGGTGAATTTTTCGGAGTACGACCCTGAGTTGGCATCCGAGGTTTATAAGTGGATTTAAGCTATGTGCTCTATTCTGTGTTTATATTCATAGCTTGCATATCTTTCGGCTAGATGACCATGTATATCGATTGTACCCGGTTGGGGATTCTTCTTGAGTAATTAGTTACTCACCCTTATTTTGTGGTTTTCCACAGGTAACCAAGGTGCGAGACAGGATGGCTGAAGGAGGAGCTGTGATCATGGGAACCAGTTGTCAAACTCTGATTTTATGTTATGACTCTTTGTATTTTTATTTCCTCTGAATGCATATAGCCGGGCACGGAGCCCTAGGTTGTTTTCTGAATTTTTTTACGGATTCCAGTATTGTTGTAAGCTAGCTTGAAAGTTTTGAATGCTTTAATAAATCTACGATCGAGTAAACTTTTGGAAACGTATTTATCTTGAAAGCAGTGCTTGGAGACAGGACGCGGGTTTTGAAATTGTTTTGACTTTTAATTGAATGTTTGAATGTTTTGGTTTTAATTGGAATCCGAAAGCCATTCCTGCATATTGATTTTAGTTTTAATTGCATGCATTGAGGTAAAGTCCCATTTAGAGCCCCTTTTGGGTTGGGTCTTTACAGCTGCCTAAAGAGTTATAGTTTATTAGGGAGTCCCAAGTGACAGTCGAGTTGTGTGCTGGCTTGGTTGACCCACGAGTGACAGTCAAGTTGCGTGCTGGTTCGTTTTGGCTTGAGTGACTGTCGAGTTGCGTGCTGGCTCGTTGTGCCCCCGAGTGACAGTCAAGTTACGTGCTGGCTCAGTTTGCTCAGAACCAGCCCAGTGTGTTGTTGTCCCCTGTTAGCCCAGTGTGCTGCTAACAAGAATGAGCAGGACTTACCTAAGGGATAGTCGAGTTGCGTGCTGGCTCAGTTTGCCCAAGACTAGCTCAGTGTGTGATGTCCCTTTGTTGGCCCAGTGTGTGCTGACCAGTTTCAGGATTGGTCCAGTGTGTTGATGATCCCGATCTAGCCTAGTGTGTTGCTGCCCGTGTTGCTCAAGACTAGCCTAGTGTGTTGCTGTCACATGTTAGACAAGTGTGTTGCTAATCAGGTATGAGCCAGACTGCCCAGTGTGTTGCAGTCCAGGACTAGCCCAGTATGTTGTTGTCCTTTGTTAGCTCAGTGTGTGCTAACCTTGTTTGTTGTACTGATATAGCTTCTGAGTTTACGTAACTGTTTCTCCTAATTGTTAGCCCAATGTGTGCTAACCCTGCCTAGCTTTGAGCTTAGACTCTTGTTGTTGTTCATCCTACTATTTGTACTATTGAGCCTGCCATGCTATTGTTTGACGCTTGTTTGCTAGGATGCTAGTGGATTTGCTGTGCGTATTATACCCCGGTTGGGGAATCCTTACTGAGTGCAATTGTACTCACCCTTCTGTGATTTTTTCCACCAAGTAAGTTGGCACAACATCGAGGTGGCAAGAGGAGGAGCTGGATGATTATGGGGAAGGTCGCTGCATCTTCTTGTGTCACTTACTTTCATGTCGTCAAAATGTGTCTTTGGAACTTGTAATTTTTTTAATGGGATTTGTAACTGTTTTTGTTATACTCTGGCCAGAGGTTGAACCTTCCTTTAATGATTTCTACATAAGTGTTGTGACTTGAATGTTTTAATAAAATGAGTTTTGATTTCACTTCTTTATAAGTGTATTAAGTTTTGAATCACATCACGTAGTAAAGACCATTTTGGACCATTTAGTGTCGGGTCTTTACAGGCTTGCCCCACAAGAGAAAAGTTTTGGTTAGAACACACTCCAACCAAAACAAGTTGGTTCTCGGCTAGATCTACAAATCCACACAACAAACACTTACCTTGAAGCTCTCGGTAATGATGGCTAGAGAAGGGAGCTCTCGGATTTCACCAATACGTAGGGAAGATCAAGAATGGAGCCTTGCCAATGAAGATCTCGGATCTAAGCAACAAGGAAAGGAGATCTCGGCAACAAGAAGGTGGAGATCTCGGATCTACAAGGAGAACGAAGAAGATGGAGTTTGGCTACATCTAGTGTGGCACAACATCAAAGAGAAGAAGAGCTTCTCGGATCTATGCTTGCAAGGGAGAAAAAAGAAGAATTGGCTTGGAAATGGAGATGGAGCTTGAGAGCTTGGAGGGTTAACACATGGAGGAAATGAAGAAGAAGAAGAGAAATGGGAAGGGAGGTGGTCGACTAGGTCTCGGAAAAAGACAAAGAAAAAAACGCATTCCTTGCCCATTTTGTCGATTGAAACTCCTGGCCACCTACCTTCCAGTCCTAGCAACAACACCTTTTTCTTCTATTTTTCACAAATAATCTCCAAGCCTCTCAAATGCAAACCAACAGGGTTCAAGTCCTAGATACAACACCTTTTTCTTCTATTTTTCACAAATAATCTCCAAGTCTCTCAAATGCAGACCAACAGGGTTCGAGTCCTGGCTACAACACCTTTTTCTTCTATTTTTCACAAATAACCTCTAAGCCTCTCAAATGAAAAACCAACAGGCTTCGAGTCTTGGCGACAACATCTTTTTCACCTTTATTTTTTTTTTAAAACAAGCCTCCAAATGCCTTGTCCTTCACTACTTCGAGTCCTAGCAAACACTTTATTTTATTTTATTTTCTTCTTTAAAAGAAAAGTTCCAAATCCCTTGTCGATCCTCCTTTCGAGTTCCACCAACAACACTTTATTTTCTCTTAAATTCTCATTTACCCGAACGACCTTCTGATAACTCTCAAGAATTGAGAGTTAAAGTAGCTTAAAAGAATATATTTTTATAAGAATTTTCTAATATTTAATTAATTTAATATTAAATTTCGCCCCATCAAGCTTAAATATCGCTTAAACGAAACATCCTTTAGTTTTCTGATTATGATGCATTTTCTGGGTTCGCTGCAGCGAAATATGCTTGAATGTGTGCCGACAAGTTTTTGGCACCGTTGCCAGGGAATAGTGTCATTAGTTCTTGTTTAAGTGTGGTTTTGAGAGTGGTTCTTAATTCCAAAGAGCTAGCAATTTATCTTTGCCCTTTGTTGCAGGTGTGTTTTTTGCGAAGTTGGAGATTTTGGTAGATTATTTCGCTGGAGCGAAGTTAATTTTTCTTAGAAGAACGAGGAAGATGGATAATTATCAAGGAGACTTGTATGACTCCGTCAAGGGACGTTTGCTCTACAATATCAACCATGGGACTTCAATTTCTTGCCAAACCCTAGTTTTGAAGAGCAAAGCTTTGCGATGCCAAACTTCGCCCAAGCGAATCTTTCATGGGGAGAATCACACGCCGAATTCGCTTGGCAAGAGAAGATTTTTTCAACCTTTACCCCAATTAACTTTGAAAGCCATGATTTCTGTGGAGACAGCAACATCTGCGAGAATGGCCCTGACAATCCTGACTTTAACATGGACGAAGAGATCACGAGAAATGCTATGCAACAGAGCGAACATGACTATGCTTGTGAAAGCATGAACTATCCGTTTAATTGGGGCATTCAGAATGAACAAGTTTATGAACCGTATAACGCAAGCCTCGAATTCGCTGATTTAGAGAATGTTGATTCAGATTTTCAAGCGAATCATCATTTCGCTCCCATTGAAGAAACACCCTTGGAAGCTTTATTAGAGAAGCACTGGCCGAGAAGGCACCCCTATTTCAAACTCAGCAAAATGCAGATCCTGAGTTCGCCAATTTTGATGTTGCTTCCACAGAGGTACATTTGAATTGTCAAGTAGAGCAGCAACCTTTGTTTTAGCATAACTCAAATGTTTCGCTGGAAGAGTTGCTTCGCTGTAGTATTGACAGATTGGACGCAGTCTGTGAAAACCAGTGAACCTCTACAATCAGCTTGGAAGTAGAAGAGACTCAACTAGACGCTGCGTGTGAGCTAAACCATATCAACGAATATATTTCAGAGGAGCAAGCAGTGGAGGAGTATGAAATGGAGCAAGTTTCGGCAATGCCTTTACCAATTGATGAATATTTGAGCAACGACGAGAAATCCAAGATTGAACAGATATTGATACAATATCTCGCTGGAGCGAATATGAACGAAACGAAATGTGAGCTAAATTTCGAGGACAAGCCCAAGGAAGAATCCTTCGCTATAATTTGGATAGATGATGAGTATTTAAGCAAAGTTGAAAGAATGGAAGGGTTAAATGTGGGTTGTTTCGCCGAAGCGAATTTTAATCAGGAGTCTTGCGAAGAAGAAAAGGAATCCATTGTTGAAAATCTAACTAAAAGGCCTCAAGCTGAAGAAGGATCCAAGAAGAATTTGGCCACGCTTGAAATTCTTACACCTCCATGCCCTCAAAGATCGAATGTTCAGAGGAATGATGGAGTGAGCAATGATAATGTTATGGTGGAGCAATACCAAGCGAATGGAAAAATTCAATTGAAAGCCTTGACGATCGAAGGAGGCAATATGGTTCAATGTGCAAATATCGAAAGTCTGTTCATGATCTCTACTATTATTAAACTTAGAATCCGAACCCCATTTTGCAAATTTTCTGTAGATTTGTATGCATGCATTGAGGTAACGACCTATTTTAGAACCCTTTCGGGTCGGGTCGTTACATAGATTCAGGCCAATTGGCACTTTTGTGCAGGTGGTTCCATGGCCGCTCGGAGTTTAGCATCCCCACTAGTCTCGTACCCATTTCCTGAGGTTGCACCTGTTTGGGTTGCATAAGAGATCTAGCTCGGTGGTAGTCAGAGAACTACAAGTTTGAGGTCATTTGAGGGAAAGTAGGAGCATTTCAGGGTCACCGAAAGTTGGGTACAAAGGATGCTGTAGGCTGTTAAGAGCTAGCGCGTTCGAGTTTTCGCGCCTGTGTTGTGAGCCAGATTGATGGTAGCATGATTCGACTACCCTTTGAGTTACCCTAGTATGGGTAGTGTTGGCATCGAGGATGCGTGGTTTATCCAGTGTTAGAGCCATGAGTTGGATGGTTGAGCGGAGCTCATTTAGTGGGCACATTGGTTTGAGGTATGGCAGCTTGGTGGGATATGCTCTTGCATGAGTGAGTTGACCAATGTGGGGTTTTGCGGTGAGTTGACCCCGAGTGGGTTTGAACTCTTGTTGCTCCCTTGTTAGTAGTGGCTCTGTTGGAGGAAAAAGTTGCCCTGTGTGAGAGTCCTTGTTGGCATTGGATCTTAAGGAATCAAGTTGGAGTGCACACCCGGTGTACTATTGTGTAGCTCGTTCCGTGGTGTATGTTTGGAGAACCACGAGAGGTTCGTGTTGAGGAATCAGTGCTCAGTCTTTGAGGTGTCAAGGCTTTAGTTCTTGGCAAGTGCCCTAGCTTTGGTTGTAAGGATGTCGTGCTCGTAGCCGAGTTGTTGTTTAAGCAAGTTTTGCTAGTTGGACCTTGACCTAGTTAGAGTTCAGTTGGAACTGAACAAGAGCGGTGGTAGCAAAGCCGCGCAGTTTCTGATCGTCATGGCTAAGAGAGCTGTTCGGATCCTTACCTTGGGCAGAAGCTATGTTGTGGTTTTTGTTTGAGTAGGAGGATGACGCATTCTGTAGCGTCTCCGGTCCTCTTGGGTTTCAAGTTGGTGTTCGCCAGCATAGTTGAGATGCTGGAGATGGTTGTGCCCGTGTAGCCAGTTGTCTGTTAGATCGTTTGACGACCGTGTGTGTCGGAGGGTGATCGGAGAACCCTAGGTTGTGGAGAGCCTCTCCAGAGCTCAGTCAGACCCAGGCATTGTTCCTCGGGTGAGTTGCTGGAAGATTTGGTAGACTAGCAAGCTAGTGTTTGTTTGGAGTAAAGTCCGGATTGGTTCGTTGGAAGAGTTGCTTCGCTGTAGTATTGACAGATTGGACGCAGTCTGTGAAAACCAGTGAACCTCTACAATCAGCTTGGAAGTAGAAGAGACTCAACTAGACGCTGCGTGTGAGCTAAACCATATCAACGAATATATTTCAGAGGAGCAAGTAGTGGAGGAGTATGAAATGGAGCAAGTTTAGGCAATGCCTTTACCAATTGATGAATATTTGAGCAACGACGAGAAATCCAAGATTGAACAGATATTGATACAATATCTAGCTGGAGCGAATATGAACGAAACAAAATGTGAGCTAAATTTCGAGGACAAGCCCAAGGAAGAATCCTTCGCTATAATTTGGACAGATGATGAGTATTTAAGCAAAGTTGAAAGAATGGAAGGGTCAAATGTGGGTTGTTTCGCAGAAGCAAATTTTAATCAAGAGTCTTGCGAAGAAGAAAAGGAATCCATTGTTGAAAATCTAACTAAAAGGCCTCAAGCTGAAGAAGGATCCAAGAAGAATTTGGCCACGCTTGAAATTCTTACACCTCCATGCCCTCAAAGATCGAATGTTCAGAGGAATGATGGAGTGAGCAATGATAATGTTATGGTGGAGCAATACAAAGCGAATGGAAAAATTCAATTGAAAGCCTTGACGATCGAAGGAGGCAATATGGTTCAATGTGCAAATATCGAAAGTCCATTCATGATCTCTACTATTATTAAACTTAGAATCCGAACACCATTTTGCAAAATTTTACGTAGATTTGTATGCATGCATTGAGGTAACGACCTATTTTAGAACCCTTTGGGTCGGGTCGTTACATAGATTCGAAGCCGTTGGCACTTTTGTGCGAGGTGGTTCCATGGCCGCTCGAGTTTAGCATCCCCACTAGTCTCGTACCCATTTCCTGAGGTTGCACCTGTTTGGGTTGCATAAGAGATCTAGCTCGGTGGTAGTCAGAGAACTACAAGTTTGAGGTCATTCGAGGGAAAGTAGGAGCATTTCGTGGTCACCAAAGTTGGGTACAAAGGATTGTGAGGTTTTGTTAAGAGCTAAGCGCGTTCGAGTTTTCGCGCACTTTGTGTTGTGAGCCGATTGATGGTAGCATGATTCGACTACCCTTTGTGTAACGGCCCGATTTTCTATATTTGGTTACCCGGTGATTTTGGGTCATTATTCGGATGTTCGGATGGGCCGTTAGAGCTATTTTAACCCCCTTAGGGCATTTTGGTCTTTTGCCCCGGGCCAGGTTTTGTGGATTTCGAGATTCGTGGTCATTCCCGCCTTTGTCGAAGCTTATTGGTTGTTGGTTGCAAGACCCGAGAGGTTTGGGAAAGTTGTTTGGAAGTTTGGAGGTGTTTTAGAAAATGGCAAAATTAATTGTAATTTTGGTGCTTCCATTGGGTTTTAAGCCTGTAAAGACCCGACCCAAAAGGGGCTCTAAATATGCCTTTACCCGAATGCATGCATTCAAAGGAAAGGATAATATGCAAACAAGTTTTTAGATTCCCAATTAAAACAAAACAATCAAGGTTCAATCAGAAATCAATATAGTTTTCTTTGAAACTCGCCCCTGTCTCCAAGCACTGTTTCAAGGCAAATACATTTCCAAAACGTACACTCACGATCAGAGATTTATTAAAACATTTGAAACATCCTCAAATTCAATAAAGCGGGAATCCACAAAATCATTCAGAAAACATCCTAGGGCTCCATGCCCGCTACATGCATTCGGGGAAAATGAAAGACAAGAGTCATAGAAATAAAAAGTCGAGACGACAAAGACGCGTTCCCATGATCATAGCTCCTCCTTCACCATCATGCCTCGCGCCATGGTTACTGAAAGATAAGTAAGGGTGAGTAACGAATTACTCAAGAAGAATCCCCGATCAGGGGTACAATACGATGCACATGGTCATCTAGATGAGTGTATGCAAGCTATGAACATAAACACAGAATAGAGCACATAGCTTAAGTCCACACTTGGACCTCGGATGCCAACTCGGGGTCTTAGTCGGAATAATCCACACCACACAATACGCCCTATACGAGAACCAAGTCTCGGCCTCGGCACATCTCTCATCGTCGTCACGAAAGGTGCACTTGCTCAAGATCCCGAGGAGCTCTCGGTCGGCGCGTAATGAGCGTAAGCATGCGCGCGTGCTCATCGCAGAACTATGGGGTGCCGGTCTAGTGGCAAGTTGCCCATGTCCGATCACCACGCCTAACTAAATCTCGGATCGGTGTCACCGACATAGGGGTGTGAGACACTGGACACGTGAACTATGTCGGCCAACCACCGCACTTTGAGGCTAAGGAATCGGTCGTGGTAGGCTTACACCAGAAGCCGCCCTTGCCCTATCGGTGGCAATCAAGGGCCACGCGCCGAACACGACGACGACGCGCCGATCGTCAGGGGGCGAGGCAATGCCAAGTCATCATCCCGACCGTTGGGGCATTTAACGATCCGCCACCCTCACCCAAGATTGCGGGGCCTACCGGTCGGATTAGCTAAACCCTAGCGGGGTCGGGGGCGAGTACTACCTCGAACGTCCCCGCCATGGATGCAAGATACTTTATGCATCGGGCCGGATGATGCTACCTACCTACACTTTAACCTATCATATCAATAACATACAATCCAATACAATCCAAAACGTGCTCCGGATACAACGAACCTAGCATGGTACTACGAAGCAAGAACAGATATGAGCATGCTAGAAGCGGAACAACCTAGCATGCTGGGCTAACATGAGAGAGCAACATACGAAGTCATGCTAGTCGAGAATTGAATGCAGAGCACCTAAACTATACATGCCTTGATAATCACAAACAATCATACAAACAACAATCACATAGAACATCGCAGGTCCACACAACTCCGGTAAGAAATCCGTACACGCCGGGAGGCAACTACACACAAAATCCTAAGTCGCGATCGAACCCGAGCTAGCTACCGAGAACCTAACAAAAACAATGATAATCACACTCTAAAGGCTTAAATATAATAAAATAAATAGGGCTCGGCTCGAGCAACTCACGCGATCGCGGTGACACGTGGGCGGGCGGCAAAGCACGGTGGGGGCTTCTTTGGCGCGGATGGGCGGCAAATGGGCGCACATCGGCGCTGGCTGCGCCACGACGACAGCGCAGCCAAGCGCGGATGGCGCGCTAAGCGCGCGCGCAGCGCTGGGCGGCACGAGCGGACGGCACGGGCGAGACGCGGAGGGGGCGGGCGCGCGAGCGCGACGACGGCGCAGCGTCGCGATGCGGGCGCCAGGCTCGGTGGCGATGGCAAGCTGGCGAAGCGCGGCGAAGCGGTGCGCGATGCGGCGGCGGCGCGGCGCGACGGACGCGCGGATCTGGTGCTTGACGCCTCTCTGTTTGGCGGCTGCGGCGGCACTGGGCGCTGGCTGCGTCTCGCTGGCGCTGGCGTCTGGGCGCTTCTTCTGGCTGGGCGCTGAAATTTCGCAGTGCGATCTGGCTGGCTGCTCAGCCGCTGCTCGCTACTGGGTCGCTTGGTTGGCCGAAAGCGGCGCTCGGGGCCGCAAGGGAAGAAAATCACGGCAAGGGGCTTGGGAGAGAAGAGGGTTGGGCGGCCATGGAGTTTTGGGAAGAAAACACAAAACCTAATTTCTTTTCATTTAACCAAATGCACAAAACTCCAAAGATCCAAGGGTAACTAAGATATGACGCAGAAAGAGTAACAAGAGCTCTCCATAGCTCAAGCGCACGCATCCTCACGAGCTTTTCAGAGACCCGGGTTGAATCAGTGCAACACAAATTCCTTTATTTTTACTTTTGCATCTACCCATGCTCAAACCAAACCACAAAGCCTCAAAAACCTTCATAAATCCATCCAATAATTTTAGCAACTAGAAAAAGACATAAACGAACCTAGCATGGTACTACGAAGCAAGAACAGATATGAGCATGCTAGAACGGAACAACCTAGCATGGGCTAACATGAGAGAGCAACATACGAAGTCATGCTAGTCGAGAATTTGAAACGAGCACCTAAACTATACATGCGATAATCATTGTAACGACCTGGTTTTTCTTCCGGTCTTCCGGTATGCCCTAGGGGTAATTTGGTAATTTGGTCGGGCCGTCAGTGGTCGTTTGTGTCTTTTCGATTACTAAAATTATTGGATGGTTTTTGTAGAGTTTTGGAGGGGTTTGTGGTTTGGTTTGAGCAAGGTTTGTTGCAAAAGTAAAAATAAAGGAAATTATGTGCAGTGGGTTTGAACCCGGTCTCTCGGGAAGCTTTGTAGAGATGTGTGCCAATTGAGCCATTAGGTGCTCTTGTTGCTCTTCTGCATCACATCTTAGTTAACCTTGGAGTTTGGAGTTTTGGTGCATTTGGTTAAATGAAATAGAATTAGGTTATTCTATCTTATTCTCCAAAACACCTCTTGGCGCCCAAGCTCTCCATCTCCATAGCCTTGCCGAGTTCTTCATCCTTGCATCTCCTTGGGTTCGATCATCATCATTCCGGGTAAGTCTTCGTCTTCTTCATCTTCTCATTTGGGTGTTTGTTGGCGAATGTAAGAAAAAGGGTTTGTGTGTGTGTGTTGTGCGGCCCACCGAGAGGAGCAGCGACCATCATCGCCGACCCGGCTCGCGCACGCCAGATCGGTCGAACCAGCCACTCGCCGACACGCCCGATCGGTCGAACCCAGCCACCGCGCAGACGCCCGGATCGGTCGAACCAGCCTGCCAGACGCCCAGATCTGTCCCAGCCGGCCTCGCCGTTCGCCCAGCCAAAGAATCGCCGTCGCTCTTCACGCGCCGAGAGTCCTCGCGAGGCCGGCCGCGTCAAGACCGATCGCCGCGCGACGCTCGCGCGCGTGTCCGCTTGCCGCTGCTCGCCGCGCGCGCCTTTCGAGACGCTCGCCGCGCGCCGCCGCCGCGACGCGCCAGCGGCGCCGCGCCGCCGCCTGAGACGCTCGCCGCGCGCCGCCCGAACGCCCAGCGCCGCGCGCGCCGCCGCCCGACAAGCTCGCGCGCGCGTGTCCACGCTGCTGCGTGCGGCAGCGCGCGGCCAGCGCGTGTCCGTCGTGCCGTGCAGTAGCGCGCAGCAGCGTGTCGCTGCCGTGCCGGCCAGCGGCCAGCGCCCGACCTTGCCGAGCCGGCTTGCGGCGGCCCCAAGCTCGTGTCGTCGTGCGTGCGCGTGAGTTCCCGAGCCGAGCTGCTCGTTTCTATTGTTGTTTAGATATTTTAGATGCCGATTATTGTTGGTTTGCTAGGTTCCGCTCGCTAGCTCGGGATTGTCCGCACTTAGGATTTGTGTGTAAAAGTCTTCCGACCAAGGTAAGGATTTCTTACAGGGGTTGTGTGGACCACTGCGGTATATTTGTGATTGTTGTTTTGTATGCTGTGTATGATTACTAGCATGTTTAGTCTAGGTGCTCTGCTCAATTCTCTCGTGGCATGAACTCTTGTATTGTTTCTCATGTTAGCCCATGCTAGGTTGTTCTATTCTAGCATGTTCGATATCTGTTCTTGCTTCGTAGTATCATGCTAGGTTCTTTGTATCGATGAGCACGTATTGGGGTGCATTGATTGAATCGTTATTATTGTTAAGGTTTAGAATTGAGGTAGATAGAATCATCGGGCCCGATGCATAAAGTATCTTGCATCTATGGCAAGGACGTTCGAGACGATTCTCCGTCCTTGGACCCCGTGAGGGATTAGCTATCCCAACCGGTAGGCCCCGCAATCTTGGGTGAGGGTGGCGGATCGTTAAATGCCCAAGCGGTCGGGATGATGACTTGGCATTGCCTCGCCCCCGGCGATCGACACGTCCTCGGCGTGTCGGCCGTAGCCCTTGATTGCCACTGTTAGGGCAAGGACCGCTTCTGGTGCAAGCCTACCACGACCGGTTCCTTAGCCTCGGTGCGGTGGTACAGCCGACATAGTTCACGTGTCAGTGTCTCACACCCTATGTCGGTGACACCGATCCGAGAGATTTAGTTAGGCATGGTGGATCGAACTCGGGCGGCTTGCCACTAGACCCGGCACCCCGAGTTTGCGGTAGCATGCGGTGCGCGCTTACGCTCATTACGGCGCATCGGAGAGCTCCTCGGGATCTTGAGCGGTGCACCTTTCGTATCGGATGATGAGTCAGCCGAGGCCGGGACTAGTTCCGTATAGTGCGTTTAGTGTGTTGTGGTGGTTTTTTCGGACTAAGACCCCGAGATGGCATCCGAGGTCCAAGTGTGGACTTAGCTATGTGCTCCGCTCTGTGTTTGTTCTCATAGCTTGCATACATTCTTCTAGATGATCATGTATATCGTATTGTACCCCGGTTGGGGATTCTTACTTGGGTAATTCGTTACTCACCCTTATTCTCGTGGTTTTCCACGGGTAATCAAGCGGGAGGCGGGATGGTGAAGGAGGAGCTATGATCATGGAACTGCTTGTCATCTCTACGATTATTTATTTTAATTATCATGACTCTTCACTTTTTATTATTTCCCTGAATGCATGTAGGCAGGCACAGAGCCCCGGGATGTTTTCTTACGTTTTATGGATTCCGGCATATTGGTACTTGTGGATTGTTTTAATGGTTTAAATAAATCTCACGATCGAGTGTGCTTTTAGAAATGTATGTTTTGGTTGTTGAATGTTTCCGTTTTTACTTGGAATCGAAAGGTATTTTTCTTAATGTCTTTTATTTTCACTACATGCATTGGGGTAAAGGCCCATTTAGAGCCCCTTTTGGGTGGGTCTTTCTGATTGGTATCGAGCTCGAGTCATAGATTCGTAGACTCGACCTTTTGTTGTAGGTCGTTTTTCCATGATCATCAAGACTCGAGCGGTCATCAGTACGCCTAGATTTATTGTTTTAGAAAAGAAAAGGGTTAAGAATTTACAATACCTATCATCTAGTGTATGCCTTGTTTGGTGTTGTGGAATGGTGACAGTGAGTTTTGATTCGTTGTTGGTTTGGATGTAGATCGCCAAACATGCTACCACCCGCATCGGAGAGGAGGTTCGAGAGCGGTCGAGGTATCGAGGATCGGATCGATCATCTGCAGGACATCGCCCCAAGCCGACATCGATGGCATTCCACCAGCAGCTCCTCTGTTACGCCTAGAGCGGGCGTTGAGGCGATCGAAGCGCCGTGAGATCGCGCTCCGGAGGCGAGTTTGCCGAGTCTATGAGGGCTTTTATGGTCGGCATGTTGAGTGACCCAGGCGCGAGACCCGAGCCTTGTTGGCGCGCGCAGCCGGGAAGAGTCCCGAGCCCCGATCGAGCGGTGACTCGATTGGTTCAAGTGAGCTCGTAGCACCTCGGCTCCACAGGAGCAAGTAGCCCCAGAGGCGAGATATGGCAGAGGGTGCCGAGGAATTGGGTAGGTGGTGAAGGATTTTGTGAAGTGGAAGCCCGAGAAGTTTGATGCCACCGGTGATGCGTTAGCGGCGGCCCAGTGGATTGCCCATTTGGAGTACACCTTCACGATCATGGTGTGCCCCGATATTCAGAGGCCGAGATGTGCGGCTCATGTGCTAGGAGGCCTGGCCGAGATGGTGGTGGGAGTCCACCTTGAGCGAGAGACCAGTGGGTCTCCACCCGCTACTTGGGAGTTCTTCAAGGGTGAGTTCAAGGTAAAGTTCATCGGTGATGAGGCTCAAGAGAAGATGGTGGAGCTCTTCCGTAACTCAAGGCGAGGTTCGATTCCATTGAGGAATATGAGCGCAAGTTCTCGGAGTATGGATATTTTGCTCCTCGATTGATTGCCACCCCAGAGTGAAGATTCGGAAGTTCATATCCGGATTGAGGCGAGTGTTTCCCGAGATGTCGGGCTCGGGCCCACGACACTTATGCTAGAGTCAGCATCCGATTAGCCACGATCTATAATGGGAAGTATCTCTTTGGCGGTTGTTGTGCCGCTCTGTTCGGCGTCTGTCCCAGAAATTGTGGGGCGTAAGAGGAAGTTCGACTTTCGGGGCGGCGGCGCGCCGCCAAGGGCGATTCGAAGCAGAGATCGCGGAGAGCTCGATCGCGTTTCAGCCCAGCGCAGAGAGGACCCAGCGATTTCCGCTTGTGCTACTTGTGGGAAAGTCCACGCGGAGCTTGTCGGCTGGACCTAGATTGTGCTACCGTTGTGGTAGAGAGGGGCACATGGCCCGTTTTTGTGATCACCAACTATGGCGGCTCGGCCAATAGCAGCAACGTGGTCGAGTGTTTGCTACGACCGTCAGAGGCCGAGCGTCACGGATGCCGCTATGGCGGTGCACGCTTCTTGTTTTAGATCACTGCGCATTTGTCTTGTTTGATTACGGTTCTCACGCATTCATTTGTATCGTGTTGTTTCTTTGAGCATGCTAAGTTGAGATTAGAGCCTCTAGGTTTTGAGTTATCTGTTGCAACTCCTTCGGGAGTTAGTATGTTGGCTAGAGATAAGATTAAGGATGGCCGGATCGAGATATCCAGGAGAGTTGCTTGTGGCCACGCTCATAGTTACGCCTATGAGCGGTTTTGATGTGATTCTTGGTATGGAGTGGTTAGTTGCTAACCACGCGTTGATTGACCGCCACCGGAAAGAAGTAGTGTTCAGAGCCGCCGGTCGTTGACTTTTAAGTTTCGTGGAGTCCAAGGTGGAGTTTGCCCGCCGATGGTGTCGGTGTGAAAGCTCGTCGTTTGCCGGCTCATGGAGCTTGGGGCTATCTAGCCAAGTTGTGCGGGAAGAGCCGCCCCTCGCCCATCTGTTGATCAGTGCACGGTCGTGCGGGAGTTTGCGGACGTGTTTCTGAGGAGGAGTTACGGGTTGCCCCAAAGAGAGAGGTTGACTTCATTATTGAGCTCGGAGCGGGGACCCTCCTATCTCGAAGGCTCCGTATCGCATGGCGCCAGCAGAGTTAAAGGAATCGAAGATTCGATTGCAGGAGTTGTTAGACCGAGGGTTCATCCGTCCGAGTGTGTCCCCGTGGGGAGCACGATTACATTTGTGAAAAAGAAGGATGGTTCTATGCGCTTGTGTATTGATTACCGCGAGCTTAATAAGGTGTGATGAAGAATAAGTATCCGTTGCCCGTATCGATGATTTGTTCGATCGGCTTGAGGAGCTTCGATGTTCTCCAAGATAGATCGAGATCCGGTTACCATCGATTTGCGGATCGGGATGCCGACATTCCTAAGACGACTTCAGAGTCGGATATGGTCACTATGAGTTTGTGGTTATGTCGTTTGGATTGACCAATGCCCCCACCGCGTTCATGGACATGATGGATAGGGTGTTCAAATCATTTTTGGGACAGACCGTCATCGTGTTCATTGGCGATATTACGATTTATTCGAGGTCTAAAGAAGACCATGCATGAGCATCCGAGGCGAGTATTGGCGGCTTTGAGGAAAACCACTTTATGCGAAGTTTTCCAAATGTGATTCTGGTTGGAGCGGTGGCCTTCCCTAGGCCACGTGGTTTCGAGAGATGGTATAGCCGTGGACCCCGCGAAGATTGAGGCGTGAGTTCATGGGCCAAGCCGACCGATTGCCGAGATTCGCGACTTTACAGGTTTTGCGAGTTACTACCGTCGGTTCGTCAAGGACTTTTTCGCTTTAGCCTCGCCCCTCACTCGTCGGCGAGGAAGGGTGTCGAGTTTGTTTGGGGACAAGCAGTGTGATGAGAGCTTTGCCGAGGCTCAAGCGTAGTTTGACTTCACGATGTTGGCGATCCGGAGGGGACAGTGGTTTCGTGGTCTACTGATGATGCTTCCAAGTTTGGTTTAGGTTGTGTGTTGATGCGGCACGGGAAGGTTATTGCCTATGCTTCCCCGGCCACCAAGCCGTATGAGCGAGAACTACCCGACTCATGATATGGAGTTAGCGCAGTGGTGTTTGCTTGAAGATTTGGAGGCATTACACCTGTATGGTGAGCGGATTCGGATGTTTACCGATCACCGAGCCTCAAGTATCTGTTTACTCGAAGGAGTTGAATATGAGGCGAGGAGATGGTTAGAGTTGGTAAAGGATTATGATCTGCGAGATTTTGTACCATCGGGTAAAGCCAACGTAGTGGCCGATGCTTTGAGCGAGAAAGAGCGTCGCACTCTGCGGCGTTGTTGAGTTCAGCCAGTTTGCGAGAGAGTTCGAGCGGGCCGAGGTTGCGATGTTGTTGGGAGAGGTTACCGCCAGGTAGCTCGATTGGATTGCTCACCGTCGATTCGGCAATGGATTATAGACGGCCAGTTAGGTGACCCGCACTTAAGAGATTGGTTGTGAGTTAGTCTTACGGTGACTTTGACTTTGTATATTCACGAGACGGTGGGTTGACTTATAGAGGCGGTTGTGTGTTCCGGACATTGCAGAGTTTGCGAGAGCCGAGTTGCTCTCGGAGGCCCTGATTCCCCTTTTGCTTGGCACCCGGGGTACCAAGATGTATCGAGACCTTAAGCGGACCTTTCGGTGGATGGGAATGAAGAGAGATGTGGCAGAGTTTGTCGGTAGGTGTCTCACTTGTCGGCAAGTGAAGGCACCGTGCAGAGGCCAGCGAGTTTGTTGCGACCGAGAGTGTACCCGGTGGAAATGGGAAGAGATCTCCATGGACTTTATCTCTGGTTTGCCAAGGACTCGAGGAAGTTCTCTCAGATTTTGGTGATAGTCGACCGTTTGACCAAGAGCGCACACTTCATTCCGGTAGAGACACTTATACCGTGGAGCAAGGCGCAAATTGCTTTTGGAGCGAGATCATCCGTTATCATGGTGTGCCGGTGAGGATTGTGTCCGATCGTGACTCATGGTTCACTTTCGTTTTCGAGAGCGCTCGAGAAGGGTTTGGGCACAGAGTGCGATTTCAAAGATGACTTTTCACCCTCAGACGGATGGTCGACCGAGAGAGTGAATCGATTTCGAGGATATGTTGAGGGCTTGTGTGTTGGATTTCCGAGCGATTGGGACGATATCTGTACTTGATGGAGTTTGCCTACAACAACGATTACGATCGGCGGTCGAGATGGCTCCATTCGAGGCATTGTATGGTAAGCGTTGTCGGTCCCCCGTGTTCGGGAAGAGGTTGGTGATAGACAGTGTTGGGTCCCGAGTTCACTGTAGATTGACCAATGGTGCGGTCTGCGAAGATTAGAGCTCGTATGTTGACATTTCAGAGCGAGCGCAGAAGAGTTACGCCGATGTTCGGCGTCGAGATTTGGAGTTTGAGGTTGGTCGCATGTGTTCCTTAAGGTTGCTCCGATGCGAGGTGTTACGAGGTTTGGTAAGCGTGGGAAGTTGAGTCCCCGTTTTGTTGGTCCATTTGAGATCCTAGAGAGGATTGGCGAGTTGCTTACCCGGTTAGCCCTACCTCCGTCACTACTCAAGCAGTGCATAGTGTTTTCCATGTATCGATGTTGAGGCGGTATGTGCCGGACCCGTCGCACATTGTGGACTTTGAGCCTTTGCGGTGAATGAGGATTTGAACTTTGAGGAGAAGCGGTGAGGATCCTTGCCTTTGAGACCAAGACGTTGCGTAATCGCGAGATTCGTTTAGTAAAGGTTGATGGAAGAATCGGGGTTACGAGGAAGCCACTTGGGAGCGGGAAGATGAGATGAGGTTGCATTAACTGAAATTGTTTTACTGTCTTAAGGACTTTCGAGGACGAAAGTCATAAAAAGGAGGAATATTGTAACGACCGTGTTTTTCTTCCGGTCTTCCGGTATGCCCTAGGGGTAATTTGGTAATTTGGTCGGGCCGTCGAGTCGTTTGTGTCTTTTCGATTACTAAAATTATTGGATGGTTTTTGTAGGTTTTTGGAGGGTTTGTGGTTTGGTTTGAGCAAGGTTTGTTGCAAAAGTAAAAATAAAGGAAATTGTCTTTGCAGTGGGGTTTGAACCAGGTCTCTGGAAGCTTGTAGAGATGTGTGCCAATTGAGCCATTAGGTGCTCTTGTTGCTCTTTCTGCATCACATCTTAGTTAACCTTGGAGTTTGGAGTTTTGGTGCATTTGGTTAAATGAAATAGAATTAGGTTATTCCATCTTATTCTCCAAAACACCTCTTGGCCGCCCAAGCTCTCCATCTCCATAGCCTTGCCGAGTTCTTCATCCTTGCATCTCCTTGGGTTCGATCATCATCATTAGGGTAAGTCTTCGTCTTCTTCATCTTCTCATTTGGGTGTTTGTTGGCGAATGTAAGAAAAAGGGGTTGTGTGTGTGTGTGTTGTGCGGCCCGGTAGAGAGGAGCGACCATCATCGCCCACCACTCATGACGCCGATCGGTCGAACCAGCCACATCGCACGCCCAGATCGGTCGAACCAGCCACCTGTCGCACGCCCGGATCGGTCGAACCAGCCCTGCTGCAGACGCCCGAATCTGTCCCAAAGCGGCCTCGCGGTCGCAAAGCCAGCGAATCGCCCGTCGCTCGCCGACGCCAGAGGTCTCGCCAGCGCCAAAGCGCGTCGGCCGATCGCTCAGACGCCCTCGCCGTGTCCGCTTGCCGAGCTGCTCGCCGCCGCGCGCGCCGCTCGAGCGCTTCGCCGCGCGCGCCGCTCTCGCGCCTCGCCGCGCGCCGCGCCGCCAGCGCCCAGCGCCCGCGCCGCCGCCCGACGCTTCGCCGCGCGCCTGCGCCGCGCGACGCGCCGAGCGCCGCGCGCGCCGCGCGCGAGCCGCTCGCCGCGCGCGTCGTGTCCCCTGCTGCCGTGCAGCCGCGCGGCAGTAGCGTGTCCGTACCGTGCCGTGCGGTAGCGCAACAGTAGCGTGTCCTGCCGTGTGCAGTAGCGCGGCCAGCGCCAGCCTTTGCCGCAGCTTGTTGCGGCCCCAAGCTCGTGTCGTCGTGCCGCGTGAGTTCCCGAGCCGAGCTTTGCTGTTCTATTGTTGTTTAGATATTTTAGATGCTTTGATTATTGTTGGTTTGCTAGGTTCCGCTCGCTAGCTCGGGATTGTCCCATGACTTAGGATTTGTGTGTAAAAGTCTTAGACCAAGGTAAGGATTTCTTACAGGGGTTGTGTGGACCTGCGGTATATTTGTGATTGTTGTTTTGTATGCTGTGTATGATTACTAGCATGTTTAGTCTAGGTGCTCTGCTGAATTCTGATGGCATGAACTCTTGTATTGTTTCTCATGTTAGCCCATGCTAGGTTGTTCTATTCTAGCATGTTCGATATCATTCTTGCTTCGTAGTATCATGCTAGGTTCTTTGTATCCCGATGAGCACGTATTGTTTTGCATTGATTGAATCGTTATTATTGTTAAGGTTTAGAATTGAGGTAGATAGAATCATCAGGGCCCGATGCATAAAGTATCTTGCATCTATAGCAAGGACGTTCGAGACGATTCTCCGTCCTTGGACCCCGTGAGGGATTAGCTATCCCAACCGGTAGGCCCCCGCAATCTTGGGTGAGGGTGGCGGTGTTAAATGCCCCAACGGTCGGGATGATGACTTGGCATTGCCTCGTCCCCGGCGATCGACACGTCCTCGGCGTGTTCGGGCCGTAGCCCTTGATTGCCACTGTTAGGGCAAGGACCGCTTCTGGTGCAAGCCTACCACGGCCGGTTCCTTAGCCTCAGTGCGGTGGTACAGCCGACATAGTTCACGTGTCGAGTCTCACACCCCTATGTCGGTGACACCGATCCAGATTTAGTTAGGCATGGTGATCGAACACAGGCGGCTTGCCACTAGACCGGCACCCCGAGTTTGCGGTAGCATGCGGTGCGCGCTTACGCTCATTACAGTACGCCATCGAGAGCTCCTCGGGATCTTGAGCAGTGCACCTTTCGTATCGGCGATGTAGTCAGTGAGGCCGGGACTAGTTCCCGTATAGTGCGTTTAGTGTGTTGTGGTTTTTTCCGGACTAAGACCACGAGATGGCATCCGAGATCCAAGTGTGGACTTAGCTATGTGCTCCGCTCTGTGTTTGTTCTCATAGCTTGCATACATTCTTCTAGATGATCATGTATATCGTATTGTACCCGGTTGGGGATTCTTCTTTGGTAATTCGTTACTCACCCTTATTCCGTGGTTTTCCACAGGTAATCAAAGCGGGAGACAGGATGGGTGAAGGAGGAGCTATGATCATGGAACTGCTTTGTCATCTCACGATTATTTATTTTAATTATCATGACTCTTCACTTTTTATTATTTCCCGAATGCATGTAGGCAGCACAGAGCCCCGGGATGTTTTCTTACGTTTTATGGATTCCAGCATATTGGTACTTGTGGATTGTTTTAATGGTTTAAATAAATCTCTACGATCAGTGTGCTTTTAGAAATGTATGTTTTGGTTGTTGAATGTTTCCGTTTTTACTTGGAATCCGAAAGGTATTTTTCTTAATGTCTTTTATTTTCACTACATGCATTGGGGTAAAGGCCCATTTAGAGCCCCTTTTGGGTCGGGTCTTTACATAATCACAAACAAACATACAAACAACAATCACATAGAACATCGCAGGGTCCACACAACTCCGGTAAGAAATCCTTACACGGCGGGAGGCAACTACACACAAAATCCTAAGCTGCGATCGAACTGAGCTAGCTACCGAGAACCTAACAAAAACAATGATAATCACACTCTAAAGGCTTAAATATAATAAAATAAATAGGGCTCGGCTCGGAGCAACTCACGCGATGCGGTGACACGTGGACGGGCGGCGGCGACGGTGGGCTTCTGGCTTTGGCGCGGATGGGGCGCGATGGCGGCAAATGGGCGACATCTGGCGCCGGCGCGCGCAGACGGACAGCGCCAGGGCGCGGATGGCGCGCTAAGCGCGCGCGACGGGCGGCTGCGGGACGGCACGCAGACGGGCACGCAGCGCAGAGACGAGGCGCGCGCGCGCGGGCGACGCGCGACGACGGGCGCCAGCTGCGATGCGGACGCGAGCTTCGGTGGCGATGGCGGCGAGGCTGGGCGCGCGGCGCGCGTGCGTCGCGATGCGGCGCTGCGGCGCGACGGACGCGCGGACTGGTCCGCGCAGCGCCTCTGCTGGCGGGCTGCGGCGGCACTGGCGCTGAGGCTGCGTCTGCTTTGGCGCACAGGCGTCTGGGCGACTCGCTGCTGGCGCTGAAATTTCTTTGGTGCGATCTCGGCTGGGCCGCTCGACCGGGCTGCTCGGTTGGTCGCTTGGCTGCCCGGAGCGGCGCTCGGCCTGCAAGGGAAGAAAATCACGGCAAGGGGCTTGGGAGAGAAGAGGGTTGGGCGGCCATGGAGTTTTGGGAAGAAAACACAAAACCTAATTTCTTTTCATTTAACCAAATGCACAAAACTCCAAAGATCCAAGGGTAACTAAGATATGACGCGGAAAGAGTAACAAGAGCTCTCCATAGCTCAACCGCACGCATCCTCACAGCTTTTAGGAGACCAGGTTCGAATCCCAAGCGCAACACAAATTCCTTTATTTTTACTTTTGCATCTACCCATGCTCAAACCAAACCACAAATCCTAAAAAACCTTCATAAATCCATCCAATAATTTTAGCAATCTGAAAAAAGACATAAACGGCCCCGACGGCCCGACCAAATTACCAAAATACCCCCCTAGGCGTACGGAAGGCGGGATGAAAAACTGGGCGTTCATAGAGCCCTTGCCCTAAATGGTCTTAGGGAGTTTGTAGGAAAAGAGAGTCTTATTTTAAAATAAGTTTGTTTGGGCGGGTTTTGAAAGAGGAAGCTTTGGGAAGGATTTTAGACCCATTTAAATTAGGAGCAGGAAGAAAATCAAGAAAGTCCTTTTCCCCTTGTTTTGCAATCTCTCTCTCTCTCTCTCTCTCTCTCTCTCTCTCTCTCTCCTAGCCGACCTCACCAAGAAACCCTAGCCGCCCTAGCCGCACCGCTCAGCCACTGCTCGGCCCAGCGCACGAGCGGCCAAAGAGCCATGCCCAGCGCGCCAGACGCCTGCATCGCCCATGCCAGCGCGCCCGGTCGCCTTTGCCTCGCCAGCCAGGCAGCGTCGCGCCGTTCCGCACGAGCCGCCCGAGCGCGCGCGCGCTTCCGCTCTTGTTGCCGCCGGACTGACGTCCCGCTTGCGCGCGCGCCGAGCAGCGCCAGCGCCAGCCTCGCCAGCGCCATCGCCCAGCGCCCAGCCCAGCGCCAGCGCCCCCTTTGCCCAGCGGCGCCGTCCTTTGCTGCTTTGGCGAGACGTGTGCCTTCTCGGTTGGTAAATTCCCGAGCCTCCACCCTTTGGACTTCCTAATTTTAGATACTGTTTATTAATTAGGATATTTTATTACTTGCTTAGGTTGCTCGGGTTCGCTTAAAAGCTCGAGGGTCGTTATTTGATTCGGGATAGTTAACCTCCACTTATTTCCGGTAAGGATTCTTACCGGGGTTGTGTGGACCCTGCGAATAGTTGATAGCACGCTGATTACTGTAATTATATGAGTTTCTAGTGATAGGTTACATGTTTTCTTTTGATTCATGTTCGTGACATGTTTACATCCCGTTAGTCCCATGTTAGGCTTTCCTATCTTGATAGAACCATGCTTTGCCATTTGTATCTTTGCTAGATCCAAGTTACACAGTTAGATGTGTGATGTATAGTATAGAGGACCGAAGAGGCAACTAGTTTGGGGTCGCTCGGGCAAGACCCGATGGACATCGGAGGTGTAAGGCCCTATGGGCATCCTAGGTGTGTAAGGCCCTTTGGGCATCACCGATTCGGAGGTGTAAGGCCCTATGGGCATCCTAGGTGTGTAAGGCCCTTTGGGCATCACCGATTACGGAGGTGTAAGGCCCTATGGGCATCCTAGGTGTGTAAGGCCCACTTTGGGCATCACCGATTCGGAGGTGTAAGGCCCTATGGGCATCCTAGGTGTGTAAGGCCCTTTGGGCATCACCGATTCTCGGAGGTGTAAGGCCCTATAGGCATCCTAGGTGTGTAAGGCCCACTTTGGGCATCAGCGATTACGGAGGTGTAAGGCCCTATGGGCATCCTAGGTGTGTAAGGCCCTTTGGGCATCACCGATTACGGAGGTGTAAGGCCCTATGGGCATCCTAGGTGTGTAAGGCTCACTTTGGGCATCACCGATTACGGAGGTGTAAGGCCCTATGGGCATCCTAGGTGTGTAAGGTCAGAAGACCCGACCCAAAAGGGGCTCTAAATGGCCTTTACCCCAATGCATGTATTGAAAATAGAAGACATTATGAAAAACACATTTCGGATTCCAAGTAAAAAGCAGAAACATTCAACAACCAAAACATACATTTCTAAAAGCATACTACGATGAGAGATTTATTTAAACCATTAAAACAATCCACAAGTGCAAATATCTTTGGAATCCATAAAACGTAAGAAAACATCACGGGGCTCTGTGCCCGTCTACATGCATTCAGTGGGAAATAACAAAAGTCAAGAGTCATGATAAAATAAAATAGTCGAGAGATGACAAAGAGGATTCCATGATCACGGCTTCCCCTTGACCATCCTGTCTCCCGCCTTGATTACCCGTGGAAAACCACGAGAATAAGGGTGAGTAACGAATTACCCAGTAAGAATCCCCAACCAGGGGTACAATACGATATACATGATCATCTAGAAGAAAGTATGCAAGCTATGAGTACAAACACGAGAGCGGAGCACATAGCTAAGTCCACACTTGGCCTCGGATGCCAACTCGGGGTCTTAGTCCGGAAATACCACAACACACTAAACGCGCTATACGGGAACAAGTCCGGCCTCGGCTGACTCTGCCATCGATACGAAAGGTGCACTGGCTCAAGATCCCGAGGAGCTCTCGATCGGGCGTTGTAATGAGCGTAAGCGCGCACCGCATGCTACCGCAAACTCGGAAGTGCCGGGTCTAGTGGCAAGCCGCCGAGTTCGATCACCATGCCTAACTAAATCTACGGATCGGGTGTCACCGACATAGGGGTGTGAGACTGGACACGTGAACTATGTCACTGTACCACCGCACTTTGAGGCTAAGGAACCGGTCGTGGTAGGCTTACACCAGAAGCGGTCCTTGCCCTAACAGTGGCAATCAAGGGCAACGGCCGAACATGCCGAGGGCGTGCCGACTCATCGGGGCGAGGCAATGCCAAGTCATCATCCCGACCGTTGGGGCATTTAACGACCGCCACCCTCACCCAAGATTGCGGGGCCACCGTTAGGGTTAGCTAAACCCTAACGGGATCGAAGACGGAGTACCATCTCGCACGTCCCGTCGGGGATGCAAGTTACGTTATGCATCCGGCCGGATGATGCTACCTACGAACTCTAAACCATAGCAATAATAACCATTCAATCAATGCGGTCCAATACGTGCTCCGCAGATACAAGGAACCTAGCATGATACTACGAAGCAAGAACAGATATCGAACATGCGAGAATGGAACAACCTAGCATGGGCTAACATGAGAAACAATACAAGAGTTCATGCGATCAGGAATTGAGCAGAGCACCTAGGGCTAAACATGCTAATAATCATACACAGCATACAAATCAACAATCACAAATATACCGCGAGGCCCAAACAACACCGGTAAGAAATCCTTACCTTGGTGGGAGGCTTCTACACACAAATCCTAAGCTGCGGAACAATCCCGAGCTAGCGGCGGGAACCTAGCAAACCAACAATAATCGGCATCTAAAATGTCTAAACAACAATAGACACGACAAGCTCGGCTCAAAGGGAACTCACGCGCGGCACGATGACACGAGCTTGGAGCCGGCAACGGCAGCTGGGCTGGCGCTGGCCGTGCTGCTGGCCGCAAGATTTGCAGCAGGCAGTGAGGCCGCCGCTGGCCGCTGCACGGCACTGCGCAGACGCGCAGCGAGCGCGGCGCGTGGCGAGCGTCTGGGCGGCGCGCGTGCGTATTTGGCGCGCGATGCGGACACGGCGCAGCGGCTTCAGCGAGCAGCTTGCGCGCGGCGAACGTCGCGCGCGCAAGGCGCGGCGGCGCGGCAGCGCGGCGCCAGCGACGCGACGCAGACTGACGCAGCGGCGCTGGCGAGGACCTCTTGGCGTCTGGCGAGCGATCGGGCGAGGACGAACAGCGATCTGAATTTCTTTATTCTTTGGCGCGATCCGGCGTCGCGGTTCGACCGGCCGACGCGGCGACAAGCGAAGCGTCGATCTTCTTTGGGCCGACGAACGGCAAGGCCGCTAAGCGGATCTGGCGTCGCGGCAGAGCTGGTTCGGCAGATCTGGGCGTGCGAGCCGGGTGGTTCGACAGATCTGGGCGTCTGAGCTGGTCGGCGATGATGATGGTGCTCCTCTCGGTGTTTGCAACCAACACAAACACACACACACTCTACATCTTACCTTGGCCAAAGATAAAAACCAAATGAGGAGATGAAGAGGATGAAGACTTACCGGAATGATGATGATCGAACCCAAGGAGATGCAAGGGAAGAAGAATTCGGCAAGGCAATGGAGAGGGAGAGCTTGTGCGGCCAAGAGGAGTTTTGGAGAAGAAGATGGAATAACCTAATTCTATTTCATTTAACCAAATGCACCAAAACTCCAAAATCCAAGGTTAACTAAGATGTGATGCGAGAAAGAGTAACAAGAGCACCTAATGGCTCAATTGGCACACATCTCTACAAGCTTCCCAGAGACCGGGTTCAAACCCCTACTGCGAAGACAAATTCCTTTATTTTTACTTTTGCATCAAACCTTGCTCAAACCAAACCACAAACCCCTCCAAAAACCTACATAAAACCATCCAATAATTTTAGTAACTTGAAAGGAACAAAACGACCCTGGCGGCCCGACCAAATTACCAAATTACCCCCTAGGGCATACCTGGAAGACCGGGAAGAAAAACCTGTGTCGTTACAATATTCCCTCCTTTTTATGACTTTCGTCCTCGAAAGTCCTTAAGACAGAAATAGCTCGGGGTAATGCAATCTCATCTCGTCTTCCCGCTCCCAAGTGGCTTCCTCGAGAACCCGACTCTTCCATCGAACCTTTACCAAACGAATCTCGCGATTACGCAACGTCTTGGTCTCAAAGGCAAGGATCCTCACCGGCTTCTCCTCGAAGTTCAAATCCTCATTCATTTGCAAAGGCTCAAAGTCCACAATGTGCGACGGGTCAAGACATATCTTGCCTCAACATCGATACATGAAAAACACTATGCACCGTGATGTGACGGAGGAAGGGCTAACCGTAAGCAACTCTCGCCAATCCTCTCTAGGATCTCAAATGGACCAACAAAGCGGGGACTCAACTTCCCACGCTTACCAAACCTCGAACACACTCGCGCATCGGAGCAACCTTAAGGAACACATGCCGACCAACCTCAAACTCCAAATCTCGACGCCGAACATCGGCGTAACTCTCTCTGCCGCTCGAAATTTGTCAACATACGAGCTCTAATCTTACGCCAGCTGCACCATTGGTCAAGCTGCAGAACTCGGGACCCACAACCTCGTCTATCACCAACCTCTTCCCGAACACGGGGACCGATAACGCTTACCATACAATGCCTCGAATGGAGCCATCAGATAAATCATTGATCGTAATCGTTGTTATAGGCAAACTCCATCAAATACGAATCTTTGGTCCCAATTGCCGGGAAATCCAACACACAAGCTCTCAACATATCCTCGAGAATCGATTCACTCTCTCGATCGACCATCCATCCGTCTCGAGGGTGAAAAGTCATCTTTGAAATTGCACTCGTGCCCAAACCCATCGGAGCGCTCTCCGAAAGCGAGAAGTGAACCGCGAGTCACGATCGGACACAATCCTCACCACGGCACACCATGATAACGGATGATCTGCTCCAAAAACAAGCGCGCCATTGTTCCACGGTATAAGTGTCTCGTCAGGGAATGAAGTGTGCGCTCTTGGTCAAACGGTCGACTATCACCCAAATCGAGAGAACTTCCTCGGAGTCCTTGGCAAACCAGAGATAAAGTCCATGGAGACCTCTTCCCATTTCCATTTGGGGCACACTCGGTGGTCGTAATGCATGACCGGTGGCCTCTGCAGGTGCCTTCACTTGCGACAAGTGAGACAGGTACCGACAAACTCTGCCACATCTCTCTTCATTCCCATCCACCGGAAGGTGCGCAAGGTTACGATACATCTTGGTACCCACAGGGTGCCAAGCAAAAAGGCTGTGGGCCTCCGAGCAACTCGCTCGCAAACACGCAATGTCGGAACACACAACCGCCTCTATAAGTCAACCCACCATGCGGTGAATACACAAAGTCAAAGTCACCGTCGGCACTAACTCTGTCAACCAATCTCTTAAGTGCGGGGTCCCCCAACTGGCTGTCTATAATCCATTTTGCCTAATCGACGGGTGAGCAGTCCAATCGAGCTACCACTGGCGGTAACCTCACCCAACAACAACGCAACCTCGGCCGCTCGAACTCTCTCCATAAGCCCCGGGTGAGGAACTCAACAACGCCGTAGAGTGCGGCGTCTTTCTACTCAAAGCATCGGCCACTACGTTGGCTTTACCGGATGGTACAAAATCTCGCATGATCATAATCCTTCACCAACTCTAACCATCTCCTCTGCCTCATATTCAACTCCTTACGAGTAAGCAGATACTTGAGGCTCGGTGATCGGTA
The DNA here is from genome assembly GCA_036507275.1 of Sicyos edulis. Taxonomy (NCBI): domain Eukaryota; kingdom Viridiplantae; phylum Streptophyta; class Magnoliopsida; order Cucurbitales; family Cucurbitaceae; genus Sicyos; species Sicyos edulis. The sequence continues at coordinate 16,175,053 of CM071851.1, forward strand.
AACATCCGAATACGCTCACCATACGGGTAATGCCTCCAAATCTTGATTGCAAACACCATCTTTGCCAACTCCATATCATGAGTCGGGTAGTTACGCTCATACGACTTTGGTGACGGGAAGCATAGGCAATGACCTTCCGTCTTTGCATCAACACACAACCTAATCCAAACTTGGAAGCATCATGTAGACCACGAAACCACTGTCCCCTCCGGATCGCCAACATTAGTCTTGAAGTCAAAGCTGCGCTTGAGTGCAGCAAAGCTCTCATCACCTGCTTTGTCCCAAACAAACTCGACACCCTTCCTCGCCGACGAGTGAGGGGCGAGGCTAAAGCGAAAAAGTCCTTGACGAACCGAAGCGGTAGTAAACCGCCAAACCTGAAAGCTGCGAATCTCGGCAAGCGGAAGTCGGCTTGGCCCATGAACTCACGGCCTCAATCTTCGCGGGGTCCACGGCTATACCATCTCTCGAAACCACGTGGCCTAGGAAGGCCACTGCTCCAACCAGAAGTCACATTTGGAAAACTTCGCATATAAAGTGGTTTTTCCTCAAAGCCGCCAATACTCGCCTCAAATGCTCTGCATGGTCTTCTTTAGACCTCGAATAAATCAGAATATCGTCAATGAACACGATGCGAAAGCTGTCCAAAAATGATTTGAACACCCTATCCATCATGTCCATGAACGCGGTGGGGCATTGGTCAATCCAAACGACATGACCACAAACTCATAGTGACCATATCTAGACACGAAATTTGTCTTAGGAATGTCGGCATCCACGATCCGCAATCGATGGTAACCGGATCTCGAGATCTATCTTGGAGAACACGAAGCTCCCCTGAAGCCGATCGAACAAATCATCGATCACGGGCAACGGGTACTTATTCTTCATGTCACCTTATTAAGCTCGCGGTAATCAATACATAAGCGCATAGAACCATCCTTCGTTTTCACAAACAGAATCGGTGCTCCCCACGTGGACACACTCGGACGGATGAACCCTCGATCTAACATCTCCGCAATCGAATCTTGATTCCTTTAACTCAGGTGGAGCCATACGATCACGGAGCCTTCGAGATAGGGAGGGTCACGGCTCGAGCTCAATTGTGAAGTCAACTCTCTCTTGGGGCAACCCCAGTAACTCCTCAGAAACACGTCCGCAAACTCACCGCACGGCCGGTGCACGATCAGCAGACAGCGAGGGGCGGCTCTTCCCGGACAACTTGGCTAGATAGCCCCAAGCTCCATGAGCTAGCAACCGACGAGCTTTCACGGTGACACCATCGGCGGGCAAACTCCACCACCTGGACTCCACGAAACTTAAAGTTGGGCCGACTGGCGGCTGAACACTACTTCTTTCGGTGGCGGTCAATCAACGCGTGGTTAGCGACTAACCACTCCATACCAAGAATCACATCAAAACCGCTCATAGGCGAGAACTATGAGCGTAGCCACTAGCAACTCTCCGGATATCTCGATCCGGCCATCCCTAATCTTATCTCTAGCCAACATATCAACTCCCGAAGGAGTTGCAGCAGATAACTCGAAACCTAGAGGCTCTAGTCTTAACTTAGCATGCTCGGCCAAACAACACGGATACAAATGAATGCGTAGAACGAGAATCAAACAAGGTAAATGCGCGGTGATCTAAAACAAGAAGCGTGCACGCCACAGGCGGCATCCGTGCGCTCGGCCTCTGACGGGTCGTAGCAAACACTCGACCCGCTGCTGCTATTGGCCGAGCCGCCATAGCCGGGGTGATCACAAAAGCAGGCCATGTGCCCTCCCTACCACAACGGAAGCACAATCTAGGTCGGTGACAAGCTCCGGCGTGGACTTTCCACAAGTAGCACAAGCGGGAACTCCGCTGGGTCCTCCCTGCTGCCGGGGTTGGAACAATTTGGAGCTCTCCGCAGAGATCTGCTTCGAAGCGCCTTTGCGCGGCGCTGGCCGCCGCCCGAAAATCAAACTTCTCTTACGCCCCACAATTGCTTTGGGACGGAGACGCCCGAACAGAGGCGGCAACAAAACCGCTCAGCGAGGATACTTCCCATTATAGATCGTGGCTAATGGGATGACCCTAGCATAAGTGTCGGGGCACGAGCCACGACATCACGGGAAACACACTGCCTCAATCCAGATATGAACTTCCGAATCTTGACTCAGGGGTGGCAATCAAGCGAGGAGCAAAATATCCATACTCGAGAACTTGCGCTCATATTCCTCAATGGAATCGAGAACCCCGCTTGAGTTACGGAAGAGCTCCACCATCTTCTCTTGAGCCTCATCACCGATGAACTTTACCTTGAACTCACCTTGAAGAACTCCCAAGTAGCGGGTGGAGACCCGGTGGTCTCTCGCTCAAGGTGGACTCCCACCACCATCTCATTTGTGCCTCCTAGCACATGAGCCGCACACCTCGGCCTCGAATATCGGGGCACACCATGATCGGGAAGGTGTACTCCAAATGGGCAATCCACTGGCTGCCGCTAACGCATCACCAGGTGGCATCGAACTTCTCGAGCTTCCACTTCACAAAATCCTTGACCACCTACCCAATTCCTCGGCACCCTCGCCATATCGCCTCTGGGGCTACTTGCTCTCGAGGAGGCTGGAGGAGCTCTTGAGCTCACTTTGAACCAATCGAGTCAATTTGCTCGATCCGGGCTCGGGACTCTCCCGGCTGCTTGGCGCCAACAAGGCACTGGTCTCGCCCTCTGGTCACTCAACATGCGACCATAAAAGCCCTCATAGACTCAAAGCAAACTCTGCTCCAGGAGCGATCTCACGGCGCTTCGATCGCCTCAACGCCCGCTCTAGGCGTAGGGAGAGGAGCTTTGGTGGAATGCCATCGATCTCGGCTTGGGACGATGTCCTGCGATGATCGAGATCCGATCCACGATACCTCGACGCTCTCGAACCTCCTCTCCGATGCGGGTGATCGCATGTTTGGCGATCTACATCCAAACCAACAACGAATCAAAACACACTGTCACCACTCCACAACACCAAACAAGGCATACACTAGATGATAGGTATTGTAAATTCTTAACCCTTTTCCTTTCTAAAACAATAAATCTAGCGTGCACGATGACCGTCGAGAGTCTTTGGTGATCATGGAAGGATGACCTACAACAAAGGTCGATCTCTGAGAATCTATGACTCGAGCTCGATACCAATCTGTAAAGACCCGACCCAAAAGGGGCTCTAAATGGCCTTTACCCCAATGCATGTATTGAAAATAGAAGACATTATGAAAAACACATTTCGGATTCCAAGTAAAAACAGAAACATTCAACAACCAAAACATACATTTCTAAAAGCATACTCGATCGAGAGATTTATTTAAACCATTAAAACAATCCACAAGTGCAAATATCTTGGAATCCATAAAACGTAAGAAAACATCCACGGGGCTCTGTGCCCGTCTACATGCATTCGTGGGAAATAACAAAAGTCAAGAGTCATGATAAAATAAAATAGTCGAGAGATGACAAGTGAGGATTCCATGATCACGGCTTCCCCTTCAGCCATCCTGTCTCCCGCCTTGATTACCTGTGGAAAACCACAGAATAAGGGTGAGTAACGAATTACCCAGTAAGAATCCCCAACCGGGGTACAATACGATATACATGATCATCTAGAAGAAAGTATGCAAGCTATGAGTACAAACACAGAGCGGAGCACATAGCTAAGTCCACACTTGGCCTCGGATGCCAACTCGGGGTCTTAGTCCGGAAATACCACAACACACTAAGCGCGCTATACGGGAACAAGTCCCGGCCTCGGCGACTCATCGCCGTCACGAAAGGTGCACTCGCTCAAGATCCCGAGGAGCTCTCGATCGGCGCTGTAATGAGCGTAAGCGCGCACCGCATGCTCACCGCAAACTCGGGGTGCCGGGTCTAGTGGCAAGCCGCCCGAGTTGATCCACCATGCCTAACTAAATCTCCGGATCGGTGTCACCGACATAGGGGTGTGAGACACGGACACGTGAACTATGTCGGCTGTACCACCGCTTTGAGGCTAAGGAACCGGTCGTGGTAGGCTTACACCAGAAGCGGTCCTTGCCCTAACAGTGGCAATCAAGGGCTACGGCCGAACACGCCGAGGGCGTGCCGATCTTTGAGGGCGAGGCAATGCCAAGTCATCATCCCGACCGTTGGGGCATTTAACGATCGCCACCCTCACCCAAGATTGCGGGGCACCGTTAGGGTTAGCTAAACCCTAACGGGATCGGACGAGTACCATCTCGCACGCCCCATCGGGGATGCAAGTTACGTTATGCATCCGGCCCGATGATGCTACCTACCGAACTCTAAACCATAGCAATAATAACCATTCAATCAATGCGATCCAATACGTGCTCAACAGATACAAGGAACCTAGCATGATACTACGAAGCAAGAACAGATATCGAACATGCGAGAATGGAACAACCTAGCATGGGCTAACATGAGAAACAATACAAGAGTTCATGCGATCAGAATTGAGCAGAGCACCTAGGGCTAAACATGCTAATAATCATACGAGCATACAAATCAACAATCACAAATATACCGCGAGGCCCAAACAACACCGGTAAGAAATCCTTACCTTGGTGGGGAGGCTTCTACACACAAATCCTAAGCTGCGGAACAATCCCGAGCTAGCGGCGGGAACCTAGCAAACCAACAATAATCAGCATCTAAAATGTCTAAACAACAATAGAACAACAAGCTCGGCTCGGGGAACTCACGCGCACGACGACCACGAGCTTGGAGCCGCCGCAAGCTGAAATTTGGGCGCTGGTGCTGCGCGCTTGCACGGCACGCAAGGGGGGCAGGACGGCTACTGGCCGCGCGCACCGCACGGCAGGGAGCGCAGCGGCGGCGAGCGCGTCTGGCGAAGCGCTGGGCGCGGCGCGGCTGCGATGCGGACGGCGCGGCACGCGCGAGCGGCAGCAGCGACGCGCGCGGCGAACGCTCGGGCGGCGGCGCGCGCGCGCGGCGGCGGCGGCAGCGACGCAGACGCAGGTGACGCGTGGCGCTGGCGAGACCTCTGGCGTCGCGGCGATCGGCGCGAGGGCGAGCGACGATCGACGAGCTCTTTATTCTTGCCGGGCGCGATCCGGCGTCGCGGTCCGACCGGCTGGACGTCGCGACGGCAACGGGCGTCGTGTCTTCTTTGGACGAGCAGCAAAGGCCGCTAGGCGGATCAGCGCGCTGGCAGGCTGGTTCGGCAGATCTGGGCGTCTGGCGAGCCGGGCTGGTTCGACAGATCTGGCGCGTCGCTGGGCCGGTCGGCGATGATGGCTGCTCCTCTCGGTGGCCGCAACCAACACAAACACACACACACTCTACATCTTACCTTGGCCAAACATCAAAACCAAATGAGGAGATGAAGAGGATGAAGACTTACGGAATGATGATGATCGAACCCAAGGAGATGCAAGGGAAGAAGAATTCGGCAAGGCAATGGAGAGGGAGAGCTTGTGCTGCCAAGAGGAGTTTTGGAGAAGAAGATGGAATAACCTAATTCTATTTCATTTAACCAAATGCACCAAAACTCCAAAATCCAAGGTTAACTAAGATGTGATGCGAGAAAGAGTAACAAGAGCACCTAATGGCTCAATTGGCACACATCTCTACAAGCTTCCGGGGAGACCGGGTTCAAACCCATTTGCAAAGACAAATTCCTTTATTTTTACTTTTGCATCAAACCTTGCTCAAACCAAACCACAAACCCCTACATAAAACCATCCAATAATTTTAGTAATCTGGAAAGGACACAAACGACCACGACGGCCCGACCAAATTACCAAATTACCCCTAGGGCATACACGGAAGACCGGGAAGAAAAACACGGGTCGTTACAAAGGCCCACTTTGGGCATCACCGACATCTTGAAGGTGTAAGGCCCGATGGGCATCCTAAGTGTGTAAGGCCCACTTTGGGCATCACTTTGTATCCTAAGTGTGTAAGGCCCCTTTGGGCATCACCGTGTCCTAGGTTGTGTAAGGCTGAAGGGCATCCAAATGTAGGACCTAGGAGAGGCTATAGACGGAAGCCTTTGAGTAGGCTCGCCTTTGAAGTAGCTCATAGCCTACACCAACCGTGCCGCTCTAAGTCATTGTATGGTTGCATGTCCGTGTGCTAAATGAGATGTTTTCGTATTGTACCCGGTTGGGGATTCTTCACTGAGTATGTTTATACTCACCCTTATTTTCTGTGGTTTTCCACGGGTAACTTGGGACAGAGGTTTGGATGGCTAGGAGGAGGTCTTTGGATGATCATGGATAGCTGACTCTGAGTTGCACGTTCTTTTAATGTTTTCTTTGATGATTTAGCATGTAGTGGGACTTGAGTCCCTAGGAAAAATACTCAAAAACTATTTGATGATTCTCGTACCGTTTCCCTTGATTTGTTTTTAAGAAAGAACCGATCGATTATCTACTGTTTATTTTAAATGGAACTATATTTTCCTTGTTTTGAATGTGCTTACTTCAAAGATTTAAATTTCAAACTCTGAACGACGTTTTACATTCCTAATCATGCATGCTAAGTGTAAGAACCCGACCCAAAACATGGTCCTAAACCTGGGATCTTACTCAGCATGCAAGTTAAATATGATAACAAGCGGTTTAGAGCTTACATTTAAAAATCTTTCAAAACATATGAGAAGGGGAGCCCTTAAAACATAACCAACAATTTAAGTTTAAACAATCCAACAAAGTAAAACATCACGGCGAGTGTTTAATAAAATGTACAATACAATTTAAGCAACGTTTTAAACAATGTTCCCCTAGGACTCTGTCCATCTACATCTTTGAATAAACAATGCAATAATAAAAGACAGAGTCTTGGCGGTTCCCCATGATCAATCAGCTCCCTCCGCTAGCCCTCCCGGTGTTGTCCCGAGTTACTGAAAGATAAATAAGGGTGAGTATAAACATACTCAGTAAGAATCCCCAACCGGGTACAATACGATACATCGGTCATCTAGCACCTCAATATGCAAGCAAAGCGACTACCAACACAGATCATAGCTCAACGAGCTCATAACACAAGATCTGGAAACATCGGAAGTCTCTTACTGGAATCATCGGAAGTCTCCTACTACGGCCTAATGATTGGTTCTCATAACCAATCCGGGACATCTCGAGGGTCTTTCTCCCTCGGCCAATTGATCGACTCAAAAACCGATCCCAAGATGTCCGACACCCTCGAGGGTCTTTCTCCTCGACCAATTGATTAGCTCAAAAGCCAATCCCAATGGGTGTCCTCAAGGGCCTCTTACCCTCGCTAACAAACGGACTATCGGGAGAGTACCGCTGATCGCTCTAAAGCGAAGGAAGGCGGTGTACTCACGAACATTAACCCGGGAGCTCTCGAACCGGCGACTAACGCTGGCGTGTGCGCGCACACACGCATGCTCTTCTCGCAACCGGCGTAAATGCGGGGCCTAAGGGCAAACTACGCGGGCAGCACGCATGCCTAAGACTCGGAAAGCGGTGTCACCGAACACGATGAGTGCGAGGCCCTCGGCACTCATGCATGCGGCTGTACCACCGACCACTGAAGCTAAGAACCGGCCAAGGCGAGGCTTGCACCGGTGGCAGGGTTCCGCTCTAGCAGCTACAAACTAGGCTTATGCCGATCGCGGTAGCTACATCCACATCATTTGCTGGGGAAGCAATGTACGTTATGCTTCGCTCTACTCCCGACCGGTGGGGACAAAGCACGTTATGTCCGCTCTCGGCCTCACGGATGATGACAAACCCTACTACTCTATCCAAGAATACCGAGTAAATCAATGATTCCCGGCTAGCAAGCAAAGACCGACATCAATCACGTTTACCTAGCATGATACTACAACTTAAACAGAATCACAAGCATCTTTGGAAGAACAAACCTAGCATGGCACTAACATGTAAAATCAACAAACATGCTAGCAAGAGATCAAACAAAGTCGCCTATCACTATCATGCTCATAACAATCAAAGCAAACATACAAGGCACAATCGAGACATATCGCAGGTCCACACAACCACGGTAAGAAATCCTTACGGGACAAGCGAGAAAATAATCATAACTCAACCAAGCGATCCTCGAGCCTCTAATCGAACCCAAACAACCTAAACATAAAATAAAGCAGCCCAAATCAAATCCCTAAACAAACCAACCAACAAAATCGGGGCCCAACGAAGAAAAGACTCGGGAAAATACCATCCGAGAAGCCACAAGGCTCGAGCCAACCAAAGACACAACAGTGTGGTGGCGCGGGCACAGCGCTGGGCATGGGGCGCAGGCGCGAGGCGGCGCGCGCGCAGCACGCGGGCGCTTGGGCGGAAGGCAGCAAAGCGCGCGAGCGCGAGCTCGAGCTTCGGGCGGCGGCGACACGCGCGCGGCAGCAGAGGACGGCGCGACGGCGCGCGCGCGAGGCGACGGACGCGACGGGCTCGGGGCGCTCGGGAAGGCACGACGACCTACGAGGGCGGCGACTTCGGCACGGAGAGCGGCACTCGGGCGATGCCGATCTGGGCTCGGCGCGACCAAGGCTAGAGGCGATGCGATCACGGACTCAGCGCGACCAAGGCGACACGAAGATGGCCTGGGCGATGCAGATCTGGGCTCGGCGCGACTAGGGCGAGGGCGACGCGATCTGGCGCTGGGGTGGCTCGGCACGGCGCGACATGGGCGAGGGCGACGCAGCGCATCTGGGCGCACCTGGGCTGGGCGATGCAGGGCGTCTGGTGCGGCGTGGGGGCGGGGGCTATCTTGGGGTGAGCGGTCCCGATGCGGCCAGGGAGTGGTGCGGCTAGGGCATGGCTGGGTGGCTAGGGTTGGGTCTTCTTGGTGAGGTCGGCTAGGGGAGAGAGAGAGAGAGAGAGAGAGAGAGAGAGAGAGAGAGATTGCAAAACAAGGGAAAGGGACTTTCTTGATTTTTCTTCCTTTTTCCTAATTAAAACAAGCCTTAAAGTCCTTAAATCCCAATTCCGGCTTCCTCCTTCGAGACCAGTGAAGCAACCTTTTCCAAACAATAACTCTCACAAAAACAAACTCCCAAATCACTCTAAGGGCCTGGGCTCGAATCCCAAAGGAAACACCCAAACAACGATCACTTTGCCCAAAGCCCAAATCACAACCGAACTCCCAAACGGGTAGCCCAAACATCTCGGGACTCGCATGACCACCAACATACAAGCCTCAACAAAGCGGGAGCTGCCTCGAAACCCCGAAAATCCACAAATCCCGCCCGGGAGCAAAAGACCAAAATACCCTAAGGGTCAAAAGCAGACTCTAACGGCCCAACCGAACCATCGAATCACGAGGCAGAAGCACCTCGAGAACTGGAATAGAAAATCGGGCCGTTACAATACTCCCTCCTTTTAAGACTTTCGTCCTCGAAAGTCCTAAAAAACAAACTTGACTCTAGGAAAACTCCAATGTTTCCTAGCCAGCAGTAACTTCTCGCCAAAACAACACTAACCCTTCTCTGAAAACCAAACCCTCTTGGGTTCTCAAAGGCTCAAAGCCACAATGCTCTCGATCTGTCACAAACTATCTCAACCAAGAGACGAGGAACACAAAACTTTAATCTTTGCCAACGCGGGGCAAAGCTAACCATCGCTCCAATCTGCTCAAGGATCTCAAAGCCCTACAAACTTGGCGCTTAGCCAAAACCCCGCTAAACCAACACGGAACACCTCTCAGCGGTGTTACTCTCAAAGAAGCCCAGCGGACTCGGCACAAGCTCCAAAACTCAACGCCACGCACTAGCGTAACTTCTCCGAATGCCCACAATCGATAACAAATCGCCTCAACACAACGCAAAGTGGCCAAACAATGAACCCCTCGGGTTCCGAAACCAAACGGCCTACTCTTTCTTCACAAGAGACGGGCGAACCACAAGGCTTGCCTAAAGCCTTAACGAAAAAACAATCGAACCACCAATGGCGATTGATCCAAAAGGCAAACTTTTTCCCACTAGCACAAGTTGAAACTTCAACACGGCCAACCCTAAATGGCCAAAAACCAGGCACAGCTCCGCTCGGCCAATCCAACAAGCTGGAGCCTCACAACGGCCGAACACAAACTTTTCCATGCAAACCTACTAGCAAGCGGCCAAAAGAACATTGCCGGGCAAGGAAACACCCAACATTCCTCTCATGGAAAATCTCGCGCAAGAAGGACCAAACCCTCACGGGGCTACCGGCAACACACAACGGCTTGAGGAAAAGCGGCCCAAAGGCTAACCAACCAATGCCACGGCACCTCTGTGCCAACACACTCAATCGAGGCTCGGCTATTCGCCAGCTGCGAAAGCTCAACAACTAGAAACAAAGCCCGAGAAGGCCTTGCTCGCCAGAAACTCAACTCAAGCTCAACTCTTAAACTGGGTGGCCACCGCTCTTGCGGGGACAAACAACTTTTCGCTTGCTAACAACACAATGCGAGGACCCTCTCATTTGGGCTAACCAGCTGCGCTACTCGATCAACTACACAACTCGGGAGCTACGCTGACTCCTCAACGGAACGATTTCCCAGCCAAGCAAAACTCTAAAGGGCGGCGAACATCACACACGCTCACGACTTGCTCAAACCCAAGGGCAACATCAACCAACTCTCTTGGAAGCAACACCCAAGGAAACTCAACCGATTGGACCACCAATCCGAACTAGCCGAACTTACTCAACCACCGAGAGAGGAATCAACTCCCAAAACAACCGGACTAGGAACAAATCCTCGTGGCAACGCCCTGCAGCTCGAACAGAGCAAGCTCTTGAAACATCAAGAGAACCAAAATCTCGGTCAACACCAAGCACCAACTAACCTCCAAAACCAAACAAGCACTAGCTTGCTAGATCGCCAAATCTGCAAGCAACTCACCCAAGGACACTTTGCGCCAGGTCTAAGCGAGCTCGAGAGGCTCTCCACACAACCGAGATCCTCTCGATCACCCTCCGCACACACGGTCGACAACGATCTAACAAACAACCGGCCACGCGGGCACAACCCTCTCCAAAGCATCTCAACTACGCTGGCCAACTCCAACTTGGAAACCAAAGGAACAGAAACGCCACAGGAGGCGTCATCCTCCTACTCAAAGCAACAACCTCAACATACCTTCTTCTCAAGGTAAGGATCCGAACGACTTTCTTAGCCAAAACGATCGAAGCTGCGCGGCTTGCCACCATCTTGCTCTTGTTCGGTCCCCAACTGAAGTCTAACGGGGCAAGGACCAACTAGCAAAACTTGCTTAACCAACGACCCGAACGAGCACGGCATCCTTACGACCAAAGCTAGGGCACTTGCCAAGAACTAAAGCCTTGACACCTCAAAGGCCGAGAGACTGGGTCCTTAACACGAACCTCTCGTGGTTTTCCAAACATAAACCACGGAACGAGCTACGCAAAAGTGCCTTTGGGGTGTACGGCTCCAACTTGATCTCTTAAGATCCAAAGCCAACAAGGGCTCTCACACGGGGCAACTTTTGCCTCCAAACAGAGCCACAACAAACAAGGGAGCAACGAGTTCAAACCCACTCGGGGCCAACTCACCACGAAAAGCCACATTGGCCAACTTACTCTTACAAGCGCAAAACCACACCAAGCTAACATTCCTCGAAACAATGTGCTCACTAAACGCGCGCTCCGATCAGCCATCCAACTCATGGCTCTATCATCTGGATCAACCACGCATCCACGATGCCAACACTAACCATACTAGGGCAACTCAAAGGGTAGCCGAAACATGCTACCATCAAGGTGGCTCACGAGGCTCACAACACGGTAGCGCCGCGAACTCGAGCGCGCTAGCTCTTAATGACCTAGAGCATCCTTTACACCCAACTCTCGAGAGATCCTGAACGGCTCCTACTTTCCCTCGAAAACCTCAAACTTGTAGTCCTCGACTACCACCGAGCTAGATCTCTTAAGCAACCCAAACAGTGCAACCTCGGGAAAAGGGTACAAGACAAAGCGGGGATGCTATACTGCAGGCGACCATGGAACCACTGCACCAAAAGTGCCAAGCGGCTGAAACTAGGCCTCCTCTCAAAGCTTGGTGCCAGCAGCACTACATCCATTACAACACGAATCAGCCTCAAACGAGCTTTATGCCCCTCTCGAGAATAGGAAAGTCACTCTCCAAGTGACGGGGCAATGGTACTCGGCACAGAGTCCAAACACTCGAGCGACCTAATCTCGGCATCTCGACCAACAGAGACTTGCCACGGCCTACTCCACGCATCCCACTCGATGCTCAACAAAAGCTCAGGCCAACTCCTCGGGTGGCAACAACTAATTCCACACTCGGAACATCCAAATAAAAGAGGGTTCCACTCTACTAGCCCTTGAAATCCACAGATGGATAAAACCACGGCAAGCAAACTCCACACTACACCACAGCTACGAGGGTACAAAGAGAAGCTGGCCGCAAAACAACCGCAGCTTGCAAGGGGGCACAGATGTCTCTACATCCGCCTCAAGCCACTAACACGGCAACTTGCCAATCAATCGGGCGACGTGGTGGAGACTCGCTAGTCCACCTCTCTCAAGGGACTACCACCACCAAGCTGCGGAATCAACAAAGACGGAACGGCTCACCTCGGCCTCACGAGCAGCAGAGGCATCCCAACACACGGATGCTAAACTCAAACAGCCAACCGCTTTTACTACTAGCGGTAGGACTTTCTAATACATCAAGCTCACAGGCATCCACTTGCCAAGTCGGGCGGCTCCATCAACGCCAACAAACTCAAGCTGCATAAAACTGCTGATCAAGCCCTCCGGGAACCTCGGGGCTACGAGCTACTCGGGGAAAATCTTTGAAACAAACTCACACCATTTGGGCTATCCATGCCGGGACTCCTCGCTACACGCGCTACAAGCTGCGCACAGGTCTTTGCTCTCTCGATAGCTAAAGACACGCCATCAAATCTCGCATGCATTTGGAGCACACTCTGCTCAAGGAGTCAAACTCGAGGCGTGCTAGCCTCTACCCCCTCCTCTAGGCAACTCAACTGCCGGGGCCAACTCGGCCAAAGGGCTAAACAACCCGGGGGACGCGGCCTCAACATCAACAAGATCGGTCCAACTCCTTGGTCGGACATGCCAAGCGCCCTGCTCCTCCGAGTGCAATCAACATATCGGCGATCCGCACAAGGCACCTCCACCCTCTCACTAGGGGAGAAACCAACAACCGGGCCACAAATGGCCTAAAAGTCTAATCTCCGCCTCCCTCGAGTGCGATCGACACACCTTGGCGATCTCGCACAAAGCAACAAGCCCCGCCCACACGGGGCTCTCACCGCTCATCAAACTACTGCAGATCGCGAAAAAGTTGGCATGATGGCTCTCTAAGCCCAAACCAACAACGAGTCGAGAACTCGCTCGTCTCCGCTCCACAACTCTACACATGCATAAAAGCTAGAAGAAAAGTATTGTAAATTCTTACCCCTTAACTTAATTGAACTCGAGACAAACCAAGCGCCGTGGAGTCTTGATGATCATGGGAACAACAACCTACAAAGCGAGGTTAGTCTACAGAATCTATGACTCGTGCTCGATACCAAGCTGTAAGAACCCGACCCAAAACATGGTCCTAAACACAGGATCTTACTCGGCATGCAAGTTAAATATGATAACAAGCGGTTTAGAGCTTACATTTAAAAATCTTTCAAAACATATGAGAAGGGGAGCCCTTAAAACATAACCAACAATTTAAGTTTAAACAATCCAACAAAGTAAAACATCACGGCGGTGTTTAATAAAATGTACAATACAATTTAAGCAACGTTTTAAACAATGTTCCCCTAGGACTCTGTCCATCTACATTTGAATAAACAATGCAATAATAAAAGACAGAGTGCTGGCGGTTCCCCATGATCAATCGGCTCCTCCGCTAGCCCTCCCGGTGTTGTCTGAGTTACCGAAAGATAAATAAGGGTGAGTATAAACATACTCGGTAAGAATCCCCAACCGGGTACAATACGATACATCAGTCATCTAGCACCTCAATATGCAAGCAAACGGCTACCAACATGGATCATAGCTCAACGAGCTCATAACACAAGATCTGGAAACATCGGAAGTCTCTTACTTCCGGAATCATCGGAAGTCTCCTACTTAGGCCTAATGATTGGTTCTCATAACCAATCCGGGACATCTCCGAGGGTCTTTCTCCTCGGCCAATTGATCGGCTCAAAAACCGATCCCAAGATGTCCGACACCCTCGAGGGTCTTTCTCCTCGACCAATTGATTAGCTCAAAAGCCAATCCCAGCGGGTGTCCTCAAGGGCCTCTTACCCTCGCTAACAATCTGGACTATCGGGGAGTACCCATGATCGCTCTAAAGCGAAGGAACTGGTGTACTCACGAACATTAGCCGGGAGCTCTCGAACCGGCGACTAACGCGCGTGTGCGCGCACACCGCATGCTCTTCTCGCAACCGGCGTAAATGCGGGGCCTAAGGGCAAACTCACGCGGCCGTGCACGCATGCCTAAGACTCGGAAGCGGTGTCACCGAACACAGAGTGCGAGGCCCTCGGCACTCATCTGCTGCAAACTGTACCACCGACACGAAGCTAAGAACCGGCCAAGCGCAGCTTGCACCGTTGGCGTGGTTCCGCTCTAGCGAGCTACAAACTAGGCTTTATGCCGATCGCGGTAGCTACATCCACATCATTTGCGGGGAAGCAATGTACGTTATGCTTCGCTCTACTCCCGACCGGTGGGGACAAAGTACGTTATGTCCGCTCTCGGCCTGCGGATGATGACAAACCCTACTACTCTATCCAAGAATACCGAGTAAATCAATGATTCTGGCTAGCAAGCAAAGACCGACATCAATCACGTTTACCTAGCATGATACTACAACTTAAACAGAATCACAAGCATGCTTTGGAAGAACAAACCTAGCATGGCACTAACATGTAAAATCAACAAACATGCTAGCAAGAGATCAAACAAAGTCGCCTATCACTATCATGCTCATAACAATAAGCAAACATACAAGGCACAATCGAGACATATCGCAGAGGTCCACACAACCACGGTAAGAAATCCTTACGGGACAAGCGAGAAAATAATCATAACTCAACCAAGCGATCCTCGAGCCTCTAATCGAACCCAAACAACCTAAACATAAAATAAAGCACCCAAATCAAATCGCTAAACAAAGACCAACAAAATCGGGGCCCAACGAAGAAAAGACTGGGAAAATACCATCCGAGAAGCCACAAGGCTCGGGCCAACCAAAGACACACAGCAGGCGGGGCGGCTGGGCACAGCGCTGGGCATGGGCGCGAGGCGCGGGCGCTGGCGCAGCATCGGCGGGCTGGGCAAAGCAAAGGCGCACGGCGCGGGCTCGAGCTTCGGCTGGCGGCGGCGACACACGGCGCGGCTTGACAGAGGACGGCAGACGGCGCGCGCGCGAGGCGACGCGACGCGCGACGGGCTCGGGGCGCTCGGGAAGGCACGACGACCCTCTGTGGGCGAGCGGCTTCGGCACGGAGGCGGCACGGGCGATGCCGATCGGGGGCTCGGCGCGACCAAGGCGAGGGCGATGCGATCTGGACTCGGCGCGACCAAGGCGACACGAAGATGGCCTGGGCGATGCAGATCTGGGCTCGGCGCGACTAGGGCGAGGGCGACGCGATCTGGCGCTGGGGTGGCTCGGCACGGCGCGACATGGGCGAGGGCGACGAAACAGATCCGGGCGCACAGGGCCGGGCGATCTGCAGGGCGTCCGTGCGGCGTGGTGGGCGAGGGCTATCTTTGGTGAGCGGTCCGATGCGGCCAGGGAGTGGTGCGGCTAGGGCATGGCTGGGTGGCTAGGGTTGGGTCTTCTTGGTGAGGTCGGCTAGGGGAGAGAGAGAGAGAGAGAGAGAGAGAGAGATTGCAAAACAAGGGGAAAGGGACTTTCTTGATTTTTCTTCCCTTTTTCCTAATTAAAACAAGCCTTAAAGTCCTTAAATCCCAATTCCCGGCTTCCTCCTTCGAGACCCGGCAGAAGCAACCTTTTCCAAACAATAACTCTCACAAAAACAAACTCCCAAATCACTCTAAGGGCCTGGGCTCGAATCCCAAAGGAAACACCCAAACAACGATCACTTTGCCCAAAGCCCAAATCACAACCGAACTCCCAAACGGGTAGCCCAAACATCTCGGGACTCGCAGCCACCAACATACAAGCCTCAACAAAGGCAGGAGCTGCCTCGAAACCCTGAAAATCCACAAATCCTGCCCGGGGAGCAAAAAGACCAAAATACCCCTAAGGGTCAAAACAGCTCTAACGGCCCAACCGAACCACTGAATCTGAACCGGAAGCACCTCGAGAACTGGAATAGAAAACTGGGCCGTTACACTAAGTAAGGACTTTAGGATAGCGACCGTTTCTTGGGTCGGGTCCTTCTGATTGGTATCGAGCTCGAGTTATAGGTTACGTAGATCGACTGCAGCTTGTAGGTTGTTTTCCATGATCATCAGCGCTCAAGATGACCATCGTGTATGTCCATAAGTTTAAGGTTAATGGTTAAGAATTACAATACTGCATTTAGTATACATTTGTTACCCTTGTTGGGCAGTCAGAGCCCCAGCGTGGGCTAGTTTTTATGCCTTGTGTAGACCGCCAGTTGTTGATTACACAATGAGGACCAGGGACGTTTGGTATGTCCAATCGAGGAGTTGGACTGGTCGTGTTGTTGTTGAGACCACGTCCAGGGTTGTCTAGACCCGTAGGCTAGTTTTGGCCCCTGGCGATTGAGCGACCAAGAGGAGGGGGTAGAGGCTAGTCTACCTCAGAGCGAGACTCCTTGAGCAAAGTGTGCTCCCGCCATGAGAGAGTTGATGGCAGGTCTTTTAGCTATCAGAGGGCGGAGACCCAGGCGCAGATTGTAGCGCGTAGTGAGGAGTCCCGGGTGCAGATAGCCTAGTTGACAGAGTTTATTTAGGAGACACCCCCTAGTAGCTCTAGTAACCCCGGAGGTTTCCGGAAGGGCTTAATCAGCAGGTTCATGCTGATGAGTTAGTTGGAATTATTCGAGCCGCCGAGTTTGGCAAGTGGAAGCCTGAGGAGCTTGATGCTTTAGAGAACTTGCTTTGGTAGCGACAAGGTGGTTGACCTGTGTTCGAGTTTATCATCCAAGTGTTGGGATGACACGGTGTTCGAGAGACCGATGACACGATGTTCAGAGGTCGAGGCGTGCCGTTCTGCAGTCTTTGTTTGATGCAAAGCAGGTGTGGTGGTGGAAGTCCCCTGTGAGAGGCGGACCAGCAGAGTCTCCACCAGTCGCCGGTCTATTGGCAAGTTGCCGTGTTAGTAGCTTTTGAGAAAGGATGTAAAAACATCCTGTCCCCTTGCAAGCCTCTTTGTCGCTTTACTGACCCAGTTCTTTTAGTACCCTCGTAGCTGTGGGGATAGTGTGGAGTTTGCTTGTCGTGGCTTAATCCGTTTGTGGATTTCAGCGGGCTAGTAGAGTGGAGCACTCTTTTGTTTGGATGATCCAATTGTGGAACAAGTTGTTGCCACCCGAGGAGTTGGCCTGAGCCTTTGTTGAGCATCGAGTGGGATGCAAAAGTTGGCCTGAGCTATTATTGAGCATCGAGTGGGATGCAGAAGTTGGCCTGAGCTATTATTGAGCATCGAGTGGGATGCAGGAGTAGGCCGTGGCATGTCTGTTAGGCAAGATGCCAGAGATTAGACTGCTCGAGTATTTGGACTCTTGTGCTGAGTGCCATTGCCCCGTCAATTGGAGTGTGACCTTCCTTTTCCTCAAAGGGGTATAAAGTTCGTTTAGGGCTGATTTGTGTTGTAAGGGATGTAGTGCCTGTTGGCACCAAGCTTTGAGAGGAGGCCTAGATTCAGGCCAGTTGGCACTTTTGTGCAGGAGGTTCCATGGTCACCGAGAGTATAGCATCCCCGCTAGTCTTGTACCCATTTCTTGAGGTTGCACCTGTTTGGGTTGCATAAGAGATCTAGCTAGGTGGTAGTCAGAGGACTACAAGTATGAGGTTTTCGAGGGAAAATAGGAGCATTTCAGAGTCACCGAGAGTTGAGTACCAAAGGATGTTGTAGGCTGTTAAAGAGCTAGCGCGTTCGAGTTCTCGCACTGTTTGTGAGCTTGTGAGCCAGTTTGTTGGTAGCATGATTCGGCTACCCTTGAGTTACCCTAGTATGGGTAGTGTTGGCATCAAGGATGCGTGATTAATCCGATGTTAGAGCCATGAGTTGGATGGTGATCAAGCACGTTTAGTGGGCACATTGGCTTGAGATATGTTAGCTTGGTGTGGATGTGCTCTTGTAAGAGTGAGTTGGCCAATGTGGCTTTTCGTGGTGAGATGGCCCGAGAGGGTTTGAACTCTTGTTGCTCCCTGGTTAGTAGTGGCTCTGTTGGAGGCAAAAGTTGCCTGTGTGAAAATCCTTGTTGGCTTTGGATCTTAAGGAATCTGGTTGGAAGCTGTACACGCCGGTGTACTTTTGTGTAACTTGTTCCGTGGTTTATGTTTGTGAAACCACGAGAGGTTCGTGTTGAGGAAACCAGTGCTGCTCGATCTTTGAGGTGTCAAGACTTTAGTTCTTGGCAAGTGCCCAAGCTTTGGTTGTAAGGATGTCGTGCTCGTAGTCGGGTTGTTGTTTAAGCAAGTTTTGCTAGTTGGACCTTAGCTTTGGTTAGAGTTGATTGGAACCGAATAAGAGCGGTGGTAGCAAAGCGCGCGTAGTTTCGATCGTCATGGCTAAGAGAGTTGTTCGGATCCTTACCTTGGGTAGAAGGTTTGTTGTGGCTAATGTTTGAGTAGGAGGATGGCGATTCTCGTAGCGTTTCCGGCCCTTTTGGTTTTCAAGCGGTTGGAGTTGGCGGCGTAGTTGAGATCTTGGAGAGGGTTGTGCCTGTGTAGCCGGTTGTCCTGTTAGATCGTTTGACGACCGTGTGTGTGTTGGAGGATGAAGCGGAGGATCCCTAGGTTGTGGAGAGCCTCTCCAGAGCTCGATCACCCAAGCGGTGTTCCTCGGGTGAGTTGCTTGCAGATTTGGTAGACTAGCAAGCTAGTGTTTGTTTGGAGTAGAGTTCGGATTGGTTCGGTGAGGTGGCTAGTTGGTGTTTGGTGTTGACCAAGTTTTGGTTCTCTTGTTGTTTCAAGAGCTAGCTCGGTTCGAGCAAGAGGCGTTGCCACGAGGACTGTTCCTAGTCAGGAAGTTTTGGGAGTTGACCCCTCCCTCGGTGGTTGAGTAAGTTCTGCTTGTTCTGGATTGGTGGTCCAATCAGTTGAGGTTTCCTCTTGGGTGTTACTTCCAAGAGAGTTGGTTGTTGTTGCCCTTGGGTTTGAGCTAGTCAGCGAGCATGTGTGATGTTCGCGCGCCTTCGAGAGGTTCGCTCGGGAAATCGTTTCCCGTTGAGGAGTAGTCAGTGTAGCTCTTGAGTTGTGTAGTTGATCAGAGTAGCGCAGTGGTTAGCCCAGCGAGAGGGTCCCTGCCTTGTGTTGTAAGCAAGCAAAAAGTTGTTTGTCCCCGCAAGAACGGGGGCCAGCCAGTTTAAGAGTTGAGTTTTTGCTGGAAAGCTGTTGGTTCTTTGGGGTTTGAAGAAAACCCTAGTTTCTTTGGTGGTTGAGTTGCACCATGGATGCCAGCCTCGAGTATTATCTTTGGAGATAGCCTCGTCGGTCCGTTTCCCTTTAGATGTTCCGAGTATGGAGTTTCTAGTCGCAAGATGAGTTAGGCCTAGGCTAAAAGGAGAAAGTCCTTTGAGTAGCCAGTTGGACTTAAGAGTTGAGTGGCAGCTTGGAGGCGAGCCTTGCTCGTTATAAGCTTGGGTTGAGTTTCTGCAGAGCAAGCCCTTCTTGGGCTTTGTTCCTAGTTGATGTGCGTTCGCGATTGGCGTTATAATTTGAGCCACGATTGAGTGGGTTGGCACACGAGAGATGTCGTGGCATTGGTTGGAAACCTTTGAGTTGTTATCCTCCAGCTATTGTGTTGCTAGTAGCCGCGTGATGTTTTATTCTTTGCTGCTCGAGGTTTCCGTGAGAGGAATGTTGTTTGTTTTCCTGTCTGGCGATGTTCACCTAGGCCAGTGGCTGAACGGATTGCATTGGAAAGTTTGTTGTCAGCAGATGAGGGGCTCCGTTTTTTTTTAGTTTGGCTGAGTGGAGCCTATTCCTGGACCTTGTCGTTCAGGGTGGCCGAAGCTGAAGTTTCAGCTAGTGTGAGTGGTGGTAGCCGCTTGATGAACCAGAAAAGTGCCCCTTGGCTTTGG
Source organism: Sicyos edulis (assembly GCA_036507275.1). Taxonomy (NCBI): domain Eukaryota; kingdom Viridiplantae; phylum Streptophyta; class Magnoliopsida; order Cucurbitales; family Cucurbitaceae; genus Sicyos; species Sicyos edulis. The sequence goes on from CM071851.1 coordinate 16,195,284, forward strand.
TGCTTCGATTTCTCGTAAGATGGTTGCTTTAGTGTTGTGGACGCATGCTAGTTGGAGAAGGTTGCCTAGGGATCAGTCACCAGTTGGTGGTTCGAATTGGATTTCGTTAAGGATTGTAGGCAACCAGTGGGGTTCGCAGGTCTCTTGCGAAGTAAGAGTAGACCGTGTTGTTTCTGAAACCTGGGAGGTTCAGAGAAGTTACGCCGGAGCGTGGCGTAGAGTTTTAGAGCTTGTGACCCGTCCACGAGTTTGCTGTGAGTAGCGCCGTAGAGAGGTGTTCCGAGTTGGGTTAGCAGGGCTAAGTGAGCCCTAAGATTTTAAGATCTGTTGAGAGTTCGTGCGAGTCAGAGGGTGTGACTCACCGACTAGCTATCGCATGATTTCTTCAAGCTCCGTGTTAGTTCCGGTTTTGGTTGAGATAGTTTGTGGCAGACTCGGTGTCTTTTGGGCTTGGAGCCTTTGGGAAACCAAGAGGGTTCGGTTTGAAGAAGGATTTGTGTTGTCTTAACCGGAGCTTGGTTGGTTAAGAATCAGCGAGGAGCGGCGCGACGGGCGCGAGACGCGGCGCGCTGGCCGCTCAAGCAGTGCGCGCGACGGCCGCGACGGGCCGGGCGGTCTGGGCGGCACAGTGCTCTTTCTGGCTGCTTGTGATCTGGGCAAACTGGGCTTGTTGCTAGGCGATCCGGGCGGCTGGGCTTCTTCTTTGGCAGATCTGGGCATCTTTGGGCGACTGCTACAAACACACACACACACAAGCTCTTCTCCTTATCTTCGCCAACAAGAACACCCAATCGAGAAGATGAAGAGGATGAAGACTTACCCGGAATGATGATGAACGATCCAAGGGAGCTGCAAGGATGAAGAATCGGCAAGGAGAGCTTGGGAGAAAGCTTGGGCGGCCACAACTCTTTTGGAGAAGAAAACACAACAAACCTAATTTCTATTTCATTTAACCAAATGCACCAAATACCAAAGATCCAAGATTAACTAAGATGTGATGCAGAAAGAGCAACAAGAGCTCTCAATAGCTCAACTGGCACGCAACCCCACAAGCTTTCCTGGAGGCTCGGGTTCAAAACCCAGCTGCAACACAAATTCCTTTATTTTTACTTTTGCATCTACCCATGCTCAAACCAAACCACAAAGCCTCAAAAACCTTCATAAATCCATCCAATAATTTTATGGCTGGAAAAAAGACATAAACGCCCCGACGACGCCCGACCAAATTACTAAAATACCCCTAGGGCATACGGAAGATCGGGATGAAAACACGGGCCGTTACAATATTCCCTCCTTTTTATGACTTTCGTCCTCGAAAGTCCTTAAGATCTGAAACAAAGACAGATATCGCAATCTCATCCCGTCTTCCCCGCTCACAAGCGGCCTCCTCTGAACTCTAACTCCTCCACTGAACTTTTACCAAACGGATCTCACGATTATCCAACGTCTTCGTCTCAAGGACCAGAATACTCACAGGCTTCCTCTCAAGCTCAAATCCTCAATCACCGCAAAGGCTCAAAGTCCACCACGAGCGATGGGTCCGACACATACCGCCTCACACCGATACATTAGAATATCGCACACGGTGACAATGACAGAAAAAGCTAACCAATATGCAACTCTGCCAATCCTCTCGAGAATCTCAAACGGTCCAACAACAGGAGACTCCACTTCTCCCACTTACCAAACCTCAACACAACTCACAACGGCACAACCTTAAAAGCACGCGACTGCCCAACCTCAAACTCTAAAACTCGACCTTGAACATCGACGAAACTTTCATGCCGCTCTGAGCTAACCACAAACGAGCTCAACCTCCTCGCACAACACCTCGGTCAAGCTGCAGCAACACGGGACCCAAAACAACACCGACGGCCACCAACCTTTTTCTCACAGCACTAGAGACCTGCAACACTTACCATACAATGCCTCAATGGAACCACAAGAACTGACCGCTGAGAACTGCAACCCAAGGCAACCTTCTAAAACCACACTGGTCTCCCGCTGCCTAATCACGGAAACACCAACTCGCAACAAGCTCGAAGGATCGGCTCACTCCTCCCAAAAGACCATCGGACAAAAAGGGTGAAAACACTACAGAAGCGCACTCACTCGGCTCATAAGCCTCTAAGAACACTCTCCGAATCACGATTCGCCCACGCACCGCCTAGAACAAACCTTTGTTGCCACACCCTAATGGCAACATCTCCAACTGAAAATCGACATGCCTCTACTCCATAGAAATGGCATCTGACACCAACCGAGGTGCGAGCTCTAGCTCATCAAGTCAATACTCCAAAAATCCGAACTCACACAACAACCTCAACTAGTGACGGCTCCACACGGAAACTTACAATCCAACAACTTGAGTGCTACGAACTAGGAAGCTCAAACAACTACAATCGCATAGCTATGCCAATCCACTCATCTCTAGCTCGACTCAAATCACTAAGCGGGCAAGACAACTTGCAAACAACCAGGCCCCCAGAGGGCTCCATCCACTAAACTTACCTCCATGCAAACAACGGAACAAAGCTCGCCTCAAATATGAAACACATCTCACAAGTCCAAACGATAACACATACAGCTTAACCCTCAAGCTTAGGCTTAATGCACCTTCCCACGAAACTTCATAACGGAACTCCACTACTGGTCAACACCAACTACCAAGAACAAGAATACCAACAATGGGTGGCAGAGTGCAAGCTACACTAGCCAGCAAGGATCCTCAATAAGTCCAGACCCTAATCCAGCCACAATGGTGCAACCTCAACCCACAACTGATACAAAGGGGATCTTCCACTACAAAGGTGCAACATCTTCCATGCCAACACACAAAAATCTTAACCAACTAGGCCAAACACTCATAAGAGGCGGGACAACCTTTATGCAGCCTCTAGAACACCCTCCAAGAATCCGCTTAAGCTGGACAAACGACTACTTCCAAGCGGCCAACAAACTTTTCCTTCAAGCTAGCGCTTCCACCATTAACTCCAAGACCAAGGAGTAACCCGACAACTCCCGAAGGAAACGGCTCCTACAAGCGGACAACCAACGGACAGAGAGAACTCCACATACGCTCACCTGTCTTGCTCCACGAGCAACAACATCTAATCTCACGGGGCACAACAAGGGTCCATCTCAGATGAACCTCCAAATGCCAAACGGGGCAACTCAACATCCCGAAACAGGAAAAACAACCAACATGGCACAAACCACTCGCCCCCCACGAGCAAAACTAAACTCTAGCAACTTCAATCCACACTTGGTCAACACCAAGCATCAACTTGCCACCACACCGAAACCACTCCGGACTTTACTCCAAATAAACACTAGCTTGCTAGTCTACCAAGACTACTAGCAACTCCACCGAGGCTACAAACTACACGCCTCCAGCTAGCCAACTGAACTCACTAGCTGGGCCTGACTGAGCTCTGGAGAGGCTCTCCACAACCTAGGGTTCTTCGACAACCCCTCGACACACACGCGCAAGGCATACGATCTAATGGATAACCGCTCAACAAACAACTCCAATTTCCGGCATCCCAACCATGCTTTGGCCAACTCCAACTCCTTGGGAACCTAGAGGACCCGAACGCGCTACAGCACGCGTCATCCTCCTACTCAAAGCATCGGCCACAACATAACTTCTACCCAAGGAAGGATCCGAACAACTCTCTTAGCCATGCCGATCAGAAACCACGCGGCTTAGCTACCACCGCTCTTGTTCAGTTTCCAACTGAACTCCAACCAACGATCAACAAGAAGATCCGCCAACCAAGCTTAGGCCCAACTTAACAAATCTTGCCTAAGCAACAACTTGATACCACGAGCACTGTATCCTTACCACCTCAACCCAAGCCTTACAACAACCACCTGGAGTCCAACTTCTCAAGGCACTGAGCACGAGATCTCCAAAGCAAACCCTACATGGATCCGAAACTCTCGCCACGGAACGAACCACACAAAACACACTTGTGTGCACAACTCCCAACCTTCCTTTATAGATCCAAGACTAACAAGCGCTTTTCCACAAAGCAACGATAACTCCGGCAAATGATACAAACAATCCAAGGAACACCAAAAGTTCCATCTCCACACGATACTCGAAGCTGAGGCAACCTTGCTCTACCAAAGCATAATCATGCCAAACCAAACTTACTTTGTACCAAGCCTCTACCAAGGGTGCTTACCCCTAAGGCATCCAAAACCTCTCGCAAGGCATCAGCTCATCTCGCCTCAAAAGCATCCAACTCGCCTCTTAGGCATCCAGCTCATGGTCCCTCAGCTGGGCCAAACTCGCATCTACAATGCTCAACTCTCCTCAGACTTAGGCACTCGAAGGTAGTTGACCGCACTACCAACCACAAGGAAAATCTCTTGGCCTTAACACTAGCGCGAGACTCACGCGCACCAACATTTACCAACAGCAACTGCCGACTTACTCAACCTCCGTAAACACGGGAAGAGGCTCGGCTCCTCTCGAGCATCCTTTCGCTTGTAGTCCATCGACTACCACTGAACTAGCCCTCTGGCACGACCTAAACGGGTGCAACTGCCATAAACAGATCCAAGGCTAAAGGAGTACGCTGAACTCCGAACGGCATAGAACCATCTGCTATGCCCAAGCCAAACTCAAGCCTGAACCAGACTTAGTGCCAAAGTGGCACACCAACCAATGCACCTCAAGTGCTACTACTACCAAATCCACATCCGAGGAAGCGGGGTGTTAAACAACAACAACGGGCTCGCAAGGGGGCAAAGATGACCCTTCATCCGCCTCAAGCCACTAACACGGCAACTTGCCAAACAATCGGGCGATCGGTGGAGACTCGCTAGACCACCTCTCACAAGGGATTTCCACCACCATCCGATGAACCAAGCGGCCAAAGACAGAACGACACACCTCGGCCTTTGAAGCAAAGAGGGCATCCCACACACGGATGCTAAACACAAACTCGGCCAACTACTTTACTACTAGCAAAGTAGGGACTTACTAAAACATCGAGCTCTACAGCATCCATTTGCCAACCACGGGCGTCTCCAACAACGCCAACAAACTCATCTGAATAAACTCACGATCATGCCCTCCGAGAACCTCAGGGGCTACAAGAGCTCTTTGGGGAAAAATTTGAAACAAACTCTGTCACAATTTGGGCTAATCGTGTGCCGGGACTCCTCACTACGCGCTACAAAGCGCGCTGGGTCTCCGCTCTCTCGATAGCTAAAGACCGCCATCAAATCTCTCATGGTGGAGCACACTCTGCTCAAGGAGTCTCACTCTGAGGCGCCTGCTAGCCTCTACCACCTCCTCTAGGCAACTCAACTGCGCGGGGCCAAATCCGCATGCGGGCCTAACAACCTCGGACGCGGCCTCAACATCAACACGATCGGTCCAACTTCTCGGTCGGACATGCCAAGCGCCCTGCTCCTGCGGGTGCGATCAACATATTGGCGATCCGCACGAAGCACCACCACCCTCTCACTAGGGAAAAGCGAAAGAATCGGGCCACAAATGGCCAACGGGAGTCTAAGCTCGCCTCCCTGCCGAACGATGTCCCGGGGCATCCGAATCTATCTAGATACCTCAACAAGCCGCTAAAAAGCGCGCCAGATCATGAAAGTTGGCATGATGGCTCACTAAGCCCAAACCAACAACGAGTCGAGAACCCGCTTTCGTCTCGCTCCACAACACTACACAAGGCATACACTAGATGAAAGGTATTGTAAATTCTTAACCCTTTTCAATAAAAAAGAACTTAGGCGCACTGATGATCGCTTGAGTCTTTGGTGATCATGGGAAAGACGACCTACAACAAAAGGTCAGTCTACAAAGTCTATGACTCGAGCTCGATACCAATCAGAAAGACCCGACCCAAAAGGGCTCTAAATAGGCCTTTACCCCAATGCATGCATTCAAAGGAAAGGACAATATGCAAATAAGTTTTGATTCCCAATTAAAACAAAACAATCAAGGTTCAATCAGAAATCAATATAGTTTGCTGAAACCTGTTTCAAGGCAAATACATTTCCAAAACGTACACTCTGATCAGAGATTTATTAAAACATTTGGAACATTCTCTGTAACGGCCCAGTTTTCGAGTTCGGTTTCCCAGGTGTTTCCGATTCATTATTCGGATGCTCGAAAGGGTCGTTAGTGCTATTTTAACCCCTAGGGGCATTTTGGGCTTTTTGCCCCCGGTCAGGGTTTTGTGGATTTTGAGGACTCCAGGGTCACTACAGCCTTTGTCGAGGCTTGATTGTTGTTGGTTGCAGGACCCAAGAAGTTCGGGCTAGTTGTTTGGAAGTTTGGAGGTGTTTTGGTAATTAGCAAAATTATTGTTAATTAGAGTGCTTCCTTTGGGAATTGAACCCTTGACCTAACGGTGATTAGGAGGCTTGATTTAAAAGGGTTTTATTAAATGGAAAAGAATGCGTCAGCTAGGACTCGAAGGAGGAAAGCCTTGGGAAGGGATTTTGGACATCCCAAAGCCTATTTAATTTAGGAAAAAGGAAAAGAAAAGAGAACAACCCTTATTCTTTCTCTCTCTCTCTCTCCCCAAGCCCTAGCCGCACCGACCCCAGCCTTGCCCAGCCGTACCACCCAGCCCCAAGTCGCCCAAGCTTAGCCCGCTCAGACCTCGCCGCCCAGACGCGCCGCACCCAGCCGCCGAGATGCGCGCGCAGCACCGCCCACCGTCACCACGCACCGCTCGCAGCCGCCGCCCAGCGCCGCCCTGCACCGCTCCGCACGCTGCCGCCCAGCGTCGCCCGTGCGTCGACCCAGCTGCCCAGATGCGTCCCCCGTGCGTCGCCCAGTGGTCGCACTCTCGTCGCACGCTTTGCATCGCCCGATGTCGCTTGCTGCCGCCCAGCCCCGTCGCTCGCGCCGCGCGCCATTCCGCAGCCCAGACGCGTCGTCCCAGTGCTCCCGCTCCTGCTCGTCTGCTCGCCCCGCCGTGCGCCCGAGCCAACACCTGCCTCGCCAGCGCCAGCGCCAGCTTCCACACCGCCCCCCGCGCCAGCAGCGCCCCCCACCCGGCCCCCGGCTGTCGAGACCACGTGTCTTCGCGGTTGGTATTCCCGAGTCTTTTCTCTTTTGGACCCTAATTTGCTTTGTTCTTTGTTTATTTAATTAGGATATTTTTTATTAAATGCTTAGGTTGCTCGGGAGTCGCTTGGTTGGCTTATGGTGGTTATTTTCTACTTGTTTCCAGGTAAGGATTTCTTACCGTGGTTGTGTGGACCCTGCGATGCTATCGTGATTGTGCCTTGTATGCATGGTTGTTGTTATGAGTATGTTAGCTATTGAACAGCTTGTGTTGAGATCTTGCTAGCATGTTGCTTGTTGTTCATGATAGTGCCATGCTATGTCTGTTCTTCCAGCATGCCATGTCTTGTGATTGTATGAAATTTCCAGTGGGTAGGTTACATGTTTTCTCTTGCTTCCATATCGTGTTGCTCTTGTGTCCCCTGATATATTCTGTTAGTTCCATGCAAGGGGTTTAATTATCTTGGCATACCTTGTTCTATTTTATCCTGTTAGTTCCGTGCCAGGCATAGGCAGGTGATGTATAGTGTAGAAGACTGTAGGGGTAACTAGTTTAGGTCCCGCTCGGGTAAGACCCCGATGGACATCCGGAGGTGTAAGACCCTGATGGGCATCCTAGGTGTGTAAGTCCCGATGGGCATCACCGAGTTGGAGGTGTAAGACACGATGGGCATCCGGGGTGTGTAAGTCACGATGGGCATCACTGAGTTGGAGGTGTAAGACCCGGATGGGATCCTAGGTGTGTAAGTCCCCGATGGGCATCACTGAGTTGGAGGTGTAAGACCCCGATGGGCATCCTAGGTGTGTAAGTCCCCGATGGGCATCACTGAGTTGGAGGTGTAAGACCCTGATGGGCATCCTAGGTGTGTAAGTCCCTGATGGGCATCACTGAGTTGGAGGTGTAAGACCCCGATGGGCATCCTAGGTGTGTAAGTCCCCGATGGGCATCACTGAGTGGGAGGTGTAAGACCACGATGGGCATCCTAGGTGTGTAAGTCCCCGATGGGCATCACCGAGTTGGAGGTGTAAGACCCGATGGGCATCCTAGGTGTGTAAGACCCCACTGGGCATCTTTGAATCCTAGGTTGTGTAAGGCCCGAAGGGCATCCAAGTGTAGAACCTAGGATAGGCGGTAGATGAAAGCCATTGAATAGGCTCGCTCTAGAAGTAGCTCATAGCCTAATTCAACCGTTTTGCTCTAAGTCATTATTTTATTTGCATGTATACTAGGGTGCTAGATGACTGATGTATCGTATTTGTACCCGGTTGGGGATTCTTCTTTGAGTATGTTTATACTCACCCTTATTTTTCGTGGTTTTTCCACCGGGTAACTTGGGACAACACCGGGATGGCTAGCGGAGGGATTTGTTTGATCATGGGGGCCACCAAAGACTCTGTCGTTTATTGTTTGCATTTATTTATTCAAAGGCATGTAGATGGACATGAGTCCTAGGGGAATGATGTTAACGTTGTTTAAACCATTTTGAATGTTCTTTTATAAATATCGCCAGCTTATTTTACCTTGATTGGATTTGCTTATGAAAATTGTTGGTTATGTTTTAAGTGTTCCCCGTTTCCAAATGTTTTGAAAAAGTTTTAAATATGAGCACTAAACCGCTTGTTGAAATATTTAACTTGCATCTTTGAGTGAGGACCTAGGTTTAGGACCGTATTCAGTCGGGTCCTTACGGTTGGTATCGAGCACGAGTCATAGATTCTCGTAGACTAACCCCGCTTTGTAGGTTGTTGTCCCCATGATCATCAAGCACTCCGCGGCACAGTTTGTCCGAGTTCATTAAGCTAAGGGTTTTATTTTACAATACGCACCTAGTATACATGTGTTACCCTTGTTGGGTAGTGAGAGTCCCGGTGAGGACTAGCTTTGTGTTGATGTAGATCGCTTATCTTTGAATACACATTGAGGAGTAGGGACGTTTGGTATTTCCAACCGAGAAGTTGGACTGCGCATGTTGATGATGAGACCACGTCCAGGGTTGTCTAGACCCGTAGGCCACATTTGGCCCTGACAGTTGAGTTGCCAAGAGAAGAGGGTAGAGGCAAGCATGCCTCAGAGTGAGACTCCTTGAGTAGAGTGTGCTCTAGCCATGAGAGAATTGATGGCAGGTCTTTTAGCTATCAGAGAGCGAAGACCTGAGCGATTGTAGCGCGTAGTGAGGAGTCTCGGGCACAGATAGCCCAGCCGACAGAGTTTATTTAGAAGATACCCCCAGTAGCTCTAGTAGTCTCGGAGGTTCTCGGGAGGGCTTGATTGGCAGGTTTATGCTGATGAGTTAGTTGGAGTTAATCGAGCCACCGAGTTTGGCAAGTGGAAGCTCAGAGAAATTTGGATGTTTTGAGAACCCGCTGCTAGCAGCGAGGTGGTTGGCCAGGATCGAGTTTATCAACCGAGTGTTGGACTAACCTGATGTTCAGAAGCCGAGGCGTGCCATTCTTGTGCTGTTGGATGCAGAAGTGTGGTGGTGGAAGTCCCCTGTGAGAGGCGGACCAGTAGAGTCTTCACCAGCCACCCGGGCGAATTGGCCAGCTTCCAAGTAGTAGCTTTTGAGAAAGATGTAGAGACATCTTGTCCTCCTGCAAGTCTGCAGTCGTTTTGCAGCCAGTTCTTTTAGTACCCTCGTAGCCAGGGGGTATTGTGGAGTTTGCTTGTCAGGACCTAATCCGTCCGTGGTTTCCAGCTGGCTATTAGTGAGAAGCACCTTCTGTTAGCATGTTCCAGGTGTGGAGCTAGGTGCTGCCACCCGAGGGTTGGCCTGAGTATTCGTTGAGCATCGAGTGGGATGCAGGAGTGGGCCTTGGCTTGTCTGTTAGACGTGATGTCAGAGAGTAGTCTACTCGAGTGTTGAGACTCTTGTGTTGAGCGCCATTGCCCTGTCACCTGGAGTGTGACCTTCCCTACCCCCAGAGGGGCTTAAAGCTCGTAAAGGGATGTTTGTGTTGTAAAGGATGTAGTGCCTGTTGGCACCAAGCTTTGGAAGGAGGCCTAGTTTCAGGCCAGTTGGCACTTTTTGTGCAGATGGTTCCAAGACCCGCCCGAAGTTTGGCATCCCCACTAGTCTTGTACCCACTTCCTGAGATTGCACCTGTTTGGGTTGCATAAGAGATCTAGCTCGGTGGTAGTAAGAGAACTACAAGAGTGAGGTTGTTCGACAGATAAGTAGGAGCCTTTCAGGGTCACCGAGAGCTAGGTACAAAGGATGTGTTGGTTGTTAAGGGCTAGCGCGTCCGAGTTCTCGCGCCTGTGTTGTGGGGGCTTGTGAGCCAGTTGGATGGTAGTGTGACTCGACTACCCTGGAGTTACCCTAATATGAGTAGGGTTGGCATCGATGATGCATGGTTGATCCAGTGTTAGAGCCATGAGTTGGAAGGTTGATCGAAGCACGTTTAGTGGACCATTGGTATGAGGTAAGTTAGCTTGGTGTGGCTATGCTCTTGTAAGAGTGAGTGGACCAATGTGGCGTTCCGTGGTGAGTTGACCACGAGTGGGTTGAACTCTTGTTGCTCCTTTGCTAGTTGTGGCTCTATTGGGAGGCAAAAGTTGCCTTGTGTGAGAGTACTTATTGGTTTGGATCTTAAGGAATCAAGTTGGAGATGTACACGTCGGTGTACTTTTTGTGTAGCCTGTTACGTGGTGTATCTTTTGGGAACCACGAAAGGTTCGTGTTGAGGAACCGAGCTCAGTCAGACCAAGCAAGTGTCCCTCGGTTGAGTTCTTTGGATGCTTGTAGTCGTTTGGCAAGCTAGAGTTGTTCTTAGTAGCCTCTGCGTTGGTTTTCAGAATTCTTAGCAAGGTGGTGCTTGGCGTTGACCAAGGTTTGGTTCCCATGTGGTTTCTAGAGCTAGCTTCGTTCGAGCAAGCTGGAGTTGCCACGAGGACTTGTTCCTAGTCGGGGAAGTTTTGGGAGTTGACCCCTCCCTCGGAGGTTGAGTAAGTACTGCTAGTTCTAAGTTGGTGGTTCAAGCGATTGTGGAATCCCTCGATTGTTGCTTTCGAGGGAATTGGTTGTTGTTGCCTTCGATGAGTAGGACAACTAGCGTGTGTGAAGTTCACTGTCCTTCGGAAGTCCGCTTGCTGGGAAATCGTCCCTGAGAGGAGGAGTCACTTAGCTCCCGAGTTGTGTAGTTGATTAGAGTGGCGTAGCGGTCACCTTGGCCGAGAGTGTCCTGCGTTGGCTTGTTAGCAAGCGGAAAGTTGTTTGTCCCGCGAGGGCGGAGGCAGGCCAGTTCAAGGGCTTGAGTTGTTGTTGGAAGGTTGTTGGGTCCTTGGAGTTTGTAGAACCCCTAGTTCCTTGGTCGTTGAGTTGCACCGTGGATGCCAGTTTCGAGTATTAACTTTTGAGGTAGTCTTGCTGACCCGAGTTGCTAATGATCCGCAAGCTTGTGGTCGTCGCTATCCTTATTCCTCGCGATGTTTCGTGGGTGGAGTTTCTGGATCGGAAGGAGAGCTAGGTCTAGCTATAAGGAGGAAGTCCTTAGAGCAGCCAGATGGACTTAAGGGTTGAGTGGCAGCTTGGAGGGGAGCTTCGCTAGTTGTAAGCTTGAGTTGAGTTCTCTGCACCAAGCCTTTCTCGTGGTTTGCTCCTAGTTGTTGCGCGTTCGTGGTTGGCATTTAGTTGAGCCAAAGTTGAGGGGGTTGGCATAGACGTGTCGTGGCATTGGTTGGTTAAACCTTTGAGTTGTTATCCTCGAGGTGTTGTGTTGCAAGTAGCCGCGTGTTGTTTTATTCTTTCTTGGCTCGAGATTTCCGGGAGAGGTATGTTATTTGTTTTCTGTCTGGCGATAATCTCTTAGGCCAGTGGCTGATCGGATTGCATTGGAAAGTTTTTGTCGGCCGATGAAGGGCTCCAATATATTAGTTTGGCTGAGTGGAGCCTGTGTCTGGACCTTGTCTTCTAAAGGTGGTCGAGCTGAAGTTTCATTTGGTGTGTTGGTGGTATTTGTTTGGTGAAAGAGAAAAGTGCCCCTTGGCTTTGGTGTGCTCGATTTCTCGTAAGATGGTTGCTTTAGTGTTGTGGACGCATGCTAGTTGGAGAAGGTTGCCTAGGGTCGATCACCAGTTGGTGGTTCGAATTGGATTTCGTTAGGGATTGTAGGCAACCAGTGGGGTTCGCAGGTCTCTTGCGAAGTAAGAGTAGACCGTTTTGTTTCTGAAACCTGGGAGGTTCAGTTGTTTGGTCAGCATGGTGAAGGGTCGAGGCTGTTTGATAACAGCTATGAGCATTCAGAGAAGTTACGCCGGAGCGTGGCGTAGAGTTTTAGAGCCTGTGACCCGTCCACAAGTTTGCTGAGAGTGGCGTCGTGGAGAGGCGTTCTGAGTTGGGTCAGCAGGGATAAGTGAGCCCTAGGGTTGTGAGACCGTTTAAGAGTTGGTGCGAGTTTGAGGATGTGGCTTATCGACTAGCACTATCGCATCTTTTTCTTCGAAGCTCAGTGTATGTTCAGTTTTGGTTGAGATAGTTTGTGGCAGACTCGATGTCTTTTTGGCTTGAGCCTTTGGAAACCCAAGAGGGTTGGGATTTCGAAGAAGGACTAGTGTTGGCTTGACAAGGAGTTGGTTGGTTAAGGATCAGTGGAGTTTCCCTAGAGTTGTTTTCGTCTTAGGACTTTCGAGGACGAAAGTCTTAAAAGGAGGGAGTATTGTAACGGCCCAGTTTTCGAGTTCGGTTTCCCAGGTGTTTCCGATTCATTATTCGGATGCTCGAAAGGGTCGTTAGTGCTATTTTAACCCCTAGGGGCATTTTGGGCTTTTTGCCCCCGGTCAGGGTTTTGTGGATTTAGAGGACTCCAGGGTCACTACAGCCTTTGTCGAGGCTTGATTGTTGTTGGTTGCAGGACCCAAGAAGTTCGGGCTAGTTGTTTGGAAGTTTGGAGGTGTTTTGGTAATTAGCAAAATTATTGTTAATTAGAGTGCTTCCTTTGGGAATTGAACCCTTGACCTAACGGTGATTAGGAGGCTTGATTTAAAAGGGTTTTATTAAATGGAAAAGAATGCGTCAGCTAGGACTCGAAGGAGGAAAGCCTTGGGAAGGGATTTTGGACATCCCAAAGCCTATTTAATTTAGGAAAAAGGAAAAGAAAAGAGAACAACCCTTATTCTTTCTCTCTCTCTCTCTCCCCAAGCCCTAGCCGCACCGACCCCAGCCTTGCCCAGCCGTACCACCCAGCCCCAAGTCGCCCAAGCTTAGCCCGCTCAGACCTCGCCGCCCAGACGCGCCGCACCCAGCCGCCCAGATGCGCCGCAAGCAGCCGCCCACCGTCACCCTGCACCGCTCCGCAAGCTGCCGCCCAGCGCCGCCCTGCACCGCTCCGCACGCTGCCGCCCAGCGTCGCCCGTGCGTCGACCCAGCTGCCCAGATGCGTCCCCCGTGCGTCGCCCAGTGGTCGCACTCTCGTCGCACGCTTTGCATCGCCCGATGTCGCTTGCTGCCGCCCAGCCCCGTCGCTCGCGCCGCGCGCCATTCCGCAGCCCAGACGCGTCGTCCCAGTGCTCCCGCTCCTGCTCGTCTGCTCGCCCTGCCGTGCGCCCGAGCCAACACCCTGCCTCGCCTGACGCGGCGCGCCAGCTTCCCCCACCGCCCGCGCGCACAAAGAAGCGCCCATCCTGCCCCCTGGCTGTCGAGACCACGTGTCTTCGCGGTTGGTATTCCCGAGTCTTTTCTCTTTTGGACCCTAAGCTGCTGGTTGCTGTTTATTTAATTAGGATATTTTCTTATTAAATGCTTAGGTTGCTCGGGAGTCGCTTGGTTGGCTTATGGTGGTTATTTTCTACTTGTTTCCAGGTAAGGATTTCTTACCGTGGTTGTGTGGACCCTGCGATGCTATCGTGATTGTGCCTTGTATGCATGGTTGTTGTTATGAGTATGTTAGCTATTGAACAGCTTGTGTTGAGATCTTGCTAGCATGTTGCTTGTTGTTCATGATAGTGCCATGCTATGTCATTCTTCCAAACATGCCATGTCTTGTGATTGTATGAAATTTCCAGTGGGTAGGTTACATGTTTTCTCTTGCTTCCATATCGTGTTGCTCTTGTGTCCCCTGATATATTCTGTTAGTTCCATGCAAGGGGTTTAATTATCTTGGCATACCTTGTTCTATTTTATCCTGTTAGTTAAAGTGCGAGGCATAGGCGGTGATGTATAGTGTAGAAGACTCGTAGGGGTAACTAGTTTAGGTCCCGCTCGGGTAAGACCCCGATGGACATCCGGAGGTGTAAGACACGATGGGCATCCTAGGTGTGTAAGTCCTCGATGGGCATCACCGAGTTGGAGGTGTAAGACACGATGGGCATCGGGGTGTGTAAGTCCACGATGGGCATCACCGAGTTGGAGGTGTAAGACCCGATGGGCATCCTAGGTGTGTAAGTCCCGATGGGCATCACCGAGTTGGAGGTGTAAGACCGATGGGCATCCTAGGTGTGTAAGTCTCGATGGGCATCACCGAGTTGGAGGTGTAAGACCGATGGGCATCCTAGGTGTGTAAGTCCCTGATGGGCATCACTGAGTTGGAGGTGTAAGACCCCGATGGGCATCCTAGGTGTGTAAGTCCCCGATGGGCATCACTGAGTGGGAGGTGTAAGACCCTGATGGGCATCCTAGGTGTGTAAGTCCCCGATGGGCATCACTGAGTTGGAGGTGTAAGACCCCGATGGGCATCCTAGGTGTGTAAGACCCCACTGGGCATCACTTGAATCCTAGGTTGTGTAAGGCCGAAGGGCATCCAAGTGTAGAACCTAGGATAGGCAGTAGATGAAAGCCATTGAATAGGCTCGCTCTAGAAGTAGCTCATAGCCTAATTCAACCGTTTTGCTCTAAGTCATTATTTTATTTGCATGTATACTAGGGTGCTAGATGACTGATGTATCGTATTGTACCCCGGTTGGGGATTCTTACTGAGTATGTTTATACTCACCCTTATTTCTGTGGTTTTTCCACGTGTAACTTGGGACAACACCAGGATGGCTAGCGGAGGGAGCTGTTTGATCATGGGGGGCCACCAGCACTCTGTCGTTTATTGTTTGCATTTATTTATTCAGCATGTAGATGGACATGAGTCCTAGGGGAATGATGTTAACGTTGTTTAAACTGTTTTGAATGTTCTTTTATAAATACTGGCCAGGCTTATTTTACCTTGATTGGATTTGCTTATGAAAATTGTTGGTTATGTTTTAAGTGTTCCCCGTTTCCAAATGTTTTGAAAAAGTTTTAAATATGAGCACTAAACCGCTTGTTGAAATATTTAACTTGCATGCTGAGTGAGGACCTAGGTTTAGGACCGTATTCCAGGTCGGGTCCTTACATTCTCAAATTCAATAAAGCGGGAATCCACAAAATCATTCAGAAAACATCCTAGGGCTCCGTGCCCGGCTACATGCATTCAGGGGAGAATTAAAGACAAGAGTCATAGAAATAAAAAGTCAGAGACGACAAAGACGACGTTCCCATGATCATAGCTCCTCCTTCACCCATCCCGCCTCGCGCCATGGTTACTGGAAGATAAGTAAGGGTGAGTAACGAATTACTCAGTAAGAATCCCCAACCGGGGTACAATACGATGCACATGGTCATCTAGATGAGTGTATGCAAGCTACGAATATAAACACAGAATAGAGCACAAAGCTTAAGTCCACACTTGGACCTCGGATGCCAACTCAGGGTCTTAGTCCGGAATGATCCACACCACACAATACGCCCTATACGAGAACCAAGTCTCGGCCTCAGCCTGACTAATGTCGATACGAAAGGTACACTAGCTCAAGATCCCGAGGAGCTCTCCGGTCGGCGCTGTAATGAGCGTAAGCATGCACCGCGTGCTTCCACAGACTATGGGGGGTGCCGGGTCTAATGGCAAGCTGCCCATATCCGGATACCACGCCTAACTAAATCTCTCCGGATCGGTGTCAGCGACATAGGGGTGTGAGACACGACACGTGAACTATGTCACCTGTACCACCGCTTTGAGGCTAAGGAACGGGTCGTGGTAGGCTTACACCAGAAGCCGTCCTTACCTTAACAGGTGGCAATCAAGGGCTACTACCGAACACACTGAGGACGTGCCGGCTATCGGGGACTAGGCATTGCCAAGTCATCATCCCGACTGTTGGGGCATCGCTAAGACTACCACCCTCACCCAAGATTGCAGGGCCTACCGGTTGGGATAGCTAATCCCTCACGGGGTCCAAGGACGGAGAACTGTCTCGAACGTCCTTGCCATAGATGCAAGATACTTTATGCATCGGGCCCGGATGATGCTATCTACCTGAATTCTAACCTGCCTTAACAATCAGCAAACAATCCAATACGTGCTCGAAAGAATACAAAGCAGACCTAGCATGGTACTACGAACAAGAATGAATATGAGCATGCCGAACGGAACAACCTAGCATGGACTAACATGAAAGAACAACATACGAAGTCATGCCATCAGAATTGACAGAGCACCTAAACTATACATGCCGATAATCACAAACAAACATACAACATCAATCACATAGAACATCGCAGGTCCACACACCCCGGTAAGAAATCCTTAACTTGGTCGGGAGGCTTCTACACACAAAACCTAAGCTGCGGAACAAACCCGAGCTAGCTACCGAGAACCTAACAAAACAATGATAATCATAATCCATAAGCCTAAATATAGTAAAATAAACAAGGCTCGGCTCGAGCAACTCACGCGGCTCTACCGACACGCGGACGGCGGCAGCACAGCGACGGCTGGGCTGCTGGCGCGACAGCAGCGCAGAGGCGGCAGGTGCAGCTGCTGCGCGCGATGCGCGGATGGATGGGCGCAGGCGCACGCGCGCGCGCGAGCAGCGAGACGAGCGCAGCTGGCGCGAGCGCGGCGGCGACGCGATGCGCGCAAGGCGCAGCGAGGAGCGGCGCGCTACGGCGCGAGACGCTGGCGCGCTGGCCTCAGCAGGCGCGCGACGGCTGCGACGGGCTGGCGGTCTGGGCGGCTCGGTGCCCGCTGGGCTGCGCGATCCGGGCAGCCTGGGCTTGCCGCTAGGCGATCCGGGCGGCTGGGCTTCTGGCTGGCAGATCTGGGCATCTTTGGGCGACTGCTACAAACACACACACACAAGCTCTTCTCCTTACCTTCGGCCAACAAGAACACCCAATCGAGAAGATGAAGAGGATGAAGACTTACCCGGAATGATGATGAACGATCCAAGGGAGCTGCAAGGATGAAGAATCGGCAAGGAGAGCTTGGGAGAAAGCTTGGGCGGCCACAACTCTTTTGGAGAAGAAAACACAACAAACCTAATTTCTATTTCATTTAACCAAATGCACCAAATACCAAAGATCCAAGGTTAACTAAGATGTGATGCAGAAAGAGCAACAAGAGCTCTCAATAGCTCAACTGGCACGCAACCCCACAAGCTTTCCTGGAGGCTCGGGTTCAAAACCCAGCTGCAACACAAATTCCTTTATTTTTACTTTTGCATCTACCCATGCTCAAACCAAACCACAAAGCCTCAAAAACCTTCATAAATCCATCCAATAATTTTAGCAACTGGAAAAAGACATAAACGGCCCTGACGGCCCGACCAAATTACTAAAATACCCCTAGGGCATACCTGGAAGACTGGGATGAAAACCTGGGCCGTTACAACTGTATCCTAAGTGTGTAAGGCCCCACTGGGCATCACTGTGTCCTAGGTTGTGTAAGGCCCGAAGGGCATCCAAATGTAGGACCTAGGAGAGGCTATAGACGGAAGCCTTTGAGTAGGCTCGCCTTTGAAGTAGCTCATAGCCTACACCAACCGTGCCCGCTCTAAGTCATTGTATGGTTGCATGTCCGTGTGCTAAATGAGATGTTTTCGTATTGTACCCCGGTTGGGGATTCTTACTGAGTATGTTTATACTCACCCTTATTTTCTCGTGGTTTTCCACCGTGTAACTTGGGGACAGAGGGTGGATGGCTAGGAGGAGGTCTGGATGATCATGGATAGTCGACTCACGAGTTGCACGTTCTTTTAATGTTTTCTTTGATGATTTAGCATGTAGTGGGACTTGAGTCCCTAGGAAAAATACTCAAAAACTATTTGATGATTCTCGTACCGTTTCCCTTGATTTGTTTTTAAGAAAGAACTGATCAGTTATCTACCTGTTTATTTTAAATGGAACTATATTTTCCTTGTTTTGAATGTGCTTACTTCAAAGATTTAAATTTCAAACTCTGAACGACGTTTTACATTCCTAATCATGCATGCTAAGTAAGGACTTTAGGATAGCGACCGTTTCTTGGGTCGGGTCCTTACACTTTGAGTTACCCTAGTGTTGGCATCGAGGATGCGTGGTTTATCCAGTGTTAGAGCCATGAGTTGGATGGTTGAGCGGAGCTCATTTAGTGGGCACATTGGTTTGAGGTATGGCAGCTTGGTGGGATATGCTCTTGCATGAGTGAGTTGACCAATGTGGGGTTTTGCGGTGAGTTGACCCCGAGTGGGTTTGAACTCTTGTTGCACCCTTGTTAGTAGTGGCTCTGTTGGAGGAAAAAGTTGCCCTGTGTGAGAGTCCTTGTTGGCATTGGATCTTAAGGAATCAAGTTGGAGCTGTACACCTCGGTGTACTATTGTGTAGCTCGTTCCGTGGTGTATGTTTGGAGAACCACGAGAGGTTCGTGTTGAGGAATCAGTGCTCAGTCTTTGAGGTGTCAAGGCTTTAGTTCTTGGCAAGTGCCCTAGCTTTGGTTGTAAGGATGTCGTGCTCGTAGCCGAGTTTTTGTTTAAGCAAGTTTTGCTAGTTGGACCTTGACCTGGTTAGAGTTCAGTTGGAACTGAACAAGAGCGGTGGTAGCAAAGCCGCGCAGTTTCTGATCGTCATGGCTAAGAGAGCTGTTCGGATCCTTACCTTGGGCAGAAGCTATGTTGTGGTTTTTGTTTGAGTAGGAGGATGACGCATTCTGTAGCGTCTCCGGTCCTCTTGGGTTTCAAGTTGGTGTTCGCCAGCATAGTTGAGATGCTGGAGATGGTTGTGCCCGTGTAGCCAGTTGTCTGTTAGATCGTTTGACGACCGTGTGTGTCGGAGGGTGATCGGAGAACCCTAGGTTGTGGAGAGCCTCTCCAGAGCTCAGTCAGACCCAGGCATTGTTCCTCGGGTGAGTTGCTGGAAGATTTGGTAGACTAGCAAGCTAGTGTTTGTTTGGAGTAGAGTCCGGATTGGTTCGTTGGAAGAGTTGCTTCGCTGTAGTATTGACAGATTGGACGCAGTCTGTGAAAACCAGTGAACCTCTACAATCAGCTTGGAAGTAGAAGAGACTCAACTAGACGCTGCGTGTGAGCTAAACCATATCAACGAATATATTTCAGAGGAGCAAGCAGTGGAGGAGTATGAAATGGAGCAAGTTTCGGCAATGCCTTTACCAATTGATGAATATTTGAGCAACGACGAGAAATCCAAGATTGAACAGATATTGATACAATATCTAGCTGGAGCGAATATGAACGAAACAAAATGTGAGCTAAATTTCGAGGACAAGCCCAAGGAAGAATCCTTCGCTATAATTTGGACAGATGATGAGTATTTAAGCAAAGTTGAAAGAATGGAAGGGTCAAATGTGGGTTGTTTCGCAGAAACAAATTTTAATCAAGAGTCTTGCGAAGAAGAAAAGGAATCCATTGTTGAAAATCTAACTAAAAGGCCTCAAGCTGAAGAAGGATCCAAGAAGAATTTGGCCACGCTTGAAATTCTTACACCTCCATGCCCTCAAAGATCGAATGTTCAGAGGAATGATGGAGTGAGCAATGATAATGTTATGGTGGAGCAATACCAAGCGAATGGAAAAATTCAATTGAAAGCCTTGACGATCGAAGGAGGCAATATGGTTCAATGTGCAAATATCGAAAGTCTGTTCATGATCTCTACTATTATTAAACTTAGAATCCGAACACCATTTTGCAAATTTTCTGTAGATTTGTATGCATGCATTGAGGTAACGACCTATTTTAGAACCCTTTCGGGTCGGGTCGTTACATAGATTCAGGCCAGTTGGCACTTTTGTGCAGGTGGTTCCATGGCCGCTCGGAGTTTAGCATCCCCACTAGTCTCGTACCCATTTCCTGAGGTTGCACCTGTTTGGGTTGCATAAGAGATCTAGCTCGGTGGTAGTCAGAGAACTACAAGTTTGAGGTCATTCGAGGGAAAGTAGGAGCATTTCAGGGTCACCGAAAGTTGGGTACAAAGGATGCTGTAGGCTGTTAAGAGCTAGCGCGTTCGAGTTTTCGCGCCTGTGTTGTGAGCCAGATTGATGGTAGCATGATTCGACTACCCTTTGTGTAACGGCCCAGTTTTCTATTTCGGTTACCCAGGTGATTTCGGGTCATTATTCGGATGTTCGGATGGGCCGTTAGAGCTATTTTAACCCTTATGGGCATTTTGGTCTTTTGCCCCCGGTCAGGGTTTTGTGGATTTTCAGGATTCCAGGGTCATTCCTGCCTTTGTCGAAGCTTATTGGTTGTTGGTTGCAAGACCCGAGAGGTTTGGGCAAGTTGTTTGGAAGTTTGGAGGTGTTTTAGAAAATGGCAAAATTAATTGTAATTTTGGTGCTTCCATTGGGTTTTGAGCCTGTAAAGACCCGACCCAAAAGGGGCCCTAAATAGGCCTTTACCCCAATGCATGCATTCAAAGGAAAGGATAATATGCAAATAAGTTTTCAGATTCCCAATTAAAACAAAACAATCAAGGTTCAATCAGAAATCAATATAGTTTGCTGAAACCTGTCCCTGTCTCCAAGCACCTGTTTCAAGGCAAATACATTTCCAAAACGTACACTCTGATTAGAGATTTATTAAAACATTTGAAACATCCTCAAATTCAATAAAGCGGGAATCCACAAAATCATTCGAGAAAACATCCTAGGCTCTCGTGCTGCCACATGCATTCGTGGGAAAATGAAAGACAAGAGTCATAGAAATAAAAAGTCGAGACGACAAAGACGCTCCCATGATCATAGCTCCTCCTTCACCCATCCCGCTCGCGCCATGGTTACCGAAAGATAAGTAAGGGTGAGTAACGAATTACTCAAGAAGAATCCCCAACCGGGGTACAACACGATGCACATGGTCATCTAGATGAGTGTATGCAAGCTATGAATATAAACACAGAATAGAGCACATAGCTTAAGTCCACACTTGGACCTCGGATGCCAACTCGTGGTCTTAGTCGGAATAATCCACACCACACAATACGCCCTATACGAGAACCAAGTCTCGGCCTCGGCTCATCGCGTCGATACGAAAGGTGCACTAGCTCAAGATCCCGAGGAGCTCTCCGGTCGGGCGCTGTAATGAGCGTAAGCGCGCACCTCGTGCTACGCAAACTATGGGGTGCGGGTCTAGTGGCAAGTCGCCCATGTCCAGCCACCACGCCTAACTAAATCTCGGATCGGTGTCACCGACATAGGGGTGTGAGACACGGACACGTGAACTATGTAAGCCTGAACCACCGCACTGAGGCTAAGGAATCGGCCGTGGTAGGCTTACACCAGAAGCCGTCCTTGCCCTATCGGTGGCAATCAAGGGCTACGGCCGAACACGCCGAGGACGTGCCGATCGTCGAGGACGAGGCAATGCCAAGTCATCATCCCGACCGTTGGGGCATTTAACGATCCGCCACCCTCACCCAAGATTGCGGGGCCTCACCGGTCGGGTTAGCTAAACCCTAACGGGGTCCGAGGGACTGAGTACTACCTCGAACGTCCCTGCCATGGATGCAAGATACTTTATGCATCAGCCCGGATGATGCTACCTACCTACACTTTAACCTATCATATCAATAACATACAATCCAATACAATCCAAAACGTGCTCAACAGATACAACGAACCTAGCATGGTACTACGAAGCAAGAACAGATATGAGCATGCTAGAACGGAACAACCTAGCATGGGCTAACATGAGAGAGCAACATACGAAGTCATGCTAGTCAGGAATTCAGAACAGAGCACCTAAACTATACATGCCGATAATCACAAACAAACATACAAACAACAATCACATAGAACATCGCAGGTCCACACAACTCCTGTAATAAATCCTTACTTGGCGGGAGGCAACTACACACAAAATCCTAAGTGCGATCGAACCGAGCTAGCTTCCGAGAACCTAACAAAAACAATGATAATCACACTCTAAAGGCTTAAATATAATAAAATAAATAGGGCTCGGCTGGGAGCAACTCACGCGAGCGCGGCCGACACGTGGACGGGCAGCAAAGACGGTGGGGCCGCTTCCGGGCGCGGATGGGCGCTGATGGGCGGCAAATGGGCGCATCGGGCGCTGGCTGCGCGACGGACAGCGCCGGGCGCGGATGGCGCGCTAGGCGCGGGACGCGCTGGGACGGCACGCGACGGCGACGCGCAGACGCGAGGGGCGCGCGGTGCGAGCGCGGACGACGGCGCGAGGCCGCGATGCGGACGCGAGCTCGGTGGCGATGCGGCGGGCTGGGCGCGCGGCGCGAGCGAGGCGAGCGCGGCGGCCGCGCGCGACGGACGCTTGATGGATGGTGCCGCGACGCCTCTGGCTGGGCGGCTGCGACGGCTCGGGCGCTGGCTGCGTCCTCTCCGGGCGCTGGCGCTGGCGCGGCGCTGGCGCTGGGCGCTGGAAATTCGCTGGTGCGATCTGGGTGGCTGCTCGACCGGCTGCTCGGCTGGTCGCTTGGCTGGCCGGAACAGCGCTCGGGGCTGCAAGGGAAGAAAATCACGGCAAGGGGCTTGGGAGAGAAGAGGTTGGGCGGCCATGGAGTTTTGGGGAAGAAAACACAAAACCTAATTTCTTTTCATTTAACCAAATGCACAAAACTCCAAAGATCCAAGGGTAACTAAGATATGACGCGGAAAGAGTAACAAGAGCTCTCCATAGCTCAACTGCACGCATCCTCACGAAGCTTTTAGGAGACCCGGTTCGAATCCCAGTGCAACACAAATTCCTTTATTTTTACTTTTGCATCTACCCATGCTCAAACCAAACCACAAAGCCTCAAAACCTTCATAAATCCATCCAATAATTTTAGCAAGCTGGAAAGACATAAACGCCCCCGACGGCCCGACCAAATTACCAAAATACCCCTAGGGCGTACGTGGAAGATCGGGATGAAAACACAGGCCGTTACAATATTCCCTCCTTTTATGACTTTCGTCCTCGAAAGTCCTTAAGACTCAAACTTGACCAGACAGATACCGCAATCTCATCCCGTCTTCCCGCTCACAAGCGGCCTCCTCTGAACTCTAACTCCTCCATCGAACTTTTACCAAACGGACCTCACGATTATCCAACGTCTTCGTCTTCAAGGACGAGAATACTCACAGCTTCCTCTCAAGCTCAAATCCTCAATCATTTGCTAAGGCTCAAAGTCCACACCGAGCGATGGGTCCGACACATACCGCCTCACACCGATACATGAGAATACTGCACACGGCTGACAATGACAGAAAAAGCTAACCAATATGCAACTCTGCCAATCCTCTCGAGAATCTCAAATGGTCCAACAACAGGAGACTCCACTTCTCCCGCTTACCAAACCTCAACACAACTCACAACGGCACAACCTTAAAAGCACGCACTGTCCAACCTCAAACTCTAAAACTCGACGCCGAACATCGACGAAACTTTCATGCCTGCTCTGAGCTAACCACAAACGAGCTCAACCTCCTGCACAACACCTCTAGTCAACTGCAGCAACTCAGGACCCAAAACAACACTGACGGCCACCAACCTTTTCTCACAAAGACTAGAGACTCGCAACACTTACCATACAATACCTCAATGGAACCACAAGAATCGATCACGAGAATCGCTACCCAAGGCAACCTCCTAAAACCACACTGGTCTCCCGCCGCCTAATCACGGAAACACCGACTCGCAACAAGCTCCGAAGGATCTGGCTCACTCCTCCCAAAAGACCATCGGACAAAAAGGGTGAAAACACTACAGAAACTGCACTCGGCTCATAAGCCTCTAAGAACACTCTCCTGAACCACGGTTCGCCCACGCACCGCCTAGAACAAACCTTTGTTGCCACACCCTAATGGCAACATCTCCAACTGAAACCGACATGCCTCTACTCCATAGAAATGGCATCAGACACCAACCGAGGTACGAGCTCTAGCCATCAAGTCAATACTCCAAAAATCCGAACTCACACAACAACCTCAACTAGCGACGACAGCCTCCCACACGGAAACTTACAATCCAACAACTTGAGTGCTACGAACTAGGAAGCTCAAACAACTACAATCTGCATAGCTATGCCAATCCACTCATCTCTAGCTCGACTCAAATCACTAGTGGGCAAGACAACTTGCAAACAACCGGGCCCAGAGGGCTCCATCCACTAAACTTACCTCCATGCAAACAACGGAACAAAGCTCGCCTCAAATATGAAACACATCTCACAAGTCCAAACGATAACACATACAGCTTAACCCTCAAGCTTAGGCTTAATGCACCTTCCCACCGAAACTTCATAAATGGAACTCCACTACACCGGTCAACACCAACTACCAAGAACAAGAATACCAACAATGGTGGCAGAGTGCAAGCTACACTAGCCGACAAGGATCCTCAATAAGCCGGACCTAATCCACCCACAAAGGTGCAACCCCATCCACAATCAAACAAAGGGGCCTTCAACTACAAAGGTGCAATGACTTCCAAGCCAACACTCAAAACCTTAACCAACTAGGCCAAACACTCATAGGAGGCGAGAACAACCCCATACGCAACTTCGAACACCACTCACGAGTCCGCTTAGCTAGACAAACAACTGCTTCCAAGCAGCCAACAAACTTTTCCTCCTACTAGCACCACTACCACCAATTCCAAGACCAAGGAATAACCTGACAACTCCCAAGGAGAAACAGGTCCTTACAAGCAGACATCAGAAGGACAGAGAGCTTCACAACCGCTCGCTGTCTTGCTCAGCTAGGCACAACATCCAACTCTCCCAGAGGCAACAACAAGGGGTCCACCACAGACTGGACCGCCAACCACGAGCAAGAGAAGACTCACCCCAAACACAAAAAAAAACAACTCTCAAACTCTGGAAACAGGAAAGACATCCGCCAGGGCAAAACCACTTGCCCCACGAGCAAGGCTAACTTCTAGCAACTCAAAAAACCACACCTTGGTCAAAACCAAGCACCAACTTGCCACCACACCGGAACCAAATCCGGACTCTACTCCAAACAAACTCTGGCTTGCTAGCCTACCAAAACTGCCAGCAACTCACCCGAGGCTACAAACTACTCGACTCTGGCTTGCCAACTAAACTCACTACCTGGGTCTGATTGAGCTCTGGTGAGGCTCTCCACAACTAGGGTTCTTCGACAACCCTCGACACACACTGTCGTCTAACGATCTAACAACCAACTGCCTGAACAACAACTTTTTTTTTTTTTTTTTTTTTTTTTTTCAGCATCACAATCATGCTGGCCTGCTCCGAACCTCGAAACCAAAAAGACCAGAAACGCTTCAAAATGTGTCATCCTCCTACTCAAAGCATCGGCCACAATGTAGCTTCCACCTAGGGTAAGGATTCCGAGCAACACCCTTAGCAACTACGGTCAGGAACTACGCGGCTTCACTACATCCACCATTCGTTCAGCACCATCTGAACACCAACCATGAACACAAGAGGTTCCACCAACCAAGCTTAGGTTCAACTTAACAAACTTGCCTAGGCAACAACCCAACTACGAGCACGGTATCCTTACAACCTCAACTAAAGCCTTACAACATCCACCTGGAGTCCAACTTCTCCAAGAACTGAGCACTAGTTCTCCAATGCAAACCCTACATGGTTCTGGAACTCTCGCCACCGTAACGAACTACACGAAACACACTTGTGTGCACAACTCTCAACCTTCCTTGAGTTCCAAGACTAACAGTGCTTTCCAAAAGGCAACACTAACTTCAGCAGAGATACAATCAACCAAAGGAACACCAAAAGTTCCATCTCCACACGATACTCAAGCGGTGGCAACCTTGCTCTGCTAAAACATAACGATGCCAAACCGAACTTACTTTATACCAAGACTCTACCAAGTGCGCTACACATAAGGCGTCCTACTCATCTCATAGGCATCCAACTCATCTCATAAGCATCCAACTCATCTCGAGAGCATCCAACTCATCTCACGGGCATCCAACTCATCTCATGAGCATACAACTCATCTCACGGGCATCCAACTCATGGTTCCCTCTTTGGACCGAACTCGCATCTACAATGCTCACTCAACTCGAGTTTAGGCACCCGAAGGTAGTGGACCGCACTACCAACCACAAAGATCTCTTGGCCTCAGCCCAGCGTGAGACTCACACGCACTAACACTTACCAACCGTCAACTCGCTGACTTACTCAATCCCGGTAAGAACACCGGGAAGAGGCTCCAGCTCTTCTCGAACATCCTTTCACTTGTAGTCCTTCGACTAACACCGAACTAGCCCTCTTGCACGACCTAAAACAGTGCAATCGCCACAAACGGATCCAAAGGCTAAAGGAGTGCATTTGAACTCCGAACGGTCATAGAACCATCCGCTATACCCATGCCAAACTCAAGCTGAACGGACGTGAGAGCCAAAGCGGCACACCAACCATTGCACCTCAAGTGCCACTAAACCAAATCCACACCTTACTACAAATGGGGGCAAGCAAGGTCACAACCTCAAGTGACAAAAACTATGACGAGGCATACAAGAGCTCAACTCAAACAACCATGCCTAAGGCATCTCATCAAACCGAAGTCTCATCGCCTACTCTTGCATCTCCACATGATGCTCAACAAAACTCGCCGCCTCTCTCAACATGCAAAGCAGCCTAGCCCTACTCTAGGGGCTCACCATAAGAAGAGTGCTCAACTCTACTAAACAAGCGAGGAACTACCAACGGATCAAGTCCGATGGGAACATCGCTCATTGCACCCTTAACTATAGGGTTCCGACTTCACTGGCCGCAAACAACAACACTTATAAGAGGACAAAGATGTCTCTACCTCCTCCACGAAGGCCACTAACTCGCAGCTACTCTGGGCAATCAAACAATCTGCTAAGGTTCAAGTTACACACTGAACTACCTGACTAGTCCACACTAGGACCTGCTCCACAAGCATCATCATAAGCAAAAGCCAAAGCTAACTCCTCTCCCGGGTGGTACTCCAGGCAAAACACCTCCACCCTCTCACTAGGGAATTAATAATTTGGGCCACACGTGGCCTCACGGAGTCTAATCTCTACTTCCCTCCGGGACGATATCCAGTGGTATCCGAATCTATCTGGATACCCCGACAAGCCGCAAACATACTCCTTACATCGCGGAAAGTTGGCATGATGGCGCTCTAAACCCAAACCAACGACAAGTCGAACCCGCTCGTCTCCGCTCAACAACACAAAAGCAGGCATACACTAGATGAAAGGTATTGTAAATTCTTAACCCTTTTCTAAAGCAGAAAACTTAGGCGCACTGATGACCGCTTGAGTCTTTGGTGATCATGGGAAAGACGACCTACAACAAAAGGTCAGTCTACAGAATCTATGACTCTAAGCTCTGATACCAACTGTAAAGACCCGACCCAAAAGGGGCTCTAAATAGGCCTTTACCCCAATGCATGCATTCAAAGGAAAGGATAATATGCAAATAAGTTTTTTAGATTCCCAATTAAAACAAAACAATCAAGGTTCAATCAGAAATCAATATAGTTTGCTGAAACCTGTCCCTGTCTCCAAGCACCTGTTTCAAGGCAAATACATTTCCAAAACGTACACTCTGATCAGAGATTTATTAAAACATTTGAAACATCCTCAAATTCAATAAAGCGGGAATCCACAAAATCATTCAGAAAACATCCTAGGGCTCCGTGCCCGGCTACATGCATTCAGGGGAAAATGAAAGACAAGAGTCATAGAAATAAAAAGTCAGAGACGACAGCACGTTCCCATGATCATAGCTCCTCCTTCAGCCATCCTGCCTCGCGCCATGGTTACCTGAAAGATAAGTAAGGGTGAGTAACGAATTACTCAATAAGAATCCCCAACCGGGGTACAATACGATGCACATGGTCATCTAGATGAGTGTATGCAAGCTATGAATATAAACACAGAATAGAGCACATAGCTTAAGTCCACACTTGGACCTCGGATGCCAACTCAGGGTCTTAGTCCGGAATAATCCACACCACACAATACGCCCTATACAAGAACCAAGTCTCGGCCTCAGCCTGTCTACTGTCGATACGAAAGGTGCACTAGCTCAAGATCCCGAGGAGCTCTCCGGTCGGCGCTGTAATGAGCGTAAGCGCGCACCTCGTGCTACTGCAGACTATGGGGGGTGCCGGGTCTAGTGGCAAGCTGCCCATGTCCAGTCACCACGCCTAACTAAATCTCTGGATCGGTGTCACTGACATAGGGGTGTGAGACCTGGACACGTGAACTATGTCAGCCTGAACCACCGCACCTGAGGCTAAGGAATCGGTCGTGGTAGGCTTACACAGAAGCCGTCCTTGCCCTATCGGTGGCAATCAAGGGCTACGGCCGAACACGCCGAGGACGTGCCGATCGTGTCGGGGACGAGGCAATGCCAAGTCATCATCCCGACCGTTGGGGCATTTAACAGTCTGCCACCCTCACCCAAGATTGCAGGGCCTACCGGTCGGGTTAGCTAAACCCTAACGGGGTCCAGGGACGGAGTACTACCTCGAACGTCCCTGCCATGGATGCAAGATACTTTATGCATCGAGCCGGATGATGCTACCTACCTACACTTTAACCTATCATATCAATAACATACAATCCAATACAATCCAAAACGTGCTCAATAGATACAACGAACCTAGCATGGTACTACGAAGCAAGAACAGATATGAGCATGCTAGAACGGAACAACCTAGCATGGGCTAACATGAGAGAGCAACATACGAAGTCATGCTAGTCAGAATTGAACAGAGCACCTAAACTATACATGCCGATAATCACAAACAAACATACAAACAACAATCACATAGAACATCGCAGGTCCACACAACTCCAGAAGAAATCCTTACTCGCCGGGAGGCAACTACACACAAAATCCTAAGTTGCGATCGAACCCGAGCTAGCTACCGAGAACCTAACAAAAACAATGATAATCACACTCTAAAGGCTTAAATATAATAAAATAAATAGGGCTCGGCTCGGAGCAACTCACGCGATGCGGCCGACACGTGGGACGCGCAGCAAAGACGGCGGTGGGCTGCTGGGCGCGATGGGCGCTGGATGGGCGGCGGATGGCGGCAAATGGGCGCACACTGGCGCTGGCGCGCGCGACTGACAGCGCGGGGCGCGGATGGCGCGCTAAGCGCGCGACGCGCTGGGACGGCACGCGGCGACGGCACGGGCGAAGACGCGCGAAGCGCGCGCGGGCGCGACGCGGACGACGGTGTGCTCGGGCGCGCGATGCGGACGCGAGCTCGGCTGGCGATGGCGAGGCTGGCGGCGCGCGCGGCGAAGCGCGGCGCGATGCGGCGGCCGCGACGCGACGGACGCGCGGATCGTGGTGCCGCGACCTCTCATTGGCGGCTGCGACGGCACGGGCGCTGGGCTGCGTCTGCTTTGGCGCGCTGGCGTCTGGGCGGCACTCTTGGCGCTGGGCGCCTAGGGTCGCTGGGTGCGATCTGGCTGGTTGCTCGACCGGCCGCTGCTGCTGGTCGCTTGGCTTGCCGAACGCGCGCGGCGGCAAGTGCAAGGGAAGAAAATCACGGCAAGGGCTTGGGAGAGAAGAGGGTTGGGCGGCCATGGAGTTTTGGGGAAGAAAACACAAAACCTAATTTCTTTTCATTTAACCAAATGCACAAAACTCCAAAGATCCAAGGGTAACTAAGATATGACGCGGAAAGAGTAACAAGAGCTCTCCATAGCTCAATCTGCACGCATCCTCACGAGGCTTTTAGGAGACCCGAGTTCGAATCCCAGTGCAACACAAATTCCTTTATTTTTACTTTTGCATCTACCCATGCTCAAACCAAACCACAAAGCCTCAAAAACCTTCATAAATCCATCCAATAATTTTAGCAACTGGAAAAAGACATAAACGGCCCTAAATGGTCTTAGGGAGTTTGTAGGAAAAGAGAGTCTTATTTTAAAATAAGTTTGTTTGGTAGGGTTTTGAAAGAGGAAGCTTTGGGAAGGGATTTTAGACCCATTTAAATTAGGAAAAGGGAAGAAAATCAAGAAAGTCCTTTTCCCCTTGTTTTGCAATCTCTCTCTCTCTCTCTCTCTCCTCTCTATCTCTCTCTCTCTCTCTCTCTCTCTCTCCTAGCCGAGACCTCACCAAGAAACCCTAGCCGCCCTAGCCGCGACACCCACCGCTCACTGGCCATTTGCTCAGCGCAGCCAGTGCGCCCCAGCGGCCATGCCGAGGCGCGCCCAGACGCCTGCATCGCCCATGCCAGCGCGCGCCCGATCGCCTCGCCTCGCCAGCCAGACGCGATCGCGCCGATCCGCACCAGCCGCCCCAGACGCGCGCCGCGCGCTCCGCTTTGTCGCCGCCTCAGACGTTGCGCGTCGCGCGCTATCCTCGCGACCGACGTCCCGCCTTGCTTGCGCGCGCCGAAGCTTGCGCGCGCGCCAGCCTCGCCAGCGCGCCAGCGCCCGCTGCCGCCAGGCGCCGTCCCGCTTGGCTTTGGCGAGACGTGTGCCTTCTCGGTTGGTAAATTCCCGAGCCTCCACCCTTTGGACTTCCTGATTTTAGATACTGTTTATTAATTAGGATATTTTATTACTTGCTTAGGTTGCTCGGGTTCGCTTAAAAGCTCGAGGGTCGTTATTTGATTCGGGATAGTTAACCTCCACTTATTTCCGTGTAAGGATTCTTACCGGGGTTGTGTGGACCTCGCGAATAGTTGATAGCACGCTTTGATTTGTAATTATATGAGTTTCTAGTGATAGGTTACATGTTTTCTTTTGATTCATGTTCGTGACATGTTTACATCCCGTTAGTCCCATGTTAGGCTTTCCTATCTTGATAGAACCATGCTGCCATTTGTATGCTGCTAGATCCAAGTTACGGTTAGATGTGTGATGTATAGTATAGAGGACCGAAGAGGCAACTAGTTTGGGGTCCCGCGCAAGGCAAGACCCGATGGACATCCGGAGGTGTAAGGCCCTATGGGCATCCTAGGTGTGTAAGGCCCCTTTGGGCATCACCGATTCTCGGAGGTGTAAGGCCCTATGGGCATCCTAGGTGTGTAAGGCCCTTTGGGCATCACCGATTCTCGAGGTGTAAGGCCCTATGGGCATCCTAGGTGTGTAAGGCCCTTTGGGCATCACTGATTCTGGAGGTGTAAGGCCCTATGGGCATCCTAGGTGTGTAAGGCCCACTGGGCATCACTGATTCTGGAGGTGTAAGGCCCTATGGGCATCCTAGGTGTGTAAGGCCCACTGGGCATCACTGATTCTGGAGGTGTAAGGCCCTATGGGCATCCTAGGTGTGTAAGGCCCATTGGGCATCACCGATTACGGAGGTGTAAGGCCCTATGGGCATCCTAGGTGTGTAAGGCCCTTTGGGCATCACCGATCATTTGAAGGTGTAAGGTCCGATGGGCATCCTAAGTGTGTAAGGCCCCACCGGGCATCACTTTGTATCCTAAGTGTGTAAGGCCCCACTGGGCATCACTGTGTCCTAGGTTGTGTAAGGCCTGAAGGGCATCCAAATGTAGGACCTAGGAGAGGCTATAGACGGAAGCCTTTGAGTAGGCTCGCCTTTGAAGTAGCTCATAGCCTACACCAACCGTGCCCGCTCTAAGTCATTGTTTGGTTGCATGTCCGTGTGCTAAATGAGATGTTTTCGTATTGTACCCGGTTGGGGATTCTTACTTGAGTATGTTTATACTCACCCTTATTTTCTCGTGGTTTTCCACGGGTAACTTGGGGACAGAGAGGCTGGATGGCTAGGAGGAGGCTGCTGGATGATCATGGATAGCTGACTCTGAGTTGCACGTTCTTTTAATGTTTTCTTTGATGATTTAGCATGTAGTGGGACTTGAGTCCCTAGGAAAAATACTCAAAAACTATTTGATGATTCTCGTACCGTTTCCCTTGATTTGTTTTTAAGAAAGAACTGATCAGTTATCTACCTGTTTATTTTAAATGGAACTATATTTTCCTTGTTTTGAATGTGCTTACTTCAAAGATTTAAATTTCAAACTCTGAACGACGTTTTACATTCCTAATCATGCATGCTAAGTAAGGACTTTAGGATAGCGACCGTTTCTTGGGTCGGGTCCTTACAGTTGGTATCAGAGCTCAGAGTTATAGGTTCTGTAGACTGACCTGCAGTTGTAGGTTGTTTTCCATGATCATCGCGCTCCGACTGACCATCGGTATGTCCATAAGTTTAAGGTTAATGGTTAAGAATTACAATACTGCATCTAGTATACATTTGTTACCCTTGTTGGGCAGTCAGAGCCCCAGCGTGGGCTAGTTTTTATGCCTTGTGTAGACCGCCAGTTGTTGATTACACATTGAGGAACAGGGACGTTTGGTATGTCCAATCGAGGAGTTGGAATGATCGTGTTGTTGTTGAGACCACGTCCAGGGTTGTCTAGACCCGTAGGCTAGTTTTGGCCCTGGCAGTTGAGCAGCCAAGAGGAGGGGGTAGAGGCTAGTCTACCTCAGAGCGAGACTCCTTGAGCAAAGTGTGCTCCCGCCATGAGAGAGTTGATGGCAGGTCTTTTAGCTATCAGAGGGCGGAGACCCAGGCGCAGATTGTAGCGCGTAGTGAGGAGTCCCGGGTGCGAGATAGCCTAGTTGATGTGAGTTTATTTAGGAGACACCCCCTAGTAGCTCCAGTAACCCCGGAGGTTTCCGGAAGGGCTTAATCAGCAGGTTCATGCTGATGAGTTAGTTGGAATTATTCGAGCCGCCGAGTTTGGCAAGTGGAAGCCTGAGGAGCTTGATGCTTTAGAGAACTTGCTGGTAGCGACAAGGTGGTTGACTGAGTTCGAGTTTATCATCCAAGTGTTGGGATGACACGGTGTTCGAGAGACCGATGACGATGTTCGAGAGGTCGAGGCGTGCTGCTGCAGTCGCATTTGATGCAGCAGTGTGGTGGTGGAAGTCCCCGTGAGAGGCGGACCACAGTGAGTCTCCACGATCGCCGGTCTATTGGCAAGTTGCCGTGTTAGTAGCTTTTGAGAAGGATGTAGAGACATCCCGTCCCCTTGCAAGCCCTTCTTTGTCGTTTTATAGCCGATTCTTTTAGTACCCTCGTAGCCAGGGGATAGTGTGGAGTTTGCTTGTCAGGGCTTAATCCGTTTGTGGATTTCAGCGGGCTAGTTGTAACGACCCGACCCAAAAGAAACGGTCTCTAACCTAGGTCCTTACTTAGCATGAATGTCTAGGAATGTAAAACGTCATTCAGAGTTTGAAATTTAAATCCTTGAGGTAAGTACATTCAAAACAAAGAAAATATAATTCCATTTAAAAATAGACAGTAGATGGTGATCAGTTCTTTTTAAAAATAAATCAAGGGAAATGGTACGAGAAACATAAAATAGGTTTTTGAGTACTTTTCCTAGGGACTCAAGTCCCACTACATGCTAAATCATAAGAAAACAATAAAAGAATATGCATCCCAGTCACTATCCATGATCATCCAAAGAGCCTCCTCCTAGCCATCCCGCCGATGTCCCAAGTTACCCGTGGAAAACCACAGAAAATAAGGGTGAGCAACGAGTTACTCAAGAAGAATCCCCAACCGGGTACAATACTGAAACCATATCATTTAGCACACACGGACATGCAACCATGCAAAGACTCGTGAGCCAACGGATGGGTTAACAGAACGTCACTCTTGGGCTTGCCTATTCGAGGCTTACACAACCTAGAACTCGGTGTTGCCCTTCGGGGACTTATACACCTAGGATGCCCATCAGGTCTTACACCTCCAACTCGGTGATGCCCATCGGGGACTTACACACCTAGGATGCCCATCGGGTCTTACACCTCCAACTCGGTGATGCCCATCGGGTCTTATACACCTAGGATGCCCATCGGGTCTTACACCTCCAACTCGGTGATGCCCATCGGGGACTTATACACCTAGGATGCCCATCGGGTCTTACACCTCCAACTCGGTGATGCCCATCGGGGACTTATACACCTAGGATGCCCATCGGGTCTTACACCTCCAACTCGGTGATGCCCATCGGGACTTATACACCTAGGATGCCCATCGGGTCTTACACCTCCAACTCGGTGATGCCCATCGAGGACTTATACACCTAGGATGCCCATCGGGTCTTACACCTCCAACTCGGTGATGCCCATCGGGACTTATACACCTAGGATGCCCATCGGGTCTTACACCTCCAACTCGGTGATGCCCA
Source organism: Sicyos edulis (assembly GCA_036507275.1). Classification (NCBI taxonomy): domain Eukaryota; kingdom Viridiplantae; phylum Streptophyta; class Magnoliopsida; order Cucurbitales; family Cucurbitaceae; genus Sicyos; species Sicyos edulis. The sequence goes on from CM071851.1 coordinate 16,229,707, forward strand.
TCGGGACTTATACACCTAGGATGCCCATCGGGTCTTACACCTCGGATGTCCATCGGGGTCTTACCCGAGCGGGACGCACTAGTTACCCCTACAATCTCTTACACTATACATCACCTGCCAATTTCTAGCATGGCATTAACAGGATAACGTGTTCACGGTTATGCCGAGACAATTTAACCCCTAGCATGAAACTAACAGGATATATCAAGAATCACAAGCGCAAAACCATCGAAAACAAGAAGGAACAAGCAACCTATCCACTAGCGATTTCATACATACACAACACATAGCATGCTATCAAGTATTCGCAGGGTCCACACAACCCCGGTAAGAAATCCTTACCTGAGTGAATAGATCCAACGATCAACGGATGACTCTTGAGCTTCTAAGCGAACCCGACAACCTAAGCAAGTAATAAAAATCAACCTAGTTAACCAACAGCAGCAAAAAAACACAAAAGTCCAAAGGGTCAGCCTCGGGAATTTACCAACCGAGAAGGCACGAGTGCTCGGCAAGGCGGCGGCGCGGCGGCGCGCGCGCGGAGGTGGCGTCGCTGCTGCGTGGCGATCGTCGGCTGAGGTCGGCGGCTGTATTCTTTGGGCGGCAGTGCAAAGCAGGGCGCTGGCGCGTGGTGCGCTGGTGCAAGGGCGAGGCGCGTGGCCCTCGGCAGTACGGTCGTGCAGACGCGGTCGGCGTCTTTGGCGTCGCGACGCCTTGGCGGTCTTTGAGTGCCGAGCGGGCGTCGCGCGGCGGAATGAGAACGGCGCGGCGGCGGGCTCGCTGAGGAGTAGCAGGGCGCTGGGGCAGCGCGCGCGCGCGCTTGTATCAAGGCGTCTGGATGGCGGCGGCGTGCTGGCGGCGACTGGGCGGCTAGGCCGCTGGCGCGCGAACGAGTGACTGCTGGGACGGCGCGCAGCGAGCGAGCGACGCAGATCTGGAGCTGGGTGTCTTGTCGTCGCTGCGTGGCGGCGCAGCGACGGGTGGTGCTTATTTGGGCGCCTGGTCGACGGCCGCGACGGGCGGTGGTGCGCCGACGCGGCTCGGCCGGGCGATGGCTCGGTGCGGCGGCAGTGGCGCGCATGGCGTCGCGGTGTGGGTGTTGGTGGCCGCCGCGGCAGTGCGGCGTGGGTGTTGGCGAGAGGGTTAGGGTTTTTGCGAGAGAGAGAGTGTTTTCTTTTTTTTTTCTTCCTCAAATTAAATAAGCTTGGAAATCCTAAATTCCCTTCCCTAGGCTTCCCTCCTTCAAACCCAAGTTGACTCATTTATTTTCCTTAATTAATTCCAAACTCCCATCTCTCTTTGAGGCCGAGGGTTCGAGTCCTCCAAAATCATCTTCTAATCCTTATTTTAATTTAACTAAAATCCGGCCGTTACAATACTCCCTCCTTAGAAGACTTCCGTCCCGGAAGTCTGCATTCCTAAAACAACTCTGGGTAACATCTCCTCATCTCCCTTCCAACTCCCGGTAGCTTCCTCAACTCCTTGATTCCGCCTAATCGCACTTTCACTAGGTCAATTGCCCGGTTCCTCAAAATCTTTTTCTCAAATGCTAAGATCTTTATGGGTTTTTCCTCAAAGCTCGAGTCATGGTTTATTTGCAAAGGCTCGAAATCTATGACATGCGAAGGGTCGGCCACATCTTTGCGGAGCATCGAAACATGGAACACACTATGCATCTGCAGCCAAGGTGGCGGCAATGCTAACCCGGTAAGCTACGGCTCCGATCCTCTCGAGGATCTCGAATGGTCCGACAAACACCGGGGCTCGGCTTCTTCCTTCCTACCAAACCTCGAACTCCACGCATCGGAGCAACCTTAAGGAACACGTCTTTCGCCAATCTCAAACTCCAACTCTCTACGTGCGAAATCGGCGTAGCTCTTACGCCGCTCGCAGGGCGGGCGACAAGATCTGAGCCCTAATCTTCGGGATGACCTCATTGGTCAATCAAGCAACTGGACCCAATACCGCTGTCTCCAACCTCTTCCAGAATCATCGGGGATCTGCGCAGCGCTTGCCATACAACGCTCAAACGGTACCATCCGAATGGTTGATCAAAACTATTGTTGTAGGCGAACTCCATCAAATACAAGTCACTGGTCCCAATCGCCGGGAAATCCAAACACGCAGCTCGCAACATATCCTCTAAGATCTGGTTTACCTCGCCACCGCCATCGATCACGTGGGTGGGAAGGTCATCTTTGTAGCTGCACTCTGTGCCCAAGCTCGCTGAAGGGCCTTCCAAAACCGTGATGTATGGCGGGAATCCCGGTCGGAGATAATTTTAAGCGGCACTCCGTGATACCTCACTATATCGCTCAAGGAACAATGTGTGCCTTTGCGCTCACGGTGTAATTTATCCCGCTGGAATGAAGTGGGCACACTTAGTCAACCTATCAACGACCACCCAAATCTGTGCATATCCTCTAGGAGTCTGGGCAAACCCGAGATAAAATCCATGGTAATTTCCTCCCACTTCCACTGTGGCACTCGAGCGATGCAGCAAAGAACCTCTGCTGGTTTTACGCCTAGGCGCATTCACTTGCCGACAAGTGAGACACCGACCGACAAAGCTGGGCAATCTCTCTCTTCATCCCCATCCACCAAAAAGTGCGCTTAAGATCTTGGTACATCTTGTTACCTCACGGGTGCCATGCAAAGGCGAGGTGTGAGCCTCGATCAACAATTCCGAACGAATACCGGCATCAATTTGGGACACATAGCCGTCCCTTATATCGCAAGCCACCATCGCATATATCTCAAAATCGAAGTCACCATCACTGGACCCTCTCATACAACTTTTTCAACTTAGGATCATCCAATTGGCCGTCAATAATCCTTTGCCTTATCGAAGGTGGATGGTCACTTTGTGCTACCCAGCGGTAACATCCCCAACAACATTTGCTATACGCTCTCTCGAGGTCTTTCCTTATGATACTTTTGGGATTTGCCAACGTTGCTAGATGCGAGGTCTTCCTACTTAGTGCATCCGCCACAACATTTGCCTTTCGGGGTGATACAATATCTCACGATCGTAATCCTTCACGAGTTCCAGCCACCTCCTCTCGCCTCATGTTCAGTCCTTCGAGTGAAGAAATACTTGAGGCTTTGGTGATCCAGAAAATCTGAATCTTTTCCCCATACAAGTAGTGCCTCCAAATCTTAAGTGCAAAAAGCGGCCATCACGCCAACTCCATGTCATGAGTCGGGGGTAATTGCGCTCGTGCGGTTTCAAGCTGCGGAAGCGTATGCTATCACCTTACCGTGTTGCATCAAAGCGCAACCCAACCCAAACTTTTTGGCATCCTTTGTACACCACGAAACCCCAGTTCCCTCCGGAATCGCCAACACCCGGCAGACGTCAAAGCGCTCTTTAGCTTAGCAAAACTCTCATCGCACTTCCTATCCCAAACGAAATCAACACCCTTCCTCGTCAATCGAGTAAGCGGGCGGCTATAGCGGAAAAATTTTGAACGGCGTCGGTAATATCCGGCCAAACCCGCAGCTACGAATCTCGACACGGTCGTCGTCAGTGCCGCCCACGAACTAACGGCCTCTACCTTCAAGGGTCCTGACCACTCCTCCTTAGACACAACGTGTCCCGAAAAAGCTACCTCCTCGAGCCAAAGTCACACTTTGAGAACTTCGCATAGAGCTTGTTCTCGCGCAAGGTCGCCAAAATCGTCTTAGGTGCGAGGCATGGTCCTCCTTAGACTTGGAGTACACAAGAATGTCGTCTATGAACACGATGACAAAGCGGTCCAAGAACGCCTTGAACACTCTGTCCATCATGTCCATGAATGCGGTGGGGCGTTCGTCGATCCGAAAGACATGACTCGAACTCATAATGCCCATACCTCGACACGAGCATTTGTCTTGGGAATATCTCGCATCCCGAATTCTCAAGCGGTGGTAGCCCGACCTCAAGTCAATCTTCGAAAACACACAAGCTCCACGGAGTGGTCAAACAGTCATCGATACGAGGCGGCGGATACTTGTTCTTAATGGTTACCTTGTTCGGTTCCTCGTAATCGATGCATAGACGCATCGAGCCATCCTTTTTCTTAACAAACAAAGACGCGGGTGCTCCCACGAGGACACACTCGGCCTAATAAATCCTCTGTCAAGCAACTCCCGCACTGTTCTTTTAACTCTTTCACTCTGCTTTGGCGCCATGCGATAAGGAGCTTTCGAGATAGGGCGAGTCCCCGGCTCAAGCTCTATTGAGAAATCCACCTCTCTCTTGGCGGCAGGCGGGCAACTCCTCGGGAAAAACATCGCAAACTCTTGCACTATGGGCACTGCTCGACAGATATATCCGGTCACGGTTCTCGCCGGTCAACTTAGCTAAGAAACCCCAAGCTCCTCGAGCTAACAAACGGTGAGCTTTAATCGCCGAAATCACCGGCGGACACACCCCACTCTGGGTGCCCCCGAAATTTAAAGCTAGGCCTACTCGGCGGCACGAACACCACCTCCTTACAACGACGGTCAATCATAGCGTGGTTATCGGCTAACCAATCCATGCCGAGGATCACATCAAAACCGCTCATAACTAACACTATGAGGGTAACCGCAGAGTGCAGTCGGACACTGTATCCGACCATCCCTTACTTACAGCAAGCAGCAAAGACATACTAGTTCCCAGGGAGTAGCGACAGATAACTCAAAACCTAGAGGCTCTAAATTCATGCAAGCATGCTCAGCCAAAACCAGAGAAACAAAAGAATGGGTGGAACCCGAATCAAACAACACAAAGGCGAGGTGATCAAGAACTAGGAGCGTACTCTTGCTGCGCGGTCCGGCTCTCTCAGCCTCTGGCGGGTCGTAGCATATACTCTTCCTCCTCGCTTTGTCTTTGGTTTGTGCCACCACCGCTTCAGTTGCAATCAGGGCCTGATGTCCCTCCTTACCACAGTTATAGCAAGCTCTAGGGTTACCACCACAAGGCCCCCAATGTTGTTTACCACAGGGTCTACAATACGGTGGCGGCCTCCCTACGCCCTGTTGGCGAGGCTGATCGCGGTTACGATCCGGTCTTTGGTCTCTCGCCATGATAAGTACTCGTGGCGCCGACCGCCTCCATGACCATTACCACTGCGTCAAACTTACGCCCGACCGAGTACTGCGGGGCCTTCGCACCACAAGTACTAACAACCTGCTCTGGAGGATACTTTCCATCATATATAGTTGCCAATCGCTTTGCCTTGGCAAAAGTCTCAGGGCTGTGTGCCTAACATCTGAGACACTCCACGCCTCGGACACCGCAATAAACTTCACGATCTTTCACTCGGGAGTAGCAATCAAGCTGCGGTGCGAAGTACCCATATTCCGAAAACTTCCTCTCATACACCTCGATTGGGTCGGACCCCTGCTTAAGGTTCGAAAACAGCTCGATCATCTTTTCTTGGGCTTCTTCACTAATAAATTTTGCCTTGAACTCAGCCTTGAAGAATTCCCAGGTGGCAGGGGGAGACCAGCCGGTCTCTCACTCAAGGTGGAATCCCACCACCACTTATTTATTCCGGCTAACGCATGAGCCGCACATCGAGCTCATTGCACCTCGAGACAAGCCATTACCATAAAAGTATACTCTAGTTCGGCAATCCACTGGCCGCCACGGTGGTTCCCAGAGGCACTAAACTTCTCCGGCTTCCATTTGACGAAATCTTTTAGCCACTTGCCCAAATCCTCGGCACCTTCCGCCACAACGGCCTCGTTCACAATTGGCTCTCGCTGAGTGGCCGATCTGGCGGATCTTGGGCTGTGGCGGTCCTCTCTTTGAACTAACTCGGGCCATTGCTCTTCTATCGAATCCGAGACTCCTCCCTGCATGCGGCTACTTGAGCTGCGTCTCGCCCCTCTGCTCGGCTCTCTGGTCGACAAAGAACCCAACCATAAGAGCCCTCATGGACTCCACAAAAGCAACTCGGTGCAGCCTCTCGAGGTGAGTTGCCTCCACGCCCTCACTCAGGGCAACACAGCAGAGGGAACTGTGAGGCGGCCTAACATCAAGCATCGGCTTGGGACGACGTCCCTCCCGTGTCGGAATCAATACGAATGCCTCGGCTGGTCGGCCTTGAGCCTCCCGCTCTACGAGTGGATCGCATAACGACAATCTACACTCAAACGAACAATGAGTCGAACTGTTTTCCCCTGCTCCTCAACAACAAGTCATATACATGCAAGGTGCAAATGGTATTGTAATTCTTAACCCTTAACCTTAAACTTTCGGACATACCGATGGTCAAGTGAGCGTGATGATCATGGGAAACAACCTACAAGCTGCAGTCGATCTCTACGAACCTATAACTCGGGCTCGATACCAAGCGTAACGACCCGACCCAAAAGAAGCGGTCTCTAACCTAGGTCCTTACTTAGCATGAATGTCTAGGAATGTAAAACGTCATTCGAGTTTGAAATTTAAATCCTTGAGGTAAGTACATTCAAAACAAAGAAAATATAATTCCATTTAAAAATAGGCAGGTAGATGACTGATCAGTTCTTTTTAAAAATAAATCAAGGGAAATGGTACGAGAAACATAAAATAGGTTTTTGAGTACTTTTCCTAGGGACTCAAGTCCCACTACATGCTAAATCATAAGAAAACAATAAAAGAATATGCATCCCCAGTCGACTATCCATGATCATCCAGTGACCTCCTCCTAGCCATCCTGCCGATGTCCCAAGTTACCGTGGAAAACCACGAGAAAATAAGGGTGAGCAACGAGTTACTCAAGAAGAATCCCCAACCAGGGGTACAATACGAAACCATATCATTTAGCACACGGACATGCAACCATGCAAAGACTGAGCCAACGGATGGGTTAACAGAGCGTCACTCTTGGGCTTGCCTATTCGAGGCTTACACAACCTAGAACTCAGTGTTGCCCTTGGGGACTTATACACCTAGGATGCCCATCGGTCTTACACCTCCAACTCGGTGATGCCCATCGAGGACTTACACACCTAGGATGCCCATCGGGTCTTACACCTCCAACTCGGTGATGCCCATCGGGTCTTATACACCTAGGATGCCCATCGGGTCTTACACCTCCAACTCGGTGATGCCCATCGGGGACTTATACACCTAGGATGCCCATCGGGGTCTTACACCTCCAACTCGGTGATGCCCATCGGGACTTATACACCTAGGATGCCCATCGGGTCTTACACCTCCAACTCGGTGATGCCCATCGGGGACTTATACACCTAGGATGCCCATCGGTCTTACACCTCCAACTCGGTGATGCCCATCGGGACTTATACACCTAGGATGCCCATCGGTCTTACACCTCCAACTCGGTGATGCCCATCGGGACTTATACACCTAGGATGCCCATCGGGTCTTACACCTCCAACTCGGTGATGCCCATCGGGAGACTTATACACCTAGGATGCCCATCGGGTCTTACACCTCGGATGTCCATCGGGGTCTTACGGCGGGACGCACTAGTTACCCCTACAATCTCTTACACTATACATCACCGCCAATTTCTAGCATGGCATTAACAGGATAACGTGTTCACGGTTATGCCGAGACAATTTAACCCCTAGCATGAAACTAACAGGATATATCAAGAATCACAAGCGCAAAACCATCCGAAAACAAGAAGGAACAAGCAACCTATCCACTAGCGAGTTTCATACATACACAACACATAGCATGCTATCAAGTATTCGCAGAGGTCCACACAACCCCGGTAAGAAATCCTTACGAGTGAATAGATCCAACGATCAGCGGATGACTCTTGAGCTTCTAAGCGAACCCGACAACCTAAGCAAGTAATAAAAATCAACCTAGTTAACCAACGTGACAAAAAAACACAAAAGTCCAAAGGGTCAGCCTCGGGAATTTACCAACCGAGAAGGCACCGGGCTCGGCAAAGCAGCGCGCGCGGCGGGCGTCGAGTGAGTGGCGTGTCGCTGCTGTGGCGATCGATCAGCGGGAATTTGCTGGCTGGGCGGCAGTGCAAAGCAGGGCGCCGGGCGCGGTGCGCTGGTGCAAGGGCGAGGCGCGTGGCCCTCGGCGGTCTGATCGTCTGACAGACGTCGGTCGTCTTTGGCGTCTTGACGCGCAGCCAGTCTTTGGTGCCGAGCGGGGCGTCGCGTGCGGAATGAGAACCGGCGCGGCGAAGCGGGCTCGGCTGGAGTAGCAGGGCGCGCGCGGCCGCGCGCGCGCATCAAAGCGTCTGGATGGCGGCGCTGCTGCGAGCGACACTGGCGGCTAGGCCGGGCGCGCGAACGAGTGACACGCTGGGACGGCGCAGTAGCAGCGGGAGCGAGCGACGCAGCTCGGGCGCTGGTGTCTTTGTCGTGTCGGCGCGCGCGGCAGAGCAGGCGATCGCGGGTGGTGCGCTGGCGCGCGACGCTGCGCGACGGAAATTTGGTTGCTCGGACGCGATGCAGGTGGCGATGGCTCGGTCGCGGTCGCGGCGATGGCGTGCGTGGCGTGCGGTGTGGGTGTTGGTGGCCGCGGCAGTGCGGCGTGGGTGTTGGCGAGAGGGTTAGGGTTTTTGCGAGAGAGAGAGTGTTTTCTTTTTTTTTTTTTTTTTTCCTCAAATTAAATAAGCTTGGAAATCCTAAATTCCCTTCCCTAGGCTTCCCTCCTTCAAACCCAAGTTGACTCATTTATTTTCCTTAATTAATTCCAAACTCCCATCTCTCTTTGAGGCCGAGGGTTCGAGTCCTCCAAAATCATCTTCTAATCCTTATTTTAATTTAACTAAAATCCGGGCTGTTACACTAGTAGAGTGGAACACTCTTTTGTTTGGATGATCCAATTGTGGAACAAGTTGTTGCCACCCGAGGAGTTGGCCTGAGCCTTTGTTGAGCATCGAGTGGGATGCAGAAGTTGGCCTGAGCTATTATTGAGCATCGAGTGGGATGCAGAAGTTGGCCTGAGCTATTATTGAGCATCGAGTGGGATGCAGGAGTAGGCCGTGGCATGTCTGTTGGTCGAGATGCCAGAGATTAGGCTGCTCGAGTGTTTGGACTCCTGTGCTGAGTGCCATTGCCCCGTCACTTGGAGAGTGGCTTTCCCTATTCTCAGAGGGGCATAAAGCTCGTTTGAGGCTGATTCGTGTTGTAATGGATGTAGTGCCTGTTGGCACCAAGCTTTGAGAGGAGGCCTAGATTCAGGCCAGTTGGCACTTTTGTGCAGGAGGTTCCATGGTCACCGAGAGTATAGCATCCCCGCTAGTCTTGTACCCATTTCCTGAGGTTGCACCTGTTTGGGTTGCATAAGAGATCTAGCTAGGTGGTAGTCAGAGGACTACAAGTATGAGGTTTTCGAGGGAAAATAGGAGCATTTCAGAGTCACCGAGAGTTGAGTACCAAAGGATGTTGTAGGCTGTTAAAGAGCTAGCGCGTTCGAGTTCTCGCGCCTGTTTGTGAGCTTGTGAGCCAGTTTGTTGGTAGCATGATTCGGCTACCCTTGAGTTACCCTAGTATGGGTAGTGTTGGCATCAAGGATGCGTGATTAATCCAGTGTTAGAGCCATGAGTTGGATGGTCGATCGAAGCACGCGTTTAGTGGGCACATTGGCTTGAGATATGTTAGCTTGGTGTGGATGTGCTCTTGTAAGAGTGAGTTGGCCAATGTGGCTTTTCGTGGTGAGATGGCCCGAGAGGGTTTGAACTCTTGTTGCTCCTCGGTTAGTAGTGGCTCTGTTGGAGGCAAAAGTTGCACTGTGTGAAAATCCTTGTTGGCTTTGGATCTTAAGGAATGCAGTTGAGGTGTACACGCGGTGTACTTTTGTGTAACTTGTTCCGTGGTTTATGTTTGTGAAACCACGAGAGGTTCGTGTTGAGGAACCAAGTGCTCGATCTTTGAGGTGTCAAGACTTTAGTTCTTGGCAAGTGCCCAAGCTTTGGTTGTAAGGATGTCGTGCTCGTGAGGCGGGTTGTTGTTTAAGCAAGTTTTGCTAGTTGGACCTTAGCACTGGTTAGAGTCGAGGTTGGAGGCCCGAACAAGAGCGGTGGTAGTGTAACGACCTGAGTTTTTCTTCCGGTCTTCCGTGTATGCCCTAGGGGTAATTTGGTAATTTGGTCGGGCCGTCGTGGTCGTTTGTGTCTTTCGATTACTAAAATTATTGGATGGTTTTTGTAGGTTTTGGAGGGGTTTGTGGTTTGGTTTGAGTAAGGTTCGTTGCAAAAGTAAAAATAAAGGAATTTGTGTTGTAGCCGGGGTTTGAACCCGGGTCTCCTGGGAAGCTTGTAGAGAGGTGTGCCAATTGAGCCATTAGGTGCTCTTGTTGCTCTTTCTGCATCACATCTTAGTTAACCTTGGATTTTGGAGTTTTGGTGCATTTGGTTAAATGAAATAGAATTAGGTTATTCCATCTTCTTCTCCAAAACACCTCTTGGCCGCCCAAGCTCTCCATCTCCATAGCCTTGCCGATTCTTCATCCTTGCATCTCCTTGGGTTCGATCATCATCATTAGGGTAGGTATTGATCTTCTTCTTCTTCTTCTCATCCGTTTGGTGTGCGTTTGGCCAAGTGAAAAGAGGTGTGTTGTGTGTGTTGTGTTGATTGCGGCCCGGTAGAGTGTAGCCGAGCCAAGAAAGCCTGAATCGCCCGTCGATCGCGCGACGCCCAGATCTGTCCCAAGAGCCTTGTCGTTCGCCAAAGAAGACAGATCGCCCGCTGCCGCCGACGTCCGGCCCGATCGCTTCGACGCGCCAGATCTGTCCCCAGCAGCCTTTGTCGTTCGCCAGCGGCCAAAGAAGTCGACGCCCATGCCGCCGACGTCCAGCCGTCGCTTCGCGACGCCAGAATCTGTCCCAGCGGCCTTGCCGTTCGCCCGCCGCGCGAATCGCCGATCGCTTCGCGCGCCAGACGCGAGAGGTCGCGCGCGCCGCGTGCGCGCCATCGCGCCCTCGCCGTGGTCCGCTTGCCGAATCGCCGCTCGCCCGCGCGCTTCGCCCAGACGTTCGCCGCGCGCGTCCTCGCCTGAAGCCGCTCGCCGTGTCATCGCGACGCGCCGCGCGCCGCGCGCGCCGCCGCCGCCTTCGCCAGAGCGCTCGCCAAGCGCCCGTGCGCTGCGCGTGCGTGTGCCGTGCAGCGCGGCCAGCTGCGGCCAGTAGCGTGCCTTGCGTGTGCGGCCGCCAGCCCCAAGCTCGTGTCGTCGCGCCGCGCGTGAGTTCCCCGAGCCGAGCTTGTCGCATTCTATTGTTGTTTAGATATTTTAGATGCTGATTATTGTTGGTTTGCTAGGTTCCCGCTCGCTAGCTCGGGATTGTTCCGCAGACTTAGGATTTGTGTGTAGAAGTCTTCCCACCAAGGTAAGGATTTCTTACGGGGTTGTGTGGACCTCTGCGGTATATTTGTGATTGTTGTTTTGTATGCTGTGTATGATTACTAGCATGTTTATCTCTAGGTGCTGTTCAATTCTGATGGCATGAACTCTTGTATTGTTTCTCATGTTAGCCCATGCTAGGTTGTTCTATTCTAGCATGTTCGATATCTGTTCTTGCTTCGTAGTATCATGCTAGGTTCTTTGTATCCGATGAGCACGTATTGGACCGCATTGATTGAATCGTTATTATTGTTAAGGTTTAGAATTGAGGTAGATAGAATCATCCGGGCCCGATGCATAAAGTATCTTGCATCTATGGCAAGGACGTTTCGAGACAGTTCTCCGTCCTTGGACCCCGTGAGGGATTAGCTATCCCAACGGTAGCCCCCGCAATCTTGGGTGAGGGTGGCGATCGTTAAATGCCCCAACGGTCGGGATGATGACTTGGCATTGCCTCGCCCCCGGCGATCGGCGCGTCCTCGGCGTGTTCGGCCGTAGCCCTTGATTGCCACTGTTAGGGCAAGGACCGCTTCTGGTGTAAGCCTACCACGGCCGGTTCCTTAGCCTCAAAGTGCGGTGGTACAGGTGACATAGTTCACGTGTCCAGTGTCTCACACCCTATGTCGGTGACACCGATCCGAGAGATTTAGTTAGGCATGGTGATCGAACACGGGCGGCTTGCCACTAGACCCGGCACCCCGCAGTTTGCAGAGCATGCGGTGCGCGCTACGCTCATTCTGGCGCACGATGGAGAGCTCCTCGGGATCTTGAGCTAGTGCACCTTTCGTGATCGGCGATGAGACAGCCGAGGCCGGGACTTGTTCCCGTGATAGCGCGTTTAGTGTGTTGTGGTATTTCCGGACTAAGACCACGAGATGGCATCCGAGGTCCAAGTGTGGACTTAGCTATGTGCTCCGCTCGTGTGTTTGTACTCATAGCTTGCATACATTCTTCTAGATGATCATGTATATCGTATTGTACCCGGTTGGGGATTCTTACTGGGTAATTCGTTACTCACCCTTATTCTCGTGGGTTTTCCACTGTAATCAAGGCGGGAGACAGGATGGTGATGGAGGAGAGCCGTGATCATGGAATCCTTGTCATCTCCGATTATTCTATTTTATTTATCATGACTCTTGACTTTTGTTATTTCCCCTGAATGCATGTAGACGGGCACAGAGCCCCCAGGATGTTTTCTTACGTTTTATGGATTCCAAGATATTTATACTTGTGGATTGTTTTAATGGTTTAAATAAATCTACGATCGAGTATGCTTTTAGAAATGTATGTTTTGGTTGTTGAATGTTTGTTTTTACTTGGGATCCAAATGTATTTTTCTTAATATCTTTTATTTTCACTACATGCATTGGGGTAAAGGCCCATTTAGAGCCCCTTTTGGGTCGGGTCTTTCAGATTGGTATCGAGCTCGAGTCATAGATTCTCGTGAGATCGACCTTTTGTTGTAGGTCGTTTTCCATGATCATCAAGACTCTGGTATCATCAGTACGCCTAGATTTATTGTTTTAGAAAGGAAAAGGGTTAAGAATTTACAATACCTATCATCTAGTGTATGCCTTGTTTGGTGTTGTGGAATGGTGTGACAGCGTGTTTTGATTCGTTGTTGGTTTGGATGTAGATCGCCAAAGATGCTATCACCTGCACGGGAGAGGAGGTTCGAGAGCGAGTTGAGGTATCGGGATCGGATCCGACATGCGCAGGACATCGTCCCAAGGCGACATCGATGGCATTCCACCAAAGCGGCTCCTCTGTTACGCCTAGAGCGGGCGTTGAGGCGATCGAAGGCCGTGAGATCGCTCCCGGAGCAGAGTTTGCCGAGTCTATGAGGGCTTTTATGGTCGGCATGTTGAGTGACCAGAGGGCGAGACCTGTGCCTTGTTGGCGCATGCAGGGAAGAGTCCCGAGCCCAGATCGAGCGGTGACTCGATTGGTTCAAAGAGCTCTCAGAGCTCTCCGGCTCCTCAGAGCAAGTAGCCCCAGAGGCGAGATATGGCGAGGGTGCCGAGGAATTGGGTAGGTGGTGAAGGATTTTGTGAAGTGGAAGCCCGAGAAGTTCGATGCCACCGGTGATGCGTTAGCGGCGGCTGTGTGGATTGCCCATTTGGAGTACACCTTTCCGATCATGGTGTGCCCCGATATTCAGAGAGGCCGAGGTGTGCGGCCCATGTGCTAGGAGGCACAATGAGATGGTGGTGGGAGTCCACCTTGAGCGAGAGACCAGTGGGTCTCCACCCGCTACTTGGGAGTTCTTCAAGGTGAGTTCAAGGTAAAGTTCATCGCTGATGAGGCTCGGGAGAAGATGGTGGAGCTCTTCCGAACCTCAAGCGAGGGTCTCGATTCCATTGAGGAATATGAGCGCAAGTTCTCGTGAGTATGGATATTTTGCTCCTCGGTTGATTGCCACCCCAGAGTGAAGATTCGGAAGTTCATATCCGGATTGAGGAAGGGTGTTTCCCAGGATGTCGTGGCTCGGGCCCACGACACTTATGCTAGAAAGTGCCCCGATTAGCCACGATCTATAATGGGAAGTATCCCGCCGGCGGGTTGTTGCCGCTCCTGCTCAGCCCGTCGTCCCAGCAATGTGGGGGTAAGAGAAAGTTTAACTTTCGGGGAGGCGCCAGCGCCGCCAAGGCGATTGAACAGAGATCACGGAGAGCTCCGGTCCGCTTCCGGCCGACAGCAGGAGGAGGACCCGGCGATTTCCCGCTTGTGCTACTTGTAGGGGAAAGTCCACGCCGAACTGTCACTGGACCTAGATTGTGCTTCCGTTGTGGTAGAGAGGGTCACATGGCCCGTTTTTTGTGATCACCGGCTATGGCGGCTCGGCCAGTGCAGCAGCGAGGTCGAGTGTTTGCTACGACCGTCAGAGGCCGAGCGTCACACGGATGCCGCTGTGGCGTGTACGCTTCTTGTTTTAGATCAACTGCGCATTTGTCTTGTTTGATTCTCGTTCCACGCATTCTTTTGTATCTCGTGTTGTTTCTTCGAGCATGCTAAGTTGAGACTAGAGCCTCTAGGTTTTGAGTTATCTGTTGCAACTCCTTCGGGAGTTAATATGTTGGCTAGAGATAAGATTAAGGATGGCCGGATCGAGATATCAGGAGAGTTGCTTGTAGGCTACGCTCATAGTTACGCCTATGAGCGGTTTTGATGTGATTCTTGGTATGGAGTGGTTAGTCGCTAACCACGCGCTGATTGACCGCCACCGGAAAGAAGTAGTGTTCGCACCGCCGCAGTCGGCCTAGCTTTAAGTTTCGTGGAGTCCAGGTGGAGTTTGCCCGCCGATGGTGTCACCGTGAAAGCTCGTCGTTTGCTAGCTCATGGAGCTTGGGGCTATCTAGCCAAGTTGTTCGGGAAGAGAGCGCCTCGCTGCTCATTGATTGAGTGCCTGGGTGCGTCGTGCGGGAGTTCGCGGATGTGTTTCTGAGGAGTTACCGGGGTTGCCCCAAAGAGAAAGGTTGACTTCATTATTGAGCTCGAGCCAGGACCCTCCCTATCTCGAAGGCTCCGTGATCGCATGGCGCCAGTGAGTTAAAGGAATCAAGATTCGATTTGCGGGAGATGTTAGACCGAGGGTTCATCCGTCCAAGTGTGTCCCCGTGGGGAGCACCGATTCTGCTTTGTGAAAAAGAAGGATGGTTCTATGCGCTTATGTATTGATTACCGCGAGCTTAATAAGGTGACGATGAAGAATAAGTATCCGTTGCCCCGTATCGATGATTTGTTCGATCGGCTTCAGGGAGCTTGAGTGTTCTCCAAGATAGATCGAGGTCCGGTTACCATCGATTTGCGGATCGGGATGCCGACATTCCTAAGATCGCTTCTGAGTCTAGATATGGTCACTATGAGTTTGTGGTCATGTCGTTTGGATTGACCAATGCCCGGTACCGCGTTCATGGACATGATGGATAGGGTGTTCAAATCATTTTTGGATGACTTCATCATCGTGTTCATTGACGATATTCTCGATTTATTCGAGGTCTAAAGAAGACCATGCGAGCATTTGAGGCGAGTATTGGCGACTTTGAGGAAAACCACTTTATGCGAAGTTTTCCAAATGTGATTTCTGGTTGGAGCGGTGGCCTTCCTAGGCCACGTAGTTTCGAGAGATGGTATAGCTGTGGACCCCGCGAAGATTGAGGCCGTGAGTTCATGGGCCAAGCCGACTTGATTGCCGAGATTCGCGGCTTTTCTGGTTTTTGGGTTGTTACTACCGTCGATTCGAATCAAGGACTTTTCTGCTATAGCCTCGCCCCTCACTCGT
Source organism: Sicyos edulis (assembly GCA_036507275.1). Taxonomy (NCBI): domain Eukaryota; kingdom Viridiplantae; phylum Streptophyta; class Magnoliopsida; order Cucurbitales; family Cucurbitaceae; genus Sicyos; species Sicyos edulis. Next base: position 16,245,285 of record CM071851.1, read on the forward strand.
CCGACGAGGAAGGGTGTCGAGTTTGTTTGGGACAAGCAGTGTGATGAGAGCTTTGCAGTGCTCAAGCGCGATTTGACTTCGGCAAGACTGTTGTTGGCGATCCGGAGGGGACAGTGGTTTCGTGGTCTACTGATGATGCTTCCAAGTTTGGATTAGGTTGTGTGTTGATGCAAAGACGGAAGGTCATTGCCTATGCTTCCCGTCACCAAGCCGTATGAGCAGAACTACCCGACTCATGATATGGAGTTGGCAGCAGTGGTGTTCGTGATTGAAGATTTGGAGGCATTACCGTATGGTGAGCGGATTCAGATGTTTACCGATCACCGAGCCTCAAGTATCTGTTTACTCGAAGGAGTTGAATATGAGGCAGAGGAGATGGTTAGAGTTGGTAAAGGATTATGCTGCGAGATTTTGTACCATCCGGTAAAGCCAATGTAGTGGCCGATGCTTTGAGCGAAAAGACGCCGCACTCTGCGGCGTTGTTGAGTTTCAGCCAGTTTGCGAGAGAGAGTTCGAGCGGGCCGAGGTTGCGATGTTGTTGGGAGAGGTTACCGCTAGGGTAGCTCGATTGACTATTCACCGTCGATTCGCAAATGGATTATAGACACCCGGTTGGGTGACCCCCGCACTTAAGAGATTGGTTGACAGAGTCGATCTTGTGGTGACTTTGACTTTGTGTATTCACGCAGACAGTGGGTTGGCTTATAGAGGCGGTTGTGTGTTCCGGACATTGTAGGTTTGCGAGCCGAGTTGCTCTCGGAGGCCCACTGTTCCCTTCTTTGCTTGGCACCCGGGGTACCAAGATGTATCGAGACCTTAAGCGGACTTTACGGTGGATGGGGATGAAGAGAGATGTGGCAGAGTTTGTCGGTAGGTGTCTCACTTGTCGCAAGTGAAGGCACCCAGCAGAGGCCAGTGGTTTGTTGCGACCATCGAGTGTACCCAGTGGAAATGGGAAGAGATCTCTATGGACTTTATATCCTGGTTTGCCAAGGACTCAGGAAGTTCTCTCAGATTTGGGTGATAGTCGACCGTTTGACCAAGAGCGCACACTTCATTCCGGGACGAGACACTTATACCGTGGGAACAAGTGGCGCGGTATTTTTGGAGCGAGATCATCCGTTATCATGGTGTACCGGTGAGGATTGTGTCCGATCGTGACTCGCGGTTCACTTCTCGTTTCGAGAGCGCCCGGAAGGGTTTGGGCACAGAGTGCGATTTCAAAGATGACTTTTCACCCTCGGACGGATGGTCGACCGAGAGAGTGAATCGATTCTCGAGGATATGTTGAGGGCTTGTGTGTTGGATTTCCCAGCGATTGGGACGAGATTCAGATTTTGATGGAGTTTGCCTATAACAACAAGCTGATTACCGATCGGCGATTCGAGATGGCTCCATTCGAGGCATTGTATGGTAAGCGTTGTCGGTCCCCCGTGTTCGGGAAGAGGTTGGTGATAGACAGAGTTTTGGGTCCGAAGTTCTCGCAGATTGACCAATGGTGCGGTCGCGAGAAGATTAGAGCTCGTATGTTGACCGCCTCGAGCAGCAGGCGAGAAGAGTTACGCCGATGTTCGGCGTCGAGATTTGGAGTTTGAGGTTGGTCGGCATGTGTTCCTTAAGGTTGCTCCGATGCGAGGTGTTACGAGGTTTGGTAAGCGTGGGAAGTTGAGTCCCCGATTTGTTGGTCCGTTTGAGATCCTAGAGAGGATTGGCAGAGTTGTTTACCGGTTAGCCCTACCTCACTCTCGTCACTATCGGTGCATAGTGTTTTTCATGTATCGATGTTGAGGCAAGATGTGCCGGACCCGTCGCACATTGTGGACTTTGAGCCTTTGCGGTGAATGAGGATTTGAACTTCGAGGAGAAGCGGTGAGGATCCTTGCCTTTGAGACCAAGACGTTGCGTAATCGCGAGATTCGTTTAGTAAAGGTTGAAAGTGGAAGAGTCGGGTTCGAGGAAGCCACTTGGGAACGGGAAGACGAGATGAGATTGCATTACCCCGAAATGTTTCTGTCTTAAGGACTTTCGAGGACGAAAGTCATAAAAAGGAGGGAATATTGTAACGACCTGAGTTTTTCTTCCCGGTCTTCCGGTATGCCCTAGGGTAATTTGGTAATTTGGTCGGGCCGTCGTGGTCGTTTGTGTCTTTTCCAGTTACTAAAATTATTGGATGGTTTTTGTAGGTTTTTGGAGGGGTTTGTGGTTTGGTTTGAGTAAGGTTCGTTGCAAAAGTAAAAATAAAGGAATTTGTGTTGTAGCCGGGGTTTGAACCCGGGTCTCCTGGGAAGCTTGTAGAGAGGTGTGCCAATTGAGCCATTAGGTGCTCTTGTTGCTCTTTCTGCATCACATCTTAGTTAACCTTGGATTTTGGAGTTTTGGTGCATTTGGTTAAATGAAATAGAATTAGGTTATTCCATCTTCTTCTCCAAAACACCTCTTGGCCGCCCAAGCTCTCCATCTCCATAGCCTTGCCGATTCTTCATCCTTGCATCTCCTTGGGTTCGATCATCATCATTCCGGGTAGGTATTGATCTTCTTCTTCTTCTTCTCATCCGTTTGGTGTGCGTTTGGCCAAGTGAAAAGAGGTGTGTTGTGTGTGTTGTGTTGATTGCAGCCAGCCGAGTGTAGCCGAGCCAGCAGCACAGATCGCCCCCGATCGCTCGCACGCCCAGATCTGTCCCGAGAGCCTTGTCGTTCGCCCAAAGAAGACAGATCGCCCGCTGCCGCGACGCGTCCGGCCGATCGCTCAGACGCCAGATCTGTCCCCAAAGAAATTTTTTGTCGTTCGCTTTCAAAGAAGACAGATCGCTTCGTTGCCGCGACGTCGGCCCGATCGCCAGACGCCCAGATTCGTCCCAGAGCCTTTGCCGCCGCTTCGCCAGCCAGTTAGATCGCCCGTCGCTCGCGACGCCAGAGGTCTCGCCACGCCGCGCCGCGCGTCGGCCGCGCCGCGCTTATCGCCATCGCCGCGCGCCTCGGCCGTGTCCGCTTGCCGCGCTCGCCGCGCGACGCGCCGCCCGAGCGTTCGCTGGCCGCCCCCTCGCTGATCCCGCCGCTGTTCGCCGTGTCGCGACGCGCGCCGCGCCAGCGCCGCGCGCTTTTCGCCCGCGCCTTCGCCGCGCGGCGTCCGCTGCCGCGTGCGTGCGTGCAAGCCTGCGCGCAGCGGCAGCCAAGCAGCAGGCGCTGCCGTCCTTGCCGTGCCTACCGCCAGCAGCCCCAAGCTCGTGTCGTCGCGCGCGCGTGAGTTCCCCGAGCCGAGCTTGCTGTTTCTATTGTTGTTTAGATATTTTAGATGCTGATTATTGTTGGTTTGCTAGGTTCCCGCTTTCGCTAGCTCGGGATTGTTCCATGACTTAGGATTTGTGTGTAGAAGTCTTAGACCAAGGTAAGGATTTCTTACCAGGGGTTGTGTGGACCTGCGGTATATTTGTGATTGTTGTTTTGTATGCATGTGTATGATTACTAGCATGTTTATCTCTAGGTGCTCTGTTCAATTCTCGATTGGCATGAACTCTTGTATTGTTTCTCATGTTAGCCCATGCTAGGTTGTTCTATTCTAGCATGTTCGATATCCGTTTGCTTCGTAGTATCATGCTAGGTTCTTTGTATCCATTGAGCACGTATTGGGTGCATTGATTGAATCGTTATTATTGTTAAGGTTTAGAATTGAGGTAGATAGAATCATCCGGCCCGATGCATAAAGTATCTTGCATCTATGGCAAGGACGTTCGAGACAGCTTCTCGATCCTTGGACCCCGTGAGGGATTAGCTATCTCAACCGGTAGGCCCCGCAATCTTGGGTGAGGGTGGCATCGTTAAATGCCCCAACGGTCGGGATGATGACTTGGCATTGCCTCGCCCCGGCGAGTCGGCACGTCCTCGGCGTGTTCGGCCGTAGCCCTTGATTGCCACTGTTAGGGCAAGGACCGCTTCTCGGTGTAAGCCTACCACGACCGGGTTCCTTAGCCTCAGTGCGGTGGTACAGCCGACATAGTTCACGTGTCCGTGTCTCACACCCCTATGTCGGTGACACCGATCCAGAGATTTAGTTAGGCATGGTGATCGAACTCAGGCGGCTTGCCACTGACCAGCCGCACCCCGAGTTTGCGTAGCATGCGGCGCGCGCTTACGCTCATTACAACGCCATCGAGAGCTCCTCGGGATCTTGAGCTAGTGCACCTTTCGTATCGACGATGAGACAGCCGAGGCCGGGACTTGTTCCCGTATAGCGTTTAGTGTGTTGTGGTATTTCCGGACTAAGACCCCGAGATGGCATCCGAGGTCCAAGTGTGGACTTAGCTATGTGCTCCGCTCGTGTTTGTACTCATAGCTTGCATACATTCTTCTAGATGATCATGTATATCGTATTGTACCCCGGTTGGGGATTCTTACTGGGTAATTCGTTACTCACCCTTATTCGTGGTTTTCCACAGGTAATCAAGGCGGGAGACAGGATGGTCGATGGAGGAGCCGTGATCATGGAATCCTGCTTTGTCATCTCCGATTATTCTATTTTATTTATCATGACTCTTGACTTTTGTTATTTCCCTGAATGCATGTAGACGGGCACAGAGCCCCGGATGTTTTCTTACGTTTTATGGATTCCAGCATATTTATACTTGTGGATTGTTTTAATGGTTTAAATAAATCTCGATCGAGTATGCTTTTAGAAATGTATGTTTTGGTTGTTGAATGTTTCTGTTTTTACTTGGGATCCGAAATGTATTTTTCTTAATATCTTTTATTTTCACTACATGCATTGGGGTAAAGGCCCATTTAGAGCCCCTTTTGGGTCGGGTCTTTACAGGTAGCAAAGCCGCGTAGTTTCTGATCGTCATGGCTAAGAGAGTTGTTCGGATCCTTACCTTGGGTAGAAGGTTTGTTGTGGCTAATGTTTGAGTAGGAGGATGGCGCATTCTGTAGCGTTTCCGGTCCTTTTGGTTTTCAAGCGCTTGGAGTTAGCAGCGTAGTTGAGATTTGGAGAGGGTTGTGCCGTGTGGTAGCCGGTTGTCTGTTAGATCGTTTGACGACCGTGTGTGTTGGAGGATGAACGGAGGATCCCTAGGTTGTGGAGAGCCTCTCCAGAGCTTAGTCACCCAAGCAGTGTTCCTCGGGTGAGTTGCTTGCAGATTTGGTAGACTAGCAAGCTAGTGTTTGTTTGGAGTAGAGTCCGGATTGGTTCCAGTGAGGTGGCTAGTTGGTGTTTGGTGTTGACCAAGTTTTGGTTCTCTTGTTGTTTCAAGAGCTAGCTCGGTTCGAGCAAGAGGGCGTTGCCCTGAGGACCTGTTCCTAGTCAGGAAGTTTTGGGAGTTGACCCCTCCCTCGGTGGTTGAGTAAGTTCTGCTTGTTCTGGATTGGTGGTCCAATCAGTTGAGGTTTCCTCTTGGGTGTTACTTCCAAGAGAGTTGGTTGTTGTTGCCCTTGGGTTTGAGCTAGTCAGCGAGCATGTGTGATGTTCGCTGCCCTTCAGAGGTTCGCTTCCTGGGAAATCGTTTCCCGTTGAGGAGTAGTCAGTGTAGCTCTTGAGTTGTGTAGTTGATCGAGTAGCGCAGATGGTTAGCCCAATGAGAGGGTCCCCGCCTTGTGTTGTTAGCAAGCAAAAAGTTGTTTGTCCCTCGCAAGGGCGGGGCCACCACTTTTAAGAGTTGAGTTTTTGCCGAAAGTCGTTGGTTCTTTGGGGTTTGAAGAAAACCCTAGTTTCTTTGGTGGTTGAGTTGCACCATGGATGCCACCTCGAGTATTATCTTTGGAGATAGCCTCGTCGGTCCGTTTCCCTTTAGATGTTCCGAGTATGGAGTTTCTAGTCGCAAGATGAGTTAGGCCTAGGCTAAAAGGAGAAAGTCCTTTGAGTAGCCGTTGGACTTAAGAGTTGAGTGGCGGCTTGAGGCGAGCCTTGCTCGTTATAAGCTTGGGTTGAGTTTCTCGCAGAGCAAGCCCTTCTTGGGCTTTGTTCCTAGTTGATGTGCGTTCGCTGATTGGCGTATATAGTGAGCCACGCTTGAGTGGGTTGGCACAGAGATGTCGTGGCATTGGTTGGAAACCTTTGAGTTGTTATCCTCCGCTATTGTGTTGCTAGTAGCCGCGTGATGTTTTATTCTTTCTTCGCTCGAGGTTTCCGTGAGAGGAATGTTGTTTGTTTTCTGTCTGGCGATGTTCACCTAGGATGCTGGCTGAACGGATTGCATTGGAAAGTTTGTTGTCGCAGATGAGGGGCTCCGTTTTTTTAGTTTGGTGAGTGGAGCCTATTCTCGGACCTTGTCGTTCGTAGGCCGGTGAAGTTTCACTAGTGTGAGTGGTGGTAGCCGCTTGATGAACCGAAAAAAGTGCCCCTTGGCTTTGGTGCTTCGATTTCTCGTAAGATGGTTGCTTTAGTGTTGTGGACGCATGCTAGTTGGAGAAGGTTGCCTAGGGATCAGTCACGGTTGGTGGTTCGAATTGGATTTCGTTAAGGATTGTAGGCAACCGGTGGGGTTCGCAGTCTCTTGCTAAGTAAGAGTAGACGTGTTGTTTTCAAACACAGGAGGTTCAGAGAAGTTACGCCGAGCGTGGCGTAGAGTTTTAGAGCTTGTGACCCGCCCACGAGTTTGTTGTGAGTAGCGCCAGAGAGAGGTGTTCCGAGTTGGGTTAGTGGCTAAGTGAGCCCTAAGATTTTAAGACCGTTGAGAGTTCGTGCGAGTCGAGGGTGTGACTCACCGACTAGCTATCGCATGATTTCTTCAAGCTCAGTGTTAGTTCGATTTTTTTGGTTGAGATAGTTTGTGGCGGACTCGGTGTCTTTTGGGCTTGGAGCCTTTGGGAAACCAAGAGGGTTGGTTTCAAGAAGGATTTGTGTTGTCTTAACCGGAGCTTGGTTGGTTAAGAATCGAAGTGGAGTTTTCCTAGAGTTATTTTCGTCTTAGGACTTTCGAGGACGAAAGTCTTAAAAGGAGGGAGTATTGTAACGGCCCGATTTTCTATTTCTGTTACCCGGTGATTTGGGTCATTATTCGGATGTTCGGATGGGCCGTTAGAGCTATTTTAACCCTTAGGGGCATTTTGGTCTTGTAAAAACCCGACCCAAAACATGGTCCTAAACCTGGGATCTTACTCAGCATGCAAGTTAAATATGATAGCAAGCGGTTTAGAGCTTATATTTAAAAATCTTTCAAAAACATATGAGAAGGGGGAGCCCTTAAAACATAACCAACAATTTAAGTTTAAACAATCCAACAAAGTAAAACATCACGGCAGTGTTTAATAAAATGTACAATACAATTTAAGCAACGTTTTAAACAATGTTCCCTAGGACTCTTGTCCATCTACATCTTTGAATAAACAATGCAATAATAAAAGACAGAGTGCCGGCGGTTCCCCATGATCAATCGGCTCCCTCCGCTAGCCCTCCCGGTGTTGTCCCGAGTTACCCGAAAGATAAATAAGGGTGAGTATAAACATACTCAGAAGAATCCCCAACCGGGTACAATACGATACATCGTCATCTAGCACCTCAATATGCAAGCAAACGACTACCAACATGAGATCATAGCTCAACGAGCTCATAACACAAGATCTGGAAACATCGGAAGTCTCTTACTTCCGAGTCATCGGAAGTCTCCTACTTAGGCCTAATGATTGGTTCTCATAACCAATCCGGGACATCTCCGAGGGTCTTTCTCCTCGGCCAATTGATCACTCAAAACCGATCCCAAGATGTCCGACACCCTCGAGGGTCTTTCTCCTCGACCAATTGATTAGCTCAAAAGCCAATCCCAATGGGTGTCCTCAAGGGCCTCCTTGCCCTCGCTAACAACTGGACTATCGGAGAGTACCCAAGTCCGGCTCTAAAATGGAAGGAACCGGTGTACTCACGAACATTAGCCGGGAGCTCTCCGAACCGGCGACTAACGCTGTGTCGCGCGACACCGCATGCTCTTCTCGCAACCGCGTAAATGCGGGGCCTAAGGGCAAACTACGCGGGCCGTGCACGCATACCTAAGACTTCGGAAGCGGTGTCACCGAACACGGAGTGCGAGGCCCTCGGCACTCATGCATGCGGCTGTACCACCACCGACGAAGCTAAGAACCGCCAAGGCAGCTTGCACCCGTTGGCGGTGGTTCCGCTCTAGCCGGCTACAAACTAGGCTTATGCCGATGTGGTAGCTACATCCACATCGGCCGCCGGGGAAGCAATGTACGTTATGCTTCGCTCTACTCCCGACCGGTGGGGACAAAGCACGTTATGTCCGCTCTCGGCCTGCGGATGATGACAAACCCTACTACTCTATCCAAGAATACCGAGTAAATCAATGATTTCGGCTAGCAAGCAATGACCGACATCAATCACGTTTACCTAGCATGATACTACAACTTAAACAGGAATCACAAGCATCTTTGGAAGAACAAACCTAGCATGGCACTAACATGTAAAATCAACAAACATGCTAGCAAGAGATCAAACAAAGTCGCCTATCACTATCATGCTCATAACAATCAGCAAACATACAAGGCACAATCGAGACATATCGCAGGTCCACACAACCACGGAAGAAATCCTCACGGGACAGCGAGAAAATAAGCATAACTCAACCAAGCGATCCTCGAGCCTCTAATCGAACCCAAACAACCTAAACATAAAATAAAGGCCCAAATCAAATCCCTAAACAAAGAGCCAACAAAATCGGGGCCCAACGAAGAAAAGACTCGGGAAAATACCATCCGAGAAGCCACAAGGCTCGGGCCAACCAAAGACACATCGCAGCGGCCGGGCGCTGGGCACAGCGCTGGGCACGTGGGCGCAGCGGCGTGGCGCTGGCGCGCGCACGCACGCTGGGCGGCGGCAAAGGCGCACGGCGCGCGCGCGCGAGCTCGGCTGGGCGACGACACACGGCGCGGCTTGACAGAGGACGGCGCAGACGCGCGCGCGCGAGGCGACGCGCCGACGGACGCAGGGCGCCGGGAAGGCACGGCGACCTACAGGGGCGAAGCGACTTCGGTGCGGCCGTGGCTCGCGACTCGACACGGACACAGGGCGACACGGAGACGGCTCGGGCGATGCCGATCTGGGCTCGGCGCGACCTAGGCGACACGGAGACGGCTCGGGCGATGCCGACCGTCTGGGCTCGACGCGCGACCTAGGCGACACGGAGACGGCTCGGGCGAAGCGATCCGGGCTCGCGGCGCAACTAGGGCGAGGGCGACGCGATCGGACGCAGGGGTGGCTCAGACGGGCGGCATGGGCTGGACGATGCAACGCGATCCGGGCGCACTGGCCGTGGCGATGGAGTGCGATCAGTGCGGGCGGTGGCGAGTGGCTATCTTTGGCCGAAGTGGCACCGATGCGATGCGTGAGGTGTGGGTGTGGTGCGGCTAGGGCATGGCTGGGTGGCTAGGGTTGGGTCTTCTTGGTGAGGCTGAGAGAGAGAGAGAGAGAGAGAGAGAGAGAGAGAGAGAGAGAGAGAGAGAGAGAGATTGCAAAACAAGGGGAAAGGGATTTTCTTGATTTTTCTTCCCTTTTTCCTAATTAAAACAAGCCTTAAAGTCCTTAAATCCCTTTTCCGCTTCCTCCTTCGAGACCCTACTGAAGCAACCTTTCCCAAACAATAACTCTCACATAAAACAAACTCCCAAATCATCTCTAAGGGCACAGGCTCGAATCCCAAAGGAAACACCCAAACAAAGATCACTTTGCCCAAAACCCAAATCACAACCGAACTCCCAAACGAATACCCCAAACATCTCGGGACTCATGACCACCAACACACAAGCCTCAACGGCGGGTGAGCGCCCTCAAGCCCCGAAAATCCACAAATCCGCCCCGGGAGCAAAAGACCAAAATACCCTAAGGGTCAAAACAACTCTAACGGCCCAACCGAACCATGAACTGAACCGGAAGCACCTCGAGAACTGGAATAGAAAAATCGGGCGTTACAATACTCCCTCCTTTTAAGACTTTCGTCCTCGAAAGTCCTAAACGAAACAGACTCTAGGAAAACTCCAATGTTTCCTAGCCAACGGAACTTCTCGGCCAAAACAACACTAACCCTTCTCTCAAAACCAAACCCTCTTGGGTTCTCAAAGGCTCAAAGCCACAATGCTCTCCACCATGCCACAAACTATCTCAACCAAGAGACGAGGAACACAAAACTTGCATCATCATTGTCAACGACGGGCAAAGCTAACCATCTGCTCCAATCCGCTCAAGGATCTCAAAAGCCCTACAAACTTGGCGCTCACCAAAACCCCGCTAAACCAACACGGAACACCTCTCAACGGTGTTACTCTCAAAGAAGCCGGGCGGACTCGGCACAAGCTCCAAAACTCAACGCCACGCGACTTTGGCGTAACTTCTCTGAATGCCCACAATCGATAACAAATCGCCTCAATCACAACGCCTAATCTGGCCAAACAATCTGAACCTCTCGTGTTTCCGAAACCAAACGGCCTACTCTTTCTTCACAAGAGACCAAATGAACCACAAGGCTTGCCTAAAGCCTTAACGAAAAACAATCGAACCACCAATCGGCGATTGATCCAAAAGGCGGACTTTTCCCACTAGCACAAGCCTGAAACTTCACCACGGCCAACCCTAAATGGCCAAAAACCGAGCCTGAGCTCCACTCGCCAAGCCAACAAGCGGAGCCTCACAACGGCCGAACACAAACTTTTCCATGCAAACCTACTAGCAATCGCCAAAAGAACATTGCGTGCAAGGAAACACCCAACATTCCTCTCATGGAAAATCTCGGCGAAGAAGGACCAAACCTCTCACGGGGCTACCAAAGAACACACAACGGCTTGAGGAAAATGCCCAAAGGCTAACCAACCAATGCCACGGCACCTCCGTGCCAACACACCCAATCGAGGCTCGGCTATTCGCCAAGCTGAAAGCTCGACAACTAGAAACAAAGCCCGAGGAGGCCTTGCTCACAGAAACTCAACTCAAGCTCAACTCTTAAAGCTGGTGGCCACCGCTTAATGGGACAAACAACTTTTCGCTTGCTAACAACACAATGCGGGGACCCTCTCATTGGGCTAACCATCTGCGCTACTCGATCAACTACACAACTCGGGAGCTACGCTGGCTCCTCAACGAACGATTTCCCAGCCAAGCAAAACTCTAAAAGGGCAATGAACATCACACACGCTCGTGACTTGCTCGGACTCCAAGGGCAACATCAACCAACTCTCTTGGAAGCAACACCCAAGGGAAACTCAACCGATTGGACCACCAATCCGTAACTAGCCGAACTTACTCAACCACCAAGGGAGGAATCAACTCTCAAAACAACCCGGACTAGGAACGAATCCTCGTGGCAACGTCCTGCCGCTCGAACCGAGCAAGCTCTTGAAACATCAAGAGAACCATATCTTGGTCAACACCAAGCATCAACTAACCTCCAAAACCAAACAAGCACTAGCTTGCTAGATCGCCAAATCGCAAGCAACTCACCCAAGGAACACCGCTCGGGTCTAACGAGCTCTGGAAAGGCTCTCCACAACTAGAGATCCTCTCGATTACCCTCCGACACACACGGTCGACAATGATCTAACAATCAACCGGCCACGCTGGCACAACCCTCTCCAAAGATCTCAACTACGCTGGCCAACTCCAACTTGGAAACCAAGGGAACGGAAACACTACAGGAGGCGTCATCCTCCTACTCAAAGCAACAACCTCAACATACCTTCTTCTTAAGGTAAGGATCCGAACGACTTTCTTAGCCAAAACGATCGAAGCGCGCGGCTTGCCACAATCGCTCTTGTTCGGTCCCAATCAAGTCTAACAGTGGCAAGGACCAACTAGCAAAACTTGCTTAACCAACAGCCCGGCAACGAGCACGACATCCTTACAGCCAAAGCTAGGGCTCTTGCCAAGAACTAAGCCTTGACACCTCAAAGACTGAGCACTGGGTCCTCTACACGAACCTCTCGTGGTTTTCCAAACATAAACCACGGAACGAGCTACGCAAAAGTGCACCGGGGTGCACAGCTCCAACTTGATCTCTTAAGATCCAAAGCCAACAAGGGCTCTCACACAGGGCAACTTTTGCCTCCAAACAGAGCCACAACAAACAAGGGAGCAACGAGAGTTCAAACCCACTCGGGGCCAACTCACCACGAAAAGCCACATTGGCCAACTTACCCATACAAGCGCAAAACCACACCAAGCTAACATTCCTCGAAACAATGAGCTCACTAAACGCGCTCCGATCAGCCATCCAACTCATGGCTCTAACACTGGATCAACCACGCATCCACGATGCCAACACTAACCATACTAGGGCAACTCAAAGGGTAGCCGAATCATGCTACCATCAAGGCGGGCTCACAGGCTCACAACACAAAGCGCGAGAACTCGAACGCGCTAGCTCTTAATGTGACCTACAACATCCTTTACACCCAACTCTCAGAGATCCCGAACAGCTCCTACTTTCCCTCGAAAACCTCAAACTTGTAGTCCCTCGACTACCACCGAGCTAGATCTCTTAAGCAACCCGAACAGTGCAACCTCGGGAAAAGGGTACAAGTCAAGCGGGGATGCTATACTGGCGACCATGGAACCACGCGCCAAAAAGTGCCAACCGGCCCGAAACTAGGCCTCCTCTCAAAGCTTGGTGCCAACAGGCACTACATCTATTACAACACGAATCAGCCTCAAACGAGCTTTATGCCCCTCTGAGAATAGGGAAAGTCACCCTCCAAGTGACGGGGCAATGGCACTCAAGACAGAGTCCAAACACTCGAGCGACCTAATCTCTCGGCATCTCGACCAACAGACTTGCCACGGTCTACCTCGCATCCCACTCGATGCTCAACAAAAGCTCAGAGCCATCTCCTCGGGTGGCAACAACTAGTTACACACTCGGAACATCCAAATAAAAGAGGGTTCCACTCTACTAGCCCGCCGAAATCCACAGATGGATAAAACCCCGGCAAGCAAACTCCACACTACACCACGCTACGAGGGTACAAAGAGAACTGGCCGCAAAACAACAAAGAAGCTTGCAAGGGGGCACAGATGTCTCTACATCCGCCTCAAGCCACTAACACGGCAACTTGCCAATCAATCGGGCGATGGTGGAGACTCGCTAGTCCACCTCTCTCAAGGGACTACCACCACCAAGCTGCGGAATCAACAAAGACGGAGCGGCTCACCTCGGCCTCGAATGCCAGGCATCCCAACACACGGATGCTAAACTCAAACTCGCCAACCGCTTTACTACTAGCGGTAGGACTTTCTAATACATCAAGCTCTACAGGCATCCACTTGCCAATCGGGCGGCTCCATCAACGCCAACAAACTCAATCGCATAAACTCGCTGATCAAGCCCTCCAGGGAACCTCAGGGCTACGAGCTCCGGGGAAAAAATGCTGAAACAAACTCTGTCATTTGGGCTATCCATGCCGGGACTCCTCGCTACGCGCTACAAAGCGCGCGCTGGTCTTTGCTCTCGATAGCTAAAGAGACGCCATCAAATCTCGCATGGTTTGGAGCACACTCGCTCAAGGAGTCATACTACGAGGCGTGCTAGCCTCTACCCCCTCCTCTAGGCAACTCAATCGCCGGGGCCAACTCTTGCCAAAGGGCTAAACAACCACGGGACGCGGCCTCAACATCAACAAGATCACCCAACTCCTTGGTCGGACATGCCAAGCGCCCCGCTCCCTCCGAGTGCAATCAACATATGCGGCGATCGCACAAGGCACCTCCACCCTCTCACTAGGGGAGAAACCAACAACTAGGCCACAAATGGCCTATGGGAGTCTAATCTCGCCTCCCCTCGAGTGCGATCGACACATGGCGATCCGCACAAAGCAACAAAATCGCCCACACGGGGGCTCTCACCGCTCATCAAACTACTCAGATCTGCGGGAAAAGTTGGCATGATGGCTCTCTAAGCCCAAACCAACAACGAGTCGTAACTCGCTCGTCTCGCTCCACAACTCTACACATGCATAAAAGCTAGAAGAAAAGTATTGTAAATTCTTACCCCTTAACTTAATTGAACTCGGACAAACCAAGCGCCGTGGAGTCTTGATGATCATGGGAACAACAACCTACAAAGCGAGTTAGTCTACAGAATCTATGACTCGTGCTCGATACCAATCAGTAAAAACCCGACCCAAAACATGGTCCTAAACTCAGGATCTTACAAAGCATGCAAGTTAAATATGATAGCAAGCGGTTTAGAGCTTATATTTAAAAATCTTTCAAAAACATATGAGAAGGGGGAGCCCTTAAAACATAACCAACAATTTAAGTTTAAACAATCCAACAAAGTAAAACATCACGGCGGTGTTTAATAAAATGTACAATACAATTTAAGCAACGTTTTAAACAATGTTCCCCTAGGACTCTTGTCCATCTACATCTTTGAATAAACAATGCAATAATAAAAGACAGAGTGCCGGCGGTTCCCCATGATCAATCAGCTCCCTCCGCTAGCCCTCCTGGTGTTGTCCCGAGTTACCTGAAAGATAAATAAGGGTTTTGTGGATTTTCAGGATTCCAGGGTCATTCCTGCCTTTGTCGAAGCTTATTGGTTGTTGGTTGCAAGACCCAGAGAGGTTTGGGCAAGTTGTTTGGAAGTTTGGAGGTGTTTTAGAAAATGGCAAAATTAATTGTAATTTTGGTGCTTCCATTGGTTTTGAGCCCTTGCCCTAAATGGTCTTAGGGAGTTTGTAGGAAAAGAGAGTCTTATTTTAAAATAAGTTTGTTTGGGTGGTTTTGAAAGAGGAAGCTTTGGGAAGGGATTTTAGACCCATTTAAATTAGGAAAAGGGAAGAAAATCAAGAAAGTCCTTTTCCCCTTGTTTTCTCTCTCTCTCTCTCTCTCTCTCTCTCTCTCTCTCTCTCTCCTAGCCGACCTCACCAAGAAACCCTAGCCGCCCTAGCCGCACCCCGCTCAGCCACTGCTCGCCCAGCGCACTGAGCAGCCCAGTAGCCCATGCCCAGCGCGCCCAGACGCCTCAGATCGCCCATGCCGAGCGCGCCCGATCGCCTCGCCTCGCCCGCCTAAACGCGTCGCGCCGTTGCGTTCAAAGCGCACCGAGACGCCCGACGCGCGCGCGCGCTCCGCTTGTTGTCGCCCTGACGCAGCGTCGCGCGCTGTATCCCTCGCGCACCGAGCGTCCCGCCTTGCCGCGCGCACGAGCAGCGCCAGCGCCAGCGCCAACGCCCGCCCAGCGCCAGCGCGCCCTGCGCCAAAGCGGCGCCCGTCCTTCTTCGCTGGCTGGCGAGACGTGTGTGCCTTCTCGGTTGGTAAATTCCCGAGCCTCCACCCTTTGGACTTCCTCGATTTTAGATATCGTTTATTAATTAGGATATTTTATTACTTGCTTAGGTTGCTCGGGTTCGCTTAAAAGCTCGAGGGTCGTTATTTGATTCGGGATAGTTAACCTCCACTTATTTCCAGGTAAGGATTCTTACCCGGGGTTGTGTGGACCCTGCGAATAGTTGATAGCACGCTGATTACTGTAATTATATGAGTTTCTAGTGATAGGTTACATGTTTTCTTTTGATTCATGTTCGTGACATGTTTACATCCCGTTAGTCCCATGTTAGGCTTTCCTATCTTGATAGAACCATGCTGCCATTTGTATGCTGCTAGATCCAAGTTACGGTTAGATGTGTGATGTATAGTATAGAGGACCGAAGAGGCAACTAGTTTGGGGTCCCGCTCGGGCAAGACCCGATGGACATCTGGAGGTGTAAGGCCCTATGGGCATCCTAGGTGTGTAAGGCCCACTGGGCATCACTGATTCTGGAGGTGTAAGGCCCTATGGGCATCCTAGGTGTGTAAGGCCCACTGGGCATCACTGATTCTGGAGGTGTAAGGCCCTATGGGCATCCTAGGTGTGTAAGGCCCACTGGGCATCACTGATTCTGGAGGTGTAAGGCCCTATGGGCATCCTAGGTGTGTAAGGCCCACTGGGCATGTAAGAACCCGACCCAAAACATGGTCCTAAACTTGGGATCTTACTCAGCATGCAAGTTAAATATGATAACAAGCGGTTTAGAGCTTACATTTAAAAATCTTTCAAAACATATGAGAAGGGGGAGCCCTTAAAACATAACCAACAATTTAAGTTTAAACAATCCAACAAAGTAAAACATCCTGGCCAGTGTTTAATAAAATGTACAATACAATTTAAGCAACGTTTTAAACAATGTTCCCCTAGGACTCCTGTCCATCTACATGTTGAATAAACAATGCAATAATAAAAGACAGAGTGCTGGCGGTTCCCCATGATCAATCGGCTCCTCCGCTAGCCCTCCCGGTGTTGTCCCAAGTTACCCGAAAGATAAATAAGGGTGAGTATAAACATACTCAAGAAGAATCTAGCAGGGGGTACAATACGATACATCAGTCATCTAGCACCTCAATATGCAAGCAAATGACTACCAACACAGATCATAGCTCAACGAGCGCATAACACAAGATCTGGAAACATCGGAAGTCTCTTACTTCGGAATCATCGGAAGTCTCCTACTTAGGCCTAATGATTGGTTCTCATAACCAATCTCGGGACATCTCCGAGGGTCTTTCTCCTCGGCCAATTGATCACTCAAAACCGATCCCAAGATGTCCGACACCCTCGAGGGTCTTTCTCCTCGACCAATTGATTAGGTCAAAAGCCAATCCCAATGGGTGTCCTCAAGGGCCTCCTTGCCCTCGCTAACAATCTGGACTATCGAGGAGAGTACCCAAGTCCGGCTCTAAGCTGGAAGGAACGGTGTACTCACGAACATTAGCCCTGGGAGCTCTCCGAACCGGCTACTAACGAGTGTGCGCGCACACCGCATGCTCTTCTCGCAACCGGCGTAAATGCGGGGCCTAAGGGCAAACTACGCGGGCAGCACGCATGCCTAAGACTCGGAAACGGTGTCACCGAACACGATGAGTGCGAGAGCCCTCGGCACTTGTAACGCCCGCTTTTCTATTTCGGCTTCCTGTGTGTTTTCGGTTCATTATTCGGATGTTACGATGGGTCGTTAGTGCTATTTTAACCCTTAGGGGCATTTTGGTCTTTTGCCCCGGTCTGTGGTTTTGTGGGTTTTGGAGGATTCTGTGGTCACTCCCGCCTTTGTCGAGGCTTGATTGTTGTTGGTTGCAGGACTCAAGAAGTTCGATTTGGTTGTTTGGAAGTTTGAAGGTGATTTGGTAATTAGCAAAATTATTGTTAATTTAAGTGCTTCCATTGGGATTTGAGCCCTTGCCCTAGATGGTAATTTGGAAGCTTGGTTTAAATGGGTTTATATAAGGAGAAAAAGGTTGCTTCAACGGGACTCAAGGAGGAAGCAGGGAAGGGATTTAGGTCACCAAGACCTATTTAAATTAGGAAAAGGAAAGAAAAAAATCCCATTCCCTTGTTTTACCACTTTTCTCTCTCTCTCTTTCTCTCTCTCTGCCGACCTCACCAAGAAACCCAACCGAGCCTCACCGAGCCGTCCGGCCACCAACAACCACCTGAAAGCGGCCAGTCGAGCGAAATTTCACCCAGATCGCACCAAGCAGCCCCATCATCAGCAGAAGAGACGCCCAAACCAAAGCAGCGAGATCTGTCGCAGCAAGAAATTTCAGCGCCCAGACGCCAGCCAGCCGCCGCCCGCCGCGTTTGTTCCCGTCCGCGCGCCGTCGCGCGCACTGTGACGCCATCGCCCAACCGATTTCGCGCCACGCGCGCCGCGCCAGCGCCGTGTCACTGGCGCTGTCCCTGCCGCACGCACGCGCGCCAGAAGCGCCGCGCCGGCTCAAGAAGCGCCAAAGAGCGCCCGCCCGCGCCAGCCTGGCTCGCCTACCAGCACGTCCTGCCTGCCCACTTGCCGCCGAGTGCCTGTTTTGCCGAGATAGATGGGACCGAGATCTAGTGCCTTCTCGGTTGGTAAATTCCCGAGCCTTCACTCTTTTGGACCCTAAGTTGTTTGGCTGTTGTTATTTAATTAGGATATTTTTATTAAATGCTTAGGTTGCTCGGGTTCACTTAGAAGCTCGGGAGTCGTTTGGTTGGCTTATGGTAGTTATTTTCTGCTTGTTTCCAGGTAAGGATTTCTTACCGTGGTTGTGTGGACCCTGCGATGCTATCATGATTGTGCCTTGTATGCTTGGTTGTTGTTATGAGTATGTTAGCTATTGAACAGCTTGTGTTTGAAATCTTGCTAGCATGCTGCTTGTTGTTCATGTTAGTTCCATGCTAGGTTTGTTCTTCCAGCATGCCATGTCTTGTGATTGTATGAAAATTTCCAGTGGATAGGTTACATGTTTTCTCTTGCTTCCATATCGTGTTGCTCTTGTGTCCCCTGATATATTCTGTTAGTTCCATGCAAGGGGTTTAATTATCTTGGCATACCTTGTTCTGTTTTATCCTGTTAGTTCCATGCCAGGCATAGGCAGGTGATGTATAGTGTAGAAGGCGTAGGGGTAACTAGTTTAGGTCCCGCTCGGGTAGGACCCCGATGGACATCTGGAGGTGTAAGACCCTGATGGGCATCCTAGGTGTGTAAGTCCCCGATGGGCATCACTGAGTTGGAGGTGTAAGACCCCGATGGGCATCCTAGGTGTGTAAGTCCCCGATGGGCATCACTGAGTTGGAGGTGTAAGACCCTGATGGGCATCCTAGGTGTGTAAGTCCCCGATGGGCATCACTGAGTTGGAGGTGTAAGACCCTGATGGGCATCCTAGGTGTGTAAGTCCCCGATGGGCATCACTGAGTTGGAGGTGTAAGACCCTGATGGGCATCCTAGGTGTGTAAGTCCCCGATGGGCATCACCGAGTTGGAGGTGTAAGACTCGATGGGCATCCTAGGTGTGTAAGTCTCGATGGGCATCACCGAGTTGGAGGTGTAAGACCCGATGGGCATCCTAGGTGTGTAAGTCCCGATGGGCATCACCGAGTTGGAGGTGTAAGACCCGATGGGCATCCTAGGTGTGTAAGTCCTCGATGGGCATCACCGAGTTGGAGGTGTAAGACCACGATGGGCATCCTAGGTGTGTAAGTCCCCGATGGGCATCACCGAGTTGGAGGTGTAAGTCCCCCGATCGACAAAGACCGAGTCCTAGGTTGTGTAAGGCCCGAAGGGCATCCAAGTGTAGAACCTAGGATAGGGAGTAGATGAAAGCCCTTGAATAGGCTCGCTCTAGAAGTAGCTCATAGCCTAACTCAACTGTTTTGCTCTAAGTCATTTTTTTATTTGCATGTATACTAGGGTGCTAGATGACTGATGTATCAAATTGTACCCCGGTTGGAGATTCTTACTGAGTATGTTTATACTCACCCTTATTTCTGTGGTTTTTCCACCAGGTAACTTGGGACATCGGCAGGATGGCTAGGAGGAGGCTACTGGATGATCATGGATAGTCGACTGGGATGCATGTTCTTTTATTGTTCTCTTTATGATTTAGCATGTAGTGGGACTTGAGTCCCTAGGGAAAACACTCAAACTATTTTATGGTTCTCGCACAGTACTCTTGTTTTGTTTTTAAGAAAAGCATCGATCGATCAATTACTCTTGATTTTTACATTGGCTTCGTGGTTTGTTTAAAGTTCATTAATTGCAAAAGTTTAAAATGTGTAGAATGGATGGTGTTTTACATTCCTAGGCATGCATGCTAAGTAAGGATCTAGGTTAGAGACCGCTTCTTTTGGGTGGTCTTTACAGTTGGTATCGAGCTCGAGTTATAGGTTCGTAGACTCGACTGCAGCTTGTAGGTTGTTTTCCATGATCATCGCTCATGACCATCGTGTATGTCCGTAAGTTTAAAGTTAAGGGTTAAGAATTACAACATCGCATCTAGTATACATGTGTTACCCTTGTTGGGCGAGTGAGAGCCCAGCGTGGGCTAGTTTTTATGTTTTCGTGAGACCGCCGATTGTTGATTACACATTGAGGAGCGAGGACGTTTGGTATCTCCAACCGAGGAGTTGGACCGTTCATGTTGATGATGAGACCTCGCCCAGGTCGTTTAGACCCGTGAGGCCACCTTTGGCCCTGGCGAGATGAGTTGCCAAGAGTAAGGGGTAGAGTCTAGCACGCCTCGAGTGAGACTCCTTGAGCAGAGTGTGCTCCAGCCATGCGAGAATTGATGGCAGGTCTTTTAGCTAACAGAGAGCGGAGACCTAGGCGCAATTTGTAGCGCGTAATGGGGAGCCTTGGGCGCAGATAGCCCAGCTGGCAGAGTTTATTTAGGAGACACCCCTCCTTGTAGCTCCGCTTGCCCGGAGGCTCGGGAGGGATCGATCAACGAGTTATGCCGATAAGTTAGTTGGCGTTGATCGAGCCGCCGAGTTTGGCTAGTGGAACCTCAGAGAGTGGATGTTTTGAGACCCATCTGGCTGGCGAGGTAGTTGTCCAGGATCGAGTTTATCATCCAGGTGTTGGGATGACCTGATGTTCAGAGGTCGAGGCGTGCCGTTCTGGTGCTGTTTGATGCAGCAGTGTGGTGGTGGAAGTCCCCTATGAGAGGCGGATCAGCAGAGTCTCCACCAGCCACCCGGTCGATTGGCAAGCTGCCAAGTTAGTAGCTTTTGAGGAAGATGTAGAGACATCTTGTCCTCCTACAAGCCTGCAGTCGTTTTGTAGCCACTTCTTTTAGTACCCTCGTAGCCAGGGGGTAGTGTGGAGTTTGCTTGTCAAGACATAATCCGTCCGTGGTTTTCAGCTGGCTATTAGAGAGAAGCACCTTCTGTTAGCATGTTCCAAGAGTGGAGCCAGGTGCTGCCACCCGAGGGTTGGCCTGAGTATTTGTTGAGCATCGAGTGGGATGCAGGAGTGGGCCGTGGCTTGTCTGTTAGACGTGATGTCAGAGAATAATCTACTCGAGTGTTGAGACCCTTGTGTTGAGTGCCATTGCCCTGTCACCTGGAGTGTGACCTTCCCTTCCCTCAGAGGGACTTAAAGCCCGTAAAGAGATGTTTGTGTTGTTAAGGATGTAGTGCCTGTTGGCACCAAGCTTTGAGAGGAGACCTAGAATCGGGCGGTTGGCACTTTTTGTGCGAGATGGTTCCAAGACCGCCTGAAGTTTGGCATCCCCACTAGTCTTGTACCCACTTCCCGAGATTGCACTGTTTGGGTTGCATAAGAGATCTAGCTCGGTGGTAGTAAGAGAACTACAAGAGTGAGGTTGTTCGAGGGATAAGTAGGAGCCTTTCAGGGTCACCGAGAGCTAGGTACAAAGGATGTGTTGGTTGTTAAGGGCTAGCGCGTCCGAGTTCTCGCGCCTGTGTTGTGGGGGATTGTGAGCCAGTTGGATGGTAGTGTGACTCAACTACCCGGAGTTACCCTAATATGAGTAGGGTTGGCATCGATGATGCGTGGTTGATCGATGTTAGAGCCATGAGTTGGAAGGTTGATCGAGCACGTTTAGTGGACCATTGGTATGAGGTAAGTTAGCTTGGTGTGGCTATACTCTTGTAAGAGTGAGTGGACCAATGTGGCATTCCGTGGTGAGTTGACCACGAGTGGGTTGAACTCTTGTTGCTCCTTTGCTAGTTGTGGCTCTATTGGGAGGCAAAAGTTGCCTTGTGTGAGAGTACTTATCGGTTTGGATCTTAAGGAATCAAGTTGGAGATGTACACGTCGGTGTACTTTTGTGTAGCTCGTTAAAGTGGTGTATGTTTTGGGAACCACGAAAGGTTCGTGTTGAGGAACCAGAGCTCGGTCGGACTCCAAGCAAGTGTCCCTCGGT
Organism: Sicyos edulis; assembly: GCA_036507275.1. Lineage (NCBI taxonomy): Eukaryota > Viridiplantae > Streptophyta > Magnoliopsida > Cucurbitales > Cucurbitaceae > Sicyos > Sicyos edulis. The sequence continues at coordinate 16,266,948 of CM071851.1, forward strand.
TGAGTTGCTTTGGATGCTTGTAGTCGGTTGGCAAGCTAGAGTTGTTCTTAGTAGCCCTGCGTTGGTTTTCGTAATTCTTAGCAAGGTGGTGCTTGGCGTTGACCAAGGTTTGGTTCCCATGTGGTTTCTAGAGCTAGCTTCGTTCGAGCAAGCGGGAGTTGCCTCGAGGACTTGTTCCTAGTCGAGGAAGTTTTGGGAGTTGACCCCTCCTGAGGTTGAGTAAATCCGCTAGTTCTAAGTTGGTGGTTCAAGCGATTGTGGAATCCCTCGATTGTTGCTTTCGAGGGAATTGGTTGTTGTTGCCTTCGATGAGTAGGACAACTAGCGTGTGTGAAGTTCATCGTCCTTCTAAGTCCGCTTGTCGGGAAATCGTCCCTGTAGAGGAGGGAGTCACTTAGCTCCTGAGTTGTGTAGTTGATTAGAGTGGCGTAGCGGTCAGCCCAGCGAGAGTGTCCCTGCGTTGGCTTGTTAGCAAGCGGAAAGTTGTTTGTCCCCGCAAGGGCGGAGGCCAGCCAGTTCAAGGGCTTGAGTTGTTGTTGGAAGGTTGTTGGGTCCTTGGAGTTTGTAGAACCCCTAGTTCCTTGGTCGTTGAGTTGCACCGTGGATGCCAGTTTCGAGTATTAACTTTTGAGGTAGTCTTGCTGACCCGAGTTGTTCATGATCCGCAAGCTTGTGGGTCGCGCTATCCTTATTCCTCGCGATGTTTCGTGGGTGGAGTTTCTGGATCGGAAGGAGAGTTAGGTCTAGCTATAAGGAGGAAGTCCTTAGAGCAGCCAGATGGACTTAAGGGTTGAGTGGCAGCTTGGAGGGGAGCTTCGCTCGTTCTAAGACTTGGTTTGAGTTTTCAGAGAGCCAGCCCTTCTCGGGCTCTGTTCCTAGTTGGTGTGCGTTCAGCGATTGGCGTTATATTGAGCCACGATTGAGTGGGTTGGCACAGAGGTGCCGTGGAAATGGTTGGTAAAACCTTTGAGTTGTTATCCTCGAGGTGTTGTGTTGCAAGTAGCCGCGTGTTGTTGTTATTCCTTGTCGCTCGAGATTTTTTTAGAAAGGTATGTTGTTTGTTTCCTTATTTGGCGATATTCTCTTAGGCCGATGGCTGGTCGGATTGCATTGGAAAGTTGTTGTCGGCCGATGAGGGCTCCGGTTTATTAGTTTGGTTGAGTGGAGCCTGTTCTCGACCTTGTCGTTCATGGGTGGCCGTGAGTGAAGTTTCACTAGTGTGAGTGGCGTTAGCCGTCTGGTGAACTGTATGTGCCCCGGCTTCGCAAGCGTCGGTGCTCTTCAAGATGGTTGTTTAAGTGTTGTGGTCGTGTTCTAGTGAGACAAGTTTGCCTTTGGGATCCGTCGCCAGTTGGTGATTCGATTGGATTTCGCTAAGGCTGCAGGCAAGCCTTGTGGTTCGTTGATCTCATGTGAAGTAAGAGTAGGCCTTGTAGTTTCTAAATCCGGGAGGTTCGGTTGTTTGGTCAGCATGGTGTAGAGTTGAGGTGTTTGGTAAATGTGTGAGCCCAGAGAAGTTTCGCCGGCGCTTGGTGAGAGTTTTAGAACTCGTGACCAATCCACAAGTTTGCCGAGAGTAGCATCGTGGAGAGGCATTCGAAATGGGTCGCAGAGGATAAGTGAGCCCTAAGATTTTAAGATCGTTTGAGAGCTAATGCGAGTTTGAGGATGTGGCTTACCGTTTAGCACTACCGAATCTATTTCCTCGGAATTCAGGGTATGCCCAGTCTTGGTTGAGATAGCTTGTGGCAGAATGGATGGCTTTGCGGCTTTGAGCCTTTGGAAACCCAAGAGGGTTGGGATTTCGAAGAAGGACTAGTGTTGGCTTGACAAGGAGTTTACTTGGTTAAGGATCAGTGGAGTTTTCCTAGAGTTGTTTTCGTCTTAGGACTTTCGAGGACGAAAGTCTTAAAAGGAGGGAGTATTGTAACGGCCCAGTTTTCTATTTCGGCTTCCCAGGTGTTTCCGGTTCATTATTCGGATGTTCGGATGGGTCGTTAGTGCTATTTTAACCCTTAGGGGCATTTTGGTCTTTTGCCCTGATCGTGGTTTTGTGGGTTTGGAGGATTCGGGTCACTCCCGCCTTTGTCGAGGCTTGATTGTTGTTGGTTGCAGGACTCAAGAAGTTCGAAATTTGGTTGTTTGGAAGTTTGAAGGTGATTTGGTAATTAGCAAAATTATTGTTAATTTAAGTGCTTCCATTGGGATTTGAGCCCTTGCCCTAGATGGTAATTTGGAAGCTTGGTTTAAATGGGTTTATATAAGGAGAAAAGGTTGCTTCAAGGGACTCAAGGAGGAAGCTGGGAAGGGATTTAGGTCACCAAGACCTATTTAAATTAGGAAAAGGAAAGAAAAAAATCCCATTCCCTTGTTTTACCACTTTTCTCTCTCTCTCTCTCTCTCTCTCTGGCCGACCTCACCAAGAAACCCAACCGAGCCTCACCGAGCCGTCCCGGCCAAGCAACCCACCGAGCAGCGGATCAATGAGCAAAACCCAGCCCAGATCGCACCAAAGAAATTTCATCGCAGCAGAAGAGACGCCCACCCAAAGAAGAGATCTGCTGCAGCGCCCAGCGCCAGACGCCAGAAGCCAGCGCCGCCGCGCCGCGTGTTCCCGTCGCGCGCTGTCGCGCAAGACTGTGACGCCATCGCCTAACCGATTCGCGCCAGCGCGCGCCGCGCCAGCGCCGTGTCACTGGGCTGGTTCGTCGTCACGCACCACAAGCGCGCCAGCGCCGCCAGCTCCAGCCGGCGCCGCCGGCTCTCGGCTGCTCCGCCGCCCAAACGCACGTCCCGCCGCCCACTTGCCGCCGAGTGCCTGCTTTGCCGAGATAGATGGGACCGAGATCTAGTGCCTTCTCGGTTGGTAAATTCCCGAGCCTTCACTCTTTTGGACCCTAAGTTGTTTGGTCGTTGTTATTTAATTAGGATATTTTTATTAAATGCTTAGGTTGCTCGGGTTCACTTAGAAGCTCGGGAGTCGTTTGGTTGGCTTATGGTAGTTATTTTTCGCTTGTTTCGGTGTAAGGATTTCTTTACCGTGGTTGTGTGGACCTCGCGATGCTATCATGATTGTGCCTTGTATGCTTGGTTGTTGTTATGAGTATGTTAGCTATTGAATGACTTGTGTTTGAAATCTTGCTATCATGTCGCTTGTTGTTCATGTTAGTTCCATGCTAGGTTTGTTCTTCCAAAGATGCCATGTCTTGTGATTGTATGAAAATTTCCAGTGGATAGGTTACATGTTTTCTCTTGCTTCCATATCGTGTTGCTCTTGTGTCCCCGATATATTCTGTTAGTTCCATGCAAGGGGTTTAATTATCTTGGCATACCTTGTTCTGTTTTATCTGTTAGTTCCATGCCGAGGCATAGGCAGGTGATGTATAGTGTAGAAGACTCGTAGGGGTAACTAGTTTAGGTCCCGCTCGGGTAGGACCCCGATGGACATCCGGAGGTGTAAGACACGATGGGCATCTGCAGCAGCCGCCCAGTTTTTCGCTTCATCTTCTGTATGCCCTAGGGGTATTTTAGTAATTTGGTCGGGCCGTCAGGGCCGTTTATGTCTTTTTCGATTGCTAAAATTATTGGATGGATTTATGAAGGTTTTTGAGGCTTTGTGGTTTGGTTTGAGCATGGGTAGATGCAAAAGTAAAAATAAAGGAATATGTCTTTGCAATAGGGGTTTGAACCCGGTCTCCCTGGAAGCTTGTAGAGATGTGTGCCAATTGAGCCATTAGGTGCTCTTGTTGCTCTTTTCGCATCACATCTTAGTTAACCTTGGATCTTTGGTGTTTGGTGCATTTGGTTAAATGAAATAGAAATTAGGTTTGTTGTGTTTTCTTCTCCAAAAGAGTTGTGGCCGCCCAAGCTTTCTCCCAAGCTCTCCTTGCCGATTCTTCATCCTTGCAGCTCCCTTGGATCGTTCATCATCACTCGGGTAAGTCTTCATCCTCTTCATCTTCTCGATTGGGTGTTCTTGTTGGCCGAAGGTAAGGAGAAGAGCTGTGTGTGTGTGTGTGTTTGTAGCAGTCGCCCAAAGATGCCCAGATCCGCCCAAAGAGCAAGCCCAGCCGCCAGATCGCCTAGCAAGAAGCCCAGGCTGCCCAGATCGCGCAAAGAAGAGAGCACCGAGCCGCCCAGACCGCCAGCCCGCGGCCGTCGAGCCGTCGCGCGCACTGGCTGAGCAGCCCGCGCGCGCCGCGCGCGCTCGCGCGCGCGCGCCGCTCTCGCCGCGCTGCGGCGCCGCGATCGCGCCGCTCGCTCGCGCAAGCGCGCGCTCGTCTCGTCCGCTTGCCGCGCGCGCGCGCCTGCGCCCGCCCGGCCGTCCGCGCGCGCGCGCGCGCGCAGCCTACCGCCTCCGCCGCCGCCGCAGCGCGGCGCAGCGGTCCTCGCGCGCCATCAGCCCCCTTCGCGCCGTCGGCGCCAAAGAAGCAGCCCGCCCGTGCCGCCGCCGTCCGCGTGTCGGTCGTGCCGTGTGTGAGTGCCCTGAGCCGAGCCTCGCTTGTTTTATTATATTTTTAGGGCTATGATTGTGATTTCTATTGTGTTTGTTAGGTTCTCGTTAGCTAGCTCGGGATCGATCGCAGCGTAGGATTTTGTGTGTAGTTGCCCGGCCAAGGTAAGGATTTCTTACCGGAGTTGTGTGGACCTGCGATGTTCTATGTGATTGTTGTTTGTATGTTTGTTTGTGATTATCAACATGTATAGTTTAGGTGCTCTGCTCAATTCTCGACTAGCATGACTTCGTATGTTGTTCTCTCATGTTAGCCCATGCTAGGTTGTTCCGTTCTAGCATGCTCATATCTGTTCTTGCTTCGTAGTACCATGCTAGGTTCGTTGTATCTGTTGAGCACGTTTTGGATTGTATTGGATTGTATGTTATTGATATGATAGGTTAAAGTGTAGGTAGGTAGCATCATCCGGGCCCGATGCATAAAGTATCTTGCATCCATGGCGTGGACGCCGAGACGATTCTCCGTCCCTCGACCCCGTTAGGGTTTAGCTAACCCGACCGGTAGGCCCCGCAATCTTGGGTGAGGGTGGCAGATCGTTAAATGCCCCAACGGTCGGGATGATGACTTGGCATTGCCTCGCCCTCGGCGATCGGCGCACGTCCTCGGCGTGTTCGGCCGTAGCCCTTGATTGCCACTGTTAGGGCAAGGACCGCTTCTCGGTGTAAGCCTACCACGACCGGTTCCTTAGCCTCAGTGCGGTGGTTCAGCCGACATAGTTCACGTGTCCAGTCTCACACCCCTATGTCGGTGACACCGATCCAGAGATTTAGTTAGGCGTGGTGATTGGACATCACTAGACCGGCACCCCATAGTTCGCAGAGCACGCGGTGCATGCTTACGCCATTACAGCGCAACCGGAGAGCTCCTCGGGATCTTGAGCTAGTGCACCTTTCGTGATCGACGAGAGAGACAGCCGAGGCCGAGACTTGGTTCTCGTATAGGGCGTATTGTGTGGTGTGGATTATTCCGGACTAAGACCCCCGAGTTGGCATCCGAGGTCCAAGTGTGGACTTAAGCTATGTGCTCTATTATGTGTTTATGTTCATAGCTTGCATACACTCATCTAGATGACCATGTGCATCGTGATTGTACCCTGGCCGGGGATTCTTCTCGAGTAATTCGTTACTCACCCTTACTTATCTTCCAGGTAACCATGGCGCGAGCGGTGATGGTCTGAAGGAGGAGCTATGATCATGGGAACTTGCTTTGTCGTCTCTAACTTTTTATTTCTATGACTCTTGTCTTTCATTTTCCCCGAATGCATGAAGACGCACTGAGCCCTAGGATGTTTTCTCAATGTTTTTGTGGATTCCCGCTTTATTGAATTTGAGGATGTTTCAAATGTTTTAATAAATCTCTGATCAGTGTACGTTTTGGAAATGTATTTGCCTTGAAACAGTGCTTGGAGACAGGGACAGTTTCAAAGAAACTATCTTTATTTCTCGATTGAACCTTGATTGTTTCGTTTTAATTGGGAATCAAAACTATTTGCATATTGTCCTTTACTTTGAATGCATGCATTGGGGTAAAGGCCTATTTAGAGCCCTTTTTTGGGTCGGGTCTTTACAAAGATCCTAGGTGTGTAAGTCCTCGATGGGCATCACCGAGTTGGAGGTGTAAGACTCGATGGGCATCCTAGGTGTGTAAGTCCTCGATGGGCATCACCGAGTTGGAGGTGTAAGACCCGATGGGCATCCTAGGTGTGTAAGTCCCCGATGGGCATCACTGAGTTGGAGGTGTAAGACCCGATGGGCATCCTAGGTGTGTAAGTCCCCGATGGGCATCACTGAGTTGGAGGTGTAAGACCCCGATGGACATCCTAGGTGTGTAAGTCCCTCGATGGGCATCACCGAGTTGGAGAGTGTAAGACCCGATGGGCATCCTAGGTGTGTAAGTCTCGATGGGCATCACCGAGTTGGAGGTGTAAGACCCGATGGGCATCCTAGGTGTTTAAGTCCCCGATGGGCATCACTGAGTTGGAGGTGTAAGACCCCGATGGGCATCCTAGGTGTGTAAGTCCCCGATGGGCATCACTGAGTTGGAGGTGTAAGACCGATGGGCATCCTAGGTGTGTAAGTCCTCGATGGGCATCACCGAGTTGGAGGTGTAAGTCCCCGATCGACAAAGACCGAGTCCTAGGTTGTGTAAGGCCCGAAGGGCATCCAAGTGTAGAACCTAGGATAGGGAGTAGATGAATGCCCTTGAATAGGCTCGCTCTAGAAGTAGCTCATAGCCTAACTCAACCGTTTTGCTCTAAGTCATTTTTTTATTTGCATGTATACTAGGGTGCTAGATGACTGATGTATCGAATTGTACCCCGGTTGGGGATTCTTACTGAGTATGTTTATACTCACCCTTATTTCTGTGGTTTTTCCACCAGGTAACTTGGGACATCGGCAGGATGGCTAGGAGGAGGCGGCTGGATGATCATGGATAGTCGACTGGGATGCATGTTCTTTTATTGTTCTCTTTATGATTTAGCATGTAGTGGGACTTGAGTCCCTAGGGAAAACACTCAAACTATTTTATGGTTCTCGTACCGTACTCTTGTTTTGTTTTTAAGAAAAGCACTGATCAGTCAATTACTCTTGATTTTTTACATTGGCTTCTGTGGTTTGTTTAAAGTTCTGTTAATTGCAAAAGTTTAAAATGTGTAGAATGGATGGTGTTTTACATTCCTAGGCATGCATGCTAAGTAAGGATCTAGGTTAGAGACCGCTTCTTTTGGGTCGGGTCTTTACAGCACTCATCTGTGCAGCCTGTACCACCGACCTGAAGCTAAGAACCGGCCAAGGCAGGCTTGCACCGCTGGCGGTGGTTCCGCTCTAGCAGCTACAAACTAGGCTTATGCCGATGTGGTAGCTACATCCACATCGGCACGCCGGGGAAGCAATGTACGTTATGCTTCGCTCTACTCCCGACCGGTGGGGACAAAGTACGTTATGTCCGCTCTCAGCCTCTGGATGATGACAAACCCTACTACTCTATCCAAGAATACCGAGTAAATCAATGATTCCTGGCTAGCAAGCAAAGACCGACATCAATCACGTTTACCTAGCATGATACTACAATTTAAACAGGAATCACAAGCATGCTGGAAGAACAAACCTAGCATGGCACTAACATGTAAAATCAACAAACATGCTAGCAAGAGATCAAACAAAGCTGCCTATCACTATCATGCTCATAACAATCAGCAAACATACAAGGCACAATCGAGACATATAGCAGTGGTCCACACAACCACGGTAAGAAATCCTTACGGGACAAGCGTAAAATAATCACAAATCAACCAAGCAATCCTCGAGCCTCTAATCGAACCCAAACAACCTAAACATAAAATAAAGCAAAACCCAAATCAAATACATAAAAAACAGCCCAAATAAATCCCTAAACAAAGACCAACAAATCGGGGCCCAACGAAGAAAAGACTCGGGAAATACCATCCGAGAAGCCACAAGGGCTCAAGCCAACCAAAGACACAACATGGCGGTGGCGGGCGCAGAGCAGCTGGCTGGGCGCTGGGCACAGGCGCTGGGCACTGGGGCGCAGGGCAGGGCGCTGGCGCAGGCACGGGCGCGCTGGGGCGAGGCAAGGGCGCACGGGCGCGGGCTCGAGCTCGGCTGGGCGACGACACACGGCGCGGCTTGGCAGAAGACGGCGCACGGGCGCGCGCGCGAGGCGACGCGATGGGCTCGGGGGCGCTCGGGAAGGCACGGCGACCTACAGGGGCGAGCGACTCGGTGCGGCCAGGGCTCGGGCGACTCGACACGGACCTGGGCGACACGGAGACGGCCTGGGCGATGCCGATCTGGGCTCGGCGCGACCTAGGCGACACGGAGACGGCCTGGGCGAAGCAGATCTGTGCTCGGCGCGACTAGGGCGAGGGCGATGCGATCGGGCGCTGGGGTGGCTCGGCACGGCGCGGGCATGGGCGACCTGGGCGGCCTGGTGCGAGGGCGCGGCTCGGCTGGACATGGTGCGACTAGGGCTGGGCATGGTGCGGCTAGGGGGCTGCTCGGGCTGGAGGAGAGAGAAAGGGAGAGAAAAAGGAATTTTGGGGATTTTGGGAAATAAAAGGGAAAAATAAAAGGAAAAGGGAATTAAAAGGAAAAATGGGATTTTATCCTCCTTTCCATCCTTAACCAATTTAAATAAGCCTTAAAGTCCTTAAATCCCACTTCCCGGCTTCCTCCTTCGAGACCCGGCTGAAGCAACCTTTTCCAAACAATAACTCTCACTTAAAACAAACTCCCAAATCATCTCTAAGGGCCTGGGCTCGAATCCCAAAGGAAACACCCAAACAAAGATCACTTTGCCCAAAACCCAAATCACAACCGAACTCCCAAACGAATAGCCCAAACATCTCGGGACTCGCAGCCACCAACAAACAAGCCTCAACAAAGGCAGGAGCTGCCTCGAAACCCTGAAAATCCACAAATCCCGCCCGGGAGCAAAAAGACCAAAATACCCCTAAGGGTCAAAGCAGCTCTAACGGCCCAACCGAACCATCGACTGGAAGGAAGCACCTCGAGAACTGGAATAGAAAATCGGGCCGTTACAATACTCCCTCCTTTTAAGACTTTCGTCCTCGAAAGTCCTAAAACGAAACAACTCTAGGAAAACTCCAATGTTTCCTAGCCAATGTAACTTCTCGGCCAAAACAACACTAACCCTTCTCTCAAAACCAAACCCTCTTGGGTTCTCAAAGGCTCAAAGCCACAATGTTCTCCATCTGTCACAAACTATCTCAACCAAGAGACGAGGAACACAAAACTTGCAATCATTGCAACGACGGGCAAAGCTAACCATCGCTCCAATCCGCTCAAGGATCTCAAAAGCCCTACAAACTTGGCGCTCACCAAACCCCGCTAAACCAACACGGAACACCTCTCAACGGTGTTACTCTCAAGAAACGCAGACTCGGCACAAGCTCCAAAACTCAACACCACGCGACCGGGCGTAACTTCTCCGAATGCCCACAATCGATAACAAAGCGCGCTCAACACAACGCCAAGTGGCCAAACAATCGAACCTCTCGTGTTCCGAAACCAAACGGCCTACTCTTTCTTCACAAGAGACCAAATGAACCACAAGGCTTGCCTAAAGCCTTAACGAAAAACAATCGAACCACCAATCGGCGATTGATCCAAAAGGCAAACTTTTTCCCACTAGCACAAGTGAAAACTTCACCACGGCCAACCCTAAATGGCTAAAAACCAGTGCACAGCTCCACTCGGCCAAGCCAACAAATGGAGCCTCACAACGGCCGAACACAAACTTTTCCATGCAAACCTACTAGCAATCTGGCCAAAAAGAACATTGCAGTGCAAGGAAACACCCAACATTCCTCTCATGGAAAATCTCGGCAAAGAAGGACCAAACCCTCACGGGGCTACCAAAGAACTCACAACAAATTTGAGGAAAAAATGCCCAAAGGCTAACCAACCAATGCCACGGCACCTCTGTGCCAACAACACACTCAATCGAGGCTCACTTATTCGCCAATCGCGAAAGCTCAACAACTAGAAACAAAGCCCAAGAAGGCCTTGCTCAGCAGAAACTCAACTCAAGCTCAACTCTTAAACTGGCTGGCCACCGCTCTTGCGGGGACAAACAACTTTTCGCTTGCTAACAACACAATGCAGGGACCCTCTCGTTGGGCTAACCATCTGCGCTACTCGATCAACTACACAACTCGGGAGCTACGCTGACTCCTCAACGGAACGATTTCAAAGCAAGCAAAACTCTAAAGGGCGCGAACATCACACACGCCACGACTTGCTCAAACCCAAGGGCAACATCAACCAACTCTCTTGGAAGCAACACCCAAGGGAAACTCAACCGATTGGACCACCAATCCGTAACTAGCCGAACTTACTCAACCACCGAGAGAGGAATCAACTCCCAAAACAACCGGACTAGGAACAAATCCTCGTGGCAACGCCCTGCCGCTCGAACCGAGCAAGCTCTTGAAACATCAAGAGAACCAAATCTTGGTCAACACCAAGCACCAACTAGCCTCCAAAACCAAACAAGCACTAGCTTGCTAGACTGCCAAATCTGCAAGCAACTCACCCAAGGAACACCGCCTCGGTCTAATCGAGCTCGAGAGGCTCTCCGCAACTAGAGATCCTCTCGATCACCCTCCGACACACACGGTCGACAACGATCTAACAAACAACCGGCCACGCGGGCACAACCCTCTCCAAAGATCTCAACTATCTTTGGCCAACTCCAACTTGGAAACCAAGGGGACCAGAACGCCACAGGAGGCGTCATCCTCCTACTCAAAGCAACAACCTCAACATACCTTCTTCTCAAGGTAAGGATCCGAACAGCTTTCTTAGCCCAAACGATCGTAAATCTGCGCGGCTTGCCACTATCGCTCTTGTTCGGTCCCAATCAAGTCTAACCAGTGGCAAGGACCAACTAGCAAAACTTGCTTACCCAACGGCCGGCAACGAGCACGGCATCCTTACATGTACCAAAGCTAGGGCACTTGCCAAGAACTAAAGCCTTGACACCTCAAAGACTCGAGCACTGGTCCCCAACACGAACCTCTCGTGGTTTTCCAAACATAAACCACGGAACGAGCTACGCAAAAAGTGCACCGGGGTGTCTGGCTCCAACTTGATCTCTTAAGATCCAAAGCCAACAAGGGCTCACACATTGGGGCAACTTTTGCCTCCAAACAAAGCCACAACAAACAAGGGAGCAACGAGAGTTCAAACCCACTCGGGGCTAACTCACCACTTAAAAGCCACATTGGCCAACCTACTCTTACAAGCGCAAAACCACACCAAGCTAACATTCCTCGAAACAATGTGCTCACTAACGCGCGCTCCGATCAGCCATCCAACTCATGGCTCTATCATGGATCAACCACGCATCCACGATGCCAACACTAACCATACTAGGGCAACTCAAAGGGTAGCCGAATCATGCTACCATCAAGTGGCTCACGGGCTCACAACACAGGCGCGAGAACTCGAACGCGCTAGCTCTTAACACCTAAAGCATCCTTTACACCCAACTCTCAGAGATCCCGAACAGCTCCTACTTTCCCTCGAAAACCTCAAACTTGTAGTCCTCTCGACTACCACCGAGCTAGATCTCTTAAGCAACCCAAACAGTGCAACCTCGGGAAAAGGGTACAAGACAAGCGGGGATGCTATACTCTGGGCAGCCATGGAACCACTGCACTAAAAAGTGCCAACCGGCCTGAAACTAGGCCTCCTCTCAAAGCTTGGTGCCAACAGCACTACATCCATTACAACACGAATCAGCCTCAAACGAGCTTTATGCCCTCTCGAGAATAGGGAAAGCCACTCTCCAAGTGACGGGCAATGGCACTCAAAGACAGAGTCCAAACACTCGAGCAGCCTAATCTCCGGCATCTCGACCAACAGACTTGCCACGGCCTACTCCTCGCATCCCACTCGATGCTCAACAAAAGCTCAGCCAACTCCTCGGGTGGCAACAACTAGTTCCACACTCGGAACATCCAAATAAAAGAGGGTTCCACTCTACTAGCCCACGAAATCCACGGATGGATAAACCCCGCAAGCAAACTCCACACTACACCTCGCTACGAGGGTACAAAGAGAACTGGCCGCAAAACAACAAAGCAGCTTGTAAGGGGGCATGATGTCTCTACATCCGCCTCAAGCCACTAACACGGCAACTTGCCAATCAATCGGGCGACTGGTGGAGACTCGCTAGTCCACCTCTCTCAAGGGACTACCACCACCAATCGCGGAATCAACAAAGACGGAACGGCTCACCTCGGCCTCTCGAGCAGCAGGCATCCCAACACACGGATGCTAAACTCAAACTCGCCAACCGCTTTACTACTAGCAAAGTAGGACTTTCTAATACATCAAGCTCTACTGTGCATCCACTTGCCAAATCGGGCGGCTCCATCAACGCCAACAAACTCAATCGCATAAACTCGCTGATCAAGCCCCCTCCCGGAACCTCGGGGCTACGAGAGCTATTGGGGGAAAATGCTGAAACAAACTCGCCATTTGGGCTATCCATGCCCGGGACTCCTCGCCACGCGCTCTAATCTGCGCTGGTCTTTGCTCTCGATAGCTAAAGACCCGCCATCAAATCTCACATGGTGGAGCACACTCGCTCAAGGAGTCATACTGAGGCGTGCTAGCCTCTACCCTCCTCTAGGCAACTCAATCGCCAGGGCCAACTCGCCAAAGGGCTAAACAACCCCGGGGACGCGGCCTCAACATCAACAAGATCGGCCCAACTCCTTGGTCGACATGCCAAGCGCCCCGCTCTCCTCGAGTGCAATCAACATATCGGCGACCGCACAAGGCACCTCCACCCTCTCACTAGGGGAGAAACCAACAACCGGGCCACAAATGGCCTATGGGAGTCTAATCTCTCGCGCCTCTCGAGTGCACGATCGACACACCTGGCGATCCGCACAAAGCAACAAAATCGCCCACGCGGGGCTCACCGCTCATCAAACTACTCGCATCGCGGGAAAATTGGCATGATGGCTCTCTAAGCCCAAACCAACAACGAGTCGTAACTCGCTTCGTCTCCGCTCCACAACTCTACACATGCATAAAAGCTAGAAGAAAAGTATTGTAAATTCTTACCCCTTAACTTAATTGAACTCGGACAAACCAAGCGGCCGTGGAGTGCCGATGATCATGGGAACAACAACCTACAAAGCAAAGGTTAGTCTACAGAATCTATGACTCTGTGCTCGATACCAACCGTAAGAACCCGACCCAAAACATGGTCCTAAACCAGGATCTTACTCAAGATGCAAGTTAAATATGATAACAAGCGGTTTAGAGCTTACATTTAAAAATCTTTCAAAACATATGAGAAGGGGAGCCCTTAAAACATAACCAACAATTTAAGTTTAAACAATCCAACAAAGTAAAACATCTCGGCCAGTGTTTAATAAAATGTACAATACAATTTAAGCAACGTTTTAAACAATGTTCCCTAGGACTCTGCCCATCTACATCTTTGAATAAACAATGCAATAATAAAAGACAGAGTGCCTGGCGGTTCCCCATGATCAATCGCTCCCTCCGCTAGCCCTCCCGGTGTTGTCCCAAGTTACCCGAAAGATAAATAAGGGTGAGTATAAACATACTCAAGAAGAATCCCCAACCGGGGTACAATACGATACATCAGTCATCTAGCACCTCAATATGCAAGCAAACAAACTACCAACATGGATCATAGCTCAACGAGCTCATAACACAAGATCTGGAAACATCGGAAGTCTCTTACTTCCGGAATCATCGGAAGTCTCCTACTTCCGGCCTAATGATTGGTTCTCATAACCAATCCTGGGACATCTCCGAGGGTCTTTCTCCCTCGGCCAATTGATCAGCTCAAAAACCGATCCCAAGATGTCCGACACCCTCGAGGGTCTTTCTCCCTCGACCAATTGATTAGCTCAAAAGCCAATCCCAATGGGTGTCCTCAAGGGCCTCCTTGCCTCGCTAACAACTGGACTATCGGGAGAGTACCCAAGTCCGCTCTAAATCGGAAGGAATGGTGTACTCACGAACATTAGCCCGGGAGCTCTCCGAATCCGGCACTAACGCGCGTGCGCGCACACCGCATGCTCTTCTGCAACCGGCGTAAATGCGGGGGCCTAAGGGCAAACTACGCGGGCGGTGCACGCATTGTAACTTCCCGTGTTTTCATCCCGATCTTCCGGTATGCCCTAGGGGTATTTTAGTAATTTGGTCGGGCCGTCGAGGCCGTTTATGTCTTTTTTCCAGTTGCTAAAATTATTGGATGGATTTATGTAGGTTTTTTGGAAGGATTTGTGGTTTGGTTTGAGCAAGGTTTGGTGCAAAAGTAAAATTAAAGGAATTTGTGCTGCAGCCGGGGTTTGAACCCGGGTCTCCTGGGAAGCTTGTAGAGATGTGTGCCAATTGAGCCATTAGGTGCTCTTGTTGCTCTTCTCGCATCACATCTTAGTTAACCTTGGATCCTTGGTGTTTGGTGCATTTGGTTAAATGAAATAGAAATTAGGTTTGTTGTGTTTTCTTCTCCAAAAGAGTTGTGGCCGCCCAAGCTTTCTCCCAAGCTCTCCTTGCCGATTCTTCATCCTTGCAGCTCCCTTGGATCGTTCATCATCATTCCGGGTAAGTCTTCATCCTCTTCATCTTCTCGATTGGGTGTTCTTGTGGGCGAAGGTAAGGAGAAGAGCTTGTGTGTGTGTGTGTTTGTAGCAGTCGCCCAAAGATGCCCAGATCTCGCCAAAGAAGAAGCCCAAAGCCGCCCAGATCGCCTAGCAAGAAGCCCAGTTGCCCAGATCGCAGCAGAAGAAGAGCACTGTGCCGCCGCATCCGCCAGCCCCGTCGCGGCCCGTCGCGCGCACTGCTGAAAGCAGCCAGCGCGCGCCCGCTCGCGCCCGCGCGCCGCTCCTCGCTGCGCTGCGCGCCGCATCGCGTCGTCGCTCGCCGCGCGCCCGGCCAGCGCTCGTCTCGTTCGCTTGCTGCGCTTCGTGCGCCAGGCCGGGCCAGCCTGGCGCGCGCGCTGCGCTGCCGCCGCCTCGCGCCTGCGCGCCCGTCGGCGTGCGTGTCAGGCGGTCCGCGCCATCAGCCCCTCTTCGCGCGTCGGCGCCAGCCAGCAACCGCCGTGCTGCCGCCCGTCCCGCGTGTCGATCGTGCCGTGTGAGTGCCCCGAGCCGAGCCTGCTTGTTTTATTATATTTTTAGGGCTATGATTGTGATTTCTATTGTGTTTGTTAGGTTCTCGTTAGCTAGCTCGGGATCGATCGCAGCGTAGGATTTTGTGTGTAGTTGCCTCCCGGCCAAGGTAAGGATTTCTTACCGGGGTTGTGTGGACCCCGCGATGTTCTATGTGATTGATGTTGTATGTTTGTTTGTGATTATCAGCATGTATAGTTTAGGTGCTCTGTTATGAATTCCTGACTGGCATGACTTCGTATGTTGTTCTTTCATGTTAGTCCATGCTAGGTTGTTCCGTTCTGGCATGCTCATATTCATTCTTGTTCTGTAGTACCATGCTAGGTCTGCTGTATTCTTTCGAGCACGTATTGGATTGTTTGCTGATTGTTAAGGCAAAGTTAGAATTCGGGTAGATAGCATCATCCGGCCCGATGCATAAAGTATCTTGCATCTATGGCAAGGACGTTCGAGACAGTTCTCCGTCCTTGGACCCCGTGAGGGATTAGCTATCCCAACCGGTAGGCCCTGCAATCTTGGGTGAGGGTGGTAGTCTTAGCGATGCCCCAACGGTCGGGATGATGACTTGGCAATGCCTAGTCCCCGACAGCCGGCACGTCCTCAGTGTGTTCGGTAGTAGCCCTTGATTGCCACCTGCTAAGGTAAGGACGGCTTCCTGGTGTAAGCCTACCACGACCCGTTCCTTAGCCTCAGGTGCGGTGGTACAGGCTGACATAGTTCACGTGTCCAGGTCTCACACCCCTATGTCAGTGACACCGATCCAGAGATTTAGTTAGGCGTGGTATCCGGATATGGGCAGCTTGCCATTAGACCCGGCACCCCCCATAGTCTGTGGAAGCACGCGGTGCATGCTTACGCTCATTACAGCGCCGACCGGAGAGCTCCTCGGGATCTTGAGCTAGTGTACCTTTCGTATCGACAGTAGACAGGCTGAGGTCGAGACTTGGTTCTCGTATAGGGCGTATTGTGTGGTGTGGATCATTCCGGACTAAGACCCTGAGTTGGCATCCGAGGTCCAAGTGTGGACTTAAGCTATGTGCTCTATTCTGTGTTTATATTCGTAGCTTGCATACACTCATCTAGATGACCATGTGCATCGTATTGTACCCCGGTTGGGGATTCTTACTGAGTAATTCGTTACTCACCCTTACTTATCTTCCAGGTAACCATGGCGTGAGGCAGGATGGCTGAAGGAGGAGCTATGATCATGGGAACGTCTTTGTCGTCTCGACTTTTTATTTCTATGACTCTTGTCTTTCATTTTCCCCTGAATGCATGTAGCCGGGCACGGAGCCCTAGGATGTTTTCTGAATGATTTTGTGGATTCCCGCTTTATTGAATTTGAGAATGTTCCAAATGTTTTAATAAATCTCTGATCAGAGTGTACGTTTTGGAAATGTATTTGCCTTGAAACAGTTTCAAAGAAACTATATTGATTTTGATTGAACCTTGATTGTTTTGTTTTAATTGGGAATCGAAAACTTATTTGCATATTGTCCTTTCCTTTGAATGCATGCATTGGGGTAAAGGCCTATTTAGAGCCCTTTTGGGTCGGGTCTTTCTGATTGGTATCGAGCTCGAGTCATAGATTCTGTGAGATCGACCTTTTGTTGTAGGTCGTCTTTCCCATGATCACCAAAGACTGGACACGGTCATCATGTGCGCCTAAGTTTACTGCTTTTAGAAAAGGGTTAAGAATTTACAATACTTTTCATCTAGTGTATGCCTTGTGTAGTGTTGTGGAACGGAGACGAGAAGGTTACGACTCGTTGTTGGTTTGGGCTTAGTGAGCCATCATGCCAACTTTCGCAAAGTCGCAGCGGTTTGTTTAGCGGCTTGTTGAGGTATCCAGATAGATTCGGATGCCCCGGGACATCGTTCGAGAGGGAGGCGAGCTTAGACTCCCGTTGGCCATTTGTGGCCCGATTCTTCTTTCCCCTAGTGAGAGGGTGGTGGTGCTTCGTGCGATCGCCGGTATGTTGATCGCACCTGCAGGAGCAGGGCGCTTGGCATGTCCGACCGAGGAGTTGGACAGATCGTGTTGATGTTGAGGCCGCGCCCGTGGTTGTTAGGCCCGCATGCCGATTTGGCCCGGCAGTTGAGTTGCCTAGAGGAGGGGTAGAGGCTAGCGGCGCCTCAGTGAGACTCCTTGAGCAGAGTGTGCTCCACCATGAGAGATTTGATGGCGTGTCTTTAGCTATCGAGAGCGGAGACCAGAGCAGATTGTAGCGCATAGTGAGGAGTCCCGGGCACAGTTAGCCCAGCTGACAGAGTTTGTTTCAGCATTTTCCCCCAGTAGCTCATGTAGCCCCGGAGGTTCTCGGGAGGGCATGATCAGCAGGTTATTCAGAGGAGTTTGTTGGCATTGATGGAGACGCCCAGGTTGGCAAATGGATGCCTGTAGAGCTCGATGTTTTAGTAAGTCCTGCTGCTAGTAGTTGGCCAGGTTTGAGTTTAGCATCCGTGTGTGGGATGCCCTGCTGCTCAAAGGCCGAGGTGTGCCGTTCCTGTGCTGTTTGGTTCATCAGATGGTGGTGGAAGTCCCTTGTGAGAGGTGGACTAGCGAGTCTCCACCGACGCCCGATTGTTTGGCAAGTTGCCGTGTTAGTGGCTTGAGGCGGATGAAGGGTCATCTTTGCCCCCTTGTGAGCTCCTTGTTGTTGTTTAAATGCCAGACTTCCTCGGATGTGGATTTGGTAGTAGTAGCACTTGAGGTGCGTTGGTTGGTGTGCCACTTTGGCACTAAGTCTGGTTCAGGCTTGAGTTTGGCTTGGCATAGCAGATGGTTCTATGCCGTTCGGAGTTCAGCGTACTCCTTTAGCCTTGGATCTGTTTATGGCAGTTGCACCCGTTTAGGTCGTGCCAGAGGACTAGTTCAGTGGTAGTCGATGGACTACAAACGAAAGGATGCTCGAGAGGAGCCGGAGCCTCTTCGATGTGTTACGGAGGTTGAGTAAGTCAGCAGGTTGCCGGTTGGTAAATGTTGGTGCGCGTGAGTCTCGCGCTAGTGTTAAGGCCAAGAGATTTTCTTTGTGGTTGGTAGTGCGGTCAACTACCTTCGAGTGCCTAAATCTGAGGAGAGTTGAGCATTGTAGATGCGGATTTGGTCCAGCTGAGGGACCACGAGTTGGATGCTTATCAGATGAGCTGGATGCCTATGAGGCGAGTTGGATGCTTTTGAAGCGAGATGAGCTGATGCCTTGCGAGAGGTTTTGGATGCCTTAGGGGTAAGCACCCTTGGTAGAGGCTTGGTACAAAGTAAGTTTGGTTTGGCATGATTATGCTTTGGTAGAGCAAGGTTGCCTCAGCTTCGAGTATCGTGTGGAGATGGAACTTTTGGTGTTCCTTGGATTGTTTGTATCATTTGCCGGGAGTTATCGTTGCTTTGTGGAAAAGCGCTTGTTAGTCTTGGATCTCTAAAGGAAGGTTGGGAGTTGTGCACACAAGTGTGTTTTGTTTGGTTCGTTCCGTGGCGAGAGTTTCGGATCCATGTAGGGTTTGCTTTGGAGATCTCGTGCTCAGTGCCTTGAGAAGTTGGACTCCAGGTGGTTGTTGTAAGGCTTGGGTTGAGGTGGTAAGGATACAGTGCTCGTGGTATCAAGTTGTTGCTTAGGCAAGATTTGTTAAGTTGGGCCTAAGCTTGGTTGGCGGATCTTCTTGTTGATCGTTGGTTGGAGTTCAGTTGGAAACTGAACAAGAGCGGTGGTAGCTAAGCCGCGTGGTTTCTGATCGGCATGGCTAAGAGAGTTGTTCGGATCCTTCCTTGGGTAGAAGTTATGTTGTGGCCGATGCTTTGAGTAGGAGGATGACGCATTCTGTAGCGTTTCGGGTCCTCTAGGTTCCCAAGGAGTTGGAGTTGGCCAGCATGGTTGGGATGCTGGAAATTGGAGTTGTTTGTTCAGGCAGTTGTCTGTTAGATCGTATGCCGGCAGTGTGTGTGTCGAGGGTTGCCGAAGAACCCTAGGTTGTGGAGAGCCTCTCCAGAGCTCAGTCAGGCCCAGCTAGTGAGTTTCAGTTGGCTAGCTGGAGGCGTGTAGTTTGTAGCCTCGGTGGAGTTGCTAGCAGTCTTGGTAGACTAGCAAGCTAGTGTTTATTTGGAGTAAAGTCCGGAGTGGTTTCGGTGTGGTGGCAAGTTGATGCTTGGTGTTGACCAAGTGTGGATTGAAGTTGCTAGAGTTTAGTTTTGCTCGTGGGGGCGAGTGGTTTGTGCCATGTTGGTTGTTTTTCCTGTTTCCAGGATGTTGAGTTGCCCCGTTTGGCATTTGGAGGTTCAGTCTGAGATGGACCCTTGTTGTGCCCCGTGAGATTAGATGTTGTTGCTCTGGTGGAGCAAGACAGTGAGCGTATGTGGAGTTCTCTGTCCGTTGGTTGTCTGCTTGTAGGAGCCGTTTCCTTCGGGGAGTTGTCAGGTTACTCCCTTGGTCTTGGAGTTAATGGTGGAAGCGCTAGCTTGAAGGAAAAGTTTGTTGGCTGCTTGGAAGTAGTCGTTTGTCCAGTTAAGCGGATTCTTGGAGGGTGTTCTAGAGGGCTGTGATAAAGGTTGTCCTGCCTCTTATGAGTGTTTGGCCTAGTTGGTTAAGATTTTTGTGTGTTGGCATGGAAGATGTTGCACCTTTGTAGTGGAAGATCTCCTTTGTATCAGTTGTGGGTTGAGGTTGCACCATTGTGGCTGGATTAGGGTCTGGACTTATTGAGGGATCCTTGCTGGCTAGTGTAGCTTG
The DNA here is from genome assembly GCA_036507275.1 of Sicyos edulis. Taxonomy (NCBI): domain Eukaryota; kingdom Viridiplantae; phylum Streptophyta; class Magnoliopsida; order Cucurbitales; family Cucurbitaceae; genus Sicyos; species Sicyos edulis. Next base: position 16,286,894 of record CM071851.1, read on the forward strand.
CACTCTGCCACGACCATTGTTGGTATTCTTGTTCTTGGTAGTTGGTGTTGACCGTGTAGTGGAGTTCCAGTTATGAAGTTTCGGTGGAAGGTGCATTAAGCCTAAGCTTGAGGGTTAAGCCTGTATGTGTTATCGTTTGGACTTGTGAGATGTGTTTCATATTTGAGGCGAGCTTTGTTCCGTTGTTTGCATGGAGGTAAGTTTAGTGGATGGAGCCCTCTGGGGCCTGGTTGTTTGCAAGTTGTCTTGCCCAGCTAGTGATTTGAGTCGAGCTAGAGATGAGTGGATTGGCATAGCTATGCAGTTGTAGTTGTTTGAGCTTCCTAGTTCGTAGCACTCAAGTTGTTGGATTGTAAGTTTCCGTGTGGGAGCTGTCAGCTAGTTGAGGTTGTTGTGTGAGTTCGGATTTTTGGAGTATTGACTTCAGTAGCTAGAGCTCGCACCTCGGTTGGTGTGCAGATGCCATTTCTATGGAGTAGAGGCATGTCAGTTTCAGGTTGGAGATGTTGCCATTAGGGTGTGGCAACAAAGGTTTGTTCTAGGCAGTGCGTGGGCGAACCGTGATTCAGGAGAGTGTTCTTAGAGGCTTATGAGCCGAGTGCAGTTTCTGTAGTGTTTTCACCCTTTTTTTTTTTCGATGGTCTTTTGGGAGGAGTGAGCCAGATCCTTTGGAGCTTGTTGCGAGTTGGTGTTTCCGTGATTAGGCAGCGGGAGACCAGTGTGGTTTTAGGAGGTTGCCTTGGGTAGCAGTTCTCAGCGGTCAGTTCTTGTGGTTCCATTGAGGCATTGTATGGTAAGTGTTGCAGGTCTCTAGTGTTGTGAGAAAAGGTTGGTGGCCGTCAGTGTTGTTTTGGGTCCTGTGTTGCTGCAGTTGACCAGAGGTGTTGTGCAAGAGGTTGAGCTCGTTTGTGGTTAGCTCAGAGCAGGCATGAAAGTTTCGTCGATGTTCGGCGTCGAGTTTTAGAGTTTGAGGTTGGACAGTGCGTGCTTTTAAGGTTGTGCCGTTGTGAGTTGTGTTGAGTTTTGTAAGCGGGAGAAGTGGAGTCTCCTGTTGTTGGACCATTTGAGATTCTCGAGAGGATTGGCAGAGTTGCATATTGGTTAGCTTTTACTGTCATCATTGTCACCGTGTGCGATATTCTCATGTATCGGTGTGAGGCGGTATGTGTCGGACCCATCGCTCGGTGTGGACTTTGAGCCTTTGCGGTGATTGAGGATTTGAGCTTCGAGAGGAAGCCTGTGAGTATTCTGGTCCTTGAGACGAAGACGTTGCATAATCGTGAGATCCGTTTGGTAAAAGTTCAGTGGAGGAGTTAGAGTTCAGAGGAGGCCGCTTGTGAGCGGGGAAGACGGGATGAGATTGCAGTATCTGTCTTTGTTTTGATCTTAAAGACTTTCGAGGACGAAAGTCATAAAAAGGAGGGAATATTGTAACGCCCGTGTTTTCATCCCGATCTTCAGGTATGCCCTAGGGGTATTTTAGTAATTTGGTCGGGCCGTCGGGCCGTTTATATCTTTTTTCAGTTGCTAAAATTATTGGATGGATTTATGTAGGTTTTTGGAAGGATTTGTGGTTTGGTTTGAGCAAGGTTTGGTGCAAAAGTAAAATTAAAGGAATTTGTCTTTCATGATCGGGGTTTGAAACCTGGGTCTCTGGGAAGCTTGTAGAGATGTGTGCCAATTGAGCCATTAGGTGCTCTTGTTGCTCTTTCTGCATCACATCTTAGTTAACCTTGGATCCTTGGTGTTTGGTGCATTTGGTTAAATGAAATAGAAATTAGGTTTGTTGTGTTTTCTTCTCCAAAAGAGTTGTGGCGCCCAAGCTTTCTCCCAAGCTCTCCTTGCCGATTCTTCATCCTTGCGGCTCCCTTGGATCGTTCATCATCATTCCGGGTAAGTCTTCATCCTCTTCATCTTCTCGATTGGGTGTTCTTGTTGGCGAAGGTAAGGAGAAGAGCTTGTGTGTGTGTGTGTTTGTAGCAGTCGCCCAAGCATGCCCGAGATCTGCCAAGAAGAAGCCCGAGCCGCCCAGATCGCCTAGCAAGCAAGCCCAAGCTGTCGCCAGATCGCAGAAGAAGCGAGCACCAGGCCGCGCCAGACCGCCAGCCCGTCGCAGCCGTCGTCGCAGCAGACTCTGCTGAGCAGCGCCGCGCGCCGCTCTCTCGCTGCGCGCGGCGCCGTCGCGCCGCATCGCGTCGCGCGCCGCGCCAGCGCGCTCGTCTCGTCCGCTTGCCCGCACCGTGCGCGCTGCGCCCGGCCCGGCCGTCCGCGCGCGCGCAAGCGCGCCTACCGCCTCTCGCCGCCCGTCAGCGCCAGTGTGCGGTCCTCGCCGCCCATCAGCCCCCCTTCGCGCCAAAGCAGCCCCGCCGTCTTTGCTGCCGCCCGTCCGCGTGTCGATCGTGCCGTGTGAGTGCCCCGAGCCGAGCACGCTTGTTTTATTATATTTTTAGGGCTATGATTGTGATTTCTATTGTGTTTGTTAGGTTCTCGTTAGCTAGCTCGGGATCGATCGCGGCGTAGGATTTTGTGTGTGGTTGCCTCCCGGCCAAGGTAAGGATTTCTTTACGGGGTTGTGTGACCCCGCGATGTTCTATGTGATTGATGTTGTATGTTTGTTTGTGATTATCGGCATGTATAGTTTAGGTGCTCTGTTATGAATTCTCGATCGGCATGACTTCGTATGTTGTTCTTTCATGTTAGTCCATGCTAGGTTGTTCCGTTCGCATGCTCATATTCATTCTTGTTCGTAGTACCATGCTAGGTCCTGCTGTATTCTTTCGAGCACGTATTGGATTGTTTGTTGATTGTTAAGGCGAGTTAGAATTGGGTAGATAGCATCATCCGGGCCCGATGCATAAAGTATCTTGCATCTATGGCAAGGACGTTCGAGAGCGATTCTCGTCCTTGGACCCGTGAGGGATTAGCTATCCCAACCGGTAGGCCCCCGCAATCTTGGGTGAGGGTGGTAGTCTTAGCGATGCCCCAACGGTCGGGATGATGACTTGGCAATGCCTAGTCCCCGGTAAACGCACGTCCTCGGTGTGTTCGGTAGTAGCCCTTGATTGCCACCGCTAAGGTAAGGGCGGCTTCTGGTGTAAGCCTACCACGACCCGTTCCTTAGCCTCGGTGCGGTGGTACAGGTGACATAGTTCACGTGTCCAGTCTCACACCCCTATGTCGGTGACCCGATCCGGAGATTTAGTTAGGCGTGGTATCCGGATATGGGGCTTGCCATTAGACCCGGCACCCCATAGTTCTGTGGAAGCACGCGGTGCATGCTTACGCTCAATACACACACCGGAGAGCTCCTCGGGATCTTGAGCTAGTGTTCCTTCGTGATCGGCGAGAGACAGCCGAGGCCGAGACTTGGTTCTCGTATAGGGCGTATTGTGTGGTGTGGATCATTCGGACTAAGACCACGAGTTGGCATCCGAGGTCCAAGTGTGGACTTAAGCTATGTGCTCTATTCTGTGTTTATATTCGTAGCTTGCATACACTCATCTAGATGACCATGTGCATCGTATTGTACCCCGGTTGGGGATTCTTACTGAGTAATTCGTTACTCACCCTTACTTATCTTCCAGGTAACCATGGCGCGAGGCAGGATGGCTGAAGGAGGAGCTATGATCATGGGAACGTCTTTGTCGTCTCTCGACTTTTTTTATTTCTATGACTCTTGTCTTTCATTTTCCCCTGAATGCATGTAGCCGCACACGAGCCCTAGGATGTTTTCTGAATGATTTTGTGGATTCCCGCTTTATTGAATTTGAGAATGTTCCAAATGTTTTAATAAATCTCTGATCAGAGTGTACGTTTTGGAAATGTATTTGCCTTGAAACAGGTTTCAGCAAACTATATTGATTTCTGATTGAACCTTGATTGTTTTGTTTTAATTGGGAATCTGAAAACTTATTTGCATATTGTCCTTTCCTTTGAATGCATGCATTGGGGTAAAGGCCTATTTAGAGCCCTTTTGGGTCGGGTCTTTACACGCATGCCTAAGACTCGGAAACGGTGTCACTGAACACAGTAGTGCGAGGCCCTCGGCACTCATCTGTGCAGCCTGTACCACCGACACTGAAGCTAAGAAACCGCCAAGGCGAGGCTTGCACCGCTGGCGGGGTTCCGCTCTAGCGAGCTACAAACTAGGCTTATGCCGATGTGGTAGCTACATCCACATCATCCGCCGGGGGAAGCAATGTATGTTATGCTTCGCTCTACTCCCGACCGGTGGGGACAAAGTACGTTATGTCCGCTCTCGGCCTCGGATGATGACAAACCCTACTACTCTATCCAAGAATACCGAGTAAATCAATGATTCTGGCTAGCAAGCAAAGACCGACATCAATCACGTTTACCTAGCATGATACTACAACTTAAGCGGGAATCACAAGCATCTTTGGAAGAACAAACCTAGCATGGCACTAACATGTAAAATCAACAAACATGCTAGCAAGAGATCAAACAAAGTCGCCTATCACTATCATGCTCATAACAATCAAGCAAACATACAAGGCACAATCGAGACATATCGCAGGTCCACACAACCACGGTAAGAAATCCTTACAGGACAAGCGAGAAAATAATCACAAATCAACCAAGCAATCCTCGAGCCTCTAATCGAACCCAAACAACCTAAACATAAAATAAAGCAGCCCAAATCAAATACATAAAACAGCCCAAATAAATCCCTAAACAAAGAAAGACCAACAAATCGGGGCCCAACGAAGAAAAGACTAGGGAAATACCATCCGAGAAGCCACAAGGCTCGGGCCAACCAAAGACACAACAGCAGCGGTGGGCGCAGAAGAGTGGTGGGTGAGTCTTTGGTGCCGGGCACAGCGCTGGGCAATCGGGCGCAGGGCGGTATGCGGGCGCAGCACGCGCGCTATGGGCGAGGCGAGCAGGGCGCACGCGCGCGAGCTCGAGCTCGGTGGCGGCGACACACACGGCGCGGCTTGGCAGAAGACGGCGCACGGCGCGCGCGAGGCGACGCGATGGGCTCGGGGGCGCTCGGGAAGGCACGGCGACCTACAGGGGCGAGCGACTCGGTGCGGCCAGGGCTCGGGCGACTCGACACGGACCTGGGCGACACGGAGACGGCCTGGGCGATGCCGATCTGGGCTCGGCGCGACCTAGGCGACACGGAGACGGCCTGGGCGAAGCAGATCTGTGCTCGGCGCGACTAGGGCGAGGACGATGCGATCGGGCGCTGGGGTGGTTCGGCACGGCGCGGGCATGGGCGACCTGGGCGGCCTGGTGCGAGGGCGCGGCTCGGCTGGACATGGTGCGACTAGGGCTGGGCATGGTGCGGCTAGGGGGCTGCTCGGGCTGGAGGAGAGAGAAAGGGAGAGAAAAAGGAATTTTGGGGATTTTGGGAAATAAAAGGGAAAAATAAAAGGAAAAGGGAATTAAAAGGAAAAATGGGATTTTATCCTCCTTTCCATCCTTAACCAATTTAAATAAGCCTTAAAGTCCTTAAATCCCACTTCCCGGCTTCCTCCTTCGAGACCCGGCTGAAGCAACCTTTTCCAAACAATAACTCTCACTTAAAACAAACTCCCAAATCATCTCTAAGGGCCTGGGCTCGAATCCCAAAGGAAACACCCAAACAAAGATCACTTTGCCCAAAACCCAAATCACAACCGAACTCCCAAACGAATAGCTCAAACATCTGGGACTTGCAGACCACCAACATACAAGCCCTCAAAAAGGCAGAGAGCTGCCTCGAAACCCCGAAAATCCACAAATCCCGCTCGGGAGCAAAAGACCAAAATACCCTAAGGGTCAAAACAGCTCTAACGGCCCAACCGAACCACTGAATCTGAACCGGAAGCACCTCGAGAACTGGAATAGAAAACTGGGCCGTTACAGGGCATCACTGATTCTGGAGGTGTAAGGCCCTATGGGCATCCTAGGTGTGTAAGGCCCACTGGGCATCACTGATTCTGGAGGTGTAAGGCCCTATGGGCATCCTAGGTGTGTAAGGCCCACTGGGCATCACTGATTCTAGAGGTGTAAGGCCCTATGGGCATCCTAGGTGTGTAAGGCCCACTGGGCATCACTGATACTGACGGTGTAAGGCCCGATGGGCATCCTAAGTGTGTAAGGCCCCACTGGGCATCACTGTATCCTAAGTGTGTAAGGCCCCACTGGGCATCACTGTGTCCTAGGTTGTGTAAGGCCCGAAGGGCATCCAAATGTAGGACCTAGGAGAGGCTATAGACGGAAGCCTTTGAGTAGGCTCGCCTTTGAAGTAGCTCATAGCCTACACCAACCGTGCCCGCTCTAAGTCATTGTATGGTTGCATGTCCGTGTGCTAAATGAGATGTTTTCGTATTGTACCCCGGTTGGGGATTCTTACTGAGTATGTTTATACTCACCCTTATTTTCTGTGGTTTTCCACCAGGTAACTTGGGACAGAGGCTGGATGGCTAGGAGGAGGCTGCTGGATGATCATGGATAGCTGACTCTGAGTTGCACGTTCTTTTAATTTTTTCTTTGATGATTTAGCATGTAGTGGGACTTGAGTCCCTAGGAAAAATACTCAAAAACTATTTGATGATTCTCGTACCGTTTCCCTTGATTTGTTTTTAAGAAAGAACTGATCAGTTATCTACCTGTTTATTTTAAATGGAACTATATTTTCCTTGTTTTGAATGTGCTTACTTCAAAGATTTAAATTTCAAACTCTGAACGACATTTTACATTCCTAATCATGCATGCTAAGTAAGGACTTTAGGATAGCGACCGTTTCTTGGGTCGGGTCCTTACACTTTGAGTTACCCTAGTATGGGTAGTGTTGGCATCGAGGATGCGTGGTTTATCCAGTGTTAGAGCCATGAGTTGGATGGTTGAGCGGAGCTCATTTAGTGGGCACATTGGTTTGAGGTATGGCAGCTTGGTGGGATATGCTCTTGCATGAGTGAGTTGACCAATGTGGGGTTTTGCGGTGAGTTGACCCCGAGTGGGTTTGAACTCTTGTTGCACCCTTGTTAGTAGTGGCTCTGTTGGAGGAAAAAGTTGCCCTGTGTGAGAGTCCTTGTTGGCATTGGATCTTAAGGAATCAAGTTGGAGCTGTACACCCCGGTGTACTATTGTGTAGCTCGTTCCGTGGTGTATGTTTGGAGAACCACGAGAGGTTCGTGTTGAGGAATCAGTGCTCAGTCTTTGAGGTGTCAAGGCTTTAGTTCTTGGCAAGTGCCCTAGCTTTGGTTGTAAGGATGTCGTGCTCGTAGCCGAGTTGTTGTTTAAGCAAGTTTTGCTAGTTGGACCTTGACCTAGTTAGAGTTCAGTTGGAACTGAACAAGAGCGGTGGTAGCAAAGCCGCGCAGTTTCTGATCGTCATGGCTAAGAGAGCTGTTCGGATCCTTACCTTGGGCAGAAGCTATGTTGTGGTTTTTGTTTGAGTAGGAGGATGACGCATTCTGTAGCGTCTCCGGTCCTCTTGGGTTTCAAGTTGGTGTTCGCCAGCATAGTTGAGATGCTGGAGATGGTTGTGCCCGTGTAGCCAGTTGTCTGTTAGATCGTTTGACGACCGTGTGTGTCGGAGGGTGATCGGAGAACCCTAGGTTGTGGAGAGCCTCTCCAGAGCTCAGTCAGACCCAGGCATTGTTCCTCGGGTGAGTTGCTGGAAGATTTGGTAGACTAGCAAGCTAGTGTTTGTTTGGAGTAGAGTCCGGATTGGTTCTGGTGAGGTGGCTAGTTGGTGCTTGGTGTTGACCAAGATTTGGTTCTCTTATTGTTTCAAGAGCTAGCTCGGTTCGAGCAAGAGGGCGTTACCCTGAGGACTTGTTCCTAGTCAGGAAGTTTTGGGAGTTAATCCCTCCCCGGTGGTTGAGTAAGTTCTGCTAGTTCTGGGTTGGTGGTCTAATCAGTTGAGTTTTCCCTTGGGTGTTGCTTCCCAGAGAGTTGGTTGTTGTTGCCCTTGGGTTTGAGCAAGTCAGCGAGCGAGTGTGAAGTTCGCTGCCCTTCAGAAGTTCGCTTGCTGGGGAATCATTCCCGTTGAGGAGTAGTCAGCTTAGCTCCTGAGTTGTGTAGTTGTTCAGAGTAGCGCAGCGGTTAGGCCAGCGAGAGGGTCCCTGCATGGTGTTGTTAGCAAGCGAAAAGTTGTTTGTCCCCGCAAGGGCGAAGGCCAGCCAGCTTAAGAGTTGAGTGGTAGCTTGGAGGCGAGCTTTGCTCGTTATGAGCTTGGTTTGAGTTTCTGCTGAGCAAGCCCTTCTCGGGCATTTTTCCTAGTTGTTGTGCTTTCGCAGTTGGCGTTTAGCTGAGCCACAGTTGAGTGAGTTGGCATAGAGGTGCCGTGGCATTGGTTGGTTAGACCCTTGAGTTGTTATCCTTAAGGTGTTGTGTTGCTAGTGGCTGCGTGATGGTTTAGTCCTTGCTACCCGAGATTTTCAATGAGAGGAATGTTGGTTGTTTCCTTGTCTGGCGATGTTCTCTTAGGCCAGTTGCTTGAAAAGTTTGCGTTCGGCCGTTGAAAGGCTCCAGTTTGTTGGCTTGGCCGAGTGGAGCCTGTGCCTGGATTTTGCCATTTAAGGTTGGCCATAGCTGAAGTTTTAGCTGGTGCGAGTAGTGTTAGCCGTCTGGTGAACCAGGATTTTTGCCCTTGTCTTTGACGCGTCGATTTCTCTTAAGATGGTTTCTTAAGTGTTGTAAGCGCGTCCAAGTTGGAAAAGTTTGCCTTTTGGATCAGTCACCAATTGGTGATTTGATTGTATTTCGTTAAGGCTTTAGGCAAGCCTTGTGGTTCGCTGGCCTCATGTGAAGTAAGAGTAGGCCGTTTAGTTTCTGGAACCTGAGAGGTTCAGTTGTTTGGCCAGCATGGTGTAGAGTTGAGGATGTTTGTTAACAGCTGTGAGCATTCTGAGAAGTTATGCCAGTGCGTGGCGTTGAGTTTTAGAGCTTGTGGCCAGTCCTCGAGTTTGCTGAGAGTAGCTCCGTTTGAGAGTTGGTGCGAGTTGAGGATGTGGTTTGCCGTCTAGCTTTATCGCATCTATTTCCTTCGGAGTTCAGTGTATGCCCAGTCTTTGTTGAGATAGTTATGGCAGACTGGATAGCATTGTGGCTTTGAGCCTTTGAGAACCTAAGAGGGTTTGGTTTTCGAAGAAGGGCTAGTGTTGTCTTAGCCGAGAAGTTCAGTTGGTTAGGAATCAGTGGAGATTTCCTAGAGCTGTTTCATCTTAGGACTTTCGAGGATGAAAGTCTTAAAAGGAGGGAGTATTGTAACGGCCCAGTTTTCTATTCCGGTTTTCGAGGTGCTTCCGGTTCAGATTCAGTTGTTCGGCTGGGCCGTTAAAGTTATTTTGACCCTTAGGGGTATTTTTGTCTTTTGGCTCCCCGGGCAAAATTTGTGGATTTTTAGGATCCCGAGGTAGCTCCTGCCTTCGTCGAGGCTTGTTTGTTGGTGGTTGGGAGTCCCGAGATGTTTGGGCTATTCGTTTGGAAGTTCGGTTGTGATTTGGGTTTTGGCAAAGTTATGGTTGGTTGAGTGCATCCTTTGGGATTCGAGCCGGGCCCTTAGTGTTGATTTGGGAGGTTGATTTATGTGAGATTTGTTTATTGGAAAAGGTTGCTTCAGTCGGGTCTCGAAGGAGGAAGCCGGGAAATGGGATTTTAAGGTTTTAAAATGGATAAGGTTGGAAAATTGGATAAGGATAAAATAAAAGAAAAATCCCCATTTTCCCCATTTTCCCTTTTTATTTTTAAAATCCCATTTTTATCCCCATTTTCCCCATTTTTCCCTTTTTTCTCTCTCTCTCTCTCTCTCTCTCTCTCCCCTAGCCCGAGCCCCCCAACCCCCAGCCCGAGCCCTAGCCCAGCTCGCTCAACCTGGCCGCCCATCTCGCCCAAGCCCCAGCTAGCCCGAGCCCACCACAAGACAAAGTGCCCAGCGCCCGGCCCCATTTCTCGCCTCGCTCTGTGTCCGTCGCCCGAGCCTCGCCAGCAGCCCCCTTGCTGACCGCTTGAGGCCGCGTCGCCAGACTGAAGCGCCCACGAGGCCGTCGCGTCGGTCGCCGCCGCCGCGTAGCGTCTCTATAGCTCGCCGAGCTCGGGCCCGCGCGCCGTCCCCTGTGCCGAGCGTGGTGCGCGCGCGCCCGCTTAGCTGAGCTCAAGCCGCGCGCGCCAGACCTTGTCTTGTCTCGCCCGGCCGCGCGCCCGCTCACGTACGCTGCGCCAGCCGGCCGACCTGTCTTTGACACTTACCTACCGGTAGTTGGTTGGCCCTAGCCTTGTGGCTTCTCGGATGGTATTTCCAGAGTCGTTTCTTCGTTGGGCCCTGATTTGTTTGCTGCTGATTATTGTTTTTAATTTGGGTGTTTTAATTGAATGTTTAGGCTGTTCGGATTCGATTAGAGGCTCGAGGGTAGCTTGTTGATTTGTGATTATTTTCTGCTTGTTCCAGGTAAGGATTTCTTACCGTGGTTGTGTGGACCCTGCGATATATCATGATTGTGCCTTGTATGCTTGTTTGCTGTTATGAGCATGATAGTGATAGGGCAGCTTTGATTGATCTCTTACTAGCATGTTTGCCCGATTGTACATGTTAGTGCCATGCTAGGTTTGTTCTTCCAGCATGCTTATGATTCCTGATTTAAGTTCGTAGTATCATGCTATGCAATGGCCCAGTTTTCTATTTCGGGTACCCAGGTGATTTCGGGTCATTATTCGGATGTTCGGATGGGCCGTTAGAGCTGTTTTAACCTTTAAGGGTATTTTGGTATTTTTCTCCACGGTCAGAGGTTGAGGATTTTCAGGGCTTCAGGGTCATTTCGGCCTTCGTTGAGACTTGATTAATGTTGGTTGCAAGACCCAAGGAGTTTGGGTTAGTTGATTAGAAGTTCGGAGACATTCCGGTTGATAGCAAAATTAATTGGAATTTAATTGGTCCCATTGAGATTTGAACCCTTGCCCTAATGGTGAAATTGGAGTTTTTAGAAAAAGAAGATTAAGTTAAAAAGAAAAGAATTTCTTTAGCCGGGACCCGCAAGAGAAAGCCTTGGGAAGGGATTTTAGACCCATTTAAATTAGGAAAAGGAAAAGAAAATCCTATTCCCCTTGTTTTGGAAAAATCTCTCTCTCTCTCTCTCTCTCTCTCTCTCTCTCTCTCTCCTTGCCGAGCCCCTCACCAAGAAACCAAACCCTAGCCGCTCGGCCCATCCCCACACCAGATCGCGCCAGCCCTGCCCACCACGCCGCCCAGACCGCACCGGCCCGCCCACCACGCCGCACTGTGATCGCAGAACGGCCCATGCCCAGCGTGCTCAGACGACGACGCAGATCGCCCATGCCAGCGCGCCCGATCGAGCCGCCTCGCCCAGCCCTAGACGCGTCGCGCGCTGCTCTCCCCACCGAAGCCGCCCAGACGCTGGCCGCGCGCGCCCCGCACCGAGCCGCCTGCAGACCGCGCCGCCGCGCGCGCCGCGTCGCCGCAGACTCTTCGCGCCCAAAGACCGTCTCGCGTCTGCGTGCGTGCCGCTTCGTCGCGTCCGCCCGCCAGCCACACAGAGCCCCTCGCGATCCAGCGTCACAGCCAGCCAGCGCCCTGCCGTCCCCCTCGCGCACAGCGCGCCCAAAGAACGCCGAGCAGCGCCAGCGCCCCCACCCGCACTCAAAGAAGCGCCAGCGCGCTTCTTGCTGCGAGACCCGTGCCTTCTCGGTTGGTTGCTCGGTTTCGCTTTAAAGCTCGAGGGTCATTATTTGATTGTGAAGGTTATTTCTGCTCGTTTCCAAGTAAGGATTCCTTACCGTGGTTGTGTGGACCCTGCGATGCTTTCTTGATTGTGCCTTATATGCATGTTTACTTTTATGGACATGATTAGTGGATAGGATGACTTGTGATTGCATTCCTGCTAGCATGTTTGCTTGTTTGTACATGTTAGTGCCATGTTAGGATTGTTCTTCCAGCATGCTTGAGATTCCTGCTTCAAGTTCGTAGTATCACGCTAGGTTATGTATGATTGATGATGATTATGTATGTTTAGCCAGGAATCGTTTACTCTATACTCTAGCTAGTGTGTTAGGGCTGTCATCATCTAGAGGCTGAGAGCGGACATAACGTACCTTGTCCCCACCGGTCGGGAGTAGAGCGAAGCATAACGTACATTGCTTCCCCGGCGGCGATGTGGATTTAGCTACCACATCGGCATAAGCCTAGTTTGTAGCTCGCTAGAGCGAGAACCCCCGCCAATGGTGCAAGCCCGCCTTGGCGGTTCTTAGCTTCGTGTCGGTGGTACAGTGCGCACAGATGAGTGCCGAGGGCCTCGTGACCACTCGTGTTCGGTGACACCGCTTCGAGTCTTTAGGCATGCGTACGCCCGCGTAGTTTGTACTTAGCCCCACATTTACGCCGGTTGCAAAGAAGATGCGTGTGCGCGCAAGACACGCTTTAGTCGCCGGTTCGAGAGCTCCCGGGCTAATGTTCGTGAGTACACCGGTTCCTTCTGTTTAGAGCCGGACTTGGGTACTCTCCCGATAGTCCAGGTTATAAGCGAGGGTAAGAGGCCCTTGAGGACACCCATTGGGATTGGCTTTTGAGTGATCATATGGTCGAGGAGAAAGACCCTCGAGGGTGTCGGACATCTTTGGGATCGGATTTTGAGTGATCAATTGGCCGAGGAGAAAGACCTCGGAGATGTCCCGGGATTGGTTATGAGAGCCAATCATTAGCCGGAAGAAGGAGACTTCCGAGGATTCCAGATTCTCGCCTTGTAAGCTCGTTGAGCTATGATCCGTGTTGGTAATCTTGTTTGCATGTATACTAGGGCCCTAGATGATTGATGTATCGTATTGTACCTGGTTGGGATTCTTACCGAGTATGTTTATACTCACCCTTATTTCGTGGTTTTCCACGGGTAACTTGGGACAAAGACCAGGGACGGCTAGCTGAGGGAGGCGATTGATCATGGAGCCGCCGCACTCTGTCTTTATTGTTTGCATATTTGTTCAGCATGTAGATGGACAGGAGTCCTAGGGGAACCATTATTAAAAGTTGTTTGAACTGTTTTGGATGTTTTTATATATATTGGCCAGGCTTGTTTTACTTCGTTGGTTTTCTTAAACAAAATTGTTGATTATGTTTTAAGCATTCCCCGTTCTAAATGTTTGAAAGGTTTTCAATATGAGCACTAAATCGCTCGGTGAAATATTTAACTTGCATGCTGAGTGAGAACCTAGGTTTAGGACCGTATTTTGGGTCGGGTTCTTACATGCTAGGTAAGTGTGATTGATGTTGTTTATTGTTTGCTAGCCAGGAATCATTTACTCTGTACTCTTAGCAAGAGTTATAGGGTTTGTCATCATCCAGAGGCTGAGAGCGGACATAACGTACTTTGTCCCCACCGGTCGGGAGTAGAGCGAAGCATAACGTACATTGCTTCAGGGGTTGAGAGCGGACATAACGTACTTTGTCCCCACTGGTCGGAAGTAGAGCAAAGCATAACGTACATTGCTTTTTCTCCCCCCTCTCGGGCCGTCGATTGTGGATTTAGCTACCACTTAGGCATAAGCCAAGTTTGTAGCCTGCTAGAGCGGAACCCTGCCAACGGTGTAAGCCTACCTTGGCCGGTTCTTAGCTTCAGGTCGGTGGTACATGCTGCACAGATGAGTGCCAAGGGCCTCGCACTACTGTGTACAGTGACACCGCTTCTGAGTCTTAGGCATGCGTACCTGGCCCGCGTAGTTTGTACCTAGGCCCCCACATTTACGTCGGTGCAGCAGCATGTGGTGTGCGCGCCCACGCGTTAGTTGCCCGCTCGAGAGCTCCCTGGCTAATGTCGTGAGTATACGATTCCTTTCCGATTTAGAGCCAGACTTCGGGTAATCTCCCGTAAGTCCAGATTTGCAGCGAGGGTAAGAGGCCCTTGAGGATAGCCCTTTGGGATTGGCTTTTGAGCTAATCATTTGGTTGAGGGCGAAAGACCCTCGAGGGTGTCGGACATCCTTGGGATCAGTTTTTGAGCTGATCAGTTTACCGAGTGAGAGAGCCTCGATGATGTATTTGGATTGGTTATGAGAACCAATTATTAGGCCGGAAGTAGGAGACTTCCGATGACTCCAGATCTTGCCTTGTAAGCTCGTTGAGCTATGATCTGTGTTGGTAGCTGTTTGCTTGCATGCTGAGGTGCTAGATGACTGATGTATCGTATTGTACCCCGGTTGGGGATTCTTACTGAGTATGTTTATACTCACCCTTATTTATCTTTCAAGTAACTTGGGACAACACCAGGATGGCCAGCGGAGGGAGCTGATTGATCATGGGAGCTGCCGGCACTCTGTCATTTATTATTGCATTGTTTATTCAGCATGTAGATGGACAAGAGTCCTAGGGGAACATTGTTAAAAAGTTGTTTAAAATGTATTGTATGTTTTTATAAACACTGGCCAGACTTGTTTTATTCTGTTGGTTTGCTTAAATGAAAATTGTTGGTTATGTTTTAAGGGTTCCCCCTTCTCATATGTTTTGAAAGATTTTTAAATATGAGCACTAAACTGCTTGTTATCATATTTAACTTGCATGCTGAGTGAGAACCCAGGTTTAGGACCGTATTTCGGGTCGGGTTCATTACAGTTAGCTTCTGAGGTAGTCTTGCGGATTCGTGTGGCTTAGGGTCCGTAAGCTTTGAGGTTGTCGTTATCCGTTTTCCTTGCAAGGTTTTGGGAGTGGAGCTTCTGGTTGGAAGTTGAGTTAGGCCTAAGCTAAAAGGAGAAGTCTTTTGAGTAGCCAGTTGGATTTTAAGAGTTGAGTGGTAGCTTGGAGGCGAGCGTTGCTCGTTATAAGCTTGGGTTGAGTTCTGCTGAGCAAGCCCTTCTCTGGCTTTGTTCCTAGTTGTTGTGCGTTCGCAGTTGGCGTTAGCGGAGCCTCGCTTGAGTGAGTCGGCACGGAGGTGTCGTGTCTTTGGTTGGTAAGCCGTTGAGCTGTTTTCCTCAAGGTGTTGTGTCGCAGATAGCTGCGTGAGGGTTTAGTCCTTGCAGCCCGAGATTTCCATGAGAGGAATGTTGGTTGTTTCCTTGCCTGGCGATGTTCTCTTAGGCCAGTTACTGGTAGGTTTGCATTGAAAAGTTTGCGTTCGGCCGATGAGAGGCTCCAGTTTGTTGGTTTGGCCGAGTGGAGCCTGTGCCTGGATTTTGCCATTTAGGGTTGGCCGTAGCTGAAGTTTCAGCTGGTGCGAGTAGTGTTAGCCGTCTGGTGAACCAGGATTTTGCCCTTGTTTTTGGCGCATCGATTTCTCTTAAGATGGTTGCTTAAGTGTTGTAAGCGCGTGCTAGTTGGAAAAGTTTGCCTTTAAGATCAATCGCCAGTTGGTGGTTCAATTGTTTTTCGTTAAGGCTGTAGGCAAGCTTTGTGGTTCGCTGGCCTCATGTGAAGTAAGAGTAGGTCGTTTAGTTTCTGAAACCTGAGAGGTTCAGTTGTTTGGCCAGCATGGTGTAGAGTTGAGGCTGTTTGTTAACAGTTGTGAGCATTCAGAGAAGTTATGCCAGTGCGTGGCGTTGAGTTTTGGAGCTTGTGACCAGTCTGCGAGTTTGCTGAGAGTAACACCGTAGAGAGGTGTTCCGTGTTGGATTATCAGGGTTTAATTTGAGCCCCAGGTTTGTAGGGCCTTCTGAGATCCTTGAGCGGATCGGAGCAGTGGCCTTTCGGTTAACTTTGCCCCGTCTTTGGCAGCAGTGCAATTTTTGTGTTCCTCGTTTCGATGTTGAGATAGTCTGTGGCAGACTGGATAGCATTGTGGCTTTGAGCCTTTGAGAATCCAAGAGGGTTTGGTTTTAGAAGACGGGCTAGTGTTGTCTTAGCCGTGAAGTTCAGTTGGTTAGGAATCAGTGGAGATTTCCTAGAGCTGTTTCGTTTTAAGACTTTCGAGGACGAAAGTCTTATAAGGAGGGAGTATTGCAACGGCCCAGTTTTCTATTCCGGTTCTCGAGGTGCTTCCGGTTCAGATTCAGTTGTTCGGTTGGGCCGTTAGAGCTTTTTAACCCTTAGGGGTATTTTGGTCTTTTGACTCCCTGGGAAGGATTTGTGGATTTTCAGGATCCCGAGGCAGCTCCTACCTTTGTCGAGGCTTGTTTGTGGTTGGTTGCGAGTCCCGAGATGTTTGGGCTATTCGTTTGGAAGTTCGGTTGTGATTTGGGTTTTGGCAAAGTTATGGTTGGTTGAGTGCATCCTTTGGGATTCGAGCCCGGGCCCTTAGTGTTGATTTGGGAGGTTGATTTAAGTGAGTTTTATTTATTGGAAAAGGTTGCTTCAGTCGGGTCTCGAAGGAGGAAGCCGGGAAATGGGATTTTAAGGATTTTAAGGCTTATTTAAAAATTGGATAAGGTTGAAAATTAAGGATAAAATAAAAGAAAAAATCCCCATTTTCCCCATTTTCCATTTTTCCCATTTTTCCCTTTTATTTTTTCTCTCTCTCTCTCTCTCACCCAAACCCGAGCCCTAGACCAGCCCGAGCCCCCTGCTCGCCTAGCCCAGCCGCACTGTGCCGAGCCACCCTGTGCCAGCATCGTTTAGGTCCGCCTCAGCTCGCCCAGCCCCAGCCCGCACTGTGCCGAGTCGCCTCGTCCAGGCCGCGTCGCACAGCCTCGCCCAGACCCAGCCTCGCCCAGATCCGTGTCACCCAGCTGCGCACTGTGCCGAGCTGCACTAGATCGAGCGTCCCTGTAGCTCGCCGTGCCGAGTCGCGGTCCTGTAGCCCTCCGGGTCACGTCGCCCCGCCCGCGTCCCTATTGCTAGCCAAGCTCGCGCCGGTGCGTTGTTCCCTGTGCCGAGCCGCGCCGCGCGCCTTTGCCCAGCTGAGCTCGAGCCTGCGCCCCTGCGCCCTGCGCCCAGCCTGCCCTGTTTTGTTGGTTGGCCTGAGCCTTGTGGCTTCTCGGATGGTATTTCCCGAGTCTTTTCTTCGTTGGGCCCTGATTTGTTGGCTGCTAATTATTGTATTTAATTAGGGTGTTTTTTTGAATGTTTAGGCTGTTCGGGTTCGATTAGAGGCTCGAGGGTCGCTTGTTGATTTGTGATAATTGTTTCTGCTTGTTCCCAGGTAAGGATTTCTTACCGTGGTTGTGTGGACCCTGCGATATTATCATGATGTGCCTTGTATGCTTGTTGACTGTTATGAGCATGATAGTGATAGGGCAGCTATGTTTGATCTCTTACTAGCATGTTTGCCTGATTTTACATGTTAGTGCCATGCTAGGTTTGTTCTTCCAGCATGCTTATGATTCCTGCTTAAGTTCGTAGTATCATGCTAGGTAAGTGTGTTTGTAAGAGCGCAGTTTCCTATTCCAGTTTTCGAGGTGCCTTCGGGTCAAGATTCAGTTGTGTGGTTGGGTCATTAGAGAGGTTTTGACCCTTGGGGGTATTTTGGTCTTTTGGCTCCCCGGGCAGGATTTGTGGTTTTTAGGGCTTCGAGGTCGCTCCTGCCTTTGTCGAGGTTTGTTTGGGTTGGATTGCGAGTCCCGTGGTGTTTGGGCTAGTCGATTGGATGCTCGGTTGTGTTTTGGGCTTTGGAAAAGTTATGGTTGTTGGGTGTTTCCTTTGGGATTCGAGCCCGAGCCCTCAGTGTTCATTTGGGGGTTGGATTTAGGCGAGTTTTATTGATTGGAAAAGATTGCTTCGATCGGGTCTCAAAGGAGGAAGCCGGGAAATGGGATTTTAAGGTTTTTAAATGGATAAGGATGGATTTTGGATAAAAATCCCTTTTATTCCCTTTTTCCCATTTTTCTTTTATTTTTCCTTTTATTTTCTAAATTCCCATTTTTTTCTTTTATTTTTCTCTTTTCTCCCTCCCTCTCTCTCTCTCTCTCTCTCTCTCTCTCTCTCCTCGAGCCCTCACCCTAGCCGAGAAAGACTCACCACCCAAATGACTGAGCCCTGCGCCACTGAGCCTCGCCCACCCAGCGTCCAGTCGCCCGACCCAAAGTCGCGCTCGACAGTGCAGTTGTTGTTACCGCGCCATCGCGCAGTGTCGCCCAGCCCCTGCTTGCATCGCCCGAGCCCTCGCCCAGGCCGTGTCCGTCCGCGCTCGAGTTGCCCCGCACAGTGCCAGGCCGCCCAGCCCTCGCGTCGCCCGTGTCGTCCGCGCCCGTGTCGGCCAGATCGCTCATCCTTGTAGCTCGTCGAGCTCGCGCCCGCGAGCCATCTTTGTGCCGAGCCGCGCCGCGGGCCCATGTTTTGCCCGCGCGCCCGTCCGCGCGCAGCCCAGCAGCCCTGGGCCGAGCCCCTGCGCCCAGCGCGCGCTGTCTGCGCCATCATTTGCCTAGCCCGTCTGCAAATGCTGCTCGTCAGCTTATCACCGCGCCTCGTGAGTTGCTCCCGAGCTGAGCCCTATTTATTTTATTGTATTTAGGCCTATTGTGTGATTATTGATGTGTTTGTTTTGCTCGCTATAGGTTGCTCGGGTTCGATCGCAGTTAATTTTATTGTGTGTTGTTGCCTTCCGACCAGGTAAGGATTTCTTACCGTAGTTGTGTGGGCCCTGCGATTTTTTTCATGATATGCCTTGCTTGTTTGCTGACTGTCATGAGCATGTTAGAGATAGAGCAGTTTGATTGATTTCTTGCTAGCATGTTTGCCTGATTTTACATGTTAGTGCCATGCTAGGTTTGTTCTGCCAGCATGCTTGTGATTCCTGCTTAAGTTCGTAGTATCATGCTAGGTAAATGTGATTGATGTCGGTCATTGTTTGCTAGCCAGGAATCATTGATTTTACTCTGTCCAGAGGCTGAGCGGACATAACGTACTTTGTCCCCACTGATCGGGAGTAAAGTGTGCGCAACATAACGTATCTTGCTTCCCCCCATGTCTCCAAGGTGGATTTAGCTCTGGTCGGGAGTAAAGTGTGCGCAGCATAACGTATCTTGCTTCCCCCCCCCCCGACCCGCCGGTTGTGGAATTAGCTACCCACTTCGGCATAAGCCTAGTTTGTAGCCTGCTAGAGCGGAACCCTACCATAGGTGTAAGCCTGCCCTGGCCGGTTCTTAGCTTCAGGTCGGTGGATCATGCTGGATAGATGAGCGTCGAGGGCCTCGCGCTACTGTGATCAGTGACACCGCTTCCGAGTCATAGGCATGCGTACCTGGCCCGCGTAGTTTGCCCTTCGGCCCCCGTATTTACGCCAGTTGCAGCAGCATGCGGTGTGCGCGCACACGCGTTAGTTTCCGGTTCGGAGAGCTCCCCCGGGCTAATGTCTTGAGTACACCATTCCTTCCGTTAGAGCCAGACTTCGGGTACTCTCCCTTAAGTCCAGATTAGTAGCAAGGGCAAGGAGGCCCTTGAGGACATTCTTGGGATCAGTGCATTCCCCCCGAGTGAAAGATACCTCGATGATGTCCCAGGATTGGTCAGTGTATCCAATCCTTAGGCCGGAAGTAGAAGACTTCCGATGACTCCAGATCTTTCTTTGTAAGCTCGTTGAGCTATGATCTGTGTTGGTAGCTGTTTTTTTGCATGCTTTGGTACTAGATGACTGATTATATCGTATTGTACCCCAGTTGGGGATTCTTACTGAGTAATTCGTTACTCACCCTTATTTTTGTGGTTTTTCCATAGGTAACCATGGTGCGAGACAGGATGGCTGGAGGAGGAGCTGTGATCATGGAAACCCGCTGTTCAACTCTGAGTCTTATGTTTATGTTATGATTTAAATGTTCTCTGAATGCATGTAGTTGGGCACGGAGCCCTAGGGTGTTTTCTGAATGTATTTCCGGATTCTAGCACTGTTGTAAAGTTTGTATGTTTTAAATAAATCTCTGATCAGAGTAAGTTTTGTAAATGTATTTGTCTTGGAACAGGTGCTTGGAAACAGGGACAGGTTCCAGGAATTGATGTTAACTTTTTAAATGGATGTTTTATGTTTTAGTTTTTACTTAGAATCCGAACACCATCTTGCAAATTTTCTGTAGATTTGTATGCATGCATTGAGATAACGGCCTATTTTAGAACCCCTTTCGGGTCGGTTCGTTACAGTGTTTGATGTCGATTATTGTTTGCTAGCCAGGAATCATTTACTCTGTACTCTTAGCTAGAGTTTTAGGGTTTGTCATCATCCAGAGGCTGAGAGCGGACATAACGTACTTTGTCCCCACTGGTCGGGAGTAAAGCGCGCGAAGCATAACGTACATTACTTTCCCCCCCGGCTGCCGATGTGGATTTAGCTACCCCACATCGGCGTAAGCCTAGTTTGTAGCCCGCTAGAGCGGAACCCTGCCAACGGTGTAAGCCTGCCCTGGCCGGTTCTTAGCTTCAGGTCGGTGGTTCATGCTGCACAGATGAGTGCCGAGGGCCTCGCACTACTGTGATCAGTGATGTAACGGCCCAGTTTTCTATTTCAGTTTCCCAGGTGTTTCTGGTTCATTATTCGGATGTTCGGATGGGTCGTTAGTGCTATTTTAACCCTTAGGGGGCATTTTGGTCTTTTTGGCCCCGGTCAGGGTTTTGTGGATTTTGAGGACTCAGGTCACTCCCGCCTTTTCGAGGCTTGATTGTTGTTGGTTGCAGGACCCAAGAAGTTCGGGCTAGTTGTTTGGAAGTTTGGAGGTGTTTTGGTAATTAGCATAATTACTGTTAATTAGAGTGCTTCCTTTGGGAATTGAACCCTTGACCTAACGGTTATTAGGAGGCTTGATTTAAATGGGTTTTATTAAATGGAAAAGAATGCGTCAGCTAGGACTCGAAGGAGGAAAGCCTTGGGAAGGGACCACCCAAAGCCTATTTAATTTAGGAAAAAGGAAAAGAAAAGAGAAAAACCCTTATTCTTTCCCCTTCTCTCTCTCTCTCTCTCTCTCTCTCTCTCTCCTTGCTGACCTCACCAAGAAACCCAACCTAGCCGCACCGAGCCACACCGAGCCACCAAAGACTCAAAGACTGTAGCCTGCCTGTGCCTGGTGGCCGAGCATCCCGACGCCCCAAGCCACGACCCTGCGCCTTATCGACGGCCAGCTAAGCAGCCCAGACGCCCTAACACGACCCTCAGATCGCGCTTCAGAGACGCCCCGCTTGACCTGCTCGCGTCGCGCCGCGCGCGCCGATCCGTGTCGTCGCGTGTTGTTCGCGCGCGCCCGACTCTGCCCGCCGGTAGCGCCCGTGTCGCCGTGCAAGCACACCGTCCCCTCCCTACGCGCCCGGTAGCGTCAGTGATGCCCAAAGATCGCCCTGGGGATTGCTCGCCTCTACCGCCCAACCTGCCTGCCCCTTGCTGCCGAGAGCCTGATTTTTGCCAAGAAAGTTGGGCCGAGTCCTTGTGCCTTCTCGGTTGGTAATTCCCAAGCCTCCACTCTTTTGGATCTTAAGATGTTAGTTGTCGGTTGCTTAATTAGGATGATTTTTATTGTTTGCTTAGGTTGCTCGGGTTCACTTAGAAGCTCGAGGGTCGCTTGTTGGTTGTGGTCATTATTTTCTGCTTGCCCCCAGGTAAGGATTTCTTACCGTGGTTGTGTGGACCCTACGATGATATCATGATTGTGCCTTGTATGCTTGGTTGCTGTTATGAGTATGTTAGCTATTGAACAACTTGTGTTTGAAATCTTGCTAGCATGTTGCTTGTTGTTCATGTTAGTGCCATGCTAGGTTTGTTCTTCCAGCATGCCATGTCTTGTGATTGTATGAAATTTCCAGTGGGTAGGTTACATGTTTTCTCTTGCTTCCAGATCGTGTTGTTCTTGTGTCCCTGTTATATTCTATTAGGTACATGCTAGGGGTATCCTTATCTTGGCATAACCTTGTCCTACTTTCTCTTGATTAGTTCCATGCTAAAGATAGACAGGTGATGTATAGTGTAGAAGATTGTAAGGGTAACTAGTTTAGGTCCCGCTCGGGTAAGACCCCGATGGACATCCGTATGTGAGTTGGAGGTGTAAGACCCCGATGGGCATCCTAGGTGTGTAAGTCCCCGATGGGCATCACTGAGTTGGAGGTGTAAGACCCCGATGGGCATCCTAGGTGTGTAAGTCCCCGATGGGCATCACTTAGTTGGAGGTGTAAGACCCCAATGGGCATCCTAGGTGTGTAAGTCCCCAATGGGCATCACTGAGTTGGAGGTGTAAAACCCCGATGGGCATCCTAGGTGTGTAAGTCCCCGATGGGCATCACTGAGTTGGAGGTGTAAGACCCCGATGGGCATCCTAGGTGTGTAAGTCCCCGATGGGCATCACTGAGTTGGAAGTGTAAGACCCCGATGGGCATCCTAGGTGTGTAAGTCCCCGATGGGCATCACTGAGTTGGAGGTGTAAGACCCTGATGGGCTTCCTAGGTGTGTAAGTCCCCGATTGCCATCACTGAGTCCTAAGTTGTGTAAGACCCCGAAGGGCATCCAGGTGTAGAACCTAGGATAGGCTGTAGATGTAAGCCTTGAATAGGCAACTTCTAGTTCGGTAGTTAGTCTGAGCCAACCTGAGGTTTCTGAGCTCGTATTTGTTTGCATGTATACTACGGTGCTAGATGACTGATGTATCGTATTGTACCCCGGTTGGGGATTCTTAATGAGTATGTTTATACTCACCCTTATTTCTGTGGTTTTTCCACGTGTAACTTGGGACAAAGACCGGGACTGGCTAGCAGAGGAGGCGATTGATCATGGAACTCGGCACTGCACTGTCGTTTATTATTTGCATTATTTGTTTAGCATGTAGATGGACAGGAGTCCTAGGGGAATGATGTTAAAGTTGTTTAAACTGTTTTGAATGTTCTTTTATAAATACTGGCCAGGCTTGTTTTACCTTGTGGGATTTGCTTTATGAAAATTGTTGGTTATGTTTTAAGTGTTCCCCGTTTCCAAATGTTTTGAAAAGTTTTAAATATGAGCACTAAACCGCTTGATGAAATATTTAACTTGCATGCTGAGTGAGGACCTAGGTTTAGGACCGTATTCCAGGTCAGGTTTTACAAGTGACACCGCTTCCGAGTCTTAGGCATGCATACCTGGCCGGCGTAGTTTGTCCTTAGGCCCCCACATTTACGCCGGTTGCAGCAGCATGCGGTGTGCCCACACACGCGTTAGTTGCCTGTTCGGAGAGCTCCCCCGGGCTAATGTCGTGAGTACACCATTCCTTCCAGTTTAGAGCCAGACTTCGGGTACTCTCCCGATAGTCCAGATTATTAGTAATGGTAAAGAGGCCCTTGAGGACATCCTTGGGATCAGTTTTTGAGCTGATCAATTTGCCGAGTGAAAGAGACCTCGGTGATGTCCCAGGATTGGTTAGGATAACCAATCATTAGGCCGGAAGTAGGAGACTTCCGATGATTCTAGATCTTTCCTTGTAAGCTCGTTGAGCTATGATCTGTGTTGGGAGTTGTTTGCTTGCATGGTAGGGTGCTAGATGATTGATTGTATCGTATTGTACCCCGATTGGGGATTCTTACTGAGTAATTCGTTACTCACCCTTATTTTTGTGGTTTTTCCATAGGTAACCATGGTGCGAGACAGGATGGCTGGAGGAGGAGCTGTGATCATGGAAACCCGTTGTTCAACTCTGAGTCTTGTGTTTATGTTTATGTTTTAAAAGTCCTCTGAATGCATGTAGTTGGGCACGGAGCCCTAGGGTGTTTTCTGAATGTATTTCCGAATTCTAGCATTGTTGTAACTATTGCAAAGCTTGTATGTTTTAAATAAATCTCTGATCAGAGTAAGTTTTGGAATGTATTTGTCTTGGAACAGGTGCTTGGAAACAGGGACAGGTTTCAGGAATTTATGTTGACTTTTTAAATGGATGTTTTATGTGTTAGTTTTTACTTAGAATCCGAACACCATTTTGCAAATTGTTTGTAGATTTGAATGCATGCATTGAGGTAACGACCTATTTTAGAACCCCTTTCGGGTCGGGTCGTTACAAAGAAAGACCCTCGGAGATGTCCCGGGATTGGTTTTGAGAGCCAATCATTAGGCCGAAAGTAGGAGACTTTCGAGGACTCCAGATTTGCCTTGTGAGCTCGTTGAGCTAAGATCTGTGTTGATATCTGTGACATGTGTACTAGGTTGCTAGATGATTGATTGCATCGTATCGTACCCCGGTCGGGGATTCTTACTGAGTATGTTTATACTCACCCTTATTGTGGTTTCTTCCACCAGGTAATTTGGGACAGCACCGAGGCGGCTAGCAGAGGGAGCTGGGAGATCATGGATGCTGCTGACACTCTGTCGTGTCTTATTTTACTGTTTTTGAATTCAACATGTAGTTGGACATTGGTCCGTAGGGAAAACTTATGATTTGAACTATTTTTATGTTTTTAAAGAAAGTACTGATCAGTCACTGTTTTTAATTTGAATGGTTTTGCCTAATGAATGTTTACTTTTTTTTTAATGTTTTTTCGCTCTTATGTTTGAAAAGTTTTACAATCCGAGCCTGGTCGGGTCCTTTTATGCTTTTTTCTTGCATGCTGAGTAAAGACCTAGGTTTAGCACCGTTTTTTGGGTCGGGTCTTTACAGTTGGTATCAGAGCACAGAGTCATAGATTCTGTAGACTAACCTGTTTGTAGGTTGTGTTCCCATGATCTCCAGCACTCCACGGCCGCCAGGTTTGTCTAAGTTCTTTAAGTTAAGGGTTTTGTTTACGATACTATATGCAGTACACATGTGTTATTTTTGTTGGCAGAGAAGGTCCGAGAGTGGGCTAACCCGTTGTGGTTTCCGTGTAGATCGCCAGTATGCCGATTACACGCAGTGGAGCAGGTCCGTCTGGAACTACAAATAGAGATCTTTGCAGAGAGCAGCGCGAGTATATCAAAGCTCAGAGGCGCCCGTGGCACCGGATGCTAACTTACCCAGAGAAGGGGTGGAGGGTGCTATGCCTCAAGGTGCGGCTTCGAGGAGGAGATATTTCGCTATGAGAGAGATATGATGGGTCTAATGGCCGAGCAGAGAGAGCCGAGACTCAGCGTAGCTAGCACAGAGAGAGGAGTCTAGGGCACAGATAGCCTGGGATTGACACAGCTCATGCAAAGAGCACCCCAACAGCTCCAAAGAGTAGCCGAGTAGCTCGTGTAGCTCAACCGAGGGGCAGTGGTCATCAGGACTAGTCAGATTCACTTGATAGTGCAGAGGGAGCTGCTGAGTTTGGCAAGTGGTTGAAAGATTTCACCAAGTGGAAGCCGAAGGAATTTGATGCTTCAGAGAACCCACTTGTGGCAGTCAGGTGGTTGGCAAGAATGGAGTACATCTTTAGAGTTATAGGATGCCCAGATGTACAGAGGCCGAGATGTGCGACCCATGTTCTCACTGACACAGCTGAGTGGTGGTGGGAGTCCACAGATAGAGCTAGACCAGCTGGGTCTTACCCAGCCCCCTGGGAGTTCTTTAGAACGAAGTTCAGAGCTAAGTATGTTAATGACGAGGCTCAGCAGGAGATGGCAGAGGCCTTCTCGAATCTGAAACATGGATTAGATAGTATTGCTGCCTATGAAAAGAAGTTCTCTGAGTATAGCTATTTCGCCCCGGAGCTCATTGCAACTGAGGAGCTCAAGACTAAGAAGTTCATTTGTGGGTTGAGGAAGGAGGTTGCTCAGGATGTTCGAGCACTCGCTCCTGAGAGTTATGATCGAGCAGTGGAGTTGGCCACAATTTATAATCCGAAGTATCCGCCAATGCAGGATTCTGTTGCACCAGCTCAGTCGGTTCAGCCTGCTCAGCAGCATTCTGGGCATAAGAGGAAGTTTGGGACTTCTAATGGTTTCCGCTCAGGTGGACAGCAGACTCGCCGTCATGGCCAGTCTAGAGGTCGGGATCAGCGCCGACCACAGGGTAGAGTCCAGGATCGCCAGCAGGGCGGGGCCAGGCAGCCAGCTCATTGCAACAAGTGTGGGAAGGCACATTTTGGATTGTGTGGAGCATCGCCCCGTGCTTGCTACAGATGTGGCAAGGAAGGGCATTTGGCGGAT
The DNA here is from genome assembly GCA_036507275.1 of Sicyos edulis. NCBI lineage: Eukaryota > Viridiplantae > Streptophyta > Magnoliopsida > Cucurbitales > Cucurbitaceae > Sicyos > Sicyos edulis. The sequence goes on from CM071851.1 coordinate 16,312,750, forward strand.
TCGCACTCGAGGATTTAGCAAAAAGCCGGGACCGCCCAAAGAGCAGGGCGGGTGTTTGCCATTACTCGCCAAGAGGAGAAGCGTACTGACGATGCAGTTGTAGGTACGCTGCTTGTCTTCAGCATTATGCATTTGTATTGTTTGATTCGGGTAAAACCCATTCCTTTGTTTCTGATGCATTCGTTAGACAAGCTTGTGTGGAACTCGAACCTTTAGGGTTTGAGCTGTGAGTTGCCACTCCCTCAGGAGTGAGTATGTTAACTAGCAGTAGAGTTAAGAGTGGCCAGATACAGATATCTGATGTGATTTTAGAGGCTACCCTCGTAGTTCTGTCTATGAGCGGTTTCAATGTGATCCTTGGCATGGATTGGTTGGCAGAGAATCATGCTTTGATAGACTACCGTCGGAAAGAAGTGGTGTTTAGGCCGCCTCAGAAGCCGAGCTTCAAGTTTTGCGGTGTCCAGGGCGGAATTTGCCCGCCATTGATCTCGGTAGTAAAAGCCCGTAGATTGTTAGCTCGAGGAGCTTGGGGCTTCTTGGCAAAGCTGTCAGGAGATAGTAGTACTGCTTTGACTGTTGACATGGTCCCTGTGGTGCAAGAGTTTGCAGATGTTTTCCCTGAAGAGTTGTCGGGTTTACCCCCGAAGAGGGAGTTAGACTTCACCATCGAGCTGGAGCCAGGGACTCTTCCCATTTCTAAAGCCTCGTATCGTATGGCGCCGGTGAGTTGAAAGAACTCAAAGTGCGGTTGCAAGAGATGATGGATCGAGGTTTCATCCGACCGAAAGTGTGTCCCGTGGGGAGCACCATCTGCTTTGTTAAGAAGAAGGATGGATCCATGCGCTTATGTATAGACTACAGAGAGCTGAATAAAGTCACGGTGAAGAATAAGTATCCCCTGCCGCGTATTGATGATCTGTTTGATCAGCTTCAGGGAGCCTCAGTGTTTTCTAAGATTGATTTGAGGTCAGGGTACCATCAAGTGAGGATTCGAGATGCAGATATCCCTAAGACCGCGTTCAGATCGAGGTATGGTCATTATGAGTTCGTGGTCATGTCTTTTGGACTAACGAACGCCCCTGCAGCGTTTATGGACATGATGGACAGAGTGTTCAAGGCATTCTTGGACAACTTTGTCATCGTGTTCATAGACGACATTTTGATTTACTCCAAGTCAAAGGAGGACCATGCTTCGCATTTTAGACAGGTTTTGGCAGCATTGCGAGAGAACCAGTTGTTCGCAAAGTTCTCTAAGTGTGAATTCTGGCTAGAGAGAGTAGCCTTCCTTGGACATATCGTGTCGAAAGATGGTATAGCTGTAATAGCCCGATTTCCAGCTAAATGTAAAATAAGGTTTTTACATTATATATTTTAATTTTTGAAAGGTGTTGTTGGGAGGACTCGAACCCTTGGCCTAAAAAGGGGTTTGGAAGCTTGAATTTAAATAAAGAAAATAAACGCGTCAGCTAGGGCTCGAAAGGGGGGGGGGGGAATCCTTGGGAAGGGAATTTGAGACTTCCAAGGCCTATTTAATTTAGGGAAGGAAGGAAAAGAAAGAAAAAAAAAAGAACTCCATTCTCTCGCAACCCTCACCGTAGCCGCACCACACCATCGCCGTCGTCGCACCCAGCCACACCATCGCCGCCGTCACACCTAGCCACACACTCGTCTCCGTCGCACCAGGTCTCCCAACCCAGGTCGCCAGCACCAGATCGCACGCCCTGCATCGCCCACTGCCACCCAGCACCGCACCGAGCCACCACTCAGCCCAGACGCCCAGCCGTCGCACTCCCACAGCCGGACCGTCGCCTGCAGCGTGACACCCCCAGCGCGTCTTCTCGTTTTGCCGCGCGCCCATCCCCGCAGCGCCGAGACCGCGTGCGCGCCAATCCCCGCATCCCACCAGCAGCGCCCATCCCCGCTCCTTGCTACCGAGACAGCGTGTCTTCTCGGTTGGTAATTCCCGAGCCTTTCCCCTTTTAGACTTAAAGCTGCTGGCTGCTGTTTATTTATTTAGGATGTTTTTATTGTATGCCTAGGTTGCTCGGGTTCGCTTTAAAGCTCGAGGGTCGTTATTTGATTCATGATAGTTATTCTCCTCTTGTTTCTAGGTAAGCATTCCTTACCCGGGGCTGTGTGGACCCTGCGAATACTTGTTAGCATGCCATGTCTTGTGATTGTATGAATTTCCTAGTTGATAGGTTGCATGCTCTTTCTTGCTTCCAGATGGTGTTGTACTTGTATTCATGATTTATTCTATTAGTTCCATGCTAGGGGTTCGATTATCTTGGCATACCTTGCCCTATTTTATCCTGTTAGTTCCATGCTAGGGGTAGGCGGGTGAGGTATAATGTAGATGACTGTAGGGGTAACTAGTTTAGGTACGCTCGGGTAAGACCCTGATGGACATCTGGAGGTGTAAGGCCCCGATGGGCATCCTAGGTGTGTAAGGCCCCATTGGGCATCACTGATTCTGGAGGTGTAAGGCCCCAATGGGCATCCTAGGTGTGTAAGGCCCCATTGGGCATCACTGATTCTAGAGGTGTAAGGCCCCGATGGGCATCCTAGGTGTGTAAGGCCCCATTGGGCATCACTGATTCTTGAGGTGTAAGGCCCCGATGGGCATCCTAGGTGTGTGAGGCCCCGATGGGCATCCTAGGTGTGTAAGGCCCCATTGGGCATCACTGATTCTGGAGGTGTAAAGCCCCGATGGGCATCCTAGGTGTGTAAGGCCCCACTGGGCATCACTGATTCTGGAGGTGTAAGGCCCCGATTGGCATCCTAGGTGTGTAAGGCCCCACTGGGCATCACTGATTCTGGAGGTGTAAGGCCCCGATGGGCATACTAGGTGTGTAAGGCCCCATTGGGCATCACCAAGACCTAGGTTGTGTAAGGCCCGAATGGCATCCAAGTGTAGAACCTAGGATAGGCTGTAGATGAAAGCCCTTGAATAGGCTCGCTCTAGAAGTAGCTCATAGCCTATACCAACCGTTTCTACTCTAAGTCATTGTATGGTTGCATGTCCGTGTGCTAAATGAGATGTTTTCGTATTGTACCCCGGTTGGGGATTCTTACTGAGTGACTCGTTGCTCACCCTTATTTTCTATGGTTTTCCACCAGGTAACTTGGGACAGAGGCTGGATGGCTAGGAGTTGGCTGCTGGATGATCATGGATAGCTGCCTCTGAGTTGCACGTTTCTTTCATTGATTTTATGATTGAACATGTAGTGGGACTTGAGTCCCTAGGAAAGCACTCAAACTTTTTATGTTCCCGAAACGTACCTTTATTTTGTTTTAAGAAAGTACTGATCAGTCATTTACTTGTTGATTTTATTTACTGGGATTTATGGTTTTGCTTAAAACGTACTGATTGCAAAGATTTAAATTTAGTACCCAGATTGATGTTTTCCATTCTTAATCATGCATGTTAAGTAAGGATCTAGGTTAGAGACCTTTTCTCGGGTCGGGTCCTTACAGTTGGTATCAGAGCTCAGAGTTATAGGTTCTCAGAGATCGACTGCGATTGTAGGTTGTTTTCCATGATCATCAACGCTCCGCCAGCCATCAGGTATGTCCGTAAGTTTAAGGTTAAAGGTTAAGAATTACAATACCGTTTGCACCTTGCATGTACATGACTTGTTGTTGTAGAGCAGGGAAAACAGGTTCTGACTCATTGTTGGTTTGGGTGAAGATTGCCAGTATGCCAGTCACTCGTAGAGGGCAGGGAGGCTAGAGGCCGACCACTCAGGGCATTCGTATTGATTCTGACACGGGAGGGACGTTGCCCAAGCCGATGCTGATGTTAGGCCACCGACAGGCCCTTCTGCTGTGTTGCCCAGAGAGGGCGTGGAGGCGAATGAGCCTCGGGAGGCTGCATCGGGAGTTGCTTTTGTGGAGTCCATGAGGGTTCTTATGGTTGGGTTGCTAGCTGACCAGAGGGCCGAGCAAAGAGCTGAAATGCAGGCTTCATTAGCTGCGCAGAGGGAGGAGTCCCGAGTACAGATAGAGCAGCTGACCGAGTTGGTTGATGAGAGGCTCGCAGTGCCACCAAGATCTGCCAGACGCAGGAGCCAATTGTGAATGAGGCCGTTATGGCAGAAGGTGCTGAGGATCTAGGCAAGTGGCTAAAGGATTTTGTGAAATGGCAGCCCGAGAAGTTTAGTGCCCCTGGAGAACCGTTGGTTGCTGCCAGGTGGATTGCTGAGTTAGAATATACATTTATGGTGATGGTTTGTCCTGAGGTGCAGCGAGCTCGATGTGCAGCTCATGTGTTAGCTGGTACAGCTAAGTGGTGGTGGGATTCCACTTTGACTGAGAGACCGGCTGGGACTCCACCTGCCACTTGGGAATTCTTCAAGGCTGAGTTCAAGGCAAAATTTATCAGTGAAGAAGCCCAAGAAAAGATGATTGAGCTGTTTTCAAACCTTAAGCAGGGGTCTGACTCGGTCGAGGTGTATGAGAAAAAGTTTTCGAAGTACGGGTACTTCGCGCCGCAGTTGATCACTACCCCTGAGTTAAAGATCAGGAAGTTTATTGCGGGTTTGAGGCATGGAGTGTCTCAGGATGTTAGGGCACAGGCCCCTGAGACTTTTGCCAAGGCAAGGTAGTTGGCAACTATTTATGATGGGAAGTATCCTCTGGAGCAGGTTGCTAGTGCTGTTGTGCAGAGGGCCCCAGTGTACTCGGGCCAGAAGCGTAAGTTTGACTCAGGGAGTAATGGCCGTGGGGGCGGTCAGCACCCTCAGGGTTCTTATCATGGCAGAGACCAGCATCGAGACCGTAACCATTATCAGCCTCGCTAACAGGGCGTAGGGAGGCCGCCACCGTATTGTAAACTTTATGGGAAGCAACATTGGGGACCTTGTGGTGGTAACCCTAGAGCTTGCTTCAACTGTGGAAAGGAAGGGCATCGGGCCCGGCATTGCAATCAGAAAGTAGTGGTGGCGCAGCCAGCTCAGCAGCAAGGGAGAGTGTATGCTACGCCAGGAGGCTGAGAAAGCTGGGGCCGCGGTGGCAAGTACGCTCCTAGTTCTTGACCACCTTGCCTTTGTGTTGTTTGATTCGGGTTCCACACATTCTTTTAGTTCTGCTGTGTTTGCTAAGCATGCTTGCATGATTTTAGAGCCTCTAGGATTTGAGTTATTTGTTGCTACTCCCTCGGGAGTTAGTATGTTGGCTAGCCAGAAGGTAAGGGATGGTCGGATACAGGTATCCGACGAGTCTCTGCATGTTACGCTCATAGTGTTAGCTATGAGTGGTTTTGATGTGATCCTCGGTATGGATTGGTTAGCTGATAACCACGCTATGATTGACTGCCGCCGGAAGGAGGTAGTGTAACAGCCCAGTTTCCTATTACAGTTTTCGAGGTGCCTTCGGGTCAAGATTCGGTTGTTTGGTTGGGTTTTAGAGCGGTTTTGACCCTTGGGGGTATTTTGGTCTTTTGGCTCTCCGGGCAGGATTTGTGGTTTTCAGGGCTTTGAGGTAGCTCCTGCCTTTGTCGAGGCTTGTTTGTTGGTGGCTGCGAGTCCCGTGGTGTTTGGGTTAGTCTGTTGGATGCTCGGTTGTGGTTCGGGCTTTGGCAAAGTGTTGGTTTGTTGTGTGTTTCCTTTGGGATTCGAGCCCGGGCCTTTAGTGTTGCTTTGGGAGTTGGATTTAAGTGAGTTTGATTTATTGAAAAGATTGCTTGGTCGGGTCTCGAAGGAGGAAGGAAATGGGATTTTGAGGTTTTAAAGTGGATAAGGATGGAAAATGGAATTAAAAATCCCATTTTTTCCCTTTTTTCCCATTTTCCTTTTTATTTCTCTTTTTCTTTTCTTTTTTTTCCCCAAAATCAATTTTCTCTCTCTCTCTCTCTCCTCGAGCCCCCCACCTAGGCCAGCCCTTGGCTCGCCCACCCACCGTCACCGCCCACAGCTCGCCCACGCCCCACCAGCCCGAGCCAGGGCCGTCGCGAGAGCGGCCGGCTCGCCAGCGCCGCATAGCGCCTCGCCCGCCCGGCGTCGCGCGCCATCACCTGGCGTCGCCGGCCCGCGCGCCCTCGCCTGCCGCTGGTCGTGTCGCCCGGTGCGCCTTTACAAGATCGTGCCGAGCGCACGATCTTGCGCGTCGCGTAGCCCGAGCCTCGCCTCAGCTCGTCGCGCGTCCAGCGCCCGATCGCGCGCCCGCGTCGTGTGTCGCTCGCGCCCGCGCGCCGTCTCCTGTGCCTAGCCGCGCCGCACGCCAGCGCCACCGAAGCAAGCGCCAGCGCCAGCGCTGTCGCGCGCGCTCGCGCCCAGCCGGCCTTTGGTCGCCTTGCCCGTCTTAGCGCGGCTCGTTGGCGTGTCAGCCGTGCCTCGTGAGTTGCTCCCTAGCTGAGCCCTGTTTATTTTAGTGTATTTAGGGCTATTTTATGATTATTGATGTTTTTGCTTGGCTCGTTATAGGTTGCTCGGGTTCGATCGCAGTTAATTTTATTGTGTGTTGTTGCCTTCCGACCTGTAAGGATTTCTTACGGAGTTGTGTGGGCCCCGCGATATTGTCATGATTTTTCCTTGCTTGTTTGCCGATCGTTATGAGCATGATAATAATAGAGCGACTTTGATTGATTTTACGCTAGCATGTTTGCTTGATATTACATGTTAGTGCCATGCTAGGTTTGTTCTGCGCAAAGATGCTTGTGATTCCCGCTTAAGCTCGTAGTATCATGCTAGGTAGTGTGATTGATGTCGGTCTTTGCTTGCTAGCCAGAATCATTGCTTTTACTCTGTACTCTTAGATAGAGTTGTAGGGTTTGTCATCATCCACAGGCTGAGAGCGGACATAACGTATCTTGTCCCCACCGGTCGGGAGCAAAGTGAAGCATTGCTTCAGGGGTTGAGAGCGGACATAACGTACTTTGTCCCCAGTGGTCGGATATTGAGCAAAGCATAACATACCTTGCTTTTTCTCCCCCCTCCCGGCAGCCAATGAGACTTAGCTACCTCATTGGCCTAAGCCTAGTTTGTAGCCTGCTAGAGCGGAACCCTGCCACGGTGTAAGCCTGCCTTGGCCGGCTCTTAGCTTCAGGTCGGTGGACCAGGCTGCACAGTTGAGCGCCGAGGGCCTCGCGCTACTGTGATCAGTGACACCGCTTCTGAGTCTTAGGCATGCGTACCTGGCCCGCGTAGTTTCCCCTTAGGCCCCCGCATTTACGTCGGTTGCAGAAGAGCATGCGGTGTGCGTGCACACGCGTTAGATGCCGGATCGGAGAGCTCCTTCCGGGCTAATGTTCGTGAGTACACCATTCCTTCCAGTTTAGAGCCAGACTTCGGGTACTCTCCCGATAGTCCAGATCTATTAGCAAGGGTAAGAGGCCCTTGAGGACATCCTTGGGATCGGTTTTTGAGCTGATCAATTGGCTGAGGGAGAAAGACCCTCAGAGATGTCCCAGGATTGGTTAGGATAACCAATCATTAGGCCGGAAGTAGGAGACTTCCGATGACTCGGAGATCTTTCTTTGTAAGCTCGTTGAGCTATGATGCGTGTTGGTAGTTGCATTTGCTTGCATGCTTTGGTACTAGATGATTGATTATATCGTATTGTACCCGGTTGGGGATTCTTCTTGAGTAATTCGTTACTCACCCTTACTTATCTTCAGAAACCATGCGCGAGGCGAGGATGATGGTTGGAGGAGGAGCTGTGATCATGGAAACCCGTTGTTCAACTCGAGATTTATGTTTATGATTTAAATGTTCTCTCGAATGCATGTAGTTGGGCACGGAGCCCTAGGGTGTTTTCTCAATGTATTTCCGGATTCTAGCATTGTTGTAAAGTTTGTATGTTTTAAATAAATCTCGATCGAGTATGTTTGGAAATGTATTTGTCTTGGAGCAGTGCTTGGAAACAGGGATGAGTTTTGTGAATTTATGTTGATTTTTAAATGGATGTTTTCATGTTTTAGTTTTTACTTAGAATCCAAACACCATCTTGCAAATTTTCTGTAGATTTGAATGCATGCATTGAGGTGACGGCCTATTTAGAACCCCATTCGGGTCGGGTCGTTCATGACTTAGTATCGAGCTCGAGTCCATGAACGGCCCGATTTTCTATTTCGGGTACCCAGGTGATTTCGGGTCATTATACGGATGTTCGGATGGGCCGTTAGAGTTGTTTTAACCTTTAAGGGTATTTTGGTATTTTGCTCACCGGTTAGAGGTTGAGGATTTTCAGGGCTTCAGGGTCACTTCGGCCTTCGTTGAGACTTGATTAATGTTGGTTGCAAGACCCAAGGAGTTTGGGTTAGTTGATTAGAAGTTCGGAGACATTCCGGTTGATAGCAAAATTAATTGGAATTTAATTGGTCCCATTGAGATTTGAACCCTTGCCCTAATAGGGAAATTGGAGTTTTTAGAAAAAGAAGATTTAGTTAAAAAGAAAAGAATTTCTTTAAACGGGACCCGCAAGAGAAAGCCTTGGGAAGGGATTTTAGACCCATTTAAATTAGGAAAAGGAAAAGAAAATCCTATTCCCCTTGTTTTGGAAAAATCTCTCTCTCTCTCTCTCTCTCTCTCTCTCTCTCTCTCTCTCTCTCTCTCTCTCTCTCCTTGCCGAGCCCCTCACCAAGAAACCAAACCCTAGCCGCTCGGCCCATCCCCACACGGATCGCGCCCGCCACTGCCACCACGCCCAGATCGCACTAGCCCCGCCCGCCCACGCCAAGACCGGGCCGCAAAGCCATGCCCCATGCCCAGCGTGCCCAGACGCCTACGATCGCCCATGCCGCGCGCGCGCCCGATCATGCCGCCTCGCCCAGCCAGGCAGCGTCGCTGCGCCGTTCCGCACCGAGCCGCGCCAGACGCGCGCGCGTAGTCCCGCACGAGCCGCTTCGCATCGCACCGCAGCGTTGCCCCCGCCGCGCGCCCTCGCCCCTAGCACCGTCGCGTCTGCGTGCGCGTGCCGCTTCGTCGCGTCCGCCCGCCAGCGCGCCTACGCCTGTCGCGATCGCGCGCGCAGCCAGCGCCAGCGCCGTCCCTCGCCGCTCAGCGCGCCGCAAAGCACTGTTAGCGCCGAGCAGCGCCAGCGCCTCAACCGCACTAAAGAAGTGCCCGGCCTTGCCCTTTGCCGCCAAGACCCGTGCCTTCTCGGTTGGTAATTCCCGAACCTATCCCTTGTAGATTTTAAAGTCTGCTGGTCTGCTGATATTTATTTAGGATGCTTTTAAAATGCTTAGGTTGCTCGGTTTCGCTTTAAAGCTCGAGGGTCATTATTTGATTGTGAAGGTTAATTTCGCTGCGTTTCGTGTAAGGATTCCTTACCGTGGTTGTGTGGACCTGCGATGCTTTCTTGAATGTGCCTTATATGCATGTTTACTTTTATGGACATGATTAGTGGATAGGATGACTTGTGATTGCATTCCTGCTAGCATGTTTGCTTGTTTGTACATGTTAGTGCCATGCTAGGATTGTTCTTCCAAAGCATGCTTGAGATTCCCGCTTTAAGTTCGTAGTATCATGCTAGGTTATGTATGATTGATGATGATTATGTATGTTTAGCCAGAATCGTTTACTCTATACTCTAGCTAGTGTGTTAGAAATTTGTCATCATCTAGAGGCCGAGAGCGGACATAACGCACCTTGTCCCCACCGGTCGGGAGTAGAGCGAAGCATAACATACATTGCTTCCCCCGGCGGCCGATGTGGATTTAGCTACCACATCGGCATAAGCCTAGTTTGTAGCTGCTAGAGCGGAACCCCGCCAGCGGTGCAAGCCTCGCCTTGGCGGTTCTTAGCTTCAGTCGTGTCGGTGGTACAGCCGCATGGATGAGTGCCGAGGGCCTCGCACCACTCGTGTTGGTGACACCGCTTTCGATTCTTTAGGCATGCGTACCTAGCCCGCGTAGTTTGTACTTAGGCCCCCACATTTACGCCGGTTACAGCAGCATGCGGTGTGCGCGCACAAGCGTTAGTCGCCGGTTCGGAGAGCTCCTCCGGGCTAATGTTCGTGAGTACACCGGTTCCTTCTGTTTAGAGCCGGACTTCGGGTACTCTCCGATAGTCCGGATTTATTAGCGAGGGTAAGAGGCCCTTGAGGACACCCATTGGGATTGGCTTTTGAGTCGATCATATGGTCGAGGGAGAAAGACCTCGAGGGTGTCGGACATCTTTGGGATCGGTTTTGAGTGATCAATTGGCCGAGGGAGAAAGACCCTCGGAGATGTCCCGGGATTGGTTATGAGAGCCAATCATTAGGCCGGAAGAAGGAGACTTCCGAGGATTCCAGATTCTGCCTTGTAAGCTCTTTGAGCTGTGATCTGTGTTGGTAACTGTTTGCATGTATACTAGGGTGCTAGATGATTGATGTATCGTATTGTACCCCGGTTGGGGATTCTTACTGAGTATGTTTATACTCACCCTTATTCTCGTGGTTTTCCACGTGTAACTTGGGACAACACCGGACGGGCTAGCGGAGGGAGCCGATTGATCATGGGAGCCGCCAGGCACTGTCTTTATTGTTGCATAATTTGTTCAGCATGTAGACGGACAGGAGTCCTAGGGGGATGTTTTTAACAGTTGTTTAAATTGTATTGCATGATTTCATAAACACTGGTCAGGCTTGTTTTACTTTGTTGGTTTGTTTAAATGAAGGTTGTTGTTTATGTTTTAAGTGTCCCCGCTTTTAAATGTTTTGAGAGCTTTTAAATATGAAGCACTAAATCGCTTGATGAAGTATTTTAACTTACATGCTGAGTGAGAACCTAGGTTTAGGACCGCATTTTGGGTCGGGTTCTTACAGAGTCATAGATTCTGTAGACTGACCTTTTGTTGTAGGTCATTTTTCCATGATCATCAGCACTCCGACAGTCATCAGGTACGCCTAAGTTTACTGTTTTAAAGAAAAGGGGTAAGAATTTACAATACTTTTCATCTAGCTTTTATGCCTTGTGTAGAGTTGTGGAGCGGAGACGAGCAGGTTCTGACTCGTTGTTGGTTTGGGCTTAGAGAGCCATCATGCCAACTTTCCCGCAGTGCGAGCAGTTTGTTTAGCAGCTTGTTGAGGTATCCAGATAGATTCGGATGCCCCTGGGACGTCGTCCCCAAGGGAGGTAGAGCTTAGACTTCCGTTGGCCATTTGTGGCCCAGTTGCTGTTTTTCCCCTAGTGAGAGGGTGGAGGTGCTTCGTGCAGATCGCCAGTATGTGGATCGCACCCAGAGGAGCAGGACGCTTGGCAGGTCTGACCGAGGAGTTGGACCGATCGTGTTGATGTTGAGGCCGCGTCCAGGGTCGTTTAGACCCGTTGGCCAGAGTTGGCCCTGGCAGTTGAGTTGCCTAGAGGAGGGGGTAGAGGCTAGCAGCGCCTCAGAGTGAGACTCCTTGAGTAGAGTGTGCTCCAGCCATGAGAGATTTGATGGCAGGTCTTTAGCTATCAGAGAGCGGAGACCCAGGCGCAGTTCGTAGCGCGTAGTGAGGAGTCCCGGGCACAGATAGCCCAGCTGGCAGAGTTTGTTTCAGCTTTCCCCCCAGTAGCTCTTGTAGCCCCGGAGGTTCCCGGGAGGGCACGATTAGCAGGTTTATGCCGATGAGGATGCTTGTGGAGCAGGTCCCCGTGTGGACTAGCCTGGGTAGCTCAAGTGTTGATCTTGAGCCTTAGTAGATTGTTTGATTGCCCAGTGAGTAGCTGCAGAGTTGGAAGCCTTCGAGGAGATTGTTGAGGCATCTTTGTGCTCCTGTAAAGTGTTGTTGTTTGCAGCCAGTAAGCCGGAACCCTGTGGTTAAGGGTGCAGTGAGTAGTGTTCCCTTCGGATTGGATCCGTTGGTGTTTTCCTCAGATGTTTGGTAGAGTTGAGCACACTTCCTTTGGTGAGCTCCTGGAGTGGAGCTAGCTGCTGCTTGTAGTGATCCGGCCAGAGCTTGTTGAGCATCATGAGGAGATGCTAGTGTAGGCTGTGAGCCTTCGGTTTGATGAGATGCCATAGGCATGGCTGTTTGAGTTGAGCCCTCGTATGCCTAGCCAGAGTTATTGTCACTTGAGGTTGTGACCTTGTTGGCCCCATTGGTAGTAAGATGTGGTTTTGGTAGTAGTGGCACTTGAGGTGCATTGGTTGGTGTGTCGCTTTGGCACTAAGTCTGGTTGTAGCTTGAGTTTGGCTTGGGCATAGCAGATGGTACTATGCCGTTCGGAGTTTAGTGCACTCCTTTACCATCCAATTGGCTCACAAGCCCACAACACAGGCGCGAGAACTCGGACGCGCTAGCCCTTAACAACCAACAACATCCTTTGTACCCAACTCTCGATGACCCTGAAAGGCTCCTACTTATCCCTCGAACGACCTCAAACTTGTAGTTCTCTGGCTACCACCGAGCTAGATCTCTTATGCAGCCCAAATAGGTGCAATCTCAGGAATGGGTACAAGACTAGTGGGGATGCTAAACTCCGAGCGGGTTCTGGAACCACCTGCACGAAAAGTGCCAACTGGCCTGAATCTAGGCCTCCTCTCAAAGCTTGGTGCCTGTTACAACACAAACATCCCTTTACGGGCTTTAAGCCCCTCTGAGGGTAGGGAAGGTCACACTCCAGGTGACAGGGCAATGGCACTCAACACAAGAGTCTCAACACTCGAGTAGACTACTCTCTGACATCACGTCCAATAGACAAGCCAAGGCCCACTCCTCGCATCCCGATCGATGCTCAACGAATACTCGAGCCAACCCTCGGGTGGCGGCACCTAGCTCCACACACGGAACATGCTAAATGAAGGTGCTTCTCTCTAATAGCCGGTGAAAACCACGGACGGATTAAGTCATGACAAGCAAACTCCACACTACCCCCAGCTACGAGGGTACTAAAAGAACTGGTTTGCAAAACACTGCGCAGCTTGCGGGGAGGACAAGATGTCTCTACATCTTCCTCAAAAGCTACTAACTTGGCATCTTGCCAATCGATGGGTGGTGGTGGAGACTCTGCTGATCCGCCTCTCTCACAGGACTTCCACCACCACACCATCGCATCAAACAAAGACACGAGCGGCGCGCCTCGACCTGCGAACATCGGTCATCGACCTCTCGAACACCCAGTCATCACAACACTTGGATGATAAACTCGATCTTGGCCAACCACCTCGCCGCTAGCAAAGATGGGTCTAAAAACATCGACTCTACAAAGCTTCCACTTGCCAAACTCGGCGGCTCGATCAACGCCAACTAACTTATCAGCATAACCTGCTGATCGAGTGTAATGGCCCAGTTTTCTATTTTGGTTTCCCAGGTGTTTCCGGGTTATTATTCGGATGTTCGGATGGGCCGTTAGTGCTATTTTAACCCTTAGGGGTATTTTGGTCTTTTGCCCCGGTCGTGGTTTTGTGGATTTTCGTGGATTCGTGGTCATTCCTGCCTTTGTCGAAGCTTAATGGTTGTTGGTTGCAAGACCCGAGAGGTTTGGGCAAGTTGTTTGGAAGTTTGGAAGTATTTTAGAAAATGGCAAAATTATTTATAATTTTTGGTGCTTCCATTGGGATTTGAGCCCTTGCCCTAAATGGTCTTTGAGAGTTTGTAGGAAATGAGAGTTTTATTTTTAAGTAAGTTTGCTTGGGCCGGGTTTTGAAAGTGGATGCTTTGGGACGGGATTTTAGGCCTTTTAAATTAGGAAAAGGAAGGAAAAATCAAGAAAATCCCTCTTCCCTTGTTTTGGCAAGATTTTCTCTCTCTCTCTCTTCTCTCTCCTAGCCTACCTCACCAAGAACCCAAACCCTAGCCGCTAAGCCCGGCCGCCATGCCCAGATCGCACCGACTGCACATCCCTGTCGAGCCAGCCAGCCCGCACCGGCACACCGCTTGACCATGCCCAGATCGCACCAACCCTGAGTCGCCCAAGCGATCGCCCATGCCCAGCGCCCGATCGCCCTTGCCTGCGCCGCCCCAGACGCGCGCCGCGCCGTTCTTCATTCAGCTGCCGCCACCAGCGCGTCACAAGACTTATCCTCGCGAGACCGGACGTAAGAACCCGACCCAAAACATGGTCCTAAACACAGGATCTTACTCAAGATGCAAGTTAAATATGATAACAAGCGGTTTAGAGCTTACATTTAAAAACCTTTCAAAACATATGAGAAGGGGGAGCCCTTAAAACATAACCAACAATTTAAGTTTAAACAATCCAACAAAGTGAAACATCACGGCCAGTGTTTAATAAAATGTACAATACAATTTAAGCAACGTTTCAAACAATGTTCCCCTAGGACTCTGTCCATCTACATCTTTGAATAAACAATGCAATAAATAAAGACAGAGTGCTGGCGGTTTCCCATGATCAATCGGCTCCCTCCGCTAGCCCTCCCGGTGTTGTCCCGAGTTACTGAAAGATAAATAAGGGTGAGTATAAACATACTCAAGAAGAATCCCCAACCAGGGGTACAATACGATACATCAGTCATCTAGCACCTCAATATGCAAGCAAACGACTACCAACATGGATCATAGCTCAACGAGCTCATAACACAAGATCTGGAAACATCGGAAGTCTCTTACTTAGGAATCATCGGAAGTCTCCTACTTCCGGCCTAATGATTGGTTCTCATAACCAATCCCGGGACATCTCCGAGGGTCTTTCTCCTCGGCCAATTGATCACTCAAAACCGATCCCAAGATGTCCGACACCCTCGAGGGTCTTTCTCCCTCGACCAATTGATTAGCTCAAAAGCCAATCCCAATGGGTGTCCTCAAGGGCCTCTTACCCTCGCTAACAACTGGACTATCGGAGAGTACCCCGATCTGGCTCTAAACCGGAAGGAACGGTGTACTCACGAACATTAGCCCGGGAGCTCTCCAACCGGCGACTAACGCGTGTGCGCGCACACCGCATGCTTCTTCGCAACCGGCGTAAATGCGGGGCCTAAGGGCAAACTACGCGGGCAGTACGCATGCCTAAGACTCGGAAGCGGTGTCACCGAACACGAGTGAGTGCGAGGCCCTCGGCACTCATCTGCGGCACTGTACCACCGACACGAAGCTAAGAACCGCCAAGGCGGAGCTTGCACCGTTGGCGGTGGTTCCGCTCTAGCGAGCTACAAACTAGGCTTATGCCGATGTGGTAGCTACATCCACATCGGCCGCGCGGGGAAGCAATGTACGTTATGCTTCGCTCTACTCCCGACCGGTGGGGACAAAGTACGTTATGTCCGCTCTCGGCCCGGATGATGACAAACCCTACTACTCTATCCAAGAATACCGAGTAAATCAATGATTCTGGCTAGCAAGCAATGACCGACATCAATCACGTTTACCTAGCATGATACTACAACTTAAACAGAATCACAAGCATTTGGAAGAACAAACCTAGCATGGCACTAACATGTAAAATCAACAAACATGCTAGCAAGAGATCAAACAAAGTCGCCTATCACTATCATGCTCATAACAATCAAGAAACATACAAGGCACAATCGAGACATATCGCAGGGGTCCACACAACCACGGTAAGAAATCCTTACCGGGACAAGCGAGAAAATAATCATAACTCAACCAAGCGATCCTCGAGCCTCTAATCGAACCCAAACAACCTAAACATAAAATAAAGCGACCTAAATCAAATACATAAAAACAGCCCAAATAAATCCCTAAACAAAGACCAACAAAACGGGGCCCAACGAAGAAAAAGACTCGGGAAATACCATCCGAGAAGCCACAAGGCTCGGGCCAACCACACACACAACAGCAGTGCGGGCGCAGAAGAGCACTGGCGGGCGCAGGCATGTGAGCGCTGGGCACCGGGCGCAGGCGGGCGTGCCGGGCGCAGCGGCGCTGGCTGGGCGAGGCAGCAAAGCGCTGGCGCGCTCGAGCTCGAGCTCGGCTGGCGATTTACACACGGCGCGGCTTGGCGTAAGACGGCGACGGGCGCGCGCGCGAGGCGACGCGATAGGCTCGGGGCGCTCGGGAAGGCACGGCGACCTCTGAGGGCGCGACTTCGGGCGGGCCAGGGCTCGGGCGACTCCCACACGACGGGCGACACGGAGGCGGCACGGGCGATGCCGATCTGGGCTCGGCGCGACCAAGGCGAGGGCGACGCGATCCGACGCCGCGCGCGACCAAGGCGACACGAAGATGGCACGGGCGATGCAGATCTGGGCTCGGCGCGACTAGGGCGAGGGCGACGCGATCGGGCGCAGGGGTGGCTCGCACGACGCGCGGCATGGGCGACTGGGCGGCTGGTGCGGGGCGCGGCTACTGGACATGGTGCGGCTAATTTGGGCATGGTGCGGCTAGGGGTTTGCTCGGGTGGAGGAGAGAAAGGAGAGAAAAAGGAATTTGGGGATTTTGGAAAATAAAAGGGAAAAATAAAAGGAAAAAGGGAATAAAAAGGAAAAATGGGATTTTATCCTCCTTTCCATCCTTAACCAATTTAAATAAGCCTTAAAGTCCTTAAATCCCACTTCCAGCTTCCTCCTTCGAGACCCAGGTGAAGCAACCTTTTCCAAACAAATAACTCTCACTTAAAACAAACTCCCAAAATCATCTCTAAGGGCCTGGCTCGAATCCCAAAGGAAACACCCAAACAAAGATCACTTTGCCCAAAACCCAAATCACAACCGAACTCCCAAACGAATAGCCCAAACATCTCGGGACTCATGACCACCAACATACAAGCCTCAACAAAGCGGGAGCTGCTGGAAACCCCGAAAATCCACAAATCCCGCCCGAGGAGCAAAAGACCAAAATACCCCTAAGGGTCAAAAGCAGCTCTAACGACCCAACCGAACCATCGAACCGAACCGGAAGCACCTCGAGAGGCGGAATAGAAAATCGGGCCGTTACACGACGCCTCACCCGCGCGCGACCGAAGCCAGCGTGTTCGCTGCGCTGCGGCGGCCGCGTCTGCGTGCGCGTGTTGCGCTTCGTCGCGTCCGCCGCCAGTAGCGCTTGCTCCTGTCGCGATCGCGCGCAACCCAAGTGCAGCGCTTTTCCCTGTCGCGCCCAGCAGCGCCAAGAAGCGCCGGAGAAGCGCCCAGAAGCGCCCAGTGCAGCGCCGGTGCCAGCGCCCAGCGCTGGCGCCACCGCTTGTCCTTGCCGCGGACGACGACCACCGCCTTGCCGTGCGGGTTGGGGCGTGGCCTTGTGTCTTCTCGGTCGGTAATTCCCGAGACTTTTTCCTTTGGGCCCTAGGCTATTGGCCCCTGTTTATTTAATTAGGTTGTTTTTATTAAAATGCTTAGGTTGCTCGGTTTCGCTTTAAAGCTCGAGGGTCATTATTTGATTGTGAAAGTTATTTCTACTCGTTTCCAGGTAAGGATTCCTTACCGTGGTTGTGTGGACCCTGCGATGCTTTCTTGATTGTGCCTTATATGCATGTTTACTTTTATGAACATGAATAGTGGATAGGACAGCTTGTGATTGCATTCTTGCTAGCATGTTTGCTTGTTTGTACATGTTAGTGCCATGCTAGGATTGTTCTTCCAGCATGCTCGAAATTCCTGCTTTAAGTTCATAGTATCATGCTAGGTTATGTATGATTGATGATTATATGTATGTTTAGCCAGGAATCAGTTACTCTGTACTCTTAGCTAGTATAGTAGGGTTTGTCATCATCCAGAGGCTGAGAGCGGACATAACATACCTTGTCCCCACCGGTCGGGAGTAAAGCGAAGCATAACGTACATTGCTTCGGAGGTTGAGGGCGGACATAACGTACTTTGTCCCCACCGATTGGAAGTAAAGCTAAGCATAACGTACATTGCTATTTCTCCCCCCCCCGCGACCAATGAGAATTAGCTACCTCATCGGCATAAGCCTAGTTTGTAGCTGCTAGAGCGGAACCCGCGCTAACGGTGCAAGCTCGCCTTGGCGGTTCTTAGCTTCAGTCGGTGTGTACATTTGCCGCAGATGAGTGCCGAGGGCCTCGCACTCTCGTGTTCGGTGACACCGTTTCCGAGTCTTAGGCATGCGCACGGCCCGCGTAGTTTGCCCCAGGCCCCCGCATTTACGCCGGTTGCGAGAAGAGCATGCGGTGTGCGCGCGACACGCTTTAGTCGCCGGTTCGGAGAGCTCCCCCGGGCTAATGTTCGTGAGTACACGAGTTCCTTCTGTTTAGAGCGGACTTGGGTACTCTCCGATAGTCGAGTTATAAGCGAGGGTAAGAGGCCCTTGAGGACACCCATTGGGATTGGCTTTGAGAGATGATCATATGGTCGAGGAGAAAGACCCTCGAGGGTGTCGGACATCTTTGGGATCGGTTTTGAGGTGATCAATTGGCCGAGGAGAAAGACCCTCGGAGATGTCCGGGATTGGTTATGAGAGCCAATCATTAGGCCGGAAGTAGGAGACTTCCGAGGATTCAGATTCTCGCCTTGTAAGCTCGTTGAGCTATGATGCATGTTGTAGCTTGTTTGCATGTATACTAGGGTGCTAGATGATTGATGTATCGTATTGTACCCCGGTTGGGGATTCTTACTGAGTATGTTTATACTCACCCTTATTTCTGTGGTTTTCCACCAGGTAACTTGGGACAACACCGGGACGGCTAGCGGAGGGAGTTGATTGATCATGGGAGCCGCCGGCACTCTGTCTTTATTGTTTGCATATTTGTTCAGCATGTAGATGGACAGGAGTCCTAGGGGAAACATTATAAAAAGTTGTTTGAACTATTTTGAATGTTTTTATATATATCTGCAGAGCTTGTTTTACTTCGTTGGTTTTCTTAAACAAGGTTGTTGATTATGTTTTAAGCATTCCCCGTTCTAAATGTTTTGAAAGGTTTTAAATATGAGCACTAAACCGCTCGGTGAAATTTTTAACTTGCATGCTGAGTGAGAACCTAGGTTTAGGACCGTATTTTGGGTCGGGTTCTTACATCGAGCCCTCCCAGGAACTTCCGGGGCTACTGGAGCTACAAGGAGGGGTGTCTCCTAAATAAACTCTGCCAGCTGGCCTATCTGTGCCCAAGACTCCTCACTACGCGCTACAAGCGCGCTCGGGTCTCCGCTCTCTGTTAGCTAAAAGACACGCCATCAACTCCCTCATGGTTTGGAGCACACTCTGCTCAAGGAGTCTCACTTTGAGGCGAGACTAGCCTCTACCCCCTTCTCTTGGCAACTCATCCGGGGCCAAAGGTGGCCTACGGGTCTAGACAACCCTAGACGTGGTCTCATGATCAACATGAGCAGTCCAACTCCTCGGTTGGAAATACCAAACGTCCCTGCTCCTCTAAGTGCAATCAACATACTAGCGATCTACACAAAGCATAAAAGCTAGCCCACGCTGGGGCTCTCACTGCCAAACAAGGGTAACACATGTATACTAGATGCAGTATTATAAAATAAAACCCTTAGCTTAATGAAATCAGACAAACCGTGGCCGCATGAGTCTTGATGATCATGGGGGCAACCACCTACAAAGCGGGTTAGTCTCACAGAATCTATGACTCGTGCTCGATACCAAGCTGTAAGAACCCGACCCAAAACACGGTCCTAAACCTAGGTTCTCAAAGATGCAAGTTAAATATTTCATCAAGCGGTTTAGTGCTCATATTTAAAACCTTTCAAAACATTTAAAAAGGGGACACTCAAAACATAAACAACAACCTTCATTTAAGCAAAGCCAACAAAGTAAAACAAGCCTGGCCAGTGTTTATAAAAGCATACAATACAATTTAAACAACTTTTAAAAACGTCCGCCTAGGACTCCTGTCCATCTACATCTTTGAACAAATTATGCAAACAATAAAAGACAGAGTGCCTGGCGGCTCCCATGATCAATCGGCTCCTCCGCTAAGCCGTCCGGTCTTGTCCCCCAAGTTACCCGGTGGAAAAACCACAGAAATAAGGGTGAGTATAAACATACTCAAGAAGAATCCCAACCGGGGTACAATACGATACATCAATCATCCGCACCCTAGTATACATGCAAGCGATTACCAACACAGATCATAGCTCAACGGGCTTACAAGGCAGAATCTGGAATCCTCGGAAGTCTCCTACTTCCGCCTAATGATTGGCTCTCATAACCAATCCGGGACATCTCCGAGGGTCTTTCTCCTCGGCCAATTGATCACTCAAAACCGATCCCAAAGATGTCCGACACCCTCGAGGGTCTTTCCCCTCGACCATATGATCACTCAAAAGCCAATCCCAATGGGTGTCCTCAAGGGCCTCTTACCCTCGCTAACAAATCTGGACTATCGGGAGAGTACCCAAGTCCGGCTCTAAACCGAAGGAAGCTGGTGTACTCACGAACATTAGCCCGGGAGCTCTCGAACCGGCGACTAACGCGTGTGCGCGCACACCGCATGCTGCTGCAACCGTCGTAAATGTGGGGGCCTAAGTACAAACTACGCGGGCCAAGTACACATGCCTAAAGACTCGGAAACGGGGTCATCGAACACAGAGTGCGAGGCCCTCAAGACTCATCTCATGCAAAGATGTACCACCGACTGAAGCTAAGAACCCGCCAAAGCAGCTTGCACCTTTGGCGTGGTTCCGCTCTAGCGAGCTACAAACTAGGCTTATGCCGATGTGGTAGCTAAATCCACATCATTCTTTGGGGGGAAGCAATGTACGTTATGCTTCGCTCTACTCCCGACCGGTGGGGACAAAGTACGTTATGTCCGCTCTCAGCCTCTGGATGATGACAAACTCTATTATACTAGCTAAGAGTACAAAATAACTGATTCCTGGCTAGACATACATATCAACATCAATCACACATAACCTAGTATGATACTACGAACTTAAAGTAGGAATCTCAAGCATGCTGGAAGAACAATCCTAGCATGGCACTAACATGTACAAACAGGCAAACATGCTAGCAAGAATGCAATCACAAGCTGTCCTATCCACTAATCATGTTCATAGAAGTAAACATGCATATAAGGCACAATCAAGAAAGCATCGCAGGGTCCACACAACCACGGTAAGAAATCCTTACCTGGAAACAAGCAGAAAATAACTACCATAAGCCAACCAAGCGACTCCCGAGCTTCTAAGTGAACCCGAGCAACCTAAGTATTTAATAAACATATCCTAATTAAATAACAACACCCAATCAACTTAGGGTCCAAAAGAGTGGAGGCTCAGGAATTACCAACCGAGAAGGTACAAGGTCTCGGCCCCAACAATTTTGGCAAAATAGGCTCTCGGCGGCAAGTGGGTAGGCGGGGACGTACTGGGCGAGCAGATCAAGGCGCACTGGCACGCCTGGGCTTGTGCAGCAGGGACCGTGGCCTGCACGGCGACACTGGGCTGGCGCGCAGGGCAGGGGACAGCGAGGACGGACGGCGGCGGCGATCATCGATCATGCAGGGCGCTGATGGCGGAAGCGCTGGCTGGCAGCGCCAGTGCGCTGTGGCAGACGGAGATGCCTGACGCGGGCGCGCTGGCGCTGGGCGACGGCCGTGGCGACGCAGCAAGGCGTCAAGCGTCTGGCCGCTTTGGCTCGGGGCGATCGGGGTGATGGTGATGGGCGACAGGCGGTGATGGCGGCGGGGGCTCGCTGCTAGGGCTGGTGGCTCGGGGTGGCTAGGTGTGGCTCGGTTGGGTTTCTTGGTGAGGTCGGTAAGGAGAGAGAGAGAGAAAGAAAGAGAGAGAGAGAGAGGTAAAAGAAGGGGAATGAGATTTTCTTGATTTTCTTTCCTTTTCCTAATTTAAATAGGTCTTGGTGACCTAAATCTCTTCCCCGGGCTTCCTCCTTCGAGTCCCGGCTAAAGCAACCTTTTCTCCTTATTAAAACTCATTTAAACCAAGCTCCCAAATCACCATCAAGGGCAAGGGTTCAAATCCCAATGGAAGCACTTAAATTAACAATAATTTTGTTAATTACCAAATCACCTCCAAACTTCCAACCAACTAGCCCGAACTTCTTGGGTCCTGCAACCAACAACAATCAAGCCTCGACAAGGGCGGAGTGACCCTGGAATCTCGAAAATCCACAAAACCACGACCGGGGCAAAAGACCAAAATACCCCAAAGGGTTAAAATAGCTCTAACGGCCCATCCGAACATCCGCATAATGTCCGAAAAAACACTGGGAAATCGAAATAGAAAACTGGGCCGTTACAATACTCCCTCCTTTTAAGACTTTCGTCCTCGAAAGTCCTAAGACGAAAACAACTCTAGGAAATCTCCACTGATCCTTAACCAACCAAACTCCATGTCAAGACAACACTAAATCTTCTTGAAATCCAAAACCCCTTGGGTTCCCAAAGGCTCAAAGCCACAAGCCATCCGATGCGCACAAACTATCTCAACCAACCAAGGGCATACACCGAACTCGAAGAAATAGATGTGATAGTGCTAACGGTAATACACATCCTCAAACTCGCACTAGCTCTCAAACGGTCTTAAAATCTTAGGGCTCACTTAACCTCGCTAGCCCAACTCGGAACGCCTCTCACGACGCGCTACTCTCCGCAAACTCGTGGGACGGGTCACAAGCTCTAAAACTCTACGCCACGCCAGCGTAACTTTTCTGAATGCTCATAGCTGTTATCAAACAACCTCGACCCTTCACCATGCTGACGAAACAACTGAACCACCCAGGTTTCAGAAACTAAACGGCCTACTCTTACTTCGCAAGAGATCTGCGAGCCCCAATGGTTGCCTACAATCCTGTAACAGCCCGGTTTTCAGCTAAATGTAAAATAAGGTTTCCTTTTATATTTTTTTAGTTTGGGAGGAGCTGTTGGAAGGACTCGAACCCTTGGCCTAAAAAGGGGTTTGGAAGCTTGGGTTTAAATAAGGAAAATAAACGCATCAGCCGGGCTCGAAGGGGAGTCTTGGGAAGGCCATATGAGATTCCCAAGTCTATTTAAGTTAAGGAAGGGAATTATATTTAAAGAGAAAGAAAAGAGAAAATAATGAAAAAGAAAGAACCCAAAACCCTAGACTTCTCCTTCACCCTCGCCCAAGCCGCCCCACACCGCCGCCGTGCTCCGCCCCACACCGCCACCGTGCTCCGCCCCACACCGCCGCCGTGCCTCGCCCAACGCCCTGCTGCTTTGCCCCGCGACATCGCACGCCCTGCTGACCACTGCCGCACCGCACCGAGCCACCGCCAGCCCAGATAGCGTCGGCGCCCGGCCGCCCACCGCGCCAGCAGCCCAGCCTCCACTCGCACCAGTCGCCCAGCGCGCCGGCCGTGTAGCCGCCTCCGCGCCCGCACGACACCACCCCGCAGAGCCGTCGCGCCCGCACGCCCTGCACCGCACCGCCCGCGTCTGCGTGCCCGTGCCGCTTCGTCGCGTCGCCCGCCACCATCGCGCTGCGCTCGTCCCTACGCGCGCGCCCAGGTACGCCCTTGGGCTTCGATAGCGCCAGTGCAGCGCCAGCGCCCCTGCTGCCTAGCAATGCCTGTCCTTGCTGCTTATTGCCGAGACGAGCGCCTTCTCGGTTGGTAAATTCCCGAGCCTCCACCCTTTGGACTTCCTGATTTTAGATGCTGTTTATTAATTAGGATGTTTTATTACTTGTTTAGGTTGCTCGAGTTCGCTTAAAAGCTCGAGGGTCGTTATTTGATTCGGGATAATTAACCTCCACTTATTTCCAGGTAAGGATTCTTACCCGGGGTTGTGTGGACCCTACGAATAGTTGATAGCACGCTGATTACTGTAATTATATGAGTTTCTAGTGATAGTTTCCATGTTTTCTTTTGATTCATGTTCGTGACATGTTTACATCCCGTTAGTTCCATGTTAGGCTTTCCTATCTTGATAGAACCATGCCGCCTATTGTATCTTTGCTAGATCCAAGTTACGGTTAGATGTGTGATGTATAGTATAGAGGGCCGTAGAGGTAACTAGTTTGGGGTCCCGCCAAGGCAAGACCCGATGGACATCCGGAGGTGTAAGGCCCTACGGGCATCCTAGGTGTGTAAGGCCCACCGGGCATCACCGATTCTCGAGGTGTAAGGCCCTCACGGGCATCCTAGGTGTGTAAGGCCCTTTGGGCATCACCGAGTTTGGAGGTGTAAGGCCCTACGGGCATCCTAGGTGTGTAAGGCCCTTTGGGCAACACCGATTACGGAGGTGTAAGGCCCTACGGGCATCCTAGGTGTGTAAGGCCCCTTTGGGCATCACCGATTCTCGAGGTGTAAGGCCCTACGGGCATCCTAGGTGTGTAAGGCCCTTTGGGCATCACCGAGTTTGGAGGTGTAAGGCCCTACGGGCATCCTAGGGTGTGTAAGGCCCTTTGGGCAACACCGATTACGGAGGTGTAAGGCCCTCACGGGCATCCTAGGTGTGTAAGGCCCACCGGGCATCACCGAGTTTGGAGGTGTAAGGCCCTACGGGCATCCTAGGTGTGTAAGGCCCACTTTGGGCATCACCGATTACGGAAGTGTAAGGCCCTATGGGCATCCTAGGTGTGTAAGGCCAACCGGGCATCACCGTCATGAAGGTGTAAGGCCCGATGGGCATCCTAAGTGTGTAAGGCCCCTTTGGGCATCACTTTGTGTCCTAGGTTGTGTAAGGCCCGAAGGGCATCCAAATGTAGGACCTAGGAGAGGCTATAGACGGAAGCCCTTGGATAGGCTCGCCCTAGAAGTAGCTCATAGCCTAAGCCAGCCGTTCGTGCTCTAAGTCTTTGTATGGTTGCCTGTCCGTGTGTTAAATGAGATGATTTCGTATTGTACCCGATTGGGGATTCTTCTTGAGTAACTTGTTGCTCACCCTTATTTTCTCGTGGCCTTCCACGGGTAACTTGGGACAGAGGTTGGATGGCTAGGAGGAAGCGGCTCGATGATCATGGATAGACGACTGGTCGCACGTTTCTTTAAATGTTTTCCTTAATGATTTAGCATGTATTGGGACTTGGGTCCCTAGGGAAAAGCACTCAAACTATTTTATGTTCTCGTACCGTTTTCCTTTGAGTTGTTTTAAGAAAGTACTGATCAGTCATTTACCTGTTTTATTTAATTGAAATCATGGTTTTGTTTTAAAAGTGTTTACTGCAATGGTTTAAACTTCCGACTGAATGATGTTTATATTCTTAATCATGCATGCTAAGTATGGACTTTAGGTTAGAGATCGTTTCTTGGTCGGGTCTTCATACGGTTGGTATCAGAGCCCAAAGTTATAGGTTCTGTAGACTGACCTGCAGTTGTAGGTTGTTTTCCATGATCATCAGCGCTCCGCCAGCCATCAGGTATGTCCGTAAGTTTAAAGTTAAGGGTTAAGAATTACAATACCGGTTGCACCTTGCATGTACATGACTTGTTGTTGTAGAGCAGGGAAGACAGGTTCTGACCCATTGTTGGTTTGGTTGTAGATTTCCGGTATGCCAGTCACTCGTAGAGGGCAGGGAGGCTCGAGGCCGACCACCCAGGGCATTCGTGACGATCGATTACGACAGGGGACCTCGTCCCAAGGCGATGCCGATGTTAGGCCACCGTCGGCCCTTCAACCGTGTGTTGCGAGAGGGCGTAGGGGTAAGTGAGCCTCGAGAGGCTGCAGGAGAGCCGCTTTTGTGGAGTCTATGAGGGCTCTTATGGTTGGGTTGCCACTGCAGGGCCGGAGCAGCAGAGCTGAAACGCAAGCTTGGTTAGCTGCGCAGAGGGAGGAGTCCGCGTTCGAGATCTGAAAGAATCGGCCGAGTTGGTTCGTGAGGAGAGGATGCGCGCCGCCACCAAGACCGCCCGACTCGCAGAGAGCCAATTGTGAATGAGGCCGTTATGGCGGAAGGTGTTGAGGATCTAGGCAAGTGGCTGAAGGATTTTGTGAAATGGAAGCCGGAGAAGTTTAGTGCCCCTGGGGAACCATCGGTAGCTGCCACGTGGATTGCTGAGTTAGAATATACGTTTATGGTAATGGAGTGTCCTGAGGTGCAGCGAGCTCGATGTGTAGCTCACGTATTAGCTGGTACAGCTAAGTGGTGGTGGGATTCCACCTTAAGTGAGAGACCGGCCGGGTCTCCACCTGCCACCTGGGAGTTCTTTAAGGCTGAGTTCAAGGCAAAATTTATCAGCGAAGAAGCCCAAGAGAAGATGATTGAGCTGTTTTCAAACCTTAAGCAGGGGTCTGACTCGATCGAGGTGTACGAGAAGAAGTTCTCAGAGTATGGATACTTCGCGCCACAGTTGATTTCTACCCCGGAACTGAAGATCAGGAAGTTTATTGCGGGTTTGAGACAGGGAGTGTCTCAGGATGTTAGGGCACAGGCCCCAGAAACTTTCGCCAAGACAAGATGATTGGCAACGATTTATGATGGGAAGTATCTCTCGGAGCGAGTTGTTAGTACCAGAGTGTCTAAGGCCCCAGTGTACTCGGGCGAAGCGCAAGTTTGACTCGAGGAGCAATGTCCGGGGCGGTCGCGCCCTGGGGTTCTTATCATGGCGAGAGACCCGATCGAGAGCCGTATGCCGTGATCGGCCTCGCCAACAGGCGTAGGGAGGCCGCCACCGTATTGTAGATCCTGCGGGAAGCGAAGATTGGGGACCCCGTGGTGGTAACCCTAGAGCTTGTTTCAAGCTGTGGAAAGGAAGGGCATCGGGCCCGGCAGATCGCACCGTAAGCGATGGTGGCACACCCGGCTCAGCAGCAGGAAGAGTATATGCTACGACTCGCCAGAGGTGAGAGAGAGCCGGACCGCAGCATGGCGGTGCACGCTCCTAGTTCTTGATCACCTCGCCTTTGTGTTGATTGATTCGGGTTCCACCCATTCGTTTGTTTCTGCTGTTTTTGCTGAGCTTGCTTGCATGAATTTAGAGCCTCTAGGTTTTGAGTTGTCTGTCGCTACTCCTCGGGAATTAGTATCTTTGGCTAGCTGAGAGAAGGTAGGGCGGTCGGATCACAGTATCCGACTGACTCTGCAGTTACCCTCATTGTGTTAGCTATGAGCGGTTTTGATGTGATCCTCGGCATGGATTGGTTAGGTGAGAACCACGCTATGATTGGTGTCGTTGTAAGGAGGTGGTGTTCAGCCGCCGTGTAGGCCTACCTTTAAATTTCGGGGCACCTAGAGTGGGGTGTGTCCGCCGGTGATTTCGGCAGTTAAAGCTCACCGTTTGTTAGCTCGAGGAGCTTGGGGTTTCTTAGCTAAGCTAACTGGGGAGAACCGTGACCCACTATCTGTCGAGCAGGTGCCCATAGTGCAAGAGTTTGCATATGTTTTTCTCGAGGAGTTGCCTGGCCTGCCGCCGAAGAGGGAGGTGGACTTCTCAATAGAGCTTGAGCCGGGGACTCGCCCTATCTCGAAAGCTCCTTATCGCATGGCGCCAGCAGAGCTGAAAGAGTTAAAAGAACAACTGCGGGAGATGCTTGACAGAGGATTTATTAGGCCAAGTGTGTCCTCGTGGGGAGCACCGTCTTTGTTTGTTAAGAAAAAGGATGGCTCGATGCGCCTATGCATCGATTCTGAGGAACCGAACAAGGTAACCATTAAGAACAAGTACCCGCTGCCTCGTATCGATGACCTGTTTGACCAGCTCCAGGGAGCTTGTGTGTTTTCGAAGATTGACTTGAGGTCGGGCTACCACCAGTTGAGGATTCGGGATGCAGATATTCCCAAGACAGCGTTCAGGTCGAGGTATGGGCATTATGAGTTCGTAGTCATGTCTTTCGGTGTGAACGCCCAAATTGCATTCATGGACATGATGGACAGAGTGTTCAAGGCATTCTTGGACCGCTTTGTCATCGTGTTCATAGATGACATTCTTGTGTACTCTAAGTCTAAGGAGGACCATGCCTCGCACCTAAGGCAGATTTTGGCAGCCTTGCGCGAGAACAAGCTCTATGCGAAGTTCTCAAAGTGTGACTTTGGCTCGAAGAGGTAGCATTTACGGGACACGTTGTGTCTAAGGAGGAGTGGGTGTGGACCCTTGAAGATAGAGGCCGTTAGTTCGTGGGGCGCACCGACGATCGTGTCGGAGATTCGTAGCTTACGAGTCCGGCGGATATTACCGACGCGCCGTTCAAAATTTTTCCGCTATAGCCGCCCGCTTACTCGATTGGCGAGGAAGGGTGTTGATTTCGTTTGGGATAGGAAGTGCGATGAGAGTTTTGCGAAGCTAAATAGCGATTTGACGTGCCCGCCGGTGTTGGCGGTTCGGAGGGGACCTGGGGTTTCGTGGTGTACAAAGATGATGCCAAAGCAAGTTTGGTTTGGGGTGCGTTCGATGCAACACGGTAAGGTGATAGCGTGCACGCTTCGAGTGATTGAAACCATACGCACGAGCGAATTACCCGACTCATGATATGGAGTTAGCGTGGTCGTCTTTGCACTTAAGATTTGGAGGCACTACTTGTATGGGGAGAAGATTCAGATTTTCTCGGATCACCAAAGCCTCAAGTATTTCTTCACTCGAAGGACACGAACATGAGGCGAGAGGAGGTGGTTGGAGCTCGTGAAGGATTACGACTGTGAGATCTTGTATCACCCGGAAAAGCAAATGTTGTGGGTGATGCACCAAGTAGAAAGGCCTCGCATCGGCAACATTGGCAAACCCCAAGAGTATCATCAGGAAGGATCTCGAGAGGGCGGAAATAGACGTGTTGTTAGGGGATGTTACCGCCCAGGGTAGCTCAGTTGACCATCCAGCCTTCGATAAGGCAAAGGATTATCGACAGCCAGCTGAAAGATCCTAAGTTAAAAAGTTTGTATGTGAGGGTTCAGGTGATGGTGACTTCGACTTTGTGATACTTGCGGATGGGGTCCGAGATATAAAGGTCGGTGTGTGTTCCGGCCAATGCGCGGTGTTCGTGACAGAGTTATTGACCGAGGCTCACACCTCGCCTTTTTCTTGGCACCCAGGGGGTAACAAGATGTACCAAGATCTTAAGCAGACTTTTTGGTGGATGGGGATGAAGAGGGAGATTGCCCAGTTCGTTAGTCGGTGTCTCACCTGTCAACAGTGAAGGCGCCCAGCGAAGCCAGCAGAGTTTCTGCGCAACCGCTCGGGGTGCCCAGTGGAAGTGGGAGGAGATCACCATGGATTTTATCTCGGGTTTGCCCAGACTCCTAGAGGATATGCATGATTTGGGTGGTCGTTGATAGGTTGACTAAGAGTGCCCATTTCATTAAGGCAGGATAAACTACACCGTGGAGCGGTGGGCACAACTGTTCCTTGAGCAGATAGTGAGGTACCACGGAGTGCCGCGTTAAAATTATCTCCGACCGAGATTCCCGTTTTACATCACGGTTTTGGAAGGCCCTTCAGCGTGTTTGGGCACAGAGAGTGCACTACAAAGATGACCTTCCACCCACTGCACCGATGGCGACCGAGCGGGTAAATCGGATCTTAGAGGATATGTTGCGAGCTGCGTGTTGGATTTTCCTGGAAGTTGGGACCGAGATTTGTACTTGATGGAGTTTGCCTACAACAACGCTTTTTGATCGACCATTCGGATGGCACCGTTTGAGGCGTTGTATGGTAAGCGCTGCAGATCCCCGCCTTACGGGAAGAGGTTGGTGACCGGCAGTGTTAGGCCCGAGTTGCTTGGTGACCAATGAGGTCATCCGAAAATCGAGCTCGTAGATGACCGACCGCCCAAAGCAGCAGAAAGAGCTACGCCGATGTTAGGCGTAGGGAGCTGAGTTTGAGGTTGGCCAAAGCATGTTTTCCTCAAGGTAGCTCCGATGCGAGGGGTCCCGAGGTTCGTAAAAAGGGGAAACCGAGCCCTGTGTTTGTTGGACCTTTCGAGGTCCTTGAGAGGATTGGGGTTGTGGCCTATCGGTTAGCATTGCCGCCGTCCTTGGCTGCAGTGCATAGTGTGTTCCACGTTTCGATGCTCCGCCAGTATGTGGCAGATCCTTCGCACGTCATAGATTTTGAGCCTTTACTGGTTGAACCATGACACGAGCTTTGAGGAGAAACCCATAAGGATCCACGGCATTTGAGAAAAAGGTTTTGAGGAACCGGGCCATTGACCTAGTGAAAGTGCAGTGGCGGAATCAGGGAGTCGAGGAAGCTACTTGGGAGTTGGAAGGGGAGATGAGGAGGAGTTACCCAGAGTTGTTTTAGGAGCAGCGACTTCCGGGGACGGAAGTCTTCTAAGGAGGGAGTATTGTAACAGCCCGGTTTTCAGCTAAATGTAAAATAAGGTTTCCTTTTATATTTTTTTAGTTTGGGAGGAGCTGTTGGAAGGACTCGAACCCTTGGCCTAAAAAGGGGTTTGGAAGCTTGGGTTTAAATAAGGAAAATAAACGCATCAGCCGGGGCTCGAAGGGGAGTCTTGGGAAGGCCATATGAGATTCCCAAGTCTATTTAAGTTAAGGAAGGGAATTATATTTAAAGAGAAAGAAAAGAGAAAATAAGGAAAAAGAAAGAACCCAAAACCCTAGACTTCTCCTTCACCTCGCCCAAGCCGCGCCCCACACCGCCGTAGTGCTCGCCCCACACCGCCGCCGTGCCTCGCCTAACGCCTCCTTTGCCCGCCCGCGACATCGCGACGCCTGGCGACCATCGCCAGACCGCGACCGAGCCACCGCCGGCCCAGATCGCGTCGAGCAGCCCGGCTCGCCCACCGCGCGCAGCAGCCCAGCCTCCACTCCGCACCAGTCGCCAGCAGACGACCGGCGTGAAGCCGCCTCGCGCCCGACGACACCACCCCAGCCATTCGCGCTGCCAGACGCTCGCACGCCGCACCGCGCGTCTGCGTGCCGTGCCGCTCATCGCGTCCGCCCCGCATCGCGGCGCTCGCGCTGCGTCCTCTCTGCGCGCGCACCAGCGCCAGCGCTGCGTCCCCTGCCGCGCCCAGCCGCCAGTGAGCGCCGATAGCGCCAGTGCGCGCGCCAGCGCGCCTGGCGCCTAGCAACGCTTTGTCCCTTGCCGCTGCTGCGAGAGACGAGCGCCTTCTCGATTGGTAAATTCCCGAGCCTCCACCCTTTGGACTTCACGATTTTAGATCTTTGTTTATTAATTAGAATGTTTTATTACTTGTTTAGGTTGCTCGAGTTCGCTTAAAAGCTCGAGGGTCGTTATTTGATTCGGGATAATTAACCTCCACTTATTTCCGTAAGGATTCTTACCCGGGGTTGTGTGGACCCTACGAATAGTTGATAGCACACGACATCTTTGTAATTATATGAGTTTCTAGTGATAGTTTCCATGTTTTCTTTTGATTCATGTTCGTGACATGTTTACATCCCGTTAGTTCCATGTTAGGCTTTCCTATCTTGATAGAACCATGCCGCCTATTGTATCTTTGCTAGATCCAAGTTACTGTTAGATGTGTGATGTATAGTATATAGAGGGCCGAGAGGTAACTAGTTTGGGGTCCCGCGCGGGCAAGACCCGATGGACATCCGGAGGTGTAAGGCCCTCACGGGCATCCTAGGTGTGTAAGGCCCCTTTGGGCATCACCGATTACGGAGGTGTAAGGCCCTCACGGGCATCCTAGGTGTGTAAGGCCTTTGGGCATCACGCGAGTTTGGAGGTGTATGGCCTCACGGGCATCCTAGGTGTGTAAGGCCCACCGGGCAACACCGATTACGGAGGTGTAAGGCCCTACGGGCATCCTAGGTGTGTAAGGCCCCTTTGGGCATCACCGAGTTTGGAGGTGTAAGGCCCTCACGGGCATCCTAGGTGTGTAAGGCCCACCGGGCATCACCGATCACTTGAAGGTGTAAGGCCCGATGGGCATCCTAAGTGTGTAAGGCCCCACCGGGCATCACCGTGTCTAGGTTGTGTAAGGCCCGAAGGGCATCCAAATGTAGGACCTAGGAGAGGCTATAGACGGAAGCCCTTGGATAGGCTCGCCTAGAAGTAGCTCATAGCCTAAGCCACCGTTCGTGCTCTAAGTCTTTGTATGGTTGCCTGTCCGTGTGCTAAATGAGATGATTTCGTATTGTACCCCGATTGGGGATTCTTCTTGAGTAACTTGTTGCTCACCCTTATTTTCTGTGGCCTTCCACTAGGTAACTTGGGACAGGAGAGGTGGATGGCTAGGAGGAAGCGGCTCGATGATCATGGATAGCCGACTACGGGTCGCACGTTTCTTTAAATGTTTTCCTTAATGATTTAGCATGTAGTGGGACTTGGGTCCCTAGGGAAAAGCACTCAAACTATTTTATGTTCTCGTACCGTTTTCCTTTGAGTTGTTTTAAGAAAGTACTGATCAGTCATTTACCTGTTTTATTTAATTGAAATCATGGTTTTGTTTTAAAAGTGTTTACTGCAATGGTTTAAACTTCCGACTCTGAATGATGTTTATATTCTTAATCATGCATGCTAAGTATGGACTTTAGGTTAGAGACCGTTTCTTGGGTCGGGTCCTTACAAATCCTTAACGAAATCCAAATCGAACCACCAACTGGTGACTGATCCCAAGGCAAACTCCTCCATTTAGCATGCGTCCACAACACTTAAGCAACCATCTTACGAGTAATCGAAGCACCAAAGCCAAGGGGCACTTTTCTGGTTCACCAAACGGCTACCACCAACACACCAGCTGAAACTTCAGCTACGACGACCTTTAGAAGACAAGGTCCAGGCACAGGCTCTACTCGGCCAAACTAAGAAACTAGAGCCCCTCAATGGCCGACAACAAACTTTCCAATGCAATCCGATTAGCCACTAGCCTAAGAGAACATCGCCAGACAGAAAAACAAACAACATTCCTCTTACGGAAATCTCGAGCAGCAAGGAATAAAACATTGCGTGGCTACTAGCAACACAATAGCTGGAGGATAACAACTCTAAGGTTTCCAACCAATGCCACGGCATCTCTGTGCCAACCCACTCAACTGTGGCTCAGCTATAACGCCAACTGCGAACACACATCAACTAGGAACAAAGCCCGAGAAGGCTTGCTCTGCAGAAACTCAACCCAAGCTTATAACGAGCAAGGCTCGCCTCCAAGCTGCCACTCAACTCTTAAGCCCATCTGGCTGCTCCAAGGACTTCCTCCTTATAGCTTAGACCTAACTCTTCTTCCAATCCAGAAACTCCACCCACGAAACATCGCGAGGAATAAGGATAGCGACGACCACAAGCTTGTGGATCTGAACAACACGAGTCGGCAAGACTACCTCAAAAGTTAAAACTCGAGGCCGGCATCCACGGTGCAACTCAACTACCAAAGAACTAAGGTGTTCTACAAACTCCAAAGATCCAACAACCTTCCAGCAACAACTCAAGCCCTTGAACTGGCAGGCCTCCGCCCTTGCGGGAACAAACAACTTTCCGCTTGCTAACAAACAAACGCAGGGACACTCTCGCTGGGCTGACCGCTGCGCTACTCTGATCAACTACACAACTCAGGAGCTAAGCTGACTCCTCCTCAACAGGAACGATTTCCCAGCAAGCGAACTTCCGAAGGACAGCAAACTTCACACACGCTCGCTGCCTTGCTCAAACCCAAGGGCAACAAAAACCAACTCTCTCGGAAGCAACATCCGAGGATCCTCAATCGCTTGAACCCCCAACTTGGAACTAGCAGTGCCTACTCAATTGTCGAGGGAGGGGTCAACTCCCAAAACTTCCTGACTAGGAACAAGTCCTCAGGGCAACGCCCGCTTGCTCGAACCGAGCTAGCTCACGAAACAACATGGGAACCAAACCTTGGTCAACACCAAGCACCACCTCGCTAAGAATTTCGAAAATCAACGTGGAGGTTACCGAGAACAACTCTAGCTTGTTAACCGACAACAAGCATCCAACAACTCAACCGAGGAACACTGCCTGGATCTGACTGAGCTCTGGTGAGGCTCTCCACAACTTAGGGTTCCTCTCGACGCGCCTTCTTCACACACATGCGCCGTCAAGCGGTCTAACAATGATAAGCGGCTACACGAGCACATCTCCCTCCGGCATCTCATTGTCTGTTTGGCCAAAGCTCTTCCTTGCCACATCTGTAGCAAGCACGGGCGATACTCCACACAATCCGAAAAGTGCCTTACCACACTTGATGCAATGAGCCGGCTGCCTGGCCCCGCCCTGCAGACGATCCTGAGCTCTAACCTGCGGTCGGCGCTAATAGCGACCCCTAGACTGGCCCTGTCGGCGAGTCTGCTATCCACCTGAGCGGGAACCACCAGAAGACCCAAACTTCCTCTTGCTCAAAGCATCAGCCACATCGTAGCTTCTACCCAGGGTAAGGATCCGAACAACTCTCTTAGCCATGGCGGCCAGAAACTCTGCGATTTTACTACCATCGCCCTGGATCAGTTCCAACTGAACTCCAACCATCGATCAACAAGAAATGCCTCTACCCAGGTCAAGGGCCAACTAGCATAACTTGCCTACGCAACAACCCGGCTACCGGCACGGTAACCTCTCAACCCAAGTTAGGGCACTTGCCAAGAACGAGCTACACAAAAGTACACCGGCGTGTACAGCTCCAACTTGGTTCCTTAAGATCCAAACCAAAAAGTATTCTCACACAAGGCAACTTTTGCCTCCCAATAGAGCCACATCTAGCAAAGGAGCAACAAGAGTTCAACCCACTCGGGGTCAACTCACCACGGAATGCCACATTGGTCGACTCACTCTTACAAGAGCATAGCCACACCAAGCTAACTTACCTCATACCAATGGTCCACTAAACGTGCTCCAATCAACCACCCAACTCATGGCTCTAACACTGGATCAACCACGCATCATCGATGCCAACCCTACTCATATTAGGGTAACTCCAGGGTAGTCGAATCACACTACCATCCAACTGGCTCACAAGCCCACAACACAGGTGCGAGAACTCGGACGCGATAGCCCTTAACAACCAACAACATCCTTTGTACCCAACTCTCGATGACCCTGAAAGGCTCCTACTTATCCTTCGAACGACCTCAAACTTGTAGTTCTCTGGCTACCACCGAGCTAGATCTCTTTTGCTGGCCCAAATAGGTGCAATCTCGGGAATGGGTACAAGACTAGTGGGGATGCTAAACTCGGGCGGGTTCTGGAACCACCGCACGAAAAGTGCCAAGCGGCCGAATCTAGGCCTCCTCTCAAAGCTTGGTGCTGTTTCCACACAAACATCCCTTTACGGGCTTTAAGCCCCTCCTGAGGGTAGGGAAGGTCACACTCCAGGGGTGAGGGCAATGGCACTCAACACAAGAGTCTCAACACTCGAGTAGACTACTCTCGACATCACGTCCAACAGACAAGCCAAGGCCCACTCCGGCATCCCGATCGATGCTCAACGAATACTCGAGGCCAACCCTCGGGTGGCAGCACCTAGCTCCACACCTGGAACATGCTAACAGAAGGTGCTTCTCTCTAATAGCCAGCTGAAAACCACGGACGGATTAAGTCATGACAAGCAAACTCCACACTACCCCCTGGCTACGAGGGTACTAAAAGAACTGGTTGCAAAACGATTGCGCAGCTTGCGGGAGGACAAGATGTCTCTACATCTTCCTCAAAAGCTACTAACTTGGCATCTTGCCAATCGGTCGAGTGGTGGTGGAGACTCTGCTGGTCCGCCTCTCACGGGGACTTCCACCACCACACTCATCGCATCAAACAAAGACACGAGCGGCACGCCTCGACCTCTCGAACATCAGGTTATCGGCCTCTGAACACCGTGTCATCACAACACTTGGATGATAAACTCGATCTTGGCCAACCACCTCATTGCTAGCGATGGGTCTCAAAACATCCAGCTCTACAGGCTTCCACTTGCCAAACTCGACGGCTCGATCATCGCCAACTAACTTATCAACATAACCTGCTGATCGAGCCCTCCCAGGAACCTCCGGGGCTACTGAAGCTACAAGGAGGGGTGTCTCCTAAATAAACTCTGCCAGCTGGCCTATCTGTGCCCAAGACTCCTCACTACGCGCTACAACTGCGCCTGGGTCTCCGCTCTCTGTTAGCTAAAAGACCTGCCATCAACTCCCTCATGGCTGGAGCACACTCTGCTCAAGGAGTCTCACTTTGAGGCAGACTAGCCTCTACCCCCTTCTTTTGGCAACTCATCTGCCAGGGCCAAAGGTTGCCTACGGGTCTAGACAACCCTAGACGTGGTCTCATGATCAACATGAACAGTCCAACTCCTCGGTTGGAAATACCAAACGTCCCTGCTCCTCTAAGTGCAATCAACATACTAGCGATCTACACAAAGCATAAAAGCTAGCCCACGCTGGGGCTCTCACTGCCAAACAAGGGTAACACATGTATACTAGATGCAGTATTATAAAATAAAACCCTTAGCTTAATGAAATCAGACAAACCTGACGGCCGCGGAGTGCTGATGATCATGGG
Organism: Sicyos edulis; assembly: GCA_036507275.1. NCBI lineage: Eukaryota > Viridiplantae > Streptophyta > Magnoliopsida > Cucurbitales > Cucurbitaceae > Sicyos > Sicyos edulis. Next base: position 16,348,825 of record CM071851.1, read on the forward strand.
GGCAACCACCTACAAAGCAGGTTAGTCTAAAGAATCTATGACTCTGTGCTCTGATACCAACTGTAAGAACCCGACCCAAAACACGGTCCTAAACCTAGGTTCTCACTCAGCATGCAAGTTAAATATTTCATCAAGCGGTTTAGTGCTCATATTTAAAACCTTTCAAAACATTTAAAAGCGGGAACACTCAAAACATAAACAACAACCTTCATTTAAGCAAAGCCAACAAAGTAAAAGAAGCCTGGCCAGTGTTTATAAAAGCATACAATACAATTTAAACAACTTTTAAAAACGTCCGCCTAGGACTCCTGTCCATCTACATGCTGAACAAATTATGCAAACAATAAAAGACAGAGTGCCGACGGCTCCATGATCAATCGGCTCCCTCCGCTTAGCCGTCCGGTCTTTGTCCCAAGTTACCAGTGGAAAAACCACAGAAATAAGGGTGAGTATAAACATACTCGGAAGAATCCCCAACCAGGGGTACAATACGATACATCAATCATCCGGCACCCTAGTATACATGCAAGCGATTACCAACACGGATCATAGCTCAACGAGCTTACAAGGCGAGAATCTGGAATCCTCGGAAGTCTCCTACTTCCGCCTAATGATTGGCTCTCATAACCAATCCCGGGACATCTCCGAGGGCCTTTCTCCTCGGCCAATTGATCGGCTAAAAACCGATCCCAAAGATGTCCGACACCCTCGAGGGTCTTTCTCCCTCGACCATATGATCAGCTCAAAAGCCAATCCCAATGGGTGTCCTCAAGGGCCTCTTACCCTCGCTAACAAACTGGACTATCGGAGAGTACCCGAAGTCCGGCTCTAAAGCGAAGAAGGCGGTGTACTCACGAACATTAGCCCGGGAGCTCTCGAACCGGCGACTAACGTGTCTTGCGCGCACACCGCATCTTCTTTGCAACCGGCGTAAATGTGGGGCCTAAGTACAAACTACGCGGGCGGTACACATGCCTAAAGACTCGAAGCGGGGTCATCGAACACGAGAGTGCGAGGCCCTCGGCACTCATCATGCGGCATGTACCACCGACACGAAGCTAAGAACCGGCCAGCGCAGCTTGCACCTTTGGCGGGGTTCCGCTCTAGCGAGCTACAAACTAGGCTTATGCCGATGTGGTAGCTAAATCCACATCATTTCTTCGGGGAAGCAATGTACGTTATGCTTCGCTCTACTCCCGACCGGTGGGGACAAAGTACGTTATGTCCGCTCTCAGCCTCTGGATGATGACAAACTCTACTATACTAGCTAAGAGTACAAAATAACTGATTCCTGGCTAGACATGCATATCAACATCAATCACACATAACCTAGTATGATACTACGAACTTAAAGCAGGAATCTCAAGCATGGTGGAAGAACAATCCTAGCATGGCACTAACATGTACAAACAGGCAAACATGCTAGCAAGAATGCAATCACAAGCTGCCCTTTCCACTAATCATGTTCATAGAAGTAAACATGCATATAAGGCACAATCAAGAAAGCATCGCAGGGTCCACAAAACCACGGTAAGAAATCCTTACCTGGAAACAAGCAGAAAATAACTACCATAAGCCAACCAAGCGACTCCCAAGCTTCTAAGTGAACCTGAGCAACCTAAGTATTTAATAAACATATCCTAATTAAATAACAACACCCAATCAACTTAGGGTCCAAAAGAGTGGAGGCTCAGGAATTACCAACCGAGAAGGTACAAGGTCTCGTGTAAAGACCCGACCCAAAAGAAACGGTCTCTAACCTAGATCCTTACTTAGCATGCATGTCTAGGAATGTAAAACGTCATTCAGAGTTTGAAATTTAAATCCTTGAGGTAAGTACATTCAAAACAAAGAAAGATATAATTCCATTTAAAATAAACAGGTAGATGACTGATCAGTACTTTCTTAAAAACAAATCAAGGGAAACGGTACGAGAAACATAAAATAGGTTTTTGAGTACTTTTCCTAGGGACTCAAGTCCCACTACATGCTAAATCATAAGAAAACAATAAAAGAATATGCATCCCAGTCACTATCCATGATCATCCGGTGAGCCTCCTCCTAGCCATCCTGCCGATGTCCCAAGTTACACGGTGGAAAACCACGAGAAAATAAGGGTGAGCAACGAGTTACTCAAGTAAGAATCCCCAACCAGGGTACAAGATGCGAAAACATATCATTTAGCACACGGACATGCAACCATGCAATGACTCGGAGCAAGCAGATGGGTCAACAGAGCGTCACTTTTGGGCTTGCCTATTCGAGGCTTACACAACCTAGAACTCGGTGTTGCCCTTGGGGACTTATACACCTAGGATGCCCATCGTGGTCTTACACCTCCAACTCGGTGATGCCCATCGGGACTTATACACCTAGGATGCCCATCGGGTCTTACACCTCCAACTCGTTGATGCCCATCGGGACTTATACACCTAGGATGCCCATCGGGTCTTACACCTCCAACTCGGTGATGCCCATCGGGGACTTATACACCTATGATGCCCATCGGGGTCTTACACCTCCAACTCAGTGATGCCCATCGGGGACTTATACACCTAGGATGCCCATCGGGGTCTTACACCTCCAACTCAGTGATGCCCATCGGGGACTTATACACCTAGGATGCCTATCGGGGTCTTACACCTCCAACTCAGTGATGCCCATCGGGGACTTATACACCTAGGATGCCCATCGGGGTCTTACACCTCCAACTCAGTGATGCCCATCGGGGACTTATACACCTAGGATGCCCATCGGGGTCTTACACCTCCAACTCTGTGATGCCCATCGGGGCCTTCCCCGAGCGGGACGCGCTAGTTACCTCTACAATCTCTTACACTATACATCATCCGCCAATTCCTAGCATGGCACTAAGAGGATAACAAGGTCACGGTTATGCCGAGACAATTTAACTCCTAGCATGATAACTTAACAGGATATATCAGGAATCTCAAGCACAAATCACCTGGAACAAGAAAGAGCAAGCAACCTATCCACTAGAAATTCCATACAAACACAACACATGGCATGCTATCAAAGTATTCGCAGAGGTCCACACAACCCGGTAAGAAATCCTTACCAAGTGAATAGAACCAACGATCAACGGATGACTCTCGAGCTTCTAAGCGAACCCGACAACCTAAGCAAGTAATAAAAATCAACCTAGTTAACCAACAAAGACTAAAAAGCACAAAAAGTCTAAAGGGTCGGCCTCGGGAATTTACCAACCGAGAAGGCACCGAGCTCGGCAAAGCAAGGCGTGCGAGCGGCGGCGCGGGGCGGCAATTTCTTCTTGTGAGGCGATCGATCGGCCCGGGGCGCGCGGCTTCTTTGGCGGCTAGTGCGATAGAGGGCGCTGGGCGCGGGTGCGCTGGTGCAAGGGTGAGGCGCGTGGCCCTCAGCGTCTGGCAGCGGGAGGCGGGGCGCGGCGGGCCGACGGTCGTCTTGAGCACGCGGTCGGCGTCTTGGCGCGCGTGAGCGCGGCGGTCTTGGAGTGCCGGCGCGCGGGCCAGCGTGCGGACGAAGCCGGCGCGGCGGCGAGCGGGCTCTCGGCTGGAGTAAGCGTCGCGGCGGCGGCGCCGAGGCACGACGGACGACACACGGTGGGTGTCTTTGAGACGCGGTCTCGCGGGTGCGGTCGGTCGGAGCGACGCTGGGGCGCACGGTGCGGCGACGAGCGGCGCTGGGGCGCACGGTGCGGCGACGAGCGGCGCTGGGGAACACGGTGCGGCGACGGGCTGGCTGATCGGTGCGGCGACGGGCTGGGCAGGTGCGACGGCGAGGGTGGGCGGCGGCGGCGAGGGTGTGGGGAGAGGGTTTTGCGAGAGGAGTGCTTTCTTCTTTTTTTTTCTTTTTCTTTCTTCCTCAAATTAAATAAGCTTGGAAATCCAAAATTCCCTTCCCAAGGCTTCCCTCCTTCAAACCCAAGTTGACGCATTTATTTTCCTTAATTAATTCCAAACTCCCATCCCTCTTTGAGGCCGAGGGTTCGAGTCCTCCAAAAACATCTTTTAAACCTTATTTTATACTTAACTAAAATCCGGGCTGTTACAATACTCCCTCCTTGGAGGACTTAGTCCTCGGAAGTTCTTTGCACTAAAACAACCCCGGGTAATTTCTCCTCATCTTCCCTTCCAACTCCCAAGTAGCTTCCTCGACTCTCTGATTCCGCCACTGCACTTTCACTAAATCAATGGCTCGGTTCCTCAAGACTTTCTTCTCAAATGCTAAGATCTTTATGGGCTTTTCCTCAAAGCTCGAGTCATGGTTTATTTGCAAAGGCTCGAAATCTATGACATGCGAAGAAAGGGTGCGCCACATCTTTGGCGAGCATCGAAACATGGAACACACTATGCTGCTGCAGCCAAGGTGGCGGCAATGCTAACCGGTAAGCTACGGCCCCGATCCTCTCGAGGATCTCGAATGGTCCGACAAACACAGGGCTCGGCTTCCCCCTTCCTACCAAACCTCGAACTCCACGCGCCGGAGCCACCTTAAGGAACACGTCTTTGGCCAATCTCAAACTCCAACTCTCTACGTCGACATCGGCGTAGCTCTTACCGCACTGCTGCAGGCGGTCAACATTCGAGCTCGATCTTACGGGATGACCTCATTGGTCAACTGGAGCAACTCTGGACCCAAAACCCGCCTGTCTCCAACCTCTTCCCAGAAAACTGGGGATCTGCAACGCTTACCATACAATGCTTCATACGGTGCCATCTGAATGGTTGACTGAAAACTATTGTTGTAGGCGAACTCCATCAAATACAAATCATCGATCCCAAGCGCCGGGGAAATCCAACACGCAGGCTCGCAACATATCCTCTAAGATCGATTAACCCGCTCGGTCGGCCATCATCTGTGGGTGGAAGGTCATCTTTGTATTGCACTCTGTGCCCAAACCTGCCTGAAGGGCCTTCCAAAACCGTGATGTAAAATGGGAATCCCGGTCGGAGATAATTTTAACTGGCACTCCGTGGTACCTCACTATCTACTCAAGGGCAGTGTGCCCCTTTGCTCCACGGTGTAGTTTATCTCGCCCGAAGCGAAGTGGGCACACTTAGTCAACCTATCAACGACCACCCAAATCTGTGCATATCCTCTAGGGGTTAGGCAATCACGAAATAAAATCCATGGTAATTTCCTCCCACTTCCACTGTGGCACCCGAGCGACGACACAAGAACCCTGTGGTGAGCCGCCTAGGCGCCTTCACTTGGCGACAAGTGAGACACCGATCGACAAACTGGGCAATCTCCCTCTTCATCCCCATCCACCAAAAAGTGCGCTTAAGATCTTGGTACATCTTGTTACCCCCAGGTGCCATGCAAAAGGCGAGGTGTGAGCCTCGGTCAACGATTCCGAACGAATACGGCATCGGTGGGACACATAGCCGACCCTTATATCTCAAGCCACCATCTGCAAATATCTCAAAATCAAAGTCACCATCGGCTGGACCCTCTCATACAACTTTTTCAACTTAGGATCATTCAATTGGCCGTCAATAATCCTTTGCCTTTAGAAGGCTGGATGGTCAATCGAGCTACAGCGGTAACATCCCCTAACAACACTGCTATTTACGCTCTCTCGAGGTCTTTCCTTATGATACTTTTGGGATTTGCCAACGTCGCTAGATGCGAGGTCTTCCTACTTAGTGCATCTGCCACAACATTTGCCTTTCCAGGGTGATACAATATCTCACAGTCGTAATCCTTCACGAGTTCCAACCACCTCCTCTGCCTCATGTTCAGGTCCTTCTGAGTGAAGAAATACTTGAGGCTTTGGTGATCCGAGAAAATCTGAATCTTTTCCCCATACAAGTAGTGCCTCCAAATCTTAAGGGCAAAGACGACCACGCGCCAACTCCATATCATGAGTCGGGTAATTCGCGCTCGTGCGGTTTCAAAGCGCACAGAAGCGTATGCTATCACCTTACCGTGTTGCATCAAAAGCGCAACCCAAACCAAACTTGCTTTGGCATCATCAGTACACCACGAAGCCCCAGTTCCCTCGGATTGCCAACAACTGAGGCGGACGTCAAAGCGCTCTTTAGCTTAGCAAAACTCTCATCGCACTTCCTATCCCAAACGAAATCAACACCCTTCCTCGTCAATCGAGTAAGCGGGCGGCTATAGCGAAAAAATTTTGACGCAGCGTCGGTAATATCCGGCGGACCGAGGAAGCTACGAATCTCGAACACATCGTCGGTGCAGCCCACGAACTAACGGCCTCTACCTTGAAGGGTCCTGACCACTCCCTCCTTAGACACAACGTGTCCCGGAAAAGCTACCTCCTCGAGCCAAAAGTCACACTTTGAGAACCGCATAGAGCTTGTTCTCGCGCAAGGTGCCAAAATCGCCTTAGGTGCGAGGCATGGTCCTCCTTAGACTTGGAGTACACAAGAATGTCGTCTATGAACACGATGACAAAGCGGTCCAAGAACGCCTTGAACACTCTGTCCATCATGTCCATGAATGCGGTGGGGCGTTCGTCGGTCCGAAAGACATGACTACGAACTCATAATGCCCATACCTCGACACGAACGCTGTCTTGGGAATATCGCATCCCGAATCCTCAGCTGGTGGTAGCCCGACCTCAAGTCAATCTTCGAAAACACACAAGCTCCACGAGGTGGTCAAACAGTCATCGATACGAGGCGCGGGTACTTGTTCTTAATGGTTACCTTGTTGGTTCCACTGTAATCGATGCATAGACGCATCGAGCCATCCTTTTTCTTAACAAGCAAAGACGGGTGCTCCCCACGAGGACACACTCGGCCTAATAAATCCTCTGTCAAGCAACTCCTGCATTTGTTCTTTTAACTCTTTCGGCTCTGCTTTGGCGCCATGCGATAAGGAGCTTTCGAGATAGGGCGAGTCCCGGCTCAAGCTCTATTGAGAAGTCCACCTCCCTCTTGGCGGCGAGCTAGGCAACTCTTCGGGAAAAACATCTGCAAACTCTTGCACTATGGGCACTGTTCGACAGATAGGCTGGTCACGGTTCTCCCCAGTCCAACTTAGCTAAGAAACCCCAAGCTCCTCGAGCTAACAAGCGGTGAGCTTTAAGCGCCGAAATCACCGGCGGACACACCCCACTGGGTGCCCCGAAATTTAAAGGTAGGCCCACTGGCGGCACGAACACCACCTCCTTACGGCGACAGTCAATCATAGCGTGGTTATCACTAACCAATCCATGCCGAGGATCACATCAAAACCGCTCATAGCTAACACTATGAGGGTAACTGCAGAGTGCAGTGGACACTTGTATCCGCCCGTCCCTTACCTTCAAGGCTAGCCAAAGCATACTAGTTCCCAGGAGTAGCGACAGATAACTCAAAACCTAGAGGCTCTAAATTCATGCAAGCACGCTCGGCAAAAATAGCGAGAAACAAAAGAATGGGTGGAACCCGAATCAAACAACACAAAGGCGAGGTGTTCAAGAACTAGGAGCGCACACCTTGCGGTCCGGCTCTCTCGACCTCTGGCGAGTCGTAGCATATACTCTTCCCCTCTTTCTTTGAAGTGGGTTTGTGCCACCTGCGCCCTCTGGTTGCAATGCCGGGCTGATGCCCCTCCTTGCCGCGATTATAGCAAGCTCTAGGGTTACCACCACCACGGCCCCCAATCTTTGTTTACCACGTGGTCTACAATACGGTGGCGGCCTCCCACATACGTTGGCGAGGTGATCATGGTTACGATCCGATCTCGGTCTCGCCATGATAAGTACCATGGCGCTGCCGACCGCCTCCATGACCATTACCCCTGCGTCAAACTTACGCTTCGCCCGAGTACTGCTGGGGCTTTCGCACCACAAAGCACTAACAACTCGCTCACGGAGGATACTTTCCATCATAAATAGTTGCCAATTGCCTTTGCCTTGGCAAAAGTCTCGGGGCTGTGCCCTAACATCTGAGACACTCCCCGCCTCGGACCCGCAATAAACTTCACGATCTTCACTCGGGAGTAGCAATCAAGCTGCGGTGCGAAGTACCCATATTCCAAAACTTCCTCTCATACACCTCGATTGGGTCGGACCCGCTTAAGGTTCAAAAGCAGCTCAATCATCTTTTCTTGGGCTTCTTCACTTCGATAAATTTTGCCTTGAACTCGGCCTTGAAGAATTCCCGGTGGCGGGGGAGACCCAGCCGGTCTCTCACTCAAGGTGGAATCCCACCACCACTTATTTATTCCAACTAACGCATGAGCCGCACATCGAGCTCATTGCACCTCGAGGACAAGCCATTACCATAAAAGTATACTCTAGCTCGGCAATCCACGGGCTGCCACGGTGGTTCTCGAGGCACTAAACTTCTCCGGCTTCCATTTGACGAAATCTTTTAGCCACTTGCCCAAATCCTCGGCACCTTCCGCCACAACGGCCTCGTTCACAATTGGCTCTCTTTGAGTGGCGGTGATCGGTGGCACTGCGGTCCTCTCTTTGAACTAACTCGGTCATTTGCTCTATCTCGAATCCGAGACTCCTCCTGCATGCAGCTCGCAGAGCTGCGTCTCGACCCTCTGCTCGGCCCTGCGGTGAGACGGCAACCCAACCATAAGAGCCCTCATGGACTCCACAAAAGCAACTCCGGTCTGCAGCCTCCCGAGGTGAGTTGCCTCCACGCCCTCACCAGGGCACACATGCAGAGAAGGGCACTGTGGCGGCCTAACATCAAGCATCGGCTTGGGACGACGTCCCTCCCGTGTCGGAATCAATACGAATGCCCTGGCTGGTCGGCCTCGAGCCTCCTCGCCCTCTACGAGTGATCGCATAACGACAATCTACACTCAAACGAACAATGAGTCGAACTGTTTTTCCTGCTCCTCAACAACAAGTCATATACATGCAAGGTGCAAATGGTATTGTAATTCTTAACCCTTAACCTTAAACTTTCGGACATACACGATGTGGCGGGGAGCGATGATCATGGAAAACAACCTACAAGCTGCAGTCGATCCTACTGAACCTATAACTCGGGCTCGATACCAAGCTGTAAAGACCCACCCAAAAGCGGTCTCTAACCTAGATCCTTACTTAGCATGCATGTCTAGGAATGTAAAAGCGTCATTGAGTTTGAAATTTAAATCCTTGAGGTAAGTACATTCAAAACAAAGAAAGATATAATTCCATTTAAAATAAACGGTAGATGGTGATCAGTACTTTCTTAAAAACAAATCAAGGGAAACAGTGCGAGAAACATAAAATAGGTTTTGAGTACTTTTCCTAGGGACTCAAGTCCCACTACATGCTAAATCATAAGAAAACAATAAAAGAATATGCATCCCAGTCACTATCCATGATCATCCAGTGACCTCCTCCTAGCCATCCCGCCGATGTCCCAAGTTACACGGTGGAAAACCACGAGAAAATAAGGGTGAGCAACGAGTTACTCAAGAAGAATCCCCAACCAAGGGTACGATGCGAAAACATATCATTTAGCACACGGACATGCAACCATGCAATGACTCAGAGCAAACAGATGGGTCAACGAACGTCACTCTTGGGCTTGCCTATTCGAGGCTTACACAACCTAGAACTCGGTGTTGCCCTTGGGGACTTATACACCTAGGATGCCCATCGGTCTTACACCTCCAACTCGTTGATGCCCATCGGGATCTGTAAGAACCCGACCCAAAACATGGTCCTAAACACAGGATCTTACTCGGCATGCAAGTTAAATATGATAACAAGCGGTTTAGAGCTTACATTTAAAAACCTTTCAAAACATATGAGAAGGGGGAGCCCTTAAAACATAACCAACAATTTAAGTTTAAACAATCCAACAAAGTAAAACATCCCGGCGGTGTTTAATAAAATGTACAATACAATTTAAGCAACGTTTTAAACAATGTTCCCCTAGGACTCTGTCCATCTACATCTTTGAATAAACAATGCAATAATAAAAGACAGTGTGCGGCGGTTCCCCATGATCAATCGGCTCCTCCGCTAGCCCTCCCGGTGTTGTCCCGAGTTACCGAAAGATAAATAAGGGTGAGTATAAACATACTCAAGAAGAATCCCCAACAGAGGGGTACAATACGATACATCAGTCATCTAGCACCTCAATATGCAAGCAAACAACTACCAACACGGATCATAGCTCAACGAGCTCATAACACAAGATATGGAAACATCGGAAGTCTCTTACTTAGGAATCATCGGAAGTCTCCTACTTAGGCCTAATGATTGGTTCTCATAACCAATCCCGGGACATCTCCGAGGGTCTTTCTCCCTCGGCCAATTGATCGGCTCAAAAACCGATCCCAAGATGTCCGACACCCTCGAGGGTCTTTCTCCTCGACCAATTGATTAGCTCAAAAGCCAATCCCAATGGGTGTCCTCAAGGGCCTCTTACCCTCGCTAACAACAAACGGACTACTCGGAGAGTACCCATGATCGCTCTAAAGCTCGAAGGAAGGCTGGTGTACTCACGAACATTAGCTTGGGGGAGCTCTCCGAACCGGGCTACTAACGCGTGTGCGCGCGCACACCGCATGCTCTTCTACAACCGGCGTAAAATGCGGGGCCTAAGGGCAAACTACGCGGGCCGTGCACGCATGCCTAAGACTCGGAAACGGTGTCACCGAACACGATGAGTGCGAGGCCCTCGGCACTCATCTGCGCGCGCACTGTACCACCCACGACTGAAGCTAAGAACCGGCCAAGGCGGGCTTGCACCGTTGGCGGGTTCCGCTCTAGCGGAGCTACAAACTAGGCTTATGCCGATGTGGTAGCTACATCCACCACATCGGCCGCCGGGAAGCAATGTACGTTGTGCTTCGCTCTAGTCCCGACCGGTGGGGACAAAGTACGTTATGTCCGCTCGACCTGCGGATGATGACAAACCCTACTACTCTATCCAAGAATACCGAGTAAATCAATGATTCTGGCTAGCAAGCAATGACCGACATCAATCACGTTTACCTAGCATGATACTACAACTTAAACAGAATCACAAGCATCTTTGGAAGAACAAACCTAGCATGGCACTAACATGTAAAATCAACAATCATGCTAGCAAGAGATCAAACAAAGTCGCCTATCACTATCATGCTCATAACAATCAAAGCAAACATACAAGGCACAATCGAGACATATCGCAGAGGTCCACACAACCACGGTAAGAAATCCTTACAGGACAAGCGAGAAAATAATCATAACTCAACCAAGCGATCCTCGAGCCTCTAATCGAACCCAAACAACCTAAACATAAAATAAAGCAAACCCAAATCAAATCCCTAAACAAAGACCAACAAAATCGGGGCCCAACGAAGAAAAGACTAGGAAAATACCATCCGAGAAGCCACAAGGCTCGGGCAACAACCACACACACAACAGTGCAAGGCGGGCGCTGGGCACAGCGCTGGGCACGGGCGCAGCGTGCGGCGAGCGCAGCGCGGCGCGCGAAGCGCGGCGCGCCGGCGCAGCACGCGCGCGCGCTGGGCGAAACAAAGCGCACGAAGCGCGGCTCGAGCTCTCGGGCGGGCGGCGGCGACACACGGCGCGGCTTGACAGAGGAGGGCAAGCAGCGCCGCAGGCGCGCAGGCGACGCGCGACGCGATGGGCTCGGGGCGCTCGGGAAGGCACGACGACCTATAGGGGCGGCGACTTCAAAGAGCGGCACAGGTGATGCCGATCCGGGCTCGGCGCGACTAGGCGAGAGGCGACGCGATCGGCGCTGGGTGGCTCGACGCACGCGCGCGCGGCATGGGCGAGGGCGGCGTGATCGGGCGCTGGGTAGCTCGGCGACGGCGCGGCATGGGCGACTGGGCGGCTGGAGCGGGCGCGGCTAGGGCCGGACGATGGAGGCGTGCGTGCGCGCGTGGCCGGGCGGGCTATCTTTGGGTGAGCGGTGCGATGCGGCCAGTGGTGGTGCGGCTAGGGCATGGTGGATGGCTAGGGTTGGGTCTTCATGGTGAGGTCGGCTAGGGGAGAGAGAGAGAGAGAGAGAGAGAGAGAGAGAGAGAGAGATTGCAAAACAAGGGGAAAGGGACTTTCTTGATTTTTCTTCCCTTTTCCTAATTTAAACAAGCCTTAAAGTCCTTAAATCCCATTCCGGCTTCCTCCTTGAGACCCGGGTGAAGCAACCTTTTCCAAACAATAACTCTCACTTAAAACAAACTCCCAAAATCATCTCTAAGGGCACAGGCTCGAATCCCAATGGAAACACCCAAACAAAGATCACTTTGCCCAAAACCCAAATCACAACCGAACTCCCAAACGAATAACCCAAACATCTCTGGGACTCGCATGACCACCAACATACAAGCCTCAACAAAGGCGGGAGTGCCTCGAAAACCCGAAAATCCACAAATCCTGCGCCAGGGAGCAAAAGACCAAAATACCCTAAGGGTCAAAAGCAGCTCTAACGGCCCAACCAGAACCAACTGACAGAACAGGAAGCACCTCGAGGCTGGAAAAGAAAAGCGGGCCGTTACAATACTCCCTCCTTTTAAGACTTTCGTCCTCGAAAGTCCTAAAACGAAACTTGACTCTAGGAAAACTCCAATGTTTCCTAGCCAATGTAACTTCTCGGCCAAAACAACACTAACCCTTCTCTCAAAACCAAACCCTCTTGGGTTCTCAAAGGCTCAAAGCCACAAACTATCTCAACCAAGAGCCGAGGAACACAAAACTTGCACTTCATTGTCAACGACGGGGCAAAGCTAACCCATTGCTCCAATCCGCTCAAGGATCTCAAAAGCCCTACAAACTTGGCGCTCGGCCAAAACCCCGCTAAACCAACACGGAACACCTCTCAGCGGTGTTACTCTCAAACAAACTAGCGGTGGGCACAAGCTCCAAAACTCAACGCCACGCCTTTGGCGTAACTTCTCTGAATGCCCACAATCGATAACAAAGCGCCTCAACACAACGCCAAGGTGGCCAAACAATGAACCTCTCGGGTTCCGAGAAACCAAACGACCTACTCTTTCTTCACAAGAGACCAAGCGAACCACAAGGCTTGCCTAAAGCCTTAACGAAAAACAATCGAACCACCAATCGGCGATTGATCCAAAAGGCAAACTTTTCCCACTAGCACAAGTGAAACTTCACTACGGCCAACCCTAAATGGCCAAAAACTGAGAGCCATGAGCTCGCTCGGCCAATCCAACAAGCTGGAGCCTCACAGCGGCCGAACACAAACTTTTCCATGCAAACCTACTAGCAATGGCAAAAAGAACATTGCCGGAGCAAGGAAACACCCAACATTCCTCTCATGGAAAATCTCGGAAGAAGGACCAAACCCTCACGGGGCTACCAAAGACACACACACAACGGCTTGAGGAAAGCGGCCCAAAGGCTAACCAACCAATGCCACGGCACCTCTGTGCCAACACACTCAATCGAGGCTCGGCTATTCGCCAAGCTCGCGAAAGCTCGACAACTAGAAACAAAGCCCGAGGAGGCCTTGCTGCTCAGAAACTCAACTCAAGCTCAACTCTTAAAGCCGGTGTGCCACCGCTCTTGCGGGGACAAACAACTTTTCGCTTGCTAACAACACAATGCGGGGACCCTCTCATTGGGCTAACCACTGCGCTACTCGATCAACTACAAACTCGGGAGCTACGCCGACTCCTCAACGGGAACGATTTCCCAAAGCAAGCAAAACTCTAAAGGGTGGCGAACATCACGCACGCTCACGACTTGCTCAAACCCAAGGGCAACATCAACCAACTCTCTTGGAAGCAACACCCAAGGGAAACTCAACCGATTGGACCACCAATCCGTAACTAGCCGAACTTACTCAACCACCGAGGGAGGAATCAACTCCCAAAACAACCGGACTAGAACGAATCCTCGTGGCAACGCCCTGCAGCTCGAGCCGAGCAAGCTCTTGAAACATCAAGAGAACCAAAATCTTGGTCAACACCAAGCACCAACTAACCTCCAAAACCAAACAAGCACTAGCTTGCTAGATCGCCAAATCTGCAAGCAACTCACCCAAGGAACATTTGCTGGGTCTAATCGAGCTCGAGAGGCTCTCCGCAACTAGAGATCCTCGATCACCCTCCGACACACACGGCCGACAACGATCTAACAAACAACCGGCCACGCGGGCACAACCCTCTCCAAAGATCTCAACTAAGTGGCCAACTCCAACTTGGAAACCAAGGGGACCAGAACGCTACAGGAGGCGTCATCCTCCTACTCAAAGCAACAACCTCAACATACCTTCTTCTTAAGGTAAGGATCCGAACAGCTTTCTTAGCCAAAACGATCGTAAATCTGCGCGGCTTGCCACAATCGCTCTTGTTCGGTTCAAGCGAAGTCTAACCGAGTGGCAAGGACCAACTAGCAAAACTTGCTTAACCAACGGCCCGAAGAACGAGCACGGCATCCTTACGACCTAAGCTAGGCACTTGCCAAGAACTAAAGCCTTGACACCTCAAAGATCGAAAGACCGGGTCCTCTACACGAACCTCTCGTGGTTTTCCAAACATAAACCACTTTAACGAGCTACGCCAAAAAGTGCACCGGGGTGCACGGCTCCAACTTGATCTCTTAAGATCCAAAGCCAACAAGGGCTCTCACACACAGGGCAACTTTTGCCTCCAAACAGAGCCACAACAAACAAGGGAGCAACGAGAGTTCAAACCCACTCGGGGCCAACTCACCACGAAAAGCCACATTGGCCAACTTACCCATACAAGCGCAAAACCACACCAAGCTAACATTCCTCGAAACAATGAGCTCACTAACGCGCGCTCCGATCAGCCATCCAACTCATGGCTCTAACACTTTGGATCAACCACGCATCCACGATGCCAACACTAACCATACTAGGGCAACTCAAAGGGTAGCGAATCATGCTACCATCAAGCGGGCTCACAGGCTCACAACAACACAGCGCGCGAGAACTCGAACGCGCTAGCTCTTAATGACCTATAGCATCCTTTACACCCAACTCTCGGAGATCCCGAACAGCTCCTACTTTCCTCGAAAACCTCAAACTTGTAGTCCTCTCGACTACCACCGAGCTAGATCTCTTAAGCAACCCAAACAGTGCAACCTCGGGAAAAGGGTACAAGACAAACGGGATGCTATACTGGGCGACCATGGAACCACCCGCACCAAAAGTGCCAACCGGCCCGAAACTAGGCCTCCTCTCAAAGCTTGGTGCCAGCACAGCACTACATCCATTACAACACGAATCAGCCTCAAACGAGCTTTATGCCCCCTCGAGAATAGGAAAGTCACTCTCAAGTGGCGGGGCAATGGCTTTTCAAGACAGAGTCCAAACACTCGAGCGGCCTAATCTCTCGGCATCTCGACCAATGGACTTGCCACGGCCTACTCCTCGCATCCCACTCGATGCTCAACAAAAGCTCAGGCCAACTCCTCGGGTGGCAACAACTAGTTCCACACTCGGAACATCCAAATAAAAGAGGGTTCCACTCTACTAGCCCGCCGAAATCCACAGATGGATAAAACCCCGGCAAGCAAACTCCACACTACACCACAGCTACGAGGGTACAAAGAGAACTGGGTGCAAAACAACGGCAAAGAAGCTTGCAAGGGGGCACAGATGTCTCTACATCCGCCTCAAGCCACTAACACGGCAACTTGCCAATCAATCGGGCGTGGTGGAGACTCGCTAGTCCACCTCTCTCAAGGGACTACCACCACCAATCTGCGGAATCAATAAAGACGGAACGGCTCACCTCGGCCTCGAGCAATGAGGCATCCCAACACACGGATGCTAAACTCAAACTCGCCAACCGCTTTACTACTAGCAAAGTAGGACTTTCTAATATATCAAGCTCTACTGAGGCATCCACTTGCCAAACCAAGGCGGCTCCATCAACGCCAACAAACTCAATCTGCATAAAACACTTTGATCAAGCCCTCCAGGGAACCTCAGGGGCTACGAGCTCTTGGGGAAAATTTGAAACAAACTCTGTCATTTGGGCTATCCATGCCGGGACTCCTCGCTACGCGCTACTAAATCGCGCACTGGTCTTTGCTCTCGATAGCTAAAGACACGCCATCAAATCTCGCATATTTGGAGCACACTCTGCTCAAGGAGTCATACTACGAGGCGTGCTAGCCTCTACCCCCTCCTCTAGGCAACTCAATCGCTGGGGCCAACTCGCCAAAGGGCTAAACAACCCAGGACGCGCCTCAACATCAACAAGATCACCCAACTCCTTGGTCGACATGCCAAGCGCCCCGCTCCTCGAGTGCAATCAACATATGGCGATCGCACAAGGCACCTCCACCCTCTCACTAGGGGAGAAACCAACAATCGGGCCACAAATGGCCTAAGGGAGTCTAATCTCGCCTCTCTCGAGTGCGATCGACACACTGGCGATCCGCACAAAGCAACAAAATCGCCCACACGGGGGCTCTCACCGCTCATCAAACTACTCGCACTGCATGGAAAAGTTGGCATGATGGCTCTCTAAGCCCAAACCAACAACGAGTCGAACTCGCTGCGTCTCCGCTCCACAACTCTACACATGCATAAAAGCTAGAAGAAAAGTATTGTAAATTCTTACCCCTTAACTTAATTGAACTCGGACAAACCAAGCGGCCGTGGAGTGCCGATGATCATGGGAACAACAACCTACAAAGCGGGTTAGTCTACGTAGATCTATGACTCGTGCTCGATACCAAGCTGTAAGAACCCGACCCAAAACATGGTCCTAAACACAGGATCTTACTCAAGCATGCAAGTTAAATATGATAACAAGCGGTTTAGAGCTTACATTTAAAAACCTTTCAAAACATATGAGAAGGGGGAGCCTTAAAACATAACCAACAATTTAAGTTTAAACAATCCAACAAAGTAAAACATCCCGGCCAAGTGTTTAATAAAATGTACAATACAATTTAAGCAACGTTTTAAACAATGTTCCCCTAGGACTCTGCCCATCTACATCTTTGAATAAACAATGCAATAATAAAAGACAGAGTGCCTGCGGTTCCCCATGATCAATCGGCTCCCTCCGCTAGCCCTCCCGGTGTTGTCCCGAGTTACCGAAAGATAAATAAGGGTGAGTATAAACATACTCAGAAGAATCCCAACCGGGGTACAATACGATACATCGGTCATCTAGCACCTCAATATGCAAGCAAACAACTACCAACACAGATCATAGCTCAACCAAACTCATAACACAAGATATGGAAACATCGGAAGTCTCTTACTTAGGAATCATCTAAGTCTCCTACTTAGGCCTAATGATTGGTTCTCATAACCAATCCGGGACATCTCCGAGGGTCTTTCTCCTCGGCCAATTGATCACTCAAAACCGATCCCAAGATGTCCGACACCCTCGAGGGTCTTTCTCCCTCGACCAATTGATTAGCTCAAAAGCCAATCCCAATGGGTGTCCTCAAGGGCCTCTTACCCTCGCTAACAACTGGACTATCGGGAGAGTACCCGCATCGGCTCTAAACTGGAAGGAACGGTGTACTCACGAACATTAGCCCGGGGAGCTCTCCGAACCGGCTACTAACGCGTGTCTTGCGCACACCGCATGCTCTTCTCGCAACCGGCGTAAATGCGGGGGCCTAAGGGCAAACTACGCGGGCCGTGCACGCATGCCTAAGACTCGGAAACGGTGTCATGAACACGATGAGTGCGAGGCCCTCGGACTCATCTGCGCAGACTGTACCACCGACTGAAGCTAAGAACCGGCCAAGGCGGCTTGCACCGCTGGCGGTGGTTCCGCTCTAGCAGCTACAAACTAGGCTTATGCCGATGTGGTAGCTACATCCACATCGGCTGCCGGGGAAGCAATGTACGTTGTGCTTCGCTCTACTCCCGACCGGTGGGGACAAAGTACGTTATGTCCGCCTCGGCCTCACGGATGATGACAAACCCTACTACTCTATCCAAGAATACCGAGTAAATCAATGATTCTGGCCAGCAAGCAATGACCGACATCAATCACGTTTACCTAGCATGATACTACAACTTAAACAGAATCACAAGCATGCTTTGGAAGAACAAACCTAGCATGGCACTAACATGTAAAATCAACAATCATGCTAGCAAGAGATCAAACAAAGCCGCCTATCACTATCATGCTCATAACAATCAAAGAAACATACAAGGCACAATCGAGACATATCGCAGAGGTCCACACAACCACGGTAAGAAATCCTTACAGGACAAGCGAGAAAATAATCATAACTCAACCAAGCGATCCTCGAGCCTCTAATCGAACCCAAACAACCTAAACATAAAATAAAGCACCCAAATCAAATCCCTAAGCAAAGCAGACCAACAAAATCGGGGCCCAACGAAGAAAAGACTCGGGAAAATACCATCCGAGAAGCCACAAGGCTCTCGGGCCAACCAAAGACACAACACAGTGGCCGGGCGCTGGGCACAGCGCTGGGCATGTGGGCGCAGCAGGTGGCGCTGGCGCGCAGCAGCACGCGCGCGCGGCGGTGGCGCGCGCGCAGCACGGCGCGCTGGGCGAAACAAAGCGCACGGGCGCGGCTCGAGCTCGGCTGGCGATTTACACACACTACGCGCGGCTTGACAGAGGCGAGCGACAGCGACAGCGCTGCGCGAGGCGACGCGACGCGACGGGCTCGGGGCGCTCGAAGGAAGGCACGACGACCTATAGGGCGAGCGACTCAAGACGGAGGCGGCAGGTGATGCCGATCCGGGCTCGGCGCGACTAGGGCGAGGGCGACGCGATCGGGCGCTGGGGTGGCTCGCACGCGCGGCATGGGCGAGGGCGACGTGATCGGGCGCTGGGTGGTTTCACGACGCGCGGCATGGGCGACTGGCGGCTGGAGCGAGGGCGCGGCTAGGGCTGGGACGATCAGTGCAGGCGTCCCGTGCGGCGTGGGTGGGCGAGGGCTATCTTTGGTGAGCGGCCCGATGCGGCCGGGAGTGTGGTGCGGCTAGGGCATGGTCGGGTGGCTAGGGTTGGGTCTTCTTGGTGAGGTCTAGGGGAGAGAGAGAGAGAGAGAGAGAGAGAGAGAGAGAGAGAGAGAGAGATTGCAAAACAAGGGGAAAGGGACTTTCTTGATTTTTCTTCCCTTTTTCCTAATTTAAACAAGCCTTAAAGTCCTTAAATCCCAACCCCGGCTTCCTCCTTCGAGACCCATTTGAAGCAACCTTTTCCAAACAATAACTCTCACTTAAAACAAACTCCCAAAATCATCTCTAAGGGCCTGGGCTCGAATCCCAAAGGAAACACCCAAACAAAGATCACTTTGCCCAAAACCCAAATCACAACCGAACTCCCAAACGAATAACCCAAACATCTCGGGACTCGCAGCCACCAACATACAAGCCTCAACAAAAGGAGCTGCCTCGAAACCCCGAAAATCCACAAATCCCGCCTGGGAGCAAAAGACCAAAATACCCCTAAGGGTCAAAACAGCTCTAACGGCCCAACCGAACCACTGAATCTGAACCGGAAGCACCTCGAGAACTGGAAAAGAAAACTGGGCCGTTACAGGGACTTATACACCTAGGATGCCCATCGGGGTCTTACACCTCCAACTCAGTGATGCCCATCGGTGACTTATACACCTAGATGCCCATCGGGGTCTTACACCTCCAACTCAGTGATGCCCATCGGGGACTTATACACCTAGGATGCCCATCGGGTCTTACACCTCCAACTCGGTGATGCCCATCGGGGACTTATACACCTAGGATGCCCATCGGGGTCTTACACCTCCAACTCAGTGATGCCCATCGGGGACTTATACACCTAGGATGCCCATCGGGGTCTTACACCTCCAACTCAGTGATGCCCATCGGGGCCTTCCCCGAGCGGGACGCGCTAGTTACCTCTACAATCTCTTACACTATACATCATCCGCCAATTCCTAGCATGGCACTAACAGGATAACAAGGTCACGGTTATGCCGAGACAATTTAACTCTTAGCATGATAACTTAACAGGATATATCAGGAATCTCAAGCACAAAATCACCTGGAACAAGAAAGAGCAAGCAACCTATCCACTAGAAATTCCATACAAACACAACACATGGCATGCTATCAAAGTATTCGCAGGTCCACACAACCCCTGTAAGAAATCCACCAAGTGAATAGAACCAACGATCAACGGATGACTCTCGAGCTTCTAAGCGAACCCGACAACCTAAGCAAGTAATAAAAATCAACCTAGTTAACCAACAGCAGCTAAAAAGCACAAAAAGTCTAAAGGGTCAGCCTCGGGAATTTACCAATCGAGAAGGCACCAGGCTCGGCAAGGCAGGCGTGCAGACATGTGGCGTCGCGGAGCGGCATGTTCGCTTGCGCTGGCGGTCGATCAGCTGAAATTTGGGCTGGGGGGCTGGTGCAAAGAGGGCGCTGGCGCGTGTGCGCTGGTGCAAGGGCGAGGCGCGTGGCCTCGGGCGATAAAGCGAGCAAGACGCGGCGCCGGGCCGACGGTCGCAGGCGACAGCGGTCGGCGTCTGGCGCGCTTGACGCAGGTGTGCCGGGTGCCGAGCGGGCTTCGCGCGCGCGACGAAGGGCGGGCGCGGCGAGCGGGCTTCTTTGGAGTAGGCGCGGCGGGCGGCGCCGAGGCTGACGGACGACACACGGTGGGTGTCTGTGGAGCCAGACGCGTCTCGCGGGCGGTCGGTCGGAGCGGCTGGGCGCGACGGCGCGGCGACAGCGGCGCTGGGCGACGGTGCGGCGGCGGCGGCGTGGCTGGGGCGCGACGGTGCGGCTATGAAGTGGCGAGGCGCGCGACGGGGCGGCGACGGGCTGGCTGATCGGTTCGGCGACGGGTGGGGCAAAGCGACGGCGAGGGGGGGGGCGCGCGAGGGTGTGGGAGAGGGTTTTGCGAGAGGAGTGCTTTTTTTTTTTTTTTTTTCTTTCTTCCTCAAATTAAATAAGCTTGGAAATCCAAAATTCCCTTCCCAAGGCTTCCCTCCTTCAAACCCAAGTTGACGATTTATTTTCCTTAATTAATTCCAAACTCCCATCCCTCTTTGAGGCCGAGGGTTCGAGTCCTCCAAAAACATCTTTTAAACCTTATTTTATACTTAACTAAAATCCGGGCTGTTACATCTCGGCCCCAACAATTTTGGCAAAATAGGCTCTCAGCAAGCAAGGGCGGCGGGACGTGACCGGGCGGGCGAGCAGCGCTGGCGCCGCGCTGGGCGCTGGCGCTTGCAGGAGAGGACCGGCGCTGGCATGGCGACACGGCGCTGGTGGCGCGCGCAGGCGAGGGAAAGCGCGAGGACGAAGCGCCGCGACACGATCGCGGCAGCGCTGATGGCACTGGGGCGCGGGAACGCTGGTGCGCAGAAGCAGACGGAGACGCCTGACGCGGGCGCGCTGGCGCTGGGCGACGGCCGCGCGACATGTATTCACAAGGCGTCTGGCGTCTGGCCGCTTTTGCCGGGCGGGCGGCGGTGATGGTCGGGCGGCAGGGGGTGATGGCGGTGGCGGGGGCCGCTGCTAGCTAAGGGTGGCTCGGTGTGGCTTGGCTCGGTTGGGTTTCTTGGTGAGGTCGGCAAGGAGAGAGAGAGAAAGAGAGAGAGAGAGAGAGAGGTAAAATAAGGGGAATGAGATTTTCTTGATTTTCTTTCCTTTTCCTAATTTAAATAGGTCTTGGTGACCTAAATCTCTTCCCCGGGCTTCCTCCTTCGAGTCCCGGCTCAAGCAACCTTTTCTCCTTATTAAAACTCATTTAAACCAAGCTCCCAAATCACCATCAAGGGCAAGGGTTCAAATCCCAATGGAAGCACTTAAATTAACAATAATTTTGTTAATTACCAAATCACCTCCAAACTTCCAACCAACTAGCCCGAACTTCTTGGGTCCTGCAACCAACAACAATCAAGCCTCGACAAGGGCAGGAGTGACCCTGGAATCCTGAAAATCCACAAAACCCTGACCGAGGGCAAAAAGACCAAAATACCCCAAAGGGTTAAAATAGCTCTAACGGCCCATCCGAACATCCGCATAATGTCCCGAAAACACCTGGGAAATCGAAATAGAAAACTGGGTCGTTACAATACTCCCTCCTTTTAAGACTTTCATCCTCGAAAGTCCTAAGACGAAAACAACTCTAGGAAATCTCCACTGATCCTTAACCAACCAAACTCCATGTCAAGACAACACTAAATCTTCTTCGAAATCCAAACCCCCTTGGGTTCCCAAAGGCTCAAAGCCACAAGCCATCCAGTCTGCCACAAACTATCTCAACCAAGACTGGTCATACACCGAACTCTGAAGAAATAGATGTGATAGTGCTAACGGTAATACACATCCTCAAACTCGCACTAGCTCTCAAACGGTCTTAAAATCTTAGAGCTCACTTAACCCTGCTAGCCCAACTCGGAACGCCTCTCTACGGCGCTACTCTCTGCAAACTCGTGGACGGGTCACAAGCTCTAAAACTCTACGCCACGCTCAGGCGTAACTTTTCTGAATGCTCATAGCTGTTATCAAACAACCTCGACCCTTCACCATGCTGACCAAACAACTGAACCTCCCAGGTTTCAGAAACTAAACGGCCTACAATGGTTGCCTACAATCCTTAACGAAATCCAAATCGAACCACCAACTGGTGACTGATCCCAAGGCAAACTCCTCCAACTAGCATGCGTCCACAACACTTAAGCAACCATCTTACGAGTAATCGAAGCACCAAAGCCAAGGGGCACTTTGCGGTTCACCAAACGGCTACCACTAACACACCACGGTGAAACTTCAGCTACGACCACCTTTAGAAGACAAGGTCCAGGCACAGGCTCTACTCGGCCAAACTAACAAACTAGAGCCCCTCAACGGCCGACAACAAACTTTCCAATGCAATCCGATTAGCCACTAGCCTAAGAGAACATCGCCAGACAGAAAAACAAACAACATTCCTCTTACGGAAATCTCGAGCAGCAAGGAATAAAACATTGCGTGGCTACTAGCAACACAATAGCTGGAGGATAACAACTCTAAGGTTTCCAACCAATGCCACGGCATCTCTGTGCCAACCCACTCAACTGTGGCTCAGCTATAACGCCAACTGCGAACGCACATCAACTAGGAACAAAGCCCGAGAAGGCTTGCTCCGCAGAAACTCAACCCAAGCTTATAACGAGCAAGGCTCGCCTCCAAGCTGCCACTCAACTCTTAAGCCCATCTGGCTGCTCCAAGGACTTCCTCCTTATAGCTTAGACCTAACTCTTCTTCCAATCCAGAAACTCCACCCACGAAACATCGCGAGGAATAAGGATAGCGACGACCACAAGCTTGTGGATCTGAACAACACGAGTCGGCAAGACTACCTCAAAAGTTAAAACTCGAGGCCGGCATCCACGGTGCAACTCAACTACCATAGAACTAAGGTGTTCTACAAACTCCAAAGATCCAACAACCTTCCAAAGAACAACTCAAGCCCTTGAACTGGCGGGGCCTCGCCCTTGCGGGAACAAACAACTTTCCGCTTGCTAACAAACAAATGCAGTGGACACTCATTGGGGTGACTGCGCGCTACTCGATCAACTACACAACTCGGGAGCTAAGTCGACTCCTCCTCAACAGAACGATTTCCCAAAGAAGCGAACTTCCAAGGACGACGAACTTCACACACGCCGCCGCCTTGCTCAAACCCAAGGGCAACAAAAACCAACTCTCTCGGAAGCAACATCCGAGGATCCTCAATCGCTTGAACCCCCAACTTGGAACTAGCAGTGCCTACTCAATTGTCGAGGGAGGGGTCAACTCCCAAAACTTCCTGACTAGGAACAAGTCCTCAGGGCAACGCCCGCTTGCTCGAACCGAGCTAGCTCACGAAACAACATGGGAACCAAACCTTGGTCAACACCAAGCACCACCTCGCTAAGAATTTCGAAATTCAACGTGGAGGTTACCGAGAACAACTCTAGCTTGTTAACCGACAACAAGCATCTAGCAACTCAACCGAGGAACACCGCTCGATCTCGATCGAGCTCGTGAGGCTCTCCACAACTTAGGGTTCCTCTCGACGCTTCTTCGACACACACTCGTCGTCAAACGGTCTAACAGACAATCGCTACACGAGCACATCTCCTCCAAAGATCTCAATCGTCTTTGGCTAAAAGCTCTTCCTTGCCACATCTCAGAGCAAGCACGGGCGATACTCCACACAATCCGAAAAGTGCCTTACCACACTTGATGCAATGAGCGCATTTGCTGCCCCGCCCGCGGCGATCTCGAGCTCTAACTCGCGGTCGGGCGCTAATCGCGACCCTAGATCGCGCCTCGTCGGCGAGTTCGCTATCCACTGAGCGGTAACCACCGTAAGACCCAAACTTCCTCTTGCTCAAAGCATCAGCCACATCGTAGCTTCTACCCGGTAAGGATCTCGAACAACTCTCTTAGCCATGGCGGCCGTAAACTCTGCGATTTTACTACCATCGCTCGGATCGGCCCAATCGAACTCCAACCATCGATCAACAAGAAATGCCTCTACCTGGTCAAGGGCCAACTAGCATAACTTGCCTCACGCAACAACCCGACTCACCAAGCACGGTGAACCTCTCAACCCAAGTTAGGGCACTTGCCAAGAACTAAAGTCCTAACTCCTCGGAATCGAGCACTGTTTCACAACCCGAAACCCCTCGTGGTTCTTGAAAAATACACCACGTAACGAGCTACACAAAAGTACACCGGCGTGTACAGCTCCAACTTGGTTCCTTAAGATCCAAACCAAAAAGTATTCTCACACAAGGCAACTTTTGCCACCCAAAAGAGCCACATCTAGCAAAGGAGCAACAAGAGTTCAACCCACTCGGGGTCAACTCACCACGGAATACCACATTGGTCGACTCACTCTTACAAGAGCATAGCCACACCAAGCTAACTTACCTCATACCAATGGTCCACTAAACGTGCTCCAATCAACCACCCAACTCATGGCTCTAACACTGGATCAACCACGCATCATCGATGCCAACCCTACTCATATTAGGGTAACTCTAGGGTAGTCGAATCACACTACCATCCAACTGGCTCACAAGCTCACAACACAGGCGCGAGAACTCGGACGCGCTAGCCCTTAACAACCAACAACATCCTTTGTACCCAACTCTCGATGACCCTGAAAGGCTCCTACTTATCCCTCGAACGACCTCAAACTTGTAGTTCTCTGGCTACCACCGAGCTAGATCTCTTATGCAGCCCAAATAGGTGCAATCTCAGGAATGGGTACAAGACTAGTGGGGATGCTAAACTCCGGGCGGGTTCTGGAACCACCTGCACGAAAAGTGCCAACTGGCCTGAATCTAGGCCTCCTCTCAAAGCTTGGTGCCTGTTACAACACAAACATCCCTTTACGGGCTTTAAGCCCCTCTGAGGGTAGGGAAGGTCACACTCCAGGTGACAGGGCAATGGCACTCAACACAAGAGTCTCAACACTCGAGTAGACTACTCTCTCGACATCACGTGCATGAGACAAGCCAAGGCCCACTCCTGCATCCCATCGATGCTCAACGAATACTCAGGCCAACCCTCGGGTGGCAAGCACCTAGCTCCACACGGAACATGCTAATGTAAGGTGCTTCTCTCTAATAGCCAGCTGAAAACCACGGACGGATTAAGTCCTGACAAGCAAACTCCACACTACCCCCTGGCTACGAGGGTACTAAAAGAACTGGCTGCAAAACGACTGCAGGCTTGCAGGAGGACAAGATGTCTCTACATCTTCCTCAAAAGCTACTAACTTGGCATCTTGCCAATCGATTGGGTGGCTGGTGGAGACTCTGCTGGTCCGCCTCTCACAGGGACTTCCACCACCACACTCATCGCATCAAACGGCAAGAGCAGCACGCCACGACCTCGACGAACATCGTGTCATCGGCCTCAACACCACGAGTCATCACAACACTTGGATGATAAACTCGATCTTGGCCAACCACCTCGCTGCTAGCAGTAGGTCTCAAAAACATCCAGCTCTACAGGCTTCCACTTGCCAAACTCGGCGGCTCGATCAACGCCAACTAACTTATCAGCATAATCTGCTGATCGAGCCCTCCCAGGAACCTCCGGGGCTACTGGAGCTACAAGGAGGGGTGTCTCCTAAATAAACTCTGCCAGCTGGCCTATCTGTGCCTAAGACTCCTCACTACGCGCTACAACTGCGCCTGGGTCTCCGCTCTCTGTTAGCTAAAACACCTGCCATCAACTCCCTCATGGCTGGAGCACACTCTGCTCTAGGAGTCTCACTTTGAGGTAGACTAGCCTCTACCCCCTTCTCTTGGCAACTCATCTGCCAGGGCCAAAGGTGGCCTACGGGTCTAGACAACCCTAGACGTGGTCTCATGATCAACATGAACAGTCCAACTCCTCGGTTGGAAATACCAAACGTCCCTGCTCCTCTAAGTGCAATCAACATACTAGCGATCTACACAAAGCATAAAAGCTAGCCAACGCTGGGGATCTCACTGCCAAACAAGGGTAACACATGTATACTAGATGCAGTATTATAAAATAAAACCCTTAGCTTAATGAACTCAGACAAACCTGACGGCCGCGGAATGCTGATGATCATGGGGGCAACCACATACAAAGCAGGTTAGTCTACAGAATCTATGACTCTGTGCTCTGATACCAACTGTGTAACGGCCCAGTTTTCTATTTCGGTTACCCAGGTGATTTCGGGTCATTATTCGGATGTTCGGATGGGCCGTTAGAGCTATTTTAACCCTTAGGGGCATTTTGGTCTTTTGCCCGGTCGTGGTTTTGTGGATTTTCGTGATTCCAGGTCATTCCCGCCTTTTTCAAGCTTAATGGTTGTTGGTTGCAAGACCCGAGAGGTTTGGGCAAGTTGTTTGGAAGTTTGGAGGTGTTTTAGAAAATGGCAAAATTAATTGTAATTTTGGTGCTTCCATTGGGTTTTGAGCCCTTGCCTAAATGGTCTTAGGAGTTTGTAGGAAAAGTGAGTCTTATTTTTAAATAAGTTTGTTTGGTAGGGACTCGAAGGAGGAAGCCCGGGGAAGGGATTTAGGTCACCAAGACCTATTTAAATTAGGAAAAGGAAAGAAAATCAAGAAAATCCAATTCCCTTGTTTTACCACTTTTCTCTCTCTCTCTCTCTTCCTCTCTCTCTCTGGCCGACCTCACCAAGAAACCCAACCGAGCCTCACCGAGCCGTCCCGGCCGACCAAGCAACCCAAATGAGCGGCCAGTCAGCGAGCCAGCCAGATCGCACCAAGAGCCCCATCGTCGTGAAGCAGACTTCAGCCCAAAGAAATAGATCGGTCGCAGCCAGCAAGAAATTTCAGCGCCCAGACGCCAGCAGAAGCCGCCGCCCCGCGTTTGTTCCCGTCCGCGCGCCATCGCGCGCGCACAGCACGCCACGCCATCGCTTAATCGCGCCTACGCGCCGCGCCAGCGCCCGTGTCACTGGCCTTCGTCTCCCTGCGCCCGCGCGCCCAGCCAGCGCCAAAGCGCCGCCGGCGCCCAGCCAGCGCCAGCGCCAAGCCGCGCCCGCCGCGCTACTGCTCGCCCCAGCTGCACGTCCTGCCTGCCCACTTGCCGCCGAGTGCCTGTTTTGCCGAGATAGATGGGACCGAGATCTAGTGCCTTCTCGGTTGGTAAATTCCCGAGCCTCCACTCTTTTGGACCCTAAGTTGTTTGGCTGTTGTTATTTAATTAGGATATTTTTATTAAATGCTTAGGTTGCTCGGGTTCACTTAGAAGCTCGGGAGTCGTTTGGTTGGCTTATGGTAGTTATTTTCGCTTGTTTCGGTAAGGATTTCTTACCGTGGTTGTGTGGACCTCGCGATGCTATCATGATTGTGCTTTGTATGCTTGGTTGTTGTTATGAGTATGTTAGCTATTGAAGCGACTTGTGTTTGAAATCTTGCTAGCATGTCGCTTGTTGTTCATGTTAGTTCCATGCTAGGTTGTTCTTCCAAAGATGCCATGTCTTGTGATTGTATGAAAATTTCCAGTGGATAGGTTACATGTTTTCTCTTGCTTCCATATCGTGTTGCTCTTGTGTCCCCTGATATATTCTGTTAGTTCCATGCAAGGGGTTTAATTATCTTGGCATACCTTGTTCTATTTTATCCTGTTAGTTCCATGCCGGGCATGGGCGGGTAATTATAGTAGTGTAGAAGATCGTAGGGGTAACTAGTTTAGGTGTGTAAGTCCCCGATGGGCATCACCGAGTTGGAGGTGTAAGACACGATGGGCATCCTAGGTGTGTAAGACCTCGATGGGCATCACCGAGTTGGAGGTGTAAGACCGATGGGCATCCTAGGTGTGTAAGACTCGATGGGCATCACCGAGTTGGAGGTGTAAGACCACGATGGGCATCCTAGGTGTGTAAGTCCCGATGGGCATCACCGAGTTGGAGGTGTAAGACACGATGGGCATCCTAGGTGTGTAAGACCGATGGGCATCACCGAGTTGGAGGTGTAAGACCGATGGGCATCCTAGGTGTGTAAGTCCCTCGATGGGCATCACCGAGTTGGAGGTGTAAGACCCGATGGGCATCCTAGGTGTGTAAGTCCTCGATGGGCATCACCGAGTTGGAGGTGTAAGACCCGATGGGCATCCTAGGTGTGTAAGACCCGGATGGGCATCACCGCGAGTTGGAGGTGTAAGACCCGATGGGCATCCTAGGTGTGTAAGACCCGATGGGCATCACCGAGTTGGAGGTGTAAGACCGATGGGCATCCTAGGTGTGTAAGACCCGATGGGCATCACCGAGTTGGAGGTGTAAGTCCCGATCGACAGCACCGAGTCCTAGGTTGTGTAAGGCCCGAAGGGCATCCAAGTGTAAAACCTAGGATAGGGAGTAGATGAAAGCCCTTGAATAGGCTCGCTCTAGAAGTAGCTCATAGCCTAACTCAACCGTTTTGCTCTAAGTCATTGTTTTATTTGCATGTATACTAGGGTGCTAGATGACTGATGTATCGTATTGTACCCGGTTGGGGATTCTACTGAGTATGTTTATACTCACCCTTATTTCTCGTGGTTTTTCCACTGTAACTTGGGACATCGGCGGGATGGCTAGGAGGAGGCTACTGGATGATCATGGAAAGTCGACTGGGATGCATGTTCTTTTATTGTTTTCTTTATGATTTAGCATGTAGTGGGACTTGAGTCCCTAGGGAAAACACTCAAACTATTTTATGGTTCTCGCATCGCACTCTTGTTTTGTTTTTAAGAAAAGCACCGATCACCAATTACTCTTGATTTTTACATTGGCTTTCGTGGTTTGTTTAAAGTTCTGTTAATTGCAAAAGTTTTAAAACTGTAGAATGGATGGTGTTTTACATTCCTAGGCATGCATGCTAAGTAAGGATCTAGGTTAGAGACCGCTTCTTTGGGTCGGGTCTTTACTGATTGGTATCGAGCTCGAGTTATAGGTTCTGAGACTCGACTGCAGCTTGTAGGTTGTTTTCCATGATCATCAGCGCTCCGCCAGCCATCAGGTATGTCCGTAAGTTTAAAGTTAAGGGTTAAGAATTACAATACTGCATCTAGTATACATGTGTTACCCTTGTTGGGCAGTGAGAGCCCCAGCGTGGGCTAGTTTTTATGTTTTGTGTAGACCGCCAGTTGTTGATTACACATTGAGGAGCAGGGACGTTTGGTATCTCCAACCGAGGAGTTGGACCGTTCATGTTGATGATGAGACCTCGTCCAGGGTCGTTTAGACCCGTAGGCCACCTTTGGCCCTGGCAGATGAGTTGCCAAGAGTAAGGGGTAGAGTCTAGCACGCCTCAGAGTGAGACTCCTTGAGCAGAGTGTGCTCCAGCCATGCGAGAATTGATGGCAGGTCTTTTAGCTAACAGAGAGCGGAGACCTAGGCGCAATTTGTAGCGCGTAATGGGAAGTCTTGGGCGCAGATAGCCCAGCTGGCAGAGTTTATTTAGGAGACACCCCTCCTTGTAGCTCCAGTTGCCCCGGAGGCTCCCGGGAGGGATCGATCAACAGGTTATGCTGATAAGTTAGTTGGCGTTGATCGAGCCGCCGAGTTTGGCTAGTGGAACCCTGTAGAGCTGGATGTTTTGAGACCCATCTTTGGCGGGCGAGGTAGTTGTCCAGATCGAGTTTATCATCCGGTGTTGGGATGACTCGTGTTCAAAGGCCGATGACTGATGTTCGAGAGGTCGAGGCGCGCTGCCGCTCGTGTTTGTTTGATGCAAAGCAAAGTGTGGTGGTGGAAGTCCCCTATGAGAGGCGGACCAGCAGAGTCTCCACCAGCCACCCGGTCGATTGGCAAGCTGCTAAGTTAGTAGCTTTTGAGGAAGATGTAGAGACATCTTGTCCTCCTACAAAGCTCGCGATCGTTTTGTAGCCACTTCCGTTAGTACCCTCGTGAGCTGTGGGGTAGTGTGGAGTTTACTTGTCAAGACTTAATCCGTCCGTGGTTTTGGTGGCTATTAGAGAGAAGCACCTTCTCGTTAGCATGTTCCAAGAGTGGAGTTGTGTCTTTGCCACCCTAGGGTTGGCCTGAGTATTTGTTGAGCATCGAGTGGGATGCAGGAGTGGGCCGTGGCTTGTCTGTTAGTCGTGATGTCAGAGAATAATCTACTCGAGTGTTGAGACCCTTGTGTTGAGTGCCATTGCCCCTGTCACTGGAGTGTGACCTTCCCTTCCCTCAGAGGGACTTAAAGCCCGTAAAGAGATGTTTGTGTTGTTAAGGATGTAGTGCCTGTTGGCACCAAGCTTTGAGAGAAGGCCTAGAGTCAGGCCAGTTGGTACTTTTTGTGCAGATGGTTCCAAGACCCGCCCAAGTTTGGCATCCCCACTAGTCTTGTACCCACTTCCCGAGATTGCACTGTTTGGGTTGCATAAGAGATCTAGCTCGGTGGTAGTAAGAGAACTACAAGAGTGAGGTTGTTCGAGGGATAAGTAGGAGCCTTCAGGTCACCGAGAGCTAGGTACAAAGGATGTGTTGGTTGTTAGGGCTAGCGCGTCCGAGTTCTCGCGCCTGTGTTGTGGGGGCTTGTGAGCCAGTTGGATGGTAGTGTGACTCGACTACCCTGGAGT
Source organism: Sicyos edulis (assembly GCA_036507275.1). Taxonomy (NCBI): domain Eukaryota; kingdom Viridiplantae; phylum Streptophyta; class Magnoliopsida; order Cucurbitales; family Cucurbitaceae; genus Sicyos; species Sicyos edulis. Next base: position 16,379,748 of record CM071851.1, read on the forward strand.
TACCCTAATATGAGTAGGGTTGGCATCGATGATGCGTGGTTGATCCAGTGTTAGAGCCATGAGTTGGAAGGTTGATCGGAGCACGTTTAGTGGACCATTGGTATGAGGTAAGTTAGCTTGGTGTGGCTATGCTCTTGTAAGAGTGAGTGGACCAATGTGGCGTTCCGTGGTGAGTTGACCACGAGTGGGTTGAACTCTTGTTGCTCCTTGCTAGTTGTGGCTCTATTGGGAGGCAAAAGTTGCCTTGTGTGAGAGTACTTATTGGTTTGGATCTTAAGGAATCAAGTTGGAGTTGTACACACGTCGGTGTACTTTTGTGTAGCTCGTTCCGTGGTGTATGTTTTGGGAACCACGAAAGGTTCGTGTTGAGGAACCCGAGAGCTCAGTCAGACTCCAAGCAAAGTGTCCTCGGTTGAGTTGTTGGATGCTTGTAGTCGTTTGGCAAGCTAGAGTTGTTCTTAGTAGCCTCTGCGTTGGTTTTCGTAATTCTTAGCAAGGTGGTGCTTGGCGTTGACCAAGGTTTGGTTCCCATGTGGTTTCTAGAGCTAGCTTCGTTCGAGCAAGCTGGAGTTGCCCTGAGGACTTGTTCCTAGTCAGGAAGTTTTGGGAGTTGACCCCTCCCTCGGAGGTTGAGTAAGTACTGCTAGTTCTAAGTTGGTGGTGCAAGCGATTGTGGAATCCTCGATTGTTGCTTTCAAGGGAATTGGTTGTTGTTGCCTTCGATGAGTAGGACAACTAGCGTGTGTGAAGTTCATCGCCCTTCGTAAGTCCGCTTGCCGGGAAATCGTCCCCGAAGAGGAGGAGTCGCTTAGCTCTGAGTTGTGTAGTTGATTTGAGTGGCGAGCCGTCACCCCAACGAGAGTGTCCTGCGTTGGCTTGTTAGCAAGCGGAAAGTTGTTTGTCCTCGCGAGGGCGGAGGCCGGCCAGTTCAAGGGCTTGAGTTGTTGTTGGAAGGTTGTTGGGTCCTTGGAGTTTGTAGAACCCCTAGTTCCTTGGTCGTTGAGTTGCACCGTGGATGCCGGTTCGAGTATTAACTTTTGAGGTAGTCTTCTTGACCCGAGTTGCTCATGATCCGCAAGCTTGTGGTCGTCGCTATCCTTATTCCTCGCGATGTTTCGTGGGTGGAGTTTTACGGATCGGAAGGAGAGCTAGGTCTAGCTATAAGGAGGAAGTCCTTAGAGCGACCAGATGGACTTAAGGGTTGAGTGGCGGCTTGGAGGGGAGCTTCGCTCGTTGTAAGACTTGGTTTGAGTTTCTGCAGAGTCGGCCCTTTCGGGCTCTGCTCCTAGTTGGTGTGCGTTCAGATTGGCGTTATAGCCGAGCCACGCTTGAGTGGGTTGGCACAGAGGTGCCGTGGAAATGGTTGGTAAAACCTTTGAGTCGTTATCCTCGAGGTGTTGTGTTGCAAGTAGCCGCGTGTTGTTTTATTCCTTCTTCGCTCGAGATTTTTTAGAAAGTTATGTTGTTTGTTTCCTTATTTGGCGATATTCTCTTAGGCCGGTGGCTGGTCGGATTGCATTGGAAAGTTGTTGTCGGCCAAGAGGGCTCCAGTTTATTAGTTTGGTTGAGTGGAGCCTGTTCTCGACCTTGTCGCTCATGGTGGCCGAGGTGAAGTTTCAACTAGTGTGAGTGGCGTTAGCCGTCCGGGTGAAACTGTATGTGCCCCGGCTTCAGAAGCGTCGGTGCTCTTCAAGATGGTTGTTTAAGTGTTGTGGTCGTGTTCTAGTGAGTCAAGTTTGTTGTGAGTAGCGCCAGAGAGAGGCGCCCGAGTTGGGTTAGTTAGCAGGCTAAGTGAGCCCTAAGATTTTAAGACCGTTGAGAGTTCGTATGCGAGTCGAGGGTGTGACTCACCGACTAGCTATCGCATGATTTCTTCAAGCTCAGTGTTAGTTCGATTTTGGTTGAGATAGTTTGTGGTGCACTCGGTGTCTTTTGGGCTTGGAGCCTTTGGGAAACCAAGAGGGTTCGGTTTCAAGAAGGATTTGTGTTGTCTTAACCGGAGCTTGGTTGGTTAAGAATCAAAGTGGAGTTTTCCTAGAGTTTGTGTCGTCTTAGGACTTTCGAGGACGAAAGTCTTAAAAGGAGGAGTATTGTAACGGCCCGGGCTTTTCTATTTCGGTTACCCAGGTGATTTCGGGTCATTATTCGGATGTTCGGATGGGCCGTTAGAGCTATTTTAACCCTTAGGGGCATTTTGGTCTTTTGCCCCCGGTCAGGGTTTTGTGGATTTTCAGGATTCCAGGGTCATTCCTGCCTTTTTGAAGCTTAATGGTTGTTGGTTGCAAGACCAGAGAGGTTTGGGCAAGTTGTTTGGAAGTTTGGAGGTGTTTTAGAAAATGGCAAAATTAATTGTAATTTTGGTGCTTCCATTGGGTTTTGAGCCCTTGCCTAAATGGTCTTAGGAGTTTGTAGGAAAAGTGAGTCTTATTTTTAAATAAGTTTGTTTGGGTAGGGACTCGAAGGAGGAAGCCTGGGAAGGGATTTAGGTCACCAAGACCTATTTAAATTAGGAAAAGGAAAGAAAATCAAGAAAATCCAATTCCCTTGTTTTACCACTTTTCTCTCTCTCTCTCTCTCTCTTCCTCTCTCTCTCCTGGCCGACCTCACCAAGAAACCCAACCGAGCCTCACCGAGCCGTCCCGGCCAGCCAAGCAACCTGTAAATTGAGCAATTTCAATGAAAGCAGCCCCAAACAGATCGCACCAAAGAAGCCCCATCGTCGCCAGAAGAGACCCCAGCCAAAGAAGAGATCGGTCGCAGCCAAAGAAATTTCAGCGCCCAGACGCCAGAATAGCGCCGCCGCCGCGCTTCCTGTTCTGCGCCCGCCATCGCACACGCACTGCACGCCATCGCCTAATCGATTCGCGCGCAGTACGCCGCGCCAGCGCCCGTGTCACTGGCGCTCGTCCCCGCCGCACCATGCGCGCTGAAGAAGCGCCAAGAAGCGCCGCCAGCGCCAAGAAGGCGCCAGCCAGCGCCGCGCCGCGCCCACCGCTGCGCCCCTACCGCACGCCCCGCTCGCCCACCACTTGCCGAAAGTGCCTGCTTTGCCGAGATAGATGGGACCGAGATCTAGTGCCTTCTCGGTTGGTAAATTCCCGAGCCTCCACTCTTTTGGACCCTAAGTTGTTTGGCTGTTGTTATTTAATTAGGATATTTTTATTAAATGCTTAGGTTGCTCGGGTTCACTTAGAAGCTCGGGAGTCGTTTGGTTGGCTTATGGTAGTTATTTTCGCTTGTTTCGGTGTAAGGATTTCTTACCGTGGTTGTGTGGACCTCGCGATGCTATCATGATTGTGCTTTGTATGCTTGGTTGTTGTTATGAGTATGTTAGCTATTGAACAAACTTGTGTTTGAAATCTTGCTAGCATGTCGCTTGTTGTTCATGTTAGTTCCATGCTAGGTTGTTCTTCCAAAGATGCCATGTCTTGTGATTGTATGAAAATTTCCAGTGGATAGGTTACATGTTTTCTCTTGCTTCCATATCGTGTTGCTCTTGTGTCCCCGATATATTCTCGTTAGTTCCATGCAAGGGGTTTAATTATCTTGGCATACCTTGTTCTATTTTATCCTGTTAGTTCCATGCCAGGCATGGGCAGGTAATTTATAGTGTAGAAGACTGTAGGGGTAACTAGTTTAGGTGTGTAAGTCCCCGATGGGCATCACTGAGTTGGAGGTGTAAGACCCTGATGGGCATCCTAGGTGTGTAAGACCCCGATGGGCATCACTGAGTTGGAGGTGTAAGACCCTGATGGGCATCCTAGGTGTGTAAGACCCGATGGGCATCACCGAGTTGGAGGTGTAAGACCGATGGGCATCCTAGGTGTGTAAGTCCCCGATGGGCATCACTGAGTTGGAGGTGTAAGACCCTGATGGGCATCCTAGGTGTGTAAGACCCCGATGGGCATCACTGAGTTGGAGGTGTAAGACCCTGATGGGCATCCTAGGTGTGTAAGTCCCCGATGGGCATCACTGAGTTGGAGGTGTAAGACCCTGATGGGCATCCTAGGTGTGTAAGTCCCCGATGGGCATCACTGAGTTGGAGGTGTAAGACCGATGGGCATCCTAGGTGTGTAAGACCTCGATGGGCATCACCGAGTTGGAGGTGTAAGACCGATGGGCATCCTAGGTGTGTAAGACCCGATGGGCATCACCGAGTTGGAGGTGTAAGACCTCGATGGGCATCCTAGGTGTGTAAGACTCGATGGGCATCACCGAGTTGGAGGTGTAAGTCCCCGATCGGGACAAAGACCGAGTCCTAGGTTGTGTAAGGCCCGAAGGGCATCCAAGTGTAAAACCTAGGATAGGGAGTAGATGAAAGCCCTTGAATAGGCTCGCTCTAGAAGTAGCTCATAGCCTAACTCAACCGTTTTGCTCTAAGTCATTGTTTTATTTGCATGTATACTAGGGTGCTAGATGACTGATGTATCGTATTGTACCCCGGTTGGGGATTCTTACTGAGTATGTTTATACTCACCCTTATTTCTCGTGGTTTTTCCACTGTGTAACTTGGGACATCGGCAGGATGGCTAGGAGGAGGCTACTGGATGATCATGGAAAGTCGACTGCAGGATGCATGTTCTTTTATTGTTTTCTTTATGATTTAGCATGTAGTGGGACTTGAGTCCCTAGGGAAAACACTCAAACTATTTTATGGTTCTCGTACCGTACTCTTGTTTTGTTTTTAAGAAAAGCACTGATCAGTCAATTACTCTTGATTTTTACATTGGCTTCTGTGGTTTGTTTAAAGTTCTGTTAATTGCAAAAGTTTTAAACCTGTAGAATGGATGGTGTTTTACATTCCTAGGCATGCATGCTAAGTAAGGATCTAGGTTAGAGACCGCTTCTTTTGGGTCGGGTCTTTACAAACTGTAAGAACCCGACCCAAAACACGGTCCTAAACCTAGGTTCTCACTCAGCATGCAAGTTAAATATTTCATCAAGCGGTTTAGTGCTCATATTTAAAACCTTTCAAAACATTTAAAAGCGGGGACACTTAAAACATAAACAACAACCTTCATTTAAGCAAAGCCAACAAAGTAAAACAAGCCTGGCTAGTGTTTATAAAAGCATACAATACAATTTAAACAACTTTTAAAAACGTCCGCCTAGGACTCCTGTCTGTCTACATGCTGAACAAATTATGCAAACAATAAAAGACAGAGTGCCGGCGGCTCCCATGATCAATCAGCTCCCTCCGCTAGCCATCACGGTGCTGTCCCAAGTTACCTGGTGGAAAAAGCACAGAAATAAAGGGGTGAGTATAAACATACTCAAGAAGAATCCTCAACCGGGGTACAATACGATACATCAATCATCCGCACCCTAGTATACATGCAAAACATTACCAACACAGATCATAGCTCAACGAGCTTACAAGGCGAGAACTGGAATCCTCGAAGTCTCCTACTTCCGCCTAATGATTGGCTCTCATAACCAATCCGGGACATCTTCGAGGGTCTTTCTCCTCGGCCAATTGATCAGCTCAAAAACCGATCCCAAAGATGTCCGACACCCTCGAGGGTCTTTCTCCTCGACCATATGATCACTCAAAAGCCAATCCCAATGGGTGTCTTCAAGGGCCTCTTACCCTCGCTATCAAATCTGGACTATCGGGAGAGTACCCGAAGTCTGGCTCTAAACTGGAAGGAACTGGTGTACTCACGAACATTAGCCCGGGGGAGCTCTCCGAACCTGCGACTAACGCGTGTGAGCGCACACCGCATGCTGGTGCAATCGGCGTAAATGTGGGGGCCTAAGTACAAACTACGCTGGCCAGGTACTCATGCCTAAAGACTCGGAAACGGTGTCACTGAACACAGTAGTGCGAGGCCCTCGGCACTCATCTGTGCAGCATGTACCACCGATCTGAAGCTAAGAACCGGCCAAGGCAGGCTTGCACCTTTGGCAGGGTTCCGCTCTAGTAGGCTACAAACTAGGCTTATGCCGATGTGGTAGCTAAATCCACATCGGTTGCCGGGGGGAAGCAATGTACGTTATGCTTCGCTCTACTCCCGACCGGTGGGGACAAAGTACGTTATGTCCGCTCTCAGCCTATGGATGATGACAAACTCTACTATACTAGCTAAGAGTACAAAATAACTGATTCCTTGCTAGACATACATATCAACATCAATCACACATAACCTAGCATGATACTACGAACTTAAAGCAGGAATCTCAAGCATGCTGGAAGTTCAATCCTAGCATGGCACTAACATGTACAAACAGGCAAACATGCTAGCAAGATTGCAATCACAAGCTGTCCTATCCACTAATCATGTTCATAGAAGTAAACATGCATATAAGGCACAATCAAGAAAGCATCGCAGGGTCCACACAACCACGGTAAGAAATCCTTACCTGGAAACAAGCAGAAAATAACTACCATAAGCCAACCAAGCGACTCCCGAGCTTCTAAGTGAACCCGAGCAACCTAAGAATTTAATAAAAATATCCTAATTAAATAACAACACCCAATCAACTTAGGGTCCAAAAGAGTGGAGGCTCAGGAATTACCAACCGAGAAGGTACAAGGTCTCGCCCCAACAATTTTGGCAAAAACAGCTCTCGCGGCAAGTGGGGGCAGCGGGACGTACCGGGCGAGCAGATCGACACCGCTGGCGCCGTGGGCGCTGGCTTGGGCACACTTTCGCGGCAGGGGACCGGTGCTGGCGCGGCAGGGGACAGGAGTGCGGACGGGCGCTGGCGACACTGATCGTCTGCAGCGCGAATGGGCATGGCAAGCGAGGGCGCGCTGGCGCGCAGAAGCGCATTTGAGAGAGCAGCCTGCCGGGCGTCTGGCGTCTGGGCTGCTCGGCTGGGCGACAGGGGTGGTCGATGGGCGCGGCGGGGATGATGGTCGGGCGACAGGTGATGTGCAGGGGCCGCCTGCTGGGCTGGTGGCTCGGGGCGGCTCAGTTTGGCTCGGTTGGGTTTCTTGGTGAGGTCGGCAAGGAGAGAGAGAGAGAGAAAGAGAGAGAGAGAGAGAGAGAGAGAGAGAGAGAGAGAGAGAGGTAAAACAAGGGGAATGAGATTTTCTTGATTTTCTTTCCTTTTCCTAATTTAAATAGGTCTTGGTGACCTAAATCTCTTCCCCGGGCTTCCTCCTTCGAGTCCCGGCTCAAGCAACCTTTTCTCCTTATTAAAACTCATTTAAACCAAGCTCCCAAATCACCATCAAGGGCAAGGGTTCAAATCCCAATGGAAGCACTTAAATTAACAATAATTTTGTTAATTACCAAATCACCTCCAAACTTCCAACCAACTAGCCCGAACTTCTTGGGTCCTGCAACCAACAACAATCAAGCCTCGACAAGGGCAGGAGTGACCCTGGAATCCTGAAAATCCACAAAACCCTGACCGAGGGCAAAAAGACCAAAATACCCCAAAGGGTTAAAATAGCTCTAACGGCCCATCTGAACATCCGCATAATGTCCCGAAAACACCTGGGAAATCGAAATAGAAAACTGGGCCGTTACAAGAGTGGAGCGCTCTTTTTGTTAGCATGTTCCAAATGTGGAACTAGTTGTTGCCACCTGAGGGTTGGCCTGAGAATTTGTTGAGCATTGAGTGGGATGCAGGGGTAGGCCGTGGCATGACTGTTGGACGAGATTCCAGAGATTAGACTGCTCGAGTGTTGAGCTTCTTGTTTTTAGTGCCATTGTCCCCGTCACCTGGAGTGTGACCTTCCCTACCCTTAGTGAGGACGTAGAGCTCGTTTATAGTTGTTTGAGTCGAAAAGATGTAGTGCTTGTTGGCACCAAGTTCGGTAAGGAGGCCTAGGTTTAGGCCAGCTCGCATCAGATGTGCAGGTAGTTCTATAACCACGCGGAGTTTAGCATCCCCACTAGCCTTGTACCCATTTTCTGAGGTTGCACCTGTTTGGGTTGCATAAGAAGATCTAGCTCGTTGGTAGTCGGAGGACTACAAGTGTGAGGTCGTTCGAGGGAAAGCAAGAGCTTTCAAGGTCACCAAGAGTTGGGTACAAAAGATGTTGTAGGTTGTTAAGGGCTAGCGCGTTCGAGTTCTCGCGCTTGTGTTGTGGCCTTGTGAGCCAGTTTGTTGGTAGAGTTATTCGACTACCCTTGAGTTTCCTTGGTACGAGTAGCGTTGGCATCGATGATGCGTGGTTGGTCTAGCGTGGGAGCCATGTGTTGGATGGATTGTGCGGAGCACATTTGGTGGACACATTGGTATGAGGTTGTTAGCTTGGTGTGGTTATGCTCTTGTAGAGTGAGTTGGCCAAAGTGGCATTTCGTGGTGAGTTGACCCCGAGTGGGTTGAACTCTTGTTGCTCCTTTGCTAGTTGTGGCTCTATTGGGAGGCAAAAGTTGCCTTGTGTGAGAGTACTTGTTGGTTTGGATCTTAGGGAATCAAGTTCGAGCTGTACACGTCGGTGTACTTTTGTGTAGCTCGTTCCGTGGTGTATGTTTTGGGAACCACGAAAGGTTCGTGTTGAGGAACCAGTGCTCAGTCCTTGAGATGTTAGGGCTTTAGTTCTTGGCAAGTGCCCTAACTTTGGTTGTAAGGATACCGTGCTTGTAGCCGGGTTGTTGCTTAGGCAAGTTATGCTAGTTGGCCTTTGTCCTGGGTAGAGGAATTTCTTGTTGATCGAGGGTTGGAGTTCAGTTGGAACTAAACAAGGGTGGTGGTAGCAAAGCCGCGTAGTTTTTGACCGTCATTGCTAAGAGTGTAGATCGGATCCCTACCCTGGGTAGAAGCTACGATGCGGTCGATGCTTGAGTTGGAGGCTGACACATTCTGTAGTATTTCTCGTCTTCTTGGTTTTTCGAGGAGCTGGAGCGCGCCAGCATAGTTGAGATGCTGAAGAGAGAGTTGTGCCCGTGTAGCCAGTTGTGTGTTAGACCGTTTGACGGCTGTGTGTGTCGGAGGGTGATCGGAGGAACCCTAGGTTGTGGAGAGCCTCACCAGAGCTCAGCCAGACCTAGGCAGTGTTTCTCGGTTGAGTTGCTGAAAGCTTGTAGTCGGTTGACGAGCTAGTGTTGTTTTAGTACCTCCGCGTTGGCTTCGAAACTGTTATCTGTTGGTGCTTGTAGTTGGCCAAGGTTTGGTTCCCATGTTGTTGTAAGAGCTAGCTTGGTTGGAGCAAGCGGGCGTGGCCCTGAGGACTTGCTCTTGTTTGGAAGGTTTCAGGAGTTGGCACCTCCTTCGGTGTTTGGATAGATACTGCTAGTTCTAAGTTGGTGGTTCAATCGATTGTGGAGTTTCTGGTTGGAAGATGAGTTAGGCCTAAGCTAAAAGGAGGAAGTCATTTGTTTAGCCAGTTGGACTTGAGAGTTGCATGTCCTTGGAGGCGAGCTTCTCAAGTTGTAAGCTTGAGTTGAGTTCTGCAGAGCAAGCCTTTCTCAGGCTTTGCTCCTAGTTGTTGCGCGTTCGTGGTTAGCATTTAGTTGAGCCAAAGTTGAGGGGGTTGGCATAGAGGTTTCGTGGCATTGGTTGGTTAAACCATTGAGTTGTTATCCTCGAGGTGTTGTGTTGCAAGTAGTCGCGTGTTGTCTTATTCCTTGCTGCTCGAGATTTCCGACAGAGGTATGTTGTTTGTTTTCCTGTCTGGCTATATTCTGTTAGGCCAGTGGCTGATCGGATTGCATTGGAAAGTTGTTGTCGGCCGATGAGGGGCTCCAGTTTATTAGTTTGGCTGAGTGGAGCCTGTTCCTGGACCTTGTGGTTCAGGGGTGGCCGTAGCTGAAGTTTCAGCTAGTGTGTAAAGACCCGACACCCAAAAGGGGCTCTAAATGGGCCTTTACCCCAATGCATGCATTCAAAGTAAGGACAATATACAAATATGATTTCAGATTCCAATTAAAATTAAAACATTCAGCATTCAAACAGAAATCAATATTCTTTATCAAACACGCCTCGTCTCCAATCACCTGTTTCAAGACAAATACATTTCCAAAAGTTTACTCTGATCAGAGATTTATTAAAATCATTCAAAACCTTCTCAGGTACAACAATGCTGGAATCCACAAAAACATTGAGAAAACATCCTAGGGCTCCGTGCCTGAATACATTCATTCAAGGGAAATAAAAAGACAAGAGTCATAATATAAAAAGGTCAGAGATGACAGCAGGTTCCCATGATCACAGCTCCTCCTTCAGCCATCCTGTCTCGCACCTTGGTTACCTGTGGAAAACCACAAAATAAGGGTGAGTAACGAATTACTCAATAAGAATCCCCAACCGGGGTACAATACGATATACATGGTCATCTAGATGAATGTATGCAAGCTATGAATATAAACACAGAATAGAGCACATAGCTTAAGTCCATACTTGGACCTCGGATGCCAACTCAGGGTCTTAGTCCGGAATAATCCACCACACAATACACCCTATACGAGAAACAAGTCTCGGCCTCAGCCTGGACACGTGAACTATGTCAGCCTAAACCACCGCACCTGAGGCTAAGGAACCGGTCGTGGTAGGCTTAGACCAGGAAGCCGTCCTTGCCCTAACAGGTGGCAATCAAGGGCTACGGCCGAACACGCTGAGGACGTGCCGATCGCGGAGACGCAGGCAATGCCAAGTCATCATCCC